>JARKNS010000002.1:3772500-5022500 GCA_029990575.1 Petunia axillaris subsp. axillaris | reverse complement strand
GACCTCTTGATGGGAATCATGGTCATCAGGTTCAAAACCATACCTAAGGGGTTCATATTAGGGCCGTCGTTTTCAAGACCATAACCAAGTGGCCTACCAGACTTGTTAGAGCCCTAAACAGCCACCTTGGAAGACCAAGTTTGATAAAGCAATACAATTATTCAAAAACAGTAAATAAATATTCTACTTGTCCTTAAAACCCCTTTGGTCCCCAAAAAGCAGGGGAAAACTCCGGTCAAGCGAAAGAAAATGACATTTGAGTAATACTGATATCAGGTATAAAATGACATAGGTGATGTTCCCGCAAGCCCACGTCACAATAACAAAAGAGGCCAAGTGTATAATAGACGCATAATGCATTTTACATAAAACATAATAACATAACATTCAATAATATATTAAGCAAGAAATTTCTATAACTTTTTAAGATTACATGGTGGACTAATCCATCTTTATTCTGAATGGCACATGTTGAGTAAGTAGAAGTGCAATTTAAGAGAGACAATGAGCTGACGAACACAATACCTTCCCTGGAGATATAAGTCCCTTCTGCTCAGCATCAGATATCATACTGAATCCTATCCTGAAACAAAACGAATATTAGTCAATTAGTCAAACTAGAATGTCCCAATCGGAAGTTAGTTTGGTTAGCTATAATCCAATTATCATACTATCAGACTGCTTCCTGTTTCCCTGACTTGCCAGCTTGATCGCTCGTCTTATTTACCCTTGCTGGCCATTAACCTTTTCCCCACTTGTGGGATATACTGGGTATGTTGTTGTTGTTGCTGGCCATTAACCTATTGCAACTCCTCCTTTATCCGTACTTGGAATGGCTATGCTTTGTGAAACTCACACAGGTGTTGAAACCAAAAGTAATATGCAAGGGGAAAGCTCCAGAAATTGTTTTGAAGCATGTTGGCTTACATGAATTAGCATGTTGATAGGCAGCTTTGTCTAAAATAAGGATTTATAACTGTAGAGGTGTACACCAAGAGCCGGAAAAAACACTACTGAGGTCAAATTCTACATAAATGCATTATGAGTATGATCAGTCCTATGTTCTCTTCTAGAATCAAAATAACTAGAAACAAATATGAACTAATAGAAGTTGTACGATATCAACATGTTCCCTGGAATGTAGACATACAACATTATATCTATAAGCTGATAGAAAAGATAACCATACAAAAAAGAATTTTTCAGCTTATACTTCTAGGTTAAAGAGTATTTGAATTTTGCGATACAAAAAAACGAAAACCTCTCTCACCTGTCTTTGACACTACAACATGGCTCCATAATCTCAAGTTTAGCAGCAATGTTTGCGACACAACCCTTAACGATGGTATTCAGGTAAACCATTGGTGTGTTCCCAATAAGCTGCCAATATGATATAACAAAATTAACATAACAGAACAGCTAGACTAGGCATCAAAATAGAGATGGACAAGCAATATCAACAAGTAATTCATGAATTTTGCCAGTTAATAGTCATTCATACAATTCAGAGTTGCAAACATTATAAAAAATTTAAGTATGTAACATATATTTTGAAAAGAAAATGCAGTCCACTGCACAAAGCATCATGCGTTCACGTAGGGTCTGACATCAAAAGGGAGGGACAAGCAATATCAATTATCAGCAAGAAATATATGAATCTTTCCTGCTAATAGTCTTTCAAATAGGTAAGAGTTGCAAACATTATAAAGGCTTTAACTTTGAAGTATATAACCATATATTAAAAAAGAAGGGCAGCCCGGTGCACAAAACATCTTGCATTCACGTAGGGTCGGGGAAGGGCCGCACTCGAGGGGATATAATGTACACAGCCTACCTATAGGTCATACCAGTTGCTCCAAAAGTTTCAGTCTTCATAACAATATATAATCATCAAAATCATTAATTCAAGACAACCATCAAAGACCCTCAAACAAAAATAACAACAAAAGATTAAGAAGTTGAAAAATTTATCATTTCAAGAAAATAAAAATGACCCAAATAAGCAAATTGAATAACAAACTCACCTGAGTAACATCATCAGCGATGTTAAGTCCTTCAACCTCAGTGGATGATTTAGGTTGAACAGACACAGCTTTACAAACAATAGTACTAGAAGGGAAACCAACATTTTTATTGAGGTTAAATTTGGTAAATTTCAAAGATTGAGGCCTTAAAGGGCAAATAGTGAAAAGATTAGCTGCTTCAGATTTAGTGATGAAGGGATTGTTGATGATGAAAGAAGAAGCCATTGTTGTAAAACCTCTCTATCTTTATCTTCCCTCTTTCTTTGGCTATATTATGTCTAACGTTGTTACTATATTTATCTTTATATTATGTTTGGAATTTTACTCGAAATATTTGCATACGAAATTTAAGCACTCGATGTTTACAGTAAATCAATAATAATAAAATACTCTTTTCGGTCCATTTTATTTGATCATTTTCTTTTTTTTTAAAAGTCAAATAATATAAATTTTGACCAATACTTTGAGATATATTTCTTCACCATATTAATATGACAAGAATTGCAACTTGTAGTACTTTTCGTGTAGTTTTTTAATATCTAAATTATAATTTTAAAATATTGACTAAATCTAGTTCAATTTGAATCCGAAAATTGGTCAACTTGACTGAAAATTGAAAAACATCAGGGAGTACTGTATTGTATAGAAGCACTTATGCATTAACTATGATTAAATAATGTGCATTTCCTCTTTTACTTTTAACTACAAAAGTTAATTTGCTTGGTTTGCAGGTAAATATTTACTGTATTTTCCCTATCATTAATATACTTGCATGTATTAAAATAGATGCAGTAGATACGCACTTAATTATGGTTCTGCTACTGTTATTTTTGTGTTGAGATTTACTACTATATTATAGATTTTTAACTTTTTAATTTTAAAATAATAAGTGTATCTCAACAAAGTGGTAGTACATACACGTAATCTGCTGTAAAAGCTAATTTGGTAAAATATGTAGCAATTCCCTTCTTCTTTTTTTTTTTTTTTTTTTTTCCTTTTTTGAATCTAGTCTGAGGAATAGCTTCTTTTGTTAGTTTCTTCTGCAAAAGTTTTCAATCAAAATTTTCTTTTCTTTTTTGAAGTCTAGTACTCGTTTTGAATCCAACTAATTTAAGTTCACGCTAAAAAATTCCACTTTAAATGATCGAATGTTGTGCAATAGTTATTACTATTACTGTATGTTTTGTTATTTGAACAGAGAAGAATTTCAGTAAAGACAATTGTGGTCTTTTGGTGCTCCGGAAGACCATATAAAACTTGATTAGATATTTTCTTGGGTATATAACATAGGGAATAAAGTTGTTGAAGTATCAAAAATCAAGAGGAATCAAATGAATTGGAAAACCAGCCTGTATCTCCTCTCACATAAATGACCTCTCACACCCCAAAAGGACATAAAACAAATTGAGGTGACTATTGTAAAAGAGTTGGTCCACAAATCATTTAAGATTTCCTTCAGTACGAATAGTTGTTTTTATTAGCACAAATGTACAATCAAATGATAACTCGTGCTATGAGATGTTTCTTCATGTTATGTTATGTTACACCAATTTAAGAGTACTAAATAACATGATGTGTTGTTCACATTTACTTAACTATGATTAACCGATGGAGTATATATTTTTAACTCAATTTTAACTGTGATAAATTAGTATAATTTGATCTGAACATTGAGTGTGAGTATTAATTTGTCAATTTGTTGTCGGTTTAAAATTTACTCATGAGATAGCATGGATCAAACAGTAGAATATGAAAGAAGTAAACTCTTCGGAAGAGAAATATTTTCCAATTGGCATGGTAAAAATCATAATATACAAAATCTCCATTATTAACTCAAATATAAATGAATGAATAAATTTGATCTCCTCCACTTAACTTGTTTAAGTAGCTACAGTTTTATCAATAACTCCATAGTTGGAAGTTGGAACTAGGTGATTCCTCCAAAAAAAAAATGTAAAGAAATAAGTTCTATACTTGGATGGGACAAGGCCAAACTTTCAAATTCTCATCTCCAACTTTTGAGCTGCATTTATAATTTGAGTTCATATTAATTCCTTCATTCCCTTCCAAGAAAGCATTGTACCTCAAAACAAAAGCCAAAAGCAAAGCCACCCATTCCAAGCAAAAGATCAAAATGCACAATCCACCAGCCAATTTCAAGATCAAAGCTCCATCTTCTAGTCTTACATAAGACTTCAATTCTCCTAAAAAATCAGAAGTTTTTGTGAAAATAAGCACAGAAGCTGAGCCTTGAAAAATAGCCGTTAAAACTGTAGCTACCATGTGCATGGCATACCACTTGTTAGACCCTGCTAAGGCAGCTGACGCGGTGCAGCCAGAGGCTGCTCCCGCGATTGTGATAACGTGGAGGAGGACAAAAATACCTCCGTATAACGAGGGAATTAGTCGTAACGAGAGAGTAAGGAAGATACAACTGGACGCTGCTCCTAAGAGAATAAAGTTGGTTAAACGAAATATTTGGTGAGACCAATGATGGCGAGAATATGATTCATTTGAAGTGGTGCTTGAGAAACCCATTGGTTGAATTTGATGAAGAAATTGAAATCTTGCAGTGGATTTTAGAATGTGTTGGTGATGTTGGAGAAGAAAAGTAGAAGATGAAGAAGTGGAAAGGCTGTAATGGCTATTTAAAGAACTGATGATTATGTATTTGGCCGTTTAGTTAATTGATTAACGGCTAGTTGAAAATGGTGGGAAATAAAAATAATCCAACGGCACAAACACTTCATGTGGATGTAGATCTAGTTATAAAAAAATAGGTGCAATAACATTAAAATAACCAAAAATGATACGTCTGTTCTAGTAAGTACGAGGTAACTGCATAAATGATTCTTATGTACTAACACAAAGGTTTACTTGAGTTCCTTAAGTGCGTCAGTGCGTGCCAAGTATTCTTTAAGAGGGGCATATATATTGATAAATTGAGTTAATAAGGGGAATATGTTTCTCAAATTTGAGTTGAACAATTACTAAGCATCACTGTTTACTGTTAGTTCTAATATGGGTAAAACAATGCTATTGTAGTATATCTAGCTCAATGATTTGAAATTTCTCTTATACAAAAAGGGTAACATAATAAGTCCATGAAAAGATTGAATTTTTTACAGTTGTTTGAAATTTCTTTACTGTTAGCGCATGTTTGCATGATCTTTTCTTTTTTCTTGCAAATGTTATCCAAATGACATTCAGTGTACAGACAAAATACTCACAGTTTTTTTTAGCAATTGTTTCTTGTTTCCCATAAAAGCCAAGGTCTCATAGAAAATATTATTTTAGCTGAATTATTGAAACATAAAGAGAGGATAGGTTAAGCAGGCCTATCTATAAATAAATTGAATAATAGGACTTGAATTGACTTCCCTTTAACTTTTTGTATCATGCATGAATAAGAAAAGTTGGAAAAAGTAGAAAAAGCTCATTTATGCAAAAGAAAAAGAACTTAGTACTTATTTTTAATGATTCTACTTCCCTTTCCTCTTTCCTTGTTTTTGCTTTTCACTTTTGAATTATTGGGTTCTTACCTTATGTTTTTTCCTTGTTACTGGATTATAGTCAATTCTTCAAGCAAGACTTAAGAGTAATATCAGTTGATGCCAGACGAAAAGAAGATGATATGCTTGGGCTTTGATGGAAACAACTTTGAATTCAGTTATTTAGTAGGCCTTTCCATATGGATACCAGCTATTGCTTTGGCTTATTGTGGGCTGAAGTTTCTTTTAAAGTTGCTAACTGATCATCCTAAAAAAAAATCATTGCCTAGAGAAAGAGAGATAGAAATAGCTAAGCACAAAAATGAAGATGCTTCTCAACCAGATGATCTGTTGGATAGAGAAGGCCAGCAAGCTGTTTTGCTCAGGTTTCGGCAGAGGCAGAAAAAGATACAAAGAGAAATAACAAAAGAGGAGGAATCAGAGTCAGGGGTTTTAGCTTCTGAATTGGTGGCAAAGGAAGGGGGTAGTTATGTGTCAAAAGTGCCTCGTGTTCGTGATGGTGATCAACAGCATTTTAGCCACAGGCACCCTTTGCTAAGATTCCATCTCCGAGGAACAGAAGTTAAAAGATGCAACATTTGTACTATTGTAATATCTGGGGTGGCTTATGGTTGTGATCATTGTCATTACTTTCTCCACGAGGTTTGCTCTAACATTCCTAAAAGAATTCGGCATGATTTTCACCCTATGCACTCACTTAACCTTCTTCCCATTCCCTCATTTGGTTCTAAGACTGGATATGAATCTAGAGTTTGCTCTGAATTCCATTGTGTGGCATGTGGATATGACAACTCTTACCCTCACCACTCACTGTTTGCTTTTTACTATCATTGTGACTTGTGTAAATTTGACATCCATCTTGAATGTGCTTCTGTGCCAATGACATTGATTAATAAGGTCAAATACTCACTTGATCTCTTCAGTTTCTTTCCACTAGAAAGTGAGGGTGCAGCCCTGATTTGTGATATTTGTAACCAAGTTATGGTTAGGGGATCTTCTTGGCTATTCTACAATCGCGAGTTTGATTACATCTGCCATTTTGAGTGTGCTGCTGAAGAAGAGTTTGGATCAATAGGGGATGACAGTTTCCGATCTGAAGTCCAGAAACTATTGGTCCTCCGGAAAAGTTATCCTGGCCAACAACCAAAACTAGAGTTAGGAGAAGCGACACACTTCAGCCACCGCCATCCACTGAAACCATTCAAACCAACGAATGAGGCATCAATCTTGAGTTGCTGCATATGTTCAAACCAGTCTTTGTCTGGTTACATTTGCCACGGTTGCAATTACTTCATATGTGACTGCTGCTTCCCTTTTCCGCGAAAGATTCAACACCATTATCACCCAAATCACCCCCTCATACTCGCCAGCTATACCGATTATCCAGAAGGCCATTGCTCAGCTTGCACCAATGAAAATGGTGCAGCATACCACTGCTCTGCTTGTAAATTTAGTCTCCATCGTAGCTGTGCTGGTGCTCCTATGACATTAACTCTTGGCACAAGCAAAAAAGTTACTTATACACTCATCTATTCGTGCCCATATGAGTGTGAGATGGCAGATATTAAATGCAGTCAGTGTACCAGTAAGTTAAAGTCAACTCAGAGCTTGTACTACAATTTCGACCTTGATGACGCGCTCCATGTCCACTGTGCGCTTGATAGAGAAGCTGACTCGTATGCTACTAAGTTCCTTTTAGCTTGTGAAAGGCTGAAAAGTAGTAGAATAGAGTAAGACCAGTTTCTTTCATGTACCGTAACTGGAAAGTTCCAAATATCTTGTATGAATTAGCTAATGGAAGGATAGTATTTCCTTGTAATTAACTTATTGCATAGTATATGGCTAGTATTTTCCTTATCCAAAAGTTAAATGGTTTGTAAGAACATCTGTTGATTTGTTATATTTCGAGGTCTTGCAGCTAATATTCACAAGGTTTGCTACCACTTTCCACAAAAATTTGATGTCAATCTCATCAGGACCTCTTTACGAGTGACCTGACTGTGGCATCCTCTAAATCGAATGAGAATTGCAAGACAAACATAACTTAAATCCAATGAGAGAAATTTTAAAGCTGTGCTGGAATAGGGAGTAGCAATCTTGTGCCAGTTCTTCAGCTGATTACGATTTATCACTTTAACCTGGCGCCTTTATCGATTGATCTAGCTTAAGAAAAGAACGTCTTGTCAACAGGGTCGGCTTGATTACAAGCTGTCAAAACAGTCTCTAGCAGAAATATTAGGTTCTTTTGCTTCCAATAGACTAAATATGGTCCAACCCTTTCAGGACCTTGTGCATAGCAGGAGCTTAGTGCTAATAAGGGAGAACCACCTAACTGATTAGCTGTTGTCATGAGGTGTTCTGACTAATAGATCAAGATTTTTATTTATTGGTAGTTGGAAATCTTTAATAGAACATAAGCATTGTGATACAAACCAAGATACAGTAAGATACCTTAAGGCTTCTTAGGTATTAATAGGGAGAGATATACAAGAATAACCAACAGTGAAATTTTGGAATAACTAGAACAATAAACGCCCATTTCTTGAGACTCTCTAAAGCCTCGAGGATTGGTGCCCAGCTATATTAACGACAAATCGGAACTTAACATCATTCTTTGCAAGCCTATCAAAGGCTTCATTAATTTTTTCAGTTGAGACAAGCTCTATGTCACTCAATATTTTGTGTTCACCACAGAAGTTCATCATCTCTTGCATCTCCTTCACACTTCCAATAATGCTACCCCTAACAACTTTCTTGCCTGAAACATTTTTGACCAACAAAGGTGTAGCTGGAACCTCAATTGGCTGAGCTGGTTCACTAACAATTGATATAATCCCATTCACTTTTAGCAGCTCTAAATAAGGTCCTAGGGAATGCTTTGCTGATACTGTAAGATATCAAGGGAAAGAAGACCATATAAGCACCAAGCAATTAAATACAGCAGTATATTTTAGGGCAAGAGGCAGGGGAGGAAGTGAAAATCTGCAGAAAATAACGAGTAAATAATACTGAGCATATGATTGGATGACCTGAAATGATCTACCTAATCCTTTTGAATTTAACTTATATACAATGATAATATAATGATTTTTTACACTTTCAGTGTAATGTAGTATGTTGTTTGTTTTATTTTTCGAGTTACTAATTAGAGATTTACTTCCAATTATTTGTAAGGTATTTGGAGATTGGTACTTTGACAGGCAGTACTCTTACCTCATAGACAAGCATGACTTGCCAATCCCATGAAATAAACTTCTTTTATCATGCTGCTGGTTGTTTTGAAGTAGTTACTATTGCATGGTATTAGGTATATATATCAAGAGATATTTTTAGATTAATGACGGCAATTTAAGTGAAATATGTAAGTACAAAAAGTTACGATGTTTCGAGTTTTAGATCTTCGCTTGCATATCTATTATTCAACTTGAGACATGCATTTGCAGTTAAATTTCTGTACCATATAATGAAGATAGTGATCAATCAGCACAGTAGTCTGATTGACCACTTTATTCATGTAACAAGATTGGTTAAAATGTCAAAGTTTTCGGTTTTTTATTACTACTTTTAAGCACACATAGAAGTGTTTAATGTTGATGCTTGTATACACGTATTATTTCCAGGTACTCTAAAATATCACATTCTGTTGCTAAAATTTGGGATAGAACAAGGTCCTTTGATTCAATTCTGTCACAATGGAACTCTTGGATATTGAAAGTAGTGACTTCATTGACAATGGAGAAGGGAACTTAAACAGGCTTAAGGAAAAAGTTGCAGAATTTCTAGTGGAGCAAATATTAATACTAATAAATCATAATGAAGATTTGACTTAAAGACCTCTGTGATTATTAATATAGGGTAGGGTCATACTGAAAGATAATGTGATGACTATTAATAAAGCACTCTTAGGATATTGCCAAATTCACGGAGAGCAGAAACTATTTAACATGTCACAAAGGTTAAACGTATGAATAAAATAAGTGAGAAGAATTAAAATTCAACATAATTAGACAATAAGAGGTCCCCTGAATTTGTTAAAAATCTCGATTTTTTTTTTTTTTTTGTGTGTGTGTGTATATAACTGTATATCACTATCCCTCTTCTGCAAGTTTTTGTTAATATCTGGATTAACTTTTACATTTCTTCTTTTTTTAATTTTCATTTTTCCTCGATTATGTCTCTCTATTTCTTACCAATCTTATTGCACTAAATAGCAAAATGACCCTGTTCCCTTTGCTCCATCTTGTTAGAAAAAGGGAAGGCGGTATTCTGGTGCAACCATCCCGCATTCACTGCACTCCAAGTGATATGATATACACAACTTACTCTAAAATAAGCACCAGCGGTCCATAATCTATAGATCATGTGGAAACAATTTTACCAGTTGTTAATAATAATTTTTATTTACTTTAGGCAAATCACCTATACTTCAACTAATTGGAGGATAGAGGAATGAGGAAAGCAGAGAAAACAGAAAAAGTTGGGGAAAGACTAAAGAGGAAATGAACAATTATTGTCGTAGGATTTATTATATGCATTATGTATCAACATTAAATGGAAATATAACATATTCCCTCCGTCTCAATTTATGTGGCGGTATTTGACTTGGCACGGAGTTTAAGAAATATAAATTAGACTTTGGAAATGTTCAAATTTAGCCTTGAAAAAGTAAGAGAGAAGATTGGAGTAATCAAAAAGTTGTTAGTGGTTTTTTTAAGTAAGTAAGGTCCAACAGGGGTAAAATAGAGATAATGTATCAAATAATTGACAAATAAGGAAATGTGACATTCTTTTTGGGACAGACCAAAAAGGAAAGTAAGGAAAGTGTGACACATAAATTGGAACAGAGAGGTACAAAAGAGTTGCATAATGTAAGATGGGATCCCTAGGGGGTCGTTCGGTTGCTGTATAAGCAACTTAATACCCGCGCAAAACTCCGCACTAATTTAGCGCAGCGTTCGGTTGGTTTTCTGTGAAATTTTAATACCCGCATAAAATTAGTGCAACGTTTGGTTGCGTTTTTGTATATTCCGCATTATTAATACCCGCATTATTAATGCGGGAATCTATGTATTATTTTATGTGGGGTAGAAGGTGGTATTAATAATGTGGGTATTAATAACGCAGATATTAAAATTTAAAATGACAAAAATGACCCTCATTAGGAGGATATTTTAAAATTTTATTTAAGGAGTAAATAAATATTTTAAATAATAATATTGTTTATTAATTTGTAATATATCAGTGATTCAAAAAATAATCCCTACGTTATAATATATGCATGGATAATACCCACATTACTAAACCATACGTTAACTAATACCCGCATTATTAATACCACATTATTAATACACATATTACTAATACCCACATTATTAATACCCGCATTAATAGTTAATACCCTTAGTGCTCGTTTGATATGCAATATTGGCTTAGACTAATCCCTGTATAAAGCTATTCCTAGTGTTATCCCATGTTTGGTTCCTACTTTTAATTTCAGCCCATCTAATCCCAGTACAATTTATACACCATTTTAGGTATTATCTTATCCCTAACTCAAGATGGAATAACAATACAGGGATTATCTATCTCTGGATTAAACACATGAAATGACAATACTACCCTTGAATCACCTCACCTTCCCAAATCGTTCCTGTACCATTTCAGAAAATTAAAGTATATTGGCGGTTATTCTTACTCTCTGACAATGAACAAGCGGCAGTCGATGCTTGAGAAATTGCAAAGCATCTTTAGCATCTTTTTAACCTCTACTGCGTGATTTTCTCCACAAGATTACTAGGTTAGAACTTTTAAAAATTCTATTTTCTGGTGAATTAAATGTTGGAGGGTAAAATATTATTGTTTCTGCCGAATCTAATGTTGGGGACATCAAAATATGAAGAATTATAGAATGGCAAATATTAAAGAAGATGAGAGTTTTGATATAAGTATGAGATAGGACACGCTGATCTTGCAAAGAATAAACGTGGCTTTTGAATCACTGGAGTCCTAGTACAAATGTGCAATTCTTCACTACACCAATAAACATGGCTTTTAAACCAGGAAAATGAAATTAAAGATTCCCATAAAAGGCAGGGTTATAATTGTAAACAAAATATTATACCACTTTAAACCAAACACAAATTTAAGTTATACACCTCATACCCAATTTCTAATACAATGAACCAAACTCCGATAAAAAATAATCCCTGCATTACTTATCCATATATTACTAATTCATGTATTACTAAATCCCTGTATAACTTCTTTCCCTACCAAACCACCCCTTAATATTATCTTTTGAAGAAGAAAAAATATTTTTTGTCATAGAATAATTGAAAACAACTTAGTGGAGTTTTGCGACATTTTCTTGATACGGTAATTATGTCAGTATCTTCATTGCCTAAGCAATTCTTGGCATTTCCATTGCATCCAAAGGCTTGATGACATCCCAAACAGAAGTTCTAAACATCAAACAGGATAACGTGTGGATTATTCATCGAAACATATTCCCACGTTGATGTCGGACCAAAAATACACAGAAGTGTGTGTGAGCGCGCGCCTGGCCGTGTAAGAATGTGTGTTTATGTTTTTTATTTAACCACTCCGATTTCTAAAACTTACTAATCCAACTAAATAGAATTCATGCTATATGTTGAGTCTATTAAAAGGAAAGCACTCCATAGCTGAAAACTCTTCTGCTTTCAAGGCTTGAATTCAAGAGGTCCGTTAAGAGTGAAGAAATCTCATTCATTTAATATAAAATATCTTTTATAAACTACTAACAGGACCACTGATAATAAGAAGCAAGCGAAGCTACTTGTTTCACGCACTTGAATTATCGGTCACTAAAATTTAATACTCCTATGTAGCAGTTGTAGTTACCATTTTTGTTAGTTTGCTGTTAATGTTTATCATAAATATTTACATGTCATTACCTTAAAAATAACTGATGTTATAAATTTTTGTTAACAACATAATGAATAAAACTCAAACTTTAATATATTTTTATGATGCTTCAACTTTGCAAAAATTGTCCCAAAATAAAAATACATTACAGAAATGCATAATCCATGGCATTTACAATTTGTGTTCTTCCTCAGAATAGCCAAAAAGGGACATGCAAGTAGCTAAGCAATCATTCATCGGGATAACATTTTTTATAATGGACTTTGGCTTATTATGTAGGACATCAAGCTATATTAAACTGCACTGTGATGAAGTTGATCTTAAGCACAGTTGGAGAAGATTAAGAGAAACAATAGAATTAAATGGCCTCAGCTGCATTGAAAGTTCTAACAAGAGCTTCCAGGAAGCTCATCAAACCTTCTTCTCCAACACCTTTAACTAAAAAATGGCACAAGTTTTCTCTCATTGAACAAGCCCAAACACACACTTATGTACCTTTTGGTTTTTTCTACTCCAAACATCAATTAGGTGCACTTTCAAATCAACCTGCCCAAATATCAAAACTTCTTGAAAACTCCCTCTCCAAAAATCTTGTCTCATATTATCCATATGCAGGAAACATGAAAGATAACGTTGTTATAGATTGTAATGACAAGGGTGTCGAGTTCTTGAATGTACAAATTGATGCACCCATGTCTGAGGTTCTTAATCACAAAGATTGTAACGTCAAAGATTTAATTTTCCCTCCTGGTGTAGCTTGGGAAAATGATTCTGATTATGGCTTGGCTGTAATTCAGCTAACACATTTTGATTGTGGAGGAATTGCAGTAAGTACATGTTTGTCACACAAAATTGGAGATGCATGCAATGGTTTGCAATTTTCAATAGATTGGGCTACGAAAACACGCGATCCAAATGCAAAAACAATTCCTCCTTATTATATAAGTGACACTATTTTTCCATCACCACCAAGTGGTCCTCTAGCTACACCAGTGGTACCATCAATATTAGAAGGATGCATACAAAAAAGGTATGTTTTTTCTTCATCAAATGTAAGTGCTCTTAGATCCTCTGTTTCTGCTGAATCAGAAGTGAAAAATCCAACACCTACTGAAGTCCTTAGTGCACTTCTTTTCAAATGTGTTGCTAAAGCAGTAACCGCGAATTCGGGTTCCTTTGTACCATCTAAATTAATCCAGTATGCAGATTTACGAGCAATGGTTTCACCAAAGTTACCACCTAATTCAGTTGGAAATGTTCTGTCTCACTTTTCTACACATATTTCCAGTGAGTCAGACATGAACTTACCAGAAATAGTTAGTCTCATGAGAAAAGAAAAGCAAGCTTTTCGGACCAGAGATAATATAAAAGAAAATGCATGGGCGTTGGAAATACTTGAATTAGCTAAAGGATTGCCACCACAGAAAAAAGAATTTGATGAGTATACTTGCAGCAGTGTGTGTAAATTTCCCTTCTATGATGCGGATTTTGGTTGGGGCAAACCTGTGGCAGCTACAATAGCAACTGGTCCATACAATAAATTGTTCAATTTGATGAACTATAGAGATGATGGTATCGAAGCATTCATCATGTTAAATGAACAAGACATGTCAATATTTGAGCGTGATGAAGAGTTTCTTGAATTTGCTTCTCCATATGCAAATTATTTTTAGAAGAGAAGACTTTTGTTGTGAATCATTTTATTGAATAATAAGTGAATTTGCAGCTTCTGTAAACATTAGACATGCTTTTTTTTTTTTCCTTTGTGAATTCTACGTAACGTGTGGATGAACTTTCAGCAGCTACATGTCCTTGATATTTTTATGTGATCCTTTTAAATAATCAGAGGTGAGTTGAAGATAAAAAGTCAATAAGCTTAGAAGTAGTGTAATCTTATTATAGGCTATATTCAAATCGAAAGCAATGAGTTCATTTGAACCCGTTTAATGTATCCAAGATGCCTATAGTTTTTAAGTTCTTAAAGAGCTCATTTTCCTTCTTTTCTGTTAATATTAGAAGGTTGTCTCAATTTTTAGATCAAAATGCAACATTTTAACACTGTCGTGTCCTCTCACATATAACAGATATGTGAAGGAGAGTTTTTGTTGTCTTACATCAAATACCATAACACAATTTAACTTGAATATGTATGTCATATATAGGAAGCAACAAAAACAAAACAATCATTGGAATGGATCTTGGGAGAAATCAGGAAAGGTAAACGGTCAAAGCAAAGTTATTTAAGTACCTAATTAACATGAATAAGTTTCATATATCTGAATGAATATTTTATTTATAATTTCTTTATTTATTTCTCAATGTGTTTATCACTTAGCTACTATTGCTATAAGTAGTTGATTGTAGGCTATATGGAGTATATAAGTGAAAGACATATTTTGCAATCAGATTATTCAATCGACTTAAGAAAGATGGAATCCATATTAATCTCGCAGAAGCTCATCAAACCCATGTCTTGAGGAATCTTTATCGAAACTACTGTCCGTTTATTATGCGTATGCTGGAAGGCTTAATGATAATACTACTGTTGATTGTAATGACACTGGAGCTAGCTGAGTTCTTTCAAGTTCAAATCGATTGCCCACTAACGCAACCTTTTATCTCGAACGATGGAATAATCATTGATGATCTAGTATTTCCTAAAGGATTACCTTGGTCAAGTTGTACTAATCGTGCATTACTAGCAGCTCAAGTTTCTTGCTTTAGTTGTGGAGGAATATGTATTAGTATGTGTATATCCCACAAGATTGGAGATCGGAGCATTGCTTACAATATTTTTCATGATTGGGCTGAGGTAACTCGTGATCCAAATTGGCTAAAACCAACTCTTCACTATGTCAAGCAATCAATTTTTCCTCCACCTTCTACTGGACCTTTCCTTTCCCCAGTAATCACCTCAAACAAAATTGATTGTGTACAAAAAAATGTTCACGTTCACTCACCAAAAATTACGTGACCTGAAGGACCTAGTTGTTGCAGAAGTGAAGAATCCATCACGTACAGAAGTTGTCTTTGCTCTTCTTTTTAAATGTGCCACTGCTGCAACAAAAATAAACTCGGGTTCTAATTTCGTGGCATGTACAATATTAATGCGTCTACCAATTGATTTAATTACGATCAAAGGTTGGTTTGCCCGAAAATGCTATTGGAAATCTTCTTGATATCTCTTCGACATCAATAGTCGACGAAAGCAACATGAAAATGTCAACATTAGTAAGTGAATTGAGGAAGTCCATAAAGCTAGCTTACAAAAAAGACAACGTTAATGACAACTTATTTGTGCCCATATTATTGGAACTAGCTAAATCAAAACAGGAATATAATGGGCCTAATACATGTCAGTTTACTAGCTTACTGAAATTTCCACTACGTGAAATTGACTTTGGATGGGGAAAGCCTACAAAAGTGAGCATAGCCAATGGTCTATATTACAATTTACAATGGGGCGCTCTTGCTGAGCAACCAAAATGGAGGACTGGATGCATATGTGACACTGAGTCGACAAGATATGTTTGTATTTGAACGTGACCCTGAACTTCTCGAATTTGCTTCTCTAGATTGTTAGAGGTTCAACAAATATTCTCTGTGTTTGTTTCTATGTTTGATACTATGTTGTTAAGAGTGTCTACGTCGCTATGGAGTTCTCTTCAAAGTGAGAGAATAATTTCTTCTCTTCGTTCACGTATTGAATAAATAACCCTAAGTAAATGTTTTTTTCATTCGAGAAATTTTATTATATGTTTCACACGCCACATTATATTTATGTGAGACTCGTATTTCTTTGACAAACTCATATTTGAAGCAAAATTTAATAAAGTTAAATCACTATAAAATATATAAATAATTTAAGAACAAACAAAATTGGCATGTCTTGAAAAAAAAAAAAAAAGAAGATCAAGTTTCTCACATTAAAAATTAAACATAGAACTGCATATTTCAAACCGAGTCAATAAGTATAGAGATTAATTGCAAATTGACAGTCAATACACTGACACCACCTATGACCACCTAATTGAAAATTGGCAGTCAATAATTCAGTATTTGCAAGCAGTGCATGTGAGTCTTTTCAAAAAGGCAAACAGATGAGGGGTTAAAAAAGAGAGTAAAAAAGGGTAAGGCTGCAAACTGTTGCAATAGGTGGAGTAATTCCATTGCTCAAGAAGGAATCTTTGGAAAAGAAATGTGTGCATGTGTGCATGTGAGTATGGTGTCTGGCAGTGAGTCATTGTTTGCGTTCTAATTTGCTTATTGGAGATTTGGAGATCAAATAGAATACGGGTAAAATTCATCCCAAACGCCGGTTTGCTGTGTCAGCCAATGAATAACAAGTATTTAAATTTTTCGAAAAACATTAACTGTGTCAGCCAATATCTCAAATTACAGGAAAAATTTGGAGTGTGGTTCAACATTTTCCCTGGAGTTCAGTTCAAAAGTTCAAGATACTTTTTTAAGGTTTGAACTGAATTCCATGAACTTTCTTGAAATTTGAGTGGTTATGACTATCATTCTAAAATCTAGTAAATATTGGCTGTTCATCAGTTAGCACTCTAAAAACTGGTTATTCATCAAAATTCCTGAAAAATTAGCATTCCAAACTTAACCTAAAGGCTTTAAATTCCACTTTATTTTGGTAGAGCCATCGACTGTCTCCTACCTGCAAACATCTAGTACGTACTGATTAAGATAGTAGCAGTAGCTTAACACTAAAACACGTGAAAATTTCAGCAACGAATTATTAGGTGTGAAATGATAATGTCAAATGGCCCAATACTGCAAAAAGGCTGGCAAACGTGGTCACCCGAATAATAAAAGAATTCACTGCAGAGAGAATTGTAAAGTAGTAACATGCATGCTTGTACCCGAAAAATATATGTGTATATAAGTGAAAGACGTGCTCTTTGCCCAAGACTCATATACTTCCAGTAATCTTCTTCAATCAACATAAGATAGAAAATGGCAGCATATTCAGCTGATCAGCCAACTCTTGTATCCATAATCTCTGAGAAGTTCATCCAACCTTCTTCTTCTACCCCTTTAACTAAAAAATGGCACAAATTTTCTTTCATCGAACAAGGCCAAACACACACTTATATCCCTTTTGGTTTTTTCTACTCTAAGCATCAATTAGGTGCACTTTCTAACCAACCTGCCCTTGTACCAAAACTCCTTGAAAACTCTCTCTCCAAAAATCTTGTTTCATACTATCCGTATGCAGGAAACATGAAAGATAACACGGTTATCGACTGTAATGACAAGGGTGTTGTGTTCTTGACTATACGAATTCATGCACCTATGTCTGAAGTTCTTAATCACAAAGATTGTAATGTCAAAGATTTAATATTTCCTCCAGGTGTTGCTTGGGAGAATGACTCTGATTATGGCTTGGCTGTGATACAGTTAACACATTTTGATTGTGGAGGAATTGCAATTAGTACATGTTTGTCACACAAAATTGGAGATGCTTGTAGTGCCTTGCAATTTTCAATTGACTGGGCTACATTAACTCGTGATCCAAATGCAAATACAATCCCTCCTTATTACGTAAGTGACTCTATTTTACCATCACCACCAAGTGGTCCTTTAGCTACTCCAATGGTACCATCCATATTAGATGGATGTATACAAAAAAGGTATATTTTTTCTCCATCAACAGTAAGTGCACTTAGATCTTCTATTTCTGCTGAATCACAAGTTCAAAATCCTACACCTACTGAAGTCGTTAGTGCATTTCTTTTCAAATGTGTTGCTAAAGCAGTAACCACGAATTCGGGAGCCTTTGTCCCTTCTAAGTTAATTCATTATGCAGATTTACGACAATCTATTTCACCAACATTACCTCCCAACTCTGTTGGAAATGTTCTGTCTCATTTTTCTACACATATTTCCAATGAAGCAGACATGAACTTACCAAAAATAGTAAGTGAGATGAGGAAAGAAAAACAGTTGTTTCGGACCAAAGATAATATCAAAGAAAATGCATGGGCTTTAGAAATGCTTGAATTAGCTGGAAGATTGCCACCACAGAAAAAGGAATTTGATGAGTACACTTGTAGCAGTATGTGTAAATTTCCCATTTATGATGTGGATTTTGGCTGGGGAAAACCTGTGGCAGCGACAATAGCAACTGGTCCGTACAATAAATTGTTCAATTTGCTGAACTATAAAGATGGTGGTATTGAAGCGTTCGTGATGTTGAATGAACAAGACATGTCAATACTTGAGCGTGATGAAGAGTTTCTTGAATTTGCTTCTCCATATGCAAATTATATTTAGTTGTTAAGATGATTTATTTTCTGAATCATGAGTGCTCAATGTTCTACTTCACTTGCATACGTTTATTTAAGGATTTATGCGGCTACCTATCCTTGACATGTTCATGTAGTCCTTCCAGATTAAATCCAGATCTGAATCAATGAGTTCATAATCCAGATCGAATTTGCTTCTCTACATTGTTAGAAGTTCAATAAATATTTTCTCTGTGTTTGTTTTTATATATATTTGATATCTTCTTAAGAGTGGATCGTCTACGTCGCTATGGAGTTCTCTTTCAAAGTATAGGGATAATTTCTTCTCTTCATGCATGTATTGAATGATGAAACCTAAGTAAATGTTTTTTTTTTTCATTCCTTGCGACAATCTCAACTTGCCAAGTGGAGCTTTATTACAATTAATTCTGTTTAGATTCTCTTTCGATTGGGTAAATTGGTTCTCATCTTATTAAGCATACTCGGGCAAATGTTCTCGTCATCACAATTATAAGTCCAGATACTTCGTTCTTTATCCAAAAGTTAATAAATAAAAGAGTCCTTGTGGCCCATTTGTAGTGTGCTGAATCAGAAAGATCCACGAAATTATAGGATAGTTCAAAGTCCCGAGAAATTATAGGACTTTGAAAAATAGTTCAAAGTCCCGAGAAATTTTTATAAGACCGTAAAATATGAAAAACATTTAGAACACTAAACTAAACTCCTTGTGGCCCATTTTTAAAAAAGAGAGTAAAAAAGGGTAAGGCTGCAAACTGTGGCAATAGGTGGAGTAATTTCATTGCTCAAGAAGGAATCTTTGGAAAAGAAATGTGTGCATGTGTGCATGTGAGTGAAGAATGAAATTGCCTGCCGGTGTAGTACGGTGTCTGGCTGTCTGCTATATGTATTAGTGTGAGAGTGTTAATTTTATTTGTCAAAATGTGTGTTTTGCATCTATAACTCATATTACTATAAAGGGCAAGCATATCCTCAAGAATCTTAAATGTCAGATTACCCAATTGCTCTTGCTAAACCTAAAATATTTTTTTATTTGGTTAAAACAAAATCAGAAAAACTAATGCCTAACAGGAAACCCCAGGAAAAGTTGCCACCTTTTCCTACGTTCCTTTTCGAGTAACGCCTGATCATGGTAGTTTGACAAGGTACAATATATTTATTAGTCCTATTGGTTTCAAGTTGCAATCTCATTTTTCACGAAGATTCTTATTAATGACACCAAAGTTTAAACTATGGCCATGAGTGATATAGTAACGATCGACGCACATATTAAAAGCTAAACTTTGTTGGAAGAGGTTTCATTTTTTTCTAGAATTTAATTGTCCCTCTATCAGTTGCACAGAGGCATAAAGAATTGCCACCGTTCTTCTATTCCACTTCAAGTTTCAGAGGTTCTTCTCTCACTAATCCTAGGATTTTGGGCTATTGTTCTACTACTCTACTAGCATGTCCTTGTGGTACTATTTTTGTAGGTCCATTTGTGTATAGTTTTCATATTCTTTTATGATAATTTGTTGGATGATTTTCTGTAACAAAAGGTGAAGTGGACAAGTTTAATCAATTTGTGGAGTGCTTACTTTAGAAGTGGTTAACAGAGGCAGTCTAAATGATTTTTCATATTCTTGCACTTTGCCAACAGAATATATAGATAAATTCGGCAAATATGTTGGTCCTGTTTTAATAACGAAACAATTAGTTTTCACTGTTCTACTTTGTGGCATGCATTCTCTAACATGTTATTCAATCATTTTCATAGATTTGATGATTCCATATGAAAATAAAACTTATGGAATAGGTTCATCCAAACTCGAGAATATGCAGCAGGGAAGATATGAGCAATTTGTGGTATCTATTTTGTAGTCTCTCTTTATTTGCCATCAATAAAGAAATGCGAAGGTCAACCATTATTAGAATTTTATTACGAGAAAACGTCGAGAGTTGGTTCTATATGTATAAGATTTCCAACACATACAATCATAAGAAGTTATTAAAACCGGGAGAAACTACCAAGAATCATATTTTATCACAATATTTTGGATATCTAAAGGATTTGCTCATTGCATAGAATAATCTACAAAGACAGAGTTAATCTACAAAATCTCAATATGGATGTCTGATGAAAATGGTTGTCATATAGCTTATAACTCAGGTATTATCTGCCTTTTGCTCTTGCAGATAAGATACTCTTTAGATTTGAGAAAGATGAAAACAAATATCTGATCAATAATTCTGTAAGTCTTCATTCTACTTATACTTAATTCTAGTTTGTTGCATTCGTGAAACTCATTCTAGGCCACATATTTCTTCCAAATGATGGATCTTTTTTTTTTTAAAAAGTACATTTTGAGCATGGCATACACATATATAGAAATAGAACAGGAGGGGCTTGAAAATTTCATAAAAGAGCAATCAACCTTGAGGAAAAAAAAATATGTCAAGGCGCAATTGATATTGTTATGGCTAAAGTATATAGTGGAGATAAAGTTAAGCAAAAATTTTGCTTAATTTCAACAATGTATATTATATCATTTCAATTAAAAATGGTACGTACCAAAGTTTACTTGATAGTATCATGATGGCTAGAGGAACAGAGATAGAGCTGGTTTGAAAGTATCCGTTTTGATTTTATTCATATCTTAAGTAAATGATGAGACTAAAGCAAGTCTATCTAATAGTTTCATGCACCCACTTGGTTGGTACCTATGTGAATTTAATCTACGGAACAGAGACAATGGTATGTGATTTTGTGGCACATTACTTCTCATTTCATTAAGAAGTACTCATGATCCTTCTATTTTGTCTCTTCGTCATTTTTGGTAGTTTACTTATATTTGGAGTTTACCTGAAGTTTTCTATGTTTTATCTAATGTTTTTAAAAAAATTTAAGTGATGGTTGTGTTTCTTTGAGCTACTTACAAACAGGCTATTCTTCAACGTTTTACAATTAAGTAAAAATTATTACTCCATGTCCTTTCCTGACATATCGTACAGTCGAATCCGCCCTACAGGGATTATCACAAGGAGAATTAGATCATCGTTAAGGAATAATTCAACATAAACTAATTGGCTGATAAAGGGACCGAAGAGAAAAATATAATCAACGTTCTTAAATAAGGGAATAAAACAACATAAGCTACTAGTCAAAAATTCACTAGAACACAGATTCTTCAGTTGTTTTTTAAACCTTAATACCGTTGTCATTTGTTAGGAGTCTTATGACTAGAAGGAATCTTTTTTCTTTTCTTTTTTTCTTTTTTTTGACCTGAAGGACTTAGTATACGCGTCTGGACATAGAATATGTTAAAACTTGTAAATAAATAAATAAATAAATACAATGCCTAACAAATCATTGCATTGTATGACCAAACAATATTTTGAATCTTTTGTGATATATAATCCAACAAGTACGAAATTAAGCTGAAGAATGTGGGGGAACATGAGTATTAGGTTTAAAAGTTAAACGCAGCTGTTATTATTCTAATTAAGAAGTTTATTCTTAAGAGAAGTGACTAATTTCTGGAAATTTGGAGGCGTTAAAAACAAAGAAATTGTTGGAGTTATCTCTTATCATTTCTGTCTAGTTCCAATAGGCTTGATGTTAAGAAAGAATCTCTTGCAAGAAGGTTGGCTTGCGATTTCTTATGAAAACACTAGCCCTGCTTAGTTCATAATGAGAATATTTCCATCGTTGAATTTTTTTTTATTCGATGTATTGTTCTCATTATGCACATAAGGGAGGATTAGGGTATAACAAGAATTCGTGGAATTCCTTGGGATTCTTGATTGGTGGTAAGCTAAGCCGAATCTCTTTGGTTAATAAATTTACTTAAGAATAACTTGTTCAAGTATTCATCGGTAAATTTGAGTAAGTCTATGTTTTGTGAAGCATAATCACATGACAAGGCATTTCATCCAAGGCATGGGGCGTTAGGCCCTCCGGTGAATTAATTAAGTAGATTATTTGTGTATTTTCCCTACTACTACATATTTTCAAAATAAAAAATAGAACTTAAACATATTAGATTTAACAATGACTAAATATAGAAATATTAAATTTGATAAATTTTAAAAAAAGTATGTGCAAAGTATAACTTAATTTACTAGACAAACAACTTCTAGTAATTTGAAGTCCTCAAGTTCAACGGCGAATTCGCTTAGTACTTGCAAAAACATGTTTTCAGGTCATCAATTTAACGTACGCTTAACACACAAGAATCGTCTTCTCGAGGCATATGAGATAATAAATGAATAACTCAATGCTAATACGCATGCATAAGTCAAATGTTCAATCCCCACACAAATTCCCCATAACTGCCTGCAACTTTTAGCAGCTACCTCGACCCTTGGCAAATTCAGGGTCCATTTTACTTTTAAAAGTTGTCCATTGCGTAATTACTAACCAATAATATAATCTTTAACAAATCATAATGCGCGCAACACCACGATAAAACAATTATGGATATGTTGCAGAAGTGATTAGAGGATTGACTAACACAATAATCTTTTTTTATTTATTCAAAAGGATAATATTGTATGCAGTACCTTGATAAAACATTTATGAATATATCTCATAGATGGTGGAAGAGTACCTTGGCTAGCTTGAATTTCTAAAACACGTTTTAATTAAATAACAGAAATAATGGCAGTCTGATTCCTTAAATAGAAGAGTACCTTGGACAATTGGGCCAATTCCGAGGAAACATTTGGCGGGGAGTTCTCAAGCAAAAAATATGGAGAAGGACTTCCCTCACCAAACAAGTCCTTTCCCTCGCCAAAAGTAAAAAATAAAAAATAAAAATTCTACACTGGCTTGGGAAGTCCCTCGCCAGTCCAAAAATTAAAAATTTCTTTCTCCTACACGGCTTGGGAACTCCCATACCAAAATATAAAAAACAAAAATATTAGAAACAGCTTGGGGGTTCCCTCGCCAAGCAAAAGGAAGAAAAATTCTCTTTCCTGATTGGCTTGGGAATTCCTTCGCCAATCAAAAGCTGCAGATGTGTGCGTTTGGCGAGGGACTTCCTTAGCCAATCAGAAAATCTAAACTAATCCCATTCATTTACATCCACTGTTCACACACAACACACCAAAACAAAACAAAACTCTCCCTCACTGCCTCCGTCTCCCTCACCATCGACGCCACTGCTACAATTACTCCGGCAACCCATCGCAAGGTTCTCTCCGTTAAGATAACCACCTCCGTTAAACTTTCTCTTAAATCTTATTTAGTAGTATGATCTTTGGTCTTTTCATCGTTTTGTCATAACTAATGTAAAAAACTAGGGAGTGTCGTTTTCATATCTTATCGTAGATGGAATGTGGCGATGTTGAATACATATACTAATACATGTTGTTTGGTACTTTTCCCCTTGTTGTCAATTCACAAAAATTTATCAAGTTTCATTCGTAAAAGAAAAAGCAATGTATAGTGTGATTAGGATTTGAAGTTTCAGTTTGATAGCAGGAACGACACTCAACTTTATTTGAAGAAACAAGTTAACACTGAATCATTGTGATGCGCCACTGAAAGCAAACAAGCATATACGATGAGGGAAGAAGCAAACTTATGCTTTCAGATTCCTACTTCTTTGAGGTTCAGTCAATAAAAGTTTTTTAACAGTTGACTGTTGTAGAGTAGATCTCGTTGTCTTTGGCCAGGATGGTTATGCAATGCAAGCCAGCATATTATCTCAAGATTCACTCTAAAATGCACCAGATTATCCGCTATCAGCATTTTTCTAGTGTTGACCAAAACATTTTTTTCTAGTGTATCGTTTTGGTGCTGCTGTAATGGTGTTTTTTATGTTGTTGTTGCTGTGCTGCTGTGTATCGTGTTAATTTTTGTGTTTCAGGTATACTAAGCTTGGCGAAGGAATTACCTAGCCAAAGTGAATTAAAAATATATTATTTTTATACTTGGAGAGGGAATTCCCTAGCCAAAGTGTATAAAAAAATATAATTTTTGTACTTGGAGAGGGAATTCCCTAGCCAAAGTACATTAAAAAAATTTCTCTCTCCTTATTTTGGCGAGGGACATCCTTAGCCAAATGAAACTTACACAATATAATAAAATGGGCCTACACAGCAGTTGGCTAAGGATGTCCCTCGCCAAAATTGCTCTACGACGAGCCGAATTTCGAGACGCGTGTAGCTAGAGAGTTCCCTCTCCATCGCGCGTTTGGAGAGTGAACTCCCTCGCCGATCTCCCTCGTAAAACGCTTTAATTCTAGTAGTGCGTCAGTCTACATACTTTTGATTCTTTCTTTGTGTAACGATAATTAACATCCTAGGATGGCGTTTCGTGTTTAACATGTTCGATTTTGTTTAAGTCAGACGATACTATTAATACTTTAGATAACACCTTTATCCGCAAGCTTTAGATAATACCTTTCATTTAATCACAACTACTAAAAAGGGAGCCCCTTGATCACCTGAAGGGCATTGGACATGGGTTAGCACTTAGTTCTATGCTTAGGCTAGGGTTCTATGCTGTCTAGTTTTGTGCATGCGTATGTTCTACAGTCCAATAATTCAGTATGTGCAATTTGTGCATGTGAATCTTTTCAAAAAGGCAAACAGATAAGGGGTTAAAAAAGAGAGTAAAAAAGGTAAGGCTGCAAACTGTGGCAATAGGTGGAGTAATTTCATTGCTCAAGAAGGAATCTTTGGAAAAGAAACGTGTTATGTGTGCATGTGAGTGAAGAATAAAATTGAGTGCAGGTGTAGTATATATGGTGTCTGCTATATGTATTAGTGTGAGAGTGTTAATTTTTTTGCTACTTATTTGTCAAAATGTGTGTATTGCATCTACAGTAATAAATATCTCAAATTACAGGAAAAATTTGGAGTGCAGTTCAAAATTTTCCCTGGAGTTCAGTTCAAAAGTTCAAGATACTTTTTTAAGGTTTTGATTTTTGAACTGAACTCCATGAACTTTCTTTAAATTTGAGTGGTTATGACTATCATTCTAAAATCTTGTAAATATTGGCTGTTCATCCGTTAGCACTCTAAAAACTGGTTATTCATCAAAATTCCTGAAAAATTAGCATTCCTAACTTAACCTAAGGGCTTTAAATTGGATTTTTTACATAAAAGTACAAGTTTTAGAGCGTAATTACCAAACATAGCAATATTTTAGTAAAATTACCCTATATAGAAGAAAACACGAGTTAATTACAAATATAGCAAAAACATAGCAATATTTTCTCATAACATATCAAACCCTCACATTCTTCCTCTTATTTCCCCCACTATCACTTTTGCTCCTCCCATTTCTCCTTATTTCACTTTTCCTCCCACCATTTCCCTCAATTTCACTTTTATTCCTATCATTTCCCCCAATTTCACTTTTCCACATCCCATCCTCGATGTATCTCACCGTATCTCAACTGTTTCTGCACCGTTTCAACTGTTTCTGCAGCACCGTATCTAACTGTTTCTGCACCATTTCAACTGTTTCTGCAGCACCGTATCTAACTGTTTCTGCACCGTTTCAACTGCTTCTAACTGTTTCAGCACCGTTTCTACTGTTTCTGCAGCACTGTATCTAACAGTTTCTGCACCGTATCTAACTGTATCTCACTGTATCTACGCTGTTTCAGCACTGTTTCAGACTATTTTAAACTGTATCATCTCCCATTTCAGACCGTATCAGACTGTATAATAGTATTTCAATATTGTTTCAAACTGTATCAGACTATTTTAAACTGTATCAAGTCTCGTTTCAGACTGTATCAACTCCGTTTCAGACTATTTTAAACTGTATCAAGTCCCGTTTCAGACTGTATCATACTGTTTTAAACTGTATCAACTCCCGTTTAGACCGTATCAGACCGTTTCAACAGTTATTTCAGATTGTTTCAATATGGTTTCAGACAGTATCATACGGTTTCTACGTCGTTTCATATGTATCAAACTGTAGCAACAACTGTTTCAATATTTCAACAATGTTTCAAACCGTATCATATTGTTTCAACACCATCAGTCGCGAGCAATAGAAAACAAGAGTTCAAATTTATTAATATGACAAATCCGTATAAACAGGAACAGAAACAGAAACGAAATCTGGACAATTTTGAAGAAACAGAAACGAAACAAAAATGAAACAAATCTAAATAACAGAAAATACACATTCACAGAACACCCCACCCCATCCCTACCCCACCCCACCCCATCCCCACCAATTGATATTTTATACACTTGGGATTAAACTGTTGTGAGTTCTTCACATTGAAGTTCAGTAGCCATCACTGTTATCTTCTTCAAATTATTTCATCGAATCCAGCCAGCTAACTCCGGCAGCTATAACACTAGCACCAGCAGCAAACAAATGAAACGGAATATTCTTGTAGTACATTTTCACATCTGGGTCAAAACGAAAACCACCGCGAGACTGCCTTCACGTTACAAACTAAGCAGATGGGAGATCGAGGAACTGATGCAGTGAAAAATCGTTGAATCACCACCGTGAGCCTGCCTCCACATTTTGCTGCGATTCATACGATTCCGCCACTGTTTTGGCCTGATCTACGCCAAAGGAAGCATTTTCAAGGGTAATGGAGGTCGGATCTGGGAAGTAGGGGTCAAGACGAGTTTGGGAAGGTATACTTTGGTATTTCTGGTGGCCAAACTGCGGTGGTCGATGGAGGACCGCCGGCGGAGCTGCGGCGGAGACTGGTGGGTTTTTTTTCTCCGGTGAGCCATGAAAATTTTTCAAATATTTGGACAGATGTGATGAGCTAATAGGGGAGGAATGAGCAAATGAGAAAAATAAACTTTATATAGCTAGGGTTTTTATGAATGTGCTAGAAAATATATTGTTATGTATTGTAATTAGAAAAATATTGCTATATTTTTGTAATTAAGGGTGAAAATTTGTATATTTGTGTAAAAGACCCCTTTAAATTCCACTTTGTTTCGGTAGAGCCATCGACTGTCTCCTACCTGCAAACATCTAGTACGTACTGATTAAGATAGTAGCAGTAGCTTAGCACTAAAACACGTGAAAATTTCAGCAACAAATTATTAGGTGTGAAATGATAATGTCGAATGGCCCAAAGCTGCAAAAAGGCTGGTAAACGTGGTCACCCGAAAAATAAAAGAATTCACTGCAGAGAGAATTGTAAAGTAGTAACATGCATGCTTGTACCCGAAAAATAAAAAGAAGTCATCGACAGGCGCGGATTCAGAATTTTAAGTTTATGAATACTAGATTATAACCCTTCTTGTTTACTGGGTTGTGCATAATTTATTTATTACATATTAAGTGAAATTTTTAACGCATATACAAGATCTATGCAAGAATTACTGGTTTCGCCGAACTCGTAGTCGAGTGGCTATGTGGCTAGATCCGCCACTGACTACAGTGAGAAGTAGTACTAACATGCATGCTTGTACCCGAAAAATAAAAGAAGTTGCTACAGAGAAGTAAAGTCACATGCATGCTTGTAGGCTACGAGTATATATGTGTACTAGATAAGTCTTGGCCCGTGCTAAGCCCGGGCCCGAGCTAACTTCAAGTGAGTAATAATTGTTTAGATAATAATGTGCGTCACGTTCTTGTTAGACGCCACGCTCATTTAAAACAATAACATATTAATCGTGTAACATTGTATATATGAAAAATTGATTGTAATGAAGCAAGCTTAACAAAAAATAAGCAGATACTATAGAAGACACAAATTACTTGATATCAGATAAACCAAAATGATATAAAGTATAAAATAATTTTAATTTATGATCATAAATTGGGAAATGACATTTTTATCATTTCTGTGAATTATGTGCATAAGACTTCATTAGTTACATATAAAAACATATACTTTTTGTATTTATTAAATATATGTACTCATAATTTCATGAAACGATTGTGTTCAGGTGGTTAAATATTTGATTGTGCTGATTTATACCTAATTTTGGATGAACTTAGAAAATCCTAGTTGTGGAGGTTATATTTAGTTGTGTAGGTAAAGTAATAAAATATGAACTTAAATCGTTTATGTTATGCTATTTGATAACTAAAACAAATAGCTTTTATTTGTGATTATCGTGGTAATAGAAGTAGAATAATTTCATTCGTATGAACAAAAATGACGTTATCGCCGCATCCATAAAACTATATTATATATGTCCACCTTTTTCAAACTGAAAGATAATATGTAACTTAACATTTACTTTTCATAAATTCAAGTGTAGAATCCAATTTGAATATTTAGAAAGCTTTCGTATATTATTTTTTAAAAAAACATAGTATGCTACCTGTTCCTTTTTAAATTTTGCTATAAAGCATTTTTTTTCAATTAAGTACCTCAAATTTTTTTTAATTCAAAATTATTTCACATAAGCAAATTTAATATAGTACCTTTTAAAAAACTTTTCTAATTTATTTTCCTTTAGATTTTTTGACATGTTAATAACGTTATAGTTTTTGACCTAAGTAAAAAATTTTGTGTAAGAAAGGAAGCCCAAATTAAATTTTATTAATATTTTTTATATGAAAGTTTGACAGTGTGACTAAAAAATTATGCATAATTTCAAATAAATCTTTTTGAAAAATCAATTTTTTGACGTAAACAATATAAGTAAGTGAAGGAAACTTTTCTTGGTAAAAGATTAAAAGAAAAGGAGGACAAATTGGCTGTCCACGTGGCAAGCCATGATTTAATTCATACAAAATGGTATAGACAGAAACTTGGGCATCGAACAAGCCCTCAAAACGTGCCTTTATTAACTTTTGTTGATGGCAATTGATGTAATTATATAAAAAAGCAGGGGCGAATATTCCCACTTAAAATTGTCCAAAAATCACTAGCACGTGGAGCTTTGTGAGGGGTGAAGAGGGGGTAGGATATTGTTGTGAGGACTACAAAACTTGGGGTCTTCTCCTTTATCGCCGCATCCATAAAACTATATTATATATGTCCACCTTTTTCAAACTGAAAGATAATATGTAACTTAACATTTACTTTTCATAAATTCAAGTGTAGAATCCAATTTGGATATTTAGAAAGTTTTCGTATATTATTTTAAAAAGAAACATAGTATGCTACCTGTTCCTTTTTAAATTTTGATTTAAAGCATTTTTTTTCAATTAAGTACCTCAAATTTTTATTAATTCGGAATTATTTCACATAAGCAAATTTAATATAGTACCTTTTTAAAAACTTTTCTAATTTAATTTCCTTTAGATTTTTTGACATGTTAATAACGTTATAGTTTTTGACCTAAGCTAAATTTTTTGTGTAAGAAAAGAAGCCCAAATTAAATTTTATTAATATTTTTTATATGAAAGTTTGACAGTGTGACTAAAAAATTATGCATAATTTCAAATAATTTTTTTAAAAAAATCAATTTTTTGACGTAAACAATATAAGTGAAGGAAACTTTTCTTGGTAAAAGATTAAAAGGAAAGGAGGACAAATTGGCTCCACGTAGCAAGCCATGATTTAATTCATACAAAATGGTATAGACAGAGACTTGGGCATCGAACAAGCCCTCAAAACGTGCCTTTATTAACTTCTGTTGATGGCAATTGATGTAATTATATAAAAAAGCAGGGGCGAATATTCCCACTTAAAATTGTCCAAGAATCACTAACACGTGGAGCTTTGTGAGGGGGTGAAGAGGGGGTAGGATATTGTTGTGAGGACTACAAAACTTGGGGTCTTCTCCTTTATTAATAGTAGTAATATAAGTGAAAGACGTGCTCTTTGCCCAAGACTCATATACTTCCAGTAATCTTCTTCAATCAATTTAAGATAGAAAATGGCAGCATATTCAGCTGATCAGCCAACTCTTGTATCCATAATCTCTGACAAGTTCATCCAGCCTTCTTCTCCAACCCCTTTAACTAAAAAATGGCACAAATTTTCTCTCATCGAACAAGGCCAAACACACACTTATATCCCTTTTGGTTTTTTCTACTCCAAACATCAATTAGGTGCACTTTCTAATCAACCTGCCCTTGTATCAAAACTCCTTGAAAACTCTCTCTCCAAAAATCTTGTTTCATACTATCCATATGCAGGAAACATGAAAGATAATACGGTTATCGACTGTAATGACAAGGGTGTTGTGTTCTTGACTATACGAATTCATGCACCTTTGTCTGAAGTTCTTAATCACAAAGATTGTAATGTCAAAGATTTAATATTTCCTCCGGGTGTTGCTTGGGAGAATGACTCTGATTATGGCTTGGCTGTGATACAGTTAACACATTTTGATTGTGGAGGAATTGCAATTAGTACATGTTTGTCACACAAAATTGGAGATGCTTGTAGTGCCTTGCAATTTTCAATTGACTGGGCTACATTAACTCTTGATCCAAATGCAAATACAATCTCCCCTTATTACGTAAGTGACTCTATTTTACCATCACCACCAAGTGGTCCTTTAGCTACTCCAATGGTACCATCCATATTAGATGGATGTATACAAAAAAGGTATATTTGTTCTCCATCAACAGTAAGTGCACTTAGATCTTCTATTTCTGGTGAATCACAAGTTCAAAATCCTACACCTACTGAAGTCGTTAGTGCATTTCTTTTCAAATGTGTTGCTAAAGCAGTAACCACGAATTCGGGAGCCTTTGTCCCTTCTAAGTTAATTCATTATGCAGATTTACGACAATCTATTTCACCAACACTAACCCCCAACTCTGTTGGAAATGTTCTCTCCCATTTTTCTACACATATTTCCAACGAAGCAGACATGAACTTACCAAAAATAGTAAGTGAGATGAGGAAAGAAAAACAATTGTTTCGGACCAAAGATAATATCAAAGAAAATGCATGGGCCTTAGAAATGCTTGAATTAGCTGGAAGATTGCCACCACAGAAAAAGGAATTTGATGAGTACACTTGTAGCAGTATGTGTAAATTTCCCATTTATGATGTGGATTTTGGCTGGGGAAAACCTGTGGCAACGACAATAGCAACTGGTCCGTACAATAAATTGTTCAATTTGCTGAACTATAAAGATGGCGGTATCGAAGCATTCGTCATGTTGAATGAACAAGACATGTCCGTACTTGAGCGTGATGAAGAGTTTCTTGAATTTGCTTCTCCATATGCAAATTATTTTTAGTTGTTAAGATCATTTATGACTTCTGAATCATGAGTGTTGAATAATAAATGAAACTTGCTCCTGTAAACCTTGGATATGCTCTCTGAATGTTCTACTTCATTTGGATAGTTTAAGGCTTTAGAAACTGGATATCCTTGATAGGTGTATGTAGTCCTTTAATTTAAGATGAGTTAAATCCATAAAATAGAACCAATGAGTTCATAATGTGTGCGATCGTTATAATATGTTTCTTTTTTCCATATGTGTGATTGAAAGTTACTCATATTTCAAAAAGTAAATTGTTTCTACTTATAGAGTGGTATGATAAATAATGCCGGTCACATGGAAGATGGACAATTTCATTATTTGTGCCGTTATTACTCGAACTAGCTAAATCAAAACAGGATTATTATGGGCCTAATACGTATCAGTTCACTAGCTTAGTGAAATTTGCACTTCATGAAATTGACTTTGGATGAGGAAAGCCTACAAAAGTGAGTATAGCAAATGGTCTAAATTACAACTGGGCTCTCTTGCTGAGTAACCAAAGTGGAGGACTAGATGCATATTTGTCTCTTAGTAGACAAGATATGTCACCCTGAGCTTCTTGAATTTGCTTCTCTAGATTGTTAGAGATTCAACAAATATTTTTTGTGTTTTTTTTTTCTTTTTTGGCTATGTGTGACATGTTGTTATGATTATTGTCCGCGTGTTGTTTAGTTCAAGTAAACGGAATATGTCTCTCTTCATAAATAAAGAAAGCTAAATTTTTTATTTCTTGCCGTCTCAACTTACTATTTGCATTTGGATTTTCTTTCGATAGTACTATAAATTAGTCCTCACTCCTCGTCTTATTGGTAGTAAATAGTTCACACAAATTAAGAAATTAAACAAAATATAGTAAAGTTACCAATAAAATTCAACAGAACACCCTTCTTCAACCTCTTTTTTTTTTTTTTTTTTTAAAAAAGAATTAGTTATAAACATCTCTCTATTGTCATTCGTTACAACCAGGACTTAATATTGGAAAAATAGAAAAGGCATATATTGTTTTCATTTAAGGGTCGTTTGGTTTGCGGGACCGAAAAATAAAAATATTCTACAAATTCGAGATTATTATTATTTCGGAATTAATAATTCCACCTCCTATATGTAATAGGATAATACCATGAATTTAATATAAAAATTATCACAGTCGAGTGAGTCCCACCAACAAAATATGTGATAAATACTGTACCAAATTTTAATCTCGATATTATTAATCCAATCTCGATAGGATAATACCATGAATTTAATATAAAAATTATCACAGTTGCGTTGATAATGATTGTTTTCACCTTTCATAAACAAAACCCGGGACAAAAAAATGCTCAAAATTAAGTTTATGTAATTAGTTCCTCTCAACAAAATGAACTAATTAGGATTATTCAGTTCCCTTGACACAAAAATTTCAATTTTTTAACTGCAACTTAAAATATTATTCCATGTGATTATTAAAACAGGTTGATTAGTTTAGATCATAGATTTTTTTATTAATTAGTAACTTCTTAACGTGTAATTAAGAAAAAAAAACAAAATTAAACATCATTCATGTTTCTCTTCATCACCTTTTCACGATTCAGATCTGTTTGACCCCTCAAAACTTCACATTCACTTTTTTTTTTCCTCAAAACACACAGTTACACCTTTTTCACACACTCATATATATAGAGCTAAAACAACTAATAATCGAGTCAAATTTGATTCTAGGGTTTACAAAATGGATGCTCCAGCTCATCAAATGGATACCGTGATGTCGGAGGCGGCGGCGGCGCATCAATCAGCTCCGCCGTCGCAACCGGTTGCCGGAATCGATAATATTCCGGCGACGTTGAGCCACGGTGGCAGGTTTATTCAATATAATATATTTGGTAACATCTTTGAAGTTACTGCTAAATATAAACCTCCTATTATGCCTATTGGTAAAGGAGCTTATGGCATTGTTTGGTAAATATTTTTTTTGCTTTTTTTAATTGATTTAAATTAGTAGATAATTTATGTTGATTTTTACTGATGAGATATGTTATTTTTTGTGATTTATGATAGTTCTGCTTTGAATTCGGAGACAAATGAGAATGTAGCGATAAAGAAAATCGCGAATGCATTTGATAATAAAATTGATGCAAAGAGAACTTTGCGCGAGATCAAGCTTCTTCGACATATGGATCACGAAAATGTCAGTGAGTTATTTATTTTAATTTGCTTATTGGATCAAATTAGATTGTGTAATTAGTTATCAGATATTTGCTTTTGTTATAGTATTATTTTTCGATCAGATGGAATAATGAGTTGATGTTGAAAGTATTCACTTGTTCGTTCGGGGGCATTCGATGAAATTGGAAAAAATAGAGATATTAAATGTTTTCACTTGATTCACTGTTATCAGCTGAATGAACTATTTAACTAAAAAGGAAAAATTGATGCGTGGACCTATACGGAGACGATGACTGGTATGTTTCTCTGTATAAGGATAAAATGAATGAGTAATGTTTATAACTAGCATTGCCAACACAAAGTTTATGGTTTCCATTTCCCCTTTTTCCAGATGAATGATACTATAAAAAGAAGATTAATCTTTTCTATTTTGTGTATAAGCATGGAATGCATATGAATATTTTTCAAGTTATTATGGACTTAGATGCTTCATAAGAAAAATGAGACTTTACATCGCGTTGAGTGTGTGTATAAAAGGAAATTTTTTAGGCTAATGCAACAACTTTCCATGCAGATTGTTGCGATCCGAGATATAATTCCACCACCTCAAAGAGAAGTATTTAATGATGTCTATATTGCATATGAGCTTATGGACACTGATCTCCATCAAATTATTCGCTCTAACCAGGGATTATCTGAAGAACATTGTCAGGTTCGAATTAGGATAATTGTTTTCTCTCCAGGTGCCATTTAGTACATTACTGATATGGAAGTATCCATTTAGTTAAAAGCTTGTAACATTCATTTCCTTGATATATTTATATATTCAGAAAATGAATGTTAAAGCCTTTTAACTAAATGGATACTCCCATATGAATATATAATGGTGCATCATCTGCATAAATTCATCTGTATATTAACTACTTTTTTATGTTTGGTGCAGTATTTCTTGTATCAAATCCTCCGTGGGTTGAAATACATACATTCTGCAAATGTTTTGCATAGGGATTTGAAGCCCAGCAATCTCCTCTTGAATGCCAATTGTGATTTAAAGATATGTGATTTTGGGCTAGCTCGTGTCACTTCAGAAACTGACTTTATGACCGAATATGTTGTGACAAGATGGTACCGACCACCGGAACTTTTGTTAAATTCATCTGATTATACTGCAGCTATTGATGTTTGGTCAGTGGGTTGCATTTTCATGGAATTGATGGACCGAAAGCCTCTGTTTCCTGGTAGAGATCATGTACACCAGCTACGTCTGCTTATGGAGGTATCTTTTGGTCACAATCTATCATTAAACAATCTCCCAATCTTCCCCTTAAACATTTACTTTAATCCATGTTGTATACTTTTCGCTTTTTTGTTTCTGTCATTACTACCAGTTATGTTTTATATAGCTAAAAGTTTCAACGAATGACTGGTGGTTGAATTAGACCGTTCCCAACTATTGACAAGATGATTTGGCTCCTGGATTAAGCATCACTACTTGTATTATAATTTTTTATTCCTTACTGAAATGACTGTGACCACTATGTTATATGTAAGATCATGTTCAAATGTGATTGTTCGTACTTGAATTTATTCTTATGCTTCTTTATAGTTGATTGGCACCCCATCTGAGGCTGAAATGGAGTTTTTGAATGAGAATGCAAAACGGTACATCAGACAACTTCCACTTTACCGTCGACAATCATTCGTTGAAAAATTTCCACATGTAAACCCTGCTGCTATTGATCTTGTCGAGAAAATGTTGACATTTGATCCCAGAAGGAGAATTACTGGTAAGGAGTACTTGTGTGTCATTGCTAGTATGCATATTTATCTACTTCTCAGACAATAAAAACTTCTACATGATAATTGTGGGGAATCATACCCAAAAGCATTTCTTCTTATCTGGATACAGTTGTGGGGTTCTTAACTTCTCATACTTCTACGTGATGGATAACAATAATCCTCTAACAATCCATGCATGCTTGCAGCTTTATCAGGGAAAAATCCATGCATGCTTGCAGTTGATTATTCTAAATAGTCATTTTCTGGTTGATGCTACGGATTGCATCCCGATTTGTTTTAATTATTTACCTTAAGATCAAGCAGAAAAAAGTTTTTGCTTCATTCTAAGTACTTGCTTATCGAACTTTTGGCAAGGGATTACTGTATATTTCTTTCGACCGCTCGGTTCAGATACTTATCATTGCCCCTATCTATGTAATTGGTGAAAATTTCTCTGTGGAGGCATATAAGATTATCACTCTTACTTTTGAATGTATATGTAAAGGTATTTGGCCCCCATTACATGCCCGTGGAAAATAATAGCCCTCTTATGGTTTACTATTCCCTCTTATGTTACGGAGCTGTTTGGTATGGAGGAAAATGTTTCCTTCAAAAAAAATTCCATTAGAAAATAAATGATCTGCGTACATATTTTTTTGGTGTTTGGTAACTAAGCGTAGTGTTTTTTTTTCTCCCCAGAAAATAGTAAGCAAGGAGGAAAACAGTTCCCTAATTATCTAATAAGAAGTAATATCTAATACCCCTAACCTTACTCCCACTTCACTGACCCCCACCCACACCTACACATAACTAATTGTCATATACTTGTATTTGTTTAAGTGGAATAGTCAATGTAGCACTATTATAGGGTGGGTGATAGGGGCGGTATGGGTAGGAGAGCGGGTGGTTTGGGGTGTGGTGGGGTTAGAAGGGGTGGTTGGTTGGTGGGTAGGTGAGAGTGAGAGTGAGGGTGTGGGTAGGTGGCGGTAGATGAGAAGTGGTGTCGGGATGGAGGTGGCACAAGAGAGCTTCGGAAAATGACTTCCCTCCTTAGGCCAAGCAAACATGTGAAAATTGGAAGTCTACTTTAATTCGAAAGGATGACATAAAGTTGGTTTCAGGAACAAGTTTGAACTGTTTGAGTTGTCTTGTGAACCTGATCAATATATAGAGATGTGCGATGAAGTATAAGTGGAAGGAGCAAGTTATTTCTGCAACTGAGAAGTCTCTTTCCTGCCGTAACCATGATATAAGTAAAGTTTTTTAAGTTATAATATCAATTACTAGTCACAGCCATAGGGTTCCTGTTAGAAAATAGCTGTGCGCGACAAATTGCAACTGCTGTTGCAGTTTTTGTTGATCAATTATTAGATCCACATAGTGAGGAACAAAAATCAAATTTGATCTATGGAAGATGAAACGTCCCCCCTAAAGACTAGAAACTAACATGGCCTACGGTTGCCAGGCTGTGGGATAGAGTAGAAGCAAAAGGACAGACTCTTTCTGCCAGAGAAAAAGACTCAACTTCCTATCTTACCATGACCATGATATGGAAGAATATTATGGGCTTCTAAGAGCAGTGACATCAGCTAAATCAATTACAATCCGACATCTTGATGACCTCTGGCCTGCAAACTCCAGATCTTTGTGTTATGGGTACTGTGTGGTTTCCTTGGTCTCTCAAGGAATGAAATATGGTTTGTACTTTTTTAGCACAGTTGTATAGCTTCAACTGATTTGCAGCATGCATGGAAAGGCATTATGCCTAGACTTCAATGTTTGGTCTCGACAATTGTAATATAAGATTGTTATCCTGCACTTGTCAAAAACTACGCTGCGATTCCCCACATTATGCACCCTATAACAGCCCACATCTTCGGTAAGTACTGATTCTTTTATTCTGATATTTTGTTCCTTTCTCTTGTTTCAGTTGAAGATGCGCTTGCACATCCTTACCTAACATCGCTTCACGATATCAGCGACGAGCCTGTTTGCATGACTCCTTTTAGCTTCGATTTTGAACAGCACGCCCTGACTGAGGAACAAATGAAAGAGCTGATTTACCGGGAGGGTCTTGCATTTAATCCTGAATACCAGCAGATGTGAGTAATTGCTTGCTGCTGGATTCTCTGTTGTGACTTCCATTTTTAATGCAAGCAGGTGATGTAGTTCTCCATGTATATATGTCTTCCTATTGATGCCGGGATGGCTTTCTTTTTGAACGGTTTCATTTATGTAGCATGATCTGTATGACAATTTGTTGTATTGTAATAGGTGGTTCACCTGTATCGATATTGTTTCCTTACACTGAAATTCTATTGGATGAATACAGTTCTGAATATGTAATCTTACTGCCACTGGCACCTTTATTTCTCTGCCTGCAAATAAGTGCTTATAATGCTTTGGTTACTGTCCCTGTCGAACCCCCTTCCTCCAGAAAAAATGGCAAATTGGAATAGGAAAGATAACTGAGAGTAGTGACTACACCATATCCATTTACGAAAATTGTTACTCCCTCTGATCTTACTTTAAATGTTACCTTTAGCTTTTGAAAATAGTTCTAACTTTACAAAATCAAGAATGCATTAATTACTTTTTTACAGCTTACTTTTGCTCATCACAATGGTATTTATGTCCGTTTTAAAAAATTGAAGAAAGATAAAGAGCAATATGGTCAACTAACCCATTTATTAAATGTAATTACCTAAACTTACATTTTTAACTGGTATGTACAAGCTAAAGGTGATACCTAGAGTAGATCGGAGGGAGTATGTTTATGTTTCTTCTGGCATTACTGTGGGACCTTAATGTCCCTCGTCAGTCGAGTGTTGGTACTTCAAATGAACTCATGGTAATTAAGACAATCTCTGTTAGTAATTTTTGTTTCACTAACGTACTCGGTACTACGTAAAAGTTGTGTTTTGCTACTCCTTTCATCACGTTTCATGCTGGAGTTGCAGTAATTTTGACGAAGTGCTAACAACTCCTATTATCTCTTTCTGGCAATTAATTTTTTGGGCCATCACAGATTGCAATGTGTAACTGCTCCTATATATTATCATGACCTAGGAATTAATATTTTGGGCCATCATAGATAACAACAAATAGAGTATAAAGAACCAAGCAAAACGTGCCAAGACTGGTCCATTATCATCCATCCATTTATGAAGAATTCACTGTATTATTAGCTATAAATTTGTGCAAATATCTTAGGCCATGTCAAATTTGTGGCACGGCTATCAAGTACTCATGTTGTTGGATCAATGAATTTGGTTGTCAGATCATTCAAGTTATAATGTTACTAATTCTCGACGAACAATCGTGTAGCCGATTTTCCATATACGATCAAGCATTAGGAAATGATACAGAAAGTGCTTTTACGTTGAAAGTCTGAAGTTCTACCCTCTCCGCCCCAATTTATGTGGCACTTTTCGCTTTTCGAAAGTCACCTGACTAAACTTTGAAGCTAAATTTGATTAGATTAACTCAATATTTTAACATTAAAATTTATATATTTGAAAACTAATTGAAACATACTTTAAGTTGCAACTTTTCTTATATCATTTTAGTGAAAAATACATCTTAAAATATTGGTCAAAATTCATACCGTCTGAATCTCGAAAAGCGAAAAGTGCCACATAAATTGAGACAAAGGGTGTAATTACCAAAATTCACTGGGTCTAACATACAAAAACTCGACAACAACACAACCCTATTAAGGAGTTCCAACAAAAAGCTCATGTATATTACCTACACATACATATAACAAGGCCAAAATTCACCAAAATATCTCTGCTACTTTTTCAACACATCAATTACCATATTTTGTGAAAAGTCTTTATCATCTTCTCAAACCCCCATCTCCCCCCCCCCCCCCCCCCCAAACACACAGATCTCATAGTTTTGCACTCATTGTCATTCACATAGTCAGGTGGTGGCTTATGACCACTGCATGACTTTGTATAGTTAGAATATTACCATATTTGGTGTCTGTTTTGACAATGTTTTAGGTAGTTTGGACAATAATTTTATAAGAAGTTTGGAAGAAATTAAGAATAATATTTACAAGAAAAAAGTATTTGTAGCCTTAATAATGGTTTCTTTCCATTTTCTGCAATGCCACCAGATTGTACAAACTTCCTTGTCTGCAAGAACATTCTCTTCTCATTCATGTCTTGTAGTACCTTTTTTCATTTCTTTCACTGGCCTTCCTCTATTCCAGTTGTTGAGCAACCAAGGACAAGGCTGCTTCAGTCCAGCAACTGTACTTACTAGTTGCCACTCTTCAAAGACCATGCATTTACACCTCTTGTCCAACCCCTCATTACCATTCCCCTGTGTCTATATAATTAATACATAGTCCCCACTCTTATCACTAGTCCATCTTCATTCTGTGTGATGGTTTAAGAAAGAGTTCATTAAAACTTTTCTAGTCACAAATCAACATTGACAATGCACTCTCCATTGTTTAGTCTAAGTCTTATTTTTACCTTCTTCTTTCTCTCCTCCTCTTCCACTGCCACTTATATCCACAACCGCCGCCGTCTCCTCCACCAACCACTTTACCCCTTTTCCCCTCCATCTTCAGTTCCATCCAATACCAAACCTCCAGTTCCTGCTCCTGACATTCAACCATTTTTCACACTTTTTCCTCCTCCTCCTCCTACACTTCCCGAGGATCTTGCCACATTCCCTGCTAACATTTCCTCCCTTACTCTTCCACACTCCTCACATTCCTCTAAAAATTCCATCACTAGCAAATTCATTGGTATCCTCATCTCTGTTTCGGTCCTCTCTGCTGCATTCGTCACTGCACTTGTCCTTTTCTTATTCGTTTATAGCCATCGCCACCACGAAGACAGAAGCTATGATCGCGAGAAAACTGATAGTCTCCGACTTGTCCCACCTGATACAACCCCCTCCCATGCCGAAAGTAGTTCTAGAGAAGCCAATGAATATGGTGCTCAATCTTCCACTGCCCCATATGACTCTATCCCAGTAAACTACCTAAGAGTTGAATCACCAGAACTCCGCCCTCTCCCTCCATTGCCACGTCAATCTTTCATTAGATATCGTAACAATAATGAGGCTGGATTATTTGAAGATGTTGAGGAGGAAGAATTCTTTTCTCCCAGAGGATCCTCTGGAAATAAAGGCAGTCTCAACTTCATGCAGAGGAGTTCCTATGCACGTTTTGAAGGGTCTTTGCATAACCAGAATCAATATATGTATTCCAATTCTTCAAATGATTCATTATTGAATAGTCCTTCTGGAGAATTTAATTATAGCCCAACAAGCTCAACATTTAAGTCACCTGGCACTTCGGTGAATTTTTCAGCACCGAAACGATTTATTCTGCCACCAATGGGACAGATGGCATTGTCATCACCTTCACTATCATCTGGAAGTACCCACAATTCCCCTGCTTTTCACATTTCAGATTCCTCAATGCACATTCCAGGGTCTTCTATGAGGAAATTTGGCAATTCAGAAAGATATGTATCAATAAAACTGCCACCGCCACCACCACTGCCACCTAGGCCGAGGTTCTGGGAAGCTTCAAGAGTCCCAGAACCTCTACGAGTCGATAATGATGGTCCATCAATGCCAGTTTTATTCAATAATGCTAATGATATTTCTGAAAGTTCAGAAAGGAATGAAGAAAGTATGAAACCAAAGCTCAAGCCTTTGCATTGGGATAAAGTCAAGGCCAGTTCAGACAGAGCAATGGTTTGGGATCAACTGAAATCTAGCTCTTTTCAGTAAGATTTAGTATATCACTCAAAGTACTTACTATGCTATATCTTTTTTCCTTTAGAGAGATTATCAGTATGAATGTAGTTTTAGTTCCTTAATTGGTATATGTTTCCTAATCTTGAAGTGTGGTTTTGGTTGTAGGTTGAATGAGGAAATGATTGAAACATTATTCACTGTAAATTCTTCAAATTTGAGTTCAAAAGATGGCGTAAGACGCCCTAGCCTTCCTGTGATCGAGAACCAGGTGCTTGACCTGAAGAAGTCTCAGAATATTGCAATTTTATTGAAGGCAATTCAGATCACTAGTGATGAAATTTGTGAAGCGCTTTTAGCAGGTAAAGCAATGAAATCTTGATTTTTAATCTTTTATAAACTTGGAGTCAATTGCTTCCCATGCACAGTGTTTAATTCAATTATGGAATCTCAGCACTCCAAAGAAGTTATTCTTTACATTTTAAGTCTATGATACAACCAGGTGGGGGTAAGGTTTGCGTACATCTCACCCTCCCCAGACCCCACTTTACTTATGGTATACACTGGGTATGTTGTTGTTGCTGCTGTTGTTAGATACAACCAGGTCCGTACTCTGCATTTTGTGGTCTCACGTTCTATTTTACAATGAATGAGGCTGCAAATTGGCACTATAACATGGTGCCATTTAACTATGGTACTATCAAGTGATGTGGCCATCATTCACATCTTGAACTACAGCTACTATTTCGTTGAGATGTCACTTTCATGTTTATGAATGAGCTCTGATCCTCATCCTCCTAGCCAATGCCTAAAAGGAAAAGGATTTTTTTGTATTTTTTATTTTTCTTTTTTTAAGAAAAAGGAGGTGTGAAATGCTAATACAACAACTACGCCTTAACCCCAAGCAAGTTGGCGTCAACTGCATGAATCCTCACTTCTATGTTGCTCAGTTTAAATTCATCTCAATCCAATATTATGTGAACATTGCTTATGTAATGAACTTAAAAGCTTTTCACAAGGAAAATACTTATGCATCTTCTTTTTACCAAAATGAAACCAGGTAATGCTGAGACACTGGGAATAGACCTACTGGAGAGTTTAATAAAGATGGCTCCCACAAAGGAAGAAGAGTGGAAGCTGAAGGATATTAAAGATGAATCAGCATTCAAACTAGGCCCTGCTGAGAAATTTCTCAAGGCAGTGGTTGATATACCTTTTGCATTCAAAAGGGTGGATGCAATGCTTTACATAGCTACTTTTGATTCAGAGGTTGAATACCTTAAGAGATCATTTCAAACACTAGAGGTAACTTATGTTTTCCAGCTTCTCGAGTGCCAAGAAAATCACTTCTTTTTTCACTTTACTAAAAAATTATTAATCATTGCAGAATGCATGTGAAGAATTAAGGAATAGTAGGACATTTTTAAAGCTTCTTGAAGCTGTACTCACAACTGGCAACCACATGAATGTGGGAACCAGCAGAGGAGATGCCCGTGCCTTCAAGCTTGACACACTTCTTAAGCTTGTAGATATTAAAGGTGCTGATGGCAAGACCACCCTTCTGCATTTTGTTCTTCATGAAACTATCAGAGCAGAAGGTTCTCATCTTTCTGGTGCTGAATCTGATCTGACTACAAATGTTGAAAAGAATCAGCAATCTTCGATTTGTGATGAGGCTGAGTTTAGAAAAACTGGCGTTCAGGTTGTCTCTGCCTTGAGCAAGGAGCTTACCAATGTGAAGAAAGCTGCTGGCATGGACACTGATATTCTTAGCAATGAAGTTGCAAAACTAGCAGCTGGAGTTGCTAAGATTACTGATGTTCTAATGTTGAACCAAGAATCGGTGTTGAATGAAAGTAGCAGAAAGTTTTCTGAGTCACTGAATGGATTTTTGAAGAAGGCAGAGGAAGGAATTATCAATATAAAAGCACAAGAAGATGTTGCTCTATCCATGGTAAAGGAGCTAACAGAATATTTCCATGGTGACTTGGCTAAGGAAGAAGCTCGACCGATTAGGATATTTATGGTGGTTAGGGATTTCCTCTCTATCCTTGATCAAGCGTCCAAAGATTTTGGGAAAATAACAGAGTGAATTAGATATACCTGTTGGATGTCCCCACATCTTTTGTGTTTTACTTGTCATATATGGTATAACATTCTTTCATCCCTATATGTATTGATATGAGGTAAAAGAATATTAGTATTGAATAATATTTGGTGTTGTAGCTTATATGATGGTTGGAATCAACTTGTTATTTTATCAAGTTCATGCTCTTGAAATTGCAGTTTATCATAGCAGCATCCTTTATGGTTAATACCCCTATCCTATCCTATAGAACGGATTAAAAGTATATATTCTTCACGTACAATTAATTATCTCACCTACAACCAAAGTCAGTAGTAATACAACTCATTTTGTATTTCAACTCATACAGAGGGCGGACAAGGACACTGGCAATATTTTTGTTCATTCAAAATATGATGGAGATCTCAACTCTACAAAAACAAAATAGCTGTGGTTTTGAACTTTCTGTACCAATTGGCTTATGAAAAGAGAAGACCTGACCGACCATAAACATCGGTCATTAATTAATAGAAATAGCTAATTTTACATGAGATTGCTATATGTGAGAAGCTGTAATACACAGCTTGTATGGCCTGCTAAAATAATGGCCATATGTTGTTATAAGCATCATATTTACTATACTAAGGTCTAAAAAGCTGACCGCCGAGATGAGAATGGGATCAGTGCATTCTTTGCTGCTCTCACTTTGTTTACTAACAACTTCCACTTTGCCTCATCTTTCTTGGTTTGTTGTTGCATTTTCTCCTTGAAGTGCCTACAATAAAATTGAGATTTGTTAATGCTGTTTGTTTTTCCAGCTGAGACACAACAAAACTATAGTTTGAAATGCTGTTCATGAATCACACCGAGTCATAGAACCTTTAGAACATAGTGTAGCAGGTTATCAACAACTGACAAGTCATCTGATGTGAATAAGCATACTGCTAGCAGGTGATGTCAACGGCTGACAAGTAATTTATACTGTTTCACAACCCTCTTTATATGCATCTCAACTCTTTCTTGAATAGAAATCTGCATCACATACTATCATTCTGTCCAACAAAAATATTACCAGCAAATTTATTTGCTTACCTACAAAGAGGAACTTTGCAATAATCAGGTTCATCGCAGATGCGTGAATGAAGCTCAAGAAGCTGCCACATTCGCTTGCAATGGACACATCCACCAGGAACTCTAATTTTGCAGCTAGAGAAATGACGGACCAGAGTCTCCAGTCCCTTGCATGCTGGAAAACTACAGGTTACCTGGCTTGCTTTAAGCACCTTGTCACGGGGGCCGATAGTTCGACACCCATCCCTGCAAATGTGAACCAAAGCTTCCATAGCTTCGTGCAGTTGTAAATAAACCTTTTTCTCTTCGATTTTCTTCAGCCTATCTTGTTTACTCTGAAAAACAAACAACAATAAGATACTTGTTGTTAATATATTGTCACACCAAACAATATTCAGCTGTTAATAGGTTATGTCATAAGCACCACAAATTGTCTAGCAAAATGCATGCATGATGCAAATAAACTTTTTCATGCATACCACTTTAGAACCAGGCATATTCTAGAGAAAGAGCAATAACCATCTTACCGAATCTGCTTCGACAATGATTTCTAAAAGTTCCTGTTCAAGAGCGGGATTAGCATGTCTCATTACTTTCCAACCCTCAGTGGATGATATGTTCTTGAAGTTCCGCTCAACCATACGAATGCAAAAGAGGGCAAGTCGAGGTGCATCACAGCTCCTCGCTAACTGAAGCACATCTATCACATTTTCCGCGGTCAACCAACCCTGCTCCAAATGATTTATGCACACTCTTTTGAGTGATGGTACTGAGTAGGAATGTGATAAGACCAACAGATGCAGAACAAACTTCTCTATATCTGCTTCTTCATAGCTGCATCAGGTTTAAAACGTGACATAAAAATTTCAATTGATGAATAGCTATAACAGAAGTTTGACCGGAAACTTGAAGCAAAATTTGCAAAGCTAAAAAAGGCAAAAGATGATCAGGAAGTACAACTTCTACTAATATATGACCAGAAGCATTCTTCCTCACAGATTCTCTCTCAATTACATTATTTATTTCCATCCACAAGTAATGGATGTTTATACATTGCAACAGCAACAAGAGGCTGCCAATAATGCTCTAATTGCTCTTCGATGAAGTCAAGGATAACTTTATGTGTAGAAAGAAGTGCCGATGAGATAAGTGTGATGTTGAGGATCTTCATGAATTTGTGATGATTTAATGTTAAAGAAAGTAAAATTCATTTCATACCGTTCTTTTCATTAGCAATATTAAACTCACTAAAGACTCAAAAAGCTAGGACGTGAAAATTCTCGCATACCAGGCTGAGTAGAGGAATCGAATGAAGACAGAGACTGCACCACGAGGTACCCCAGGGATCATTATGCATCTAATGCCATTCTTTACTTTGGATTGCTGCAGAAAATTCCCCAACACTGGAGATGCAACGGTCTACAGAAAACATAAGGAAGTAAGCATAATAAATAGTGGGCATTGTTAATAAACAAACCTGCAAGACAAAACCAAAAAAAGCTTCCCTAACAAGAAGTCCAAACATTGGACCTTTTCATATAATTGGTTACAGATAGAAAATGGCAGAGTCATCCCCAGAAATCCCGACTTAATGCACACTCTACCCAGTTAAAATGAAGATTATAAAATAGTGATCTATTGCATGCCACAAGGAATATGTTTAAGCTATGCAATTGGTAGGATATTACTATTAAGGGAAGACAAAGTTAATTTAAACGTACTGACCAGAATGGCATAATGAGCCGGAATAAATGATCCATCCTCTGTAATTATCTGTACATCTGCTCCATATCCTTCTTTGAAGAGCTTGTCCCAAGTATCTTTTGTTTCTTTCGGGACACAGTCAGAGTTAGCAAGTTGTCGGATATTAGTGGCTCTTGAACAGATTTTTCCAGGAGCTGGAGGTGGTTTTGGAATATTAGGTAGATTACAAGCAGTTGACCTTGGATCTTCAAGAAGTTCTATGCAGTCTATTGTTTCTTCTTCTTCTACGTGTATGTTGAAGGATCCACCGTAAGATTCAACAGCTGATGATATCCAAGGGGTATGCAAGTCTGGTGATGCCATCAATAACTGGACCAAATAATTAGTCAACAAACAAATGTCAGGACCACCTACTTAATGAAAAGAACTAGTAATAAACTTTCAAGCTTTGTTTAGGAATATCTAACAAACAAGATATCCAATACTATAATATAGCAAATGCAGTTCACAAAATCCAAACCAACTCAACATTCTATGCTACTAATTGGTATCCATCATGCCAAAGTAATTTTAAGAATCAGCATTCATTCTATTGATATCTTAAACATATAGAAAGGAATATTGGAATAAAAGCTCAAAATCACCAACACTAAGAGAACCTTCCTAGGGACTAAAAGTTTTATTCTAGGTTCCCTACTTGCTTTAACCGACTTTTCTTCCCTTCGAAGTCAGAAGCCTATTCCATGCCCTTTTCAGAACCAAAAAAATGGGGATTCACAAGTTCCCAAAAACAACTAGGCCTCAATCGCAATCAAGTCGGGGTCGGCTATATAAATCATCACTAACCATGTTTCTCCGTTTAGGTTCAATTCATGTCATCATAATAGAAATAAAAGTGGAAAATAAGATATACAAATAACAGTAATACTCCCTCTGCCTCATTTTGTTTGTCATATTTTCTTTATTAGACTGTCCCAAAAAGATTGTCATACTTCTATATTTGGAAACAATTCAACTACAAACTTACTTTTTGACTAATTTAAAGCCACACAAATATCTATTACTCATTTTAGACCACAAGTTTCAAAAGTCTTCCTTGTTTTATTAAACTTTGTGCCAAGTCAAACTACGACAAACAAAATGGGACGGAGGGAGTACAAAAGAAAAGGATTGTTAGACAAATCCGAAAGCTTCTTTTTCGCTCCAAAGTCAAGCTCTGCCTTTCACTAGCCTACCTTTTGTGCATTCATTATAGCAAGCTTTTTCATTAAACTATTGCAACAATTAAGCAACCACTTGTAATATCTTAAAAACCGATTAGAAATCACTACAACATAAAAATAACAGAAAATCTTTTTTACATTGAGAAATCTCAAGGGCCAATGATGCACGATCCAAAACTCGATAGATTCGAGCCTGCCCCTCTATACTTCTTCACTTAAATTCCATGTTTTAGAACAAACGTTCTTGATTAAAAAACATATTTCAGTACCCCGATCGCACATGCACTTGGTAAAGCATATCAGGCAGAATAACAGAAAAGACCAGCAACATAACTACCACTAGTATTACCAATTACCAAACAGGTTTTTAATAAAAATGATAAATTATAATAAATACTGAAAAATACATCAGAGAAAAAATAACTAAAACTAATAATACAAACAATACATGCAGCTTACTCTAAGTAGCAAATAAAATTGGCAAATCTCTTTGAAATTTTCAAGAATTCCCTCTATAGCTGTTCAAGCTTACAGTTGATATCCACTGTATGTAGCTACTAACTGTGCATCAAAACCTGTAAAAAAAGTTAATCAAACAAAGTTAGCATGAATCAAAATTTGGTTAGAATAGAAAAACTGAAAAACTTACAGTAATGGACAATTTAGCAATATGGTTATGATAAATTATTTGATTCTTGTTATTTTTTGGAGAGTGAACAAGAAGAAGAGAAGTCAGCTAAGTATTATGAGGTGTAAGACAGGAAATGAAACAAGAAACTGGTCAATATATACAAAATCTTAGTATACTACTAGTACTTTATTAATTGTATTTACTTTTTTGTTTGGTCAAATACTTATTTTTTTGTATAGTATTATATTAAGTTTGAGATTACAGTTATCGTAACAATCACTATTATTGTTGAATTTTTGTTAGAGGCAACCTACACTATTATTGATCCAAACTTTATATTATCCAACAATTTGATTTGTATACATCATGTGACATATATTTGACATAAGAATCCACTTGCCAATAAACGACCATTTTCACGGGATATTCTACAATTGAAAAGTGTGAAAAGGATAGTTTCGTTTAGTCTATTCCCTTCATATATCTTTTGGCTGCAATTAATGCAATTAGTTTAAAATATGAATATTACTTCTATATTTTTTTTTAAAAAAAGACCTTCCAATGACATAAGCTTGTTCTTATATCATCTTAATTACGATGTGATATTAATTACACTACTCAAAAATATAGTGGTAGAAAAAAAATTAATCTTTGTTATAGAGCTCACATTTACAGCTTTGAGATATGAAATATGATGGACGTAGACTTGTATAAACTATTCTCTTTCTTCTGTATTTTAAATAGTTCCATAATATAAATACTTTTATTATATTTTGTGAAATAATACAAGTGGTCTCTTATTTGGCGGTGATATGCATGGACACAATCTAGTATTATCATGTGGTCTGCGTAGAAGACTAGAAGCATATTTCATTCAGAATCTTCATACGGTCCCACATTGTTAAAAAAATTTTGGAGCATAATATTTTGAATTATACGGTTTAGTATATACCATATATCTTACGATGATGTCAATCCCAACTTTTGTTATTATACATACATGTGAACAAAAATCTGAGTCAACAACTTGACAGAATGACGTACCGCTCCTTTTACTTATGTCGACTTATTTTGAGTGTACATTAGGTATTTTGGACATAGATTTGATTGAAATTTAAAAAAAGATAAAAGTTTTGAAATTAAAATTGAACGGTACTATTGAAATCTGAAGTTTTGAACCACCCCTTTGGCCATATAAAAAATTTTACTTCCTTTTTAAAGATTTTAAAATTTTGTTTGTCCATTGGATTTGGGATTTTTCAATTTTTTTGGAATTTGAATTTTTCAAAAATAAAAAACTGCTTTTGAACACTTTTTGAAATATTTCCAAGAAAAAGATTTTATTCACTTACGAAAGTTTAACTTTTTTATTTAAGTAAAAAAAGGTACAACTTCAACTTTTAAATATAATTTTTTAACTCAATTTCAAAAAAAAAAAAAATTGATATCTATGGCTAAACACCTATTAAATTTTCAAACTTGAAAAAGTAGATTTAATAATGAAACCAAAACTGATAGTAACAAAAACAACATATTCAATATAATCCTACAAATTGAACCAACTCGAACCCCCCTTAAAAAAACATCGTAATAGATATTTTGGAGGTGTCCTGGAATTTCTGGAAATGACAAGTGTACGCAAATTTTTTCCTTTTTTTGGATATAGTAGAGTGGTTGTTCTTGTTTCCGATAGTAGTAATGGGATAACTAAAAAAATGTTTTGGAAAAATAAATTCAGAAAAAGGGAAATTTTTTGCATGTCCAAAATCTAAGTGGCTCCTTAGTCCTTACAATGACGTTCATTATTATATAAGACGAATCTATGCAATAGAGCAAAATTAAATAAATAAAAATGTCACCTTATTCACGCAAATTCAGTTACCAAATACCAATAGAGATCCAGGTTCATTTCTGACCACATACATGCAGTTGGTCAATGATAATATCACTGGCACGTAAGAAAATGTATCGCTAAACTAAAAATTAAATAAAATTAACATATAGTATGTTGTAGTTTAAACTCGTTCATGTGGGCTGATCCAAAATTTAAACTTTTTATTATAATATACGGTGAAAAAGACGATGAACTTGTTGGGGAGGATAAACTGTACAGTATGGGAGCTTTAATAAGAGTTGTAAATGGACATCTAACAAATGAGTCATAGCATGATTTGCTTTTCAGAACAAACAATTTAATTTCTCTGGATTGGAACATTGCCTAATCACTTTACTATTTTTGTAATACCTTTAGAGGTCGTTTGGTACAAAATAGGACATTTATGGATTAATAATTTCAGGATTATAATCATATATAACATATGGAATAGTAATCTCACGATTATAATTTTATTTTATTGGAATATTACACCTTATCCTTGCTGCCAAACGTGAGATAAATCAATCTCAAATTTAATTTCAGAAGAATAATTCTTTATCTCTCCTACTAAACGACCCGTTATGGTTGTGAGAGATAGATTTAATTTCAGAAGAATAAATCTTTAGCCAATAGTGTCCTAAGTTTAGCCAATACAATCCTAATTTCGCCAAAAACAAAAGAAGCAATGATATTGACACACACAAAGGAGAGACAACAATTGGCCGGTACATCACAGGCGCATAGCCAATAATAATTTGACACGTGGTGGCTAGTGGTTACAATGAGCTTGGACTTGCATAGGGACGGCTGCAGCTAGATGAAAAGTTGAAAAGGACTGGGGTGTGTATAATTTGGTATATACGGAATTTTCGAATTGAAGCTGAAAATTTTGGTATTTGGTATTTGATATTTTGGTATAGCTAACGGTATAAGTGTTATAAAATATTGGTAATCGGTATGGTATTTGATTTTCTTTAAAAAAAATATTGAAATACGGAATACCATACCGAAATAATAGATATTATTATAAAAAAATATTATATTATATTATATATAAATAATAATAATAATAATAATAATAATAATAGAATATAAATATTGATGACTAGTGGTAAAAGCTGGTTGTTGGGGTGCTAGTGGAAGTTTTTGAGTGTTTTAGCTTTGCAGAATGTAATTTATAGTTAGTTTGCTTGTTAATTGGAAGCTATATTAATTTAGTATGTATAGATTGTTCAAATACGAAGTAGCAATTTTTGTATCATCTAGATGAAGCAAGGCGTTAAGTAGCTAGACATATCTTGGAGCAAGAAATTTATATAATTTTATGCAAGTTTATTAAAACATAAAAGACGAAAGAAAAATTAATTAATTAATATTTTCCTATCTAAGGTTCAAACCAAACCATCGAATTACTATATCGAAAAGATCTAAACCGAAAAGAGAAAAATCGAACAATACCAAATTTAAATTGGTTTGGATTGGTATATTATTTTATAAAACCGAAAACCGAAATTATCGAATCGAAATTTCTCAATATCATTCCATACCGACCCACGCACACCCCTAAAAGGACCGTACAAATGCAAAGGATGGAACGCATTGTGAGGTGGTTAATACAATAGTTATTTTCTGTGACCTATTAAAAGAGTGGATCACTTCTCCAGAGTTAACATATTGGATTGAAATTCAAAAGTGACAAAAACTGCTTATTTTGAGAAGTACTTTTGGCATAAGTACTTTTGGATAATAAGCAGTTTGTGTTTGGACAACTCATTGGAGAAGTACTTTTGATAAATAATTTGTGTTTGGTTAATCGTTACGAAAAGTACTTTTCAGTGTCAAATTACGAAAAGGACACCCAAGTTCATTTTACATTTGGATTAATAAAAGCAAAAAAATAATTTTGAATATTTATCATAAAAGTTTTTAATTAGAAATTTTATTTAGTTAAATATAAAACATAACATAAAAGATATAAATTTAAGTTATTGAACAACATAAAATATAGTTAAATCAAAGTGATAACGCAACTAGAAATTTCTAGTAATCACTTGCTTTTAAAAGATGATTTAAAGAGTAGGACATCCTATATACGGTTGATAGTAATACCTAGAAATAAAAATTAGTCTTGGAAGAAGAAGATTTGTAAAAGTACGTAGGAAAAATAAAAATATAATTGTATTTTGAGAGAGATATGGTTAATTTATAAGGAATAATATGGTAAATATGAATTCTTGGTAAGGATATTTCTGTCTTGAAAAAATTAATAAACTGCTTCTGCTTCTACTTCTTGGAAGAAGCAGATATTTGTAGCTTCTCCCCCAACAGCAGAAAAACTGCTTCTGCTTCTACCTAAAAGTATTTTTTTTTAGTTGCCAAACACCTCAAAATTCTAAAAAAAATACTTTTGTTGAAAAAAAATCACTTTTGGCTTTGGAGAAGCAATGCCAAACAGGCTATAAATCAAGTTAAGTTCTCTATTTTTGTTTTGGTTTTAGGCCACTTATTTTGTTAAAATTGCTCTTGAAAAAAGTCATCTTTAATTACAAATTTATTTAAATCTGTAAAATGTACAGTAGCTAATTGAATAATGAATGGCACTGTTTTCAGCTTTGAGACGGGCTCTCCGTTTCTTCCCTCTCCTCTGTCTAGCTTGAGTTTATCTTCCTTTTATTCTTTAATAGAAGGTTAAACAATAAATTTCACTCAAAATTAGAAATTATCATGATAGTTAAGATGAGCCACTAGTATTTTTATTCATTTTACACAGAAGTAGAAATTATCATGTACTCTATTTGTTTGAGTTAGCAAAAAGATTGTGTTTCACAAGGGGAATTGAATACTGAACAGTGAACCCATGCAGTGGTCACTGGACACACAGGCTGGTTTGACTTGGGCCATCATAACTATGGGTTGCATTATTATCAGAAAGTTTCACCATATGGCCCTTTTGATGTGGTGCTGTTAAATTGTTTACCCTTTTTTTTATAAAAAAAAAAATCAAGTGTAAATTCTAATGAACAAGTTATAATGAATTAGTTGTTTCGAACTATTGATGGATCTATCAAAAGATACATGTAAATGTTTAATAGTGGCTTAAGTTTTGATGATTCGTCACACTTGTAAACAAGTAAACTCTGATGTATGTCAAAACTTCTGATGAAATTGTTCATGGTCTATGTCGCGCCCATCAAAACTAAAAACTCAGACTATTCTTGTGCAAAGTTATATGAAAAGGTCAAAACTTAGGACATTATACAGAAAATAGCCTATCCGTGAACTCACCGAGAATTTGCTAAGTTGGGCCAAGTTTATCAGGAACATATGCGTGCTCAAGACGAACCCAAGTCTTGGGGGTGAAAAACGTATGACAAAAGTTACTCCATTTGATTTTTTATATCAAATCATGCACTTTAATTTTTATAAAGTGATGAGTGTGTGTTATGCAATACACATATTTTTTGTCTTAGCATTTTTTAATTTGGTGTAAATACCGCCGGCGAGTAAAATCTACATCAAACTATACAGTCTTATCTCTATCTCTAATTTATCTCTATCTCTAATTTGGTGATAATATATCATCAATTTACCATTTCCTAAGTTAAAAAAGTCTGAAATAATATTAAGATACATGTTCTGAAAGCTTTGCAGTTTCAAGCGCTCTTTATATTTCAAGCTACCAGAAGTCATCCGAAAGTCATGCAGCATTTGTGTGTGTGTGTGTCTGTTTGTATTTTCTTTTCGTGTGAGTTTTAAAAACCACAAGCTGTGAATCTTGATTTATCACTTATGTGCTAAATCCAAAAATATACTCAGATACCCTAAATTGCCACTTACGGCATATATAAATCTGCGAAGAGCTTAAATCAGAACAGATTGAAGGAATTCATCTTTGCAATTAAACACTCAATATTCCATTTCTCGGTTTTCTTTCTTTAGTTTATGGCTCAAACAACCTCAAACCACATACAGACTGTAACTGGCTGGGCAGCTCATGACCCTTCTGGAAAAATTACACCCTACACTTTCAAAAGAAGGTATATACGTAAATTAAGGGTATGTATTTTATTTTATTTTTGGCATCGAACATTATATATAGACAAAGTGATGCCACATAGTAGTATATTTACAATAGTCTCTGTCTGACTCCATTACCAAATATTCTATTGGATACTCAGATTCATTCACAACCCAAAACCTACTGCAAACAAAAGTCGTACGTTAATTATGTGTCTAGGGAGTACATTTTTTAGGACTAACATTTCAATTGAATACAAATTAATGTTTATACATCAGAGAAAATGGAGTTACTGATGTGACAATCAAGATCTTGTTCTGTGGAATGTGCCGTACTGATATCCATTTTGCCAAGAATGATTGGGGTGATGTCACGTATCCTCTTGTTCCAGGGTAAACCCTATTTTCTTTTTCTTTTTCTTTTTAACTTATAATTGTCAGGTATTTTCGTGTACATTGTTGTGATAATTGCATTTTTTTCTCAGCTATGAAATAACAGGAATAATTGAAAAGGTGGGAAGCAAAGTGAGGAATTTCAAGATAGGGGATAGAGTAGGGGTAGGTTTTATGGTTGGTTCATGTTTGGAGTGTGAGCTTTGCAAATCTTCTCAAGAAAACTATTGTGAGAAATTTGTTTCCGTATACAATGGCATTTTTTGGGATGGAAGCATCACTTATGGTGGTTATTCTACCATGATGGTTGCAGATCACAGGCAAGTCCAAATCAATACACATGTAGCCCGGTTTGTTTATAGGTTTTGGGACATTTTTTTAGAGTAAAAAACTGTTTGTTTATGTTATTTCATCAAAACTTCTCTCAAAAAGTCGCAAAAATTCAAAAAATGCTCAAAGCTTGTTCTTGGGAAATTTGAAAAACTACTCACAAAACTTCAACTATTTTTTCAAGTAAATTCTATGTCCAAACACAACTTCAAGTTCCAAAAATTATTTTTCAACTCAACCCCAAAAACTCAAATTACCAAGTTTCAACCAAATCTATGTCCAAACGCTAGCGTAGTTTATTATTTTTCCTTTTAAAAAATTGTTTTTCTAACTAATGCTGCTAGTTAGTTTGTTCTTTGTAGAAATTAAAACTGAGTATTTACAGTTTTATACTAGTGCTATTTATTTTATTCCCTATGGAGTATTATATTTAATACATCTTTGCCCAAACAAATTGAAGTGACTTGATTCTGTGTTTTAAAAAAGGGATTGCGCCAATAATATAATTTACAATTATTAGGTTGAATTAACTTACACGTAACATTCCATATAAGCCTAGTGGTCTTGTTAAGCTCAAAATAGATTGAGTAATAACTTGACATAACCAGTTTAATTATACTAACGATATAAAATCTCTTTTAACATAGTGTCATGTGCATAACTTAAACCTCTTTTTAAATTCTGTGATGACCAGATATGTGGTACATATGCCAGACAACTTACCATTGGATAGAGCTGCACCATTATTAGGGGCTGGGATAACAGTATACACCCCCATGAAAGACAGCAACTTGTTCGAAACACCAGGGAAAAGAATTGGGGTGGTTGGATTAGGAGGTTTGGGACATATGACTATCAAGTTTGGGAAAGCATACGGTCACCATGTAACTGTACTTAGCACCTCTTCATCCAAGGAGAAAGATGCTAAAGAGCTATTAGGTGCTGATGATTTTGTTGTAACCTCCAACGACGACGAAATGAAGGTCAGTCTCTCTTTTATTTCATTTTTTATATTAGGCATGTTACATGTTCTGTGGCAATCTTTTATTTTTATTCCGTTTGGAAAAGAATGATATTTTTTTGTATAATTGAAAATGCTTTAACTTTAAATTTTCTATTTTATCCTAATTAATGACATGCTCATATAGCCATTGGAATATTATGTTAAAAGACCATGACATTTATGTTTGTATCAAAAGTTATTCCCGTTCTTTCTTAAACTTGAGCATGATCAAACATTATCTTTAAATGAAACATATGGAGTACATGTTGCGATAGTTAAAAAAAAAATAATAATAATAATAATGTTTTTATATATTCACAGAGGAGGAAAAAAAGCCTAGACTTTATAGTGGACACAGTTTCAGCAAAGCACCCCCTTGGACCTTACTTAGAGCTGCTCAAGGTAAATGGGACCCTAGCAATTGTGGGAGCACCTTCTAAGCCTTTGGATTTTCCGGTTTTGCCTTTGTTATATGGTAAGTTTATTCTTTCACATTTATAAACACTTTTACTTATTTACTATATTTGTTTATGTGTGGCTTTCTTAATTTATAAGCTAATTCAATGATCAAATTTCATTTATCTTTCAATCAATTATATATAGGGAAGAGAACGGTGAAAGGCAGCATCATAGGAAGCATAAAAGAGATCCAAGAAATGGTGGACTTCTGCGGAAAACACAACATTTTGAGTGACATTGAACTTGTATCAACTGATAAAATTAATGAAGCGTTTGATAGGCTTGAGAAAAATGATGTTAAGTTTCGTTTTGTTCTTGACATCACTGGCCAAGCGCAAAATTAGAGGATTAAACTTCAGTAGTAATTTACCTTTGATTTGCTCCAACCATGTCGTAATACTCAAAGCCCCTCTTTTGGACTTTGTTTTTCACTGTGTGTGTGATGATATATAATATATTTATTATTATAATTGTTTTGGATGTGTAGCTCGAATTAGGGATGATAAATTTACCCCGTGAGACTGTGACCTGCCAACTCCCTCAACTTTGGGCAAGTTGAGCTGGGGCCTGGGAATATTTCATCACGGGTCAATTTCAGCACAGCCCAAGTTCGTTCATCTAAAAATTTGACTGATTTATGATTACGGAAAAGGGTCATATTTACCCCTCTAATATAGTTTAATGTATTAGTCTAACCTCCGTTATACTATTCGTTCATATTTACCCTTATTATCCAACTTTCAAATAAATTTACCCTTATCATCCCGCTTTTGAATAAAAGTGCCCCTATCTTAACGGAGGGGACACGTGAAGGCCTTAAAACAAAAATAAAAACCCAATTAAGAACAATTCAGACCCTTGCACATTACTCATCCACTCGGATTCTACATTTCTATCTGTATGACCGGACACCAAACCCAAGTTAGAATAAGTCATCATCTTCTCCTTCTTCCCTCTCCAAACCATCATGAAAATACACCATTAGTAGCCTCCCACCATAAAAATTACACCACATAACGATTTCTCCACAAATATTTATAGACATGAATTTTACGGGGCACTTGAATTATTATCTTAAAGAATTAGTTGAAGGGGGCACTTGAATTATTATCTTTTTATACTAAAAAATTCTATATCTTCTTCCATTTACCGTAAACCTAAATAATCAAAATGAAAATTAAATAGTGAAGCGTTCATTTTCTGTATGAGCTTTCTGAAATCAAGTGTATGTTAAGCCCAAATTTCTTCAAACGTTGAAGAGCTTCAAGGAACTTGTGTATTCTTCTTGTCTTCCCACCTTCTATGACTCCATTATCTGCTTCTTCTTCTACTGTTCTCAATTTTTTCATCTTTTTTTCTTGTTTTGTTGTCCTCAATTACTGGAAGGAGAAGAAGAATTTTATTGGACAGAGAAGTGTAGTGCTAGTTATTTCATGTGATAATGAAAAAGAAGACGATTAAGGGTTATTGAGGAAGATGACTACGATTTTTAGGTGGTGGGTTTTTGGTTTGGGTTGGGTAATTTGTATCGTGTGGATTTGGATAAATTATAGGTAATAGATTGAAAGTTTTAGGTAGTGTAATTAAGATTGTTGTGTTAAGCAACTGCCACGTGTCACGGACGTTAGGAAAAAGGCAAATAAATTCAATACTTTGACGGTAGGGACAGATCTGGACGAATAGTATAACGGAGGTTAGGTTAATATATTGAACTATATTAGAGGGGTAAATATGACTTTTTTCGTTATGATTAACATGTAATTCTTGACAAACCTATTAAAATATTTTTGATCTATGGATCACAATTCATCTACACCATCATAAATTTTACATGAGTAACTAGTTATTGTTTTTCTTCTTACTAGGAAACAAGAAGAAATCATCACGTTTTCATAGTTTAAGTTAGTAAAAGCATGTTTTCACTGTGTAAAGATGATAAAAGTTCTTAAACAACAACATACCTAAGCTAGTATATTTCACAAGTGGGGTCTGGGGAGGGTGAGAGACCTTACCCCCACAAAAGTGCAGAGGCTGTTTTCGATAGATCCTCGACTAGGAAAATAAAGGGGATAATTACACTAAAAGACAAGCAAAAGACGAAAATTACCAAAAATGGCCCATATTTTCGAATCTTACCCGAGCTGTCACCCTTTTCCCGAGATAGCAGTCGCCGCAAGTTTATACAAGTTTATACAATTTTATACAAATTTATACAATGTATAAAATTGTATAAATTTGTATAAGTGTGTATATGCGAGTGAATAAATCTGTATATTAAGGATATTTATATGATTTTTTATTTTTTTTATGTATATTTTTGTATTTCTCTCATTGCTACATATTTATATATGTATATTCATGTATAATTTAATTTTTAGAGGGAGATTTGTGTGTATAAACTTGCCCAAAGCAATGATTTAGACGCAATAAACAACAAAAATTCAGTAAAATACAAAAAAGCAATGGCACCATTGGCGGGGGAAGGTGTTTGCCGGTGGCTTAGTGGCTGGGTAGGGGAAAATTTGATAGCTAGGGTGTTTTTTATGAAGGAGTGCTAAAATTTGTAATTTTAGGGGTGGGTGCTATGCATGAAAAAAAAATATGGCCTCCTCTTTGTAATTTTGGATAGTGGGCTGCCTCTTTTTGAAAATTACCCAAAATAAAGATATTATAGGTAAATACTTACAAAAGTCAGTCATATAATGTTAGAAGGAAATATAAATCTAAAACATATCCAATATATACATATAAGAAAACATAGAGGTGAAGACTAGGATGAAAAAATCGTCTATATACATACAATACTGCATTTAATAAAAGAACAGACACTTGACTACTACTCACCCTTCTACCCTAATCCTCGACCTTCATACACTCCTATCTAAGGTCATGTTCTCCGTGATCTTGATTTGAGTCATATCATGACGAATCACCTCAGCCGAGTTCTTCTTCGGTCTACCTCTCCCTCTCCGTAGACCCAGCACTGCCAACCTCTCACAGCTCCTAACCGGAGCATCAACACTCTTCTTCCTCACATGGTCGAACCTTCGCAACCTCACTTCTTGCATCTTATCAGCCACAGGGGCCGGACCCACCTCTTCGCGAATGACTTCATTCTTAATCGTATCCATCCTGGTAGGACCACACATCCACCTAAGCATTCTCATTTCCGCCACGTTCATCTTCTAAATGTGCGAGTTATTGACTGGCCAATACTCTGCCCCATACAACATAGCTGGTCTAACGACCATTCTATAGAATTTACCTTTGAGCTTAAGCGGCACTCTATTATCACACATAACACAATATGCAAGTTCTTATCACACATGAGACAAAGATGATAAAGCTCTTATTTTTTGGAAAAGGGATGAAGGAGTTTCCTAAAAGGGAACAATCAACGTCAAATTAAATTGATTCAGCTGCTGGAATTTTGTTTGTGGTTTATCGCTGAAGATAGCATTTTTTGGCACAAGCTGCCTCGATTTTTCCTGGAACTCAAATTGCATTTGTTGCTGAAGCACAAGATTGTCACTCATGAAATTTGCTTGCGAAGGAGCTCGCTGAGACGAGCTAATCTCTGGCTGCTGATTAACACGCTGTATAGCTCGCTTGGACAAAGCCTGGTTAGGCGAGCTTTTACTCTTGGCAAGCAGTGCCTCACATCAACAATTTGGTCAATAGTTGCGTTACTGGACAAACTTGCAATATAGTATCATTATTCAACTGTGGGTTGTCATTGCCACTTCAACTCTAATCTGAAACTCAAGAAGATACAAGCACTTCGATGGAGGATTGTCCCTGCAATTGTGAAATTGAAGACAACATTATTAGTCTCTGAAACATTCTTTATTTTACTAGCTATTAGTTTATTACATGTAAAGTGTTATGGCCATGTATTAATCTTATTTCTCTTGGTGGTATTAGTATCAAATGATGCTCATTCCAAGGAGATGGGGTTAGTATAGGGTTATGGCACTATTTTCATTTTAGCTAGGTTTTATTTATTTTGCGCTTGTTTGACACGCAACTTGTAAAGACACTTTTTATCGCTTGATTATTAATAAAAATGGTCACTAGGCATCTGCTTAGTCGACTCTAAGGTGACACATGGAAAGTGGACACAGGGCCTACTTTGACTTGGGCCGGCATAACTGGGTTGGTATGTGAAGTGTATCAATAACCAATCTTAAGACTACTATTTAGGGTTAGGCAGTAGTTACAAAATTTTGAATATTCAGCCACAATTTATAAAAGGGGCAACTTCAGGACTTGGTGACTTGAAGTTTTGAAATGAAACTTGTTGTCCCCAAGTTCACTTTTTCAGTTCAAAACTTCAGGACACCGAGTCCAAAAGTTCGACCCTATTTTTAGTTGTGGCTAGATAATAAATACATTATAAATACTGAAAAATTCCTAAATAGCAGCTCCTAGAAGTGGCTACAAGTGTCACTTTTCGGTTGGTCTTCCATCAGAAGATGTCACCATATGGCCCTTTGACGCGTTGCTGCTTATGTTTTGATCCTACTTTTGAAATTTTTTCCAATAATAGCAACATTTTTTCAGGGTTTAATTAACAAAGCTTCACACAAGTTCTAACGAACGTGTCAAAAATAAATCATCGACAGCTACAAATGAATCCGTTAAAACTTGCTTGTAATTTTAATAGTGGCCCAAAGTTTTGTCAACTCATCAAACTTGTGAACAAGTGATATTTGATGGTTCGGTCAAAACGTGTGATGAGATTGTTTATAGCCTATGTAGAAAATAAAAAAATAATAAAAAAGAAAACAGGAGGAGAGGAATATAATGTGGTGGCACAGATGTCTCATTACTATCCTCTAGAAGCTAAGCAGGAAAAAATGCTCAAAAGTTTGAAAAGGTTAGAACTTGAAGTGAGGCTTCCTATGAATTAATCTTGATTTTTATTAACTTTAACTTACTGATGAACTGGGGTTGACAACATAATTGAATAAGAGGTTTCACTAATTCAGCAAGCCAAAAATTTTGAAGTAGACCTGAAATTCTAGAGGCACGATAAAGTGCTCAGTGCAACATCACAAGTTCAAGAGGATATACTAAAACTCAGTTTAGATAAATATGTAGTCACATGATCTCCCGGTTATAAACAGATGCAGACCTAGGCATATCAGCAGGAAAAAGTTATTTTCTGTAGAAACATCGGAGGACCATTTGTGATAAACGTGTTATGCAATACAAATGTCTTATGTCTTTGCATTTTTTAATTTGGTGTTATCAACACCGTCTCACACCGGTTGTCGACATCAAACTATACCAATTATCATGATAGGTAATACAAACAACATATCCAGTGTTATACCAATTTATTATGGTATATATAATTTTACCACGTTAAGTAAAGAAGTGAAATAATATTAACATGCATGATCTGAAAGCTTGGCAGTCTCAAGCGCGCTTTATAGTTAAAAGCTACCAGAAGTAGTCCGAAAGTCGTGCAGCATTTTGTGTTCATATTTATGTTTTTTTCCTTTTGTTTTGTTTTAAAACCCACAAGCTGTGAATCATGATCTTATCACTTAATTATTTGCTAAATCTGAATATATACCCTAAATTGCCACTTACGGCATTTATAAATCGGCCAACAACTTAAATCAGAACATATTGAAGGAATTCATCTTTGCGACTAAACCCTAAATATTCCCTTTCTCGGTTTGTTTCTTTAATTCATGGCTCAAACAACCTTGAGCCACACACAGACTGTAACTGGCTGGGCAGCTCATGATCCTTCTGGCAAAATTACACCCTACACTTTCAAAAGAAGGTTCGTATGTAAATTAAGGGAATATATCAATTCTTTTTTGCATCTAAAATTTGCCACATAATTAATTTTGGTTAATTTGAGAGTCAATTATATATTCTGCCACTTCGGACATGCTTGAGAAGTACATTTGCAATAGTCCTGATCTGACCCATACCATCAAAAGATTATATATCAGTTGGTTGTGTAAAGATTTTCAAACGATTTTTTTATAATATCAGGAACTACTACTTCCCCTAATAAATTTTCGACAATACTCAGATTCTTTCACGATCCAAAATCTCAAGCAAATAAATGTCTTTTTTTTTTTTTTGGTAAATAAAAATTTTTATTACCAAAGCGAAGATTGCGTACAGACATGTCCTATACTTCGGCCAATCAACCGAGCTTCGTAATCTACCAAACAACTAAACTACTATTAGTCTGCACTATTCGGGGTAAAAATTCAGCTATTCTACTCTTCAATGATCCTCTGTAAAACACTTCTTGAATGATTTTCCTGACAATGTTCTGGACATTAGTTTGTTTGGCCTGGTCAAAAATTAATAATAATGTACGTTACTCCATACATTTTTTAGGACTAATCTTTTAATTGAATATAAAATATGTTTACATCAGAGAAAATGGAGTTACTGATGTGACAATCAAGATCATGTTCTGTGGAATGTGCCGTACTGATATCAGTTTTGCCAAGAGTGAAAGTCGCAATGTCACGTACCCTCTTGTTCCAGGGTAACCCTATTATTTTTTAACTTTTAACTGTGGCTATTTTCTGAATATGTACATTGTTGTGATAATTGCATACTTTTCTCAGCTATGAAATAACAGGAATTATTGAAAAGGTGGGAAGCAATGTGAGGAATTTCAAGATAGGGGATAGAGTAGGGGTAGGTTTTATGGTTGGTTCATGTTTGGAGTGTGAGCTTTGCAGATCATCTCAAGAAAATTATTGTGAGAAATTTGTTGCTATATACAATGGAATTTCTTGGGATGGAAGCATCACTTATGGTGGTTATTCTACAATGATGGTTGCAGATCACAGGCAAGTCCAACTTAATACACATGTGTAGTTATTCTTTTTTGTTCTTTCTAATATTTCAAGTGCTGCTAGTTTTTTTTTTCTTTGTCAAAAACTTATTTATAGTTTTATACGTGTGCTTTTATATTTACTTAATTACTCCCTATAGAGTAAAAAATATACAGTTCAGTGCACAAAGCATCCCGCGATCCTGTAGGTTCGAGGAAGGACCGCACCCCTGACTGCTATAAGCGTGTAACGTAGACATCCTACAAGATGCTTACTTCCTATGGAGTATTATGTTTATTACCTTTGCCTACACAAATTGAAGTTACTTGACTTTTTAAAAGAGTTTATGATAGTGTACTATACATAGTTTGACAATTTCAAGTCAAATTAACTTTAACTCTCCATCTACGTACGTCTGTTGATAACCTAAAAATAAAGAATTGTCGCTATATGTAACTTAAGCCTCTTTTAAAATGCTTTGATGACCAGATATGTGGTACATATGCCAGACAACTTACCCTTGGATAGAGCTGCACCATTATTAGGGGCTGGGATAACAGTATACACACCCATGAAAGACAGCAACTTGTTCGAAACACCAGGGAAAAGAATAGGGGTGGTTGGTTTAGGAGGTTTGGGCCATATGGCTATCAAGTTTGGGAAAGCATTTGGTCACCATGTAACTGTGCTTAGCACCTCTCCATCTAAGGAGAAAGATGCTAAAGAGATTTTAGGTGCTGATGATTTTGTTGTAACTTCCCACGAAGACGAAATGAAGGTTAGTCTCTCGTGTGCATATTTCATTTTCTATGACACTTTTTTTTAATGTTTAGTCCGTTTTAAAAAGAATGATATATATATATATACACGTACAAAATTCTTTAACGTTAAACTTTCTATGACATGATCTTATTATATATATAATTATATACAGGAATGTCATGACACGTTAAAAACTATAAATTTTAATTAGATTTTTGTATGTATCCAAAGTTATTCCTTTCTTAAAACTTGAGCATGGTCAAATGAAACATATAAATGGACTACATGTTTGATAGGTAGTAAACCCCCCCCAAAAAAAAAAATACTTATGTTTTTATATATTCACAGAGGAGACGAAAAAGCCTAGACTTTATTGTGGATACAGTTTCAGCAAAGCACCCCCTTGGACCTTACTTAGAGCTACTCAAGGTAAACGGAACCCTAGCAATTGTGGGATCACCTTCTAAGCCTTTGGATTTTCCAGTTTTGCCTTTGCTATACGGTAAGTTAATTATTTCACATTAACAAACACTTTTACTTATTATGTTCATGCGTAGTTTTCTTTATAGTAAGTTAATTCAATTATCAAATTTCATTTAATTTTTTCCAATAATTATATATAGGGAAGAGAACAGTGAAAGGTAGCATCATAGGAAGCATAAAAGAGATCCAAGAAATGGTGGACGTATGTGGAAAACACAACATCTTGAGTAACATTGAAATTGTATCAACTGATAAAATTAATGAAGCATTTGATAGGCTTGAAAAGAATGATGTTAAGTTCCGTTTTGTTCTTGACATCACTGGCCAATCAAAAAACTAGAGGATTAAAAGTAGGGTAAGAAAAGATGTACTGTTTCTTGCAGCTTTCTGTTTCCGTGGATTTGTAGTTCACATTGCTGGCTTCTACTTCATTATGTTATTTACCTTTGATTTGCTCCAACCAATGTAATACTCAAAGCCCCTCATTTTGACTTTGTTTTTCATTATATTTGATAAGCCATATACTTAGTACTAACTAGTAGTAGTAATTGTTTTGGATGTGTAGCTCGAAATTTTCACGACGGGTCAATTTGGTCACAACCCAAGTTAGTTCATCTAAAGTTTGACTGATTTAGGCTAAAGATGCAATCTAACTTTGCCTATAAGAATACCTGTTAAAGTATTATTAAAACAGCTATTGTCCATTTGATATGTACCACATTAAAGAAAAAACGTTTTATTATATATTTGGTAATTAAGCAATTTACTTATAAGAAAACAAATAAAAAACTAAAATTTGGTAAGAGTTGAATGGTTTGGGATATAACCCATTATCTACCCATCTTGACACAACTGGCTATTACTGGAGTAGATATATATAATACATTTCCAGACAAGTCAAATGGATGTCACTTTTGAAATGAATTCATCTATATTGTTACGAGAACTTCCACCTTCAGACATGGATTGTTTGGCTAAATCCCTCCACTTAAGAGCATTTCTCTTAAACTCATTCCCTTTTTTTCCATGCATGACTTCTTTAATACAATCACTAATTTCATCTCTTGTAACAATTTCCTTTTCGTTCACTTGAGGCCTCACTCCAACTTTCCACATATCTTCAATAAACTTTGCATGTGGCATTTGATCAACCCATTGAGGTATAGCTATCATTGGCACACCCATACTTATTCCTTCAAGAGTAGAATTCCATCCACAATGTGTTAAAAAACATGCAATTGCTTTATGAGCCAAAATGTCAAGTTGGTTGCACCACTTCACAATAAGACCTTTTTCTAATGTCTCTGACTTGAATTCTTTAGGAAGTTTATGTTCTTCAGAATCTCTTACAACCCATAAGAAATATTTGTTGTTTTCTTTTAAAGCATATGCTACTTCCTCTATTTGTTCTTGTGCAACTCCAGCTGCACTACCAAATGATACATAAATTACTGAGTTATCTTCCCTCTCGTGTAGCCATTTCATGCAAGATTCATAATCTGGTTTGAATATATGGATCCTAGAGTCTTCTTTGCCATTAGTATCATTGAGAGTTTTGTTGATATATGTTGAGGGAATCAGAGGTCCTATTGTCTTGATCATTGGCCATTTGCTTGCCATCCATTTTACCACCTAGCAATAATATTATTGAGTTTTTGATTCTTGAAAACATAATTAAGTAAATAATAGTTTTGTTTAAAGAAGAGAAGAAAAATATTTTAAAAGCTAAATTACCTCCTCTTCCAGCTGGTCAAACGTGTTAAACAAAACCCAATCAACCTTCTGGATATTGGAGAACTGATTTAATAGAAGCAACATAACACCTTGAGAATAATCCTTAAAATATGAAAATGAAGGCAGATCCTTAACTCCCATCAATGGAAAATTAGGCACTGATGACACTATAGAAGTCTCTTCCAAAGAATCATCACTTTTCACTGTCCCTTGTACTAGCATATCATAGTAGACAGCAGTAACAGAACAAGATTGAGTGAAAAATGAAACTCCAATTAAACCATAATCTTTAGCTATATCCAAAGCCCATGGCATAATAGAATCATATAAAAGAACATTCACAGCTTGGCCATATTTTCTTTTTTTCTCAATAACATCAACTATGCCAGGGGCCACCCTTGTTTGAAATTGTATAATAAATGCACCAACATTGTCTTCTTGATTTCCTTCTTCTGTGCCATCAGAAATTGACTCAATGTTAATTAAGCTGCTGGCTGGAGCATGCATGGATTTGCTAATAGTATTTGTAAGAACTAAGGTGACCTTGATGTCATGAGTGGTTAAAATTGAGCAAAGTTGTAACATAGGATTTATGTGGCCTTGTCCTGGTATTGGGATGGCTAGAACATGAGCTTTTTGGGGAAATAGTTCTTGTACTGTTCCCATATTGTGATTTTTTTATTTTTTACTCCTTTACCTATACAATATGTTTTGAGAAATGTGGCACGAAGGTGGAAATTTATAAGGGAGAAGGCATACGAAAACGTTAAAATATGGATACTGAGTAGTGGCAAACAAGGATGAAGGAAGGAAAAAAAGAATACAAATGTTAAAAACATTGTAGCTTCCAGAACTAAATTTATAACGCATATTTTAACTTGTAGCAGGCCAGTCATTCTTTTTCTCCCGGGTTACTAATTCCATTGATCTTATAAACTATTACCTATAGTTATCATTTATTTAGGTATGTTGTGTTATTTCACAGGCCCACAATTTTCACGTACGTAGACAGTATTATCATTCATTAGAAAATCTATGTTTTTATCGAATGTACGTATATAGGACAAAAAACACTAGAATCAGTTTGAAATTTTACAAAGTTTTACATTCTTGCTTCTATTACTAGAAAAAGGTAATGTAGTTACGTCCTTATTAGGCATGTTTAAATTGGAGTGCTAAACATGTCATCATAAAAGGCTTGTAATCATCAATTGATTTGGACAGTGACAAATTCAATGGTTTTAGCCTTGGTTATGTTCACTCTGAACTGTCTACGACAAGGATTACCACAAATTACAAGGTAACCCAGCTAAGGCTGGCAAACTTTTCTCCTTGTTTTCCTTAGATTCTAGTAAGAAATGGAACTAGAACTTTTCTCCTTCTAGTACGTACGTATAGTATGACTAGAATGTCAGTTTTTGGATACCAACTTAAATTTCTTCATCTCCTTAGAGAATCATAATTAAGCTTTAATAAAAAGTAGGCCCTTTAGCTTACGAGTTATAATTTTTTTAACCATTTCGGTATAGTCTATACAATAGGGTGTTTGGAATTTTGCTTATATCTCCACTTTGCTTTCATTATGTCCACCAATACTTGTCTTCTATATTTTATTTCATTTCCAAAGGAATATAAAGTAGTATGCATGTCTCACATTCATTTGCTTGGACTAAACAATGCGTGCAGATTAAGTATTAATATTTCCTCAATTATCAGGTAGGTTTAGGTATATGCACTGATGGGTAATGGTCATTTAGTTCACTTTAGCAATCCTTTAACAAGATAAAGATGCACGTATTTAATCACTGATGATTCATGTGTTGTTCGTATAGGCTTGGTGACAGGACTTATTCAGGACTTCATCCTGAGGAACCTGATATTCTGGAAATCCTTGGAAAAAATTAAATTCAATTATAAAAGTGCAGTAAATAAAAGAGACCAAAGGAAAAGGCACAAGAAGGGATACATTTATACAAGAGTTAAAAAATAAATTCTCCATAGTGATCTTTACAAATCAAACAAGACAAAAAGGATAATAACAGAAGAGATAGATATACAATGGTTTCTAGTTTCATTCTCGTATAGGATCCTTACTCTTTTCTCATACAGAAATATACAGTTGGATTACGAAAAGCTCAATAGTAAAATAACTAAGAAGCTTTAGAGATCCTATTACCAGATTTCCAACTTATTCAAAGCTAGAGAATCACTGTGCCTGAAGTATTAACTTTTGCCCAATCATTCACCCTGCAAACTTCCTTTTATTTGAGTTATCAACAAGATGAATCTGGCAACATTCTTGCAGAGAGCACAAAGGTTTTGTTGATTTGCCACGAGAATCTTGTGTTAAGTTTCTGCACCCTGTCTAGCTTTGTCCGAGTTCAACGCAAGAGTTTGCTCTCTATAACCTGCACGAAAGAAGTTGCAATCGATATAAAATGGGGAAAGAAAAATAAACAAGATGTTTGTGTAAAAGTGAACTATATCTGAAGTTTGAAACTTTTCACACACTTTAGTTTTGGAAGAATTTCTATCGAGAACTGGTGCATTTGACATTGGAACAATGACTGGTTTGATAAAGGAAGAACATTTAGTAAAAAAGACTTTATGTTTCGGGTTTCTTACAAGTTAAAAGCTAATTTGATCTATAGAATTACATCATCAAAGTAGTTATAATTCACTTGGTGCCCAGTTATGCTTGTTTGCATTGATCAGTTTACTAGTTATGTCGTGCCACAAATAAAAGAACAGAGAGGGAGAGAGAGGAAGAACTTGTAACAACATGTAAAAGCAATTTCACTTCTTGCAGAAGTAAGCTATCTATGGTGCTGAATCTTTTCTTCTTGGTCCAAGGACATTTAGACAATGTAAACAACTGAAAGAAAAAAGATTCAGAGCATCCAAAATAGTGCAGTGGAAGAATTACCAGGGTAGCTTTAAAGTGTCTTTCAACCATCCATGTTTCGAGCAGTTTGCAACAATTTTATTCATGCGCACAATGATCTCTGAAAATGTTGGCCGCACAAAAGAATCCGGATCCCAACATTCTTCAATTAACCTAGACATCCAGAAAATTTAGTATGAGAAACACGCCAATCGCCACTGAAGTTATCCTAAAGTAGTAAGATCAGAAAAGCATGTTCGAGAGGCAGAGAGCCTTGCCAGATGATGGTGGGAGAAGAGGTTGTGAAAAATCTTCTTGTTGGTAAAATATGAGGAAATTTAAAATAATGTCTTGCACATAATCAAGTAGAACATTTTATTATCAGATAGATTAACATGGAAAATGAACTGTCCACTTTAGTAATCCCCTAGATCTTCAAAGAGCTAGGGCATTACTGGAGTAAGCAGCCAGATAGCACTGACCCCGAGAGCCAAAGAAAATCACACATTACTTCCATAAAACAAAACAGCAAACAACAATCCTTTACTGAATCCTTTCACAAAGATGTCATATACTTAGAATGTGTAGGAATATGACATGGAAGATCTGCTATATTATTACATGATGTTGCTACTGTATAAGTGCAGACGAACAGCAAAGAGCAGATTGCATCCAAGTTTTAAATAGAAAAACTAATAGCTGGACTTACTCTTTAAGGTCTGGTGGATACTTAGATTTTGACTTGAATGATGGTCTCTTACCCTCTGCACACATCAATCTAGCAGCCTCTTCAGGTGACTTGGGATGAAAAGGTGGCATTCCCTCCATCATCTAAACCAAAGTTAACCAAAATTCACACCAAACTACATTATATAACAGCAGCCAGCAGCACAAGCTAGATAAGAGCTCTAAGATGTTTGAGGAAGTTCGATTTCAAGAAAATGCTCAAAATAAAGAAAAAAAAAATTCTAAAAAAGGAAGTTGCATATGAAACACAACTAGATCATTCATGTCGCAGAATGTTCTAACAAAGTGGAAGAACAAGGAATCTATAATAGTGTCTGTATTGAAACCAAATTTGACTAAATTTATACCAAAAAAATGATATAAGCAAAGAAAATTGTTTGAATGCTCTTCATCACACAGATGTTCCAGTTAGCTAAACAAATTATGCGGAAAACATTGCCACCTTAACTTAAATGATCTGAAATGGAGTCAGTACCTCATAAAGCAAAACTCCAAAAGCATATACATCCACACTTCTATCAAAAATTTCATCTTTATAAATCTCTGGTGCTATATAGGGACCTACAAGTAACAAGAAAAAATGCAGTAGTCAACATTTATATTACAGTTGCAATTCCTCGTGACCTGAAATAGGAATACCTTTTTAGTCCTCACCTGAAGATTTTGCAGTGGACACTACTATCAAACTAGAATGCTCTTTTTCTACCCCTATTATTTGGACTAGTGTGATGAAATTGTGTATGCTCAAATTAAAACACTTACTTGCTCGGTCAATGGCTTGAGGCTGCAACAACTTTGCTTTGTCAGGTGAAATGTTTGACAATTTAATCAAACCAAATCCTGCAACTTTCAAAAGACCTCCATTGTCCAGCAAAATATTTCTGGCACCTTACAAAAATTTTGAACATTAAAAGCTGTAGATAACTGAACGAGTACACTAAATATGGTCATCTAACATGAATCATAAAGCATTTAGTTTCCTTACTTTGGCATTAAAAGACAATGGATAATTGGGTCTGGTTTACATTCATGAAGATAATTCATGCCCCTGAAATCAAGAAGATATGACGTAAACAGGATGAATACAGAGAAAGATAGTAAAACATCTTATCAACTACTCCTAAAAGATTAAAATTGAAAAATAGAAGAAAGAAAGCATTCTTGGATTTACTAATAGGGGCTTTATTTCAGTATGTACGGAAGACATCACAACTTGCCTAGCGATATCAAGAGCAAATCTTAGAACCTTAGAGGCAGATAGACGTCCCTTCTTCTGAAGATAGCTACCAAAGTCACCCTGAAAAATCAACAGAAAGTGAATGTGATACCCTTGGATAGCTAAGCCAAGAAACTAGAGTAAAGTGAATAAAATCGATAAGCATGAAAATACAAGAGAGAACTCCACAGCACAGAATTAAATGTACTCTTGACTTAATGTATAGCAGATCATATGGTTTGTCAATGTTATGCCTGCATAATATAAGATATACCATTGACATTGGTGCGTAGCCAGATAGAACAAAGAGGGGACCTTGTTAGGTGAAGGGTGAGATAGAGAGATTGAGAGAGCTTACACTTGGATGATATTCTAATACAATCATCATTGGTACATTTTGTGTAACAGCTCCAACAAACTGAACCACATTAGGATGCCGTACTTTTTCCAACAAAGTTAATTCATGTCTGAAAGCGTTTCTGCATGGGAAGGACAGGACATGGAATAAAGGTAACATTAACATTAAAATAAAAAATCATTCACTGAACAAAGAATTGATCCTAAATAACAACTCTTCAAATGAGATTAAGAAGCTGCATAGACAAAAAATGATTTGCTTCGAAAAAAAGTTCTGCAAGGAGAAAAATGTGAATTACGGACAATAGCTTTAAGCAGCCTGTCTCAACCTCAAGATATTCTCCCAAATTACCAAAAATTCTCATCAATCAATAAGACCAAGATAAATTTCAGAAGATAGTTTGAAAAATCTAATTAGATTAATGTAAAACTAAAGTAGCAATTCTGTCCTCTCTCATGAATCAAGGCACTTGGAAATAAACTGTTTCCCTGAATGACTAAAATGTCTGAGAGAATGTTTGTGGAAATCACAGACGAGTGAAGAGTACAAGTTTTTTTCATTTGGACCGGCACCAGAAAAAGAATACAGGCCTTCGGCTTTTGAACAGTAAAAAGATGACAAAGAAGCTTGGTAATTGGGCATCCCATAGGATGACACAAGGAAAGAACGACTTGACAAGGAGGCTACCAACATCAGATGTGAGCATCAAATATTATATATTATGCAACAAATAAATATTGAGTAGAAAAATGCAAAGAAGCTTACACAATTGTGCAATTTCAGAGAAATGTTAGGATGAAATTGGGGGAAAATGCTAAACAAGAAGGCCATTGGAAGCACCAGGCCGTGGCCATGTGATACTTAACTTATTACTACATATTAGTACAAACCAAGGGTCTGTATCCATCAACTCTATCCCAATTCAGTGTGCCAGCATCCCAGAACCATATTGTTTTAAGAGTATTTTATTTCTAAGACTCAATTTCTTTTTGTGCTTCATAATTTCATCTTTCTATGGCTTTTCATGCTCAAAAAGATCAGTTTCGTGGATAAAGATTCACGGGATCACTAGCTGAAGTCAAAAATTTGTACATCTCCATTATAAGTATGTTTCCAAAATCCAAGAATAGAAATGTGCCTGTTGTCACACTATAGGAGGTTAACAGAAAGTATGTTCACTCTCCTCAGAACTTAAGTTAGCATATTATTTGAGCACTGCAGAGCTGTCAACAACATACATGCATTCGGGGTCTGAATAGCTATCCTTGTCAAGTATCTTGACAGAAACTTTTGTTCCATTCCATTTAGCAACTTGATATGACCCCTGTCGAAAGGCGGAACAAAAAAAGTTGTAGCCAATTATTAAGAACACACTGAAAATTTGACTATGCAAATTCAAGCAAAAAAAAATGCATGAGGAGAGGAATGGTTGGGCACAGATGTCTCATTACTTTCCTCAAGAAGCTAAGCAGGAAAGAAAATTCTCACAAGTTTGAGAAGGTTAGAAACTTGATGGGAGGCATCTTAGTTCTTATGAGTTAATATTGATTTTTATTAATCTTAACTTATGCAAATAAGAAGTTTCATCAGTTTAGCTAGGCGAAATTTAGAAGTAGACCTGAAAGTCTAAAGGTACAATAAAAGTGCTCATTGCAACATCACAAGTTCAAGAGGATAAACTAAAACTCAGTTTAGATAAATACGTAGTCAGATGATCTCTTGGCTATAAACAGATATAGACCTAGGCATATCAGCAGGAGATAACATTTATTTTTGGTAGAAAAATCAGAGCATCGTCCATTTCAATTTGTTGAAGGTTGCATCTTTGAACATCTGTTTTATGCAGTTCTCCTATTAAAAACCAAACAGCTCACAGTAACAACTTTGAGTAGTGCAAACATGGTATAACAGAAATGGCTATTACAGAGTTTCTTATTTTACTATGTTCAACTCTATGTATTCCTACACTGAATATACACTGGTTATAACAGAGTTTCATCGTAACGCTTTCATCATTTTATCAAAACTTAAATATCCCAGTGCTTATATTCGAAATCAAAGACACCTTACCTTTGAGATTCCATCCCTTTTACGGATTTGAAGCTCCAATGGATCGAGTTCGTATTCTGGAACTTCTCGAGGATTTGCTACAGTCATTGGTGTCTTTCTGATTTTCTAGCAATGTGACAAATTACTAAGTGCCATAATATAATAAAGCTCTCACCGAACAGAAAATCATCTCCTCACTTACCGGGATTTTGGCCCCTCGAGCCTTTAAAATATTGTAAACTTCAACATTTCCATAGTACTTGGCATCTGCTGCAGCCTGCGATAATAACAAAAGGAAGTTCAGGGATGCATTTGAATCCTAACAAGAAGTATTGCTCAAATGTAAAAAGGTAAATAAATTTCAAAAGTAAGAAAAAAATCAGATAATGAAAGTGGAGTATTATTCCATTCCTTCCAAAAATTCCTTAACCCCTTCCCAAACCAAACATGAATCTTTCTATTCAGTTCGCTCTCATACTCAATTATCCAAGGTAATTCTCACATTTTTTCCAGGAATACAATAAGCCAATCTTCTCTTCTATTTCTCATATCTAAAAAATGCATGGATACTAATTTAAGACCAAGCATTCGGAGCACCCTTACAAAATATGATACGATCTAGGGAGAACCACACCCCAAAAGCTAGATATTAAGGTGAGAGACGCCAAAGACTATATAAGCCCCACATCAGGCCCATTTGATCGATGTGGGATTCAAGTGTCGTACCTTGTAATGGCCATAATAACAAAATAAAAACCTATAATTGCCAGATAAGTGCCAAATTCACGCTTTGCCGAATCAGCAACACTCGATGCCAAGATGTGTTGAACTTTTTGTAATCCGTCAAAATTTGTGATGAAGTAATGGTACAGCCATCAAAGCGTGAAAATTAGGCATCAGTATTTTCGCACAGATTGCTCAAAATGGCTAGAAAATATAAGAAGTGCCCCAAAAATTATCCAATTTGTGCAGCAACACAACAACATATCCAGTGTAATCCCTCAACCTTATCCAGATTGATTCAACCTATAGGTTTCGAACACCATATGATTAAAAAAGGGATCTTTTCCAAATATATAAATTAGACCCCTAATTTCAAAAAATAACAATATTATGCTAATCTCAACACATAGCAAAGAAAATTTCACAGAAGGCTCATTACCACCGACACATCAAAACAAAATTATGCCATCATATGACAGAAAGCTTTTATGAGGCAAATGTAACAATAACAACGCCTCAATCCCAAACAAGTTCGTTCAGCTATACGAATTCTTATTAACGAAATGGTTACCGTGCTTCCCCAGCGATCACGAGCATCAATATTAGCTTTGTTACTCAACAAAAGCTTAACAACTTCAACATGTCCTTCACAAGCAGCAATATGCAAAGCTGTCCTTCCATCTAAATCAATACTATTTACATCCACATCATCTTCATCCAACAATTCTTTAATTCCTTTCACGTCCCCTTTACATGCCATAAACAACAACTGCATGGTCGCATCCAAATTTTCAGGCACAGCAATTGTTTCATTTTCCAATGATGAACTCCTCCTTATTGGATCAAGTGATGATTGTCTTCCAAAACTAAACCTCATATTGTTCTTTCTTGGATCCAATGAGTTTTGTCTCTTGAAACTGAATTTACCACTCATTCGCAATGATCCTGTTGAAAATTGTCGTGATATTCCTCGTGTTAGTTGCGCTTTTACGTCCATGATGAAATATTTTTGTTACATGCAATGTTAATAATGCTGTAACATTGTAATATGTATATTGAGAATGAATTTTCAGAGACAAAAAGAAAGGTACTTTAATTTACAATGAAGAAAATGAGAGAGTTTTGAATTGGAAAATTTGGAGGTACATTAGTTTCCCGGAAAATACGTTACTGCTTCTAATGTTTTCTCCTCTAGTGTCAACGTGCTACAATGGTCCACCTTTTATCTTCCTTTCGTTTTGTTCCTTAAATTTTTTTTGTTATATCATGTGAGTCAACAGTTTTAGTGTCCGTGTTTTTCTTTCGCCAAAGTGTGTGGTCTAGTATTCAATGAAATAAATAAAAATTATAAGAGTTCAAGAGTTATAAAATGTTAGGCAATTCTTTTCATCTGCTTAAATGGAAATAGGCTAAAGTAAATTAATATATATGTTGGTCGGATGTGACAGGTATTACTGTACCAGGTGAAGCATAAGGTGGAACAAACTGATGAAGTTTGAGGTACCATTGCAATACATTTTCAAAATGGAAGAAATTTGATTTATTAATAAGTTGAAGAATTAATCTTTTACATGGTGTCAATTCATAAGGGTATATATAGTATTTCAGACTTATATCTTACTCTCAAGAGTCGAGACCATTTGAACAATATTGAATCGTACTCTTGATTCCATTTCTAGTTTTAGAAATTAAAAAAAAAAAAAAAACTTAAATCATACTCATTTATTATTATATTATTACTACTATTTTATTTATAGTGGCTATGTTCTTAATGTTATGGCTGGCGCTACAAGTTGGATCACGTTGAATGGGTCTACAACTAGTTCATTAATGTTTGATCATGAAAGCTGCCTTAAGTATGGGATCATATGTATCCTACAGCTAAGATGTTGTTGTCAGTCAACTTGCAATTGTTATGTTGACTTCAACATTAATCAAAAATATCTTTGACGGATTAAGCAGATTTTTAATCAGGGCTTCCATCTCTATGCTAAACCCATTTTTAGTGACGACCTTTATTTATTATTAGTATCTCTTTTTTGTATGTATGTCCTGCTCCTATTTTTTGTAGCAAAGACACGGTATTGACCAAGTCTAATTAACATCAAGCCTGGGGAGGTCAGGTCCCATGTCTCCTCCTTGGTGTATTAAGTTTTACTTATATATAATGTAGGGGTTAATGTCACACTCTCCCAGCATCTTAAAAAATTAGAGGTGACCACCAATGGTTGGATGGATAGGTCCCTCCATCCTTAACTAAAGGTTTCGGGTTCGAGCTCTAGAATTGGATAAATTTCTGGTAGGAAACGCGTTCTCCCAGAAATAGGTCTTACGCAAAAATTCGGATTAGTCGAGATTTCAATAAGAGTATCAGATATCGGGTAGGAAAAAAAACATACTTGTTGAGTTTCATACAATTAGTAAAATTCTAATTTAAGATGTGTTCTTAAGTTATTTATCAAGTGAGGTGGAATATTAACTGGAAATTAAGACCGAAAGTAGAGAACCACTAGCTAGTGGATTGAAATCCGTGAAGCATGATAATGTTTAACTATTCTTCTCTTCTTCTTATTCAGTAACTTGTATATATTTTCAGACAAACTTATATTTTCTAATCAATTTATAATTGTATATTGCATAATTATATATTCTATATATCACTTCTCTCAAAAGAATTTTAAATTTTATACTATTGTTTATCATTATTATAAAATACTGGATCAATTTTTTATGCTGCTAGAATAATGTGTACTCTATTTTTTATTTTATTTTTGAACTTTGATTGTACTCAAATCAATCAACTTCTGGCAAAAAATATTACTTTAAATAAAGATGCTATATATCAATCTTAATCTAATCATTCTTTATGAGCTAATTATACAATGCTTGATAGATTTTGTTCCTTATCAAAAAGGCATAAGACAAAAAGAAAGATCAAACGTGGAAGCTAATGAAAGGAGAAGATAGAAAAAGGCGATAAAGACATATTGTTGCTGAATTTAAAAGACATATATGGTAGGCCTGAACAATGTAGCAATCATTCACTTAAAATTGACTCCATTAAAAATGCCTATGGCTACTTGCTGTCACTCTGTGTGATAGAAGATGACTACTTTTGCTTCAACCAATTCATTGATAGGGTTAGTTGAGATTCTATTAAATATCTACAATGATATACCAAAGAATAGTTAAGTAAACTCTCAAAACAAAATTAATTAGAAAATAAAACAAAAGGTTGTAGTATGCCGTTCGTCTTAACCCAATGTATTGTATGTGGATGTTCTACCATGTTACACAATTATTAGGAGCACAAAAATGATCTTCAAATTGAAGATCTTTCTTGTTTACTCTTGACTAATTTAATAATTTAACAAAAAAGCAATTATAGACAAAGTAATCCTTAATTTTTTCACAAGAGCATCCACCAAATTAAACCTCGAACTCCAGTTCTAATGATTTAACTTGAGTAATTTTAGCATTCCCAAAAAAGCTTCTTCGCGGAGTTTAAAAAACATTCTTTTGGGCTTAAAAAATTAGGTTTATCCAAGTATTGCACAAAACTGACATATCTTTGCCAATAGAAAGATCTTACAATTGCAAGGATATTTTTTATGGGATTAAAATTGTAAAACTTTTCTTGTAAGGGACATATCTGTAACGAGGCGCAAGAAGTGTCCTATTCTGTAAATCACCCGCTTCGATCAGACTATGCCAACCCATAAAAGACCCACAGTGCCCAATTATGGGTTGAGGACCGAGTCCATTAACTCAAAAAAAGATTTATTGGATCCAAAAAGTTTTACCTGGTGTCCCCAAAAGCCAACATTGACGGGTTCTAAGAGTTTATTCCCATTTGAGATGGTTTTAACAAAATGGTCTCTACTTTGTCCGCAGGCAAGACTTCAACTTATTTGAAAGAATGTGTGAAGAAGTCAAGAACAAGTATTGCCTTAGCAAAAATGTGAATGACAAGTGCTACATATGCAACACTTCAAGTTAGCTGGGAGAATGTGAGAAGAGTTGAAGGACAAATGTTGCCTAAGTAAGAAAGGTCAAATGCAAGTATTGCCTCTTAGACAGTACTTATGGAGAAAGGGATGATGCAGAGACGGGCGCCATTTTTATAAGATTCATAGGAATTTTACCATCTGAAATTTATTCATTAAAACAAACGGGTGCTATTTTTTGCTAAACCACTATTACATAAGTCAAAAAAAAAAACAAATCATTTGCCTCAGTGTCACAGTTTTGTAAAAGTGTCCATTGGATATGCCCTAGGGCTCGGTGCTATTTAAGTTGACAATTTATATAACTATACAAACTAACATTCTTTCTTACACCAATATGTCAATGTTATTCCATTTTCAAAATATAACAATATCTTTTTTTCAATACATAGCAAATACATATAAAAAGGTGATAAAACACAAAATCTTCTTCCTACCAACTCCCAAGAACCACCCCCATGACTGCCACCGCCCCCGTCTTGCAGAAAATTTTATTTAATTTTTTTTTGTATGTGTTGTGTATTTTCATTTGTATGCACATGTATATTCTTTCTATGCACAATGTAAATACAGTAGACATACACAAAGTAGGTTGTGGTGTGTTGTTTGTATATTCTTTGTATGGCTAGTGTATGTAAAGTGTGTGAATGTGCATACATAGGTCATTCATAGCATATAAATTGAATAAACAAAACAGACACTTATATGTATTGTATGTAAAGTGTATATCCAGTGTATGTCTAGAAATACATCGGACATACATGGAGAATACGCACGACACGTGCTTTTTTTGCCACCACCACAACCAACCACCATTGTATACCACCAGAGAACCGAAAAATAAAACATACATTTAGATGTATTGTACGTAAAATGTGTACCCAGTGTATGTATGGTGATATACATTGGACATACATAGGGTATACACATTACATGCACTTTCTTTGCCTCCATCCCGACCAATAACCATTGTATACCACTGGATAACTAAAAAAAAGGGAAAAGCGCAGATCTGAATAGCCCCGTCGCATCGTATAGGGAAGAGAGAGAGAGAAAAAAAAAGGGATTAGAATTCGTTTCTATGTTTGTAGCAAAAATATTGCTGCAGTTGGTAAAACGATAAAACATTACTATGTTTTTTCTAAAAAAAAATTCCTTACAATACATTGGGTGTAATTTTTCCATTTGAGTTTTGCTTCAACTTTTAAAACTTCTTCAAGAATAGCTCCATTATTCAAGTGTTGATGTATGTGTCAAAACTTAATATGTTGAGAGGGATCTGTTAGAAGTTTAATTGTCCACCACCTCTGGAGAATCCGTTAGAATTTATTTGAAAATTTTAACTGCCATAAATTTCGTAAAAACTTATAAATAAATTAAATTTTGAAAAACCCTTAAATACTTATGATAATATTGTCGAGGACTTTTGTGGATATGTTGAAAGTTGAAATTCTGGGCTATTCTTGCTTGAACTTCAAAACGTGAACAAGACTTAACCGTAGCGCAAAACAAGCCTATCCTTGCAAATCACTTCTTTATTAATTTGCTCAGCCCACTCCTTGAGAAACGAACATGGAAGGAGCTGTTCCAAGCTGAATAGTTTCATGGAAATTGTGGATTGAAACAGTTAGGCTGGTATTTGGACTTCATTGTGATTTCGGGTTATCACAATTTACTTTCACTGGATTGTGCAATTTTTTTTCCTCCACTAACAAATTCATTGAATTCTTAACTTAAAATTAGTGGTAAAAGTATCAAATAACTTTCTCTTGGTATAAAAATTTCTAGTCTTAAAATACTTATATTATTCAAAAAATCAACTTCGAGGGGTACATCACGAGAGACTAATTAAGCACCAAAACCAAAAACTATACTTAGCTTGCACTTAAGACTATAATGCTACTAATAATAGCGTCACTATAATATCCATGTTTTTTCAAGAGTTTGGATGAGCGTGGTGTTGGTGGCTCTTCGATCATTACTACTAATCTATACAACCAGACCTCATTATAGGAGCGGGTTGGATAGAAATTAAGCTCGCTCTGTATCATATGCGATAAAAAAGTGATATCTAGACTTAAGGGTAAATTTTAGTTAATAATTATTAGACTAGTTGTGTTATATGAGACTAATTGTGTTGGCTAGTCAAAAACACCCACATTCAACAGATGCAGGCAGTCGAAATGAGAATGGTTATTAGATGGATGTGTGGACATACTTGAAAAGATAAAGTTAGGAACTAGGTCATAAAGGACGAGGAGAGTGTGACGTTCTTTTGAAAGGCAACCGAAATGAGGATGGTTATTAGATGGATGTGTGGACATCTTGAAAAGATAAAATTAGGAACTAGGTCATACAGGACGAGGAGAGTGTGACATTTATGATGGACAAGATGCGGGAAGCGAAGTATGTTGTTGTATTTGTATACTTAGATGTTATAGAAAACATATTACTATAGTATATACTAAATGAATTATCGGTTCCAAAAGAAAAAAGTTGGTTGTCGAAATGACATGTTGCTATAAGAATACACGTTATAAATAGATCTAACTGTATATATCTCCAACTCCCTCCAAATCAAATAACACATTTATTTTTCAAATGGAAGCGTATGCTATGACGCCAATCTCAAAGTCGTGCGTTTGCTCTGACGCTAAACGTAGCATATAGTCTTATTAGTGCAAGTTCAGTTTTGGTTTTAGCTTCTTAGTCAAAGTTTGGTTTTAGTTAATCATAAACTTTAGTGTCATATAAATATTAGTAACAGACTAACAGTGATCCTTGAATTGATCTCTTAATTGTTTATATATCTACTCAGTAGTCTTTTCTTTCCAGTGATATGTTGTAGTAATACTTTCTTAAGACTACGTAAGTGTTACATTCTCTATAGTGAGGAGGAAATGCTTGAGTCAAATTTGTCCAACAAAATTGGGCCCAGCATGTATACTTTTCGCAAAGGGACGGCTGACTGGGCTCTTTATAAATAGACATAGCAATAGTCATATTATGCATAAACACCAACAAGTAAAAATAAGCTTGAGGGATTTAGTGACCTAATTCTGAAAAAAAATGGAAGGTGATAGAGTAGTAGAGGTCAAGAACAAGCAGGTGATATTTAAAGATTATGTGACAGGTTTTCCTCAAGAATCAGACATGTATATAACTACAGAGGAAACGAAAAGTTTGAGAGTGCCAGAAGGATCAAAGGGAGTTGTGATCAAGAATCTTTACTTGTCTTGTGATCCTTACATGCGTAACCTCATGAACAAATCTGACATTGATGGCGCCACTACTTACACGCCTGGTTCTGTATGTTTCCACGTTTCACTATGTCTATTCACATTTTTTTTTGTAAATTGTACTGCAGTCTACCATTGTCCACACATAATTACGTGTCTTTTTTATCATAGATAAACATAATACATGCATGTCTTATTCTATATCTTAAACGTACTCTAAACAATTTTTTCTTACTGAAAACAGCCAATTGCAGGATTTGGAGTAGGTAAAGTGATTGATTCAAGGCATCCAAATTTCAAGAATGGTGACCAAATATGGGGAACAACTAGCTGGGAAGAATACACATATATAGAAGAACCTGATGTTCTCTTCAAGATTGAACATACTGATGTACCCCTTTCACACTATACTGGAATACTTGGTAAAATTTCATATTTTAATATATTGGATCTTCTAACTAAGATATTGTCCTAATTGAAGCAATTTTGATATGATGAATATCTTGGGAGTTGACTTAATTATCATCTACCATAATTGATTAGTTGAAATTCCAAGACTTTGAATCATATAGGAAAATGGAATAATGAACTTTGAGACTTTTGTGTACCTTAGGGATGCCTGGTGTTACGGCTTATGCTGGATTTTATGAAGTTGCTAAACCTAAGAAAGGAGACAGAGTATTTGTATCTGCAGCATCAGGTGCAGTTGGTCAGATTGTTGGCCAATTTGCTAAATTGATGGGTTGCTATGTTGTTGGTTCTGCTGGCAGTAGTGACAAAGTAAGCTGAATTGATTATTTAGATTTTCAGCAGATCAATACCAAAAGTATTCACATGGACTCATTATGTCATATGTTTCTTAACAAGGTTGATCTGTTGAAGCACACGTTTGGATATGATGATGCTTTCAATTATAAAGAAGAGCATGATCTGGATGCTGCATTGAAGAGGTATCTTATATTCCTGTACTCTTAAAAACAAAAAGAATTTTAGCACTTATGCACCAAGCAGACCCTTAGAACTTGTTGTCTAACATGACACATCTATGGATATAAAATCGTGTCACTAATGGTTAAATAAGAAATTTAACGTTAAAAGATTTTGAAATATAAAAATGTATCATTCAAAACTAAATTGCTATTTGTTTCCATAACAATCTAACACCGAGTAATTAGTTCCAACAACTGACGTTTGAGCTAAATTCAGAGCCGTCAATAGGGGCTTGGCCCAGCCTAACTCGTAATTTGATGGGGTTGGACTATGATTTTATTACCCATAAAAGACATGGGCTTTTAGCCCAGCCCAAACAAGTCCATGACCTGTGAGGCTTAACTGAGGGCGGGCTGTACCGGCCCGGTGGGCTTAATTAAATAAAATAATTAAGAATTTTTTATACTATATACCATGAAATTTAAATTATATACAAGTCATACCCATTAAAAATTACACTACACATGAAACTAAAAGTATTTATCCGACCTACCAATTTATTACGGTATACCTTTGTTATAACTTATAGGTGTATACCTTTAAGGTATACTGTATAAATAATAGTGTACAAGTCTAGATGACTAGGACATGTAAATAGTTTATGAGTAAGACTTGTAAAAATGAAACTTATGGATAGAGGTGGATAAATATTTTTGATTTTGATGGGTATTTTCGTAAACCTCCAAATAATTAATAAATATTTAACCATTCCCAACCCTTATCCACTTTTTGTAACCATATTTTGTCATTTCTTTCTTTTCCTAGCATATTTATTAAATATAATTTGATGATATAAATATTTAAAAAATATACATCAAATATATGTGTGTATAGAAGGTATATATACAAAATATCAATCTATTATATTTGATATTTTAATTATAAATTAAATTTTAAATATAAATATTGTGGCTATATTATGTTAGTGCTAAATGACTTGTTAATGTGAAATATTGTGGGCTATTTATGTGAAAATCCCAAGACTTAAACTACGGTACTCATTGGCCCATCAGATACCAATTATATTCATACAAATTGAGTTAAAGAGTAGCAAGTTTCTAACCCTAATATTTAATTATTAGTTTAAAAATTAAAAGCTTCGGCTAATTTACTTCTTGTTCTCGCCTAACATAGAACTTCAACATGCGAGACTTAATGGTTTTGACAATTTTTTGTGGTTTAATTAGTGGGTGTTCATTGCCAAAAGGTTTAATCCAATATAATATCGATATTTATTGTTTCCTTCTTCCGTTGACATATCTTCATTGTTGTGGCGTAGCCAGGATTCTCGTCAAGGTTGTTCAAACTTTAAAGGAGTTAATAAATTTTTTCTTCAAAGAATGGGAACACCAATATTTCTATCAAGCTTTTAGCTAAATCATAAAAACGTGCAATAAAATTACTATTTTATAAATCAAAATAATACAAAAGAACTTAACACAAAAAATTTCAAATATATCGTCACAATCGTACACGGCGATCTTTTAGCTTTTGGAAAATTTTTACAGTAGACTCATTAGAAATAGTACGAAATACTTTTCTTTCTACATAAGACACAATACAACCAACTAAAAGTTCATCATCCATTCGATTTCGAGGCGCACTACTTTTTTTTGGAACTTTACTAAAGTATTTCCTCAAGTCCATTGACACTTCAAACTGGAATAACAATCAAAATCAAAGGCATTGAGTTATTACGAGTGAAACAAAATGCAAACTAATGTGCACTACACAATGATACAATTTTTTCTGATTTTAACACTACTTTCAAACAAAAAAAAAAAGAATAGTAACAATACATGGATAAATTCACACACAATAATATAAACTAATATTTAATGTAATTTAATTCAGACCCACGTTCTCAACCAACAATGATTAGATATTAATTTGCTAGCTAAAAAAACAAAAAGATTAAGTGGTACCTTTAAAAAAAGTGACTGCAAAGAGGATGTGTGTTAAGCACTTCTTCTTTTTCACGTCTGGTTTAAGAGGAGATTTTCTAGCTTTTGTTTTAAAAGTCAATTGGGTAGGTATTGTTTATATCTAAAGGAGGTGGGCCTGAACTTTTGTTTATAGTTAATTTTTGGGATTTTTACCCACATAACCATTCCAAACCCTTATCCACTTTTTGTAACCATATTTTATCCTTTCTTTCTTTTCCTAGCATATTTATTAAATATAATTTGATGATATAAATATTTAAAAAATATGGGACAAATATATATGTGTATAAAAAGTATATATACAAAATATCAATTTATTATATTTGATATTTTAACTATAAATTAAATTTTAAATATAAATATTGTGGCTATATTATGTTAGTGCTAAATGACTTGTTAATATGAAATATTGTGGGCTATTTATGTGGAAATCCCAAAATTTTTAGTAGATGTGGGCCAAGAAATTTTAGTTTCTGGAAAGATAGGCCCGCCACACAACAAAGTCTAGAATTTACTAGTTAAAGGCAAAATGTAAATTGTGCTTCCCGCCACACAACAAAGTCCAGAATTTACTAGTTAAAGGCAAAATGTAAATTGTGCTTCAACAAGGAATCGACCCCGCGCGCTTGCGCTCAACCTGAACGACCAACGCCAGCTGAACTGCATTACCTTTTATGTTCAGGTTGTTCATTGCTAAGTATATATCTGTTTTTTATAATACTTAACATATATACACAATATAATTTTCCGGCGAAGGTTGTTCGCCTGACCACCCTGAGCTCAGCCTAGCTCCGCCCCTGCTCTTAAAGTGATTGTTAACACTTGTATCGTCGATTCTATAACCTCTTAGTAATTAATTAATTATACTTTTTTTACATTTACTAGCATTGCTCAGTTTTCAAACTTAAAATGATAGCAATGTCTAGCATACTTCAAGTACAAATTTATATTATTTTAACAAATTAAAGAAAAAAAATAATGGTGAGCTAGCCTGGCCTAGCCTGAAGTCCACATAGGACTGAGTTGGGCTAATATTTTAACGACTCATGTAAATTGTGGGTCGGCCCGCCAAATTGAAAAGCCCTCATGGGCTAGGTGGGGCTGGGCTGGGCCGGTCCATGTTGACAGTACTATCCAAAATGATAAAATCATACTCCTTCCGTTCCAAAATGGTTGTCATAATTCGGATTTCGAGAGTCAAACAAGTTTAATTTTGACCGTAATATTTTCATGTCTTTTAAATATTTTGAATTATTAGTTATTGTGACTTATAGTACTTTTTATATAGTTTCTAAATATATAAACATCGTTACAAAAACTTAAAGATTATATGTTTAAATTCACGGTCAAAATATAGTCGTTGACTCTCGAAATTCGAACTATGACAACTATTTTGGAACGGAGGAAGTAATAAGTATAACTAAGTTACAATTCCCTGATATTACTTATTTATTGTGACAGGTATTTTCCAGAGGGGATTGATATCTACTTTGAAAATGTTGGAGGGGAAATGCTGGATGCTGTGCTTCTAAACATGAGGAACTTTGGTCGAATTGCAGTGTGTGGAATGGTGTCCCAATACAATCTTCAGAAGCCTGAAGGAGTTCAAAGTCTGATACAAATTGTGTACAAGCGTGTCCGACTTGAAGGATTCAATTCCTTCGATTACTTTCCTCAGTACTCAAAGTTCTTAGAAACTGTATTGCCACATATCAGAGATGGAAAAATGAAATATATAGAGGACATAGTTGAAGGTCTTGACAATGGCCCTGCTGCACTTGTGGGACTTTTCAGTGGTCGGAACGTTGGAAAGCAAGTGGTTAAAGTTGCTCATGAGTGATCTTCGATCTCTGTATATTTACGTTCTTCATGGTCTCGAATGAGTTAGTTTGGCCTAATTTGTTAGTAAAGTATGGAGTGGCATATTATAATAAGATCAACTATTATCAGAATAAACAACTCTTGTGTTACATGGCTGCGTGCTTGTAATACGAGAATATTAGAAAAACTACTATTGCTGTATTTCCTAGCTTTTGTAAAGAATAAAAAAAGATTATTCATCTTCTTTTGATTTATCTAGTCAAGCAGTCATAAATAAGGGGGCAAACTATTGTAGGGTGAGTGCTGAGTAGTACCAGAAGCGATCAAGCAACAATTTTTTTCTCATACCAGAACACCAAAGGAGCTGGATATATAACATATGATAGGGGCATTATATTGGGAATAAGGGGAATGTGTCTAGCTCTGATGTCGAAAGAAGTAGTCCGGTGCACAAAACATTCCGCATTCACGCAAGGTTCGAAGAAAGGTGTCACCCTAGAGGTGTGATGTGCGCAGTATAGCTATCCTGATGCAAGCATCTATGACTGTTATCACGGCTCGATATCATGATAAGATATACACTTGGGGTTCAACTCACTCTCAAAACTTAGTTGTCATAAGATAATAATTATTGAAGACTAATGTGGGACAATCTGACAGCCTCTTGCCAAGTTATTGTGCCAAAAATCAGAAATTACAAACACATATGACGTTAGAATATAACTTGTTTAATCAATCAATGAAAATTTTAGCGGAGCTAATTACCTGATAAATTACTCCACCAAACAACTTGTTACGTGAGAGCTACCTATATGTTCATACAGGCACGAAGCTAGGTGGGCTTAAGTGTTCTGCCGAACCACCTAACTTCGGTTCATACCTTATATTTGTCATACAAAATTCATATAACATGTACAAATTATTAATTTAGAACCTCATAATTTCAAAAGACTAGAACTCTGAACCCCTAAACTTAAAATCCAGGCTGCGCCTCTATGTTCATATGCAACAATTAATACATCATATCAATTCATCAACCCATGCTAATCACTCAAATGAAAGATTCGTAGCTTGTTAGTTGTTACTGTTAGAAATTCTGTATTCGAAAATATAATCTGAAATAGAAATTATAGAAACAAAAAGAAGGAGACGAAACGATGAACAAAATCCGAGCATGATGACTTCACAATATCTCGTCAAGGAAATTAACCCCCTCCAGTACCCGAGGTTGCGAATTATTTTCTCCCAGGATAGAACGGATTTACCGTCACCGGTGTAGCGGTACTTCAAACGCTGGTACGGTGTGCTAGCGAATTACTCAACGGCAGTGAATCACACAACCCGACAGTGACTGACTTTTGTTTTATAAAGTAATGCAAGAGAGAAGAAACTGTTTCAGAATTTTAACTATCAAAAGTATGTTTAAAATGTGAAGGAAGACCTCATATTTATAGTCAACAAGTAGTTTATGGTGAAAAGGTGTCATGCCTTTTCAATGAAAAAGGGTGGAAAAAACCATTTCTCATTCACAGTTATTCAAAATCCCAACCGTTACTAGATCCAAATACCATCCCATCAACTAGATAACTCTTACAAGTAGTATTTACTTATGATCCACACGTATAATCTCGGTTACACTACATATATGTTAAAACAATCATACTTAGCTCCCGTTTGGACATAGTTTTTAGATTGAGTTTTTGGTTGAAAAAGTGTTTGTTTATGCTATTTGAGCAAAATTTCTCCTAAAAACTCAAAAAGTGGTCTTGGGCTGTTTTTGAACCAAAAACTGTACAAACTAGCTTTGCATAAGAGCTCAAAAGCTATGACAATGCCAAAAAAATTGTTCCCAAAAAGTATGTCCAAACACTTTTTCAATTTCATATCAAATTTCACCCAAAAATTATTTCTCAAAAATTATTTGGAAATCTATGTCCAAACGCCAGCTTAATGTCTACTGAGAAACAAATCCAACAACTGTAGGATCATACTTGAATGTATGGACCAATTACGCTATACTCAATATCTCATAGACTCGACATATAGGGCTCTCAAAAGCTCAAGCTCAAACACCAAACATGTATGCAAAACGTATGTAGTAGAAGTGGGACAGTGATTGACAGCATAATTTAGGCTTGGTTTAAGATATATATATATATATATATATTCTCATGGCAAGGTCAAGTCCTAACTCATCTATAATTCAACTTGCAAGAATGAGTGAACACAACAAAGAATCATGGGTAACAAATCAAATAGTTGCTTCACTATGAAACAATGGACTCATGATTTACTCAAATTTTGTCTTCTAGGGACTAAAGTTCGTTCAACTTTAGTTATTTTAAGACAACTCAGACCTAAAATATAAATAAAAAAGCTTATCCTGAGTGATTGAAGTTAGGGGTGTTTATCGGTCGGTTCGGTTCGGTTTTGCACCTTATCGGTTTGGACTATCGGTTTTCGGTTTTTAAAAGTGCTAAACCAATAACCGAACCAATAAGCTATCGGTTATCGGTTTTTGGATTATCGGTTTTAGGTTCTTATCGGTTCGGTTTTCGGTTTAACCATTAAGAAACTTAGGCCTAACAAGTGTAAAAAAAAAAACCACTTAAACGATTGCATCCAATACAAAATCGGCTTATTTTCACAGAGAATTCAAATGCCTCTTATAGCATTCACCATATTAAAAAAAGCAACCAACAACAGATTCAAATATACTTCATTATTCTATAAACTAATGGAGGAGGCAAGGAATGAAATAGTAAATCGATGGTTGAAATAGATGAGGCGACTTGAAAGCTACACAAGTAAAAGAAGACTAGAGTTTGAGGTTTTGAAGTTCCAACTAATAGTAATTAAGTATACTACTTTTATGCACATAAGCGCAACATAGTAAATTTGAAAATCTTATTGGGTTATCGGTTTAACCAATAAGAAAATGTACAAAACTGACAACCGAACCGATAACCCAATAAAAAATTTTTACAAACCATTAAATAACCGATAACCCGATAACCCAATATTTATAAACCATTAACTTTTTATCGATTCGGTTTATCGGTTTAAACCGAAAAATGAACACCCCTAATTGAAGTTAAGCTTAAATGGAGTCCAATTTCTTGTTAAAGTGATTTGCGCTTTGTAAAATTTAACAAAAGGTGGATGCCGCCTAAATAGTGCTGTATAGACAGGCTGACAGAAAAAAAAAAAAAAAAAACTGTCGAGAATATTCTTATTTTCTCCATCCTGCAATTATCCCGTTTACCCAGGGGGAAAATGATAAGATGTTCAGCTTATTTAAGAGATCTTTCAGAGAAATTATAGCCACAAATTATATGGTTGACCCTCAAATTGTTTATCTGCAACTTTTATTCTTTTTTTGTTCTTAAAATATAATAAAAGGTGAAATGGAGACGTGAAGAAGGGGACATTAGCTCATAAATGCACGTAACTTGTTTTGGGGATTCCATGTTTCAGGCAGGTCTTTTTGACAATATTGTTCATTGGCACATATCATAGCATGTGATGCATTTTGACTATTTTCATTGCTCTTATATGTTATATAAGGTTGCCTAGTTGTGCACATAACATGCATCTTGTAATAAGCATATCCAAGGTTTGGATTTTGGATATCATAAGAGTTTTTTAACGTCATGTTAAGATACAGATCTCGTGTACGTACATTGCTTGTAGTTGTATGAAAGTAAGTAGCGGTAACTTATACAAAGTGTTATTTCTATGTGAATGCCAGGAGAGAGAGGGTTGCCGTTATGGTCTTATGGAGGCTATTCTATGTGTTTTTCTTCAATTCGTTAATAATATATGGAAATAAAAAATACTACGCCCAGATGTAAACAATATGATATATGGTGCTCTGAGCGTGTTTTCTAGTAAAAAGTTCAATTCACTTGCAAACAAGTCTCATGATTACCAGAAATTCATCACTTAAGCACCAAGAAAGCAGAACCCAATAGTTCCTAATAAAGCTGGAGGCGGAGCACGTCTGCTTTGTCCATATCTATACTTGTCTTCCGATAGGTTGTTGGCATTCTACAAAATTATCAACATTGTCTTGCAGCTCAAGCAAGCATTTCTGCTTCTCCATTTAAGAATTTATTTTAAATAGACAGGCAATGTAACAAAAAGTTATAAGTATTATGGTAATTATTTGATATATTGTCTTACTTTTATGTAAGTAATAAGTGCAATTACGTATAGCTCTGTTGCAATTAAGTGATCCGTTATAACTTTTTAACATTTACTACAGATTATGTTAACAAAACTATAATAGCATGTTTTCTTGTAGTGAAATTTATTGGAGTTGAAATATGGAAAAAAAAAATGGATACAAAGTTGAGATAGACGTTATGCCTTTACCTTCCTGTACTATCGTATACTCCCTCCGTTTCAAAAAGGATGAACATTTTCACTTTTTGAAAGTTAATTTGACTAATCTTTGAACCTAAATTAGACTATATTAAATTAATACTTCTAATAAAAACTTGCATATTCAAAAACTATACGAAAAATACTATAACATACAACTCTTAGCATATCAATATGATGAAAAGAATCATCTTAAATTGTTGGTCAAAGTTCATTCAGTTTGACTCTCGAAAAGCGAAAAGGTTCCTCCATTCTGAAACATGAAACATGAAACAGGGGAGTATGTAATATGAGCATTCTCATACCTTTATAACACAAATTACATAGAAGTATTGACTACTTACGCAAAAGAACAACCTAATAAGTTATACCAGTCTTTTTCTTATTTTAATTTACTAACTTTATCACCCGGCTTTTCAGTTTGTACTCCTGGCTTTGAAAATCTGCTTTCATATTTTTAACGTACACTGACCTGGTACATACATAGATAATTATTCCAAACAAAAATAATTAGTCATCTATTTGAACATGTTTTCCCCTCGAATCTCTCCTTAAACTATGGAGCCCACAACCAGTGCATCTCCTCCCATGTGATCATTTTGCATATTAATCTAAAATTCCCCAAATCCCCACTGACCAAAGAAAAGCAAGTATATATGCAAGAAATGCTCCTTAACACAAACTCTTAAAATATTGACGTTTAATTGGATATTGACAATATAGTTTCTGTTTGTTAGTTGTTACAACATGTCAATATTAAAACAACAGTACTAATAGATTACCCAATTACGGCTAAATTTGCTCTTTTCTATCCCTATAAATACCCTTCCTATTTTTCTGCAATTCCTCACCACTTCATCAAACTCAGCCTATCACCATCTCTCTTAGTAAACAAGATGGTGACAAAAATAAATTTCTGTGTTGTATTCCCACTTATTTTCGTTGTCTCCTTTCAGTTATCACTAGCTGCAAATACAATGTTCAATGTCCAAACTTATGGAGCCAAATCTAATGGAAAAACAGATTCATCTAAGGCTTTTTTAAGTGCATGGGCTGCAGCTTGTGCTTCTACCAGCCCAGCCACAATTTACGTGCCACAAGGAAGGTATCTGGTACGTAGTGCATATTTTTATGGCCAAACTTGCAAGAGTAAGGCCATTACTATACGCATTGATGGCACAATTGTAGCTCCCTCTGACTATAATGTCAATGGGAATGCTGGAACGTGGATTAAGTTCGAAAGGGTCAATGGAGTTTCTATCTATGGTGGAACCTTAGATGGACAAGGGTCTGGTCTTTGGTCTTGCAAAAACTCTGGCAAGAGTTGTCCCGAAGGAGCTACGGTATGTTCTTAGGATAACATTTTTCATCAATAATAGTAATTACTTTATAGAATAAGAAATCTTATTTTTTCAAGAACTTTGTGATGCAGACATTAGCTTTCTACAACTCAAACAACGTTGCTATAAGTGGATTAACTTCACAAAACAGCCAAATGTTCCACATTTTATTAGATGGATGCAACAACGCCAAGTTACAAGGAGTGAAGGTTTCAGCTCCAGGAAACAGTCCCAACACAGATGGAATTCATTTGCAGTCATCTTCCAAAATTACCATATTGAATTCCCACATAGGCACTGGCGATGATTGCATCTCTATTGGTCCTGGCAACTCCAACTTGTGGATTGAAAACATCGCCTGCGGCCCCGGCCATGGTATAAGGTTAGAAACAAACTAAATAGTAACATGATAAATATTTTCATTTCATATAAATATTTATACTACAGTGTATATAACTTATATTATATATGATTTTTGTGTTGGTGCAGCATTGGTAGCTTAGGTTGGAATTTGCAAGAGCCTGGAGTTCAAAATGTGACAGTAAAAACGGCAACATTTACTGGGACAGAGAATGGTTTTAGGGTGAAAACATGGGCAAGGCGTAGCAATGGATTTGTTAAAAATGTTCTTTTTCAGCATGCAGTAATGAACAACGTCGAAAATCCAATCATCATTGACCAAAATTACTGTCCAGATCATAAAAATTGTCCTGAGCAGGTAAATTCAAAAGACAAAGTTACGTTATCGAAATTAAAAAAAAAAAAAAGAAGAAGCAATTCTTTCCGTATTGAATATTTAAACTAATATTCTTTCTAATATGTGTTAGACCTCTGGAGTAAAGGTTAATGGCATAACATATCAAGATATACATGGAACATCAGCAACAGAAGTTGCAGTGAAATTTGATTGTAGCAAAAAGTCTCCATGCAGTAGTATAACAATGCAAGATGTGAATCTTAGTTACAGAGATCAACCAGCTGAAGCTTCTTGTGTCAATGCTGGGGGGAGAGCTTCTGGCCTTGAAAAACCTCAAAGCTGCTTATAAATTAAGAGCAAATTAAAAGGACTGGAAAGTTGCATATTTATATTGGTTTATTTTCTATGATAAAAATGATTAGACTTGCTTGAGTCTGTGGCTGCAAAATTGTCTTATTGGACTAGCGCCTGGCCTTGTAAGCTACATAAATTTATTTGATGTACTTTCAAATTGTATTAATTTTAAACAATTTGGAGTTCAATTGGGTATCTGGTCTTGGTCTTGCTTTAATGATCACTAGTAACCAATAATAATATGTGTAACCTGCAAAGTATAATTAGCTTGATGAAACAGCAACCGCTCATTCGCTACATCAAGTCAATATACTTTACTCCTAATTTGATCGTCCTGTACGTAGTTTTGAAAATATTTAGTCAGATATATAACGACGTTTCAAAATTTTGAAGAAATGCATCGGTTAATATTCCATTTTAATTGATTTAATTTCTACTGCACGCTTTCTAGTTTCCGCACGATTTCATGTTAAAGTTCAGTTCTTCCTTCAACAGCATTTATGATAAATGTTACTCCCTCCGGTCCACTTTATTTGATGTTTTTCATTTTTCGAGAGTCAAGTTGACCAATTTTCGGATTTAAATTGAACTAGATTTAGTTAATATTTTAAAATTATAATTTAGATATTAAAAAACTACACGAAAAGTATTACCGGTTGCAATTCTTGTCATATTAATATGGTGAAAAAATATATCTCAATTTAACTTTTAAAAAAGAAAAGTGATCAAATAAAATGGACCGGATGGAGTAACATGTGCAGCCACAGCATTTATGATAAACGTTAACATGCGCAGCCACAATGATTATTCAGGAATTATTTGATTTATAATAGGCATGTTATTACTCGTCGATTAACGTGATGGTGGAAGGGAAGTGTTGACAATGGTTATGGGAATGTCCCTTTCACACATATTTAATACTCCGTAATACAGTTTATAGTTTATGATTATGGATAACAAAAGTGACTTTGTGGTAATGAAGCGATAGTTGAGTGAGTAACCTTTTGTATTATTACAATGATTTTAACCCGATCGCGGATAATCACTAAATTTTATTCACCGTATATGTAAAGTTACAAAACTATACTTAGTCACATTAAAATAAATTAAATAAACTTTAATATCCAACATAACTGATACTTGGGGAAAAAAAGTTCAGCAATATATAAATCTGTAACTAGGTAAACAATTGGTTAGCCTCAACGCAATTTCAGAATTGAAAATGTTAATATATGGCGAATTTTAGTCTCTAGGCACAGTAATTAAGGGTCAGATGCTGACCATTTTGATCTTTAGTTAGTCACAAAAGTAGTGAAAATGGTGATAGCTTTTGACATTGTTCCTTAATTTGTTCGTTAATATTCTTTGACTCACATGCAGTTTTGTTGATTTGCTGCTCAATACATGGCTTAAGTTACGGATCGATATACAATTCTACTGTTTACCCCTTTCTTTTTTCATTACTCATTTTGACACAATTGCTATCTACTAAGTACAGTATATAAGACGGGTCAAGATTCAAATGATCAGATGTTCAAGGTTCTAATCTAAAAATAATAGTAATAATCTAATTATATGAATTTCACGATTTGAATCAAAGTTATGGGATTTAGTCGAATCTTGTAACTCTACAGTTCAACCCCGATCTCTTGTAACAGAAGAATATAAGACATACTTTTCGTCTTGTAAAATAATTTTTTGAAACAGACGTTAAAGTCGTTCAGCAGTAAAAATCTTATATATATAAGTGATGATAAGATAAGGTAAAATTAGTAAATTATGTATCTATAATTTTTAAATATCAGTACCTTTAGATTCGATTTTTCCAGTTAAAAAAAAAAAACGATTATGAATCTTACCGTTCCATGCATGCATTATTATTTTTACGACACGAGTCAGAACTCTTTCTTCTTATTTTTACACCATTCTTGAAAATTAGATCTGAACCAAGGTCTTTCTTCTGAGGAATACTATCATAAGATAACCTTTATTGTGTCTTGCTAAGTTATTATTGAGTGATCTCTGTCTAAACTAAGAACTAAAGAGAATATTTATTATTTATTGGATAACTATACCAGACCAGTTGACTATTTGTCACATCTGATTGAATCATTGGGACAGTTAAAGTAGTTTACATTATTTACATAACAAGATAAGTAGATGAAGGAAAACAAAATAAGGAAGCAGTGCTTATTAATAAGCTGAAAGCATATGGTTAGGCTTCATGTTGAATCAAAGTGTGAATTAAGTCTGAACATTGCAAAAGAAAATCAGCTCGGAATGCTTAATGTGAAACGCTATCCATTTGACAAATTATACTTAATTAACCTGATGTTCCCTAGCTTGCGCATGTGATTCTTGTTCCTTTTAGCAACATTTAAGAATTTCAACTTAGGGTCTGTTTGGAAACCACTGTGTAATTACTAGGTTGTGTAATTACTAGGGTAGTAATTACGCAGCCTAGTAATTACTCAGTATAATAATTACATAGTCCTGTTTGTTTGTCATATTGTAATTACTGTGTAATTCCTTGTGTCATGTTTGATTGTACCAATGCAATTACACAGTTAAATAATTTTTAAAATAAAAGTTATTTATCAAAATTAATAAATTAATTCAATATGCACATGCAAATAAGTATGAATGTGTAGTCAAATATATGTGTCTACAAGAAATTTCAAATATTATTTATTTTTAAGTATTTAAAATATACATTCTTGTGTAAAATATATATTGAATATCTATAAATTGGTAATTAATATCATAAAAGATATTCTTCTTATAAATAATTTTTAACTTAAATTAGTAAATAAAATTTTCAATAACATGTTTAAATTTTTTGCTAACTTATTTAAATACCACATGAAGTTATAAAAGACAATTACTTAATTTTTTAATCATATTTATATGTCTATCTAGAAAATAAAAATTATTATAAATTTATTTAAAAATACAACAAGAAATGATAAAAATTATATAGAGCTTCAAATTAGAAAATATTTTATATATAATAAGAGAAATTGAAGCAAGAAAATATGTAGTAAGAAAAAAAATTAGGAAAAAGAGTATCAAAAATAGCATCATCAAGAAGACTAACATCAAAAGAGAAGCACTAGTAGGAAAGAAATGAAATTAAAGTCCTCATTTTTAAAAAAATATTTAAAAAATAAAAAGAAAAAAAATAGATTATTTAAAATATAAAAACTCATGAAAAAGGTAATATCACAACTAAAGAATAATAAAAAATAATTTGTTTAAAAAAAAAAAGAAAGAAAGAAAAAATAAGAAGTTTTTAAATAAAATTAAATGAAATAGAATTGAAAAGAAAATTATAAATGAAATAACAAAAAAAAAAAGTAGAAATACCATGTAATTACACAGTGTAATTACCTCCAATTCTCAGCTCCCCCCTAAGAATTGAAGAGTGTAATTGCACCCTCTCAATTACACTCAATTCCATGTTGACCAAGTAATTACTTGGTCAGACAAACAAGCCAAACTGTGTAATTACACTCAATTACACCCAAATCCAATTACATGGTGGCTTTTCAAACAAGCCCTTAATGTTTTTTTTCTTCCAAAAATAGCAGTTCAAACAAGGAAATTAAAATTAAAAAAAAAAGACTATATTTGAAAATAGGGCCCTCCTTCAAAATTAAAAAATAAAAATAAAAACCTAGCTGGCACATGCCGCCTTCCCCACCACTGACCACTGGCGGCACCCTCCCGCCGCTGGCGTCGACGACCGATGACATAAAATTGTAAAATCGCCGAACTTTCACTGAAATTTTTTATTTGTTCACCAGAGTTATTTTTTTGTTTCACCGGAGTTGCTCTTTGCCGGTTTTGTTTATATTATTGCCTTTGACTGATTCTTAAATAAAAATCTACCAAAATATAAATTATACATGTATATATATACATAATGTGTATATAAAAAGAGAAATACAAACGGGTATATATATGATTTACACTTAAACCAAATTCTGTCTCTATTTTTAAGAATATGGCCAAGAAAGAAAAGAAAAGATCATTTACGCCAAATTCTGTACGTTTGGTGGAGCAAAAGCCAATTAACGTGGATATATCCTCCTTGTGATATTGGCCGTGACTGTGAGTAATCCAATTTCAAACTCAATAAAAACTGAGTAATAAAATATTGTACTACTAATAAAAAACTGACCTAATGGATAAAAGTAGGGGAGAAATCATACATTCAAACTCAACACTCATTCAAGAATACATGTACGGATTCACCGTTTTCATCTCTAGGAGGAAGAATGGATGTATTGAAGGACTACGACAACTAAGAGTCTAGGACGTTGATTTTTTTTCCCTTAGTAGTAATTTTTTAAATCCTTAACACAAAGTCGGAAATTTTGATTTAAGGTAGAGGCATTTCATCTATCCATCCTACCTCATTGGTACGTAGTGGTTTGTGAGAGTTGTTTGGCATAAGTTTACAAACAATTCAATTTTTCTTGTATTCCGAGATCTTTCCTTTTCTTTATTAAAAGAAAAAAGATAAATCCTTTTGAGAAATACCCGTAGATTAAAAAGCAAGAGATTTGCGCCGAAATGTTGATGGAGTATGCATTTTGGTACGTTAATTGGACCAAAAAGTTCGGCTTTAATTTGCTGCTAAACACATCATTTCCCTTTTCTCTTGATCTTTTGGGAGATGGTAGCTTCTTAATTGACACATACTAATTAACTTCAAGTTAATTACACGTTTTGTATAATCTTCTTAGATCAATAAATTTGGAGAAAAGAAAAGAAAAGAATATCTACAAATTATATTTATTTCTTTTCAATTCTGTGACTTTTCTTTTTGTTGACTTTCCCTTGCTATTTCGGGCTACAGACACAATTCTTCATTATTAATGCCGTAAGATAAGAAAATGAGAAGGGGCGGAGGCTGGAGTGAACTTTGCTGCTAATTAAAACACTGTATCTACTCATAGATCTTTTCTTAGAAATAAAACAAGTGTGTTCAAGGTAAATAAGGAAAGTCAACTACTATTGAATTAATGAATTATCAAAAAAGAAACTTATGAGTTATGATTGAATGTACAACTCTACAAGTTAGCACGAACCGCAATATTCACACTAAAGTTTCGACCTCAGCAAATCAACTAACTATAGTCTTGATTTGCTTCACCAATTAGGGAAATATACAAAAATGATAAATTAAAGCAGCTAATTATTATTAAATCACTGATGGTTGTCACACTTTATAGCACAATATGTCTCATAAAGGGAATTTCAGCTAATCATAATTAAGTTTTGAATGATATGGTATACTTCAGGATATCTAAACGTGTTTGGGCTCCTAGTTGTGGTCTTTTGGGCTATGCAGCTCATGAAACTTGCTTTCCTAGAAATGCCAAGTTGATTTTTACTCCTCCAGTTTAATGTCACACGGGCTTTTTTTTTTTTTTTTTGGGGGTTGGATCATTGAGTTGTGTTTACTCTATAGCTCCAACAAGATATTTTAGCTAAAAGTTAGCTCCTAAAGCAGCTTAATTTCACTTTAATTATATCCTAAAGCAGTAACAGTTTATTTATTTATCAAAGTTTAGGGCTTAATAAACCGTTTAAGCAAAGGTCACTTTTTTGGCGCACATTACTTCGTTTTATTCCTATTGCTTCTCCAAGATTTCCACTACTCAACTTTCTTTTCATGACGAAAAAGAAAACCCTTGCTATCTCAGTTTCCTTTTTTCCTCCTCTTTAAATATCTCTCATTTTTCCTCATCTTCCCATCAACCAAACACTCAAATCACACCCGTTACATACACAAAAGAAAAAACAATGACAACAACCAACTCCACAAGTCTTCTCGTGTTTCCCCTAGTCTTTTCTTTCATCTTTTTCTTTAACCAATCATTTGCAAAAGCTAGTATAGAATTCAATGTTGTAAAGTTAGGTGCAAAGCCAGATGGAAAAACAGATTCAACCAAAGCTTTTACAACTGCATGGGAGTTAGCTTGTGGCTCTACAAAACCAGCAAAAATTTATGTACCAATAGGGAGGTATTTGATTAAGCAAGCACGTTTCAATGGAAAATGTAACAACAAAGCTATACGTTTTCAAATAGATGGAACACTTGTGGCTCCTTCAGATTATAATAGCTTTATTGGAAATGATGGATATTATTGGATTCAATTCCAGCAAGTTGAGGGAGTTTCTATTCATGGTGGCAAACTTGATGGTAAAGGTAGCGGTTTGTGGGCATGCAAAAATTCCAGCAATAAATGTCCCAGCGGCGCCACGGTATGTATAAAGAATAGTGTTGGTGAATTTAAAAGTTTAATTAATTGATCATGAGTTCTACAAACAGAAGTTAGAAGAATTAGATCATGCTAAGCTAGTGGGGAAGTGGGACAGTTGAGCATTAACCTTGGGGCATGCCGTCTTAGTGAACGTGAAAATTTTAAAAACAAGGATCATTTATATTGTATTATAACTTCTACATAGTAACATCACCTCTTTATGAGTAGCTAATAAAAACTAAATATGGACCTCTCTGTATAATAGATAAAATTAAACATATATATAGACAGATGACGCTCTTAATTATAAAGACTATATTTGAATTTATTTTTATACGTTTACCAGTAATTTATTAATCAGAATTCTGAATTTGACTTTGAAATGAGTCAAAAAGACTCAAAACTAACGTACCTAAGGTATTTTTGAAAAGAAGTAAAATACATTTCTTTTTGTTAACTTGTTGTAAGTGTAACTTGTAGTGATATAAAATTAAACACATTTCTTAGTGTTGAGATAAACAATTTTCGTAAATAATATACTTATTTAATGGGAAAAATATTAATACTGTGTTTATGAAGAAAAAGAACCATGCTAAGTGTCACAGGGGCGGATTTTGACAACAAAAACCTGCCGAGGTTTGCCCCTGCGAGGCAGCCAAGTTCCACTTGGTTCAGCCGACGTTCAACACTTAGCCAAATTTCAGTCTTTGGCTCAAATCGTTTGGAAATTTAAAGGCAGCAAGTAAATGAAATGAGACAATCAGATTTACGGGAATAAATCCCAACCAATGTATTAATATATCAAGTCTAATACAATGGAACGACTTCGACTTCGTCCTAAGCCAAGAACACAAGTCGTTCAATGGCTTTTCTACTTGGAACACACTTTTACAAACCCTCTCGTTTGTTTCTAATGTTTCCCTTCGACTTAGCTTCTGTAAAATGACTGAAAATATACAAAATATACAAAGGGGGACTGCCAAGGCAGTTTACAAGGGAGTGGGGCGAAATCAGCACATGTCTAGGCCATGCAGGCCACGTTTTGGGCCACTATGCCCACGTTTCTGCTTGATTTTAGGCGCCCAGGCCACTTCAGCTTCTGCTCACGTGCACAGCACACTTTCCTGCACTTTGCCAAGCTTTTGCCCACAGCTGCACGCCTACTTTTGGTCTTGACACCAATTCTGCGCCCACCGGTTGGCTTTGATGCTGCCTACACGCATCCAAGGCCAATGTCATGACAATGCCCATGTCCTTGTCAATTGCCTTGCCGTCTTGCCTTAGCTCACATGCCTTAGCTTTGCCTTCATCGTTTGACACTCATGTTGTGCCATGACGTGTCTTAGATTAGCTCACCCTTTGCCGTATCAATCAGCCACACATAAGCAAACATACAAACGCTGCCACCCGCACCGTTTCATGCTCAACGTCTCCCACACTTAGGCCAATAGCAAGGCCATCGAGCCAAATCCTTGCCATTGCCATTTCATGCCGAGTTTCAAAATCAGACGGCTAACACTAAGTGGCTTTTCATTTCTTCTATTAGTATCTTCCTTTAAAAAAAAAAAGAATCCCATAATTTCCTCCATAGTTTTACTCAAAGAGAAAAATTCTACAAGGAACGGAACCTTTAGATGATCCAAAAGTATTAAATATGCCGAATTAAATTCTATTATACCCTAGACAGAAGTTTTACTAAAACCACCACACGAGAATCACGAAACTATATTAGACTTTGTAATTCTATTAGTACATGTTAGACTCATTATTTTGGTTTTGTGTTTTTTATGGCTGCATGCATTATTGGAATACAGACTCTGGGATTTTCCGATTCAAACAACATCAAGATCAGAGGGTTGACATTCTTAAATAGCCAACTGTATCACATTGTCATCATTGGATGCCACAACGTGAAAGTACAAGCCGTGAAAATCTTGGCCCTCGGCGATAGTCCAAACACTGATGGCATTCACGTTCAATCGTCATCCCGTGTTACAATTGTGAACTCGAAAATCAGTACTGGAGATGACTGCATCTCCATTGGTCCAGGCACTAATAACTTGTCGATTGAAAACATCTTCTGTGGTCCGGGCCATGGCATTAGGTATAAATATTCTCAGAGTATATACCTTATTAAATCATCTAAAATTGGTAGTAAATATATGGAATTAACATTATTCAACTGCCTTGTTTGTCTTCTCAGCATTGGAAGTCTGGGCAAGGATTTTCAAGAAGACGGAGTGCAGAATGTGACAGTTAAAAGAGCTAAGTTTAAGAATACACAAAATGGTGTAAGGATAAAAACATGGGGAAGGCCCAGCTCAAGCTTTGTAAAGCATGTAGCTTTTCTTCATGTCTTCATGATTGATGTCAACAATCCAATCATCATTGACCAGAATTATTGTCCAGACAATGAAAATTGCCCTAGTCAGGTAATGACATTTTTCTTTTATTAATAACATTAATTATGGTCTCTCCTATGTACATATTTCCCGGATATATTTCAAGAATTTTTATTTATAACAGTAGTGTGTAGGCTGTTTGCACACACCACAACTATTCCACGAGGTACTTGCTACAGCTGCTATGTGACTTTATCTACAAAGACTTGGGCAAATTAATAAGAAATAAATTACCTAGAATTTTTTGACGTCTTAGTTGGGATTTGGCATGTTGTCTCCCAAAATTTCACTCACTTTCATTGACTACCAATCTATTAGGCCATAATCTTGGTTACATATATCTCAAGAAATTAATCTCATTTTTCTATTTTTGGATTTATACAGTTCTCGGGTGTAAAAATAAGTGACGTGACTTATCAAGACATTCATGGCACATCTGCTTCACAAGTTGCAGTAAAATTTGATTGCAGCAAGGCAAATCCATGCAAGGGCATAAAAATGGAAGATGTCAAGCTCACTTATAATAAGGATCAACAGGCCCAAGCTTCATGTGTCAATGCTGCAGGAGTAACTTCTGGCCTGGTTGAGCCTTCAAGCTGTCTATAACCTAAATAGAGCATAAACAATAACTTATTCTTTGTAGTACAAATAGAGGATGTACAAAAGTTTATGGGGTGCTTGAGTCTCGCGCGTTGATAATCAAATTGTTCTCGCTTGGCCTAGTATTGATTGTAGTCTGTTGAATAGCTGCAATATCTTTGAGCCAACACTTGTCTTTTGTTATTTTACGAAGATGCAGTACTTGTCGATTTATAACCTAAAGTGTTCTCTCCAAATGAAATTGAGGTGATTTTGCTAAAATATTTTTAAGTGTGGATAAAAGGCAACACCAAAGGTTTGTAAAGCCACATTGTGAAATTTTTTGAACTTAAAAGAGTGCGCCGCAAAGTGGGAGAATTGCAAAACTATGACACCATAGGCAATGATTTGCCTTTTTGACCCTGTAAACAGTGGTTTAGAAAAAATAATTTCTGCTGAGTTTAATGAATAAATTTAGGACAAAAACACCTCTACGAAATCTTAGGCAGCACTTGAATTTTATCTCCTCTTGCATAGGCAACATTTGTCCATTCATATTTTCCCACATTCACCCAGATAAATAGAAGTGTTTCCTGGACAACAACTGTCACTCCAATCTCTTCCCACATTATCGCAGGTGATACTTTCCCTTTAATATTTTCTGAAGAGGCGGTATTTGTCGATTCATAACTTAAAGTGTTGCATCCGGATGAAATGGAGGCGATTTTACTAAAATATTCTTAAAAGGGGATAAAAGGGCAGCACCCGTCGTTTATGAGGACACGTGGTAAAATTCTTGCCCGAAAGTTCATCGGTTGAAATTAACGTAAAAATTTAGCCCTATAGCCGGTTTACACCACGCTAAAGGAAAACTAGCAAGATCTAAGAAACAAAAAAAAAAAAAAAAAAAAAAAAAAACCCTAGTATTTATACTGAGATTGTTTAACTAAATTGTCAAAATCCCTGTATTGTATACTAGAATCACTTAAATATAAATCTCATTAAAAAAAAAATTCTAGGACTTTGTACATGCTAGTTCGGAAGTCGAGTAAAAATTACTAGGACTTTAAATATAAAGCTCCGGAATTTTTTTTTAGGAACTTTGAACTAAATTCCAATTTTTTTTTATTTAAGTTTTGTTAGAATACTCACATGTTTGCACTGTGGCTAGTCTTAAAAAATATGTATTTTTTTAAATCTGGCCACTTTTCTATAAATTTGTAATTGGTGGCTAATTTTTTCTAAGCGGTAAACTGGCTAGTCATCAAAATTAAGCGAAATTCACCCCAGATCGTATCTTTGGGAATTGGGAGTAAAATTAGCTACGCAGCATATTAGCACCGATCCATTTAGGTTTTATCTATTTGTTAAAAAAAATTAGGTATGATTACACACTTTTGAGGAATGGGGTTGAAATTATGTATTCAATCTTCCAGGGTGTGAAATTCACTTTGAACTAAGAGCCATTTATAAAAATACCCACAAAACTTAAAATAATTACAGCAACTACCCACTATTTTCAAATATTACCTGACCTACTCACTAAATTATTTATCAATTCTACCCATCAAGACTTATATACCATAGTTTATGCAGTATACCATAAAGGTATACACATATAAGGTATAGCAAAGGTATACAGTAATAAATGACCCTCCAGACTTTTATACCATAATTTATGCAGTATACGTTAAAGGTATATACACCTATAAGACATAATAAAGTTATACAATAATAAATGGGTAGGTTGGGTAAATACTTTCAGTTTTATGGGTATTATAATTTTTAATGGGTATAACTTATAAATACTTTAAATTTCATGGGAATAAAGTGTAAAAATCCCTTGAACTAACATGTTCAAAATTCCAATAGTTTTTACTAGGATTCATATTTAAGAGATTCACATTTATTCCGGAGCTTCATATTAAAAGTCCAAGTATTTTTTAGGATTTTTTACATAAAAGTACAAGTTTTAGAGCTTAATTACCAAACATAGCAACATTTTAGTAAAATTACCCTATATAGAGGAAAATACAAGATAATTACAAATATAGCAACAACATAGCAATATTTTCCCATAACATATCAAACCCTTACATTCTTCCTTCTATTTCCTCCATTATCTCTTTTGCTCCTCCCATTTTCCCTTATTTCACTTTTGCTCCCACCATTTCCCCTCAATTTCACTTTTACTCCACTCATTTTCTCCAATTTCACTTTTCCTCATCCATCCTCAATGTATCTCGTTGAATCTCATTGTTTCTGCACCGTATCAACTGGTTCTGTACCGTATCTCAACTGTTTCTGCACCATTTTCAACTGTTTCTGCACCGTATCTCAACTGTTTCTGCACCGTTTCAACTGTTTCTGCAGCACCGTATCTAACTGTTTCTGCACCGTTTCAACTGTTTCTGCAGCACCGTATCTAACTGTTTCTGCACCGTTTAAACTGTTTCTGCAGCACCGTATCTAACTGTTTCTGCACCGTTTCAACTGTTTCTGCACTGTTTCTGCACCGTTTCAACTGTTTCTGCAGCACCGTATCTAACTGTTTCTGCACCGTTTCAACTGTTTCTGCAGCACCGTTTCAACTGTTTCTGCACCGTTTTTGGTTCATTTCAGCACTGTATCAAACTGTTTCTACACCGTTTCAGGTTGTGTTCATATTGTTTCCACGTCGTTTCAGACCGTATCAAATTATTTCAACATCGTTTTAGTAAATTAAAGAGACTGCTTCAATGTTATTTTCAGTAAATTCACCAAACTCCATGCCCATTTTGCAGTAACCCAATATCCACCCCATTAAGTTTAGAAACAGTATTTATACACAAATTTTTAGAGAGAGAAATCGGTTATGATTTAGAGCGAGAAATATGAAAAGCATTTTCAAGAAGCTTCATTATCTTAATCGATCCAACGACACTTCATCAGCTATATCATCATCATCTTCACTGTCGATTGTATCATCATCCACGTCATGTGCTACCGATCATCGGAATTCGAGTTCCGTTGCTCAATCATCACTGTCAAGTCCGCCCAGCACCTCCACAGCCCTGGCAACTGCTGGTGGCGGAGGAGGAGTTTTGAATCATCACCGTTAAGTCCGCCCAGCACCTTCACTAGCTATTTGAGTGTTTCGTCTTCGCAAGCTCAGGATTCTTTCAGGTGCGATGTTAGTTCAACAGCGGCACGGATCTGACCAGGAAATGGCATGGACGGTGATGATTTAATTCGATTGCCGAAAAACCAGTGATATAAGGAGATTGAGAAAGACGAACCTAGCGGAGATAAACAGATCAAGGCGGCGACACCAGGGAGTTGAAGCGGCGGCGATCGAGGACGGAGCAGAATTGGGGTTAGATCGGGGTGCAGCGATGATTGAGGATGGAGCAGATTGGGAGGGTCGGGTCTTGTAGTTTAGGCAAGGGGAAATGAAATGAAATGTTTGTTAAACAAAGGCAATGAAAAATGAAATGTGATAGGAAAAATATTGCTATGCATTGTAATTAGAGAAATATTTGCCATTTTTTTGTAATTAAGTATGAAAATTTGTATATTTGTGTAAAAAACCCTATTTTTTACTGAAAAAATATTTGCAGATCTGATTAGTTTTTAAAGAGTTTTGCACCGCTGGTAAGTTTTCATTTAGCGCAGTGAAAGCAGGCTACGGGGGGACAAATTACCCATTTTTGGATGAAGTAGCCGAACCTCGCAAAAATACGCCCATAACCAGCTGAAAATGCAAATCCACGCCCAAAACAGGCTATTTGTGCACTTCCCTTTAATTAGGCTCATACATCAGCAACCATTACAGATCTTATATATAAACCCATATTACAACTCTCTTAACATTCTCTAGGGCTTTTCGTTTCACAACAAGCAAGCAGCTGCAGCCGCCAAGAAAAACCAAAAAAATGAAGACAATTTTGTCATCAGAAACAATGGACATACCAGAAGGAGTCCAAATCAAAGTAAAAGCAAAGCAAATAGAAGTAGAAGGGCCACGTGGCAAACTAACACGTAACTTCAAGCACTTGAATCTTGATTTTCAGTTAATCAAAGATGAAGAAACAGGTTCGAAAAAGTTGAAAATAGATGCATGGTTTGGATCACGTAAAACAACAGCAGCTATACGTACAGCATTAAGTCATGTTGAGAATTTGATTACTGGTGTTACTAAAGGGTATAGGTATAAGATGAGATTTGTTTATGCTCATTTTCCTATTAATGCTTCTATTGGTAATGGTAACAAGGCTATTGAGATCAGGAATTTCCTTGGTGAAAAAAAGGTAACTATTTTTTACTGTTAGTTTTTTATGTTAATGTTTTAGATATAATGTGTTTTTAAAAATCTATATATGGTTTTGTTTGCTGTTGTCCCTCATCCGAGGTAGGGGTAAAGTCTGCGTACACCTGTTATCCCCCGACCCCACTTTTGGGATCACATTGGCTATGTTGTTGTTGTTGGTTTTGTTTGCTGTTGCGTAGTATGTTACATTGTATATATTTGATGTGTTTATGGTGCATTTTACATACCTAGTATGATCCCATAAGTGGGGGTCATGGGAGGGTGAGGTAAACTTTACCCCTATCTCTAGTGAGGTAGAGAGTCTGTTACCCATAGACCTTCGGCATAGGAAAAACAGTTTGGAAACGAGGAGGAAACGATAAAATACAAGAATATAATATCTTTTTGCTTTTAGTTGGTTAGATATTGGCATGTATATTGTAGAGTAGTTACCTTAAGCAAATAATAAGTTCTGTAATACTTTGGCTTGTTGTTTTCATGATGTTCCACTATTGGTCCTTTTATTGGCTACAAGATAGCTAGATTGGCTAAGAGAGTAATGGCTAACAGAACTAGATAGCTAGATTGAAATCCTTGTAGCGAGTAAAGACTGGAATTGTGATTACTAGATGGATGATTTGGATTTTAATTAATAAAGCTCTTTGAAGTGTTCCGTTGATGGATTTATACGCTTTAATTTCTTCTTTAAATGTATACAATCCAGTGCTACTTGTTGGGATTAGTATTGTTCACTATGCTGTAGCCAACAAACCATATCTTGTTTATTGTTGATGCTTGAAAATGCTGTCCATGAATTGTGTCTCCTACTTGTCTTGACGGACCTAAGACCACCTTCGAGACTAGTATTGATTCTTCATGGTTCGTCACCTTGTCTGATTTAAGTGCAGGGTTGTATGGAACTCTGACTCCTCTGCTTTTGCTTTAACTCTATCAGGTAAGGAAAGTTGATATGCTTGATGGAGTTACTGTTGTCCGCTCTGAGAAAGTTAAGGATGAGTTGGTATTGGATGGAAATGACATTGAGCTTGTCTCCCGGTCTGCTGCCCTTATAAACCAAGTAAAATTCTCTCTTTTCTCCTCTATAAATGTCAATCCATACATACAGTTTCCTTCATTTTGTGGTCCTGCTTTACTGAACTCCTCTATTTTTTTGGGACAGAAATGCCATGTCAAAAACAAGGATATCCGAAAGTTTCTGGATGGTATCTATGTCAGTGAGAAGGGAAGAATAGCTGAAGAAGAGTAAGTGTTAGTAAGCCGGTGATGGGATTGTTTGGGATCATGTGCTGATTTCATACAAGCTCATTTGAACTTAAATCAACAATTTTGGTTCTATGATTTTCTTGATGAAGTAACTACTAAGAGTACAATTTTCTTTTCTTTATCTATTTGTGTTGGCTCATTAAGTAGAGATGGATGCTTTTGTTGGACTGTTTTATTATTATCGGATCTATTTCTGTCAGTTTGTTTTTCTTGTTTGCCCTATGTATTTTGAGATTCCAACCCAACCTCACCAATGAATGAAAAAGTGTCATGGAGAAACTCCCCCATAACGGGGAGAACATTCTTAATGAAGGTTTAATTAGCATCTGAGGGATCTTGTCTATGCTGCTAGCTTCCAGCAACCCTTTGTTTGTCATCTACGAATCTGATACTGAAGGCTTTGCTAAGTCTGCAATCTCATTTATCAAGTGTCGTACTCTTTAAGGTTAAGCGTGATGTTGATATTATTTTGCTTCGTTGCCTATCAAACTTTTGTGCAAGTTAATGCTTAGATAAAATTCGAACAAATGTAGCAGCTGTACCATTAGAAGTTCTCTCTGTCAAGGTAGCAATGCCATTACAAACACTTGGCCATCAAGCTTATTTTTTCTCTGGGTAGGAAGATGTGCCAGAGGATGGAGATGGTCCTCCCTCTAATCCAAGTGAAATCTTATTTGTTGGGCTGGTTTTCTTTGGGAAATGGAATGAAATCATCGCAACTGAGAGCAAGTATTGCGAGTCATAAAACATCTACTAATTTTTTATAACAAGATGAAAAATTGGAGAAGCTAGCTTTGCATTATAAAGATCATTAAACTAGACCTGCTTTGTATAGTCGATACTAGCTTGACATTTCCCGTGCATCCAATAAACTCTACTTGCATCTGGAAGGAGACGACACTTAACTCATGATGGAACTAGAGTTGTATTTGTTTCGATGGTTGGGTACTTGAACTATTGACAAGACATTGATTGCAGGTCCAACTCTGTTTCACTGGAGCATAGCTTTGCTGAAATCTAAACGCTTTGAAACTAAAAAAGCTACGTTTACCAGAAGTTAGAGTGGTTACATAGCAGAACTAGTGAGTGGTTGATTTCAACTCATATAACTAACCATGAGGTCAGGGTTAGTCGCATAATTAACTCACATAGTAGGTGAAAAACATACTTTTGTAGGTGTTAGAGACAAAATCGGAGAGCCTAACCTAAAGACTAGTCTAGTAGGTGAGAGAGCTCATTTAGCTTAGAAATGGTTAGACTAATTTTTTCAATAAATATTATAGAAATGCTCACAACAGTGTATGCGGGTAAACTTGTTTTTGATGCACGAATGTACTTCCTTACTTATTTACAAAGGAATATAATCTCTTACAAATACATTTCTTTCTAAATTTCGATTAAAAAAAGTCTTCAATTTGCAGATATTGTAACTTTTCGAAATTTATTTTTCGCTCACCAACTAAGCACCAGAAACAACTTTTAAAAAGTATTTTTCTTAAAAACATTTTTCTTAAAAAATGTCTTTCCTTCATAGCAAACAATGTTACCTCCAATTTTGTTCTTGGTGATATCATAGGATTTGAAATTCGTATTTAGAAGAACGTCATCCGTGATCGCAACTTTGGTAGGTTAATGAATATTTAAATGAGAAAGATGCCAAAAAATTGATCATTAATAAAAAAAAGCTAGATTATCGCCTTTGTTGTCGGTTAAACCACTCAAAATAATATTCGCATATTCAGCTTAATTACTTCGCAAATCGCTAATCTTTATGCATTTATGAGTAATCTGACGAAAAATACATGCGTCAAATTTAGAAGCACCCTACTTCAAGTTTAGCTGAGTTATTACTAGTGGTATTATTTCTTTAACCAAATAAGTTACACAATTAATTTTCCTCTTAAACAGTCTCGAACAAAAGGAGAAATCTTGTAACTATTTGTATGCATGTCATATTGTCGTAGAACTAAACATATAAGCAACTGTCTTGTTATGATATTCCTTATTCCCTATGCACTACACCACATATTTTCAATTGCGACACTATCTGTTTTTTTTTTTTTTTCAACTATAAGTAGTTGTGAGAGATAGTCAAATTATATGCATATAGGTGAAAAGTTTGTCATGCTTATATGTCCTATTCATAGGAATTATGCTCATTTTATGTATAATATTTTTATAAGCACAACAATATTCAAGTAGAAACGACAGTTCTACGTAGAATTCTAAAATATCTTAAATTTCTTTTCTTCCAATGCTACGTCGCGTACATAACTCCTACAGTACTATAATATTGTTAGAACTTAGAAGCAGTTTTACGGTTGAAGAATTAACACTTCTAACTATCTTTGCTATTAATTAATCTATAAAGAGTCCGCACCTACTGTTTATATAAAACCAATGGATACAAGATATATATCTTGCATACACATATTTATCAATAATATGTCCTAACTAATGTGTCTAACTTAATATTTTTAAAACTATTAAATTAAGGAAAAAGTTTTTAGTCAATGAATAAATATAACTTAAACTCATGATGCATAAATCTAGCTAGTAATAGTGAGTACAGTATAATTTGAGAACTGGCAACTCACATGTTAATGTTTACTCGACCAATGCATTGGTTGCGTTCTTCATGGATCTTACATTAACCATTCTTAATCTCGTGAGCTTTCTTCTAAGTTTGAAAATCTTCTGTCACATTAATTAGATACACAATATCCAAGGATTCATCGATCTACCTCCAATATCATACATGCTGAAGTACGCGAGGTACGGTTGACATTTTAATAGTAACCTTATATGTCTTCATTGGATCCAAAATAACCAAAGAACCAAACTATAAATATACACATTAATCTTCATTTTCCTTATAACCTTAATTAAATTCCTCATATTATACTCCAAAACAACATGGCCAACTTCATAACAATTGTTCTACAACATTTCTTTTTCTCTTCCATAGTATCCTTATTATTGCTACCTTCTTGTTTAGCTTACAATGTGGTTAGTTTTGGAGCTAAGGGAGATGGAAGGACAGATTCAACCGCGACATTTCTTCGTGCTTGGATGGCAGCTTGCAGTTCTGCTAGTCCGAGCAATGTCTACGTTCCCCGAGGAACGTATGTTATAAGGCCAGTGACATTCACTGGCCCGTGCCGGAGCAGAATTGAGTTCCGGATAGATGGAACTATAGTTGCTCCAACGGATTATAATGCCATTGGAGGTTCTAGCTTTTGGATTTTGTTTTATAAAGTAAGTGGACTTTCTGTTTATGGTGGAACAATTGATGCCAAAGGACAAAGTTTTTGGTCTTGTAGAAGATCTGGTCATTCTTGCCCTCCTGGAGCTAGGGTACGTAATTATGTTTGATCATAAATAAACTTACTCCATCTTTGATTCCTATATTTAACCAGCTTGTTGTGTCTATCTTAGCATAACAAAAGGTAAACAATATAGTTTCACTCGGCAAAACTATGAATATTAATTAAAGGGAAAATGCTCAAATTGATATTTCAAGAAGACGAAGAAGAGTAAATGTGGATCATATTGTTTTGTTTAAGATAGCTAGTAATATCACATTTTAAGATAGCTGTGTTAATCAATTTCTTTAGATGTGGTGGCTTTCCTATAGTTTTGTTTAAGATAGCTAGTAATATCACATTTTGACCAGCTAAAAAAATGAATATGCTATGTTACATGGAGATAATGGACAGTCCGGTGCACAAAGTATCCCGCGTTCACATAGGGTTCGGGAAAGGGCCACACCCCTGTGATGTACGCAACCTAACCTAATGACAATCATGAATGGCTGCTTCAAAGACTTAGAGCCCGTCAATTTAACCGGAATAAACCTTTTTTTAGTAAAAATGCTCAACTTGTCCTGACAGAATTTTGTAAAGCGTTAACATTCAAGTGCCAATTATATTATCTCACCTCAAAGCAGCAAATGGATAAAAACTCATTCACGTACCTTAAATAGTCTGCTTGGCTACTTACTATGCGAGCATGTGCATCACTAAAGAGTATGATGAGATATATGAAATATCGTTTTGAGCCTTAATCAAAGGTCTTGTGTTCGAATTATTTAAATGGAGAAATTTCGAATATGAGCACTTTTAGACTCGACGTACGTGATGATTCGAGATGATTTACGATACTTGGTAGTTAAAAAAAAGAGAGAAAATATGTGCCATACTTTCTGAATCATATGGTAAGTGCTGTATATTTCAAGTGTTGTTGATCTCTTTGTTTGAATAATGCAGTCAATAACGTTCTTGTGGTGTAATAATGTACTGCTAAGTGGATTGAAATCATACAACAGTCAAATAATGCATGTGGCAATTGACTTCAGCAGCCATGTGAGAGTTCAATATTTGAGTATAAGAGCTCCTAGTGGAAGCCCAAATACTGATGGAATTCATGTGGAGAATTCAAGGGATGTTACCATCATAGAGAGCATCATCAAGACAGGAGATGACTGCATTTCTATTGGCCCTGGCTCCATGAACTTGTGGATTCAGAAGATTGGTTGTGGCCCTGGACATGGCATCAGGTAAATTTCACTAAATACAACATGATGTAATATCTTATTACTAAAACCAACTGGCATCTGGCAACTCGGTCTTTCATGTAAAACCCATCAGCGCTTTTATCATTTATAATTTTAATTTATGAGCTTGTTGTTTCTAAATCCTTTAATTTATTCTCAATTTTGTTATATAGGCGAATCCAGTAATATAGATGGAAAAAAGATAAAGATAACATGATATTAACAAAGAGGAAGAGGTAAGATGGAAAAGAATGTATAAAGATTACAGTTGTATTAGAAATTTGATTTGTTATATATAGTTGGAAGACAAAAATGATTGTCTTATTGTGTAAGTTTGACTTGGTCAAACAGAGTAGGTAAATCTTCTCGTGTGGATATTTTTGTGGAAAAGTTTGTGAAAGATTTTCTGTCCTCTTACACATGTTTTATTTTCTGCTTTCTAAGCTATTTATCTCAACCTGCTAGTATTATTAAATATTAAAAATAAGGTAAAAAGGTTTATACGGTTAATATATAGTACTTATTATAACTAAAATCTTTCTAAATATTTATCCTAAAGATTTAGTTGTCCTCTTGCAGCATAGGAAGTTTGGCAAACACTTATGACGAAGCAGGTGTCCAAAATATTACAGTGGCAAATTCAGTATTCACAAAGACACAAAATGGTGTAAGGATAAAGTCATGGGCTAGGGCAAGTGCTGGTTTTGCTAAAAATATTGAATTCAGAAATCTTGTTATGAGAAATGTTGGGAACCCCATCCTCATTGATCAAAACTATTGCCCTGATCATAATTGTCCTCACCAGGTATATACATTCAAATTCATTATTATACTACTAATGATTGTAATTAATTACATTACTGGCCTATATACACGTATTATTGTTGTTGTTGATCTCTCTTTTGATGCATAATATAATGTAGGGTTCAGGAGTAAGGGTGAGTGAAGTGACATACAAGAACGTGAAAGGGACATCATCAACAGAACAAGCTATCAAATTAGATTGCAGTAACACAACTCCATGTAGTGGTATCAGATTGCAAGATATAAAACTCACTTTCATGGATCCTTTGAGAAGGCCAGCTTTAACCTATTGTAGAAATGCACAAGGAAGACATGGTGGCACAGTCATTCCCAGGAGTTGCTTCTGAATAAAATTATAGTGATGATAAAAAAAGTATTACTAAAATTGATTCTCAATATAGAAAAATACAGATACTAGCTGTATATATTTTCTCAACTTTCCAAAACAAAATAGAGACTCTTTCTCGGAGTCTCATTTTCTTGTACTCCTATAATTTATCATTTGTTAAGTCGTGTCAATTAGTTTCAAATAAAGAGATAATTTTCATATTAAAGAAGTTCATATAAAAATTTTAGGCCAAGTTGTATTGCTTATTTATATAGAGAGACAGAGTAAGCTAAAAGCTTTTTTGCTTCTCCCAGGCAGTCTTATAGTGGACCTGTATTTATTTACAAGATATATATGGTATCAAAGATGATTATGCCTTTTCCAATATGCAGAATTACTTTGTCAATGAATTCATGGAATATTTTGAAACCTACCAGCATTTCAAACATATATGGATCAAGTGAAAAATCCATATTCATTCTCTGCGTTTCACAAAATAACTTGTGAATTTGTTTTATCGCTAAAAGTTGTGATCCTTTAGAGTATCAAACATGCATCAAGTGAAAATCCATTCTCTTGCAAAATATTAAGCCAACTTTGTCATTAGCTTCAGATTTTCTTGTCAAGAAATCATACACAAACTTGTATGCTTTCCAGCAGTCATTAGTCACAACAGAAAAGGGTCCAATATTTGAGAAGCCAACCATTAATGCTTTTAAATTTAGAAATATATTATTATTTTTTGAACGAAATACTAATAAGATAATCGTATCATTATTTTTAGAACGAAATAAGCATTTTCTGTCGAAAAAAAAGGAAAAGAATTCCAATGTGGTGGCTTTTCGTGACCTACATATATAGCCGTCTCTTATAGAAAAAAAAAAAACTGATTAATAGCTTAGTCAAGTTACGGAGTCAACTAGGAATCCACAATAATACGTGCTATAAATCACATTGATTTTCTCTTTTTCAATAAGAAAAGGTTCTCCAGACAACATTTTTTCGAAACTGTTCAAACCCCACTTCTACTACTATGGAACCTTCGATTGCTTTTCTTGTTTTTGGCTGTACCTAAGGGATCGTTTATTATAAGGATAAGTTATACCGAGATTAGTTATACAAGAATAAATTAATACCGGGATAAGTTAACATCATGAAATTCTTGATATTGATTTATCCATCAAATTGTGCATAAATTTATTCTAGGATTAGAACTGATTTGAATTTGCAAACCAAATACAAGATAAAACCATCCAGCTTTTTTATATCAAGATTAACTAATCCTATACTACGTACCAAACCATCCATTAGGCTTTGTGCAGATTTATCTGACTTCATTTTTATCCAAGTTTGAATGCTATAGTAATGCTAGTCAAACCATGTCAATGTCAGGACTTGTTGTTACACCTTTTTTGTGCTTTTTATTACTGCCTTTTTAGGTATGGGTCAATTCTTAGAGGCTAAATATGTGAGAATTGATACTTTAGAGTTAGACCTAAATATTATTCCTCTTAGATATGTTTGACCGTTTGATAATAGTTTATTACTCCTTTTTTTTTTTTCCAATTTTATGCGAAAAATATTACCAGTTGAGAAGTCAAAACCGTCTACTACAAGGACTAAATTAAATAAATACCTATATTAACAACTGTGGATGTTTTAAGCCTTGTTCTTAAAAATCTCAACACATAAATTGAAAGACTAAAGTATTCTTTTCACTTGACTTATGTGTGAGTTCCATCTACTCACGTAGCAGTATATGACAATTGCTCATCTGCTTGCACTTAATGTTCACACCAATCTGAATATATAACACATGTCTCTAACACTCTAATTACTAAATTATAACTAATTAAACTCTTTTCGTTTTATGTGGTAGTATTTTTTTTATTAGTCTGTGCATAAAAAATGTCAATTTTCTAAATTTGAAAATAATTTAAAATTACTACTTTAGTTTTGATAAAATAATTTACAATCACACTAATATCTATAACTTATGTTAGCACAAGCCTCAAAAGTTTTTATTTAACTATGACACGTAAAGTGAAAGATGGAGCATATATTATCTATCTTAATTTATAAATTAACAATAATAAATTAATATGATTTGATATACACGGAGAGCGGTAAATTTTTACTTTTTACCTTGGGATTTTCACATAAATAGCCTTCAATATACCTATTAACAAGTCACCTAGCACTAACATAATCTAGCCACAACATTTATATTTAAAATTTAATTTATAATTAAAATATGACATATAATTATATTGATATTCTTTATATATAGCTTCAATACATATATACACACACATATATTTATCTTATATTTTTTAAATATTTATATCATCAAATTATATCTAATAAATATGCTAGGAAAAGAAAAAAAAGACAAAATATGGTTACAAAAAGTGGATAAGGGTTGAAAATGGTTATGTAGGATAATAATTCCTTTTATGTAGGGTAATAATTCCTTTTACCTTTGCTTATTGTTCTATTGTTATGACCTGTATGTCACGGTTTCAAGCTGTAGAAATATTCACTGATTTCAGAATCCTAAGTAAATACGGAATGCTTTGTACACACGGACTGATATTTTCTAGAACTTTGATATTTAACCTCAATGGCGGCCAAACAATATGCATTTTCCGCTGACCAACTTGTGTACTTTAAACTTTCTAATGCAAGTATACTATGCTTAAACTACAAATATATCACACGTGCACTATCTATCACACCTGGTAGGAAGTTTCCTATAACAATTCTTGATCTTTTTTAATTTTGTTTGCTAGAGTATAATACGTGAGGTATTGAACACTATACTTGATGAAAGCTTCAATCTTTGGTATATTTATATCCAAAATTGGAGTTCTTGGTATTCTTCTTAATTTAATGAATCTATAAAGATCATATCTTTTGATCATTAGAGAAATTACAAGGCCTGAATTTTGCACTATTAGAGGATTCTAGTCCAAATTTTTGTAGGGCTAGGCATTTGAAAGTGGAAAAGAAAGAAAACGGCAGGCCGGTGCACAAGACATCCCGCATCCACGCAGGTCCGGGGAGGAGCCGCACCCTGAAAGGTGTGAAAGTGGAAAAGAAGTAAGTAGTGTCTTTGATTGATATAAAGTAACTTGTTTGTGGTTTATAAGTGATTTGTGTGAGGTCATGGAGAAACAAATTAGTTTCCAAGATGTTACAATAGAAATGGAAAATCAGAAGAGCTTTAAAGGGTTGATGGAAAAGCAGAAAAGTTTTCGGATAATAATGGATAGGCAAGTCAGTTTTGGTGTTGAGATGAAAAGGGGTAAGGAATCACCGGGCAAACGAGGGGATTCCCCTCTTCATCTTGCAGCTAGAGTAGGGAATTTAGGAAAGGTGAAAGAAGTTGTTGAGAAGTTTGATAGCAAAGGCATCAAGAATTTGTTATCTTTGCAAAACCAGCCGGGTGAGACTGCATTATATGTTGCTGCAGAAAATGGCCACACTTTAGTTGTTGCTGAGATGTTGAAACATTTGGACCTACAAATTGCTTCTATTGTGGCGAATAATGGCTATGATGCATTCCAAGTTGCAGCAAAGCAAGGTCATCTTGGTGAGTCTTCCTAGCTCCTGTGTTTTCTTTATCATCTTAGTTTATCAATTGCTTACAAACTTTGAGACTCTTTTAGCTTCACCCTAGTCTATGTATTTTAGAGTTATGCCGATACCTTAATACTTACTCCCTCCGTGCCATATTGTAAGGCATAGTTTGACTTAAATCATCTCATTAAAGGTAAATTGGAAAGTTTGAAGTTAAATTGTTCTAAATTTAGAATTGTGCCATTCTTTTTTAAACGGACTAATAAGAAAATTGTGTCATCCTTTGTGGGACGGAGGGAGTAATGGTTATGTGTGTCTTAGCCCCTATGGTTTGAGTATATTATAGCCCCTATGGTGTTTGAGGACAACTAAAAAGATAAACTGATTGCTTGACGCTTGTTCTGTTAGTAATTTCTTACTTCCACTCATTGACCTTTTTTGTGAATAACATTGCAGAGGTACTGAAGGAACTATTGCATTCATTTCCAAACCTCGTTATGGCCACAGATTCATCCAATTCTACAGCTTTACATACAGCAGCTGCTCAGGGACACATTGATGTTGTTAATCTTCTTCTGGAGATTGATTCGAACCTTGCCAAGATAGCTCGGAATAATGGGAAGACTGTGCTCCATACAGCAGCAAGAATGGGCCACTTGGCAATAGTTAAATCCCTTCTGAGCAAGGATCCTGAGATTGGATTGAGAACGGATAGTAAAGGACAAAGCGCCCTGCACATGGCTGTAAAGGGACAAAATGTTGACCTTGTGCTCGAATTAATCAAACCGAATCCTGCTGTATTGGCCTTGGAAGATAACAAAGGAAATAGAGCACTTCATATTGCAACAAGAAAGGGACGGGCACAGGTTTGTTTCTGTTTGTACGTATATTTCCTAGTAACGCATCAATGAACTGTCTAATGTTATCTTCACGAAAATTTTCTAACTGAAAATAAAGCAACAGGTTTATATTTAGGAGAATACTGTTAACTTGCTTTGTCACCACAACTCCATTTTTCGCTCTCAGAGATTTCTCCTATTTCAAAACAAGTGCACAAGTAAATTTGCAAAAACATGCTGCTACTGCAGTGATGCTAGCAAATTTCCTTTTTACGGAGAATAAGAATCACACCACTTACTTTTGTCACTTTATGTGAGTTTGAAACTCGTGATGGTTAAGTAACAAAAAGTTATTTGGTTGATTAAATGCTCCATTTAGAAAAACCAGTGCCCTGCTCCTGCTCTCTCTGTTTTTAGCATTCATGTTGAAACTCTGGTATGTTGCAATTGCAGATGGTACAATGCCTGATATCAAATGAATGCATCGATCTGAATGCCATTAATAAGGCTGGAGAAACGGCTCTCGATATTGCAGAAAAGTTTGGAATGCCAGAGCTTGTTTCCATTTTGAAGGAGGCCGGAGCTGCCCATTCTAAAGATCATGGGAAGCCCCCAAGTAATGCTAAGCAACTCAAGCAGACTGTCAGTGATATAAAACATGACGTGCAGTCCCAACTCCAACAGAGTCGTCACACAGGCTTCAGAGTACGGAAAATTGCAAAGAAGGTAAAGAAGCTTCACATCAGTGGTCTCAACAATGCCATCAATAATGCTACAGTTGTTGCCGTCCTTATTGCCACTGTAGCTTTTGCTGCCATCTTCACTGTGCCTGGCCAGTATGTTGAACAGGAAAAGGATGGCTTTTCACTTGGCGCAGCAAATGTTGCCAATAAAGCAGCTTTCATAATCTTCTTCTTGTTTGACAGTATGGCCTTGTTTATTTCCGTTGCTGTTGTCGTTGTCCAGACCTCTCTGGTTGTGATTGAACCAAGAGCGAAGAAGCTACTCGTGTTTTGGATAAACAGGCTCATGTGGGCAGCTTGTCTCTTCATCTCAGTTTCCTTTATTTCACTTGCTTATGTTGTGGTTGGACCTAAGGAAAGATGGCTTGCTATCTATGCAACTGTGATTGGTAGCACCATAATGCTTACTACAATTGGGTCCATGTGCTACTGTGTGGTTCGACATAGGCTAGAAGAGTCGAAGATGAGGAGCATAAGAAGGGCTGATACTAATTCACATTCATATGCAATGTCTGTAGCTTCAGATACAGAGCTTTATGCTGAAAACTACAAGAGGATGTTTGCAGTTTAGGAACAACTAGCTGGCAGCTAACTTCTTGCCTATTTATGGTGTCAAAGATGAAGCTCTGTGGACAAAAGTACAAGTTAATATAAGCCTTTCTAAACCACCAAGGCTGATGAACGTCTAACCATGGTACCAGGTTCCAAATGTCAAGAGTACGATGGATTTATGCTAGTTTGGAAAGAACAAGGCCCTATAGGGTATGCAGTAATATGAAAATTCACTGATGTGGGGTTCTTGCGGCCACTTGAATGTTGCCACCTGAGGCAAGTCTTGTTTAGAAGATCAAGAATCAAGATAAAGGCTCTAGCAAATCCTTCAGTTTTGTTCCTATAATATTTAGTAGTTCAAGGGGAAGTTATCGTGGAGTTTCCCGTCTATATGGCTAAACAAGTAGCAAACCAGAGAGCAACGTGGTGACAAGAAGGTGTGGATGGCTGATTTAGTTTATTTTCTAAATGTATAATCAACTTCTTGATGAATTTGTACAAACAAAAAGCTATATAATTCATTGTAGTTCTCATCTCTTCATAAAATACACGTTCTTCAATTTTTTCCTTCGGGGTGATATGAGGTAGAAAAAAATTTCCAGCTTGAAAGTAGCACCTTTGCATGATCAATATTCAATACTGATTCCTCACTCAGCTAACCTTTGATTTGGAATGATTCTGATCAAAAGAACAAGAACAGAATTCAATCAAGAAGAAATAAAATTAACGAACCCCAAGATACAGAGTGTTTAGATTTTCTAATCACGCATTTCTGTAAACTATGTACTGTGAAGGGAAAGAAGAGTCTTCTTATGACAAGTTGCATCAAGAACAAAAATGTCTTTCTGATGATCAAAATAGCAAAATTGGACGTAAAATGTTTGGTTTAAAAGTAATATATCAACACAGAAAATGTAGGATTGATACTACAAAAAAGTGGGCGAGCGACTTTATACTCTATCAAGATTAATGAGCTGGAGTCTCAGCTCCATACTAAATCATCTATGTGTATTTACATCAAGATCCTATCAAGTAGTAATGCCAACAATGAAATCCCAAATGCTTAAACACCTGAGTGTTGTCTCGGAAACTCCACGTTAATCAATTGCTTTTGTTTGTCTTGCAGGATTTCATGTAGCTATCAAGGACCCCGAAGGCTTTGATGGTCAATTTCAGAGCCACTTCCCATTTGTCGAAGTGCGGACTTATGGTGGGAGCTACCACCACCTTGGCTTCTTCTTGAACTGCTTTTTGAATTTGTACGAACTGCATTTGCTGAGAAGCTGTGGCGAACATGCACTTTATGTATTCTTGCCTCTGTTGAGCGACTGGCTGTTACATTGATCATCAATATCACCTCCTTATCTCTAGTGTCCTCACACCACCAGCTCTGTGGAATTCCGTCGACAGTGTCTTCTAATTTATTGAACTCTTCATGCCGTATCAAGATTTCAGCAGCTTGATCCGGTTTAATGATGCCAGCAGCAGGTGTCACCTGAATAACAAAAACATAAGTTGGCATTGCTTGATGAAAAGGTTCATTTTGAGGCTAAAGAAGTATGTTGAAACTTTTTTTCCTTCTTTGTTCATGAATAAGAAAATGGAATTGAGGTGAACTCAGATGAAGGCTAAAGAAGTATGTTGAAACTTTTTTTCTTCATGAAGGCTTTCCTTACAACCTGTTTTCAAATGGATAAGTGGTTTGACCATAAAATTAGCGAAAACAACAACAATAGTTACACTAGAGGAGAGGTGTTAGGACATGGTTAAGCATGGTTTTCCATGGCCTTGAAACATGTAGCATGTAGAGTTGTTCCAGTAAGAAGAGAAAGTGTAACCCTGACTTAGCATCTAAGAAATTAAGAATCACCTCAAGCCACCGCGGAAAACCATAGGAACCTCTGGGACGATACTCTGATGCTTGCTCATCCTCTTTGATTGTGGATTGACCTCCACAGGTTATCTGGAAGAAAAGTTTGTCTTCTTTGCTTCTGCTGCTGATTCTTAAGTTGTATGTGTCTTGATTCTGAAGAACTATCTTGTTGGTGCTAACAATTGTTTCAGGAATATAACGAAATTCTTGTAGTAAAGACTTGATCTTTTCATTGGATTGGAAAATCTTCCCAAACTCTCGTCTCCTTACTGATCTATCAACATGGGAAATCTCAACATTTAACTTGCATCTTACTGGTTTATGATCACTTTCTGTCACTTCCATGCAAGCTTCATACCTATAACATAAGAAAATTTTAGTTTAAAGGCGAAGCAAGAAAAGCCACAATGATAAAAAGCCACGAGGAAGCTTACTGAATAATGGAAGCAACTACTGGGCATTGTAAGCTGCATTCCGTAGAAGAAGTTGCCCTGTTGTCTCGATATAGTACTCGATCACACCAAGCTGGAATTCGTTTCTTCTCCCCAGAATCGTATCCTATAATTGAAAAAGCAATGTATCTTTTAGTGCTTTTCAGTATCTGGTCCTTGAAACAAAATGTTTGACATCAAACAAACCAAAAAATTAGCTTATCTAATGCTTGAGAAGACAAATGGAACAGCAAGAAAGATGAGTTGCTTGTTATTTCATTACAAACATGTCTCACCTCCTAATCCTGGTTTCCCCCTTTCAAACTTGTAAGTTGGAGGAAATCTGATGATTGCTTCCCTCATTCCTTGGAAAACCTTACCGGCTTTCATTTCAGCTCTCAACTGATCTTTTTCTCGAAGCCAATCAAAGCATCTTTGCGAGACAAAATCCCTTGCTTCATCATAAGATATTCCAAAAAGACGATAATTGAAATCACCACAGAATATCACCAGGTCAGCTTCAGCCATCTCAGGCTTTCCCTCATCAGGATTAATTGCTGCAGCCTGTTGTAGAGGAGGGTTAGTCGTACATGAAATGGATTAAACAACAAGATGAATTGATGATTGCTACAAGAATTTCATGTCCATACATTTGCACCACGAAGCATCTGAGCAGAAGATGAGACACCAGCTGTAAGAGAGAGAATCCATGCAAGTCAGAAGACTAAAGAGCTAAAATAAATACTTTAACGGAGAAGATAAAAACAGGCAAAGAAGCATACCAACAGAATTGGTTAGAAGGTTGGAGGATTTAGTGAAAGTCATTGTTCTAAATATATGGTTAAAATCAGCATTCCGGCGATTGACTGCTTCCAAATGTGCAGCAAAGTGACAGTTTGTAAAGCACATTATTCGATCAAAAACTCTTAACCTCAGACTAACTCCACCCTGCATTTTTATTGTGTAACAATGATAGAGTATATCAGCCATTTCATTGTTCCGGGGGAAAAGAACAATAGTTTCCTAACTGGTTTGAAACGTGATTTGATTATCTGAAGATGCCTGAGCCAATTCATGTCAATCTATTATATATCAGACTAGTGACTCAATTATCTTCATTAGCTAAAGTGAAATTACTATGAAGTATGTTCAAAATATTTGTAACATGAAGTAGCTTTCTTGAATGTTAATCAGGACAAATGTTAGATTATGATAAAAGTTAATATAGAGAAAAAGCTTACCTTATTACCAATTGCACGTCCAATTCCACATGCAACTGCTCCAACGTCCAGGTCCCCTACATGAGTCCTAATACTTTTCCTCACCCTGTGTTTTAGTGTTTAATCAAGAGTATTAGTATGGATAGGCAGGAGGAGATGATAGATATATAATTTAGTCAGGATTACAAAGCTTAATAAAGGATGTGGTACGAAAAGGGAGGGTTGACTTCAGCTAACATTATAGAGAAGAGATCACTCAAGTAACATCCATAGGTTCTTACCAAATAGCAATCAGCAATGCAGCTAGTTGCCTTGATCCTACTCGTTCAAAAGTCGACCCTTCATTCAATGCCTTCCCTATAGCATCCTGCCACCATTGTCCAATAGAACTTCCTTCCAGTCCTACCTAAAGTTGGCATGTGTTGTTAGGATATTGTTATGCACATTAAACAAAATGAGGAGTGCATTAGGTTTACAGTATCTAGAGTGGCACTAAACTGTGTATCCCCTATCATCAAACCTATCAATTTAAACCTTGATCATATCTATATTGGTACTCTACGTTCTGTGGTCGATTAATTGCTTTTTTGAATGCAAAAGTTCCTTGAATGGATTTGAAAGTTTAGTCCAGCCCATGAAGCATACATCCAAGTAGAGCATCTTAGAGTTAGCTATCATGTACCTACCAATCACTTCATCAAGTTTCAGGATATTTCTTAAGCAAGCAGATAAAGAATCTTGACACCATTAGCAATAAGAGCGACTGAAGAATCAAAGAAACCAGAAATCTCATCCAGATGATTGAACCAACCCCCCCCCCCCCCCCCCTCAACCAATTGAATTTCTTAAATTAGAGCCTGTTTAATCCTTCAGTTAACAGTACTCAAGTATTTTCTCTGTCTCTTTTTTTCGCCTAGTTAACAGTACCAGTTGCAGAAGGTGTTAAAATTTTCTAAGCAGCTAGGATCCCAATATGATGTAAAGGGTCTTAGTTAATAGCTTACAGTTTCTTTTGCAGCAGACATCGCAAGAAAACCTGCTCCCATTTCTACTTCTTGCAACCCGACAACTACAATCCCGACATCTGAAACTGTAGAACCCAGCCATGTTGCTAGTGCTTCCTGCGAGGCTCTGCCTTGACCAACATTCCAGGTGCCAACTAAAACCCTGACATTTTCTTGACTCGTGTATAAATGCTCTTTCTCAGCTAATTCTGGTCGTAGTATGTTGTCAATAGGTCCTGGAGATGTAAGAGTCCATCCGCGTATACCACCATGGTTTGCTAAGCTAAAAATATAGTCATTCCCTACTGCCATTCTTATTACAGGTCCATTGTGAGCAACCCAACCAGCAAGCAACTTGCCATCAAGGTCCAGCGCCTGTACCATACCACTTACATAGCCAACCCAAATTCGAGAACCATGAGCACATAAACACAGAACTGCACAGCGGTGGTGATGAAAATCTTGCACACGGTTGCCATTCCCATCCCACTGCACAAGCAAGCCACTTGAACATCCACTCCAAATCATTCCATCAGCTGCGAGCACAAGAGCCTCCGTTTTCTTACTATCTTCTACAAACGCACCCTTTGTCGCAACTCGACGAACAGCATCTGCAGCTCCCATTATAGCATTACGTGACCGCTGCAAAAAGCTACTTCCTTGCGACTTTTCCTTTTTAGATTTCGAGACAAACTTAACATTCAGATCATCTTCTGTTGATTGCTCTTGCACTGATGATATATCAACCCGGTTCTCAATTTGACCTTCTACATTGTACACTTTCAGGAGTTCCCTACTCCGTGCATCCCTGCAGTTTCGCAACTACCAGAGCTGTTAGGAGTGACAACTAATCCATAAAGAGACTCTTGCCTATTTTCCCATGAATTAGTATAGAAATAATGCATGCGTAAGTAAATGTTCATATGGAAGCAACAACGAGGAACGTACCATAATGAGAAGGACAAAGAGCAAGCTGCCCATACTTTTGCTCTTACATGATCAGATAACAGACACTTCACCTCAGAAGATGAGATGTTGCATACACCATTAACCGTAACTAGGCTTCTAAGGTCAATTGCTGACCTTTCCACGAGTAAAGCAGCCATGTGTCTTTCTTCTGCTGATAAAGAGAGGGATTTTTCAACAGATTCCCATGGCCAGACCTTTATGTAACCACCCTCAGATCCAGACCATATATCACCTGGATCGACAAGCAATTAGTCATAGTTTCTGTTTTGAACAAAAATAGAAGCAACGAACCATCTTAATACTATGCTGATATGAGCTGGCAAGTGAGTTTCACTATGATTAGTAAAACAAGAAAACATTATAGAAATTTGAACAATCAGCAGGTTCTAGGCAGCCTTTAAGTTACAATGATTTGAACTTGTACTTTGTAATCTTGAAGATATCACTTCAAACCGAAGCATTGTTCCTTTTTAAGACTTTTTGTGAAACTTCAAGCACAAAACATACGGCTAAACTGGAAACATATAGAAGAAAGACTAAGTGATTCTTCCGAGTTCAGTGGTACATCAAAGGACAAAAAGGACAATTTATGAAAACTTCTACCAAGAGACTGGATTGGCCTTCTCTTTCTTTTTACCTTTCTGCACCATAGTTTTTGTAGATTCCTGGGAACTTCCATCATGTGCACCGTAACAAGCACATTTAATAGTTACAATCCAAAATGCTAAGCATCACAACCAACTTAAGCTTTACTTTAAGAAAATCATATCATACATTTCCTAGCAAATAAGGTAATTTAGTTGGAGCATATCCGTCAGAAAGCATATCCCAATCTTAAACTAACACTGATGGAATGGCTACAGTTTTTCCGCCTTAATGCTTTGCATAAATTGAGGATTATTTATATTAATTTATAGACAAATGACAAACTTACGGAAGAAATTTAGAAAATTACCATAAGAAGATACCACGATAGAAAGAACAGGACCACGATGAGCCTGCCAAGAGAGGCCTTCTTTAAAAGGAGAATCATCAGAGTTAGGTTGGTCCATCTTCCAAGATCTAATCTTTCCATCCTTATGTCCACTCCAAACCAACTTACTTCCACTATCAACCGTCAAGCATATTGCAGGTGAAGTATTCACTGACTCAAGAAATGGTGCTGCATCCTCGTCTCCTCTCTTAGCCCTTCCATTAATTCCCAATCCTGCCTCATATTGATCCGAAAAGTTCCACACTCTGACACCACATTCTTGTCCTGCCCATAGTTGTGTCTCTGTGCATACAATGGTCCTCAAAAATCTCCCAACCTGAAATTATGATTCATTCATTTCTGGAACTGAAAGAGGAAGAGAAAAAGAAATAAAGAAGAAAATAATCAACAGAAACACATTCATCGCTTGTCAAGACCTCTCATTCCATTTAAATGTTTATCAACTTCTGATTGAGGTTAGACACTTGCAGCTTCCATTTGGCTCGTCACGAGTACGTTTTTGCTTATAATTTATGTGGAATACTTGAATGGTCAATATCCCTTTTTGTCTTAACTTACTGGCTAATGAAGGAAATCCAATTATTTCTACTAAGTTTACACATAAACCATTTGATACCTCTATATCCAAGAATCAACAGATTTGACTCCACGTGTTTAACAATGGACTAGGTCAACAATTCAATCAAAGGATATTCAACCAAATATGAAAATTTCTAACACCTCCGCATTCCCATGGCGACATATGCAGCAAGAAGTCAAGAACAACCTAAATGGAAGCTTAACATTGGATAAATCAAGAATAAGGATGGGTCTAAGTGACGTGAAGAGATGAACATTTCGTCTAACTTAACCCCAAAAGATAGCTAATAGCCTAATGAGATGAGAATCCAAAACAATAGCTCATTATCAACCAATGTGGGATAATCTAACAAACTCACTACCGACACAAAAAAGAACATCTAACCAACATTGGATAAACTAGTACTAACAGGGATGAGAAACGGCTTTGGCCTAACTCAATTCCAAAATCAGACTCGTGAAGATTGCACAAGGCCATATATAACGAGACAACAACACATTCTATCAACTAAATTACCTCAACCAATGTGAACATTCTAAAAAAAATTACAAAATTGACAAAAGTTACAGATTTTTGTCACCTGGGATTCTCTAAGGGGGTGAGGTCTCAATTCGTGGCAAGTTGGACGAGAAGGATGAACAGCAGCGCGAGAAGGGACTTTAAACATACCAACACCACCACCTGATGCAACAAACTCAGGCAAAGGCAATTGTTGAGAATCATCCAAACAATCAGGGATCACACCAAGTCCAGCAAAATTCTGGCTAAGTAAATGAAAATCTTGGCGATCACTTCCACCAATAACAGGCCCTGAGCCAACAGCAGCAGCACTACTACTGCTAACAATGTTGGCTGAATTCGTAGAATACGGATAAAAACCTTCATCTTCAGATGAATCCTCGTATAATCCAGAATTATTAATGCTGTTTGGCATGTAATCATCATCAAGACTATGTTTACGAATTTGATGATGACGTTTGTGATGTGTCCCTGTATTTGTACGTAACTGATGGCTATATGAATGTGCTTTTCTTCTTGGTGGTGGTATTTCACTTAGACCTTCTAATGCATGTTTCTCATCATCTTCAAACTTGTCGTCCATTGTATCAAATAACAACTCTAACGTGCAACTTCTAGTTAGAGGGACGGATCCAGACTTTTAAGTTAGAAACGGATCCAATATTTTACGTGACAGTAATATAAATGTTGAATGTCTTTGATCATTACATTACGTAAAGCTTAATTGCATGAAGGCAAATGTTACGTAAATTTTGCAAGGTAACGTAGGAAAAGTTTTAAGAAGAAAGAGTCAAGAAAATTATGGAAAATGGGGAATATGTGTAAAGAAGAGAGGGAAAGTTGGCATATGAGGAGAGTGCGGGACAATTGAGGAGAAGGAGAAGCTTGCTGAAAATGTACGGACAGAAATGTTCTCATTAATTTTTTCCTAAACAAATGTCACTATTCGGTATTTTCTAGGAGGCAATGACGTCGATGATTTGGTTACTTGGATTACAAATATAATTTCAGTTTATTCTGTGTTTGATTGACATTTCGTTTATAGATAATACGGAAGATAATATTGTAAACCAATTTATCATGATATAATTTACACGGAATTAACTTTACAGGCATAGTGACACTGATTTTGTCTCTAAAAACAAGAGTAAAATGTAATGTTCATATTACAAAGGTATATCCCATACTTAATACACCAAATCAAAAAAGATGTGCAATTTGAACGTAATCCCTCTGTTCCCCAATGAATGGTATATTTCGAATTTCGAGAGTCAAACGAGTTTTTTTCACCGTAATATTTTTATATTTTTTAAATATTTTGAATTATTAATTATTGTGACTTATATTACTTTTTATGTAATTTCTAAATATACAAATATCGTTTCAAAAAATTTAAAAATTATATGTTTAAATTTACAGCCAAAATGAACTCATTTTACTTTCGAAATCGGAAACATTTGGAACAGAGGGGTTACTATCACTCTTCATTCAAAAGAACATATTTTAAGAATGCGTTAGGAGTATAAGGGACAGGGAGAAAACCAGCAAAAACTTTGAATTTCAACGTATTTGGTTCTACTAAAGTGAGAACAAAATTACATTTTGTTTTTTTGTCTTTGGCTTTGCATCATGGTTATCACTACAATTGCTGACTTTGAAATGTTCTTCCTCTTTTATGCAAGTGGGGGGGAGTGGAGGGCAGGTTAGTAGTGTTAGATTTTGGGAGACTTAGCGAGAAGTTATATTGACTATTTGCCTACACTAACAATAAGAAGGCAACGGAACTATGTTGCTAAATCTGGAACATTGGAGATCATGTTTCCCATTAAATTATTTAGTAGTAACAAAAGAGGTTCACTCAAAGATTATTTATGATTAGTGGACATCGACGTGCATACTGTGCATTAAATCTTATCGAGCAGTGAGTTAGCCGACACTTTCCTTGTGAATAAGTGAATAACATCTGCAACAGCCTGCTTTGGGCCTAAGTCCGCACGGCTTTAAAACGCATCACTAGAATCTAAAATATACTTACTCAAATATTCAGGATCAATCCTGTGTTATGCCTATGTAGGACATTTATTAGCTGAGTGTCACAGTTTGAGTGTTGGACATATTGAGCATGGACACCATAACACGAGATCTAACATCGGTTTAAGGATGAGTTTGACTTTGATATCATGTTTAAAAATGGCGCACTAGCGAACTTGGGCCCAAAACTAGCTCAAAATGAGATAATAACCCAAGAGTATTCGAGGAGAAACTCATTCCATCAACAAAGGACACGTTAAATAAGCAAGTTACACATTAATTTGACTAATAGTAGAAAATTGGATATATCCTTCAGGGGTCGTTCGGTTTGGCTTTGCTTTTAATGTGGGTATTAATAATGCGGGTATTAGTTATGTAGGGTTTAATAATGTGGGTATTAGCCACGCATATAGTATAACGTAGGGATTATTTGTTGAATCACTGATATATTACAAATTAATAAAAAATATTATTATTTAAAGTATTTATTTATTCCTTAAATAAAATTTTAAAATATCCTTATTATTATGGGGGTTAATTTTGTCATTTTAAAATTTAATACCTGCATTATTAATACCACCTTCTACCCTGCATAAAATAATACATAGATTTTCGCATTAGTAATGCGGGTATTAATAATGCGGAATATACAAAAACGCAACCAAACGTTGCATTAATTTTATGCGGGTATTAAATTTTCACAGAAAACCAACCGAACGCTGCGCTAAATTAACGCAGAGTTTTGCGCGGATATTAATGTTTAATGAGGGGAACCGAACGACCCCTTAGTTCTTGTATGTTATGGACAACCTTTAGAAAAAGAAACAACAGAAAACACTTATTTTCATCTTCTGTGATTCCTCCCAGCCTATATTCAGAGCAAGGATTTGCAGATGGACCTTTTCCACCTTCCCAGCTTCTCTCTTCCCTGCAGAGAAACAAGAAAAGTATTTTATCCAAGACTCCTACCAGATGGAGAAATTACCTAAATACAAAAACCCAATAAAAGAATGATTAAAATTACCTAAATACAAAAACCCAATAAAAGTATGATTAATCATTTTCAATGGCATGTCATTATTCCGAAAATGCAAGTCTTAGACTCACATATGCACATCCACAGTCAACGTATTGTTCACCAAATATCAGTCTTTAATATGGAATGATTTCTAGTGTCGTGCTTTTGGGCATGCTCAGGAAGAGCTACTACTATCACGAGCAATGATTTTATTTTTTTTGAATAACAGTACTGTCCAGGCTAGCTAACGCGCACCTCGACTAATTCCACCGGATACCTACCACCTCCCATCAGAAACAGGTACCAGGTAACTCTATCCACCAAGGCTTGGATAGATGGAATAAAGACCTAGTATTTTGTTGCCTCCGCTTCTATTCCACTTCATTGACAACTAGACCATACCACTAACAATGATTTGTTCTCGAAAACATGAAATCAAACGTGCAGTGATGCAAAGGAAATTGAAAGTGCCAATGCCCAACGTTAAGCAAAAACATACTCACTCTTCGAGGTGGAATAGCCAAGTGATTCTCCACAATGGACTCTGCTCTGATCCCCATAGGATGCAGGACTTCTTCATAGCTACTCAGAGGAACCATAACAGTTAGTGGTTCATATTCCATGAACTCATGAAAGAAGCTAGTTGGAATTCAGCGATTTAACACAATAAGATGACAAGACTCTGACGGAAAAAGATCTAGTAATAGACTTTAAGGAAAAAAGGGATTACTCTGAAACTGATACTTTATATGGAGGCCCGCCTTCATGGTCACTTATCTGGAAAACCAAAAAAAAAAAAAAAATCAAAACAGAGGAAGAATAAAAGGAAATAATGTCTAGAATAGCAAATCTACCAACTCATATACCCTATTACAGTGAGCTACCAATCCTTTTAGCATATTGTAGGCTTTTTTCTATAAGTAAAGGTACAACATATTGTAGATTTGACCGTGCAACGCATCTTTTGCATAAGAGGGCATGCAAATCATGTTACAATCAGAACTACAAAAACAGTAAAGACTGACAATTTCATTAATATCCAGTAGCATACTTAGAAAACTAAGGAATCATCCATTGGTACATAAGCATAAACTTCCTAACACAAATTTCAATCATATTAACAACTCTTGTAAAAAAGAAAAAAGGGGGAAGAAACGTCATGGATAAAGAACTGTTGACAAACCGGAAATATCAATGTAATAAGCTCCCCATCTGGTTTTAGAAGATCCCGAATTCTACTGGCCCATTGTGATCTCATCTCTGGTTCAATGGCACAGAAGAAACTGCCAATTTTAAAGTAATGCTGTCACGTAACTGGTCACTTTGTAAGATGATAACCACATGGTAATGTCAATCTTACGTGTAGTCAAAGATAAGATCAAACAATTGAGTGGGCTGCCAGGTGAAGAAATCTGCCTCAAGGAAAGTGAAATGCTCCGCACTTCTGGATGATGAAAACAGCTACCTTGTGCAAAAATAAAGTAGATAATTTGAGAAAACATCAGAATACATGAAGCATACCAACAGAATTACTAATATAGATCTGTCCGCTGCTATTCAAGAATTTAGAACTAAAGATTGAAATGGGTCCTTAAGAACAACAGAAACATATGAAGCATATATGTTAGTGCTGGCTATACTACTATTCTCAACGTCCCTCCTGTAACCAATATAATAAGGTAACGCTAAATGCGGACTCTCATTGTTGAGCTTCTGTCTCACTCAAAATTCTGGATGAAAAGGTGAAACTTCCAAGATCAAAATTCACAAAATCAAAATCTTCAAAAAGAAGCACTATCAACACCATTGAGAAAGACATAGCTAAGAGACAAAAGAAGTCTTCTTTTTTTCTTTAATAAGGTTATGTAAATTTCATAAGAATTCTGTTGAAGTGTGTAACAATCTCATCTAAAAGCTTAAGCTGTTAGAGAGAGTACACTTTTCTTATTTAATTATATTCTCAACAAATTCAACACGAAGGACCACCAAGGGTTTGTGGTGGAATGGTAAGTACTCCTCCCTCCTTAGCCAGAGGTCTCGAACTCGAGGCCTGGGAATGGAGTCACCTTTGGTAGGGACCGCTTTACCCCCATATTGGGACTTCCCGGCGCTAATCCGGATAGTCGGGCCCCTAAGTAGGTAACCGACACTGGATTAAAAAATCAGCACCAAGGAAGTATTGATAAAACTGATAAAAAAACACGGGAAACAGTATACATCGATGTCCCCCTACTATCCAAAAAATCCAAGAATTCTGCCATACTATCTAGTATCTAACATATGACCCTTACACCATGAGTATAAATACTTAAGCAACTCTATTTTACAACAGAAATATGATCTATCCCAAAAGCTAAAGATCCTCCTTCAAGTGATGAATGCAAATTTTCCACCCATTAAAACAAAAGGGAAGGTGATAAGAATATAATTTATTTTAGTAAATATACACATATAGAAACTTTGAGAGTTGTATTCCGAACTCCATAGCTAGCTAGCTCCTTGTCAATTTCTATGTTGTAGCAAGGATCTAATCATTCTTTCTTCCTAAAAGAGATTATTTTACACTTCTCAGAAAAGGGGAGCATTTGACGTGACAAATACCTAACGAAGCCTCCCTTCTTACACCATAACGGTGGCTCCTAGCAACATCACTCTCAAACATCATCATCATCATCCCCAGGGTTGCTCAACAAATTACAAACAGAAAGGGCCAGTCGGAAGGGCATATCAATGATAGCTTTGGCACTCCGCATCCACCTAAGGCGAAAATCACCTTCCATCATCTAATCTCCAAGAAATTGTTGCCACCAGGCATCACAGCCTCAAATGGTTACAGAGCTAGGGCCTTCTTAACTGGATTATGTGAGAAGGCATTCTCCAGCACTAAGGATCCTTTCAGTCAAAAAGCAACATACCTCTAGCGTGAAACTTAAAGTCATCTTTGTCCAAATTACTGATCTTAGACAAGTGAGATTCAAATTCTTTTAGAAAAAAAAAGGCAGTGCCACAGAGGAAACCAGAAGACAAATATCATCTGGATAGGGGAATTCCTTCAGCCAACTATGCAGCAAATAACACTCTGGAAGTCACTTGGTTCCACTACGTATTGCCTCAAAAAGACAACTATTACTCAAGATAAGAGTAAGTAATAAAGAATAAGCAGAGAGTTTGCATAATATTGTAGTGTTGGAACATAAATCTCTGAACCATTTCTAGAAGGAGGTTTTAGCACACTATATTGAAGTTACTAGAAGTATTAGCTCTTACTTTTGTAGCTTGCTTAATAGCATTTTCTGATATATCCAAGCCAACAACAAAGCGCTCAGGGGATGCTATTGCCACCACATCATGACCCTGCACAACATATACTTCAACTAAACGAAAAGAAAAGAGTACCGAAACAGTTAAAAGTAAGAGAGGGAGCTTATTGTTAGCAGTACAAATATGATGAAACAAAAGGAAATAAATTGAAAGGCTGAACTAAATCAGTATATTAGACTCGTGAACATATGAGTGTCCAATGGCCTACTGATGATAATATCGGAAGCATGTGTTACATATAAATACATGGTTGATCTCATGTTTGTAACGTTCAATTGATTTCATGTTTGTAACGTTCAATTGATTCAGTCATATATCGAAATTGGCACAACTAAATCAGACTGGGTATAATGTATTCACATAATAAGTTGCAAGACACGATCATTGAAGCAAAAGAACAACATCAAAATGCAGGTAAAAAAAAAAAAGACTTACACTGCCACAACCAGGGACCAAAGCGCTGCCTTTGGGAAGGGCACCTGTCTGATGAAGATGAACAAGAATTGGGGTAGGCTGCCCTAAATCCCAAGGTGTCAATCCCTTCTCCCAGCATTTCTCCCAACCACCTATCATATTACATATAGTAAATTTGTACACTTAAAAAAAGATCCAATTTTTCATAAGGAGAATCAGAAATTATTGAACATGGGAACAAAAAGGGTCTAAATGGAGCAAAACAGATACTAATAAATTTTTATACTTACAAAAAAAGATCCATTTTTTCTTAAGGAGAACAAAAAGTTAATGAATAAAAATAGGGCAGTCCGGTGCACAAAGCATCCTATTTATGCAGGGTTTGAGGAATGGCCGCACCACACGAAGTGTGATGTACACAGCCTAATCTAATGCAAGCAAGGCTGTTTCCATGGCTCGAAGGTCACACGGAGACAACTTTTACCAGTTGTGGAACAAAATGGGGTCTAAATGGAGCAAAACAGATACTAGTAAATTTTTATACATACAAAAAAAAGATTCAATTTTTCTTAAGGAGAACAACAAATTATTGAACATGGGAACAAAATGGGGTCTAAATGAAGCAAAAAAAGATAGTGAGAAGAAGGGGTTTACCAGAAGGATCAGAATGAACTAGTTCTTGAATTTTGTCCACTTTAGGTCCTGAATTCTTTGTAGTATGATTTCTTGCCATTGTGAGTCTACTCAGCTGAGCTGTTAATGGCAATGTATTGAAGCAACACAAATGAGTCCTCATGGATTGACACTATTCACAGCTTAATAATCACAATTTTCTACTTCCTTCCTTTTTTTTTACTTCTAATTTCACTGCGGCTTGTTTGGATATTGTTTCATAATGTATTGTATTGTGCTTGTATGGTATGAATTTAAATTAAAGGAAGAAAGTATACTACTGAAATTTGTGGTTCTACTTTTAGAAATGTAACATTCTCTATTTGGGATTGAGCCAAAAAAAAAATAGTGACACATAATTGAGACAGAGAGAGTATAAGGTCATCTCCAATAGTTGCTTCTATATCCACTTTTTCTATTTTTGGGATTTTTATTATTTAACCTTTTAATTTATCTCTTTATATAAATGTAATTATGTTTATATAATATTTTTATATAATTAATTTATCGTCTTAGCATTGTCGTATTATTTTGAAAATTTAATTATCGTGCATCTATTTTTAGGCACAAATTGAATTTTTATGTAGTATTTCGAATGAATTTTATCGTAATGTAATATGTATTTGATTATTTTGTATCACAATGATTTCACTTTTATTTGAATTATCCGTTCATATATATAATCTTTAATATTTACTTATAAATGATATTATTTAAAATTTTATGGTACAAAATAAATTTATATTGAATATAAATTATGTATGACAAATATGTAAAAAAAGATAGAATTTGTTTAATGGAAATAAGAAAATAAAATTAAAATAAAAAATATTAATATAATATAGAAGAAAAGGAAGAATATAAACAAGAATATTCTTTTTAGGTGGAATGGTTGGGGTAAGTTTACCCTATTTTAAGAATTTTCCCATTTTAGGGGGGGAAATATGGACAATAGTTGGAGATGGCCTAAGTGATGTCGTTTTATGATTTCAAGTTCTATCAGAAAATGAGCTTACAATACCGTAAAAAAGAAGTAGGATATGGGAAAGAGTTTAATAGGGCAAAGGTAAAATAAATAAAGGCAAAATGAAAAAAATAAAAAAATAATACATGATCACACCAAATTAATTATTTTATAGTGGTTTTGTTAAGCATACTAGATATGTTGTGGATGTTCCTGAGAAAAACGCTATGATAGAGCATGTCGACGATTCAAATAAATGATCACTCTGAGTCAGGTAAACAGAAGTTTTGTCAATTATATTTCTAATCGAATTTAGTTACGTATGAACGAATTGAACAATATAATTGTATGTGACAATCAAAACAAACTTTATACTAAAACTAACGATATGTACTTGTCCAAACAAGCTGTTTATATTTTATGTCCTGTATGAATAAAATATATTCTTCCTATTTGCCAGCTAGGAATATTCCAAACTCTTTTTTTTCTTCTACTTTTTATTATTAATTTTTCTCAAATTATTAAAATTAACCCCCCATCTGAACTCCATCATCCAACAAGGACTCTTTCATCTCCAAATTTTTCAACTTCAATTTCCAAAGCAGGGGTTTTACATTTTGACCAAAAGGGGTTTTTCTTAGAGATGCAAAACCTCATAATTATAACATAATCATCAGTTTACAAAATAAAAATTCATTCTTTTTACTATTCTTTCTTGAAGATGGGAAATATATTTGTGAAAAAACCCAAGATCACAGAAGTAGATAAAGCAATTCTATCTTTAAAGACCCAAAGGCGTAAACTTGCACAGTATCAACAACAGGTATACCCTTTTATTAATAAGTAATTGAGAAAGCTTATGTTTTTTTATTGGGTGGTTGTTACGTATCGTTTTATAATGTATCGTATTGTATTGTATGTATTGTTTTGTAAGTACAGGGTTTGGATTGATTGTATTGTTTCCCATCGTTTCGTTATACAATGCACTAGCAATATGAAGAATTGCGAAGGAAAAGTAGGGTAAAGGGAGAGCTACCAAAGAAAAGGGGTAAAAGGTAAAATAAGATTATTAAGGAGAAAAAGAGAGAAAACATAAGTTAACATGCGATCCAACCAAATCGATCGTTACATAGAATGACATTTTTCGTTGTTATGGAGCAACGGGTTAACAATATGTTATGATAAAAGGTAAAATAAGATTATTAAGGAGAAAAAGAGAGAAAACATAAGTTAACATGCGATCCAACCAAATCGATCGTTACATAGAATGACATTTTTCGTTGTTATGGAGCAACGGGTTAACAATATGTTATGATAAAGTATTAACATAACAAGCAAAACAAATATTGTAGTTAAAGTAACAATACGATACAATATAATAGCTAACAACCATCCAAATAAGCTGTAAATGCACTTTCACTTTCGTTGTTCTATTTATTTAGAATGCCTAATTTTATCAACTTATTGCAGCTAAAAGATAAAACTAAAGAGAGAAAATGATAATAATTGGATTTGTTCCTTTCCCTTTTTGGTGTTGGTTGTTATGAGGAAAATTCATGTGAGTGAATTATGAAATTCTCCATATAGGGCGTTATTTTCCAGCTTCTAAACTTGGTGGACAATAGGTCTGCCCCTTTACGTTCTGCTGACTTACTGGAATTATAATTGTGCAATGCTGTTGTCACTAGGTAGATGATCTTGAGGTTAAGTTGTATGATTCATTTTTCTTGTTATTTGGTTAAAAGGGTTGCTTTTCGGCTTTTCCATTCACAATATAGGTGCTCTCTTATTTCCTCTTTCGGGGTTATCAAGGAAATACAATTGTGTGTTTTCTTCTCACAGAAACACACATATGTACATATATTCTTATTTGTGTTGTAAAAAGATGTTAAGTAGTTGCGAGTAGGATTTCTTTGGTTGTAATATCACTCTCAGTGCAGAGCTATTCAATATCTGTCTCATTGAGTAGAAAGTAAGATCAATCTTGCAAAGCTTGGTGGTAATACAGCGAGTTAGGGATGTATGTATCTGCATAAAGTACAAAATAGATAAACAGGAGATGTTGGCTTTGCATGAGGTAGAAAAAGTTTTTGAGTTCTGTAAAAGAGAGATAACAGATACGGTGCTTCTCTATGAGAGATAAAAGGACCTCCAATGTTCTGCATTTTTTTCCTTTTTGAGTTAGAATCTTAAACGAATATCAGAATTACATGTTGGTCTCATTACCTTATCCCAACAAAATATTACTACTAGTTGGTCTCTGACCAGCTACAACTTACTGACATTGCTTTCAGTTGGATGCTGTCATTGAAGCTGAGAAACAAGCTGCAAGGGACTTACTACGTGAAAAGAAGAAAGATAGAGCCCTTTTAGCATTAAAAAAGAAAAAAGTGCAAGAAGAATTATTAAAGCAAGTTGATGTCTGGCTCATAAATGTTGAGCAGCAAGTAAGCAAATTTCTGCTTAATATAGTTCCATACTGTGTCGCCCTACTTTGGTGTTCTTTCTTTTAAGCATTTTCATTTGCTTTCTGATTGAGCACCCAATTTGTTTAGTTGGCAGATATAGAACTAACAAGCAAGCAGAAGGCTGTGTTCGAAAGCTTGAAAACTGGAAATAATGCAATTAAAGCAATGCAAAGTGAGATCAACCTAGAGGATGTTCAAAAGTTAATGGATGATACAGCAGAGGCAAAAGCTTATCAAGATGTAAGCTCTTTAAGAATATGGTTTCTTTTTTAAACTTGTGGTTTGGAAGTTCATTCATACCTGTAACTTAAAATGATTGGTCTTATTCATTGCAAAAGATCAAATGAGATTATACTTCCGCTTGAAATATTCAGGGTCTACTTTGGGGATATGTTAAACACTCCAAAAGAAGTTCAATTCACTTCATTTGAAAGATCAAATGTCAAACAACTGTCCTTCTGATGTCAAATCTGCATATTATGACATGCTTTTCTTTTCAAACTTTTGAAATGCTTGTTCTGTTTGAAATGACATAATGGTGTTGAGAAATAAGCTTCTTGCGGTATGACCTTTTAAAAAAAAGTTATCTGCCGACTGCCGTATAATAGCCAAATAACTGTTGCTCTGTGGTTTCTTTCATCTCCAATGGTGCTTATTATTTGGTTTCTAGATGTCTGTTTGGGCCATATAAGAGAAAAAAAATTATTGGTATATAAAATCAGCATTAAGGGAGTGCTGAGGAATATGTACTGTTTGGGTTATGTAAAATGAAAACCTTTAATGATCATGACAAAAAAATTGTGTCAATGTTAAATAAGGGATGGGACTTTGTCAAGATAGATTAGATGATTTAGTCCTCTTATGCAATACAACAGTCTATAAGCAACTTCCCTATATTAATTTAAATCGCGCTCTTTTCTTATTGTCCCTATTCCTATCATCTTTGATTATCCAATCAGTATTATTGTCATTGTTATGCTCACACCTGTAGACCTATTCTGTTGACATGGACAAAGTTTGGAAAACCTCTGAAAATTTTTTAATCTTTACCTGGGATATATAAGAGTTCAGAATCAAGTCTCTTTAGAAAGATCATCTTTTGTCTCATGATAGCCTGCTCCAGTATCCTTAGAAAACTCTCATTTTTGGACAAGCCACACACTTCATATGTTTCTAGTGATTCACATGGATCTTCTATGCACTAGTATGTGCTTGTTGTCTTCACAGGGAACTTGTTTAAGATGTGGACCATTTGATTTTTTTTTTCCCAGACTTGGACAGCGAAAACTCTTTTATTTCATGCTCGCATTGTTTCTGGAGATGTCCCAAGGAGTTATTCTCAATCAGAGCCGTTTGTGCTTACTACCTAACCATGTGCATAACCTTTTTTTTGCTACAGAACTAGGTTTAGACTGCTTCCATGCAAAATCGATATTTTTTATAGGTGAAGGCTCATGGTTCGTGCATCCGGCCTTTTAACTTGTTATTTTACTAGGTGCAATGTATGAATGAAATTTTAAAATTTCCTGTGAATAACAAGTGCTATACTCGAAAAAGATCAGCTTATTGTAGAGAACTCTCCCTTTTCTAATTTCCTTTATTTTGCTTCCTTGACTGCCATTCCTTTTTGCAGGAAATTAATGCAATTCTTGGAGAGAAGCTATCTGCAGAAGATGAAGAGGAAGTTTTAGCAGAATTTGAGAATCTGGAATCTCAGGTTTGTTTTGCATTTAATGAAAGCATTTGGTGCTAAAGATCTTGTTTATTTATTATTTTCAGCAGATATTTTATAAGGTTAATGACAACAGGCTATTGCATTAGGAGCGGGGTTTACCCAGAGCGCACCCAAAGGGTAGCGGCTGCAGGTTCCCTTCTCGTTAAAAAAAAAAGCTCTTCTATTTCTTCTTTCCATATAAACCGCATTAGTGCTAATGAGGCAACATTTCACGCCTTGTGTCTTCTATGACCCAGCTAAATCTACTTCACAGTGTCTAGCATTGTCCAAAAACTACTACTATGCCTCAGTCCCAAAGAAGTTGGGGATTGTCCAAACAGTGTCTAGCATTGTTCATTGCGTCTCTAATAATCTCAAAACCTCCTCCCACGAGTGTGTAATTAGCTAGCTCGTAATGCCAAAGGCGTTACATCCTCATCCAAGTACATAAAGCACCATTTTACACGTGATCCTTCTCTTATTCAAGTTTTTAGCTATCAAGAACATTCCCCTAACTACCAACCTAGTAAAAAGTCACCTTTATTGGTGTCGTGTATATCCAGATTGGTCAGTGCAGGAAGCCCGTATCTTCCCAGATCGAAAGCCAAAATGCACAGGGTTTTACTGCTCCCAACCCCCATCTGCATGAGCCCACATCCCTCCAAATAAGTTCTTCTGTTTCCTTTTGTTCCCGAGTTCTTTTCCAATACGCCCTCAGTGGATCATTTTCTATTTCAACTCCAGTTTCCAGCTAGAACATCACTCCCTTATCTTTAATAATTGACATTAACCTGATGGCATGGGAACTTTTTTTGTAGTTAACTATGCAAGATCTGCCAGAAGTTCCTTCGGCAGCACTGTCTGCTGAAAATGTGGAAGAGAAATTGGATCTTCCTGATGTGCCTACAAAAGCTCCAGTGGTTGCAGATGCTGTTAATGAGGATGCTCAAGATACATCTACTGGGGTTGCTGTGCGAAAGAAAGGTTTCTCTATTTTTCTCTTGCTTATATCTATACAAGCATTCTTTTTCTTCATAAAAATGATGTCTTCTGATATTTTTGTTCTGTTTTATTTTGCACAGTTTTGGAGGAGCCATTACCTGCTTGATCTCACTGTATCTCCGTTCATGATGTCAAGTTTCACTATTTGAAGTCTCTTGATGTTAAAAACCATGTCGGTGACTATATGTAACTTATATAGTGCTTTGGTTATTTTCGGATGTTTTTGTACCCTCTCTTGTGACTGTACAGTTTATCTTCCTATTTCTGGGTTCACATTCGAGATATCACATTTGTACAGTTTTTTCTGTAACAGTGACACATTCCAGAGTTATTTACCAGTATTATTCATCGTCATGTTTGATCAGGCTCTTAAGCATCAGGCCCTGATAGCTTGAAATAAAGGGAAATTTTGATCACTAGCCATTTTTGGACGCGCTCAATGGGGACTATCCACCGTTTCAAAATTCATTGAAAAATAGCCAAAAATTCGCGCGCACACTTAAGCTCCATTAGCGTTGGAAAAACACCCCAGATTAGCCCCATAACAAAAAACTGGAGCTTTGAACAAAACTTGTTCAAAGCCCAAGTATTTTGTTATGGGACTTTATATATAAAGCTGAGTCCCATAATAAAATGATGGGGCTTTGAACAAGTTTTGTTCACAGCCCCAGCATTTTGTTATGGGTTATGAGACTTTATATATAAAGCTTCAGTCCCATAATAATGCTGGGGCTTTGAACAAGTTTTGTTCACAGCCCCAGCATTTTGTTATGGGACTGAAGCTTTATACATAGTCCCATAACAAAATGTTGGGGCCTTGAACAAAACTTGTTCAAAAGCCCCAGTATTTATACTGGGGTTAGTTTACTGAAGCTTCCCCAGTACAAATACTGGGGCCTTGAACAAGTTTTGTTCAAAGTCCCAGTATTTATACTGGGATTTGTCCGGAGGTGGCTATTTCTCAGCGAATTTGTTTTTGACAGCTACAAATCAATTAACGCGCGCCAAACAGGCCCCTACACTAATTTTTTACTGAAATAAAGATGATGGTATTCTTACATTTCAAGTAAAGCAAATTTTAACAACGGGTAGACCCTTTAGTTAACTCATTGAGTGATGAACAATTGTATCGTTTAACTTTCGAATGGCAATCTGTGTAGCCAAGTGGATTCCGCAAAAGTAAAGCTAAAAATCTACATTTAGTACTTAGTAGATTGACCTTATTTGATATTCCATATGGATAAACTTTTCTTTACATTGCAACAGAAGACGTATATTTCTTCAACTAGATCAAGAAAATGTGGAAATACAAGGATGCATTGCACCTCATTTGCAAAAAATATACATCTGCATATCACGTAGTCGACGAGCCAACTACTCTATTAAATGAATATGGCATGAATGGGAACATTTCTGCATTGCAGTAATTTCCATATACGCATAGCATGTGGTATATTCCTCCTAATCAACAGAGAAAATGTTCAATAGCAAAGAATCTATGAACAGAGGAGGTTGCTATCCATTAATCCAAGTAAAAGAGGGTAACAATTTTCCTAAGATTCTTGGCTTCTTGACATGTTTCCATAAGCAATCTGCTGTCATGAAAGGCAAAGCAAATAACTTGCTGCACTTGGGAAATGATGTCCATGTTACACAGCCTACATCAGTAAAAACCAATTCAGATTAGCCCAATCCATAGTGGTAAAGTACCTCAACCCAATTCAAATGGGATCAACCATCAAGAATTACCAAAGAGCTCAACCACCAATAAAAATCAACCAAGGATACAGCAATAGCGAAAAAAAGACGCATATACAACTTGTAACAATTTCTACAAGACTATAAAGAAGAGGCATGCGACCTGCATTAGATTGTTATGGTGATAAAAAGCTCCTTCAAAACAAGTTGCCACAGTGAGGGAAATACAAGGGAGGAAAGTTCTAATATAACCATGATATGAAGTATGAGAATACTTTTGTTCTGCCTGTCTGTTTTATACAGTTTTTCACAAGTTCACTACAACGTGACAAAGACTCTACTGAAGGCATATAAGTTTGAACAATAAATCAGATGTCCATGTTTACCTGCTAAACATATAAGAGAACTAGTTCAAGTTGAATTTAGTGATTATTTACCCAAATCAGTCAAAAAGGATTATCTTTTGCATACCTGCTAGCTTCTAGCAGTGAGAGATGATCATTGTGAGGTTTCTCTATCACATGTTTCACCTGCAAATCCAAGAAGTCAACATTATGATAATGTTCGGAAGCACTGCTAACAACACTGAGTTATCGACAGCTGCTGGAAACCAAATATAATCCGTGCATTCAAACAGAAGTCATTATGACATAGTGGAAAAAAATTTAAATCAGAAGAAACCTTTCTTCCTCTCTCTCTTGAAACTTGGACGTGATCAACGGTTATATTCGCGAAACATCTTAGGTGTACATGTTACTTACTCGAAAACATCAAATTAAGAGAAACGACTGATATTCTCCAAACAGCCACTATTCAGATGACTAAAACTAGGACTTCGCCACCCTCCCCTTGTCAAACACTTTTGGGTTTCCAATACTCACGCCCACTGAAAGAGCAACACAAGAAGCAACTTTTCTTTTTATAACGGCGGTATCTGGGCCAGCTTGCACGCACCTCAACTAATTCCACCGGCCACCTCTCACCAGCAACAGGTACCGGGTAACTCTACCCACAAAAGCTTGGATAGATGGGAAAGAAAGACCTAGATGTTTTTTTTTGTCTCCATTGGATTTGAACCTGAGACCCCATGGTTCTCATCCCACTTCATTGACCACTAGGCCCCACCCTTGGGTGGGGAAGCGAATTTTAAATTTCAGCATTCAGCCATTAAATCAATTTCAAGGCAAAGCTTAGGGTTATAAAGATATAGAAGTCACGAAAAGGGGAACGACTGTGGTTATCTTGAAAAGGGGGAAGAAAAGAAAGGTGTTCCAGTGCCATGCATAACATGGATAAAATATCCGTTTAGCGAATAGTTTTGTGTGATGCCATCAAGGACAATTTCTCTCCTAATGAAGAGCAACCTAATGCAACAGAAAATAAAAGTAAATGCATTTACTTTAGACAATAACTCCTGACTTTCCGGAGGTTGTTTTTCCAAGCTTTGCGGCAATATCACAGTTAGCAGCTCTGGTTTCTCAGCACGAAGAGCACCTCTTATGACAGCAGCATTGGTGCCTGCTGCTCCAGAAGTAAAGATGTGATTTTTCTGGGAAAGAGAAAAAAGAAGAAGTTGATAAAACACTGAAAAAATATAAGTCGTTTTCACTATCTCTTCAACTAAAGGAAGGGAACCATACCGTAATAACTAAGGCATAGCTTAAAATCTCAATAAGTTCTTGATGCATAAATCCCATATTTCGTGTACCAAAAAACCCAATATTTCTTGGGCCTTGTTGTTGAATTGCTAATAACTCCTGAAAACATGAGAAACCATTATTATGTACAGTCATAGACAAACATTAAACTATAGTAGATTTTGTAGGCTAAGAATGACATTGTGAAGTGACTTGCCAGGTATTAGATATACCAGAGGTTGAATCACTTAAAAGATTTCCAGTCTAAACTTTAAAATGTCACAGCAAAGAGTAAATAACCCAACCACAAGCAGATGTAACTTCAGTGAGAAATTAGTTGTAATTTGATCTGATCTTCCATATTCATCTACTTAACTAAAGATGTTAAATGCCATAAGGAATGTGCCTTTTTAGAGGTAACAAATATTAAAGCATGGCGATTACTCTAACAATATACTCCTAAATTACATCGCAATTCCAATATGTCGCAGGTATAAGACCAAAATCAAAAGCAGTAGACCACGCCAAACCTGCAAATAGTCCACATCTGGCACTGGCTTATACTCTTGTACCAAAACTGATCCTGACCCTTCAACAACAGACTGAGCTTGAGTTGGAATCTGGGAGCTGCGTTCTTCATCAGAACCAAACATCTGAATTGCATAATCGTCTTCATTCCTCAAACTATCATTGTTGTGATTTCTTTCAGCGTCTCCATCTGGCCACTATACCAGCACATAGAAAACAGAGGCCCCTGGTAGTAAATCATAAGTGAAAACCAACTGATGCATGAAAATGCATAATCATGAGAGCCTCTAGTTTGTATGATTGGAAGTTACTGAAAATGTGTGCAGCCTAAAATTGCAAGACAAAATTTAAGCTAAAGCTAAAGAAGATCCAACTATGCCATTGGTGGATCTAGTGGCAGGATACCCAAACTTGTTCCTCTCATTCTAATCATCAAACTGGCCGATCCCTACAACCTCACAATCCAGTTTTAACAACGGAAAGGTCAATACAACAGGAAAGACTAGGACAATAGATGTACGAAAGACAACAAATAACCACCATGACAAACACATACAATTGCTTCCTCTTTTTTTAAGTAAACGTGGTGTATATGGCCAACTTGTGCCCACCTCGACTAATTCCACGGGGTACCTGCTACCTCCTACCAGCACAGGTATCGGGTAACTCTGTCCACCCTCATAGTTCTTTAACCCACTTCATTGACCATTAGACTATACCCTTGGGTACTGCAATTGCTTGTTTCACATCCACAAGTATTTGACTTTCTATCTAACAAAAAGTTTAATTTCTACGATACACAAAAGTTATTGCCACATATATCAACACAGCAGCAAGATCAAGCTACACTATATCAACAAACTACTATCACTTTCTTATAATAATCAAAACAACTTACTGTAAACATGACCAACAATAAAGTTTTAAGCTTGCCCCCAATCAAAATCCAAAATTGTAAAAGACCCAATTTTCCAATTATTCAACAAAGTCAATCTTGCATTAGTACAGCAACAAAAACCCAATATATGAATTTCCAACAATAAAGTTTTGAAACCCAATTTTCCAATAATCACAAAGTCAATCTCAACCATTAGAACAATAAAAAAGAACCCCATTTAGCTATATATGTAAGTAAACACAAAGAGAAAAAGATTAATACCATTTGTCCATTGGAAGATGAGTTAAGTGAAGCACATCTTTTGGAAGAAGAAAAAGAATAACTGGTGTTGGAAAAGTTAACAACTTTATTGAAATTAAAAGGGGGAAGAGGCAAGAAAGTGAGCCTCAATGAAGAAGTTAGCATTCTTGATTTTGCCAATACAACTAATACTTTAACTATATTTGATAGCAAAACTTTTTGAAGTTTCCCCTTTCTGCTCAAATCCCCAAAGCCCTTTTGCCCTTTTGTTGTTGCACAAGGACAGCTAGGTGAGAGAGATGATAGGTTTACAACTTTGGACAAAAGGACATCCTTTTCATTCCTTTTGTGTTTGTGGTATACTCTTATTTTTCTTCAACATAAAAAATCTTCAACTCCCTTTAGGTGTTTTCTTTTCTTTATTTAATTTAAAAGTTGTTAAATCTCTAGTGTAGGAAGTGTCATTTTACATATCGTGATTTGGTGTGATGTAACTTTTTTTTTTTAATAATTTTACTTATTAAATTTTTGATTTTACCTTATAATCCTACCTTTTATAATAATTATACCACGTACCTTATTTTTGTTCACAATATTGTAATGTCGTCCATAAATTGTAGTTGCATTGTATTATCAAAATGTTATATTAAGAAAACAATTCAATTTAATACAATGCAATATGTTATGTTTTGAAATAATAGGTAACAACCATTGATTATACTAGTTCGTACTTTATGCTATTTTTATTTTGAGACTTCCTATTTGCAGTGGTGGATTTAGAGAAAATCTACGGGTTTGGTGGAACCCAAAAGATTTACTACACATCGTATTTTTGTTAAAAAAAATTATTAAATATGTACAAAAATCAAGTCGAGAATCCAGTCACTTGTACTTGAGATTGTTATCCGAAAATTTAGAACCCATAAAGTTCAAATCCTGAATCCGCCTATGTCTATTTGCATATATTTTTTTGATTTGATGAAGATTTTTTAATAAGACCATGAAAAATAGAATTAGTTAATGTGGTATAAATTTTATTATACCTTGTTCTTTTGTATTCTTCTTTTTCGATCTATCTTAGTTGGTTTTTATTAATATAATATTTTATATATAGCGATATATTTTATAAGTAAATATTTCTTAAATGTATCTGGTGATACCATAATAAGAAAATCATACCTTTGAAAAATAATTAAATTACTTTAAAGGTCAGTAACAATTTTCATTACACGATTACCGTACGTAAAATGAATGATAATAAACTCATTAGAATGAAGTTTTCAAAATAATCTTTTATAGTAAAATTTGAGCTTGGCATTAACTGAAATTAAACAGATAGATCATTTGAACACTTACCATGTGCGCAAGTTGAAATAAGGAATAACAAAAATGTTTCATCACGACGTACAATAATCCTTCTTGTTCTTTCTGTGCTCAACAAGTACTTTTCTGTTCTTTTCAATTTTCTTATTAATCTCGGTCGTAAATATGTCGTCGCTGGCAAGGGACATTATAGTATTAGTTTGTAAGTAATATGAGTCAAACCACATAAATATATGCTTCAGTATCTCAATATAGTTAGTATAGTTATCACATTCCTCTCATTTCATTTTTGGTAATTGCATTATTACTGAAGATATACATAATGTGGAAGGAGTTTCTCAGCTTTGATCTTCAGCTGATTTTGGAGAAAGTGTATAGTAAATTGTAATATTATATATAATAATATTGAATTACTTTACTCGTCATATTAGTTACTACAAATATTACTATATAATATCCTAATAGTTCATAACTCCATGAAATATTAACCGCTAATTAATATTTTTGTACTCCATTACGAGATAGACAAGTCAAGAGTTTTTTTTTTCATGGTTGTTTCACTATTTTGATTTCATTTTTTTTATCTAAGTATTTACTCCTATATTTATGTTTTTCTTTCTCTTCTTCCAAATCTATTTTTAAAATTATTATTCTTGAGCCAATGGTCTTTTGAAAATAGTTTACCACCTCACTCGAGGTAGAGTAATATACGTGTAATCTCACCCTTCCGAAAATCGCACTCGTTGGATCGTACTGGATATATTATTGTTGTTGCTGTTGATACTAAGCTCTAGGCCACCATTAATACACTTCCTTAGTCACTAACATTTTTCAATACACAATCCATTACTATCATTCTGTATGAGCTTCTTAGAATAATAGTAAAGGAAAATCAGATTTTTAAATTGATACATTATACAACTAAAAGCCATCGTGATCACAGAATTATAACACAAAATAATTATTGGAAACACTAAAAGCTATCGTGATCACAAAATTATAATACTCGTACAATATAAGGAATAGAAATACAAATAATAAAAAAATGAGTACAAATACATACCAAGTTCTAAACACAAAATATTCAAGGAATTGTTGAGATAATATTTGTCAACTGTCATAATAAAACAATGATAGTAGTAGTAAAACAATATATATGTTATTCATGTGTTATTATCTCTTAATAATGTTTGTACGATGAGTGGGGATCATTAAAACGAAAAAATAAAATAAAAATTGAGGATGTAATTGACACTAATAAATATTTTTAGGGACTTAACCAAACATTTTGCAACATTACTAAAAAAGTGAAAAGGTTCCATTTTTAAGCTGAATGGACGTTAAGCTCACGCAGTTTTATGCAAAGCAACTTTGGAGAAATCACAGAGAGAAACAATGAGTGAAGTGAAAGGCATTATATTGGATGCTTCAGTTCTTTTAGCAGCACAAGATGATGTAAATGGAAACTCAATTCTTGGACCAGGAGCTGATTATGTTCTTGGCAAGCTACGATACTCCAACATATTCACTGTAAACACTCTTCAAGAATCTTCTTTTTCCTGCATTTATTACCTCTATTCTGTTTTGTTGAATCGAGGGTCTTTTGGAAACAATCGAGGCAGAGGTAAAGTCTGCGTATATTTCACCCTCCTCGGACCCCGCTCGTGGGATCACACTGGTTATTTTATTGTTATTATTTTTGTTGTTGTTGTTGTTTATTACCACTATTCTCAATTCTTGCAATATTTGAGGGTTCCCAAGAATCTTTCCTTTATTGGTCTGAAGTTAAAGATTTGATTTTTTTATTTACAGTTTAGTTGGGGTATGAATTTTTTGTGTGCATTATGTTTTATTTAGTGAAGTAATTATTATTGGACTACTTTCTTGATTGATCAATTAATCAACTGAGTTTCCATGTCAAATTAGTCACGTAGGTTTCGACTTTCATAAATTATATGTAAGCAATAAGATTAGCATCAAAGCTACTGTCTTTATGCAACCTGTTGGAATCCTCATTGGGTTCTTAGAGTAGCTTGATACTAATCATTGGATTCAATCTAATTTTGCCAATTGTATCTTCTTTTTTTCTGTTGTCAATTGGGTAAAGGTGATTCTTTTATGGAATTTTGTGGTGAGATAAGTAGATTTGTGGGCCGTGAGAGTTGTTTTCTCTCATCTTAATTATTTGTGGAAAGTGGATGAATCTTTTCGTTTTACAATGTTAAGTTTTTCAATTTGTGCAGGCTATATCGTATGGACCTGATCTTTCTGCTCCAAAGGTGATATACTACTTTATGCTTTTATGTTTTGTTTTCTGAAAAAATTGGAGTCTGAAACAATTTGCAACTGCTTGTTATAGGTGCGCCTCCTCCAAGAAAAAGCAAGAGTATATTCCTACAAATGTTTTGTCTTCAGGTCATCAGCCATAGACAACTTTGTAAAGGAGGTTTCTCTGGCTTGGGGCAACCATACTGGAAGTTTTATGCATGTAGTTTCCAGTTGCATAGACGAGGGGATTTCCCAATTGATAAGTTCTGGCTGGCTGATCACTGTTCTAAGTGAGTTCCAATACGATGGACTTTTTTCTTTTTTGTTCTTTTTCATAAGCCACCAATGCATGGATAACCTATAGAAAAGGGACAAAGAGAGAAAAGAAGAAACGACTTGAAGTTTTCTGATTTAAATATCTAAGATGTTTCCAATAGTTGTTACTAAATGATGGATAGTTTTTAGCTTTTAAGCTTTCCTAGTTCCAAATGCATTTCACCCTAACATTTGAAAGGTCCTTTTGAAGCTCAGATTGGATTTCATATTTGTACTCCGTGAAAAGGTTCCAAAACTCTAATATGCTGCACTTATCTCAAAAACTCTAAACCCTTACATTACCAAACTGTATTCTTTACCAACATATAACCTGATTTTTTTTAATTGAGGTGAGTGAGTATGATAATTATTGACAGAAGGTTTGATATCTGTAGTAACTGTTGGGTGGAAAGTTTGTTGTCATTCTCTTATGTACTCTGCATGCAAGCTTCTCATATCTGACCTATTTTTGCAGGATCTCCTGGAAAAGCATCAGGTATAATCTCACTACTATCCTATGTTGCTCGGATCCTCCGAAAATGCTTCCGGGCGTGTGTCGGATCATCCAAAAGTAGTGCATTTTTGGAGGATCCGACACGGGTGCGGCGGCAATTTGGAGGATCCGAGCAACTTAGCTACTATCTAGTCCCTTCAGATGATAGATTCGAACACTGAAAGGGATTTTCTTACTCATATTCTAAGAAACTCTTACCTTCTAGCTTGTGAATTGCTGTTGCAATTTCATATTGAGGAAATTTTGTTTCTTCTTTCAAGAATTAAAGTGGTTGTTTTCTTCTTAACCTTAAGTTTATACATACATGTCAGATGTTGAAAATAGCCCAGCAACAGAAAATCCAGGCAAGATTTTCATTAACAAGCTTGAAGAATTGCTTCTGACTATCTGTAATTTGAATAAAAAGGTGAGAAAAAAAATATTTTTTACTGATTTGCATTTTGCCTTCCTTAAACTGCTCAAAAAAGATTTGCTGGCAACTCCATAAGAACTACACCATAGTGGCTTCTCTGGTTCATTCCTTGCTAAAGCTAGTGTTAGTATCTAATGAAAATTTCCCCAGGGGCAAGACTTTGGTCTAGTGGTAAGAGTGCAACTTGCAATGTGTGGATTAGGCACATGTCACGGGTCCGAACCTTGCTGAAAACAAAGCCCTTAATAGGACAAAGTGGCAATTAATGTATCCAAATTGTAGGACGAGTGGCAATTACTATTCTTAATATTTCTTCATTTTATGTTTTTGGACAATCAGGCAATTGGCCGGGAAGTCAAGACAGTTGGTTACTTGATGAAGCCTTCTCGTGAAGAAGATTTTGCAAAGGTCAGTTTTGGAGGAAAAATGGGTTGAAAATTTACTTATTGCACATAAATGGTCATCAGGCATCCAGACTTCTTGCTTCTTCTTAGTCTAAGGAACGATCACAGTGTGACGTTTGTTCTTCCCTTCATGTTATATTTGATACTTGACATATTCTTTATCTTTTGCAGAGAGGTGCATTCCCCTTAAATCCTACACCAAATGGGTTAATTTTTGTGGCCCTTAACTACGAGCTCCCTATATCATGGCAGTTACAAGAAGTTGACTGTGTTTTACATAAAGCAACTGATGACATCATCGCTGTTGAAATGAGCAGCTCTTCAGATTCTGAAAACAAAGTTACTTATACAGAGGGCATGGAAGAGTTACAAAGGTGAATTTCTGCTAATAACTTATTATTGGTCAACAGTAATTAATATACTGCAGAATAGGAAAAAGGGTGCAGATTCTTTACTATCTCTCCTTTGATCGCCTTCAAACTTCTATTGTAACCCTTTGATAAGAATCTTAATGATGTTTTTCATTTCTCTGTGAGTCGCCTTAACACCCTTTAATTTGTCAAGTTGAAAAAAATACGGTGTTCAAAAATTTCATAGCTATATACTAGTCATTGGAAGTCTGCTCAACTAAGCTCATCTATAATCAAAAGTTTGAAGCATTCAGTTGTTTGAATGAATCCTACAGAGATTGCTATGAGTGTAAAGAAGCCCTGTTGTTCGCGATCATTAATAACAAGAAGTGGATGATAAGAAAGTTATAGCTAACTCTGGTTCAGTTGAGAAAAGTTTGTAGCTTTACCTCACATCTGAACTGTAAGGTTCATTATAACTTGGAGAAATAAAAAAGATTTTAACTCATTTGGTGATAACAAAATGTGGATGCTGTACCTAGATCCTTGCACTTTCTTGATGGTAATGACTTTCTTCCCAAGCAGCGGAATGGCATGATTCTAATTTTTATCTATCTGAAAGATGCATTGCACCACGTTGTGTTCAGCTAGAAGTGGTAATGAGTGTTGAAATAATTTCTGGTCACTTGGATGTAAGTTTTTGGAAAAAAAAAAAAAAAAAAAAAAAAAACTCTGTTTGAGCTTTAATGATTTCATGTCAGAGGAATATGTTTAAATTTCACTGAAGCTCCTTCAATTGTATTCTGGTCAGGTACATCAGATGCCATCCTGACTATTGTGTGATTGACCCATTCAGCAACATTTATCCTGTTCTTGATCGGTTGAAAATACAGCAGATTTTAGGTGGTTTGGAAAATCTTACCAGCAAAAGTTGCAGTAAAATCAGGGGTCCCCATTTTCTAAAGGTTCTTTATCCTATATGGTACCATGGATATGTTTATACTGTCATTAGGAAAACCTATTGTGAAATCTTTGAGAAACTAAACTGTGAACTCACAATACAAAAGCAGAACACTGGAACACCTTAGTTCATGACAGTTCACTACTCTTCTCATCATTTATCATATAAATCTGTAGTTTCGTCTACTTGCTAGATAGTTGAATCAATGTGTGCTTTGCAGGTTGTTAATTTTTGTGACCCAAAAATGGAAGAAAAGCTAGCCGATGCAAAACTGTCGCTTCCAAACATTGTAAAGCCCCAAGTTGCTTGTGGAGTTGCAGATGCTCACAGCATGGTAATGCTGAATTCTCAATCCAGCAGGAATAATATTCTTGGTTCCATTATTTCGATCTACAATCTACATTTATATTTGAACTTCTACTCTCTAAAACATTTGGCATTATGGATTCCTTCGTTTGAAGTTTATGAAAAATTAAATCCTGTAGACTATCTATGCTTCACCCGCTAATTTTTGACTTTGTGTATCTTCCTTCTTTGAGAGTTTTCCTGTGAATTGTCAATAGATGTTGCAACTTCTTTTTCTGAAAAGTGAATTTTCTATATGGAAATCTTATCTTGAATTTTTAATGGGACAGGCCATTGTCTTTAAGGCAGAAAGCTACAAAGACCTCAGTGTCCCTCTTCCAGCTATTGTGCAGGTAAACAAGGGGCTATGTCTAGTCATTATTTGTTCAATCAGCCTCTGGAATTGTTAGATTTAACTTGAAGGTTCTACATCGGTGCCTTGGTTAAATTGATTACATAGCTTCTCATCGCTACATAAGATGCTTTCTATATATGCAAAAACGGCAATGGTTGGGCAACTTGATTGTATCAGATACTGATTACATTAGCAGGAGAGGTTCATACTGATTAGATTAGCAGGAGTGGTTCGGAAGCACAATGTTGTGCAAAGGACGGTTAATTAGCATGTTCATTCTTGTTTGCTTCTTTGATGATTGTTGAAAGGATCTCTATATTTGTCACCCAAATCAATTATTTCCTGCTAAGATAAGCTTTCTCCTCCAAGTTAAATATGAAGACAAGTGTAACTGCAGGAGTATGTGGATCATTCATCCACTATGTTCAAGTTTTACGTTGTAGGGAAGAAGATCTTCTTCGCAATTAAGAAGTCTACACCTAATGCAGATACCTTGATAAAATTAGCTGAAGAAAAGGAGCTGAAGCCATTACTTTTTGATAGGTAATTTACCCCCTCAAATTCCCCATTCTTCTATGCAAGCACTTTCTATGCCTGTTAAGAAGACGGATATTTGCAGCTTGAAATCTCTACCTGTTGACAAGGAAAAACAGCAACACAGCCAAAATGAAGATAATAAACGGATTGATCATGAGCTAGTCACTGATGCCGCAAATTGGTTAAGAAACATGCTTGACCTTACCATCTTTGGCTTCGATGTTGTGGTGAGTACTTTTGTATTCCTTACACCTTACAATCTATGTTTTATCTGGTTAGCCTTTTGTTTTCAGTTTCTTTCTCTAAGGATAGAAAGTTTGAATCAGCTTTAGGAGAATAAGACGTCTTCATCCATAGTTGTTAAAAATTAAAAAGATATGCTCAAAATAGATAGCTTCCATTTGTGCTCTGAACCAAATCATTCAAGCTGAACTTTTTGTAAGACTCAGTTGTCCGATGAAGGCCATGATCTCACTCATCTTGCTAGAGCTGCTCAGATGAGATGTCAAATAAGCCCAGGTTCACCCAGTGATTGTGGATAAGAACATATGCATGATTTATCCATATCCTTTTGCCAAAGTTCTTAGTAGTGACAACCTCTAGGTAGACCAGGATCTCGCCATACCAAATAAATTCTTCCTTGACTCCATTATATAGTGTTTTGATTATGCAATGTTATTGTTAATTCAGCAATCTAATGTTAAAATAAATGAATACTAGAAACAGACTTAACTCTACCAGCAAACCTCTCCTCCGCCTTTGTTGCCCCTTCCATGATCTGTTTTATAGTGGCCTGTTAGTCTCTGTACTGCAGGGATAACTTTATTTCTAATGGAAAAGTAAAAAAGAACCATATAAAAGGTTTAAAGAAATATTTGCCTAGACCAGACAGAGTCATGTCAATGGTTTTGCTCTAAACTGAGTTCTGAAATCTTTACCGCTAAATCCTTGGTGCTATGCTGAGCATATCACCCAAATAAATAAAATAGGAATCGACAAGATAATAGTTAAATTAGGATATATCGTGATATATTATTTCAATGGAATTTCAGATCCAGGAAGGCAGTGGTGACCATGTCATTGTTGATGTAAATTACCTTCCATCATTTAAGGAAGTTCCGGATGAGGTTGCAATACCCACATTCTGGGAAGCCATAAAGGAGAAGCTGACCGGCAAACAGAGCGCAGAAGCTGCAACATTGTTGTAATATTCATCAATATCCATCTTAGTAACATCACTAATAAAAATGTCAATCAAACAGATAAATTTCTGATGCTACTCATGGTATTAACTTGTGGCTCTTTCTGTAATTTTTTCTTCTTTAGCATTCTGTAAATCCGCGATCCTATTTCATGATGTTCAGGTTATCTGAGATGTTTTTACTGTGTCATTCCATGCCACATAACTGATTACAAAAGTGTAGACTGTAAATTGGTGAATCCGATATATTACTGGGACAAAATCGTACTGTCATGGTGAAGTAATTCACTGTGTTGGGAATGATTAGCTCGGTCTTGTATGTGTTGGAACTTAGGTCAGCATCATGAAATGGCTTGATTAGTGTGAATAATTTTGTTCACTGTAAAGGCAAAAAAGACGAGCACTTATAGTGGCGTACACAAAAATTTTCATTAGTGGTGTCTTTTTAAGTATGGTGCTGCCACTTGCAAGAATTTTCATTAGTGGTGTCTTTTTAAGTATGGTGCTGCCACTGGGATTTGAAACCTGGACTCCGCAATTAAAATGCATGTGCTTATACCAGCTCAACTACTATTTCTTTTATTTTAGTGGTGTCTTTCTCTATTTTTATAGGCAATTTTCTGCTTTTGCTTGATATTTTATATACGTATTTAACAAAAAAATTTGATTCAGCGGTGTCGGATGACACGGTAAGACGTGAATAGATACGCCCCTGAGCACTTAACTAGACCATCCATTAATTCCCCCCAAGAACCGAAAAAGCGGATTTAACTCATATCCATTGACGTTGTATGTAAATATTTATACTACAGTATGAAGAAAAAACAGTACACTATTAGCATGCTTTTAACTTGTTGTAGATATAACATGTTTTACTTTTCGAATTACTAATCTTACTTATAAAAGATTTATTTATAATTATCATTAATGTGACATAACAGTGTAAATTTTTTATTTTGAGCTAGTAGCATGTACCAAATTCCTTGGAGCCCAAGCTTCAATAGACCCAAAAGAGTCGATGAATAAAAATATGGGCACACGTCACGTACAGTACACTACCACTTTTTGCTCCAGGTAAACCAACGACCCGACTCTGAAACCGAAAAATCCTCCCACTATATATATCTTCCCACTTAGTATCATTTTGACCTTTGCAAGAAATCTTTTGTGGAAGGAAAATTAGAAGAAGAAGAAGAATATTAATTAGCTCTAACCCTAAATTTTAGTCTATCTTAAAACACTATTAACAAAAACTATATATGTATAAATAAAAAGAGATTATCAATATCAATCTTATAGTTATTATGGCTTTAGAAGAATCAACAATTATCCTCCCTAATTCATTGAATTCATCGGCTACATCATCACTCGATCTTGACCGTTCATTTGATCACACCTCCGCTTCTTCATCACCGTCTGATAATTCATCGGCATCTCTTTCTAGAAATTCTTCGTTGAGCAAACTCAACGCGCTTGCTCCTGCGTTCGTTCCACGTACCTCATCGTCACCGTCAATTTCTCCGTCGCCGTCGCTAACTGATTTGAATCAAACCGGAAAAATATCAGTCCACGTGTACGCTTCCCCTGCCGGTTCAACTTTCCATCCGGTTTACTATTTGGAGCATGATAGTAAAAATGGAGGTTTAACTGATGAAGCTGCTCAAAAGCTTGTTAATCAAGTAAGCACAATACTGTACTTTCTTTTTTATTTACTGTTGATGCTATCTCTACTTTTAATGAACTCCGTATATGTCCGAAAAGATGAATTAGTTAGTATCGGAATGAAACCGCCCAAGCGGAGTGGATGTGGAGAATTACCAAGCTAGTTTGGGATTGAGACGTGGTAGTGGTGGTATGAAAGTAGTTGTTATTGTATTATTGTTTAGAGTTTAAGTTATATACACTGTCGGTTTAAATAAATTAAGCTTCCCTAAACAATGGGACCTGTAATTATGAAAATGCGTCAGGTTACCTGCTCCAACAGGTAAATTTAACTTAATAGTGTAAAAATTGATATGTTCAAATGGTCTGTAAGGTGATGTGTTCCATGCAATGTTACTTTGATGTGTTTACTCCTCACTAGAGAATCTAAAATATGTGGTTGTAAAGTTTGTGTGTTTAACGACTAATGTTGCATATATAGCGTGGCATTTACGATTGATTGAGTGGAAATGAGAGGATTACTAACCTTTATCTTCATAATTCCGTTGGGCTTATAATACTAGCTGTAAGTAGGTAATAAGCTGAGTATGCACTTTACATTATTAACTTATAGAACTCTTTTGAAGCTCTACAATAGCCGCTAAAATGAGCGATTTTAGTATCCGCTGAGTTTGGAACCGTTCCCACTTGACCTCAGGATTTATCTGTTATTTAGCCGAGCTCAGCAGCGTGGGTTTGTGACACAATTGGGAGCGTTTAAGTGATGGGTAGTGTCATTTTTTAAGTGCTCGTGGATTTGTATAAGATACATGAGATTGGGAACAGCCCTGCTATTTCTTTCTGTATTCTACTATTCAGATGTATTCACACTGTTTGTAGGTGGAGTTCTATTTCAGTGATATAAATTTGGCAACAACTGATCTTTTGATAAAGCATATGCTGAAGGATCCAGAAGGATATGGTAAGTTGTCCTTTAGTCTTGACTTTTAGCGTAAGAAGGGGGAGGAGTGTGTTTCCTTAAACTGTGGTCTTTTGAGTCTCAGCTTGTAAAATCTTGTTTTTATTGAAGCATTTTGTTCTAATGATCCTCCTTAAGAGTTCCTGTTCTTTTCTTTGCTGTAGTACCAATATCGGTGGTTGCATCGTTCAAGAAGATTAAATCCCTTATAGGTAGTCATGTGCAGCTTGCTCAAGTTTTGCAGAGCTCTACAAAGCTTGTGAGTTTTCCCTCTTTACCTTCTCACTCCCCTCTCCCAACAAAAAATAAACCGTACTTCCTATGTTAGATATTTTTCCTCTGCAAATCCTCTGCTTCCACCATGTAAGTTCCAGCAATAATTGTTCTATGGGATGTATTCTCCATTTAATTATTTATCTATTTGATTTTTGTCCTCCTAGGTAGTTAATGAAGATGGAAAGAAGGTCAAACGCAAAATTCCTTTGACCGAAACGGACTTGGAAGAGTTGCAAGTAGGTCCCGTTATCATCGTAGCTGTACTGGTTTACAACAAAAAAGTTTGATGAAACATTTCCACCTAGTGGTTCCTGTCAGATGTTTATCAGTATTTTGTTGTTTTACTGTTGTCTATTTGTCATTGATCTGTTTCATTTTGCCTTTCTAGTCTCGAATAGTGATTGCTGAAAATTTGCCCGAGGACCACTGCCATCAGAACCTTATGAAGATTTTCTCAGCAGTTGGAAGGTAGAGTACTTTTTACCGTCTATGTACAGATGTTCAAATTATCTGCTTAACAGAAAATATCAACATCCTTTTTAAGACTCTTGCTTGATGCATCAGTGTGAAAATGATTCGCACCTGCCAACCTCAGTCTTCCAACGGTGGAGCTTCTTCAGGATCTAGAACAGCAAAGTCAGATGGTATGATGTATAGCAACAAGGTAAGCATCAGATTGTGTGATTCACTAGCTGATTGTGCGATATTAGTAGTTTATGCGTAAGTGTGAAATCTTGAAGTCGCCAACTACAGCCAGAATTAAATAAGAAATGATGAATCTCATGTTTGTTGTTGGTATTCTGTTTTCGGAAATAAAGCTTGATGATACTACCATTTGCTAAGTATCATACAAAGAACAAAGACTCTAAAATTTTTATACTGCTAAGGAGTTTGGTGTTGTTGCATATAGAATAACCTGTATGTGCTTATGCTGGGTAAAGTTATTCTTTCTGGAATCTGAATTGAATATCTGAATGCAGTTGCACACATTTGTGGAATATGAATCCGTCGAATTGGCTGAGAGGGCGGTAAGTTATATAATGTTGTTTCTAGTAACACTTGGATATCTCTGTCTCTGGCACCATTTAATTTTCTATTTTGCATTTATGTTTCAGGTTGAAGAATTAAATGATGAGGATAACTGGAGAAATGGTCTTAAAGTCCGGTTACTTCTTATTAGACGCACAGTGAGTCTTGAACAGTTTTTCTCTGTTGGGAAATTCGTACCACATCATTTAAGCAGCATATTATTCTGTTTGTCATTATGTGAATGAAGAATTAATGTTGATCAAACAAGTTTAAAACTTTGAACCAAATGGGCGATGTAGAAAGATGAATCTATGATGGACTTGAGAACTGATGATTAATGTTACTGACGTCATTTAGATACCATGACTACATATTTTATAATACAAGCTTGTTCCTAGTACATCTGATGCAGTTACAGGGATTGATCGTCAATAGATACATCTATGATAACCCTAAAGGATTGATTGTTCTGAAGAAAAAGGAGGGAAAAGAAATGGATAGACTAGGAAAACATTGAATTTGCAGTCAAATCTATTATGTTATTCGTTGTTTCTGTTTCATTCTGTTCAGTCTTCGGAAGCAGTTAGTGCTAAAGTATTTCTTGACTATGATGTGTTGGTAAAGAGAGATGGTTGGATCTTCCTTACCGGGACAGGAACAGCTTTTGGGCTTTACTGCTACCAGATTTACTGGATGATCTCACCCAAATTTTGCACTTGCCTGAAAAAATTTCTTGACTATTGCTCCACTTCTCAGACAAGTAGTATAAATTAAGAGAAATAATTTATTGGATCTTCCTTAATGGGACAGGAACAGTTTTTTGCCATTACATAACTGTTATTGGATGTATTTGATTCTCATTTTAAAAAAATCTCATGGATTTTGGTTACTCGCAGGGAAAATCTGGTCAAGCTCGAGGGAAAAAAGTCGGTCGTGAAAGTGAACACAATGTCAAGGAAGATGATGGTCTTCGATTAGAGGTCAATGAGAAGCCTAATGAAGAGTCATCGCACCATCTTGATGCTCAATCCAATGAGCTTGCAGTAAGTGAATCTGCATTTATTCCTAGAACATGGTGATATAGTTTTTAGTAATTAGACATAATCCGGGCGGAGACTGGTTCTCAACAAGATTTTTGGTGTAACCAATGTGTTCTATTTTTGTTTTGGTGTCCTCATTTTTATGTTACATCAATAGGAGCATGTCAGTGATGGGCATAGGAAAGGTCAAGGTCGTGCTCGGGGTAAGGGACACGGACAGGGTCAGGGACGTGGGCGTTCCCAGTTTCATCAAAACAATCGCGGAGGTCATCTTGGGTCTCCCATTTCGAACATGAATCGTGGAAGCTGTGTGGGGAAAGCTCCCTCAAATATCAATCGTGTTGGTCTAGGGCAGCCTGTATTTGAGCAGTCAGCAGCAGCCAAGCAATCTTCTATACCTCGCATGCCGGATGGCACCAAGGGATTCTGCATAGGTCGAGGTAAACCAGTGGCTATTAAAACAATGTGACGACTCTCTACCTACTTGAAAAGGTGGTCTTGTCACGTGAATATTTCTATACCGAGGAGGGGATTGTTTCCTTGTTTTGTGGGTATTGATGGCAGGGTTTTATAAACGCTGTCAATCCAGTGGAGCTGGAGCGATGGTTGATTTTGGCTGCTCGAGTCAAGAGGTTCATCTGTTGTCTATTACTAAATCAATGAACCCCACACGGAAGCTGCGTTTTTGTTGTTTTTCTTCGCCAGAGTTCCTTGGATGTAAAAATGAAACAGAACCTGAGGAACATAAAGCTATATGGAAATAGTAAAGAATTAAGAGCGCTCTCTCTCTCTCTCTCTCTCTCTCTCTCCAGCTTCAACTGTGTGTGTGTGTGTATGGGGACACTAGTCAGCTAGGCAATATGGTGGTGAAATGCATAAAACCAGCACCATAAGAAATACGTACAGAATATCTCGCAAGGGCTATAGACAAAGTCAATTCCATTTGCACATCTTAAGGCCTTCGTGTATAACCAAAAGAACATTGCACTATATCACTAGATGGTCTACTTTGCAAGTGGATCTGTGGCATAATCACCTTACTCCTAGAGAAGAAGTGATACGCTTTTAGTAAATCAAAAGACAAAATGGAAATTGCTTTTGAAGCTCTGATTTCGGAGTTTAGATAAGGATCCTTAATAAAAAGGCATGAGAAATGCATATTCTCGATCACTTTTTGTCCTTGGCGAGGAGTCGGTTCGTGCTACCGCTCTTTTCAGACCACTTTACTATTAGGACTAAACAGATACGAGTGATCGAGAATTGTGGGTTTTCTGTTTTACTTGTTTAAATTGTGCACCTAAAATGCTAGTTTTAACTTTTAACAGTTACATTAAAAACATGGAACTTCATCTTAAAAGTATTGTGTTTTGAATAGAAAAAAATCACGTGTCTTGATCATTTATAACGACTAGGTTCCTTTGGAACTGAATTTTCAGGGTTCCTTGAAAAAAAAAAAAAATTATAGTTATTATAGAATACCATTTTAATATAGTAATGCCTAAGAAAGTATTTGAATGTCATCACTAAAAAAATTGAGAATGCCAGAATCGCAATGCTGCATATGTGAGGCCCCTCTTCCTCCTTTGTGCTCTATCATCTAACATGCCCTATCTCGCAACTTCTTTAGCTAAACTTGCGCCTAACCCACAGTTACCACCCCATTTGTTTCAGGGTCTTTTGAAATGAGTCCCAATAAGTTCTACTGCTCCATTTGTTATAATTTACATGATCATATTTCATTTTACTACGTTTTCTTTTTAAAAATTGATTTTTTTTTTCTTTCTAAAAGAATGAAAAAAGGTCTAGCATATTTTAAGGATTTTTGGCCATATATACTAAAAAACATTTTTAAAAAAAAGTTTTTAAAGTTGAGTTGAAAAAAATTGTAATTTAAAAAGTTGAAGTTGAGTTTGACATGCATTTTACGTGAAAAACAAATTGAAGTTATGTAACTGAAGATTGATTTTTTGTTTTTTTTGGGGTCAAAATCAGGATTTGATTTTTCAAAAACTATCCTTGAAAAAGCTGAAAAACTTCATTCTTAACTTAAGATCTTGATTTTGTGGGTTCAATTGTTCATTGATGTACTTATAAGATATACTACCTCTTAAGAGACCAATACTTTAGAATAAAGTCCTAAGTTATTGTGCATAAATGCTAATTATAAATTATAATAACAAAAAGTTTCTCATTAGTAGCTGTAAAGCTAATTATTCAAAGATAAGCATTAATACATATATAATACATATAAGCTGTCGTCCATCTTTTAATATAAAATTAGCATAACATTCCTAAACATGCTTGGTAGTATAGTTTTTTTTTTTAAAAAAAAATATTAGAGGGGACAATACCAGGAGACTCGAAAGCAGAGACAATGCCTACCTTCGAATCCACTCTATTCCCATTTGCGAAATATAAGCAAAACCTTCTCAAGATTCCTTTCTAACTTACAAATATTATCAACCACGTCCTTCATTCTGCCAACCAGTGTAGCACCCATCATTTTTATGCAAAGTGGTGTCGATTTATTGTCATAATTCGATTTATAAATGAGTTTTAAGCTTACAATACTTTATTTTCCGTCTTATATTGATCTATTTTATGTTATTTTCAAATGATGTCGGGCTATCGCATTTATATAGACATCGGATTAAAGAAAAATATTAGTTACATATATAGACATATATGTTGGGTTTAGTGGAAGAATGTGAATGAGAAATGGGTGAAAGGTAAAAAGGTTACTTTTTGTAGGGAAATACACTTTCTCCTACATTGGTAGAGGAAAAGGATTTTGTTGGGTTTATATAGAGATTTACTTCTCTTAGCTCTTAAAAGGGTTGAGAAGAAGGGAAGCCTCGCGGCGTCGTTGTCGCTCGTCTTCGGCTTCGGAGGATTCGTATTCGGTCAATTGATTGACTTAACTTTTTGGACCAACAAAAAACTAAAATATTTAATCTTAATCCGTTTTGTAACGGACAGTCATTAGTAGAATTCGTATTCGGTCAATTGATTGACTTAACTTTTTGGACCAACAAAAAACTAAAATATTTAATCTTAATCCGTTTTGTAACGGACAGTCATTAGTGGTCAATTAATTCCTCCACGTTTTCTCATTAAAGGCAGCTGTGTCTCTTCGTCTGCCAGTGAGTGGCTATATAAACTGGTCATTCGTCAGTCCTTGAGAGAGAATAAAAAAAAATCGGACAGATAGACAAAAACCTCGGACAGAGGATAGAAAATTCGGACAGAGGAAAAATATATCTTACGCATCCCCTCTCTTTCTGCATATTAAGTGAGTCGTGTGATTTGCTCCGTTCCTTTGTGTTCATAGTGTTCTACCGTTTGAAGTGCCGCTACGGTAGAACTGTTATCCCGTGGAGAAATTAACCCGTAAACCTTGGGCACTGTGAGGGAGTTAGATTTCTTAAGGAGACACAAGTAACTTGTGGGCTCGGGATCGTCCTATAAGAAACTGATTATATACTGCTGGGTTTTGTATCTTCTAATTTATTTGAACGCAGTAACAACAATATATAAGAAAAATTGTTTTCCTAAAACAGTGTCAAAAGAAACCCTTTGTTTGCCACTACTTCCAAACCCCCCTTCCCCATAAAAGAAAAGAGAAAAGCAAAAAAAACTTGGAGGTTATTAAAGTTGACTAATTATTTTATTATGGGCATTTTTAGTCTAAGTACCTTACGTATTGATAGCTTGAGTATCACATGAAAGGTATAAAACAAAAGTTAAAATATACTATATATGTAAAGGGAAGCTTATAATCAAAGTTAAAATATAGAAACATTGGAAAGGGATTTATGATATGACAAGTTCACTTTAAGCCAAGTGGGAGCATGTTTGCATATACTGCATGCTACACCTACACTATCCATGAACAGAAGAAAGCTAAATATTCCCTCCTAATTTTCCCTTCTTAAATTCCTGTCACATCACATAAAGGAAAAATGAGGCAAAATATACCAACTAGGGGATATACAGATTTTAGATTAGCAAGAATACTAAGTAATGTCTCTTTGTACTTGGTTTAATCTTAAGATTAAGGCTCCTCATTATGGTTATAAACCTACTTCAAAGCTCATTCCAGCTTCTGTTCCATCAAAGTTGAATCTATCATATACACAACACTCTGACTATCCTAACTCTCTATTTCCTCCAGCAGACCAGGTTTGGAGAATACCTCGTCTTTGCCTTAAGAGTTCAAATTCTATGCACAGACGTTTTAAAGTATATTTATACAATCACGTCACTTACACGTAACAACACTGATAGTGTAACGAATCTTTAAACTGTCGATGTAGACAACATAACTTCTTGCTTTAAATATCTACGTTTTAGCAAGTTTCATGTCTCTGCATTGCATTTTCTAGTAGTTTCTAAAACAATAAAATGCCAATGTTACAAGAATTTATAATGCAGAATTTATAAAAGATCTTTACTATATGTTGTTGCCAGAATGTAGCAGCAATTGTGTTTGGAGATGGATCCAATTCAAGACTTTATCCATTGACAAAGAGAAGATCAGAAGCTGCACTTCCTATAGCAGGAAACTACAGACTCATTGATGCAGTTATCAGTAACTGCATTAATAGTAATATAAGGAAGATTTATGCACTTACACAATTTAATTCTACCTCTCTAAATTCCCACCTTTCAAGAGCTTATTCTAGTGCACGTATCGGGAACGAAGCATTAGTTGAAGTAATTGCAGCTTATCAGAGTCCTGAGGGCAAGGGCTGGTTTCAGGTAAATGAAAGAAATAACAAAAGGCAGTTTCAAGCCTTTACTTTGTAGATATTTTCAAAATGTTTATCGATACTTGCTTTCTTTCTCAGGGAACTGCTGATGCTATAAGAAGATGTTTGTGGGTACTAGAAGAGTATCCAGTACTTGAGTTTCTGGTCCTTCCTGGTTACCATCTTTACAAAATGGATTTCCAGGAGCTCTTAGAGGTCCACTGGGACAAAAGAGCTGATATAACAGTTGCAGTGTTAAATAGAACGAGGGACAGCGATACAGAATTTGGTACTTTCCAACTAAATTCTGAAAATCAAGTCATTGCATTCAAAGACAATGCAGGGAAGAGAGTAAGCCTCTTTTACTTCCAATTGCTTCATTGTTTCTCATTTGGTACTGCCAGAATGAACATGGATATCTATGTTGTTAATAAAGTTATCATGATAATTTCAGGTGCAAAATTCAAAAAAATGCAATGACATAATAGTTCATGATAATTTTGCCAGCATGGATATCTTTGTTGTTAATAAAGATGCCATGATAAAGCTTCTGACAGAGTATCACCCTTTGGCCAATGACTTCAGAAGAGAAGTTGTACCAGGTGCAATTTCCTTAGGAATGAATGTAAGGTTCATATATGTCATATTCAAGCAACATTGTGCTAAGTTGCCATCTTTTAGATTATCGAAAATCTTGACTGAGAAACATCTACCTTGCTTCTGTTAGCATATTTAACATGTTGTCTTTACTCTTAAAACCATTTTCTTCCATGGAACAAGTAGGTATATGCACATAAATTCAGTGGATACTGGGAGGACATGAGAAGCATTGAAGCTTACTACAAGGCAAATATGGAAAGCATAAAGAATACAAACAAGGCATATAGGTCAGTATCTTTAAGGATCAGTAAAGGCATTGCATCCCTTTATGTCGCCTAAACAAGGTCCCTCAATGACTGACAAAAATTTCATTTTTGATAGCAGCTTGTATGACAAAGATTCTCCCCTATACACTTTGCCTCGGCACCTGCCTCCAACTCAGATAACTGATGCTGTTATAACAGACTCTGTGATCGGAGATGGATGCTTTCTCAATGTATAAAAGCGATGAATCATCACTCAAATTACAGAAAGTTTAGAATGTTCATCAAGACCTAGACTATATAAAAATTCAATCTCATAAGCATCTTTATTTCGTACTTTGTGTTTTCTGAGAGCAGAGATGCAAGATCAGAGGTGCAGTTGTTGGCATGAGGACAAGGGTAGGAGATGGAGCAATAATTGAAGATTCAGTAATAATGGGTTCTGATACATACCAAGTAAGACACATTGATACATTTCATATTCTTTCATGGTTAGTCATATTAAGGACATGGAGACTATGTTTCCAGTTCATCTTCAAGTAAATGCTGGGGAAATCCTTCATCTTTCTACCTTTGATGGATGGATTTAAGTTATATACACTAAATGCAAAGGATTTTATCATTTCATTAACCGGTTATAGCAGGGTGGTCGCACAGAGGAGGATATCGACATTCCTATTGGAATTGGAGAAGGCTCACAAATAAGGAAAGCAATAGTTGATAAGAATGTGAGAATTGGCAAAAATGTTAAGGTACTTTAATATAATTCCTATCAAGCTCAATGAACAACTTAATTTCTGCTTTGAACATCTATCGAGGCTAATGACTAGATGCTTGAATTTACTGTAACAATGTATTTTAGCAGAATGTTGTGCTATGATCTTGTCGATTTCATATTCTTTAACAAACTCTATGTAAACTTTATTATTTTCCATGCAGATTTTGAATAAGGAAAATGTCCAAGAGTGCAATAATGAAGCAAATGGCTACATTATCACTGGAGGGATAGTTGTAATTCTGAAGGGTGCTATTATTCCGGATGGAAGCATTCTATGAGAGTCATACTGGAGATGAGAAGGTCTAACAGATCATTCTTTCAATGATTTGATAGGACTACATACATAGCTGCAGGGAGTCAAGTGTACACTGAGATTTTATTTTTTTTCTCTTCATACATTTTAGTTCACTTTGGTTGATAGTTCAGATTTAGATCATACAGAATTATTCTGTGATGACTTGAACTCATATGATGGTTAATAAAGTTTCCAGATCTGGAATCTTTCAATAAAAATGTCAGCTTTGTCCTTTTTAGTGGAAGAATCACCACTTAAAGGTTGTCTTGTGACTTTGGAATAAAGGCAATCTTAATGAAAATTTTTCTTTTCGGAAAAAAAAAAAAGAAAGGAACAATAGTGGATATATATGATACCTAAAATTTGAAGAACTATTTTGCAACAAGAGGAGGACTGCACAATCTAGCAGTATTACATTGCTTATTTGGCTGTAAAGATTAACTCAACAGTCCCTTTCTCCTAATTGGAATAAGAGGTCTGTCACCTGATGTACTCCCAAATACAATACTCTGAAAAAAGCACAATGCATGCTTAAATTCAGGGGGTATTCCCAGCATGCTAAGATATCAACAACCTAAAATTATCTCTATATGCATATTAACTTTAGAATTAGAAGGTGAACATGTAAACTAAAACAGCTCCTCAACATCAGCTGTTGGAATTTGCAGTCATAAGACAACCAACATCATCTACCCCAGCTTCTCAACATTTGCTATCAAAGATCAAATTTGAAGTTTTAAGACTACGAACCATCTAGTAAGCCTACTCGTTCTGCAGGTGACAAACAAAAGGCACTGCTAAATTCCAATGTCAGGTCATCCTCCCTCTAGACATGGTAAATCATACCAACTTCAATAAGGCTAATCTGAGGAATGTTAAGAACCACAGAAGGGCCCCTACAGTTCTTGCGCAGAAATGAATACCCAATGTCAATGACAAACTTCTTTAAGAAAGAGGACGATCTCCTAGCCTTCACATAGGAGTGCCCCATTATATATGCAACCCCCGCCTCCTTTGCCTTAATTAAGTCTTGAAGCTCTTCCCTAACTGCTGGATCCATGCCAGGATTTTCTGGCAATTGAAACCTCACTCGCCGCCTACTCATTTGTGGGTTTTCATCAGCATAAGCGGATCTTAGACTCTGGAGGGTCAGAGACTTGCTGCTTTGTATGGAGTCTCTCATTCCAAAATCCTCCGTGACAATTAATGTTGAAGTCGACTGCACAATTTTTGTGCTTATAACTGCCATCCTCCCATCAAATGGAGTCTCAGAAACTGACAACTGTGGTTCCACAGCTTCCATTTGGATAAACTCTGCTATACTTTGGATGAGAAGGTCCTCGAAGTCCCTATCATCTCGATGCATATCCTTATAGCCATACCTAACAATGCAACGATACATGCGATAGGGTCTTGGACAAATGCGACCAATGAGGAAGCGTTCCTCAGGAGAGACATACGGTACTGGAACAGATTTGACGCATACAAACACCAGCACACTGTGAAATGCAGGGAGATTTGTAACAAAGTGGGAGAATATAGATGGGACCCCGGTTGCCAATTCCGAGTATACGAGGCCGATTCCGGGGACACGCACAATCCCAAGGCTGGGGCCTAAGCCAAGGAGCCATTTTAATTGAACTTTATTGTGCAGATCAAAATTGTACTTCTTGCGAGTTCCATAGTGCCAAACAAACATGACGGCCAGGAAAACAAAGGCGAGCACTAGGGAGACCCATCCTCCCTGTGGAATTTTTATGAATGCGGAAGACAGGTATACACCTTCAATGAACCAGAAGAACAGGAGAAAGAAAGTGGCAAGTGCTATGTTTCTTTGCCAGACAAAGATCATCACCAGTGTGATGAGAAATGTTGTAATAAACATACCTGTCATGCAAGCTAGGCCTGAATGAAAAAGAACACATGTGAGAAAATAATCAATAGTTATAAAAAGACTAAATCAAAATAAAACTTCAACTCTGAACATAATAGTGAATTTCTTTTATAACATCTGCAGCAGTACAAATTGAAGATCAGTGAATAAGTCACAATGGTCTCATGGTATTTAGCACAAGGGAATACTCTCTGTACTGTGTCTGGGAAAAGTAAGCATACTCTTTTCTCCAGGTCATGCAACTAGAGATCCGTTTTGTTCACCTTTTCTCGTTTTAGTTTATCATTCTTTTCTTTGCAGAAAAGACTCCTTTTTTATTTTTTTAAATTTTCCTCGAGGCAAATAAATCCTCCACCACGCAGTTTGCAAAGAAGAGTACTTTGGTAGAGCTAAGCAGCATATTGGTCTATCACCTTAAACTGGGATCAACAGTGTTTCTTTTGAACATCAGCAGTCTAACAAAACTACTCTAAAGGTGATAGATAACAATCAACAATCACCTTCTGGTCGATAGATTAATCAATCAACTATGACTCAATCTTAAACTAGATGAGGTATGCTAATATTTATCATGATTAGACTAGTTTTACGTTGGCTGTCAAACTATTGCAACCCTCCTCCTTTATATGGACTATGGAACTGGCAATGCTTTCTGAAGCTCACATAGGTGGAGTTTATTGGTGATACTGTATATATGCGCAGAAAAAAGTCGAGTTGCTTTTGTAGGCAGCATGATTCTCATATATTGTGAGAGGGCATGATGGAGGTTGTAACTCTACTTTCCAGTTTCTATAGGCATTAAAACAAGTAATTACGCTGTCAAAGGGAAGAGAACCTAGATGTTACAAGAGATAAAAATTTCAAAACACTGTTAGGCTTACCATATGCATTTCCAATTACAATTGTGTCCTGGAACCCAATAGCCACGGCAAGCGTAAGAATCATAAGAATCCAATTTATTTCTGGTATATAAATCTGTCCTTCAACATGCTTTGAGGTGTGGACAATCTTGACTCTTGGGAAGCAACCTAGTGCATTCAGTTGCTTGACTATGGAGAATGTAGCTGTGATGATGGACTGGCTGGCAACAATGCTTGCAAGGGTAGCAATGACAAAAACAGGCCAATATACAGAATCTGCATAAAAGCAATGTGGAGCAGTTGGGTGTGATTGAGTGTATAAATTCAACAATCTTGAGACCAATCATTCAAAAGTGAAATTGAGAACTAACCAGGTATTGAATCATAGAAGCTATTGGAAATAGAATCAATATTTTTGGACAGAAAAGCAGCCTGACCCATATACTGTACCACCAAGCAAGGGTACACAAGAAATGAAAAGGCAATCTGCAAAGGAGAAAATCTTTCAGATGGACATGGCGCAAGTTCTGGGAAATCCAACTAAGCAACTACTACATTGTAAGATATGATGCAACAGAAAGACCATTATAGCCAAGATAATCTGCCTAGCCACAAGGATAATCAACATAGACACCGCTCATCGATATGACCATTTTGGCTGCCATTTGGATATGCTGTTTATATTGTGTATTTCAAAATTAATTTTCAATTTCAGGCCCAAAAGCTGCTTCGAATGGTTCGAGACTCTCTCAACTTAGATTTCATCCGAAGTCTCTCTCTGATTTAATTCAATTCATTATCTTAATCCTTGAAAAACCTTATTTGTCTGCTATGATTGGATCTTTTACATCTTCAAATTGTTAAGGGCATTACTATTCACTAACTAAATGCAACCTGAACCCCCTATTCTTGCCTGTTGCTTCCCAACCCAACTATTTTCGTGCTAGTGCTCAGGATTTGCCACGAAACACACATATGGTGGGTTATATAGAGAATAACAGCACATCAGTTTCCTGAGCTGCAGATAGGCAGACTTACCCTCATTGAGCAGGCAGTGAAATGACCAAGATCTGCAAACATGGCTTCAGTACCTGATGATGGAAAATGAATTAGAAACAATACTCTAAATAATAAAGGACGTGTTATCTAATCCTTATTTCATTAACTATCTGCATGAAAAAGTGTTCTGAATTCAAAGTATACTTCTTCTTTTTATATCTTGGATACATAGTTAAAGTGTCACAGATAATATCTCTGATGTACCTGCAACAGAGAGGAGGACACCTCCAAGAGAAATCCAACCATGTTTTCTTGTTTCCCTAAAAAACTTGACGATACAATAGGGAGAAAGAGCAGACACAATCTTGGGATTCCAAAATATAATGTTGTAGAGCCCAATCACAAAAATTGATATCAACCAAATGATTACTATCGGTGCAAACAAAAAGCCAACCCTATGGGTCCCAGAATGCTGTAGGGCAAACAGACCAACCAATATCAGGCAAGAAAGCAACAGCACTTCACCTACGATGAAAGACAATTTAATGGTCAGTGCCTTGGACTAACATCACATGCGAGGTACTAAAAGTCATAAAATATTTACCCAAAGATGTAAGTCTAGATAAATCTACCGTGAGATAGGTGTTCCGCAGAAGCCTTGATTCCTGACATGGATGACATAACTGCCACAAAAAAATGATTCCTAGTTAATAATTAACCAAATTGGACCAAATTTTGAGGATTTCAAGCATGTAATAATGTGAAAAGTCCAATCGCATTTCTGCACCATCATAGACATAGCAATGTGCTAGATAGGTGATGCAGAAATCCAATACTGTTACCTATCATTCTCCAACCGAGAAAGGAACCAATTCATAAAACCAAACTAATAGGTCTCAATTTCTTCCTATTTTTCTGATAAACTGATAGATTTTGAATTACAAATGTACACCAGATAACCACATACAATAAAGAAGTTACTGTAATAAAGGATCAACCTGACATTGCAGGCGTTAGAATACCGTCACCTATGACCATGCTAGCCCCCAATAATACAACAACGAGTAAAATTGTACGTGACTTCTTATGTTTCTCGAGAAATCTCTTTAGCGCTGAACATGAAGTGGACTGCCCAGCGAAGCCATATTTGTAAGCAGATAGCTCCTCATCAGCTGCTTGTTGGTTGGGAAGTAGACTGAATTTTGCATGTCGACATAGCAGAGAGTAAAGAGCAAATGTACCACCTGGTAGTACTCAAGTATAAGAGATCAAACACAATCAGGTTCCGATAGTATTAATGGATTTAGAGCCTTCTCAAACATACCTTCACCATTATCATCAGCACTCAATACAACAAATACATATTTGAGCAAAGGTATAAGAGTTATCGTCCAGAAGATCAACGAAAATGCACCATATATTGTTTCTGGAGTATGATAATGCTGCAACTTCCCCTCAAATATACTCCTATAGACATAAAGTGGCGAGGTGCTCAAATCTCCATACACCACCCCAAGACTCTGGTACGCCAATAGTAGATTTCTGGAAACATTTACCAAAGGGAACTGCAAGGCCAAACATAAGAGCTGAGCTGGTTTCATACATAATCAGTGGGTAGATAAATGCTCAAATATACGATGGGAATTCCCCTGCACTCTACTCCCTTGCAGTCAAATGAAAATAATAAGAATTTCCTGGGACTGTTAAATCAAGTTATCTCTTTCCACAACCTATGCTCTGCAAAGTAATACACAGATTCCCTTACTCCCACCTCCAAGAATCCTGACTCTTTAGTAAAAGGGTTTGTTTGTAGAACATTTCAAGCAATCTTTGAAGAGGTTGATAAACAAGATAACAAATTTATTGGAAAATTGATCTTTTTACAGAATAAAACAGATATTTATCAAAGATGCAGATTATGTGAAGCAGATACAAGATCATGTCAGTGCCAAAAGAAATATATGCAAGTATCCTACATTTCTACTTATTACACCTCCACTACTGAACTATGTCGAGATGAATGCTTAAATGGAGTACACAAGAATCTTCAAAAATGTCAAACAACCTAGAGGGTGTTATCAGTAGGTCAAAACTGGACAGCAGAATCCTATCTCTCTTCTATACTTTTCCACTCTTCCTAGTTCCTATCTGTTGCTCCCCTCTCCCTCTTTATTTATTAAATCTTCTACCTTTACAACTATGTAGAAGCCTAAGACTTGACAAACAATAGCAGTCTGTAACCCACCACCGAAGTCAAACAAAAGAGGCAAATTCAAGATGCTTGTTTGCCTCCATCTTTCACAATCTTTGAGTTAGTTTAGAATGTAAAGATTGCAACAATCAAGTTCAGGATAAATTGTGGCCTTTGAGCAAGGTCCAATTATTAGCCAATAAATATCATAGTGCAGAAGACATGGAGCCGCGTCCTATAGTAACATGAACATCCTTAGATATTTCAGGTCAATGATTTCCTCACATGCAATAGAAAATGAATAGTTTGTCAACAGTTTCAAGGATAGCACCAAGACAGTGCAGCATTTTACTTGTATGGCATGTGCCATCGAAGTAAGTTAAGCTGAAAGCTTAACAGAAGTAAAAAAGGAAAGAATTCCACCTTTGAGGACTTCCTTTTTCTCCTCTCTAGTTGGGGTTGTTCAACTTGTTCATCTTGTCCAACTGCAATGACTGATTCCTCCGCACCTGCAGAAGGCGGACGTGGTTGCTCCACATTATGTTGCCCACGATCAGTATCGGCTTGAGACATCTATTTACCTTCAATTTGGGTAAAATACTCCATGTTAGATGAAAGTAGAGAACTGTCAAAGAGATACAAAAGAAGGAGAAAGGACTACTCAAGGGACCTCAACGCCCCTCTGGCCACAAGATACATCTTACCCCTAGCCTCCAGCTCTTTGGGCTAGTGTAAGAGTTCAGCTTGCAATGTGTGGTTTAGGCACACGTCACAAGTTCGAACCCTGCTATAGACGAAAACTTGGTATTTAAGTGGAGAAGGGTAGAAGAGGCCAATTATCTACCGAATTTCGAACTCTACGCCATTACCAGCCGCTAGCACAGCATAGCTAAGCTAGCCAATCTCTCTTTTGCTAGTCATTTCTTTAAATTACCATCGCAACATATTTCATAATTTGAGGGGAAAAACAATAATTACGTCTCAATCTTAAACGAGTTGGTAAGCTATATGAATCTAAAATATCCAATTCATTCCATTTGGAATTAATCATAAATTTTATCCCTGACAATAAAATCACAAACTAATCAAGAACCAAAAAGAAAGTAGAAAATAAAGCATAGAGTAACGGAACCAAGAAAGTGAAAAATCTTACTCTATACACAAGAAAGAAACTTTAGGCAAGGGAGCAATGAATAAGGGTGACATGCATAAGAGGGTAACGGTCGCTGTATTGTATGTGTATGTGTGTGAGCACGTGATTGTGAGAGAAATGGAGATAGTGATGCTTGTTACTACTAGCCCTTGTTGTTCGTAGAATGGTTAGTGATATTGTGCTACACTTGGCTCATTTTACTTGGTCTACCATTCTCATTACAGTAGGCGCCATTGTTGCCAAAATTCAAGGATTCTGTTACAGCCTTTTTTTGAGAAAAACTAAGCAGAAATCAATTGTCTTCCTAATATGGAATAATCTACGTAGTATATTACTTATAATAATGAATATAAATACAGTCCAGCGCATAAAGAACCGTGTATTCTATAGTTGTTATACGATTGCATGGCAAACAAAATGACTCGTTAATGCATATACTAATATTAAGAAAAGGGAGGCGAATGCATGCATCAAATCATATTTTTACATATTCAAGAAATAGAAAGTAATAAAGCTTAATTTAAAGCTTTAATCCTTAATTTAATAAAGTAATAAAACTTCAAGATATATTGTACAGTTCGTGGAGCATTGTGTAGACATATGATCTAAAATCAAAGACAAAAATCGAAATTGAGTTAGTCATACAAATTTTATTCTAGTAGTGAAAAATAATTGTTTTTTTTTAGTATAAGAATTATGCTATTCATGCAAGGTATATATCAAATGTATCGTAACATCATTGATACTTTTGTTATTCTTTTTTACTATATAGAGTATATCATCTTACCAATTTCATTTCTTTGTACATACTCCATTAAACTTTGAATTTTCTCTCAAATATTCTGTCAAGATTCACTCTAATATCATTTTCACTCAAATTGTAAATTACGTTGGTGATTGGAATTTACTAACCTCGTTCCAAAATGGTTGTCATAGTTTCCTTATTAGTCCGTTTTAAAAAAATGACACAATTCTAAATTTGGAAATATTTTTGAGTTGAAACTACTACTTTACCCTTAATGAAATGCTTTATAGACACATATTTATGTATGACTTATTTTGGATCACAAGTTCCAAAAGTCTTACCACATTTTTTAAATTCCGCTCCAAGTCAAACTATGACAACCATTCTGAAACGAAGGGAGTATTATTCTAGTTTCAATGTCTCAATTTCCATATTACTTAATTCATATTTAATTCCAAAAGGATATATAGTAACCTTATACATGGAGAGGTAGGAGTTGTGAATAATTTTCTTAACAAGTGGTATGTATGCAAGAACGAATGACACAGGACACGTACAATTTGTACTAAAATACGTGTGTGTTATGATGGTCAACACATGAGTAATGATGTGGACAATGGGTCCACACGGGGAATACGTGTTGATAATTGACTGTATATATCCTTGTCTTTAACACTTCTCCTCTTTCATAACAGATCAGATCAGATCAGTTCAGTTCAGTTCGCCAAAAGGTCAAACAAGTTTCTAGCAGGTAATAATGCATTTTCTTTTTCTTGTTCAGATTTAAATCAACCCCTTTTTTGTAGTGAAATTGCAATTTAAGTAGTTTATCAGTCTAGATATCCCAAAAATGACAACTTTATCAATGGATCTGCTCAGATCCTACTTCCCTTTGTCTCTTGATTCATCTGATTGAGTTTGAATGTGTGTAGATATGTTTTTGACTGTCAGGTTTGTATGGATGCTCATAGTTCCTCCTTAGCAAGAAACTTAGTTGACTTGTTAATGCTGCAACAATTTGCCTTATAACTTAAGGTGCATAATTCTATGTCTTTCTTCCCATCTATCTAAGGCTTGGTAGTTAGAGTTACCTGGTATTTGTGGCTGGTGGGAGGTGGCACGTATATCCCGTGGAATTATTCAAGGTGCGCTCAAGCCTGTCCGACAGACACCACCGTTGTTTCAAAAAAGAAAAAAGAATTTTGGTTGCATAATTTATTAAAGAAGTGCACAATTTTGACCTAAGATTAAAGCTTTATATTTTCTTCTATACCACTACAGCAACAACATACTCAGTGTGATCGCACATTTGGGTGGGATGTACACAGATCTTATCTCTACCTTGCGCGAGTAGATAGGTTGTTTTCGAAAGTATCCATTTTGAGGGAGATCATGGTTCTTGTGATGAGGTTTTTAGAGCACCCTATTTGCTCCCACCTTTCTGTATCTTCTCTACCTCTACAACAACAGCAGCAGCATACCAGTAAATCCCACATGGGGGAGGGTGAGATGTACGCAGGCCTTACCCCACCCAGGTGGAGAGGCTGTTTCCGAAAGACCCCCGGCTCAAGAAATATTTTGCACACACGTTAGAATCCCATGACACAAACAACAGAGAAAACATATGAAAAAACATATGAAAAAACCCAGATAATAAAAGTAGATAATAAAAGTAGAAATAAAGGCTACATCTAGGATGCAAATAGTCTAAATGGTAAATGGGCATCATGCTACAACTAAGAAGATAGAAGACACCTTACCATTACCTACCCTTCTACCCTAATCTTCGACCTCCACGTTTTCCTATCCAGGGTCATGTCCTCGGTAATCTGGAGCTTGACCATGTCTTGTCTAATCACTTCGGCCCAGTTCTTCTTCGGTCTACCTCTACTTCTCCGTAGACCCACCACCGCCAACCTCTCACACCTTCTTACCGGAGCATCTGAACTCCTCCTTTTCACATGCCCAAACCAGCGCAACCTTACCTCTCGCATCTTCTCCACCACTGGCGCGACACCCACCTTATCTGGAATGACTTCATTCCTAAGTTTATCCAACCTAGTATGCCCACACATCCATCTAAGCATCCTCATTTCCCTCATTTCTGCTACGCTCAACTTCTGAATGTGTGAGTTCTTAATTGGCTAATACTCTGACCCATGCAGCATTTCAGGTCTAACGACGACTCTATAGAATTTGTCTTTGAGCCTAGGTGGCACTCTCTTATCACATAGAACACCAGAAGCAAGCTTCCACTTCATCCAACCTACTCTTATACGGTGAGTGACATCATCATCAATTTCTCCATTATCCTGGAGAATTGAGCCAAGATATTTGAAGCTTTCCTTCTTGAGAATCCAACATCACTTCCGTATCCGACTCATCAGTTGCAGCACTAAACTTGTATTCCATGTATTCAGTTTTAGTCCTGCTAAATCTGAAGCTTTTAGACTCTAAAGTCAGCCTCCACAGCTCCAACTTCTCGTTGACACCTCTGCGTGTCTCATCCACCAGAACTATATCATCTTCGAATAAAATACACCACGACACCTCTCCTTGAATACTCCGAGTTAACTCATCCATCACCAACACAAATAAAAACGGACTAAGGGCTGACCCCTGGTGCAGCCCCATCTCGACCGGAAAGTGTTCGGAGTCTCCCCCACCCTCCTCACTCGAGTCTTGGCTCCTTCGTACATATCTTTAATCACACGAATATATGCTACCTGTACACCTTTAGCTTCCAAGCATTTCCATAAAACCTCCCTAGGAACCTTGTCATACGCTTTCTCTAAGTCAATAAACACCATATGTAAGTCCCTTTTCTTATCCCTATATTGCTCCACTAGCCTCCTCAGAAGATGAATGGCTTCCGTAGCTGATCTCCCAGGCATGAATCCTAATTGATTTTCGAAAATAACCACCTCCCTTCTCTACCTCTACACAGGTAGAAATGAAACTTGTCCCCCATTTGTGGAATTAGGGTTTCAATTTTCAAAGACTGTCTGAAGATTTTGGCTTGGATATCCAGATTCTTTATTATAGGAGTATCATAGTCTATCAGATCCGATCTCACTCTGCAGCTTTTGATATGCATCGATCTTCCCAAAATAGTCTATCTTCAAAGTTAAAACTATGGAACCAAGAGGGTTTTTTAGAGAATAAACCCGACCTGCATTAGTGAATAAGGGTTCATCAGTTTTTATAATGATCCTTGCTACTCTACTTAATGCATTACTAGTCCTGGGCTACTCTACCTGATGTCTAGACTTTTGAATTAATGATCAGCTTCTTTCACTCTTCTGGCACAAGTAGTTGCACAAGTAGTATTCCTTTTTTTCCCACTCAGTATCGCCGACAGATTTTCTTCAAGTGCGATTAAAAGCTGCACAATTCCTGTGTCCATTGAGCATAACTGAATTAGCAGCATTACGGTTCAGAGTAAAGTTCAGTATAATTTGTGAAACCATTTTCAGAATGGTTCCGTTTATCTTCTTTAGCAATTTTCTAGATGCAATGACATTTTCTCTTTCTAATCTGTGGAGGTGGTTCAGAGTAAAGTTCAGCATTCTTCATTTTACTCGCACTTCATGTGGCTGTCAGTGTTGGTGGTTCGCAGTTACCTTACTTCTGTGAACAACCCATTTGTTGCTTGCTAGTATTTTTGTGCCTTGAATACCATTTGTCAGTCTATTATGTAACTCATCTAACATCGTCTCTTGATTTGCTTCTAGGTATGTCATCTTCAGAAAATCCAGAGATAGTTGAAAGGGGTTTGTTTAAGGACAAGGAGAAGGAGGAGAAAGAAGACAAGAATGATGAGAAAAAGGGCGGATTCATTGAAAAAGTTAAGGACTTCATCCATGATATTGGTGAGAAAATCGAGGGAACAATAGGTTTTGGAAAACCAACTGCAGATGTCACTGAAATTCATATTCCTCATATCAATCTTAAAAAAGCTGAAATTGTGGTTGATATTCTTGTGAAGAACCCGAATCCCGTCCCAATTCCACTCATTGACATAAACTACTTAATCGAGAGTGATGGAAGGAAACTGGTCTCTGGATTGATCCCTGATGCTGGAACAATCCATGCACATGGTTCAGAGACTGTCAAAATACCACTTATTTTGGTTTATGATGACATCAAAGAGACATACCATGATATTCAGCCTGGAAGCATCATCCCATACAAGATCAGGGTTGAACTCATAGTTGATGTACCCGTTCTTGGTAGGCTAACTCTGCCTCTTGAGAAGACTGGCGAGATTCCTATACCTTACAAGCCAGATATTGATCTTGAGAAGATCAGTTTTGAGAGGTTCTCTTTCGAGGAAACTGTAGCAGTTCTTAAGTTGAAGCTGGAAAACAAGAACGACTTTGATCTGGCGCTCAATAGTCTTGATTATGATCTTTGGCTTTCAGATGTCAATATTGGTGGTGCAGAGCTTGAGAAATCAGCTAAACTTGAGAAAAATGGAATCAGCTATATTGATATTCCCGTAACTTTCAGGCCCAAGGACTTCGGTTCTGCTCTTTGGGACATGATAAGAGGGAGAGGTACTGGCTATACCATGAAAGGTAATATTAATGTGGACACGCCCTTTGGAGCAATGAAGTTACCAATTAGCAAGGAGGGAGGTACAACCCGTCTCAAGAAGAACAAAGAAGATGGCGGAGATGATGATGAAGATGAAGTATGTTAGCTGTTCCATTTTAAAAATTCTTACATTTTTGCTCATTTTTTGAGGAAGGTAACAATATTATATATTAGCACAAAGGATGTGATTAGAGAGTTCAACCATAATTACAGGAAACAAAAAGAGCAAAAACCTTGTTCGACTTGCAACGATCCTATGGTATCTGTATAGAATCTACATCATCTAAGAAACCTTCTTTACAACAGAATGAAACATAATACAGAAACAGCATCTTAATCTTCTGTACAGAGCTAGCTATGTCTTCAAAGCACCTAGAGTTTCTTGGTCCTTCCATATTGTAGAGTTTCTTTCCTTCTCATTCGTTGCACTTATTTGAACCATTTCTCTGTGCTTCTAAGTTGGAATAACGAGCCTTTTTCCAAACCTGAGTATTCTGAGGTTTCACTTCCACATATAGCAATCTGTTTTGCACGGTCATACATATCTTTAATGACTTAACCCTGCATATGTTATAAGGTGCATGAAAAGACATAATGTCTCATTATCTCTACTCGTGAAGTAGGTGGGTAATTTGAAAACTAAATTATTTTAAGGGACTTGAAGATTACGTATGCTACTTTGAGAAGCCATGCCTCTGTGTGATTAAATTTGTGTTGTATGAGAGAAACTTGTTCCATTCAATCATTGGTCATAGCTCTTCACATTGCTTGCATCATAGTGTCAACATGCGACACTCTTACTAGTATTTACTCTCTCTTCTGAGTTCGTCTTACGGATATAACCTCTCCTTTTCTGTCTGTGCATGGTCTATCTTGCCCTTTGCGTTCCCTTTTCGCCCCTAAGCTGTACAAACTAACAGTGTTAACACTTTGCCCTTTCCATTGACAGGATTGAAGTTGGAGATAACGGTTGCAAGAGCTACACTTGTTTGAGGGGTAAACTTATAGAGAAAAGTTCATCAGCTGGTGGGGAATATTAGACCCAAAAATAAATAAAAACTCAAGCTAGGCTGTGAAATATGTATTCGTAGAAGATGATTTGGGATTATTTCTCTGCATATGTAACTTCTTGTGATCGATAACGTGATGAGGTACTAATTAGTTTATGAGTTTGCTGTTATTGTTATTGTTGTGGTTGATATACTATGCCTCTTGGTGTTTGGATGTTACGTATTATAACTAAGCTTTTGGATTCTAAAGTCATCGTGTTTCATCTTATCTGCTGTGAACCTACTTGTTCTGACTTCTGATTAAGGGCTGGAGCCATAAGATCTTTCAGCGCCTAAGTTGGCTGATAAATATGATCCCACATTTATACTCTTTATCTTTGGCTTGTTATCATCTCTAGGTTTCATGGTTTGGTTGCCGTCCTTTTTGGGGTTTTCTCCCATGTTTGATACTAGTATTAGAGCCCGACTAATCATAATTACGTCGTGGAGAGCATCAATTGAGGGGAAGCAGTCTATTAGAAATTGCTTTTTGAAAAGAAAGAGTAATTACTACTTCCTTTGTCCCATTTTATGTGTCGGTGTTTGATTCGGCATTGAGTTTTTTTTTTCTTTTTTTTATATATATAAAAAAAAGAGATCTTTGAAATTTGTGGTACAAACATGTCATTGAAATTTATGTGGTTAAAAATCATTTCATAAAGGTAGTCGTTTTTACTTTTAGATAATGATTTTTATTTATGGATAGATCAAAAAAAAAAATTAAGGTCACATAAATTTTCGGATAGAGTAACTAGTAAGTTGGAAGTTCATGGGTGACTATTACTTTAGTTATGATTTTTGATATTCTAATATTTTATGCTCGAACACATTAAGCACAGTTTTTTTAGCTGAGTGTCTACGTGAAATAGTCCTTCCATTTTGTGGGAGAAGGATAGTGGTTACCGGCAAACGCTTCTCCAAAGGCGACCCTTTCGAGTTTCCGGCTCTTTTCTAGATTGAAGTAGGGTTTGAGAAGACTTGCATGGAAGATAGGGTGGACCCCTGTCCGGAGGCGGGAATCTCTTTTAATTGGTCTTTCCCGTAGCATTTTTTTTTTTCTAAAAGAGTGATGCAACGCAAAAACGAGTGGAAGCTAAAGACGATATAAACTATGCGGAAGCTATAAAGATAACAAGAAATCGAAGACTAGGAAGGCAAGAAATAGAAGAAAGAATCGAATTCAATTTACTAACGTTAATTGAATTCAAAAGGGAGAAGTGAAACTCGAACCTTACAATGGAATCAAACTAGGTGTCGATCTCCATAGGTTCCAAGTCGAGACATACACGAAGCCTCGGGCTTCAACAAGAAAGGCTCGGCCTCTTCAATGCTTTCTCTCAAATTCTATCTTCTAAAATGACTAACTAATGAAATGAAGAGCTAATGTGCTATTTATACATTTACATTGAATATTGGACAAAACTTGCCCCTGCAGCTGATTCTGATACGCTGCTCAACATTAAGCCTTCGCGATCGCGCAAGGACTTATGCGATCGCGCAGAACACCATCTAAAGCATCGCGATCGCGCAACATGGCTCGCGATCGCTCAGGACTCCAGCTTCTTCAACGTCGCCTTCGCGCAGGACAAGACGCTGTCGCGCAGGGCCTTCCACTCCTCTTCGCGATCGCGCAGGTATGGACGCGATCGCGAAGAACATTTGTTCTTCCTCAGGCAGTGAGCTCCCAGTGTGCTCCCCTGTTTTGGGCTGCCTGTTTTCCTGCCCTGTTTCCTCCGTCCTCGGCGCTCCAATGCATGATCTTCAAGACGTCTCCGGAGGCCTTGACTCGTATCCCTTGTGCTCTCGAGCTTGGCTTTTGATGGTTGTCGTTTAGGCCATTTTATATTGCATCAAAGAGGGCCTAGAACTGATGGGGAAGGGGAGGTGAAATCTACTCATTGATTTTATATTAGATGAGCGGTCCGGATCTCATTTGTGAGGTATCACTAAATTATTGTTGTTCTAGTCATCGGACACATTAAGCACATCTTATACACATCAGTATATTTTAGTGAATGTGAGATAGAGTTTATAAGTTTTGGATATCTTAAAGTTTCAGTTTTCATGTGTCGTTAACACTTTTTAAAACATAGCACTAAGATCTTCTTCAGTACCAAATAGATAGAGAAATACACGCAAGACAAATTAATTATAAGCCGCTTAGCTTCTGCACCATATTTCTTACTTCTCGACAAGTATCCAAAGTACATCTCTAAATTTGCATGTAAATGTAACAAATGCTTCCTTAATGGATCTTTAGGTAGGCAACAAACAAGCTAATCTCGTCATGGATGTATCCGTATCAGTTACACTCTGTTTGGATCATTGTTGCCTATTGTTTCGTAATGTATGTTTTATATTGTATTGTATTGTATCGTACTGTATTATAAAAATAACGTTTGAATTGATTGTATTGTTTCCCGTTGCTTAGATTGTTTGTTTTGATTGTATTGTATTGTACTGTAACTAATAATTTTACTAATATACCCTTAGTTGTTCTAAATATTAGATTAAGTAACAAATTTTCTTTAATATAATTTGAGACAGTTTATATTTACTAGTTTATCACCAACTATACCTTGTAAATATATTCATGCAAATTATAATGAAAATAATAAAAAAAATAATAATATTAAACATAACAATAAGTTCACACTATTAATAATTTAGATAAAATAATAAAATAAATAAATATTAATTCTTTTGATGATAAACTTCATGGATACAAGAGAACAAATAACAAAAGTGTCATCATATATTTTGTATCGAAAAAAAAAAAGAACATATAAAGTATAAGAGAGGCAGAGAACGTACAAAGTAATAAGAGATGCAGAAAACGTACAAAGTAATAAGAGAGGCAGAGAACTTACTGTATTTTGAGAAGAGGGAGAAATGAGGTCAAAATAACTACTTGGGTGTATTTAAATAAGAAAATAGGATAGAGGGTAAAATAGGATTATAAGGTTATAATTAAAGACATGATGGGAAAGTGTAAAAGCGCAACAATGCAAAACCAACAAATCGGTTGTAACAAAAAGTGGGTCTTTTTATTGTTAGGTAACAACGGAACTTAACAATACAATACAACGAAATTAAGGTAACAACCAAAACAAACGTTGTAATCATAATAACAATACAATACAATACAATACAATGGGTAACAATGATCCAACAAAGTCTTAGTATTACTTTCTTTTGAGAAAAAGTAATTAATAAGAGTTGTAAAATGAAAAACGACTTCCAATTGATAACATCACATTTAATTCATTTATTTTAAATGGGAAGGTTCAGAGAGGAAACTGCAACTGATTCATAAAAAACACTTAAACTTTATACAGAACATCTAATTCATAAGTAAAAAATGTGAGTTTTACGAGGAAGAATAGCCTCTACGTCTCTACCCTTATAAAAGTTTCAATTAAAAGATGGGTGCATGATTCCATTGTCTGCATTCTGTTAGTAATTTTTTTTATGAATCGACGTGGGGTTGGATTATACGTATGGAAACAAAAGGCATGCTGATCAGGGATGCCCAACAAGGATTGCTTCAATGAAATCCCCCCCTTCACTATCTTTCTCTCTCTAAAAAGCAAAATCAAAAGCAGCTTCTGTGGTTCTCTCTCTACAATTGGGTCTCTTCCTTTCTTCCCCAAATTTCAACTTTTTTTCGATCCACTTTTCACTGTAAGTATCACATCTAACCCTAATTTTGATTTAATTTAATCGATTTATGTTAGTGGTTTATTGATTTGTGGATTGTGATTTTGTTGAGGTTTTAGATTTGTAGGTTTTCGAATAGTCCACCTTGTCAACTTTACTGTTACTTCATGACTCCTCACAAGCCTCATGCCCTATGATTATTTTGTAATTTAATGAATGTAGGAACTTGTCATTTCTTGCTTTTCTTGGTTTGAGTTTATTTAATGAATATAGGAACTTGTTTTGTGCCAAGGAACAGGCATCTTGTTCAGAGACAACACAATGGGTGTAACTGAGTTAAAGGAGGCGTTAATCTTTCTTTGTAAAGGAGAGTTCTGGAGAATGGCTCTTCTTTGGACTCTTTCAGTCATCATTCCCTACTTGCAGCTGTTTGCCCAAAGTCTTTTCTTGCAGAAAGCCAAATCGTATGATCATACTTCACCACCACTGCCTACAACATCAACTAGTCCTGCTGTTATCAGAAAGCCGGTCTGCATAATTACGGGTGTAAGTGTGCCGTAGGATTTCTATGTGATTGTTTGCCAATCTAAGTCAAATTGAGTGTTCAATTTGTTATCCATATTAGAAGGTCTGGCTTAGGTATAGATATGTTCCTTCATAATACACTAAGAATCTGATAGAAACTAAATGTGCTAGTGTTGGTCCATGCCAATTTCTGTGTGACATATTATGCCATTTAGTATAAGTATTTAAGCTTCACATTACCCTCTCTGTTTTGTTCTTATTGGTGCATAAGTTTCTATCGTTTGCAGGCTACATCTGGTTTGGGTGCTGCAGCTGCCTATGCACTTGCTAAAGAAGGATATTATGTTGTTCTTGGTAGGCTTTGTGATGCGTGCTTCCTTGATATAGTAAAAAATAAGATGTTTTTTAATATTTCAAGTTGACATGAATTTCCTGATCTAGTTAATGGATCAGATGCGTGCATAGAGATGCAGTCTATCCTTGAGAACTAGGATGTGAACATTAGAAATCTACTGATTGAAGGATTAATAGAGATGTCAGGGAATATAAATATCAAGGGACGCTATTTAATTAATCGACCTCTTTGTTATCCCTCGTTGCTTGGAGAAAGAGAAACATTTTTTCGGTTGGCAATTCTGTGTTAGTGGGTGTGCCTTCTACCAATGTCTGTTAATATTGATCAGTGAGTTATTTTATAAGGAGGCTATTATGGATGCAATTGGGTTCAGATTTGGCATTTTTTGTAATGGTTACTAAAACATAACGTTACTGTTTAATTCGTTTAACGGTTAGCTCATAGACAAGAATCCTGAATTTTGGATGGCTGAATGACCTGGTTTTATGACACCAAGTCTTATTTTATCATGGCCTGATATTTGTTAATAAATGTATATGCTTGAAGAATGCTTCCTCGTGTCTCTTTCATTCAACCATTTTCCTTAAAGTACAAAAATGATAACATTTTTTATACTAAATGTGTCATGATGTTAGGAGATATGCTCCTTTCTTTTCTTTGAAGAAAATAAGAGTCTTGTCATTATACATGATTCTTATAAGAGCTTAGCATTGTGTAGGAGGATGACAGACACATAGAGAAGCATCTTAGTAACCTTTTTTAAGAGGATGAGCATTGTTCTTCATCCCTAAGTAAAAGGTTTCCTTCTTTTTCTCAAGACAAAGAAAAAGAACCTTTTTCTTCCCCATCTTTTCTAATTTTCAGATAGTATTCAAGAAGAGTTCTACCCCAATCTCACCACTACTGAATCATCAAGGAACAGTCTAGCTAAATAGCATAATTTCTCTTCTTAGTTTTCACAGGTTTGGAGTAGCCTTTAGTGGAATTTGCATTGGAGAATACAGATATTGTGTTAGTTGATCGTGATGACTGTAGGACAAGGTGGATTCTTTACCCGCTCAGTCCCTTTCACATGATTCTCAATAGGGCCTCTAGCCCATTATGTTTTTTGGTTATATTCAGAGGGTGCTGTGGATTCAGGAATTGCCTAGGGGTCTCTCATGGTGAGGAACAAGTTATGCGACACACAACGAGTGGGTTTGTTTCATCTGATAGAGCTAAAAAGGCTTCAAAGGGAATACCTTTTGTGTAAGACAATGAACCCGCCCTCTGTAAATTGGATCTTCAAAGGGATTAGTCATTGGTAACTTTTTTCTTATTTGCCATACATGGAATTTGTGTTAGTTATTTATGGCTTTTTATTTATAAGCTGTCTGACAAAGAAATTTGTGAAGAATCTGGTTCTACTGTGTGATATGTCACTTTAAAATAGTGAGGTATTCAGCTTCCATTTCCCTATATCTTCTTGCTTTCTTGTTGTTCAGACATACACACAGTACTCTTGCCATATGAACTTGTCAAAATTCGTTTCTCTTGATTTTATTTCATTATTATCTACAGTATCCGAAATCAATTATGTGGAGTCTACTTTTCTCCAGCTACTTTAATGTCTAGTCTTTTCTTTTTATCCGTCATGTAACTAAAAATTATACTGTCAGTGGTGTTCAGTGGACCCTCCATCTCTCTAAGTTGATGCTAGTATCATTTAACTGACCCTCTAATGCTTGCAGCTGGAAGATCATTGAACTCATTGTCAAAGGTACTTATTGAGTAAGTGGATTTTATCTGCCTCATTTTGATTCTGCTTTGATAGATTTTTATTGTTCTTATTTGACAGATTGTGTCTGATATCAAGGAACAGATTGATGATGCTGGTTTAAAAGCATTTCAGGTTGATTTGTCATCATTCAAGTCAATCTTGAGCTTCAAACACTCCCTTCAACAGTGGCTTTTGGACTCAGATTTGCATTGCTCTATTCAGCTCCTAATAAATAATGCTGGAATCCTTGCGACATCGTACAGAATCACTGCAGAACGATGTGATCAGTAAACAACCTAACACATTACTTTCTTCGTTCTTGCTAATTATCGTCTGCAATAGGTTACATTCAACATGCTTCTCGAGCAAAACTGCGAGTTCATGTGCTCCATCCTTCATTGTTCTCTTTCTTGGTAGACCTTGCACTAAAGAATCAGAATAAAATATGATAGAGATGCGAATCACACTATAGAAAAGCACTCTAATGAGTAATGAACAATATCCGTCCCAAGTTAACTATCAGATAATGAATGATGCTGTTTATAGTGCCTACACTACTCCACTTGCCTTTAACATGCAAGAAACCATGAATATTACCTTAATCATTGGAGAAAACTTCAGTTGGCATTTATGAGCAAGTCTTTTAGTAGTTGAGGAACATTTGGTATTTCATTGCTAATCGATGAGGAGGATCGGAAGGATCGTGGTAGTTCATCTTTGGTCATTTGAGGTGTTCTTCATTAGGAGGAGGAGATGACAGTCTTAGTGAGAGGATCTATTACTTGTGTGCATCCCCAACCCCCCCCCCCCCCCCCCCCAAACTCTATCACTTATTTGCATTCTATTTCTCCATGATAGAATCCTACATGACAAACTTCCATTGTTGGCAACTCATGGCAGATAATGTCTCACTGTTTCTCCCCCCTCCCCCTCCTCTCTCCCCCAGCTACTCTAAGGTTTGAATGGATCTTGATGAACATGAATTATTTTCTAATGGACATTCCTTTTTCTTTTCCTTCCTTTGGCAGGATGATGGCAACTAACTATGTTGGTCCATTTAGTCTTACAAAGTTAATTCTGCCGCTTCTAGAAGATAGCCCTATCCCTTCTCGTGTTGTTAATGTTACATCATTTACCCATAGAAATGGTTGGTATGATTCCTATGCTCGAATGTTATAATATCTGACATTCATATTCTACTGTGTTAGCACTAGTCTCATTCTTTCATGTTGAAGCTTTTTTAACTTACTTAATAACTCAGCTTAGATACTTTGAATGAAGGTTGCCTGTGATAACGAGCTAGATTGTACTTGATTCTTTATAGCTACGTCCACAGATGCCGTTCAAAAGCAGTTTGTATTAATGAAGTCTATGCTAAAAATGCTTTATATACTGTCAGTTGTTTCCTGAAATAGTGGACTATAAATTGATCAAGGTAGTTCAGTTGATAACAATTGAATCAGAAACGCAATATGTTTCTTAGAATGTTCTCTTGGCTGTTATTGGTGAATTTACAAATGTGGTTTTAATTTGACATTTTCTAATTTTGATCAATAGTGTCTAGCATGGAGGTCGCTGGAGAAACAATATCTGGGAAGTATTTTTCAAAATTAAGATCCTATCCATTTGCTCATATATATGAGTATTCCAAATGTAAGTTGCCTTTGCCAGATTTAAGTAAGCATGCTATGCTTGAGCTCATTGACACCTACAAGTTTCACTATTTGTCTTGCAGTATGCCTTCTGCTCTTCACATATGAGCTTCATCTGCGAGTTGGTCTATTGGAGAAATCTCGTCATGTCTCTGTCATGTAAGTTTGTGTTCTCCTTTATCAAAACAAGAAAAAAAAAGTTGTCTTCTCTTAATCACCTTGTTAATTGTTATGCTTTCTCAATTTTATTCTATACCTTGCAAGAAATGTATGCTTTTATCTAGGTAAAGTTTATCTTTTATGTTGGTTTGTAAAGGTTAGCGCAGACTTATCCTACCTGTTTGTCTATAGCCAGTAACATAGACACTAAATTATATAGGTTAATTCTTCTTTCATTGTTTACGCATATGTTTTAGTGAATGTTGAGTTTTCTTAGGTGAAATATGATAGTTGACCGAAGATAGCAGTATTCGGTTACCTTCCCAGGAGATATTGAAGTAGTGGTCGCTCACTAACTTTGGCTTATCATACTTTGCCTCGGCATATTTTGTATATACCATGTCCATAGTGGACGGCTTCAATTGTACGCTTTTGAAGCATCTAGTTATAGTCTGTATGACTTTCTGCAATAGAAGAACAGAAGCTAAGTTGTGCTTATTTTAGTTTTAGATAATGGAATTTTATGTTCATGCCAGTGGAGGAGATAATTGAGGTGTTTAGGCATGAAATTTTGGCAGATGCTGTGTCTAAATTGCAATTCATGGGTATGCTTAGATTCTGTTATTGCGAGCAACGGCATATTTTGGAAGTAATCAAATCTGTATGACCTGATAGGTCATCTTAACTCTTAAGTGAAGTGAAGCAACGAGTGTGTAAAGAATTGCTCCACTGTTAATCACTATCACAGTGAAGACTGTAACTCTATTACACTTGGGGCATGTTAGAATGATTGAAGAAGTTATTGCTTTCTCATTTAACAATAAAAAAATGTTATTGCCTTCTCGGTCAAAGACAAGCATTGATTTACGGTTAAAACAGCTGACTGTGGAAACCTGTGAGAAGTTTGCTAGGTTCTGCTTTTTTGCTTCTAAGATTGCTTCCAAACATTTCTTACTTATGTAAATTGGCTTTTGTAATTCTAACTGATCAACGAGCTCCTTCAGATGTACTAAGGGTGATTTAATTTGCTGAAACTTTTGTCTTGGTTTCTGGAATGATGAAGTGCTGTAGATCCTGGAATAGTGAAGACCAACATTATGCGAGAAGTTCCTGTATGCCTCTCATGGTTGGCATTCTCTGTTTTGAAACTTTTGGGGCTTTTGCAGTCTCCTGAAGTAGGAGTTGGCGCTGTTCTTGATGCAGTACATGCACCACCAGTGAGTTTGTCCTCCTATCATCTGTTTTCTGAAATGCATCAATTGGCTCTCAATTTGTTGGTTCATTTTTTTTTGCTTTCAATTCCTGTTTGGTCAATATCTATTATTTTGCTATAGAACCTGAAAGAAAAAATTCTTTGCAACATGCTTCTCTGTGAAATTAGGCTAAATATACTTGTGTAGTTGTTCTCTAGCCTAGGGTCTATCGGAAACAGCCTCTCCACCTTGGTGGCGGTAAGGTCTGTTTACATCTCACCCTCCATTTGTGGTATGTCGTTGTTGTTGTTGTTGTTGTTGTTGTTGTATACTTGTGTAGTTGATGGATTCCGTTCATTTAGGATGTTCAATGAAATACAATGCTTGTGCGAAGATGTATTGCTGTTTGTTCAATGACAGAATACGGTGATTGAGAAATAGTGTGAATTGTGAATTATTCTATCAATAAAGAGTTAAGGTAGAGTTACAAGAGAGAAGCTTGTTGTAGTCTTGGAGCAGCACGTTCATTGAATAATTGGTTTCCATGAGCAATGCAGGTTTGTTGTCATCTCCTCATTCATAAAACCTCAGTTTATGTGTACATTGACATGTAGTAGGGACAAGTGTACACAGATCAGCAATGGTAGACACAGTTTCTCAAAGAGTGCAGTTTACTGTTGTGAGTTCCATAGCATATCTGAGCTGATTCCTGCTGGAACACATCAGTGTTGTCTTTTTACACGTTAGCCCAATGAGACACCAGTAATTTTGCCATATTTCTTCAGCCAACATTCATTTTAAACTTCCATTGTCTCTTTGTCTTTTCACTGAATCTATTCTCTCAAAGTTCTAAAATCTTGGTTTCACATTATAGCACAATAAGGGAAAGCTTATCTGAACATCTTATAATTGTTATTCTGATTCACCGCTTTATGTGTTCAGTTGTTTGATTTATTATTGGAACATGTGTGATATTGCTGCTGCTTCTGCTATTCACCTTGAACTGTTATTATATATCTGGGATTCCTCACGCTTTGATGACTATACCAGGAAACTTCGGGAGCATACTACTTTGGAGGAAATGGGAGAACTCTAAGATCTTCTCAGCTTTCTTATGACCCCAAACTCGCAAAAGATCTTTGGGACGCTTCATCTCTAATTTTCCTGGAATTGCAGCTTGCTTCCGAAGATGCAACTTGAGCAGAGACATTAAATTAGCTATCCTCAAAAATGCATGAAACTTGACCTTGGGGTTTGATCTTCCCGACGGTTAGAGTAATTACATATTTCCTATTTTGCATTTTGAAGGTTACATATATTTCATTGAGTTCCTTTGTAAGTCCTATTTATGTTGCTAGTTATTAAAGTCAGGCAAGTCTTTGGCCATTATTCATTTTTAGCACAGCTTACACTATATTCTTCATTTTTACTTTGTATTTAATACTAAAACCAAGTATAGTAATAACTCAAACTACCTAAACTTGGCTGTAATGTAATTAGTCCTATGTAAGAAGAATCTTTACACCAATTCTCATTTGTTGTTCATTCTGAAATGGACCTGTCTGTCTGTTGCTTATCTTGTAACATCAACAGCTGATGTCTTTTTGTTATTGTATGTCGTTGAGTTTTAGTTGTTTTACAGAATGTTCCTCCTGCTCTTTTGTCCTTTTAAAGGATTGATTTAGACCATCTTCTTCCTGATTTGATGTTTCGTTGCATGTTTATAACTTTTTAAGTAGAAGCACACAGACATGCTATGTGCTCTCCAATTTTATGAACACCTAGAATGTGCATTGTCATTTCTTGGTCTGTTTTTCACTGGTGAAAAAAAAGAGGTTCGTTATTTTGCAATTCTCTTGATTTCTTTCATTTCCCACTTTTTGTTGTTTCTTTAAGAGATGCCATGTGTATTGGTTTCGTTTTGTACAACATAAGTTATGATGGTGACTTAATTTTCCTGTTTTTGCCCGTGCACTGTGTAGGGATGCTTCAGAAAGATGAGATCAATTTAGTCCGAGTGGAAAACAGAGTCCTCATGTGAAGCAACTAATCAATCTTTTGATGGGCCAAACAAGCAGAGATGGTTCAAATGGGATGACACAGAAGCTCACACTTAAATGCAAAAAACATTTGATTATCCCCTGATTTCTTTTGGACAGTCGATTAAAGTTAGTTATTTTTTTTATGAATCGAGGTGGGGTTGGACAATACGTATGGAAACAAAAGGCATGCTGATCAGGCATGCCCAACAAGGATTGCTTATATATTCCATTCCTAGTCCTATATCATTAGCTTCAATGAAATCACCACATAGTCCCCCTCACCTGCCTAACCCACTTCACTTGTGTTTTTTAAAGAGCTTTAAGTTCAATTCAGTGACAGCATAAAACAATAATTTCACAAATCAAATTACTTACAAGATAATATTAGTAAATATTTATGACAAACATCAATGCATATATTTGAATTCTACGCAAGACAGTTTGAAAAATATTTACACAATCAAGTATTTTATATAAGATGAATACAGTTAAATCTCCATTACAGTAATAATAGATAATTATTGGTCAGTAACTTGATAGATATGGTAATTAAATCATGTAAAAATAGTTATAATCAATAACTTAAAGTTACACACGTATCCAACACATTGATCGATTTAGATTCTCTTGAAGAGATATATCTAATCTTGTTTTCATTGGAGGGTCGACTCATTTGTGCACAAGTTTGACATATGGAGATGTCTATGATAGAGAAAATAGCCAATTCGGTCCCAGCTCCGAGACTATGCTTTCAGTCGAGTTCCTAATGGAACAAATGTTTTAAATTGGGTTTAATTTCATAAACGGTATTCATTTAGCTTTTAAAAACAGTATCACCACTTTGGCGGGATTAAGATGCGTTTACATCTCACCCTTTCCAGACTTCACTAGTGGAATTACATATAATCCACATGATATGTTGTTATTGTTGAGTCCTTTAACTTTTAAATCATTACTTGAAAGTCATAAAATTTATTTTTGCAGCGGAAAAAGTATTCAACTACAAACACTAGAAATACTATATTTGGCTTCGAAAACACATGTTACCACTCCATAAACACACATCAAGTTACAAACATGCGGTAACCATAACAATATAAAAACACATAGTCGCACTTAAATGTCATTTAGCATTACTGAGAAATGTGCACGCTTTGCTTGTTTGTGCAAGTATCATAAAAAGCACATAGTACGCCATGTTGTAACTTTTAAAGAGTATTAATCACTCTCGACTAGTAGTTTTTGTTCTCTATGCTGATGCTCGCAGAAACTTTTATGTAAGTTCTTATGGATTATTTCTCCCAGAATAGAATAGAATTAACCTTACTGTGATAGCAGTAATTCAAATCACAGTGAACATCGAACTCAAAGAGCGGTAGCAAATCACACTGACTCAGAACTTACTTTTTATTTTTGAAAGCAAATGCAGAGAGTAAAGAGAGAGATTGGATAATTTCATATGAAGAAATGAGGCAGAATGCCTCTGTATTTATAGTCACAAAGTGGTAGAAGTTAAGAGATGTGAAGTCTTTTCAATGAAAAGGTGCCAAGGAACCATTTTCTATTCACACCCATTAGAAAAACCCCAACAATCCCCCACATGAATGGGGAATGGCCATATGATGAAAACATGCAGAAAACTGTGTGATTCGCAAGTCTTACTAATTGCATCTGGATAAGTAGGTTTCTCTTTAAACTTTCCGTAGTGAACATATATCAGATATACTCGGTCAATCGGTAGATTTGATATCTTTGAATCGTCGAGTTTTGGTGTATACCTAGACAATATATGTCACACAATTAATCCTTGACCATCTCTGATTCTCATTGTTGTGTTGGTTTCAGCTATGAGCATCGTCTGGTTCATGATTTCGTAGAGAATTAGCCTTATAGAATTCTCCTTGAAGCGGCTTCTATTTCACACTCACATAAGTGATTTATAAACGTGTGATCCCATAGATTAACACTATTTGATAATTCCTATATCAAACTTAGATAATCATTAAAAACGCCTTTAACGCTTTATCCTTGGTTTTAAACATTGTCTTATTACGAGAATAGATTAAGTTGTTTGATAATGTTGGAGCGGTCATACATAACTTTGTTTGAGCTCCTTGAACTTAGATCTTGGGATCTCCAGTCTTCTAGGTAGAGTTACCGCCATGACGACTTGTCCTCGGCCATAGTTCCATTCCCCTTGATGATATATGCACATCGTCTCTAGTTATCCCTTTTGTAAGCAGATCCAATTCATTATCCTTTGACTTTACATAGTCAATCGTAATAATTCCTCTAGAGAGAAGTTGTCTAATGGTCTTATGTCTTCGTCGTATATGACAGTTTTTACAATTATACATAAGGCTCTCAGCCCTCGATATTGCAGATTGACTATTGCAATGTATACATATAGGTGAACGGCCTAAGTTGGTTGATAAATATGATCCCACATTTATGCCCTTTATCTTTGGCTTGTTATCATCTCTAGGTTTCATGGCTTGGGCAAATTTGATGTATAATTTGCCGTCCTTTTTGGGGTTTTCTCCCATGTTTTATACTAGTATTAGAGCCCGACTAATCATAATTACATTGTGGAGAGCGTCAATTGAGGGGAAGCAGTCTATTAGAAATTGTTTTTTTGAAAAGAAAGAGTAATTACTACTTCCTTTGTCTCATTTTATGTGTCGGTGTTTGATTCGGCATTGAGTTTAAAAAAAAAAAAAAGAGATTTTTGAAATTTGTGGTACAAACATGGTATTAAAATTTATGTAGTTAAAAATCATTTCATAAAGGTAGTCGTTTTTACTTTTAGATAATGATTTTTATTTATGGATAGATCAAAAAGAAATTAAGGTCACATAAATTTTCAGTCTTCAGACTGACTAACTAGTAAGTTGGAAGTTCATGGGTGACTATTACTTTAGTTATGATTTTTGATATTCTAATATTTTATGCTCGAACACATTAAGCACAGTTTTTTTAGCTGAGTGTCTACGTGAAATAGTCTTTTCATTTTGTGGGAGAAGGATAGTGGTTACCGACAAACGCTTCTCCAAAGGCGACCCTCTCGAGTTTCCGGCTCTTTCCTAGATTGAAGTAGGGTTTGAGAAGACTTGCATGGAAGACAGGTGGACCCCTGTCCGAAGGCGGGAATCTCTTTTAATTAGTCTTTCTTGTACTATTTTTTTCTTTCTAAAAGAGGGCCTGGAACTGATGAGGAAGGGGATGTGAAATCTACTCATTGATTTTATATTAGATGAGCGGTTCGGATCTCATTTGTGAGTTAACACTGAATTGTTGTTGTTCTTGTCATTGGACATATTAAGCACATCTTATACACATCATTATATTTTAGTGAATGTGAGATAGAGTTTATAAGTTTTGGATATCTTAAAGTTTCAGTCTTCATGTGTTGTTAACACTTTTTAAAACATAACACTATGATCTTTCTTCAGTACCAAATAGATAGAGAAATAAACGCAAGGCAAATTAACTATAAGCCGCTTAGCTTCTGCACCATATTTCTTGCTTCTTGATAAGTATCCAAAGTACATCTCTAAATTTGCATGTAAATGTAACAAATGCTTCCTTAATTGATCTTTAGGTAGGTATCAGTTAGTATTACTTTCTTTTGAGAAAAAGTAATTAATAAGAGTTGTAAAATGAAAAACGACTTCCAATTGATAACATCACATTTAATTCATTTATTTTAAATAGAAGGTTCAGAGAGGAAGCTGCAGCTAAACTTTATACAGAACATTTAATTCATAAGTCAAAAATGTGGGTTTTACGAGGAAGAATAGCCTCTACGGCTCTACCCTTAATAAAAGTTTCAATTAAAAGGTCGGTGCATGATTCCATTGTCTGCATTCTGCCTACTTTCACCTGCTAAAAACCCCAGTTCCACCTACTAATTAATCTACATTTTAATACATGCATGCATGCTTAGTTTATTTCATACTTCTCTTTAACTTTACTTACAATCTCTTTAATTTCACGTATATATAAATTTCTATTTTTAAACATAGTTATCAAATTTTATGTGGATGAAAAACCAAATCAAAACGAACAAGTGAAGTAAAATCTAATTGGATTATAAACTATGATTGAAATGCAAATGTTTCAATTTGTGGCATACTTTTCTCCAAAAATCTGATACCTTATTCACTTGGTGCAAAGACAATATAGATAAAGTTTCAATATTTTATCCCCTGATTTCTTTTGGACAGTCAATTAAAGTTAGTAATTTTTTTTATGAATCGACGTGGGGTTGGACAATACGTATGGAACTTAGGGAACAAAAGGCATGCTGATCACGTGAAATTGGCATGCCCAACAAGTTCATAAGATTAGAAAGTGTTGCTTATATATTCCATTCCTAGTCCTATATCATTAGCTTCAATGAAATCACCACATAGTCCCCCTCACCTGCCTAACCCACTTCACTTGTGTTTTTTAAAGAGCTTTAAGTTCAATTCAGTGACAGCATAAAACAATAATTTCACTAATCAAATTACTTCAAGATAATATTAGTAAATATTTATGACAAACATCAATGCATATATTTGAATTCTACGCAAGACAGTTTGAAAAATATTTACACAATCAAGTATTTTATATAAGATGAATACAGTTAAATCTCCATTACAGTAATAATAGATAATTATTGGTCAGTAACTTGATAGATATGGTAACTAAATCATGTAAAAATATTTATAATCAATAACTTAAAATCGGCCATTACACACATATCTAACACATTGATCGATTTAGATTCTCTTGAAGATCTATATCTAATCTTGTTTTCGTTGGAGGGTCGACTCATTTGTGCACAAGTTTGACATATGGAGATGTCTATGGTGTATTATGTATCTTTCTCTAGTGGGAAAAATGTGCTTCTACTAATGTATTGTGTAATATGTTTTGTTATCTCTTCTAGTTCGAGAGGTGGTCTCTTTGAAAATTGATGGCAACTTTTGTGATCTATGGATCGGTTCAGTAGCTTAATAATGTTGAATATTTCTTTAGGCAACAAAAACTTAAATCAACAATAACTGGTAACATGAAAATAGCAAAGCTGTCACCATACACTAAGCTACACTGATGCATATCAATTTGTATAGCTACACCAAGTCATTCTTGTTTTTCTTAATTATATTTGTTTATCCTCGCAGAGAAATTCTTATATTGACTTATTTAGGATAAGGAACAATGACTAACACTGTGTACAACAGGTCAACGTATAACTTGTACCATTGATTAATCAAGAATAGCAACGCAGAAATTTATAAATACTTGTTTTCTTTTGAATAATTACTCGCTGATCCTAACATTTATATCACTAGAATGAGTAGTATTTGACAAAAGAATAGAGAGAAATGAGTCAGAGATATAAAAGATGCATGAACATAGACGCGGCTAGAATGTATTTACTCAACATTGACTAATTAACGAAACATATTCAAAACGATAACAAACACAGACAAAACGATAACAATGGGAAAAATGAAACTGAAAAAAGGAAGCAGCAGACTTTGACTGACTGTCTGATTTTCGCCCCTCTATTCTTCTGCACAAGTTTCACAAGAAAAAACAAGGAAAGAATATAATGTAGACTCTTGTAGAGTATGGACTAAAGTTACTGGTTCGGCCGAACCACTATACCACTTCTAGTTCCGTCCCTGTCAATGAATACATGTTAATATGATCATTATAACCTTGTTGTAACAACATACGTTAATCCATTCACGATTATAACAGTCATTTGTTATAAGTTATAATGAAGAAATACATTATAAATTAACTTTATTTGAGTTTATCAACTATGATAAACATATTAGTAGTACAATATTTTTCTATTTTTACTTGTCTAATATACTCTCTATCAAATTAAGGGTGAATTCATGACTTTTTTCTAATTATCCTCTATTATTAAGTACTACTATTAACGATCTTCATAACCTATAGTGAAATTTAGTTTTCCAAAACATAATGAATAAGAATAAACTAGTAAAATATGCACTTTATTAATGCTTTCTTAGTAGTAGGATTGAAAAACTAAAAATGGACAAATTAAAATAAAAATGAACTAGTGACTTAGTATAATATAGTGCATGTATTGAATAAGTTTTACTCGTACGCAACCGTGCAAGGGGAGAAGAACCTTGGACAACAAGGGAGACATCCCTCATTCTTTTTCAAAAGTATCAACTAGGAAAATCAGCTGCCCACTTTGATTTTGTAATTCATTGAATCCCATTGCATCTAATTTCTCTCACTCTTCCGACAACATGAGGGATATATATATATAATTAGCAAATCCACTACATATTATACATCCATCATAATCTCAACGTAACGAAACCAAAAGGTCCAAAATCTCAAAGTCCTCGCAACCAAACTCAAACAAACATATCAGTGCCAAAGATTCAACACATCACAAGGACTCGTGATCATTTCGAAGCAGCTTAATTAGCGAGAAATTTCATAGTCTTAATTAGCTTGGATTCAAGTTAATGCCATACTATTAAATTTTTAAGGTGTGATCGATCACTCTTGAAGCAACATTATGGATGTGGAAACAGTGACAAACTCCAATGACTACTTCTCCAGGAAAAATGTCTATCGCAGAACATTGTCGCAAGGGCATGGCAAAAAAATGTCGTATTTCAGCTTAGAGTCATTATTTTTTCTCTTTTGTCTTGCAGCATCTTTGCTGCTTCTACCATTGATACTTCCACCATTGCCACCACCTCCTTTCATGTTGCTGTTGCTACCCATTTTTATTCTGGCAGTTCTTATGATATTGGCTTTCAAGCCTTCCAATATTGTCTGTTTAAAAGATTTATAAAGATCAAAAATCACATATATAGTATACTTTTAGTTACTCAAAGTTGTCAAGGTTGATAATACGTTTATTCATTTACATTAAACGCAAATATATAGGAGTAGCTCCTTAATTTTGTATACACTAGTTTGTTGGTACTCTGTCCTTTTCTTTCATTGCTAGTATTTCATTTTACCAGATAAGAGTTACTTATATTATAGTGATTCTTCCTTTCTACTTTTCTCGGTTTCCTTTAAGAGTCTTGTATTTGACACCATACAAGAGTGTAGTAAATTTCTGATTAAGTCTGGTTAATAACTATCTTAAATGGAAGTACCTTGACCTAGTGTACTTGTCATACTAACATATCTTGGCACGTACGTCAAGAATTCATTATCTCTGGGACATGCAACAGAGGTTTGATTTCATTTAGAAGGACACTGTTTTTTCCTCTTCGTTTGTTCTTTTCTTCCCTTTATATATTAGATATTCGTAAGTCCCTGCCAATTGATAGCTCAATCATCTACGTACTTAATTTCCAACTCTTCTTTGTCAATTGGAAGCCTGCAAGATGGCTATCAATTTCTCACCGTTGATATTAATCCATATTCGCGCACCATCCTTCAAAACTACTATTGGGTTTTTTCTCTAGATTATCTTTGTTAGTTTTGCTCCTAGCTTGTATTAGAAGAGCTTGTTGAATCTAAGATACACCAGTGTTAATAACACGTCTCAAGCTTGAAATGTTACTGTGATCAAGAGTTTATACATTTTCGGGCTCGCTCTCGAGGCTCCGGTTAAAGATGAAAAGATCTCATTATAGTGCCATACAAAGCTTGCCCCTTGGTGGTAGAAATTAAATGAGACTTCTCATCATGCTCTCCAGCAAGCAGCAATGCTTTACAAGAAGTGACCTCTCTTTCAGCTCCAAAAGTGGAGAAGTCATGGGGACGTCAGCGTTCAGTGTTCACCATTTTGTTCTCGTAGCTGTTTTGCACCATTAGATCCACATTTTTCTTCCTGAATTAATTAATTATGGTTAAGTAAATAAAATATAGTATTAATTATGGTTAAATAGTAAACTTTATAAAAAATATGCATGTGAAATGTGATATATATACATATACGTATTGGCTATTGCTTCGATACAAGCACTAAAAGCAAGAGTACAAGTATTTTTCGGGGGTAGAAGCATATAGTTAGGGGACATGAACTTGTAGATATTCTAAGTCAAAAGAGCTGCCAACTTTGCGTTTGACTAATAGCCATTAATAGCGCATGACATTAAAAAAATTTGGTCAAGGTGGGGTGAGATTTATAACATGAAGTAAGACTCATTATTTTTTGGGATTTTTACACTTTATACTCATGAAATTTAAAGTATTTATAAATCATACTCATTAAAAATTACACTACATATAAAACTAAAAGTATTTACCCAACCTACCCATTTATTATTGTATACCTTTGTTATGCCTTATAGGTGTATACCTTTAAGATATACTGGTTATACCTTATATGTGTATATATTTATGGTATACTGCATAAACTATATTATACAAGTCTGGATGGGTAGAGTGGGTAAATAGTTTAGTGGGTAGGTTGGGTAATATTTGAAAGCAGTGGGTGGTGTCTGTAATTATTTTAGATTTTGTGGGTATTTTTGTAACTGTACCTTATTTTTTAAGTTTTTTGCATGAAATATACATTTCTAGCAAAGCTGCAACAATTTTAACCTTCGTGAGAAAAGTTTTACAAATATAACCCATTTGAAAAAATTGCTGGCAACCGCCGAAGGGAAGCTCCTAGCAAATGACCAGGTCATTTAAAACCTAACAATCGCCATGAACTTTCTTCTAGGGCCACTTTTGCAAGACTTTCCAGATTGGTCAAATCTTTAATAGGACGCTAGAAGTGTTTTATTTCTATAAATCACCCATTAATTTTAGCACTTTTAAACCGTGGTACCGTGATAACAAAAAATAAGAGAATCGAATCATCCCAAAAGTAATTGCATATAATATAATCATTTATAGCAAGTGAAATTAGAGTACTGTAAGCAACCGATTACTGTACATTTCCACTCATTTTGCTACCTTCACACGGCAATAATATACTTCCTTAAAAGTTGATATGAGCGGCACTTTCAAAAAGTTGATATGGGCAGAGTATTCTGTTAATTTACGAACAGAATAAGTTTATTTACCTCATCCAATTCAGTCGAAATGAGTTTGAAAAGTTGTAAATTTATTCACATTAGATGAAGACAAGCTGAGAGAAACGCACGAAAATAGCCAACATGCATATGCCCATTTGTGTTACTAGCCTTCTGAATGTAGTTACTCAACGTACACATCAGAATATGCATTGTAGAAACTCCTCAGCAGATTTATATCTAAGCCAACAAGGGTACCTAGTCGTCGCTCATTAAGACAATTGACCAACCTTGGCGACTTCTTGCTCACCTTCAACCCAACTATTGTGTTATTATTCTTGTGACGAGAGAGTGAAGAGAGTGAAAATTTCAAAATCTAAAAAGATGCTATCATCCTAAGCAGCATTGGATGCATTGAGCAAAAATGGAGGAATATGATGCTCCAACACAGCCAGCAATTCTCTTCCCTGGTTTACCTCTTCCAGCAATACACCACCAAGAATTTTTGCTGCTTCCACAAGCTGCCCCCTAAGTCTTTGTGATAACAAGCAACCCCCTGCCTTGACACATTCTCTATACAGTGGCAGGTATGCTATTGCTACCCTCAACGGCCCAGGAAGATCCCTCAAACACACGGGAGATTCTCCCCATTTCAAAATGCGTACAAGGTTCATGAAGTGTTCTTGTCCTTGCCTAAGTCCATCTGAGAAAGCAGCTTCTGACCAATGCTCCTGAAGGAAAGACCTGAGCTCAGGAGCAACAGCCTCATCGTCCGACTTAGCAATGCTGTCTGCAACTGCATATGTGGCAGCAGGATCACCGAGGAAGTCTGAACTTAGCAGAAATGCTACTCCATCGAGAGACCCGCCACTTCTTTCACCAGCAGCCTTAAGAATCTCGATGCTTAGGGCAGCAAGAACATGCTGAGGAACGTGAGGAAGGAGATATTCAGCAACTTTAACCTGACTACTGGAGGTAGCAGCTGTGAGGGCGAGACACAGTTCCATGTCTCTGCAACCCCTTTTAACAAACCAGTCAACCACCTGGATGCAGCCCCTTTCAGCAGCTCTCATCAAAGGTCCCAAGAAAGCCATTGCATTCCCTTCTTCCACTAAACATTCCATAGTTCCAATTTTACCATAATGGGAAGCAAATCCCAAAGCCAGGTCGACATCAACATCCAGGCTATTCCTTTGAGCAATCTATGACAGAAAACAACCACGCAAGAATGAGGATGACAGATAGCTATCTAAATATGCCGGGATCAAAGAACACATCAACATGCAAATAAGAAATATCAAGGTAAAACGCTTGCTCCAAAATCCAAGCCGCAGAAACCATACAAAGAAATGGTGAAACGACGCACTATGTGTAACAGAAACACCAAGACTGACCAAAACAAAGTAAACACCCAACCAGATCGACATTAGAAGAAATAAAACAAGAACAGTACTGACATAATACAAGTTTACCAGCATCAAATTCATGATGTGTTCATCAGGACAGGGAGCATTAGAGAGCTGAACTAGTAACACATTACACTAGCAGAATATTCTTGACAACAAAAAAGCCCATCTGTTTATCAATTGCAAAGCAAACGAAACCATATAATACAGTTCAATCAATAATGCAAGACAAATAAATTATGACATCTATGACTTTAACAAATTTTAACATGTAATGCATGAACTTCAACATTGGAGTTAGCAATATCACCAACTTCTCTCTAGTCAAATTAAATGAACTTTGGCATAAAAGCTAGCTCAGTTAATAAAATTAAAAAACTTTAATTTCCATAATATAACTGAGGGTTTGTGATAATATACTAATACACGATATATTTTCTGTTTGGTGATGGTATCTGGTTATTTATTTGCTCTTTGTGTTCACTACTTTCATAATATGCTAGTAAACATACTCTATAACACCACACACACACACACACATGACCACTTTGTGGGATGTAAAGGTGAGAAAGCAGAAAGACAATGTGATCCAAAATGTTTAAGCTTATGAAAGGCCATTGTTGAATACATAGAGAGAAAGATGAGTTGTTGATATCAATGGCTACAGAAGTGTGGCATTAGACGTCAAGGATTTGAAAATGCTACAGCATTCACAAGGTTAAAACCTTATGATAAGGACATCATATTTCAGGGACACCCTCCAAGTTGCAGTCGATTCTGGCACGTTCCAGTAGTTATCAGCTATCACTACACAAACATGACCCTGACACTGAATCCTTAAATTAGCTGAATCAGTCGGAGTTAGACTACCAGGTCAGCCTTCTGAATAGTGAATACCACTGGGATACATCCTAACGTTTTGTTCTTTTCTTTTAGGTAGAAAAAGCATTATTTACAGAATCGATTTGTCATTTCCTAAAGACATTCACAACAAAACCAACATTGTTAAAGCAACAAAAATAAAAATAAAAAATAAAAGCGCCACGTCTACTGGCAGCCTGATTCTGTTTTACTCTCGAGTCGCAACAAATTTGGGTTCTTTCCCACCAAATAACCCAAAAGATGCATGTTGGTATAGAATTCCAAAACCCTCTAAGTTCCTTTTTTGGTTACCTTTGCCATTCATTGAGAAATTATATTATGTATACTGATCTATCAGCATAGTGGCTCCTGATATTATAAAGGACAAATAAAATAAAAAGTGGCCTTAGTGTTATGAGGTTACAATGACTTTTATTCTGATGGGTGAATTGATATCTAGCACATTCGATATGTGTTAATCTGGTATAGGACATAATCATGAGTTGACAATAAAAACAAGACTTATTCTGTAAAGGAAAATGATGGAAGTTAAAAAGTTTCTACATGTTCATTATTGAATTTTGACAATAACTTGGAAATCCAAAGAGTGAAATGTGAGCTAAATCTTTAGGACAATGGAAGTACAAGCATTCAGGTGGTGCTTAAAAATAAAAAAAGTAATTCAGGTTGCATTTGTAGATGAATTTGTGTACTCTAGCGGTTTCTTTTTGGTTTTATTTTGGAGGGTGGGTTTTTTTTTTTTTTTTGGGGGGGGGGGGGGGGGGGGTGTTTGGTAGTAGTTATACTCCAATGGAGTTTCAAACTTCACTGTTATGGAGTAAAACATGTTAGGATGTTGGTGGAGGTAATGAGTTCTCATGCAGAAAGGGCAATGATATAAGGGCTAAAAGATACAAATCTAATGTCATTCCAATTGACTTTAAACCTAACATGTCACTCCAGCATGCGGCACTATATTTGGATGTTTAACCGCCCTTGGCTCCAGGAGAAGAAAAACTGGATGCTATTTTTTCAACTTAAGATCCTCATCGGTTTTGTGGAGTGTATGTTCCTTTATTGTTTTTACCTTTCTGTGGCATTTTGCCGAAGTAAAACTGGAGCGGATAGAAATACTATCATCACCTTTCCAACCGTCACTTAAAGTTGAGGACGACAGGAAAATATCGAACAAAACAAGCATTATAAGTGAAAACCCAATCTATCAAGAACCATATAAACACAGAAGCCGTGGAAATTTACTAGGAAACCAAAACTGAGTAAAAGGGAAGATACATCTTTCTAAAGTAAAAAGTAAAAAACTAAGTTGTAAATGCTAGTATACCTGCAAAAGAATGCGGACAAGTTCAGTGCTCCCAAAACGAGATGCCTCAAGAAAGCACTGATTGACATTGTCTGCGCCCCCCTCCACCAACATGCCAAGCAATCCTTGGATTGCAGTAGCTGAAACACCTGATGCCCAGCCAGGATCAAATGAACTAGAGAAGAGTGTAAGTGGGAAGCAAGCTGCATCAAATGCCTCTGTGAAGTCCTTCCCTGTAAGGTGGTTCCCAGCAAGATCGAGGAAGGTCTTGAAAGCCGACAATTGTAGTTGTATTTCAGCAGCAGCATTGTGCCCAACCCTATCCCTGTTCCCTTGGCAGCGAGAATGGAAGCCAATACATTTAAGAGCCCATTCAGTGAACTTCTGAACCTTAGCACCAGCTTCTGCTTTCAAAACTTCATCTCCATTGCACTCTTGAAGTCGTTCATGCAACCTGCTAATAGTAGAGGTGAAAACCCAGCCAAAAGTTGAGTGACACAAGCAGCAAGCATAAGGTGTAAAGCCAGACATAAAGTGGAAAGAGAAGGGAAGGAAAATACCAATACGAATACCAAAAGTTAAAAGTGGAATTTATTATAACCAATTGAAATCCCAACCATGAAGACCATAACTACCTCAATGAGTACTCCGTCAAAGAAATGAAACATCAGCATTAAGAGTTTTGGGCAAATGTGAAATTCACACATTGTTCGAGGGTGAGAAGCTAGTAGGATGCTTCTTCAAGTGAAGGAATATGACTCTTAGGCCTTCGAGTCAGTAAAACATGCTGGCAAGAAATTAGACCTTACGAGAACTAAGAAAGACATCAAGTGAATTGTACTTGGAAATCCAATATTCATGGTTTTGGAAGAACTTAAGATTTCAAACAAACATGCTAGAGTGTGCACTATTTAACTAATTTGACCAGATATGCGTAGTTAAGAGAAGGGGAAACAGTGAAAAGCAAATTGAATATCCTTTGGACTTCTTATACCATTGCTTGATCGTTAAAAACTAAATTCAAGTTTATGTGAGAAAGGTGCTACTTCAATCACATAAATGCTGTAACTAGGAAAAGGAAAAATATCTGACCTTTGTGCCATTACAGTCACAGTATCTGCAAGGCTCATAGTTCGACTCTGGCAAGCAGAAACACAAGAAGCAAGAAATGAAGTCCTTAAGGCAGCCCGAGTGAAATCATATGCACCATTAGAAATGATCTTTTTAATCAACCCTGTTATCCCATACAACTCCTGTTGAGTACTTAAAAACCATACTGAATCCAAAGCAATGCACAATGCATCATTCAGAGTCTGGGGATCTGCCAATAGAATCAAACTCTCAGCAAGCTCCCAGTCATGGCAACTGACAGCACCCTGAAACAATCGCCCTAACTCGATCCTCTCTTGTCTATTCAGCTTCTTCTCATGCCCAGATTTCTCATTTTTCCCGATCTCACAGTCGGAACTAGCCAATCTGGCTTTAAGTTTATTAACTCCACAATTACACCCTCCTACGATAGCAGATGATCTAAAATCCTTACTTACAAGCGGTGATTCTCTCGAAAAGACCACATTACCATTGCTTCCTTCACCTTTCTCTGATGGAAAAACTACAATCTCATCGCTTACACCCGATATTCCAGTCTCGCAAGAATCCACTTCCATCTCAAAACACTGAGGCTCTTCTTCATCAATCTTGATCCCACTTCCTATATCATCCCTTCCAGCAACAAAATCTATTCTTTCTTCATCCATTTTGAACAATCAAATCAACACCGAAAACCGACCAAACAACTAAACAATCAATTCATCCAAGAAACACCCATATCACAAAACAGTATCAAAATCACAAATTTTGATCAAAGCTTCCACCTTTATCAAATTCTAGATAAAACCCAAATTGGTCTTTCCTTTATTCCTCTACCACAACCAAAAAAGACCCAAATTTTTAAACCAATGAAAGATCAAACTCCATTAAATTACAAACAACAAAAAGATTAGACCTTTATATCCATTTCAATACAATCTAAAAGATCCAAAGAAACCCCAAAATCAACATATAACAACAAGTTATTAAGCTTCAAACTTTACCAGCCCATCATAATCATCAGCAACCCAAATAACCTACAAAACAACAGTTTCTCATTAGACACAAAAAGGGGTTTGCAAGAAAAGCAAAAAATAACAAAAAGTTTCAAATTTTAGCCAGATTCTTAAAGAAAAATACAAAAAAAAAACCAGCTAGCTCAATATAATTACCATAAAAAGGAGAAAAAATAAAGGAAAATGAGTGCAAATAAAGAAAGGAAACCTGATATAGAATTAGTGGGTTGGAGAAAGTGAGAAGAAAACCCTTTGCCCCTTGTTGTTCTTGGATGGTTAAGAGTATTTTGCTTTTTTTATTTGTTTTCTTTCTTTGTATTTATTTTATTTTTTTGTTAATTTTTTCCTGCAAGTTTACATTTGTTTATTTGAGATTTTTTATTCTCTTTCTTTTTTTCTACTTCATGGAATCTTAGTACCTTTATACCCTATAGAATAATATTTAAAGAAAGAAAAGATAAAAAACTAGGGTATCAATACATTTTATGTTCAAAAATTGAATAACATCTTTGTTATCTCCTATGCTCGCTTACAATTTGAATAGAAGATAAGTAACTCTAATATAATTTCATGTATTGTTTTCGTATATTTTATATACATATAACCGAAGTAAAATTTGTAGTGGAATAAAAAATTAAATGTCGAGGATTACGGAAGTAACCTCTCAAGGGTAAAATAAGGCCGCATACATTTCATTCTATCCAAATTTTACTTCACACTAAATATATTATTGTTGTTGCTGACGGCAAAACAAAACCTCATGATATAATATTTGATGTGTATACGAATACACCATAGTTCACATTAGAGAAAAGTATCATGTAGCAATAGATAACTACTTATACTGGTATTGAAAATAAAATAAAAAATTTATTATGATTAGTTAGAATTACTAATTATTGTCTTCTTTTTCAGCTCTAGAGTCTCCCATTCCAAAAATATAAACCACAAGAATCATTCATTTTCAAAATAAAAGAAAAACTAGTGAGTTTTATTCACAAAAGGGATGAAATATCTTTCTAACTTTCACTGGAATAATTTAATGGAGGACAGTAGGAATATTTTCTTTGCATATGTAAAAGCTTTTCATTTTATATAATTTGAGATGACATACTAGTTGTTCTTCCTAATATGCTTGAAGATTATGGTGAAAAGGAATTAGAGAAAACTACAAAATAAATTGGAGGACAAACAAGAGTGGACTGAGTCATGAAAGTGAGAGTCCCCCTTACTATAACAAAACACCACAAAAGGTTGCCCCCTCCATGGGTCCCATTTCAGCCCCACCTTCCCACTACAATCATTACACAACCACCCCTCCCCCCTATGGTCTTTTTTTTACTCCTATGTTTATTTTCTCAGATATACACATATTAAAAATTGCTCGATTCCTAAAACTCAAATTAGAAATCTCTCATCGAGGAAGGTTGGATCGCGTCTATCTTGCTAAATTCTTAATGGGTCGTTTGGTAGCACGTGGAATTATCCCGAGATTAGTTAATCCCACCTCTCATGTGGGATAGTTAATCCCACATTTTGTGTGTAAAATTGGTATTAGTGTTAACTAAGCTTAAATCAAACATGGGATAAGGATAGTCCCAAATTCTATCCCGGATTATAATTCTTATCTCCACTTTGGTAGGAGTAAGGTCTGCATACATCTCACTTTTCCCAGACCCCATATGTAGGATATACTGTTCTTGTTGTTTTACATCGTGGTGTCATATGATTAATCATTTATAAAGGAGGGTACATGATTAAACTTTAGTACAAAAAATGAAATCCTTTTATAGCTTACTTTTATATGCATTCGGTTAATTCATATATTATGGTGGTGTTAATATCATGAGTCGCAAGCTTTTTAGCTTCTTTAAAATATAACACTTAAATTGTATCTAATAATGTGCAAGGTAACATATGACAAATTGAGAAATTTATTTTTCTATATAGCAACTTCATGTTGTAAAAGTGCATCTAACCAACAAAATGAGATGAAATGGATCTGTTAATGGGGTTATTCTTGGAATTCCACCTAGAAAAAGAAGTGAATATTATTTCTCTTTTATTATTCTCTGTTTATTATTATTGAAATCACCTCCATCTAGAGTAGGTCCTACAGCACCGATAATTAATGGTACTTGCACAAATTTTTTAATGGAGTAGTATTTTTCAAGTTTATTTTTAATGAGCTTAGGCATGTACATTGACTACACTTGTTGCTTCACTACAACTTAACACACAACTCATAATTTAAACTTATTTGTTTTTCTAGAGAGTTGGCTGTGATGACGACTTCCCATCTCTATTTTATTGTCTATATATGTTAAAGTCTAGTTTGCCCTATTGTCGTATTTGAAAAGGCCCGATCTAGTGACACAAGTGAGGGCTTTCGAGTAATAACAAGGGGAATTGCAGAATTATGACACCATTGGCAATGGTTGCCTTTTTTACCTCATAACAATGGATTAGTAAAAATGGCCTCAGTTTGGTTTGATGAAAAATTCTGGATGGAAATACCCCTATAAATATTATAATAACGTCTATATCTCCATCTTCTCTTCCTTCGTAAGTAGTGTTTAATATGCAATACTTACTTTTGACCGTTCTTTTATAGACAACACTTGTCCTTTAATCTCTTTTCACATTTTCTTATATAACTCGAAGTGTTGACTGACAGTACTTACACCTTCAATTTCTTTCCACATTCTTACAGATAATTTGAAGTGTTGCCTGCCACTTGACCTCTTCCTAAGAGGCATCATGCCGATTAATAACTTGAAGGGTTGCTAATGAATGAAGGGGAGGCTATTTTGGAATAACCATTTTAAACAATGACAAACTCTCATGAACAGACAATTTTAAGGACGCTTGGTAATAATAACAGTCATCAACATTGGGACATTTTGATCTAGGCCAAATACTATAGGGAGATTTGTGTGATTTTGATACATAGCCATTTTTGGACGTGTTAAATGAGAATTATCTACCGTTTTAGAATTACTTGAGGAATAGCCACCGTGCACGCATGCACTCCATTAGTATTGACAAACAGTCCGGACTAGTCCCAAGAGGCTTTGAACTACACATGTTCAAAGTCTCATTATTTTATAATGAGATTCATGTTTATAGTCCTCCTGGTGCTTTATATATATAAAGTCCAAGTATAAAATAATGGGATTGGTGTTTACGTGATACCAGTATTTTATACTGGGATTTTGAACTAGAATGTTCAAAGACCCAGTATTTCCAAAAGTGGCTATTTCTCAGCAAATTTATTTTTGATGGCTACAAATTAATTAGCGCGCACCATACATGCCCCTACACGAAATTTTTCAGGAGATTCACACATATAGAGGACCCCTCTAGGCTCTAGCTCTCTCTCGCACTTCAAGCCCCCTAGAAGAGAATTATTTAATTTATAATCCTAGTAGCCAAAAACTGCTAGAAGCTCCTGGCGAGTCACCAAGTCTTGGCCAAAAAGTTTGTACCAATAGTTTCTGATGCGGTTGACAATTCACAAGTTCTGACAATTTTTGCTGAAGCTAAAAATTAAATAATTTAAATATAGAAGATGAAAGTGTGAGAGTAACGCACTAGGAGACCATTGGCCCAAAAACTTGAATCCTATAAACATGGGAAAAGTGCATGAGAGGCCATTTTTGTCAGTGGTCTTTGGTTTGAGGCTATTTTTTTACTGATTTTGCATCACAGGTCATTTTTGAGAACCTCAATCCTCGTGGGTTGAACTTGGGTAATTTTGATCAGTAGCCATTTTTGGACGCGCTCATTGGAGACTATCCACCGTTTCGAAATTCACTGAAGAGTAGCCAAAAACTCGCGCGCCCACTTAAGCTCCATTAGCGTTGGAAAAACACCCAGACTAGTCCCATAACAAAATACTGGGGCTTTGAATAAAACTTATTCAAAGCCCAAGTATTTTGTTATGGGACTTTATATATAAAGCTTCAGTCCCCATAACAAAATGCTGGGGCTTTGAACAAGTTTTGTTCACAGCCCCAGCATTTTGTTATGGGACTGAAGCTTTATATAAAGTCACATAACAAAATGTTGGGGCCTTGAACAAAACTTGTTCAAAGCCCCAGTATTTTATACTGGGATTAGTTTACTTCAGTTTCCTAGTATAAGTACTGGGGCTTTGAACAAAACTTGTTCAAAGCCTCAGTATTTATACTGTGATTTGTCCGGAGGTGGCTAGTCTTCAAACAGTTTTGCATCGCTGGCTAGTATTCATTTAACACGATCAAAACAGGCTGCGTGACTAAATTTTTACGTTGAACTTCACACAAGTTCTGTCCACCATACAACTTCAGCCCACCATAAGGATTGAAGTTCAACTTCAGTCTACAAGGGTTGAAGTTTACGCATCTATACCTAAAAGTTCAGTCCTTACCGATTGAAGTTAAACTTCATAACTTAGGCTTTGAACTTCAGCCCACAAAGATTGAAGTTCTAAAAAGTGGTTTCTCATATAAAACTATTAAAAAAAGTGTTCAAACCAAATACCAATGGCAAAAGTGGCCTATGAGCAAAAATTTTGCTAGAAATGTGTACTGGGATTGATCGGTGCATAGCCACTAATGGGCAAGAATTTCCCATGGGAGTATGTTTTCCCTATCCTATATAGGGCACACACACCTTTTAAAACTCCTTTGTCTAAGAATGAGCAAATGCATCATATCATACTATTCTAAAATAGTCAATCTCTATAGCAAAAAGTAAACGATCAATTTGTCCCTATAGTAAAGTTTTTTAATTAATATTCCTTTGTACATAGAAGTCAATATACAATTAAATTTCTACTCCTATATTTTATACAAATTATAAAAAAAAAATGCTTAATATAGATAATTAAAATGTCATCTTTTAATTAGAATTGTGATGTCTTTTCACATGAGGTTCAATTCGTACATGTATTTGGTTCTGGAGAGATATAAAGGATGTCATTCATTACTAAACATTCAAGGATAAAGGATGAATTTTTACATCTCCAACTTAAGGAGGTGAATAAACACTCAATATATTTGTTACTAAATTGCTTAATTACGGTAGGAATTCACCAAATAGCTAATCAAATTCCGTGTTTAAGTATTACAAGTGAAAAGTTTGTTTTCTTCCAGTTTCACTTTATCTCTGGCAGTAGCCGAGAGACAGTACTAAAATTGTATTTGACAAGTTTATTTTCTTCTTTGTTAATTTCTATGATTATTCAGCACACTTGTTTCACCCATTGTTTATGCAAGTTCGGTTAAGAACTACTATTTTTTTTTTTTGGGAAGCTAAAATATTTATTTTTGATGGTATTTGATCTTTCATAAAATATAACATCAAACTATCAACATCTCACCCGCAGTTATCCTATTTTATTTCATAATCGGCTTAGAATTTGCACAAATACAAATGACGTAAGCGGTATGTCTTTTCGAACAGAATTGTGTTTGACTATAATTTGAATTTTGAAACTTCTTTTTGTGTTCTTTTGGTCTACTTTATATATATGTAATTGTGTTTTAGAGTAAGTTCATTAATATTTAGGAATACTGCAAGCGGAATAGTTGCAATATTTAACAGATCTTAATACATTTATCATTGTATTTTTTTAAATAATTTTCAACTTTGGTGAAACTCTAATTCTGGATCTATTTTAGCCGTTCAAAAATCACTGTGACACTATTATTTTCATTTTTTTCCAAATAACGAAATGAAAGATTGTTATTAAGACGAAATAGAATAGTGATCTCCTCATGTTTCTTTGACAATTTATTGAAATTTAAGATATCAATTGTGCAACTCAAGCACAAATTTTTTTAAACAATAATTATATAATTCTTTTAATATATTACATTCATTATTAAGGACACACGCGCGTTGCGCGTCTCCAAAAACTAGTACGAAAAAATGCGAATTCAGGCTCAATTTCTAAGCAAAAATTATGCAGTTTAAAGTTGAACAAAAAAACTAATTTGCACACATTTGTATCTTATGAAGCAAGGATCAAAATATGAAGAACAGCCAGCTCTAAAAGATCGCATCATTGATAGTAATAATAGTAATTTAACTTAATCAAGCATAAATTGACACCTTTGGCAAAATTAAATGTTTCATTTGATTGACTTGCTATGAAAAACTTCCTAACGAGAGTTCAATCAGAATTTTTAGAGGACGAGTACACCGTTAATCTTTGTGTGACAAAAAGAAAGAGCACATTTCCGCAAAAAGAAATAAATGAGTGCGTTGGCAAAATAAATGAACTAATAAAAGAAAAAAATCAGAATAGAAGAACATCCTCTAAAACAGATTAATTTCTACAAGTTTCATACTAATAATGATAGCATTAGGTTAGGTAGTGTACATCACATTCTTATAGTATGACTTTTTTTCGAACCCTACGTGAACACGAAATGCTTTATCCATCGAGCTGACATTTTTAATACGTGACTGAAAGTAAAAATAATAATCTTATAAATCAATTGAATCAAATTCAAATATACACTTCTTAATTAGGTAAATTAACAAGGACACGACACATCTTATTTATGTCGTAAGTCACATTCCCATGTATCTCCATGTACGATGGTATAGTTCCCACGTCCTTATAAATTTTTTATCATACTTTTTTCGTTAGAAAATTAATTTATACCCCAAAAAGAAAAAAAAAAGAAAAAGAAAAAGAAAAAGAAAAAAGCTCGATCCATGATCCATCCATTTTCTTTTGAAAATACTCCTTTCTCTTCCATTCTCTCTCTATTTGTGCTTATATTTAGCTAATAATACAGAACCCTAATCTATCAAATTTTGAATCTGGTGATTTAATTTTAAACAAGTATGGATGAAGAATATGATGTAATTGTGCTAGGCACAGGTCTTAAAGAATGTATCCTTAGCGGTCTTCTCTCTGTCGATGGTCTTAAGGTAATTCTCTTATTAATTTTTTTGTTAGATCGGTATTGGATCGGTCATATGTTGTAAATACTTTTAAAGGATCTGATAACTTTGAAATTAATATGATGCAAAATTCGTATCGAAATATCTCTGATTTGATCCCTTTGTTAATGATATTCATTGTGATTTACTCCTATTAAACTAAATTTGATTTGCAATATGAGTACATTAGATAACACTATCATGTTAAAAGCTGCATGGACCTACTTGATCATGAGTAGTAAAATTGAGTTTATCGACACGTTTAAATTGGAGATGCACCTAGTTGGATGTGATTATGCGAGCAAGCTTTTGTCGTAAAACCTGTGCCGTATAACTAGACTGAGTTGTTATGAGCTTAATGTATTGAGTTTTAAGTATGTACAAATGTGAAATGCAAGAGAAGTAATCAACTTCACATGTGGATTAGATGCAGAATTTTACAACTACGCCTCAGTCGCGAACAAGTTAGGATCGGTTATATGAATCGACCGTGTTACTTCATTAACGTTATCTCATGCCACTATTATACCAATACACATAAAAAGCACTAGAAGTACTATAGATATTTTCTAAATGTATAAATCTATGAAAGGCTAAACAACTCCTGCAAATCAAAAGATCTACAAGGGAAATGGATTTCATTTTTGGGTGAAAGAAATGAAAAAATAAGAGTATAGTATTATTTTAGGTACAAGGGAAATGTATTTCATTTTAAATATGCTTAACATTCGTTTGTTTAATTTTAGTTGTCTAATGATTGATTAATGCTTATTTCATGTGAAATAGGTTCTGCACATGGACAGAAATGACTACTATGGAGGAGAATCAACTTCCCTCAATCTTGTCCAGGTAATTTTCCTGGAATTATTTTTTTGATAAGTTTATTATCCTCAAATTTTGGGAATATTTTGTTTGTGCTGTATGTTTCTCCTAGTTGTCTGATAGAGTTTCTTTGTTTCAGCTCTGGAAGAGGTTTAGAGGAAGCGACAAACCTCCAGCTGAACTGGGTTCTAGTAGGGAGTATAATGTTGACATGATTCCCAAGGTTTTCCCCTTTTTCGTTTCACTATCTGCGTCATGGATACAAAACCTTCCATTGTTTGTGTTGTTCTAAATTGTTCTTTGCTGCAGTATATTATGGCAAATGGTGCTCTTGTGCGGGTGCTAATTCACACTGATGTTACGAAATATTTATACTTTAAAGCGGTTGATGGCAGCTTTGTGTATAACAAAGGCAAGGTATAGTTGTTTTTCATGTTTATATCTTTCACCTATTTGGTGCAATTGCCGCATTTGACTTTTATAACTTTTTTTTGCATTAACTTTGTTCTAACCTAGAATCTTGTTACACCTGATGAAATAGGTCCACAAGGTGCCAGCTACGGATATGGAGGCACTTAAGTCTCCTCTAATGGGCATTTTTGAGAAGCGGCGTGCTCGAAAATTCTTTATTTATGTTCAAGATTATAATGAAAGTGATCCTAAAACACATGAAGGGATGGATCTAACAAGAGTTACCACAAGAGAGCTTATTGCGTATGCTCTCGATTTTTTTAGCTCTCTATTTGATGATCAGCTTCCTAGGTTACTTTAGATGCATTTTCATATTATATTAAGGCCTGATCTGATTTTCGTCTGTGCTATTATCATACTGATGTAACATGTTCAGTTAAGGAGCACTAGGACCAAAAAATAGTCAGTAGATCTATTGAGGAATGTTGCTTGTTGTCATCTTATACTCCCTTCTTTACTGCAATGCAATTCTGATTCTTTTAGTAGATAACAGAGGGAAAATTCCTATGTTTGTTTTCCTTAGTGGGGTTCTTCTTTACTGAGCAATTATGCTTGCCTCAAGCGATTTTTGTATTAGAATCTTTATTTTGCACTGCTTACCCCTCCTTATAGAAAAGAGAATCAATTTTCTTAAAGGATCTCTAGGGGTGAAGTTTGATACCCATTTATTTATCTATATGTAATCAGTGGGTAACATTACATTTTTTCGAAAAGAATGATAATCTAATGTTGCCCACTGATTATGTACATATAATGGGGCCATTTCAGCACGAATCAGTCTCCCATTAGGGCAGTGTTAGATGATTCTTAGTGTTAGCCTATTCAGGGGAAGAAGGTTATATTATGAAGTGTGAATACTTGTGGTGTACGATAACAGTAGGTTTGTGATTGATTTACATGACTTTGGAGATTAGTACATAGGGTTTTCCTTTCTTTTGATAATTCGTGATTAATTTATATGCTCCAAATTACTTGCTCATGGTTATTTAATAATCGTGACAGTAAATATGGTCTTGATGACAACACTATGGATTTCATTGGTCATGCATTGGCACTGCATAGAGACGACCGCTACTTAGATGAACCAGCACTGGATACCGTTAAAAGAATGAAGGTGAAAAATATTCTTTTGCTTTTAAATGTTCTTTAAGGTTTCTGTGTGGATGTGTGAAGTTTTTGTTCTCTGTAATATGACAGCTCTATGCAGAGTCTCTTGCTCGTTTCCAAGGAGGATCACCATATATTTATCCTTTGTATGGATTAGGAGAGCTCCCCCAGGTACTGCCTCGAGTTCCTTTTTACATTTATTGTCTTGTTTTTGTGATTTTTAGTTGCCCTCATGCTAATTATTTGTACTTTCCAACTTCTTTTTCTTTAATATAATTGTGGTGAATATCTGTCTTACTAATTCAGGGGTTCGCTCGACTGAGTGCTGTGTATGGTGGGACCTACATGCTGAATAAACCTGAATGCAAGGTAGTATTTCCATTCTGTTTTACTTCTGTATCTTTTTGCACACACACACACACATGTGTGTGTGTGTAAGATTTTGAGGTCGCTGAAGTTGCTATCTTCAAATTCCAGGTAGAGTTTGATGAAGAAGGGAAGGTCATTGGTGTTACTTCAGAAGGGGAAACTGCTAGGTGCAAGAAAGTTGTATGTGATCCTTCCTACTTGCCCACCAAGGTAAGCGTTTTACTGCCTTTGGAGATAACTGCTATGTTGCCAATAATTTGAATAGGCTTCTGGATCTAACATAGCCACTAGCCCACTAGCCAGCATGATCTTTCTTTGGGAACGGTAGATCATGGATACATGATATAGTGATATAATATTTTCTAGCAATCTAGATTCTTCTTGGTTATAAGTTAAGAGTAGTCAAATTACTTGTTTTAAGGATATTTGACCTTTTATTTAAGTGGTTGTGTGACTTACTAAATCCAAAGCATACTGTTTGCAGGTGAGGAAGGTCGGCAAAGTTGCAAGAGCTATCGCAATTATGAGCCACCCAATTCCAAATACCAACGACTGTCACTCTGTGCAGATTATCCTACCTCAGAAGCAGTTGGGTCGCAAATCAGATATGTAAGTAGTCTAGTTTCTTAGATGTAACATTTTTCTTATATTCTCAGGGTTGAGCTGGAAATATACTAAGTCATTTGCAAATAGAGTTCTTTGAAACCCTGCTCCTTCATTCACTAAACATACATGCTTATCAACTTGATTCTTACTTGAGTACTGGAAAATATTTCCTGTGAAAGTTGGGTCCAATGGGTTACACTCCTTTGTTCACAACAAATATTCAGATCTTTCCTTTTTTCCATTCCCCGTGTATTGGATGAGGACTACCTTTTTTTATTTCACTTAGTTAATATAGTTTTCCTAATTTCACACAATCTCACTTTTTCTAAAATGCCCCTCCTCTCATGTTTTTCTGATTATTCATGTTATTCTAGACATCATTAAGATACGCTTGTAGGCATAAAAAATGCCATGAGGACCATCTTTAGTTCTCTGCTCTATCCTCTGATTCTGTTGGTGGCAGCGGTCTGTGTTGTTGTGGCTCTTGAAATTTTTATTTAAATAGTTGGAGTTGTTTTGATCTTTTAGATGGGATGATTTCAGAATTGATGAAATCTTTCTATGGAGTATGATAAATGGGGCTGGTAGTTGAAGATTTTGACCTAGTTGATTAGTTTTGAGTGGGTTCTGAAGACTCGGTGCTTTCCTTGAAAGTGCCGACACCTATATTCAAACTTGTACTACCGAAATTTCTTAATAACTTCGAACAACAGTCTTCTTACTTATGCTTGAACATTTGGTTATTCAGGTACCTGTTCTGCTGTTCTTACACTCATAATGTTGCTCCAAAGGGGAAATTCATTGCATTTGTCTCAACAGAGGCAGAAACAGATAACCCAGAGAGTGAACTGAAGCCTGGTGTCAATCTTCTAGGCCCAGTGGATGAGATCTTTTATGAAACTTACGACAGATCTGAACCTGTCAATGAATTCTCCTTGGACAATTGTTTTATTTCATCTGTAAGTCTGTTCAATTCTATGTCTTGAAAATCATACTTCATCAGAAAGATAACCTAACATAAGTTTACTTTATTCTCTATTTTGAACAGAGCTATGATGCCACAACTCACTTTGAGTCGACTGTAGATGATGTACTCAGCATGTACACCAAAATAACTGGAAAGGTATGCATTAGTATTTGCTTCACTGTGGTCTTTCCATTACATACTTTGGAGATTGCTAGGACATATCTAATTGTCATTGCGAATATCTTTAATTTTTCCTACGCACTTTGAAACTTCCAATTTCCAAAATATTGTACTTGTGAAAAGTGGCTTAGACATTTTGCCATTTTACTTGCTGAACTTTCCTTTCAGAATGCACTCTTTAAGAAGTATGTTTTGCTATCACTTTGATGTTACATTGCAAAATTTTACGTTATTAAGCTATTTTTTGGGATGTATAACATTTTAGTTTCCTGTGTTTTGCTGTATACTTCTCTCCAAGAGCCTTGAGATACTTCTTATTGAGTCCTCTCTCTGTTACTAGATATCCTTTGGAAGGTGATATTATTTATAATATTCTGAAATTTGAAGGACCTAATTTTGTTGACTGCATTGTATGTCCTGTTCAGGTTCTTGACCTCAATGTGGATCTAAGTGCTGCTAGTGCCGCTGAAGAATGAGAAATTCCTTTACTCCTGTACTTTCACATTTGTTGTTGGTGAATTCCTTGATGTGTCGACGAGTTCTGGTGGTTTTCTTTTGCAGTGGACTAGTTTGTAATGGTTTCTTCTCTGTTATAACTATAGTTAAATGCTTTCTTTCCTTTTGAACAAACCTGTGCAATGTTTAAACTTGAATCACTTCTCTTGTACTTGGAGGTGCATTCACGCTGGTCCCCCGTCCCCCCTTCCCTTGTTATTATTGGCTGAGATTGGGCATAAATGTGGGATTAAAATCATCAAATGTCTTTTATGTTGATGCTAGATTTGGTTTTATTTAAAATTCTCATCCAGTTTCTCCATATGATTAATAAAGTCAATTCATTTTTATCCCTTTATCTATTTTTCTCAAATTTGAAGATCTTGATAATTGGTAACATATTCTCTAACACATTGATGCTTATTAGTGGAGCATCTGTTTTTGATTCAATTGATTTTACCGATTTCAGATTTGACTAAACTTTAGGAGGTTAGAGGTTAGAAAATGCTTTAGACTTCGGCTCCTTGAGTTGGGATGATTTACAGAGATAGGACATTCCATTGCTATTTATGTTTTGACCCTTTTAAAAACTTTGCAAAAGTTGTCTTGCACAGTTGCACCAGGCACGTCCTGTGGCGGATTGTTGGGACTTAGTTTGAGCCTAAAATTTAAATGCCATGGGATTCTTGGTTTTTGAGAATTTATGAGTTTTATGGTTCAAATTGTCCTTTTATTTGGTTGTTTTTATTTCATCTTGTGGTAATTCATTCTTACCAGACCCCAATAATACTGAGTATTATGTTGTTGGTAATTCATTCTTACCTTTTGTTTTATCCACAACAGAATCAACAACCAGCAGCAGATCCAAAAAAGGCACTCCATCACCCAAAATTCCAAATTGTTCCTTTTTCCACGGTTGCAGCCAATAATGCTAATCACTTTAATTTTCATAGAATAGACTAAGCAGAAGCTTAAAATTTAATAACTAAAGATTAGACGTTTGTTACTTTCTTTTTTCTGTCAAACTGGATACTCAGACTAGGAAATTCATTTCAAAGGTAAATGGATGAATAGAAACTAAAGCATTTACATCTTCTTCTTTTTTTTCGCAATCAAAAACTCAAAGTGAATTCTGTAACAAGAACCCAATCCAATCCCTCTGTAGTTACTATTTATACTAAATAAACAAAGCTCAAGTTCCCTTTTACAGTTTTAACTGCTTTGGGAGATGTTAGGAATATTGTTGTTGGCTTAATTTACTTTTGAGTTGGATTGGTTGGTGGCGTGACTAATTTCACCAGCATTGCCTTCTTCCATAGCAGATTCCTGTGTTTCTACTTGTGATAACTGCACAGCCACAAGTGAAGGAGATTCTTTGTTAGCCACTTGGGTGGAGCCATTGGCTGCTCTCCATTTAGCCTTCTTAGCCCAAAAAACTATCCCATCTTTTATATGGTCGTCGAATATTTCTTTCTTGAAGGAACTTCCCATCTGCATTCATGCATCAATACATTAGTTGAAGTTAAACCTACAGTCAGCCAAACTAAATGTTACTTAATATTTAGTAGAAGATCGATCACCTGTGTGACAATTGCATACAGTGGCAGAGTACTGTAACTGCAAAGGAATTGAACAAACACCCTGCAGAAGAACACTATTAGACATGTCCCATGTTAAGCAACTCTTATTACTGTTACTGTTAAGAAAATGGATATTGGGCTTGGCTCACGTCCACTGAAGGCATGAAGTGGTGAACTTACCCAATGACAAGTCTTGGGATGATATAAACAACTTGTCCCATGATGCAGGAGTTAAAATGATATTGAGCCTGTCGATGAACAAAACACGATATTCTGTCAATTAATAATGGAAGAAAGGAATATTAAACCTTTTGAAAATTGTTATATTAAGAGTTTAATGTAATGTTGTTAAGATTACCCAAATCCAGAAGAAAAATGCAATCTCAAAGGAGTTCTGGAAAAGGATGATATGAATGAGGAAGAGGACTAGCCGGGGTTTATGAAACCAAAAGTGATCATCTGATGGTTTGACAACCAATTCTCCTTCCACTGCTACATGCTTTGCAGCAACATCTCCAGCAAGTTGAGTTATCACATGTTGTAGTTTAGTCCCAACAGCTAACAAAAGCTGCAATTACAATAGTTTGTTTATCTTTTAGCTTTAATCTAGTATAATTAACTGAAGCATTAAGAAATAAGTTTGGACCACAATAGTGCTGGTAGCTCAAAGGGGCCCTGACAAAGATTAGTGTTTCTTAAAGTACTAGTAGTTACTTACAACAAAGGGAACAAAAGCTATCCAAAAGTATGTGTGCCAGCCTGCAAATAGAAAGTGAGAATTAAACCAGAAAGAGGGAGGAAAAGAGGGAGTGATGGTTTGAACATAGACTGTTGTACCGGGATCAAATTCAAATGAAAGAGATGAAACAGCAATGACATTGCTCACCATGAACATTAAGGAATAGGAACAAGACCACAAATACCCAAAGATACCAGCTGCATAATCAAATGTAAAATATTAGCAGGTTGAAATTCAGAAGGAATTAACTTTAAGAAAGTGAGATGTTGGTTATTCAGGTCAACACACACGGATGAATTATGTTATGCTGATAACTATTTCAAAATCTATGAGCAATAGCATCAGATTGACTAATGCATGCTTCCTTGTTTCCTTTCCATTTTGTTTTACTTGGTAAGCATTGCATAACTCACCTAATCCCAACTACTTTCTTGAAATCAGCTTCAAGTACGCGTATCATATAGTTGTGAAAATTGAACTTTGGATTCCCCTTGCAATGAGCCTGAGGTGACAAAATAGCAAATGTTGAGCTCCATGGAGAAACCAAAAATATTAAACCAGTTTAATGTAAATGTACCATAATGAAGCCAAGCCTCAAAGTTGCATAATCTGATTTTGTGACAGATACAAAAAATTGCTTAACAAAGGAATGCTGTGAATCAAAAGAAAAGCAGAATTGTTAAACATCCCTATAACATTGTGTCCATATGTAGTTTAACTACTATACTCGAGCAATAAGACTTTGATCAAAGACACACACATCAAACACGTATATATATAGAATTGAAAATAAGCATAAAACAATGCGCAAGAACAAAACTTCTCCACTTACCAGCCAACTTAATAAAGATGATCTTTTACCAAAACCAAGAAACCGGCCCTTGACAAAATCATGGTCTGGGACATGTGTAAATTTGGAGCGAAGAACTGCAGACACAATATATACTCATTATAATGATGGAATGAGAGGTTACTCTAGGTTCGATACTGTTACATTCTAATGAATACATTTATCCTTAACCAGATTATTTTTGCTGCTTGTATCCTATTTAGTAGAAAAGAAACTAAGAAGAAACTTTCAGCAACAAAGACCTTCTTCTGTATCATATTCCTCTTTTTGAATAGCATCCTCCCAAGCTTTCCACTGACGTATCTGTATAGATAGAGCAAGGTCATTGGTATAAGTTACTCTTAAAAGACAAAGGGGGAGGATGTAACTAAGCTGCATGATGAATTCAGAAATGTAAAGTGAGATGACCGAGAACTTACTTTTATACCTCCAAATAAAATTGTAAGAGCTGAGAAAGTAACATGTGAAACAGCAAGCACAAAGATAAAGGTATGGAGGTGATGCAATGCTGTGAGAGATAGCAATGGTGCCTTGTCCTGTTAATTTCCAAAGAATGAGAGAGGTTAGATATTCAGAGTTGTCATTCTAAACTCTAAATTTATATCCAGGAAAAAGAACACATCAACGGCATATGATCAGAGTCATCAGCATATGAATTAGTTGTATCCAGATAGAACCAAACAACAATAACAACAATGCCTCAATTACAGTCAACTTGTGGTGGGCTTTGTGGTTCATCATTGTTCATGTCGCTCCATTAAGCTCATATTATAAGTCCAATGGTATACAAATAAAAAGAAAAAGTACATGAATCATCACTGTCTTTTTTTTTATGGCATATAAACTTCTGACAGAACTAAAAGACTACTTGAAAAACGTACAAACATGACTAAAACTTAATCCTTCGAGGCAGAACCCAATTGCAGGAAATTGATATCAATCTTGATTGCAATTATTTTCACCTTTAGTTTTGATTTTTTTTCCCATAATTTGGGTGGTGGGGAGGTTCCATAATGTTCTAACGAGTCACCTTAAAATCAAGAATACTAGTAAGTTATAATTACCTTAGCCTCACAATAACCAGAATTAGCAGATTCAGCAAGAAGGCGCCTTCCTCCTGGAAGTAAAGAGAAGAAGTTGGTCTGAAAGTGAACAGTTTCTTTGACATCTTTATCATCCTTGCTGCAAGGGAGCCAGTCATTTGTCAAGTGCTTAGGTATGCATATTTTAAGTATTCTTTCTTGGAATACTGTCAAAAGCAGAGATATAAATCCCAGCAGCATCAACTCTGCATCAATATTCATCATGTTTTAGAATAATTAAGAACTAATCAAATATCTTAATATGATCAAATAAAATAGAGGTACAAGTAGAAATTGAATAAAGTTTACCTTCTTTGATCTTTTGTAAGGCTTCATAGAGAGGCTTCTGGTTTTTCTTAAGCAAATACTGCAAATGAAAATATACACTTTTAGCTGAATTTACACATGGTATACACTATAGCAGAGAATGATGCATATTAGAAGTTGTATGAGTATTAATACTAGGGATCAAATATAAAAGTAAAATCAATAAAATTTTGTGATGCAAACGATTGTTAAAGACGAGTTGACAGTCAGCGTAAAACTAGTCAATTTATGATATCGTGTATGACTCGAGTAGAATTGATCACCTTGCCAGCATAGTGAATGATTCTTTCAACAATAAGAGAGATAGACACTATGAAACTGCAAACCAAAGCAACAATCCATGTTGGTGTAAATTCCAAATTAGTTTCTTCTCCTCCACCTCCTGCCATCTTTTTATTTTTTCTTTAACTCTTGAAACAAGGTATTCAAGAACACTAATATATATATATATAGGATTATGTTTAGGACGACAAATACTATGTTTGCTCTCTTACGTTGTTGATTGCAGTAGATTTCAAAGAAGAAATATAAACATGTTAGTCATGTCAAATGGAAGTTACAAAGGAAGAATGAAATTGCCATACGAAGTTGTACACATCGTATTGTTCTTGGGTCCCATTGCCTTGACCTCCTGTGTTTTAAATAGTGATTTAGTTTAGTGGTGTTAGTAGTATTAATTAAAGAAAGAAAACTTATGAGTTAAGCGTGAAGACACTTCCTCAACATCTCTGTTAATTGTTATTGCCTTCCATATTGAAAAGAATTAGTTTACTGAAGTTAAAGAAATTCAAAGTAGAGGAAAAATCAATAGGAGTATACACACTTGTTTCACCAATAAAGTATAAACCAAAAACTACAGAAAGGTCCTAGAGAAAGTGATACTTAGTAAATGATTGACATCATAAATAATTATATCAGGATATGAGTTGCATTCAATTTACCGAGGACATATCTTAGATAAGAAAATGTGGAGGTTGGTGATTATGATAGAATGTTAGATAATAATCGAGTTAGTAATATTCCTATATAGACTATTTTCTATGCCAGTCATTGTCTTTATATGGTTGATGTTATTTGTATATCTTGGGTATACTTTAGTTTTTCTCTTTATCATGTTTTTCCATCTCGTCTTTTGAATGAGTTGGCAAAATATTTTTCTCTAGCCGAGAGTCTATCCGAAATAGTTTCTCCACTTTGGTGGGTAAGGTCTGCGTACATCTCACCCCCTCTCCCTACCTATTTGTGGGATAACAATGGGTTTGTGTTGTTGTTATTGTAAAATTTGAAAGTTTTAATGGTACTAGTTATTACTCCTCCCCCCCCCCCTCCAAATCCTATTTTAGTTGTCTCGTTAAATTTTTTCACATCCATTAAAAAAATCAATAAATACATGTGTTACCAAATTATCCATATTAAATGCTTTTTGAGAATTGAACAATACCAAAAAAGACTAGTACTACTTTAATGATTCAGGTTATAATTAAAAACAACTAATATATTTAGTCTTGAATTTCAATAACAACTATTTTGAGCTAAATGGATAACTAAAATAAGACGGAGAGAGTAGCACCATTTGTTTAGCAATGTTTTAAAAGGCGAAATATGAAATGATTTGCCTTCAAAAGACGGAGGCATTATTCAAAATAAGTAGATTCAAAATAAGTAGATTCAAAAATACTCATAAAACCTAAAATAATTACAGTCACTATCCACTACTTTCAAATATTTCGCTTTGAACAAAGTCCCATAACAAAATGCTGACTTGTTCAAAGCCCCAGTATTTTATACTGGGGTTAGTTTACTGAACTTGTTCAAGGCCCCAGTATTTATACTGGGATTTGTCCGGAGGTGGCTATTTCTCAGCGAATTTGTTTTTGACGGCTACAAATCAATTAACGCACGTCAAACAGATTCCTGCACGAAATTTTTACAGAGGCACCGTCAAAATGTGATAAAATGATGAAATTACTCCGTTTTAATTAGAGGTCCGACTAATCATAATTTGTGCCGTGTTTGCTGTCTTGTTCTTAATTTGTCTTTCTCCAACAAAATTAACTCTTCTTCTATGTTCCTTCGGCTCATGACAACTTGAAGTGACTCATACCTTCAAACTTCGATAGTCCATATTCAACTACTCACAAGAAATAAAAAAAGTACTAGTATCTTACTATTGAATAAAAATAAAACATAAACGTCTGGTGTATAACTGGATAGCAAAGCTGAGAAGAAATAGACAAAACGAGAAAGTTACAACAATAACAACATATACAATCGTATCTCACAAATGTGGTGTGAAAAATAAAACGAAAAGCTAAGGTTGATTGTATAAGTTAATTCAAAAGAATATATTTCACATGGTGAACATATATATTACGTAGCTTTTTGCTCTTAACATCTAGTTCATACCAAAGCTCATATATTGATGCCAACTAGGTTCCATTTACACATTGTTACGCTTTTCTGCCTTTGGTGATGTACAACTATGTCTTTCGTATTCGCTGTAATGTTGATAATAATTTAGATAGATAAATGAAAGTTTCTAAAGTGTAACAGCTTCTAAAAAATATTACGCTTCACTTCAAATTCTACAATAATTTGTTTATACACATGCATCTTTTAACTGTTGTCTTATGCCTGAGCTTAAAGTAATCACTTCGTTTTTTTTTTCCTTTTTTGTAAACTTTAAAGTTCATATAAATTCTCTACCAACAAAACAAATGATAAAAAATTACTGTAAAGGAGGGAAAAAGACACTTTATTCTTCTTTTGGAAAGATAATTTAACTGAATTAACAAAAGGAAAAGTTGAAATCACTAAGCGTATTTATTATGAATTTATCACATGTTGTATTTATTAAATGCAATCTCTTTTCCTTTCCGGAACTAGAAAGAAGAACAACAATAATGAATTCAAAAGGATAAGGAAGGATTAAGTCTAGTGATTTTTGTGGAGATTATTTTTACCCTCAATAATGCTAGGGTTCTTATTCTATCCTTTTTCTTTAAAAAGGCAGTTTTAATTTCTTCTTTTTCTCCTATTGTCTGGCATTTCTTAGCCTTAAAGACAAAAGACCTGTGAGCTACAAAATTTTTTGAAATACACCTAATATTTACGCTAGGCGGCCTTTGTGGCTAAATTTTTGCTCCAGGCTCCAGCGTAAAAACTTTTGCAACAATTGCCTTTATGGCGCTTGCTTAAATTTTTTGAACTAAAATCCTGATGATCCGACATGATCATGCCTGCGTGTGCCTCCAAGTTTCTGGCGATAGGCTATATTTGTAAAGGTCTTCTAACGGAGTCAAGTTTCAAAACCGATTCCATTTTGTTTTTAAGAAAACAGTTATGAAACAAAACAGAAGATAATAGACAATAGCAAAATGTAATTTTAAACTCTAAATCAGTTGATCTAATGTCCAAACACTCACGACCACATATTTGACAAAAATTCTCCTAAAACTACATGAAACACTTACAAAAAATAATAGTAAATGATAAATTGAAAATTAAAATAACAACAAAAAAATGAATGCAAAAATAACACCATTATGTACACCATCAGAGGTAATTTTACACGTTTGTTTAGACCAATCCTGAATTAAAATTCAAGTTCATGAAAGATGGATTTCTGAAGCAATTGTTCCTCTTTCCATGGCAGAAATTTGGTCTGTGTTGCTGCTCTCATCTATGGAGTCAACTTTGACAGGATGAGAGTCTTTAGAATTTGCAGCCTTCCTTAGTACCCCCTTCTTTTTCTTTACTTTTTCTGCCCACCCAAGTAGACCTTCTTGTATATAGCTCGATAATATATCTTTCTTGATTGAACTTCCCATCTTCATAGATCATAGGTATACAAAAAATAATTAACACATGATCTATGTTATAATTTCACTCTAATATGTACATCAGAGGCGAATCCAAGATCTAATAAATTCGGTGGATTGGTCAGATCTACTGTGGCCTTAGTATATATAGTCTTAATTTCTTTTATATATATATATATATATATATATATATATAGTACGTTCGAGCTGAAAGTTATAAGTTCAGTTGATTGAAACCAGAAAAAACTGTGTGATTGGGTGAATTATGGTTATGAGATAACTAACCTGTGTAACAATTGCATACAGTGGGAGTGTACTATAACTACACAAGAACTGTACAAACACCCTGCATGTGATGAAGAAATTAATATTAGCATCTCCATATGTCGATATCTAGCTAATTAATTTGATATCATGAAGTTAATACGATACATACCCTATTACAAGTCTAGGGATGACGAAACCAACTGGTCCCATGATGCATGAGTCAAAACCATATTGAATCTGTCATTAAAGTGAAAAGAAGCATAATGTATTAAAATTCCAAACAAAGTAATGAAGAGTGTTCATAAGTGCAAAATAGAAAGCAGTTACCCAAATCCAGAAAAAGACTGCAATTTCGAAGGCGTTCTGAAATAATATGATGTGAATGAGTGTAAGGATGAAACGGGGTCTGTTGAACCAAAAGTGATAATCTGAAGGGTCAATTTGGATGTCCCCTTGAACTGCTACATGTCTATTGGCAACTTCTTGTGCTAATTGTGTAATAACATGCTCTAGTTTTGTACCCACCGCAAGCAATAGCTGCAAAAGGATATATAGCACATTAATTTCACTTTATTAGTTACCTCAGTATAATTGAAGTGCTTTGGAAGTTATGCTCGATGGAAAAGGTAAGCATAAGAATACTTGCATGAACATAGTTCAGAATCAATATTATGAATCTTGTTTTCATTAAAATCGTTTACTAAGTTAATTAATTAGGACCACTTACGGTAAGGGGAATGAATGATATCCAAAAGTATGCATGCCAACCTGCAAATTACATTTATTTGTAACAATATTGCTGATCAGTCAAAAGTTGATTAATTAAGAACTGAAGCCACATGGTTTGAGAAAATATAGTGTAGTTGTAAGCAGCTAGTAAATCATGATTTCAGTTAATGCAATTGAGAGAAAAGCTTACCATACACATTAATAAAAAGAAAAATCACCACGAACACCCAAAGATACCAACTGCATGCATATCATCAAACAATGTCATTAGGGGGAAATCACTATATTATAGTCTTAAATAACCTGCACTTATGGAAAATCAACACAACTTTCTCTTACCATATAATTAAGTTATACTATCTTAATTAGCTTCCTCTAAAGAAAAAAGAAGCTATTTAACTGGTCTAACATTAAGGTAAGGTATACTCACCTTATTCCAACAACTCTTTTGAAATCAGATTTAAGGCAGCGCATCATATACTCATGAAAGTTGAACTTTGTATTTCCTCCAAGGTGAGCCTAATTAGACAGATAAATTGGCACGACACAGATATATACCTATCAATATTTATTAAGTCGAAAAAATTAAAATAAGACTGATTAAAGTTCAATACTCCTATAATCCGATTACGTACCTTGATGAAGCCTCGTCGTAGGGTTTTGTATTCTGACTGTCTAAGAGATCCAGTAAATTGTTTGCAAAAAGAATGCTGAATGCAAGTGAAAATTAAAGGAGAAAAAATTAATGATTACTAGTTAAGTGTATGCTACAAAAATAATTCACCATAGTTAATCCACTTTGTGCATTAATCAATTTAAAAACTAGTATTACTGGCATTTGCATTTGGTTTCCAAACTACTAGTAGTATTAAGTATATAATTTTTCTTACGTTAACAAATAACAAGTGATGTTTATCTAATGAATATATAGATATAATGACCTTAATGTGACATGATTGTGTAAATATTCGTTTACACTATTAGTGCACATTTGTAGTGTGAAGGAAAAGAAACAATCATAAGAGCTATAGACATACCACCCAACTTATGAGACCCGAACATTTCTGAATTCCCGGAATCCGACTCTTGATAAATGGGTCATGCTCGATATGGGTAACCTTTGTTTTATCTGTAGAAAGTCAATTTATTAATGGTTGTAGTTAGAAATAACAAAAGGGATATGTATAACGAAGAAACTTGAAAATTGCTGTATGTTTATACGTTTTACCTTCTCCCATGTTGCTGTTTTCCTCTTCGAGAATAGAATCTTCCCAAGGTTTCCATTGTTGTATCTAGGTATTAATCCAGACATCATTGAATAATTAAACTACAATTATATGGTTTCCATTGTTGTATCTAGGTATTAATCCATGTTGCCCAAGTTTCCATATAATAATATATATTTAAGATCACAAATTTCAAGAGAAATATGGAATAATAAAAAATACTATGACTTATTTTGTACCACAAATTTCAAAATATTCATTTATTTTATATACTCGTGTCTAAGTCAAATGAGTCCGCATATAATATTTGATTTTAACTTGCGAGGTGTTAGAGATATCAAAGATGTGTAGGTAGTGGCCTAGTGGGTAAGATGTAGGAGGTGATAGTTGAGGTGGAACTGGAAAAGATCAACATGGCAATAGAATTTGTTTATTTTATGCGATTCCACACGTACAAGTAAAAAATGAATTAATTTTATTATCTATAACAATAGATAAGATCCACAATATACGGGGAAAAGGGACAAAAATGAAAAGTTGACCAGAATGTGCAAAGTTATCAACAGTGCTATAAAGACTTGAAGAATTAGAGTAATGTTCGTAAATTAAATGGAGTAGTTAATTACCTTTAGGCTCCCAAAGACGATAGTTAAAGCACAAAAAATGACATGCGTGATAGCCAACACGAAGATGAAGATATGAAGATGGTGAAGAGCTGTGATAGATAACAATGGCGCCTTGCCCTACGAAATAGTGTGCACGTATATTAAATTCAACCTGTCATTTTATGCGACAATATTTAATTTAATCTAATAGGGTACTTAGAAGTAAAATAAATACGTTTAAGACATAAGCTAAATTTACCGTACAAAGTATCAAGATCGCTGTTATTATTAACAATTACTCCGTCCGTTATAGAAAAGGATGAACCTATTTCCTTTTTAATCTGTTTTAAAAAAAATGATTATTTCTAAATTTGGAAAAAAATATTCACTTTTACTCATCTCTAAATGATTTGTAGCCACACAAATATCTATAACATATTTTAGACCATAAATTTCAAAAGTTTCCCTCTTTATTAAATTCCGTGCAAAATCAAATGAGTTCATCTAAAGTTGAACGGAGGGAGTACATAAATAGGGGTAAGTTTACCTTCTGCTCACAGAAACTAGCAGTAGCAGAGGTACCAGCAAGAAGGCGGCGATGATGAAGCAGGTGGGTGGTGGAGCCATTGACCTGATCATGATCAGGCTTCTTGCAAGGTAGCCAATGATTATTCCAGCTCTTTGGGATGCATATTCTTAGATTCACATCTTGAAATGCCGCCAGCAGAAGAGATATAAATCCCACCAACATCAATTCTACAAGCGGGGTGGGGTGGGGGTGGTGTTACAATATAATACATTTAATAGTTTCATGCAGATAAATATAGTTAAAGAAAAAAAAGAAAGAGATGAAATGAAGTTGAATTGAAAAGGCACAAGAATTGAACCTTCTTTTATTCTCTGTAATGCTGAGAAGAGATATATCTGGTTCTTCTTGTTCAAATACTGCATTGATTTATTATTATGGCAAAAAACATGTCATATTTGCTAGCATTGTGTCCATCATATATGAATAATGAGATAATTGTAGCTGCATGCATGAAAACCAGCGGTGGATCCAAATGTGGGTGGAAGCATGCATATGGATCACAACAAATTATGCAAGTGTCAATATATCGATGAAGGTTATTAATTAGTACCTTGCCAAAACGATGCAAGACTCTCTCAACGAGAAGAGAAATAGCAACAATGACACTGCATACAAGTGCCACCACCCATGTTGGTGTATACTCTAAGGTTGTGATCTCACTTCCTCCTCCTGCTCCTCCTGCCATTGTCTGTGATAATTATGTCAAAACCCTTCTCTCAATAGCATATATACTCTTGCTTAATGTCTATTGTCAACCATTTATATAGAACTCAAAACGTGGCTACCAGATACATGTTGGAGTTGAAGTCATGAGTTGCAAACAAGTTAACAAATATGGAAATAAAGATATATATCCAGATCCCGACTTCGCGACATAAGACTAGTGCAATTACTATTTATGTACAAGTAGCCTAGCCAACACTATAAAGCAAGTTGACATTTGAAGCGAAAAATAATTAAATAAAACAAATTGACATCATGACATGTTACCAGTGGAACGCAATGAGCTAGTAACGAAGCCAAAATTATGGATGCTTGGGGGAGTGTCAATTATCAAAATATGTTTTAAAAAACACAAAGTACTTATGTGAGGTCTCTTGCACTCAAGGTTATGGGTAATTATAACCAGTGAATGAAGAACCATGAAAAAAAATGAGGGTCAAATTCCCGATACGAAAAAAGTTGGATGATTTCTTTTAATACACCTTATATATACTCTATTCTTGAATGGTAAAATCTATACCCAAGTCAACCCTTTGTCCAAGCCCTCTGTCCTTTGACATTAATCAAGTGGTAAAGACTTCGTAAACTACGCAACAGCTCAAAATTTTTATGGGGTTCTACATCCTACCACGAGTTACTTAATTGCTGTGTTGCCCAAAATCAGGATATGACAACAACTCGAATTTGTAATAAGATAAACTGAATTTGAATTAAATAAAAACTTGAAAAAAGTAACGAGGCGAGAAATAAGATAAACGAGACAACAAGTGAAAGTAAAGTTCTCTATTGTATTCATCGTCTCCTGTTGTTTACAAATGAGCCCTATTTAAAGTCAGGAGAAAGAATGACGTTGCAAATGTCATAATGGTGCCTTTATGGCCATTACTCTGTGCTCAATCCTAATTGACCCACGATCTTTCTCTTAAATGCTAGAGCAATGGTCGACGATTACAAAGGTTGGCCCTCGTTTTCCGAGGTGTGACATCCGCCCGAGGTTACAAGGGTTTTCTCCGAGCTCAGTGCTACGAGCTCACTCTCCTCGTTTCCTAAGGCAATTTTCGGGGCGAGGAACCATGCAATCTTTCCTCGGGAGTTTGTCTCGGGGCGCAGTCTTCGTGTTGCACCTCGAGGTCTTGCTCGAGACCTTGGTAATTTTTGTCCAATACAATTGCTATCCACTTTATTAATTAAGACACCTTCGCAAATTAGAAATGCTACTGTAGATATCGAAATATTCCAGATTATTTTCACATGTAAACCAATGAGCGAAGTTTAAAATGATGTATAATTTGGGAAAAATCAGCTCCAAATTAAAGCCTGCATTCAAACAATGTTAACTGATACTATGATTTGGTAATGTATACCTAATTATACCCATGTTTCTTGAACGTTCAATAAATAGAGCAATAAAATCTGATACTTTTCCTATACTTAAAATCATGTTATGCTTGTCCAGGCTAATATTTGTCCTACATCAATCTATATGCTATTGCTTGTTCAAAGAGTTTTTCAAAATTTGGTTGGTCAAAATATTTTAGGAAAATACTTTTCTACGAAAACAAGTTCCTTGAATATTTAAAAATGACTTTCTAATTAGAGTTGAAAAAACAAGTTGTATATTAGTGACATTTTACGTTGATTGTCTCCTCCCTACATCTAGTACATCCATACCCACCCCCACTTTGATAGGGAAAACTAACATTATCTAGACACAATTTTTTACAAAAAAAATAACCGACAAATATATAATATACGTATAATCCATATATACTAGGTGTAAAGACCTCCTATTTGTGTAAAGACCTCATGTTGAACCCCAGCACCCTTCACCACCCCACCACTACGACCCAATAATATTTGCCTAAATTATACACCATATATCAAAAAATTAACTAAGAAATCCATTTATTTCAAAAGAGGGATGATTTTGAGCAAGTCATAAACTTAAGGGACTATTATGAACATTTTCTCTAGTTTTTATCCTCCAAAACCCAAGTCCTCTTCTTCACAGTCTCCTGTTCAAAAGGGCAATGAAGGTTATGGGAATGGGAGCAGCTAATTGGTTACTTATGTCTTGCCGCACCATTTCAATTCCATCATTAATTACATCTACTGCTATTTCATCAAGGCCAAATTATTGTTCCCCACAATTGTCACATAACATTAATTACAAACTTGGTCATTGGAATAAAGGGACTACAAAATTACACTTCAATTTATACTGTACGGCCCCATCAAATGTACAAGATACTAATTCAGGTGAATTAGTAGTAGAGGAAGATGAGGAGACTAAGTTGAAAAGGATTAAAGAAGCAGCTAATACATTGGATATTAGAGTTGGGAAAATACTTAAAGCTTGGAGACATGAAGAAGCTGATTCCCTTTATGTTGAAGAGGTTGATGTTGGTGAAGCTGAACCCAGAATTATTTGTAGTGGTCTTGTTAAATATATTCCTCTTGACCATCTTCAGGTACTCTTCATTTTTTGTTTGTACAATTGATTTTTGTAGTTAATGCAGACCATCTTCAGGTATTGTTTATTTTTGTTTGTACAATTAATTTTTTTAGTTAATGCATTTTCTCGAGCCGAGGGTATAATAGCCTTGAGGATAGGTCTGCGTACACACCACCTTCTCCTTCCCCTACCCCACTTGTGGGATATGTAGTTGTTAAGAAATTAGTTTAGTTGCGCGAGCTGGCTTGGACACCACGGTTATTAAAAAGAATTGAGCTGTTTACTTGACCCTACAAGGTAAAAGTGAATGTGAAATACATTTAACGAGTATATTTAATATTGTAGACATCATGATCCTACAATATGTAGTGTTTTAAAGCATTGTTGTAGCTTGTGATAACATCGAGTGAAATACGGAGAATGTGATGAAATATAGGGAACAAAAGAGAACGGTTATAGCGCCCATTTTCTAAATCACTTGAAGACTTGTACATAATTTTTTAACAATGGTGTTGTCGGTGTCGGCTTGTGTACGCCTTCAATTATTTTACTAGGTATCTAGTACCCTCACCGACGTAGGTATCGGGTAACTCTGGTTGCCTCTGCTAAAATTTAAATCCTGGTCTCCCATGATCTTTCGTTCCACTTTATTGAATGCTATGCAATACCATTGGGTGCTAGATTAGTGATGTTAGTTAGGCGAGACATTTGAGATGAGGTGACTCATTGACATCTTTCTTGTTTGTATTATTCAAGTAAACTTTCTGTTTAGTGATGGAAGAGGAGCTGTATATGGATGGATACAAGGATACATAGAGAAGGCAATACAAATGGATAATTACATTTGTTATTTGTTGATGGCACTTTAATTCTTCTGTTACATATATTATATGCTGATGACGCATTGATAATTCTGTTTGATGGTGGATACGCTTTAGCTTTTGAGTGTATCGGTGGTCCATGCATCAGTATCCTTTGTATATACTAGTTATTATTCAAGGTTTAGCTAAGATTTTGTAGGTGTAAGATAGACACCCTACCTGCTTAAACTCAAATGAGTGAGATAACTCTTTATAATCAAATGAGCCCTTTCAGCAGAGATCAATTGAAATCCAACAGCCTTTCTAATAGCTATGGTTTGATGTTTATAAGATTACTTTGGATCCTTGAAAATCCTAGTGGTTCGTTTGAAAGTACCTCTCGCTTTAAGTAAAATAGGAGCAAATTTCTAGTCGAACTGGGAAGGAAAACTTATATATGTCAGTTCTTTCTGGCTATTCATTTATGATTGTTAGGTTTGTTCTGGTCTCTTTCTGTAATTACTAATTAGTAATATGCTGTTTTTCGGCATATCTTAAGTTGCAATAAAATTTGCTTATTTGTGTACGTTATAGCAAATATGTTCTCTAACACTCTTAAGCTTCTAAAGGCCATCAATAGTGGCTTGTTTTAGATTCTTTCAGTTTTGCATTTGATGCATGCTACAACATGCAGGAAAGGAATGTGATTGTTCTTGCGAATTTAAAGCCAAGGAATATGCGTGGTGTCAAGTCAAATGGAATGCTGATGGCAGCATCTGATGCATCTCATGAAAATGTGGAACTTCTTGCGCCACCTGAAGGCTCAGTACCTGGGGAAAGGATATGGTTTGGTTCTGCTGATGAAAAGGAGAATCTACCTGATGCGGCATCGCCCAACCAGGTAATATCTTTATTGTAAAATTTGATTGCCTTTAAGAAATGGTGCAAGAGCCTTAAAGTCAATGGGCTATACTGTGTGTTAGTTGTTTACTAGAAGATGTATGCTTTAGTGAGCATGAGGTTAGTTGAAATGGGAAGGGGGATGGAAGGGACTTGCTTTCTTTGTTGCCGCTATTCATGCTCATTTGATGTGAAGAAATAGGATGCTATCCAGGTTAAGTCTTTGACTAAGTTATATGTTGGTTATATGCACACTTCTGAGAAGCAGCCACTAACGTCAGAGGATGATGAAATTAAAGGATCTCTACTCCTGTTTTTCCATCTATGACTCGAGGCCTTCCTTTCAAAACTCTATTGGCAAAATATACAGTGGGGTCTATCATCCTTATATAAAAAAAAAATACTATATATATAGTGCGGTCTATCATCCTTATATAAAAAAATACTATATAGATAGTGCGGTTTATCATGGGTTTCTCGAAATCTGCCTTTCAGATGCGTACCCCGCAGTTTCTAGATCTTATACTACCTAGTTACCTCTTCATTGTTTGGGGTGAAAACCTTTTAGTTTCCTGAATTCGGATTCACATTTAGAACTTGCACCTTCACTTTAGTTGCAACAATAGGGTAATGTACTAATGTTGTCCAGAAACAACAAAGCAGCTTGTTGATTAATTTCTTCTGAAGTTGTTACTAAAGCTTTCTAGTTTATTGCACAGAAGGAAGCACACGGAAGTAAGTTTTGTGTTCTTGCTTTTCAGTCTATGCGATGACCCATCTCTTTTGTCTTTTTCTTAGCTTTTTGCATGTGTGATGGGGGTGGGGGGTTACATATTTAACCTTCTCCTTTTTTCGTTAAAGGGAGCAATGTTCTGATATCCTTTATGTAGTTATCGTTTTTCTTTTCTTTTTGGGTGTATTCTATCTCCTTTTTTGGGCTGAGTGGTTCTTCAACTGTGTGCAGGTAGCGAAGAAAAAGATTTGGGAGCTAGTACAGCCACATCTAATAACAGATGGCGGATGTGTTGCTGCACTAGGAGTGCATACTATGCGAACATCAGTGGGTGTGGTGGTCAGCCAATCTCTGAAGGATGCAAGAATATCATAATCTTATCCTAAAGTTCATTGCAGTTTTCATAACTTCCTGATGATTACTTTACTACATCTGTTAACACCATCCATCCTTAAAGTTCACATTCTTTATTTTAGTAGACCTCTGTGGAAAAGTTGCCTTTGAATCTTATGACATTGGTTCTTAAGAATCTCTTCATCCCTCCCCGGTGCAAACCAGAACAGATAAGCCAAATGGAGTCCTTGGAGAACCCTCCCTGGTTTGGTAAAAGTGAAAATGCCAGAGAATATTTGAACTTTTTTCTTTGATTAAAATAAAGACGAGGTTAAATTTTGAGTTATCCTTGTTTTGGAAAGAAAACTACTTCTGTTCAGATATTCTTCTTTCTTTTCGGCTTTGCATGCAATATAAGGCTAGAGATTTTATAGCACATCAGAGTACTGAACTGGTCAGAGAACTTTGCAATTCCATCAATATGAAAGAGGAAGCTTATGGTGTGCCCATACAACTAGGCATTGGGGGACGTTGAGTAATAAAATAAACAAAGCTGACAGTGAATGAAGCTTGACATGATTTCGGTTGGAATCCCATGCAAATTTCTTAATCACTTTGTTACTCAACTAAAAGTCTGATTTTCGTTATTACACTTGCTTGGAAGGTGAAAGAGATTTATAAGACACATCGCCTGCAAACGAGAGTTAAGGGAATAGCAAGGCAACTCATATGATATATGAAATCTTATGTTGGTGATAATTTTAAATGAGAAATTAAAAGGTTCTAGCTTATAATAATGATTGACGTTTTAACCATTTAGCCAACACAATGGCCATCACTCTTCCAACAGGGGCTGAACTTTTGCATGCTGCTTCTACTTTAAATCTAACACACCAATAGACTTCTAATATACCAAATTCAAACGTTCCATCTATTGTGCAAAAGGAAATACATATTTGTAAAATTACAAGTATTTGATTTCAAAATAGAAATATTTGAGGGGATCATATATTGGCACCATCACAAAGGGAAGCATGAGCAGTCGATGAAAATTCATGACCCATTCTGCGACATGTTCATAAAGCTAAATCGAAATGAATAAATACGGCAAGTGCATCCATTTAATTGCAGGGGTTCATCCACGGACAACGTGAATTGGTGTTGGATGAACCAACTAGTCTATCAGGACATGCTATTTAGCTGGAGATCATATTGAAAGAATTTGTTTCGCGTCCTATTCGCCTCCCATCATCTGCAAAACTGGAAGTGTTATTTCACAAAAACTTAAAAAAGACAAAAAAAAAAAAGAAAAAAAAAGAAAGAGAATTTTGAAAATAAACATCAGAAATGGTTAAAAGTGACCACAAGGACCAACTAAAAGCAGGAAGACATTGAGGAGGAGAAAATGGATCTGAGTGTAGCGGAAGTTCAACCACGGAGTAAAATGCTTTGTAGAAGAATTATCTGGATTACGGTGAAAGACAAAAAAATTTGCACCTTAGTGTGCTGGTACGACTATTTTATGAGAACTGGAAAATTTTGGAGGGTGCTAACCTACAAACTCGCGTATATGGGTTAGCAAAACCATGTGTGATGTATATGCATTATGTATATACATGCGCGCGCGCATACAAAAATATATAATCCCAGTTACGCCTCCCAATTGTCTCCCCAGTCATCTACACAAGCCCGAATTTGCTGTTTACCCCAAAGATACAAGGTAGACAGAGTTTCTCAAATTAAAAAGGGGAAGTCTGAGTCATCATAGGATAAGTGGTTCTGGCAAGAAGATAGATTTTGATGTTCATACTGGCAGGTAAAGAGTGCTTTTTGCTATTGAAGAAAGAAACTGTTTCATTTTCCTGTATAAATTCTGAGAGGCTATTCACATGTGTTCTATAATTTGCATGTGCCTTAGAGGGCGGTTTCACAATTAAAAGAACAAGAGAAGATAAGGTGTAACTAGCCATTTCCTTTTTTTCAGGAAATTCTAAACTTTACAGAACTTTATAATATTATATTACCTTAAAGAAATCTCCAAACATGCCTTGCAGAGGATTTTTACGCTGTACGCCGTAAAACTTCTTTGCGATTTCATCTAGCAACTAAACCAGAAAAACAGTAAAAGATGTGCATTAGGAGGAAAAATACTCTAACTTGATGGAGAACAGTGTAATTAATAAGCACAATAAAAGCTACAAAGACGATCATTCATCATAAAGAATGAATGAAGGCAGGTGACTCTCATTTACAACAAGCTTACCTCATTTATTAGAGGATCCCTATCTATACTAGACTTGTAGCTCTGTCTCAACATATTAAAGAGAGGTAAAGCATCTCTCTGCAACCTGAATTATAAATTGAGTTTGTAACATGTCAGTTTGTTGGACTTAAATGAAGTAAAATACACAAGGACGAGCACAAGGCCTCAAGGCCAGTGCAGAATACACCAGCTTTGCATGATCTAACAGATTTTTTTTTTTTTTGGGGGGGGGGGGGGGGGGGGTGTGGAGATAGGAGGGATATTTGCAGAATTATTTAAAACTGGATAGCTTAATAATGTCAAAGTGAAGGAAAACGAGAAAGGGGCTTCAGCAACAGCATATCAAATAATAACATTTACCTTTAACACATTCAAAGAACATATCGAAACTTACGTTAACAAAAGGTAGTTGACAAACTGCATCAATTCTGTGTGAGGAAAGTCGAGATTCTTTGATTGCATCTCCTTTTCCACCTCATCCATGAGCTTGTTAGCATCTCTTAGGTTTCCCAGCGACAAGTACCTGCCAAAGCAGACCAACAAAACAAAACCATATACTCAACCTACTGCAAAAACTAAAAAGCATAAGTTCTTAAATGAAACATCAGACAAATAAGCTGGTGAACTGCTAGAAAGACATATTCTTGTTTATGGCCCTTGGTCAGTATTTGAAACTCCATTGTAAAATCGGCAGGTATAAATACATAAGAAGAACGTTCAAGTTGAAAATTAGATTGTCTATGTGTGTCCCTTAAGAAGGCTTCCCACCACGATCCCCATCTGCTAACCATTTCTGTTCCAACATCCATGTAGTAGAACAGACTGAAATTGATTAAGTCTGGGCGACAAATATTCCAACGGCGAATTTCATACTTCTGATCAGAAAGCTGAGAACAGCCAGAGAGACATGGAAGCATGTTGCTAGTAATATTAGTATTACAACAGAAAAGGCCAATGATATGCAGAGCTACAGGTCTGCACTGCTCAGAAAATTGTAGTGTCTTGGGAGCAACTGTAAAAGAGTTGATTGAATACAATGCTCCCAATATAGACCAGCACAAACGAGATAAACTGAGTAGAATAGTGATTGAATGCAAGGACTTGTTCAAATGACAAGCATGCTTACATCAAAATCGCCCGACCAATAGCCAAATCATCCTCTCCTGGATAGCACTGCATGTTAAATGTTTGAACTGTATTAAATTTTATCATAGAGCATCCTTAAATCAACAGCCACAAAAGATTTCATGAGACTATTGCTGCGCAAAAGCATAAAACACTTCAATAAAAAAATAAAATCTTTCCTCGGGAAACTGTAAATAAGCACGGAAGAGATATCGAGAAATGAAGATCCAGCTTTTGAACCTTGTAGTATCTTCTCATGATATATAGATAGGTAAAAACAAGAGAGAGAGAGGAGGGGGGGTCAATGTTTTTGAGAGCGAGATGCGGAAAAAAGCGAGCGCTTCATCCATAAGAGAAGAGAAACTCAGAGCCAGTGTTTACCTTGCCCATGAAATTTATGATAGTCGAAGCAAATTTCTTCAGATCCCTTCCTCTAACGAAATGAAAAGATACTTTAACCATGTCCTGCAAAGCAAGTACAACGTAAGGAGGTCTACCGCAATTCCATTTTTGGCAAAACCTACTCCAATTTCATTAATTGTCAGCTGTTAGAACCCGCTATCTTCTTTCAATTTCAACACAGTCGAGACAATATTACAGGTTACAGCTACTACAACGAAGTCAAGAAGTAAATGCAAACCTACACTAACCGATACATTTGATAATGCTTTATCCTCTGTCAAGTTGTAATTCTGTATATTTACTATTTAGTAGGAGGAAAATGCAAAAAGGATTTCCATCAGCAACAGCTGGATTCACTAAAACAGGACAACCATTCAATTTATTTTATATTTTATTTCTTGATAATTGGTGTGCCTGGGCTAGCTTGCGCGCACCTCGACTAATACCACATGGTACTTGCTATTTCTCACCAGCACAAGTACCGGGGATTTCTGTCCACCAAGGCTTGGACAGATGCGAAGAAATAACCTAGCGGTTTTGCTTCCACTGGAATTCGAAACTGAGACCTCATGGTTCTTACCCATACCCTTGGGTGTCCATTCATTTTAGTAACAGCACCTTATTTTCTGAGTCATCTTTGTCATGTTTCAAGCTAATCTTTCTTTTTGGAAGTAAAACAACACTATTGAAGAAACAGATATGTACTTCATATTTCTTGTAATAAGCACTAAAGAGAATCAAGCTTTCTGGAGACTGTACCACTTCGGGAGATTGAGAATATATATAGTCTGCCAGCATCTCGTGCAGCTCTGGAGATCCAAACCTAAGTGTCCCATATTCTGCTGACCACCTATAGAAAGTGACATTCTGTCATCAGTAAAGATACTAAAATAAATGAAGTTATAGAACATTCAAAGAGGAAAGATGTCCTCTCTTAGTAAGACAGCAAAGACAATCTTCTCTGGAGAACTCATAGTCGTGAGCTCATATAAGGAACAACGGAAAATAGAATATCTGACTATGTCTAGCTGAAAAGTTAAGACTGTAGTGTGGATCCTCCATACTGGACATAATCCAAGTGTGGAGCGACTCCGTAAGTGAAGATTAACATTGCTAGTTTTCTAAATTCCATCAAGAACGAAGACCAAATAAGTTTTAAAGAAAGGTAAGAAGGATGAGGCCTTTCTTTTGCTTGATGATGGTCTTTCCAAACAGATGCACAGGACTAAGTTTTAAAGAAAAGTACGTTGAGAGTCTAAACGAAGATTGCCCAACTAAATCCATATAAATTAAAAAAAGAAAAAGATTGCCCAACTAATCGCTCAAAAGGTTTAGCACTACTTCCAGAGATATTAACATCTAGCTAAGTTTTTTATATCTGGTTGGATCAATTATCTGAAAATGATAAAGTATGGTATACATTAACTAAACTGAAATCCGTTTAATTCAAAAGAAAACTCGGAAGCAAGGCAACAGGAGTATGTTTACATATTCAAATGCTCACAGAAACATAACTCAAGCAACTCAAATGATGTATGTTCTTAGAATATACATATAAAAGAAACAAGGAGAAATTTGGGAAAGCAAGAGAGAGAGTATCTAACTTGATAGAAGCTTTTAAAAAGGAAGAACAACATTCTACTCGGGTTTTTGCAGCCGCAATTGCTTCAGAAATTTTTTGCATATCATCATCATCATCATCCTCCGCGAGGTCCAAATTTTGTGGCACAGGAGGTCGGGGAAACTTCTCATAGATTTTCCTGACACAGTCTAAGGAGAATTGCATATAATCAAGTTAAGAACTAATATCGACCAAATTATCTGAACTCATCTGGATATCATGTATGATAAGCTGTATAATTAACAGAACAGGACAAACTTAAAGACATGACTAAAACTATCAGTCGACTTAACTCAGATTGACAAATTATAAGTGTACATAATAGGACAAATTACCAGATGTTGAAAACAAGACTTACCAAGAGTTTGTTCGTTATAAGAAACATTTCCTTTTACAAGAGTTTCAACAAACAACAATGCAAGCTCTGACCCACAGGTAACCTGTAAAATGTCAAGATCAACCTTATTTCAATATACCTTGAATTCAGAGGTAAAAGATGTTCCGGTTTAGTCTCCTAACTAGAATAACCTCAAGATTGTTTTGAGTTTTAAGTATACAAAAATATCATTGCCAACTCCAAAAGTCTACAATTTTCCATGTGCATAAGCTTGATAATGAAGTCATCTAATTACAAAGGAAACTTCCGTTGGAACTGATAAGTCTATCCGCCCATTTGTCCACAATATATAAGCGATCTTCCTACCGGCAATATATCAGGGAAATCAAAAAATGAACTTACCTTCTAAATCTAACTTTATACAACAATCTTCTAGTTCTACAACATCCCAAATACATTTTGAAACCATTCCCTTTTATGCATTCACAAATTTCAGGATTCAAGTTTATTAAAGTATTCAACTTTTTTAACTTTATTATAGTAATTTTTTCTGTATCAAACAGACTTTTCAACCATCAATCTAATATGTATACAAGTTAAATTAACATCTTAAACTCTGTGCCGCATCAATACTGTCAATATAAAATTAGGAAGGAGGAAGTATCCCTCAAGTTAAATATGTATGTACTTGTTAGGAGTTTAAGTTTTGTGCATTGTCCGTACAAACAATATTTTCCACCATCAAGTCATCTAAAGGATATATTTATAGGCAATATAATGGGTAAAGGTGGCGTGATAGTGTAAAAATTATTTACGACGTCAGTGTATATAACCTGTCCATTCTCCAATTGTAAGCAAGCACCGCACTGAAGAATATCCAAAGCTTCAGAATACCTCTCAGCAGACACATATCTGAAAACCATATCAAATATAATTTCAAGATTACCCTTTAAGAGTTGAGGGCCAAATTATTAAAGATTGTACCTGGCGCTAATAGATTTGAACATCTGTTGAGCACCATAGTAATTCCCCTGTTTTACAACTTTTTCCAACTTGTCTATATTCTGCAAATTATAAAAATCATGTAAATCTAACACTTTTTATTCAATAAAATTTGAATACTAAAGAGCTAATTCAGTCAACCAAACACGATGCACAAAGCATTCCGCGTTCACGTGGACAAAAAAATAGATGAATCAGAAATAGAAGAGGCACCTCTTGAGCTGGAGGAAGTGTTGCACGTTTGGGTCTCTCTCTAGAAGACATGTTTGTGTTGTAAAACCCAACTCAAACTGTTACTTACAATAGGTTATCAAGTACACGCCTGTCTGTCTTTGACTCTATTAAAAGTGAATCTTTATATGAAGTCTAAAAAATAGATTATAATCTTTTTTTTTTTTTTTTCCTTTTCAAACTTACTCGGCTTATAATGCTTTTGAATTCGTTATTAACCGTGGAATGATCTTATTCACACTACCTTATCCTTAGTGGTAATTTTAGAATTGTTATTAACGATGGAATGATCTTATACACGCTATCACCTTATCTTTAATAGTAATTGTAGTTATTTTTGTCAAGTTTGATTGTTGCAGTGGTAAAGAATCATTATATTAAGAATTATGAAATTTAATAATATTGAGTTGTAACATAGGTATTTAATATTTAACCAAGATTAAACATTATTTATCATATAATGGATCATTTTGTGTTAATAGTGCATTATCAATATTGTTACACTTTTTTTTTTTTTTTGGGGTATAAAATAGTTCATGAATTTCTGACTATCCTATGTGGTTATAGTGGTGCGGATTGTACTAACAATCCAAAGTTATGTGTTGAGATTAGTTCTAATGCTCCCAACCAAACATCGCATGTACGTATGGCGTGATTGAGTCAATTTGTAGGTTGTTGCACGATCTAGCATTTATATTGGTTTCATTTTTATTAGTTGTCTTGTTTTTACTTTTTAAATATAGTCTTTCATTTTTGCCTTTTATACTCACTAACTTGCATGCCGCATGGCATGGATAACGAGCCGAGCTTGACGAAGCTTACTCTACTATAGAGCCGAGCTAAAACGAGCTTTGCCATAGTACCGAACCGAGTGATAATGGTATCTAGAAGATTCATGAGTCATGACGAGTATTAATTTGGTTTGGTATAAACACCATTATGAATCAGGATTGCTAGGTTGATGATTTCCAGTTCAGGAGTGTTTGGGTAAGAAACCAGCATAGACAAGTGAACTATGAGCATTTTCTGTACTGCAAGAAACAAGTAAATATATGAATCTATCCGATCGTGAAACAAATCAGCGTCTCCTATGATATAATCACAAACAGATTTTATCATTATTCTTAATCACCCAACCCCTTCAAATAAAAGGGGAAAAAATCTCAATCTTCTCGGACCAGGCACCCAACTAGATGGCAAGATTCTCTTGTAGAGCACGAGGTGCCCGATTGTGCAGGTCACAAATTGCTGATAGTTGATAATGATACTAACAAAAGGCAACTACCAGCTAACTCATTGATGATGCAGCTTCAATGGCACTGCCAAGTGGCCAAGCTGCTTCAACCAGGGAATTCTTGTATTTCACCTTTTTCACCAACGTCATTTCTTGAAGAGCATCAAGTCCTGTCAAATAGAGAATAGAATGACTGACTGAAACATATCAAAATTAACAACTGTGAGTTGTGTACTTCCTGAAGGATGAATCTAGTCTTACCAAAACCATCGACAAGTAGAGTGTACTGATAGACGAGATCCATGCACAAGAATGGCAAGTTATCAGGGTCCACACGAGGAAATGTGGCTTTGGCATCATCAATTCTAGTGTCACAAGCACGTCTAGCTGCACTCTCAAAGTCAATTGGGCGAACTTTTGCAACAGCTTGGCTTGGATCGATAAAACCAACCTACGCCACAACACATTATATTAGTTACAAAGCCATAGAAGTAGGAATATATCTTCCTTTAAACAGCAACAAAAAGGTATTATTCTAAACCCATCAAGATCTGGAAAGCACCTAACTCAATAGTGACTTATACCTCAGCAGCTCTGTCAAAGAAAAATGAGGCAACAAACATATTCTTCTGACCATCTCCACCTCCACCGTTCCAGACCCCACCAAAGGTGCATTTCATGTGGGTGCATGCTGATTCATTAAGTTTCAGAGCCTTCTGGGCTACCATCCTACAATTCGTCAGGCTTGAACCTTGAGACATAGCTGATGCTGGGAAAACCTTTCCTCCATACTTGTAGGACCCTTGTAGAGAACACATTGTCAAGATATAATTGCATATAGGAAAACAGAGCAAAACAAATATAGGCTCTTGGTAAATTAGCCACCTCGTGCTCCTACTTTCTTCACCTTATCAAATGATAATAAAATAATGATCCCTTTCCTGAAAATTCCAATATATTCCCATTCAATTTAATTTAAGTAGAAATTTCTCTTCTTCCCACATTCATGTATTTAACATTTTTTCAGATACTGAGTTGGGTAAAATTTCATGTGCTCTGCAGCTGAACATGAGTCCTTTCAGGCAAACTTTTAAACTGGACAGTCAAAGAATCACCATTACTAAGCAATAAAGACGAGAGAGTTGATTTATCAACAATGAAACATTAAAGACCAAACTGGATCTTTTGGGCAAACGTTCTTTTGATAAAGGTAACAATATTATTAAATATCCCCATATCTTTGGGGCAAATGTTAAAGCTGAAACTTCAACAAAGTGAAGGGGCTTTTCTCAGACTTAATTTTCGTAAGGGGGGAGGGGGGTGATGCTTCTACAAAGACCAGTAGACCACTGCACCAGAAGAAGACACTATGGAAGAGAATATTGCACAATGGAAAAAAAGTAACTACCATGATGCCCTGTCAAGATGCAAGGACTGCCAGATTCCTTAGTCACCTTCAGAATCTCAGCTCGAGCTGCTAGCAAGCCATAGTGCAAATAGCTGCCAACAAGACAGATAAATCGCATTAAATATGCACTGTATGATAAGGGCGACTAAACACAGAGAAATCCACATGTCCATATAACAAGTGCAATTCGAAGAAGTCGAACCATAAATTCAAGGTAAATCAGTAAAGAGCCAACTGGTACCCTGACATTTTCTAAAATCACCATGTACTTCTCTATGGATGATGAGACGGACCTGTGAACATATAGGTAATATTTTACCCCCTTGAGGTACATTTCTTGCACGTATGTATCCTCTCCATCTGATAGCTTTGGAGCATTTTGAGCATCTGACTCTGAGATGGCATATGCCATTTGTACTGAGCCACCTCCAAGATCAACCACTCCAACAGTATCAGAATATTTCTTACCCAACTTGCCTAGCAAATAATTAATGGTGACCTGCAAAGACATTAGTGGTACGACTTCAGCTAACTCTATTGATTTGTTATCCAAGTATCCCATCCTCGTCTCTCTTTTATCAAGTACTCCTACATCTTATCCTCAGATTATAAGCATAAGGTTAGACAAGTTCTGCAACTCATATGGTTGGATTAAAGATCAAGAAAGTATTAATACAATTGTGATCAGTTCTATGTAATTCTGCATTTATCCTATCGTAAAACAAATTTACTAAGAAAGTGAGCTCCTGTTTATGTACTTGCTTAGTGCTGTTCTCGATATTGATCAAGATTACTGTCAGTATTTTTTTAAAAAATAGAGCTTCTCCAACTTTTTCTAATAAATTCCCCAATTTTTCCACTATTAATGAATAGGCAAAATTAGATTTCACTATCTGAGGGAGAATCATTAGAAACAGTGCATTGAATTTGGTAACGAGCTACATTGAAGGATAATTGACATCCCTCTTCAGATGTAGATAGTGAAATCAGAGAAAGTAAATCACTGTTTCAAAAGATTAAGTCAATGACTTAAATCCTGAATAATGCAAGACATATACCTTTTAGATTCTGATTCGTCCAAATTTTTTTGATGAAGTAATCAAGTTTTATTAACAGAAAAGGCTCATAAAAGGCCCGTATACAAGAAGTTTACATTTCTGATTTGTCCAAATTATTTCTAGGTAATAAATATATTCAACGAGTAGGCTAACCAATCCAACAAAGAACAAAGAGAAGGATATTCATTAATTCATCTAAGATTCAGTTTTAAAGAATATTTTGTCGAAAATTCATAAAAGTAGTCCAACAATAGGAATTATGAAACGCTGAATGACATCCACTCACGTATAAAGTTATGCATGCTCTTCTTCCTCTATCCCAATCTCCTACCACAAGCAAGATCAAGTTTCTACCGAAGTGGTTTCACTTCTATTCTGCTGCATTCTGTAGACTGCCTTGTCGAAAAGTTTTAACAATTAAAGAAGTGACACTTTTATTTATTTATTATTTATTGTAGGCCTACAACACGTCTTTTTACTGGGGGACTTTTTGTCTTGTGTCATGTAGAATTCACTTCTTACATTCTATTTCCCCGAGACCTGAGCACAAACAGCCAACAACCTTGAATTAAATAATCAACATCACACAATAGGTAAACTATCACAACATAGATTCTTGATAAGAGATCATAACCACTGCTGCACTTTTTTCTTCTCTCTAGCCTCTAAGAAGCTCAAATTTAATCCAAGCAAGCACCTCTAACTTTGAATAGTACGGAATTTTAAGTACAAAAAAACAGAACAAGTTGAAGTTCACAAAACATACCCACTGGTAAGCACCTTCCTGATTCCCATCAAGAACAGTAACCCAACTTGCTTTTGACTTGAGGCTGCTTTTGCTTTTTAGAAAATCCCTTACCTTCAAATGAGATTTTAGTGGTTCTAAGTTTCAGAAAATCCAAATAGAAAATTATCACTTAAATCCTAATATAAGACATGCCAAATTGGATATAAGCCTAATACAAATAACGGTCTAAGAAAGGAATCAATTTTACCGCTTGAAGAATCTTGTCAGATGCATTACCTCCCAGCTGCCTCAAACCTGCAGTTGCCTAGATAGACTCCATATCAGTGTTCAGGTACATAGGGCAGGCTAAATAATCTTTATCGCAACTATTCCAATAAAATTAATCACTCACCCCAACTCTGACTGGTGTATTACTGCGCAAATCCACTGGAACTACATTCTCTGCTTTCTCCAGTAGCGATAAAAGAGAATTTGCAGCAGCTGCAGGGTCACTAGCATATGCACTCAAACCCGGTTTTTTCTGTAGTGCCAAAGCCAACAAGATATAAACATTTGGTGCAAAGAGATAGCCTTAAAACACAAATAGGAACTCATACTTGAAGCATTAGTTTGGAGAAAACAATTCCGAGGAGATGATTTAGCTCGGGAAATCATCATTTTCACTGTTTGGTTGTGTATAAAAAGAGTATAAGTTACATCCGCAGACACCCTATATCAGGTTACCTTTACCCATTCTAGCAGGTAAGATTACAAATCCCATCATTTATGAAGGCTTACCTATAAACATCTTTGGACACTACTCTAACGACATATAAAACTTAAAACTCGTAAATGAGTACATTTTGCACAAGTATAATGTCTTGGTGAAATTATTGCATTAGTGATTTTCTTTTGCTTTCTGTCCAAGCTTTGGTGGACAGAATTACCTAGCAGGTACCTATGGAACTAGTCGAGGTGCGCGTAAGCTTACCGAGACATCACATTATCAAAAATGTAAGTGTTCAAATAATATTTTCAGTGTTAATTGAAAAGTTTACCTGCAGGAAAAGCTCGAGATCATCGCCGATAGGAACGAGATCCAAATGATGATCAAAACAAAAAACATGAACCCTACTACCAGAACTACCAGCATCAAATATAACAGCATAATTCCTAGATCCAAATTTGGGCGAAAACTTCCTATTCACTGAACCTCCACTCATTGAATTATCATAACTAGACGGCATTACAAAAAGCACAAAACAAATAAGTAAAACAGGTATTGAAATGACTAAAATTACACCACGATACTTATGAATAATTGAATCTGCTGCTCCATTTCCACCACTGGAGTATAATTGTTTATTTCTTTTTAATATTTTTTCATGCTCCATTTGAAGTTGTTGTTCTAAAAATAATTCGGTTGCTGAAGGTGACCGGTATCGGATCTGACCGTTACCCGGCGGTTTTATGGACTGAGATTCTTGTTTAGACTCCAGTATGTTTGTTTAACAAAATGTAGATGAATAAAAGGGATGATCCGAGAGTAAAGGATAAGCAAAAATGGGGGTAGAGTAGTGTGCACTGTGCAGTGGGATGTAAGAGGGACTTTCGGGTTTATGTCTGTAACAAAAACTGGAATTATAATTTAAATTTGACATATGCTAGTCCCTGCTTTCTCTAGTGGGTCTAGCGGAAATAATCTCTCTACTTCATTCGACACAGGAAAGGTTTTTATACTCGTCTTTGCACTTGTAATATATGATATGATATTTTTTAATTGTAGAAATATAATATAAGAAAATAAAATAAAAAATCTAGTTTATTTTTAAATATATAAACGCATTATCCATGTATGTTGTTTTATATAAATATCTTATGGTCTTTTGAGGAAAAAAGGTCTATAGTTTTCTCATCATTAGATGAGCAAAATTTAAGATGTAATTTCCTTATTAGTCTTTTAAAAAAAATGTAGAATTCTAAACTTAGTAACAATTTAATTTCAAAATTACAATTATGTCATTAATGAAATTATTTACAACACAAACATTTGTCTTATTTTAGACCACAAGTTTCAAAAGTCTTCATTCATTTCTTAAACTCCGTGCGGAGTCAAACTATGACACATAGAGTAAAACGGGAGAAGTAAAAAATGATCTTCGCCTATTTAAATGTTTCATATCAAGCTGAAACTGATGTACTTATCAACCGAAGTTCCATGCACGAAATCTTCAACATACATACTTGGAATGTCACATTTCCATTAATTACCAGGTACAATTTCGTAGAATCATGCTTAGAAAGTGAATTTCATTTGATCAAATACACATTCACTAATAGTACACACAAGCAAGAAGAAGTGTAGGAGAAAAAGTTTAATTGCTTTTGCAGCTTTAACACTAAACTCTGAACATGCTTTTCTTACATCAAAAGTACATTAGTGCATGCGTACACCAAAAGCATACGCACGGGGTCTTTCCTACCATGACGCAAAAAACTCTAAGCAAGGCTTTGTGTTCCCCCAGATATAAGAAAACCAGCAAAGGAAAAGAAAAAAATGATAAAAGGAGAACTACACCAAGAAAATGCAGAAATACAAAGGGATGCTTAAATACAAAGATGGAGATGCCAACGACTAATTATGAACAAAGACCCAGCCTGAATACAAAAGGCAAATCATTACAAACAATATGAACATTAATAAAGGGGAACACAGACTAACCTACAGAAAGAACACTAGGGACGTCGGCTAAAATACAGCTAAAGCTCTGAAAGAATTGCAGGAATATAATGTGATAGTTCTGCAGTAAGAGACTGGAAACCATTTACAAGCTGAGTATGAAAATCTTGATCTTCTTCCCCGATCAACCTAAAGTGTACTCGAATAGCACGTTTGCAAACAGCCATAAATTCAAGAAGAGCAGCAATAAGTTGCTGCAGCTCCTGCGAACGCAACCTAGTTGCAGGCTCACCAGAAAGGAAAGCTGTGCAAACGCTGAGGACTCCACTGTTAACCTGTAAAATTGTAATCGGTACTTAGAGAAGCAACTTCCAACATGAAAACCAGATTGAAAGATAAGATAAATGCACTGTTAAATAACAAAATCGGGTGTTATACTAACTATAAAAATATAAGAAGATAAAAACACTAACTTGAACTGCAACTGAGCCTTGAAGAATCCTCTGTAAACTCTGCAAACGGGGAAGTTGATCCCCTTCTGAGCTTCGAGGCTCTTCAAGTTCATTCCTTAACGCAGCTGTCCTGGTTTCAATCATTCCAATTGCGTTCTCAACAGGGGAGAATTCAAGTGATTCCGATTTGGTAACCAGCAGCCGATTCACTAGTGCAGGGAAAGATCCCTCAGTTTGCAGAACCGTTCGCCGCTTCCATTGGTCTTCCAAGCCTCCTTGGGTCTTTCCATTTTTAGTGAAAGGGGTATCAAACAAAAACCGATCAAAGACTCGAGCACGGACACTTCCCGTAGAGAGAGAGAATATTCTTTCCCTTCTGCTACCTAAATCTTCATCCTCCATCACTGGATCAACTGCAGTTATTTGCAGGTAGCAGACTCCAGGCTGCAACTCATCTGCTTTAACTTGTCTAGAATCAGGAATTACATGTAATGTAGTCCCATCCATTCTCGACTCGTAGATATGGCTCAATTTCTCCATTATGTCACCTAATCGTACATCACGAGGCTCTCTATAAACATATTCTTTCCTGTCCAGCTTCCCAAACTTCTCACCGTAAAATCCTACTCTATAATATGTGGCATCTGTGAAAGGTATTGGGCTTGACTCTTGCTCAAGGATGGATTCATAGATATTAGTAAGCATTGTGTGACATTTTGCGAGCTGTCCATATGCCTTTCTGCTTTTATATACTGGAATTACAAGTTCCAGAATGCTTGCACAGAAATGGAACAATTCAGCCTGAGAGAAAAGCTTATTTGCAAGCTGTAAATACTTCACAGCTGAGTCAACTGTGAGTTTCGAAGCACCATATCCCTCCACCTCAGCTGCTGCGGTCTCAGAACTGATCTCACAGCTGACCATGGGGCATATTTTGCGTAGTGCACTCACATGATCCTTGCTCCAAACACCATCGTTCCTACTCACAAGGGCCTGGAGAAAATGGTACAGATTCATATCAGCATCACTGCACAACATATATCTAGTCATGTCTTAACTTCTCAATGTTATATAATTTTCTAAAAGATAAAAAACAACTTTCAGCAAAAGATTATTCCATAGAACCACATGCTTCTCAGTTAATCACTGCAATTAAAAGCGTCGAGAGTAGCTGATGAATGAAGGCCTCAGGCAGTATGGAGACGATTTCAAGCACATCCATAGATCAGTTTTGGTTTCCAACATCAACTAGGAAACAGGAAAAGAGAAAAAGGATTTCTTGGACTAACTCCGAAAAACATGATAAAAGGTGTCTTTTTCTAGTGAAGCAAGACACTAACTTCGTGCCTCCTACATAGCTAGAAGAACAGGAAGTTGAGATCCAATCAAGTTATACCTGCATCACTACACCAGCAACAGCAACAGCACATTGAGCAGCTTCAGCCCAAGACTGCATTTCCTGATGAGCATCACATAGATGCAGTAACCACATTATGTGAAGATCTGGTACAGGAGCAAATGCCATCGCTAGTTTATAAAAGCTCTCTGCAGCTGCATACCTATCGACATTCATAACAGAGCCCTGTGGGAAAGTAGTGGTGGGGGATTACAGCAGAGTCAACAACAAACATCATCGCAGAATATTAATAATTTGGAATTAAAGCAGTTATTTGGGAAGTCACAACATACCAGAAGAGCATGTTCCAGGCTGGCATCAAGAGCCATAAGAAGACTGTCAGAAAGAAGTTTCACATCAGACCAGGACCAGCGGTTTTCTGCCGATCCTTCTGGAACAGCAACCAGTGTATTTTCTGGGAGGCCAGACTCCACTAATAAGGAAGAACTCTTAGCTTCATCTGCCATTTCCTCTAAAGAATTCCGAAGACGACGCGCTTCCCCACTTTCTTCTAGTGTTCCATCAGGTCTCATTTGTGTTACTTGAACTTCAGACATTAACTCTGACAATGTAATGGTTAGCATGGCTCTTAATCTTGCCGTCTGCATAAAATAAGAGAACGAGCTCTGCAGATCGAAACATTCAACCAAGTTAAGCGATTAATACATAAAGATTAAGTGAACAGGAACAATGGTACACAACTTCAGCTAAAAGCATTACCCGAATAAGTATCTGCAGCCCAATGACAGCCCTTTTCCTGATATTGTCATTCCGAAAAACTGCAAGCCGAAGAAGATGGAAAGCAATTTGCTTTAAGAAGCGATCATTTTCTCTTGCCATCAGCGTAGCTCCATGAAGTTCAAAGACACTGTTGAAGACAGGAAAGAGAGCTTTCCAGAAGGAGAGCGGTTGATTACGCGAGAACACATTCATAAATATGGATGTGATACAGTCAAGTTTTCCATAATCAGTCGCAATGCTATGAGTTGCAGCAGTCCGTGAAAATTTCTCAGAAACTTCTAAAACTTGAAGACTAACAGCAGCACTCAGGTTCTCTTCCCAAAGTTCCTGAAATTATCTTACCATTAAGTTTGACAGAGCATAATGTACTTTTTTTGAAGGTCAGAAACTAGTTTGCACAAAAATCACAAGGTTCACGATTCTAATAGTAGTACGCATCAACTTAATATTTGAGCAATCAAGGGTTTCTCAATCTAGGAAGTAATACAAATCAACCCACAGAGCATACCAGCTTTTGCCTTAAGATTGGGTGCAAAGATTCCCTTAATGCTAGTGCTGAAGCTCCAATTCTGGAGGATTGGGCTTGAGCCAGCGCTTCTCTCAAAGAATATGGCTGACTAGGCGAGCTTAATTGGGAGTTGACCCTCTGCCACAAATAACCATTATCCGGAGTTCCCTGAGGATTAACAAATCTTAGATACTGAGCACCGCTGAAGGAAAAAGAGGGAGAGGGGAGAGGGGGGGGGGGGGGGGGAGTCTCTGTGTGTGTGTGTTTTTAATACACAAAATTCTGAATCTCAAAAGAATTGGTCAACTTTGAAAACATATAACATACTCTGACTTCTTGCCGTGCTGCCTCGGACATATAGTGATTTATTGCGGGTGAAAGTCTGTCAGAATATTTTGGGGATGCAGGTGCATCCCCTATCACACTACGAGAACTACTACCAACAAGCATGCCATCAGCAGGTTTCCTATGCTGCAAAATATGTAGAATCAAAATGAGTACCTCAGAGCCAAACCCGCTAGTAACAGATAAATCACACCAAACACCAGCATTCCAGAGGGATAGAACTGCTAAGTTGAAATTATTTCTCATGAAGCTCCATATGCACTGCTCTAAAACAGTTGAAAGAAATAGCAGTGTGACAGAACCTTTAACCTCGAAACAAATCACATTTTCTCCCATACTTCATCTGTAGTTTTTTCTTTTTGATAAGGTAAATACGTTTCATTAACATTTGGGCCAATAAAATATACTTCTTGTATGCGTCTATACAAGAAGTTCTTTTTGATATACTTATTGTATAGCCGCATACAAGAAGTATATCAAAAAGAAGAAAAACCTACAAAAGACACCATTTGTAATAGTTAAAGGTCTGTTTACACCATTCCAAAGTTTGATCAGGAAAACAACACAAGACATTTGACAAAGTGATTTCCGTTTCTCTTGGAAGACTACTTCGACAAAAAAGTCAGTTAAAATAAAACTACTGCTAATGAAATAATGGTCCTTCTCCGCATAACACTTAATTTATGCTTCCAGCTAGGTTATGTTTCTATTTTATCATGTCACACAACTAAGTCTGGGTAGCATCTCAGAAACCTTCATCATTAAGCAATAATCTTTTCTCTTTTTTGGCTATCGACATCATTGGGAAATGCAACCACACTGGTTGCCAAAGAACATGAAATCTGTACTTCAAGCAGAAGGTATTGAATGTCACATGATACATTAGAAGTTCAGACATATTTTAACCTCAAAATGCATCAAGCACTCCTCCAAGAGTTTGAAAAATAATCTGGTACGGGCAATGCTCTGCTGCCAAGCTTTAACAAGTGAGGCATCGTCCAAGTTGCGCACTATTTGCAGAAAGATAATCAGGACTTCACGCTTTTCAATTGTACTCAGATTGTAGAAGACAGGCATCTCATCCAGTATCTGCACACATCCAAAATGTCACAAAAGGCATGAGAATATTATAGTGTTAATAAAGGTGCAGTGTAGAAAAGCTGAACATGACTACTGAGCCCGTGCAAAGGCACAAACTTGAGGCAGATGAAGAAAAAATAAATAAAATATACGCAATGAAATGAAAACAATGGTCAACTAGAATCACAAACCTGGCCAACGAGGGGAAAATACAATTGACAAACAAGGGCCAAGTATTTTAAATTACAACTGACATCACAAGTATTTTCAAACAAGATGCACAAGAAGACACCATTACTGACAAGCCAAAGCTAAAGCTCATAAAACAATGGTCAACTAGAATCACAAACCTGGCCAACGAGGGGAAAATACAATTGAGCAATATATAATTTATCCTCTTGCTTTTGGTATCGAATATCGAACTCGTGCTTACACATGAGGACCACCAGGATTCTTGCAGCCTATAAATATAGAGAAATGAATTTTTAAGTACAGCTGGGATGCCTGAGGTACAAGTGCACCCACTTCATTGAATTCCGCACTAAGAGCAAAATATTGTATGTGGAAAAATTTTAGACTAAATATATCAGCATCCAGTTATGTACTCACTTTTGCCCTCATTGATAAGTCATCATGATCCCATGTAAGGAAAATCTCTTGAATTAAGATAGATGAAAGATAATTCCTGAACATTAAAAATATAAAACCAAATATCAGAATTGAAGACCAACTCAAGGGACTAACAAAAAAATGGGTCAAAACTAGAAACACAGCGAAGCATGGCTAGCATAGTCAACTAACAATGGAAACAAATCAAAGTAAGAAACTTAAACCAAGAAATTTTCATCATTAAATGGTAGGTTGGTGCTTTGGCTAATAGAATCGCATGAAGCAATTGAAGAATTAAAAGATGAAGTTGACAGAAACTTCTTTTATCATTTTCTGAGCAGGAATAGGGGCAGGAAAACTTATGTCCAAGAAAATACTGTTCATACTTTATCAGGGTTCAGTCTGACTGTTTATACTCAGAACCACTAAAGCAATTCTCAGTCCATATCCTTTAGTTAGTAGCCTTTCTGTACAAGGCAGGCACCCCATATCAATACTTTTGTTTAACATTCCCCATCCAGAAAACTTTTAAGAGGGAGCTTTCTCGTTCCAATTCATTCTGAAAGTCTTTGAATATCCTTGTTATCAACCCACTTAGGTGGTCATGAGAATGTTTCATTGATCATGATTTCCTTACTCATTTTTATAAGGGGTTTCCTTACTAATTTAAAGGATATTTGAATTCTAAGTTGGTATCTTTGTGTTTTCAAGCATATAGATCTTCAAAACATGAACATTAGTCATATGACCTTGGACAATAAATTGCCTATATTACCGGGAAAGCTATTGCAGAATAAAAAAGGGTAAAGTAAGTAGTATTTGAACAAGAGAAGGATAGAACATATTGAACATTTACCTATCAGAAGGATCTCGCCCAGGCATTTCAACAAAAAGATCGTGATCACATATAATTTGTAAAAAGGTAAGTTTGCAATCATGTAGCACTGTTTGACACACTCCAGAGAATTTATCAAGGTACAAGGATACCTACAAATGAAAGTAATTACAAGAAAAGACATAATTATTAGACTGGAGAATAATAGATTCTACTTTAACATCACATAATATAATGATAAGAAGAAAACTATAGTTGATGGATCGATGCTCAATAAACCAACTAGTTTGGGTATTTTCTTTGCAAGTTAAAGGCTGAGTATACCTAATAGTGAAAACTAGATCAAGGAATTCTCAACTTAATTGATGTGTCTCTTACTAAGATAAATTGACTATCTGATATCAGGGTAACCTAAGCATAAGTTTGAAAGCGCCGTGGAGGGAGGGGGTGTTGAAGCTTTAGCAGATGCAATATATTCTCAATTTCTCATAGAAAGAGAATTATTTCCTTGCAGGAGAGAAGTCTTTTTAGTTTTTAGTTGATTGATCGAAAGGAAGATTGCACTGGTTGGTATGTGCTGTGAAAAGAAGAATGAACCTTGTTCGCAGTAGAAAGATTGATCATGCAAATTAGGTGTGGACTACAGTGTTATGGCTCCACTCAAGCGTATCAGAGGACAGTTTTAGTTGGAATAAGCTGGGGAAAAAAAGAAGTCCTGTTAATCCTTAGCAGTGTAAGGTTGATGCGAAATTCGGTGTGGATATGCACTGTTCTCTTCTTTCTTTCTTTTCTGGGTAATGTGGGTATGCACTCACGCCCAAACGTATTTCGAGGTAGTCAACTCAACTTGTTTGGGATTGAGACAGTTATTATTGTTTTATATGTAGAATGTGATTTTCTGGATCTGGCGTTGGAGGCTTAGGAAAGATTGCCACAGATGGAAAAATGGATTGGTATACGAATATGGGGTAATACAAAACATTAATACGTATGGTAGGTTCGTTCTAATTGGAAAAAATATAGGGTGAGGGAGAGAAAGAGATTGGCAGTAATCATACTTGAGATTAGCTCTAACTCTGGCTGGTTGATGAGGCCAAAAAAAATCTTGAAATGCCTTCGCCGGCCAAAAGAAAGCGTTGAAATTCCTCAGAGAAGGCTCTAATAACAGCAAATCCCCCACCGTCATGCCGATGAGAATGAGAAATATAGCAGAACTGAATAATTGCCCGGACATTGAGTCAAAGGATCAGAAAAACTTGGGAAACACAATTCTGGTGGACGAAGATTTTCTTAAGTAGCGGTGAACTATATTAGCAGACGACTGCTGGAGATATCACTTCAGAGTTCCAGATTTAACTAATTAAAATACGGGCTCAATACTCTAGGAAGTGCCCAGCAGGAAATGAGGTTATGGATTATGTCACAATCATTGACTGGAGAATAGAGGAATGAAGAACAAGTGTAACAGCAATTAGGGGTGAAGACTACTGAAAAGCAAAAGTTGATTTCGAAAGCTCACCAGTTCAAAAACTTGACGAGGCTCAATGATGGATAAAAGATCGTAACAAAAGAAAGCCAGACTACTGTTTAAATGCTTGGCCAAGCTTAGACCTTTCTTGCAGCGTTCATGAACTTCCGTCAAAAGGCAATCATAGAGTTGAACAACACATCTAAAAACACCTTCTTTCAATTGCATTGGAGGAACATCTTCACCTGTGCCAAGGAGGAGGAAATATGAAGCCATATCAATCTAAAGCTTCAAAATAGTGACTTTCCAAAAACAACTCTTTGTCAGCCAATTATCTGAAATTTAAAAGAATGGAAACGAACCCAAACCAAGTAAATAACGAGTAGTCTATGACCCCAAAACCTAACTTCTGAATGAGCATTTTTAAGCGGAAGTATATCTCAAAACAATGCTAAGAAATGGTGAAGCAAAAGAAGGCTCATCATTCATGATGGCCATAGATAGCTTAGATTACTTGATAACATCCTTAAGAGAAAATGATTGAATAGTGAGGCAAAACCATTTATAGATTGGTTAGACTATATGTAAAAGAGACACCTGCAAGAAGGTTTGACCTTAGCTACCTCAACCCCTCATCACTTCAGAAAACCCCCCACTGAACCTATATCCAGGTCTGGAGAAGTGGAGACACGAGTTCAAAATAGCACTTTGAATGCCAAAATATGAAATTGCAATTCAAAAATTATTCGATGAAATGGAGGTTGATTGGAGGAAATCTAGCAAATTGTGCGCCGCAAAACGGCATGCAACATGGACGACATAAGGTGCCACATCTGTGCAAGAGGAAGGCCCCAGCAGCATAATGTGGTACAAAGACCTTACCAGTTAACACTGCGCGTTTCCTCATGGGTTTTGCCAAAACTTCTTTTAACAATGCCACGTAAAAGTGAGTTTTTGCGGCACGATAATACACCAGAATGCACTAGTAAGGGTTATTTTGTGTTTTTTCTTATGCTTTAAAACTATAACTACATAAGCTCCACCTGAACTTGCTTTAGGGTTCTACGCCATTAGCAAGAACATACTAGAGGGGAGGCCATGAAATACTTCAAGCCTTAATCCAAGGATCCAAATCCACCAACAGAATTAAACCCTAAAAGTGATTTTTCGAGGTGAACTAAGCATGGTTACTCCTAATTTCGAAATTTAAGATCAGAGCAACTGGTAAAGTTGTCTTCGTGTGACATGTAGGTCATGGGTTCAAGCCTTGGAAACAACCACTTATGCTTGTATAAAGTTAGGCTGTGTACACAACACCCCTAGAGGTGTTGTCCTTCCCCGGACCCTGCAAGAACGCGGGATGCTTTGTGCACCAGGCTGCCCTTTTTATTAAGGCTGTTAACCGCAACGTTTAAATTAGAGTCTATGATTTAAGAACGGGTTAACCATGATCACTGACCCAATGATAATTTTCCTTAGTTTCTACCAAATTATTCAAGAAAATGACTGGGTAGAAACCTACACACAATAGGTTCCACAATTAGCATGCTTTCAAATGATTATCCATTTTTATAGATACAAATTTATGAGATTAGAGATTCTTTGAATGTCTTATGTCATTATCCATTTTTACAGATACAAATTTATGAGATTAGAGATTCTTTGAATGTCTTATGTATATGTAATGCAACCTTGCATGTGCAGAACAAGTGCAAGTTTGTCTTAAGAGATTTTATCCCTGACTACTAATTTTAACAGTTTAGATTGATATTACGCTTGTGACAACAACATACCCAGTGTGCTCTTACAAGTAGGGTCTGCGGAGGGCGAAGTAATACGCAGACCTCACCCCTACCTTGTGTAAGGTAGAGAGGTTGTTTCCAATACACCCTCGGCTAAAGAAGAGTGTTCTGACAGCATGTTTGAGAACACGAATAAAAGCTAAGATGAAAATATAGAAGAAAAAAAAAAAGGAAAGTATTGACAACAAAATAGTAAAGATAATAAAAGTAGAAACAATAGTAGTAATAAATAGAAGAATAAGATAATACTAGAATAACAACAATAATACTGATAAGGAGAAGGGGAAGCAGATAAGGTACTCCAACCCCTATCTAATGAAGACTCTAATCTTAAGAACTAAGACTGCCTTTCTAAAACCGTGATCTCCCACACAAAAGGGAGAGCTAACTCGACTATATACTAACCTTCTACCCTAATCCCCGACCTCATGCGCTCCTATCTTAAGTCATGTCCTCGGTGAGGTATAGATGTGCATGTCATGCCTAATCACCTTTCCTCAATTTTTTTTTAATTTACCTCTACCTCTCCTTAAGCTAACACCGCCAACCTCTTGCACCTCCTCATTGAGACATGTGCGCTCCGCTTCACATGATGGTACCATCTCAGCCTTGCTTACTGCATATTGTGTTTTCTTACATTTCCTTGCTAATATCATTTTTCAGATTATCATAAACATGTTTCAGAATTGTTATGTTGGTTCAAGTCAAGGTATTTAAATATGTTCTAGATGTTTTTTGAGCCGCATTATTCCAATATATAACAAGTATGCCTTGGGAGTAAAGCTTGAAAGATCTGAGTTGGTATTCGCTTTTCCTCGTGGCGCATTATCACGGAAAGTTATGCACAACTGTTGTGATATCATATAATATGATTCATAATAATAGCCAGATTCAATGTGCTAGCACTCCCTAGTTGACATGGGTGGTATCACTGTGTCAGAACCTTGTGATGTACGCACAAGGTGCATTGGCACCTATCAGGTTGTCAAGAACAGACTATCAAAATAGTATACTGTGCATGATTTCTACTCTATTGTAATTTGACCAGGTAGAAGACTAGAAGGAAAATAGCGACTGCAACTGTTATAAAGACATTATTTTGATGCACTTCTCAGACCAGAGTATTCAAGTTGAAGCATGAAAACAAAACATTAGATAATAACAATACTAACAGATAGAGTCATGCCCAATTGGAAATTACCAGAAGGAAGATTGTGATAGAAGGATCGAGCCTGCTCCAGCGCCATCGACTTGACAATAAGCTCAAGAAAAAACCAAGCCATTGCCAGGACATCATCATAGACTGGACCAACGCGGTACCCTTTGGCCTATAGGAGAAACTAAAGTAGTTAAAAGATATAAATACAGAAAATTTTGACAACTGAATGTTTCCAGGTTTCCAAACTATCAGATGTCATATGCACGAGGGTTTCCGGTGAGACAAAAAATTATTGTGCAGTAAGCTAGAGCTAATAACGAGAGAGTGCATAAGTCAACATGATTAACCAGATTCAAAACTTACCTGCTAAATGATATTCCAGTCTTAATGATGCGGGATAATCTTATAGAAAACTCTCTTTTTTGATATGGTAACCATCTTATAGAAAACTTTCTGATTTGGCAGTCCCCTGCTAGATTCCTCTAATTTTCTGTGTTTTCCATGATGCTGTCAGTGTTATGTATAACTGGACAGCCTTATCTTTTGTCTCAGGTAATATGTATGAGCCATGCAACACTGCTAACACTAGGTTAAGAATCTCTTATAAATATGTTGTCATGGGGTAGTGATGGCAGATACTTATTTCTGTTATACTGGATCAAGAATTATATGCCTACTTAGGCTTCTGAACCTAGAAGCAATATAGTTTGTAGTTTCTCTCCAGTTCCTTCTAAAGTTACTATTTCCTTCCAGATTCAGAACTTAAAATCTAAATTTCAGCTACAAATTAAAGCAGATTCTCAGACCTTGAAATGCAGCCCCTCCACTCGAACACATATAAAAAGTTATTCGAAACTTGTGCGGCAACAAGCATGCCATTTACGACAATTGCCTTTCAAATATAGCACAATTGGGAGATTGGACACCCTTAATTGACAGCTCAAAAGAAGGAATGGTGGGTTCAAATTGTTGATTCTTTGCGTTCAAGGAGTGGAGAAAGTTCCATTCACCAATCTCTCATCGTCCATGACATCATTCAAGACTTTTACCACTAAATATAACATTCTCTTCTATTACATAGAAAAAGTGATGGATAATAATTGCTGAAGGATGGTAAGACATTTGGGAATGAAAGAATGACAGAAATAATGAGTTTGTTGCTTTTCTGTCATCGTGCACATTTCCATGAAAGGATCATGAACAGTGACTGAATCAGAAAAGGTGGAAACCAGAAGACTAGTAGTCAGAAATCCAAACCACGTGAAATACAACAACATAATTCTCCCTTTCATGCATTGACAGTATTCATAGCTTGCCAGTTTTCCTTCCCTGATATTTTCTTTCCTTATCGATCACATTTGGGAATGAAAGAATGACAGAAATAATGAGTTTGTTGCTTTTTTGTCGTCGTGCACATTTCCATGAAGAGGATCATGAACAGTGACTGGATAGGAAAAGGTGGAAACCAGAAGACTAGTAGTCAGAAATCCAAACCATGTGAAATACAACATAATTCTCCCTTTCATGCATTGACAGAATTGTCATAGCTTGCCAGTTTTCCTTCCCTGATATTTTCTTTCCTGATCGATTGCAAGTAGGACTCACAAAAAACCAACAAAGAGAAGCAGAATGCATTTAATCACTTAACTGATGATGAAACAGATTGCCAGATTTACCAATGCATCATCCTCAAAACATACTCCGCCTAAAGTCTTTGTATGTTATTACATTTCTTCTTCTAGAAATACAAGTAAAGCCTAAAGATTAACTTTATAAGACACACTTGCTAAACTTCAGATGACATAAGAACAGTGATTCTCTCTTTATATTTGAAGGTTCTTCATATAGGATTTGAGTTTTTAATTTGTATTATTTGGTCTAAGTATCAGAACCAATAACATTAGAGATTATGTGTATTTCGCATCACATTCTGAGAAATGGTTCTAAGTTTCTAAAGTGTTAAAGGCCCAGAGATCTTGCCAGTAAACACCTAAGTTAAATATAAAGCCAAATACTTCAATGAAGAAAAGTGTAGGTCACTAATATTACCTTACTGCGAGCCAAACTTCCCCACACTGTGGACAAACCAGGATAGACTGGTGACTGACGACCCCCAAAATCATCAAAAGCATAATCCACAAAGTTTACTAGAAAAGCATTTCTCTCAGCTTCATCAACCGACTCTTGCTGCACCCTTGTTAAAATATTAACCATAGCTCTAAAGGCAGCAACCTGAAGAGTTTCTCCCCCATTGCCAATAAGATGGAGAAGCATGTTTAAGATTGGATAAAGAAACTGAAGCAAAGCAGTGGAATCAACATTCTTCAAACTATTGATTGCCTCAAGTAGCTCAGAACCCCAAGGGGGACTTGTCCGAAGAGTATGTCTATCATACTCTAGGAAAAAATCCCTAATGCGCTCACTAACAGGATACAGTGATGAACATAGACGTAAACGCAGCTTGAAGATATTCTTGCCATCTTCCAAGTAATCCAGCCTCTCCTTGCCACTATCTTGAAGATAATGAGGGACCAATTCCTTCATGATTGGCAACGAAACCTCAGATCTGAACTGTGCATGTGTTGATAATGGAAGTGAAGCATATCCAATTACCACCGGCTTTGGGGCTTCAAGTTTTGTTTGAAGATCAACGTGATAGAAAGTAAACAAAAGGTGATGCAATGGCGTCCAAATAGCAGGTAAAGAAACTTTAATCTCGTCATGGTAGCTGGCGACCCTTGCCCCAACAGCAACTTGTGTGTGAGACCATTTCTGAAGTGGTAGACCTTGTTCCGTTGGATGCATAGCCTAATGATACACAATTAGATATGGATCTAACTACATGGAGTCAACAAGATAAACTGCTTTGGAAACACAAATACTGACCTCTAGAGGTGGTTTTCGAATATCTGCATCATCCTTTCTCAGTTCAACACGTATAAACATGTTCCTTTTTCGACTCATACTAACGGTCAAGGGGTAGACATATAAGCAGTGAAACAGCTGCAAGAAAGGTTCATTCCTTGTCGTCGTGCGGAAGTCAAAAGCTTCAAACTGCACACTCGAATATATTTTTTTTCTGAATCAGTGAGGGTAAATGAATGAAATCACATTGAACATCCAGACAAAGGCAAGAAAACTATGCGGCAGGTTTATAAAGATCATGTTGCTCTGCAGTTAATCCCTCGCAATAAACTGAAAGGTGTTTTGGGCACATTATATGAGCACAATATTTACTTTACTATCCAATCTTAGATGATCTCAGTATGATCATCGGGCAGAATGCTGAGGCTTCTATATAAGAAGGTTTTCTTTTCAAGCCCATACAAGACAGTTCAGATAATAGAATCTGAACCAACAAAACAAGAATCTGAAACAACCTAACACTGAGATATGCCAGTTAAAGACTTGATGCAATACAAAAGTTAAAACTGTAGCAAACATTGATTTGGGAGATTACTTACATCGTCAGCAGTACTTTCAACATTTTCATGAGCAATTGAACCATTCCGAACAAGATCTTTCATCTCAAAGGATTTAGACTTAGAAAAGGAGCCATTAGCAGGGCACTTCATAGAAGTAGAATCAGTCAAATGGTCCCCATGATCAAGAGAATCATAGATCAGACTTCCAGTCTCCAAAGTCTCGACTTCAGAAGAACTAGCTGGCAGCTTTTCGATTTCCAATTTCAGGACACCTTTTACTGGTTTATGAACCTTTCGTTTAGGATCCTGAAATTTAAGCAAATCAGACACCAATTGACACAAGATATCCAGAATTGGCATGTGGAGACGAGTTCGTTAAACTAAAGAATCAGATGAACATTCAGACTTCAATCGAGTAATTGGGAGAACAAACTCATGCAAATGGTTGGTCATGGGTGTAACATTAAATTCCTTCGTATTAAGGTTTTTTGTGAGTGGAACTTTCAATTATTTTTTCCTGAACAAGTTATAGCATTTTATCACTTACAGCCACATCATACAGACATACTCAGCACATAGGTAAAGTCCATAACAACCTTTCCTGAGACCTCTGCGGCACAGGAAAAAGAACCTAAGAGACTTTTATTTCCTGTCCTAGGACCTTTTCTCAAAAACATATTAATCATCCCTTCTAAAACACCCTTTCTTTTCCAATAAAGAAGTTTTTACTGATGACAAACAGAAGAATCCACATCCGGGAAAATGCTTACACAATATGACTTTGCAAAGGAAGGAATCAAGCATATCTAAGTAGGAATCAAATGTGTCCAAATTCATGAGGCAGTATGGGGAAGTACAACATGCAAGTGAAATAGAAAAGTATTTCAATTTGTGAAAACTTATTAGCAAAAACATATGGAAACATCACCCTGAAGGAAATGAACAACAAATCAGTGGAAGATAGTGACAGCAAACAAGATTATTCTTGCACTGTTCATGCGCAAATGTTCTATGGTAAGTACTACTCCTGCAAATATGTTGAAAGACAGCATTCATCAATTATAAAATCACCAACACACAGGACACTGGTGAAAACAAGATGTAAGTCACTACACCTTATAATACAAGGAAGGATCAACATACTTTACATGCTATAGTATAGAAGACCAAATTAATGGTTAAATTGAAGTCAGATTGCATCAAAGACCACTATATTCGTTAAAGCAATAACTGAATAGGAACCACAAAGGATAACAAATGAAGAATGAAAACCTGGAGCGATTCCTCAGTGTATCCTTCTTTGACTTTATTTAAGTTAGACACCTCAACCACTATGGAGTTTCCATTCGAATAACCAAGCTTTCCATCCGCTGTAACTTTTGAAACTGGCTCAGTGATACCCTCTTGAGAACTTGAAGCTGAAACGCTTGGAGCAAGAGGACTGCTAGGAGAAGCAGAGCCAACGACAGAAGTAATGTTACTATCAAAGAGTGGAATGATGGCCCAGGCAAAGGACTCCTTATAAGGCATAATCCGCGACCATACTTGCAGTTTCTGTTTCTCTCTCTCTGTCAGATGAACCTATTTACAGGTAGTATAGTCAATGACAACAGAAAAAAACATATCTTAGTACAAGTAAGATCCGTGCATATAGGTGAAATTTATCAATGCACAAACAAGGTGGAGTACATCAGTGTATGTAAAATAACATTTGCGACAATACAGTAAAGGTACAATCTAAGGGGTGGAGAGGAAACTAGAATAGGTAAACCTCAAGCAAAGCACATCTTCAGCTTACACTAAACACAAAAAAAGCAGGTAAAGTAACATATGTACCAATCACCACAAACCAAATGCAAGAAATTTGCTAGAGATTACTTCTTCAAGAAACTAAAAGGGATACAGTCCCTTCCTACATTACTTAGAAGTATCAAGAGCCATTCCTTTCCCCGGAGAAAGTACAGAGCTTAGAACTAAAGAAGTACTATTAAAGCTGCCGGCGTGCAATTCATTCATTTTAAGGGAAAATCCACATGCAATGGTAGAATAATGTGGCTCTTTTAGTTACAGAAAGGATCAAATCAAACTTGAGGCACACTCTGTAACAAAACTAAAAACAGAAAGGTTAAAATCAAATTTGAGGCACGTTCTGTAACTAAACTAAAGTCAGAAGAAAGTCTCCCAGTCTGGTAACTCGAAGATGAAAATGGTGCGAATAGAAACGGCAAATGAACTTGTTAAATGCAAGGAGAGCTCTTAAAAGATAACCTAGACAATTTTAAAACCAGTTTAACTTCTCATCAAACACACCAAAAAAACTTCTATATCAGCAGATTTTAAGTTAAAAACTACATTTCTTTAGCGGAGGGTCTATCGGAAACAGCCTTTCCACCTTGGTACACTGGGTATGTTGTTGTTTTAGCAGATTTTGAAGTGAAAATTTATCCAGTTGGCTGCAGTTAATATCCAATACCATACACCTCAAAGTCCAGTACAGTTCTTAACCAAATCATTACTAAAAATGAAGCAATCATTTGCGTAGGTATTCCAGGAAGAGCTTAAACTTACTGGATCCTTTCGTGAATAAACAGAAGGAGACACTCCACCTTCTTCGGTAGCAGGCTTTTCTAGCTGGATTAGCAGACAAATTGATGCTGATGGAGCATCTAGATGAAAAATACAACGCCTTTCAGGGGAACGGCTTCCCTGGTTACAGTATCACAATGTCACAGATTATAACAGGCTTGCATCAAAATAAACAAGACAAAAGTAAAAAAATGAAAACCAAGAAAAAGAGAAGTGAAACTGAAGCAACTTACTTCTTGCATTTCGGTAGGCAATATATGAAAGATAAAATCCTCTGAAAGTTTTTCTCTTCGCTCCCTATTATATAAACAAATTGTGCCATAAAACGGCTCTACAAGAAAACTTCTGAAACTCAGATACAGAGTGCTGGCAGCTCGAAAGCTCAAATGAATTGGGAAAACCAAAGAAGAGATGTCTGTTAATAATCAAGACCAGCATTCAACAACTCACCAACAAGTCCAGCTTGAAATGACAATGATAGGACTTTCACGGCAATCTTCAGACCACTATAACCACAGCCATAATTGATTAGAAAGATTTCATGGAGGGAGAGGAGAAAATGAACGTAAAATGAATTAAAACCTCGTATACTGGGACATATGAGCTTCTGGAATCCTTTGCCCAAATATTAATGACCTCTCATTTTCCCAATCAAAAACTGGTTCATAAGTCGGTAGGGGGGATTCACCAATATGCTGCAAGTTAACGATTGGGTCACTTTTAAAGGGAGAGCTATCTTAATAAAGGCCTGCATTTGTGTAACAGGAAACAACCTTTGGGACTTTGACATTTGAGTCGGAGAAATTAGCTTCTGGGAGTTGTGTACCAGATGTGCTCGGCAATTCACCATCAATTGAATCCTCAATCTTAGGTCGTCTAGCATTTGCAAGATGCATCTCTGCAGACAATTCAGCATATAACCATAAGAACCAGGCAAGGTGATGATATAGCAGAAAGCACACATTAGGGCTGTATAACTACTTTTTTGGATGTTTTAAGTTCAGCTAATCAAAGGGGTGTAATTAGTTGAAAGTACAACTAGGTGGTAAGGGTGGTGCATTTGGAAACAACAGTGCAATTTCTAGGCTGTGTAATTACTAGGTTTACACAGCCTAGTAATTACAAAAACTTGTTTGTTTGTTTTCTTTAGTGTAATACTATAGTTGCAGTGTAATTCCTAGCTTCATGTTTGGTTGTACAAATATAATCAAATCGTTAGATATTTTTTTAATTTCAGAATTAAAAATTGATTATCAAATTTTAAATAATTTTTTCCAGACTGTTGGCCAGTCAAGAATACCCACATACAGAATATGCGAGTAGCCGAAATAAGAATGCTTAGATTGATGTATAGGCATACTAGAAAAGATGAGTTTAGGAACGAAGTCATACGGGACAAGGTGGGAGCGGCCTCAGTTGTGGACAAGATACGGGAAGCGAGGCTGAGAAGGTTCGGGCATGTGAAAAAAAGGAGCATCGATGTCCCAGTGAGGAGCGAGAGGTTGACAATGTTGGGTCTACGAAGAGGTAGAGGTAGACCGAGAGAATTGGGGTAAGGTGATCAGGCAGGACACGGTGCAGCTTCAGATCACCAAGTACTTAACCCTAGATACAACTTCAGATCACCAAGTACTTGACCCTAGATAGAGGAGCATGGAGGTCGAAGATTAGAGTAGAAGGTTAGAAGGAAATTGACAGTTTTCTCTCCTTGCTATAGGAGAACTGGTTCTAGTGTGGGTTTTAGAAAACCTTATCAATATTATTGGTATTTTTCCATATTCAACAAAACAGGAGTACGATTAATTGAGATAGTATGACATGAAAAGACTAGTCGGCAATGCTACACCAGATGCACTACTAAAATGTTTATTGTGGAAGAGATGAGTAGAAGAGCTTTGGAATGAATGGAATCAGCAGGTCCCCTATGAGTGATAAATGAGGAGCATCAAAGATGTCCCGCTTGGAAACAGGGTTGCATAGATGGATCTGAAATGTGATATGACATTTTTGTGCAAGTTGACACCCCTTTACCAAATAGTGGAACAAAATCTACTCGAGAATACACACGGACACATCAAGTTATGGATGCCCCTGAATCTTCACATACTCATAAAATAGCTATCCAATCAGTATTTTTACCTGTTTCAATATCAGTATCAGGGCCCTCATATATCTGACTCTGAAATGAAGCTGGGCTAATGCTTTCGTAGTGACCATACTTGTTCTCATCTTTTACCCAGTCGGTTCTATAGCATTGCACAAGTTCGTTTAAATGTGGCCACTGCTCCAAATTTTCATCCAGCTGCAATGAGAAAGGAAACGATAATAAGTCACAATAATAGGACAAAGGAATTTTTTATCAGACTAGAAAAAGGAATTTATCACATGATGAGTAAGAATGAATTGTTTATTATACAGATAATTTTAAATCAATTATCTATATAATATTTATTTCATGGTGGAAACGCTGAAACAGTCATTATATAACTTCACAGTCCATGAACAATCCAAAAGACCATACACAAATTATACTACAAAATTATAAATAAAAGAGTATACTTGATCAAGTTAGCGGCTTAAATTACGGATGTAAATTCCAGGGTGCATGCAAGATGGCTTTCAAGCTGCATAATAAGGAATATGCTTTATGATAGGGTAAATAGTTTAAACAATAAAAAGGGCACAAGAAAAAGTTGTATACAAGAGGTATACAAAAAAGTAGTAACCTACAAAAAGATATGTTTTCTACAAGCGACACACAATTTTCTATACAATAAGGACTTTCATGGGGGCACCAAAAGTAAATAAAATAAAATAAAAAAGATTACACCTCAAATGAAAAAAAAAATCCATCTATAATCCTTCAAAAGCTCTTCTATTTCTTTCTCTCTTTCCTTCGAATCCACAAAATAGCTAATAGAGCGACATCCTATACTCGTGGTCTTCTCTTCCTCCCTCTGGATGCCAAAAATACATTGCCTCCTTCACAGTACCCAATATCACCCACTGAACTCCAAATAAGTTTAGAGCCACCACCCACAACCGCATTGCTATCGTGCAATGAAGCAAAAGATGGTCGACATATTCACCAGAGCATCTACACATGAAACACCAACTAACATAATTGATCATCCGCTTCTTCTAAAGTTCAGCTGTTAAAATCATTCCCTAGCTGCCAACCATGCAAAAAAACATATCTTCCAAAGCATTTTCGAAGTCCAAATGATACAATGTGGGAAAGTCGTATCTACTCTCACCAACAAACTCTAGTAACAAGATTTAATAGCAAACAAACCGTCTGTACTCCTCTCCTACCTCCACAAATCAAAAGTTCCTGCAATGAATGTCATATATAGAGTAGCTCAACAAGATTTTGAAATTCACTCATCTCCCAATCTTGGAAGCTCCTCCTAAATATCAAATCCCATTGAAATTCCCCCGCATGGACTCCATGAATTTGTTAGACAGTCATCTCTTTCAAGCTTAGGAAAGGCAATCTTCAATTCATTCTCACTCCACCTATGCCCAAAAAACTAATCCTACTTCCATCCCCTGCCTTGAACTCAATATGACCACTAAAATTTACCCATCATTCGTAATCCCCCTCCAAAGACCACACCTATACGGAACAGTGATATTTCTACTCCACAAACCCCCTTCCAATACTCCATATTTCTCCGCAATCACTCTCCTCTCTCCAACCCAAACATCCATATCCACTTTTCTATAAGAGCTTTTTCAACCCAAACCTTCTAATACTCCATATTTCTCCACTATAACAAAAAGAGATACATATCCCTTTCCGAATAATCAGACTAATCTCCATCGAGTTCCACTTAAGAAGGGCCCGCTAGTGGTAGTCTATGCTCCTTTTCTACCTCTGAAAATAGAAAGCAATATATCATTTTTCAATAAAATAGTTCTACCGATGGGGAAACTCTCGTGTACAGGCCATATTCCAAAAGTACAAAATAATGTGGTTTCTCTACAAATGTCACCCAATACTAGTAGAAAAATCATGGTGCACCAAAAACTAAGATCACAAATATATATATATATATATATATATATATATATATATATATATATAGCAAAACTATTTTTCAATCATTAGAAGCTCTTATATTTCTCTCTTTCCACAACACCAGCATGATGGTTAGCAGGGCAATGTCCCATGCGTTGCTTCTTCTATTCTTTCTTCTAAAGGCTCTATACCTGGGGTTCTTGTGAACATCTACAAGCATCTCTTACTCATATCTCTTCTAACAAAATCGTCCTCTTTGTTGCCGGCCAACCACAGAAGCATATCTAGAAATTTGTGATACCACCGCTCCTTATCGCGCAGAACTCTAAATAATTAGGGAAGGTGTCCTGAACATACTCTCTCCATCCATCGTCGATCCCAGTAGCTAAACTACTTCATTCCCCCACCCTATTGGTTTTTTTTTTTTTTGGATAAAGGTAAATGATTTTATTTATAATAAAAGGAAAAAACCCAGTATACGAGAGGTATACAAAAAGTAAAAAGCCTACACCAAAATATAGTTCTCAACAAAAGAAGCCCACTCATCTATACACATTAGAACCTCATCTATACCAAAATATAGTTCCCTACCCTATTGGTAAGGGTGTCAAATTTAGCTCACGAAAGTATGACCCACCTAACCTGCCCAAACTTGAGCAGGTGTTTTGCGATTGAGAGGCAAAATTTGATCCACTTGTGCCTCCAAAAGTCAACCCTACTACCATCTTGCATAGAAGCATGATATCATGATTGACATCTTACAAGAAAACAGAAGAGTGGATGTCGTAATTCCTTAATATTGATTGCCAATACAAACAATTTCCAATAAAAACCGAGGTCAATCGAGTCCTAAAAACAAGTAGAAAATAAACAGAACATTTCTTTTTTCTAGATAGTAGTACTCTCAGTTAGGACCCACTAGATTTAGAAAGATTATTCCTCTCCCCATCCATTTGTTGTGCACGCCTCTATTATGACAAATTGACAATATATATTAATGAGGAAGCAACCTTGAGGACATACCAAATGTAACTGCTTGTAGAGGATCACTGGAAGGTATTAGAATAAATCTTATGTTGAAGATGATGCAGATTCGAGCTGAAGGAGAGAAGCAATATGTATCTCTTGTAAAGTTTAGGTGTTTACAGAGCTGTTTGTTTGGTGTAGGAAACACGGCTAGGGAGGTGGCACATTTGTTGATTCTACGAGCTCAAGGATGAATGGGGCAGTTGTAACATCTTTTAGATTTATTGCATTACCTTTGTGGTACAAGCATTAACAAAATACTTTATCGTATCAAAGAAAAAAAGACGATACAGATTTAAGCAAAAACGATTACTACATCAGGTGTTAGAAAGAAAAGTATAATGTGCAGAAAAAGACACTGCATTCAGATGTTTTGAATATCAAAAGATACCAATTGGGCAAAAAGGTAGACTTAATGCGAAAAACACACAAGCCCTAATGCGAAACGAGAGACTACAACAGTTGACCAAAGTACCCTCCCAATATAACTGGTAAACTATTCAAATAGAAAATAAGTTGGCCAAGGAGGACCAATCACAAAGCAATTTGTTCTCCGAGGGTGCAAACAATACAAAGGGCAAAAGACTCTAAATCAACTTAGGCTTTGAGCAGACATAGATACAGGAAAAGCTTTATTGGGGCTGCTTCGTCAACAATTACATGATGAACCTAGCTTATAACCTATGCAGCAACTTTGAAGACAAATACATGATGAATTCGATTAGGAGAACTGTGGTCTTCTTAACTTCTCTATCGATCAAATAGAATGGTTAACTAAGTAATTTCGCTATCACTGATTTGCAGCCCAAAGTGAAACTAATACGAATGAATAATTTCCTTCCAACTTCTAATCAGTTTATTCTCTAAACAAAGAAGCATTAGTAAGTCCAAATGCTTGTGAAATACCAAACTCACCAGAGGATCTAAATTCAAAGAACCAGCAAAGGAGTGGTGCGGTAATCTCCGAAATCGACATCCACTAGATGAAGTTTCCATCACCTGCAAAAAGAAAAGGCATCATGGCAAATATTTAAGGGGTTGTCACACTGCCTAAACAGTAGCTACGACTCCTAGTGAGCTTTTGAATAATTTAATAGCTCTGCCCTTTATCGCTTATTTCCACCCTTTGACTTTTGAGCCAGCGACACCTCTCCACCTAAACAAAAAATATCCACAATAGCCATTTTGTATATTCTATGTATATAATGTGTATAATAAGTATATAATCTATGTATCTCGGGTATGACAGCTATTCCCGTAAAGTTCCCAACATTAAACAGAGTACTGAACTCAATGGCTGAGTAACTTTTTCAAGTAAGATACTAAATCTTGCATTTCATACAAATGTAGAATAATGCCATAACAAATACATGCTACTAAAAATTTAAAAAAAAATATGAAAATTAACAAAACAAAGCTCATGGAAGTAGATAACAATGCAGATCAGTTTGGGAAAAATCAAAAAGTCTAATTACAAATCAAAGTTATACAATTGCAAAATAAGAAAATAGACATTTGCATAGTACATTTAACAATAATTGGGGAAAGAAATTAGGGTTTTAAGTTTAATTAGAGAGAGAAGTAAAAAAACCTAGATCGATTTCGCCGGAGAAACAGATCGGCGGGGAGTTCGCACGACGGAGCTGAAGGCTGAGCTTTACTTTACTTCACGACTTGTTGTGTTAAGTCAAAATATGGTCAAATTAAAACGGACATTGGTCGTCTAATTCAACTATTGGAATTTGGAGTAGTTAGGTAATCCACTATTTCAATTTTGTTTTCTATTTTGTTTTTTTTTTTTCGCTCCAATATTTCAAATATTTAGTTTAGTGGAACATTACTAATCTTCTAAGGAACGTAGTTCCACAAGCATCAAAATATTACTGACTTTTATGTAGATTGGGTTTGACAATGACTAAAAGGCATACATCATTAAAACCCCATTTATTGCAAATACTTTTTATACATCTTATGAACTTCCTAATATATATAGAATTTTGATATGAAAATAATGAATATATCTCTAGTGTGAAATATGTGACACATTAATTACTCTTTTGTTTTACTTTAAATCAAGGAAAATTTACACCACATGACTACCCTAATACCAATATTACAAAAAATAACAATACTTTTTCCTATTTACAATACATACCAATACATAACAATACTTTCCCATTTCTCATTACCCCTTCTCAAACATGAAACCCTAATTTCTCCCCCTCTCTCCTTCTCCTCCCTCCTCCACCCACCCACCACCATCTCCCTCCCTCTCCCGCCACCAATACTGCTGCCTCCATCCCTTCCCTCTTACAACCACCGTCCCCCTCCCTCTTCTAACTACCCGTCCTCCTCTCTCAAGCTAACTGCCGCCGCGCTGCTACCACCGCAGTGCAGCGGCGCTGCTCCTCGCGGCGGCGCCGCTGCACTGCAGTGGTGGAATGCCCGGATCTATGTTTTTTCGATGGTTTTCCGGTGGGTTTTCACGATTTAGTCATTTTTTTCTTTTTTCCTTTTTGTATGTGTATATATGCGTATTTTTATGTATATATTTGTATTATATATATATAATTTCAGATCTCCTTATTTTTTTCTTTTTTTTCCGCTTTTGTATGTGTATATATGTGTATGTTTATGTATAGATCTATATTTTGCAGATCTGCCTTTTTGTATTTTCTGTATATAAAAACGTATGTCTTTGTATTTTTTGTATATAGATGTATAATCTCCACTTTTGTATGTGTATATTGTTGTATAAATGTGTATGGTATTGTATGCTTGTGTATGTGTATGTATGAAGTAACAAATAGTTTGTATGTTGTTTTTTTTGTATATTTTTGTATGTTTTGTGTATATTGTTGTATATTGTGTATGTTTGACTATGAGTAAATACGAAATAATAAATTATATAAAGTTTCATATGTATATATGTGTATATTTTGTATGTTTCATTTTGTAGATCTAAGAAAAACAAAAAAAAACAAAAAAAAATACAAATCCAGCCACCTGCCGCCGCCGGCCGGCGGCGACCGGCTGCCGGTGGCTGGTGGCGTAGCAGCAGTGTAGCAGTGGACAAGGGAGAGGGTTAAAACCCTAATTTGTATGTTTTAAATGAGTTTTGTATATATTATGTAAAAAAAGTATTGTTATTTTTTGTAAAGCGGTATAGTGTTGGTATGTTTTGTAATTTTAGTGTTAGGGTTGTATATATGTGTAATTCTCTCTTAAATCAAATCATACGAGATGCTTGCTACTTATGTTTACTTATCCAAATTTATTAAAGTCAAATTTAAAATTTACTTGTCTTTTTAGCAATTCAAGATAAAATTGGTTAAATTCTTCCTAATTAATCCTTGATATTAAATACCTTGTATTTTTCAAAATTACTTTCCAATTAATTGAATTAAATATTACACATTAGTTGATACTTTTAATTTTTTTCACGCCCATTATTAAAATCATTAAATAGGGTGTACTATGTTATCCCTATTTAATGTTTGACTATTAACTTTTTTAGAAATTCTTTTAATTATTAAGGGTATAGTTGGAAAGAATTGGCAAAAAATGTCTTCAAATCTTAAAGCGTCAACTAATTAGGGACAAATAAATCTGAGATTGCGTCAACTAATTTGGGACGGAGGGAGTATTTGTCAACTTGAATTTTTTTTTTTTTTTTGGAAGTGAAAAGCTGAAAGTAGACAAATAAAAATAAACGGGGGAGTAATTAACTCCATTTAATTGTCTTCTTGTATTTCGGTACTTTTTCGTGTTTTCTCGTCGCGTTGGTATATCTCAAATATTTACTTTAAATATCTTGTTGTATATTTTTGCTCAATATGTTACTGATATGGATTTTCCTTATTTTTGGTTTCAATTGCTTCTAGTCTCATAATACTCCCATAGGAGTACAGTTTTGATATTGTGTTATCATCATTAGACGAGGAACATTGAGCCATAAATATTGACAACATGTGAACTTTGATTTCAGAGGCCTAGTGGTCCTTGATGGCCATTAGAAAGAAAGAAAGGGAAATAGTAATGAGTAAAGTTGCTGCTTTTGTTAACGTCCTCTCTAATGTTTTGTTGTTCCTTTTTGTTGAATGGATCGGATAGGACATCTCATATTCCCTGTTCCATCATAATCAACTCATCTAACTTTTTATTGCAAAAAGTATGGCAATTTTAGTGGTGTTTGAGTGAGTTTTGTAAAAGCTGCCTGTTTGATGAAAAAATTACAAGGAGGCTTTCTTTTTTGCTAACAACATCCTGTGATTTCTTTTTTCGGATCACTGGAAAAAAAAAACTGTTTATTCTCTTTTGCATTTTGTTTCACACAATCACTTTTTGACAATTCTTTTTAATAATTTTTAAATGTAAAAACTCCAAAAATTCTACCCAATTATGCCACCCTCACATATTAGAAGGTATGAGTTACGGAACCTTGTAGAATATGGAAAGTGTCTTGTATCTAAAGAGTGGTGATGATAAATATTTACAATTCGAATGATTGAAAACAGGGGCGGAACCAGGATTTTATGTAAGGGGTTTAAAAATGTCGCACTTTGAATTTGAATATGTGACCCAAAGCTATTTTTGAACCCCTTTGCCACTTTAGTAGAATTTTTTAATATTTTAAGGGGGTTCAATAGCTTATATATACCATAAAAATACTAATTTTTATCTAAATTACAGTATAATCTATCGACTAAGGGGTTCAATTGAACCCCTTTGGAGCTATGTGGCTCCGCCACTGATTGAAAATACACATTGTCATCTAAAAATACATTAGTAGTATATTAATTTATAATTACACTTATTAATTAATACACATTATCATCTAAAAGTACTTATACATTGCTACTATATGTGTTTATTGACCTTTTTTTGGTTTTCTTCTTGTGGATATTGGTGCGTGCAACATGACAGAGACGTCCATTAATAGAGAGGTTGAGTATAAAGTTTCCTACATCACCTAATTCTTTTCAACAAACTCCATAACAGTGAATATAAAAGAAAACAGGTACCATCCTTTATGAATTTCTTACTCCTACAGAGTACTTAACAGTATATATATGACATTTGAAAGAACAATTTCGTGAAACTTATAATGAGTATACATTGAGTAGAAAGAAAGACAAGCTAGCCAACATACTTGATTGGAAAAGCAGTGTATAACCAAAAACTACACACTAATTCAGACAAGTCATGATCAATGACTATTAACCAAATACAAGTTTTAGGGTGGCTAAGTGTTCCAAAGATCCTGTCCATAAAAGTGGTAATAAAGCCATAGTTATGGAAATAAGTTGTATGATGACTATTGTGGTAACCTGCACCCATAATTGGCCATATATTAGCATGTATACAATCATGTATATTAATACTCCTCCAAATGCTTCCCACGAAGAGCATAGCTACGTGCGTTAAGAAATGCATTGGCGTCAAGAAAAGAGGTATTGAAAAGAGAAGTCCCTGTAACATTCCTTCCATTGGATGAAAATTGAAATGCAAAACCTGAATATATATAGAGAAGCAAGAGTTTTTTTAAGTCACTCAAGAAAACATGAAAGAATGCATGAAAGAAGAGGGGTGTTAAGTTTTCTATCGAGTTATATCTTCAAAGAAAATGATTGATATACATAACTTGGACACTGTACACTTAGCATAAAACACACTGATATGATAGCATTGCTAGCTTACACTCCATATAAGACTTAAATCCTGTCTAACACAAGTTACTAAAAATTTTTACTTTTGGTTCTCTAACCTTGAGGAATGTGGGCATGTTGCTTCCAGTAGTAGATGTACAAACACCATATAGAAGATGTGAAAAAATAGAGTAGTATCCCTCCAATAATGTAGTTGCGGATTAATCCCTGAAAATAGTGAGGGAGAGAAGCCCACAAATTTTCGGGCAAGAACCTGATGAGCAACAATTGATTGTAGAAAGTTGTCTCTTCCACGAATAAACTCATATAATTTTCCATTTGAAATTGAACACCACCGTATCTCTACTTTTCTAGCTCCATTAGTAAGTTCTTAGACTACTATATATATACACAACTGATTGCTTCTGTGAGAAGTCCCTAGAACACTTATATCCTAGTATAAAATAAAATAAATAGTGTAATAAATTTATCGAAGAAATATATACAGGCAACGCCATCTTTTTTTAAGTTACATATGTTAATTAGTTTAGCTTAGTTGGAAATTAAACAATATATGTATTTTTTTAATATGTAATGTGAGGTATATATATGTGTGATCATCACGTATCATCATTAGATATTAAATTTAAATTAGGTTATTAAAAGAATAGTTAAGTGTGTGAGTGTGTGTGGGGGGTGAAAGAAGATTTGTACCAGTGAAGTACTGAGCAATAAATTATTAACGTGAGGTTCGCTGTATGGCTTTCAATGTGCATTCAACAATTAATTGTGAGAAGAAGAAGAAGAAGAAGAAGAAGAAGAAGAAGAAGAAGAAGAAGAAGAAGAAGAAGAAGAAGAAGTAGTATTAATCGTGAAACTACTTGGCTTGAAGTACAAAAAGACAATGTGAAGATGGAATCATCATCTTTTACGTTTATTAAAGAAGGCTTGTGCTTTGAGCTAGCAAAATTTTGAGGTACGTCATATAGAGAATCAAAAGTTAATGTCTTTGAATGAGATAGGTGGGATGGCCTTGCGTATAGATATACTAGTGTCTCGGTACGCGCTCTGCGCGTGTATTCCGCTCCCAATGAATATATTTTTTAAAACTAAATAACATATATTATATTAATATATGTGGTTGAGCCATTAAGTAGCTTGTGTGAGCAACGCCCCTAGCGCCCAGCGCCTTTAGTGTTCCCGACCGCTGTGTATTCCACTCTCAAATTGAGTGTATTTTTTAAAACTAAATAACATATATTATATTAATATATGTGGTTGAGCCATAAAGTAGAAGTTAAAGGCAAAGTGCACGTATAAAAGACGAATTATCAAGCAAATTGTGGAGTTGAGAAAGCTAACTATTTGACCGATTTCATGTCTAACCCAGAGGAAGCATAGGCGGACCTAAGGCTATTGAAGGGGTGTCAATTGATACCCTTTTGCAGAAAAATTATACTGTGTAGATAGGTAATTTTTTTTCTTTATGTATGTATACTATATATTGAGACCCCTTAATTTTTTCATATGTTAACTTGATTATATTTTGGTACCCCTTAACAAAAATTCCGAGACCACCATTGAGAGGAAGTGCCTAAATGTGATTCATTTTTCATGCAAGCTTTGCCATAATCCTTAGAGGATAGTGATTATTTTAGAATGAATTATTCATCCTTCATGTGTTTCAAGAAGATTTGGACAAATATCCGGCCAATGCCTTACCCCTATCACTATGATAGTTTTGATTAAAAAGTTATTGTTGGTTCCATTCAGCCAATTCAATAAAGAAAAAAACTCGATTATAATTGAGTACTTAGATTTTATTTACTGTGTTGTTTTCACATATAAAATGACAAGAACTTGAATATTTCTTAGATATGTTCACTAATTTGTAATATTATGGTTTGCTAATCAATTTCTCTTTTTAATTATTATTATTATTATTATTATTATGATTATTATTATTATTATTATTATTATTATTATTATTATTGTCGTCATCATCGTCGTCTGCTTTTGACATAAGGATTACTCATATAATCTATTCCTAGATTTTACTCCACCTACATAAACCTTTTTGAGTGGGATAATTGTTTTAAGATCATTTTTTCAAAATACTATATATATTCACAATAGTAAACTTGAATTTACGTATGTCACCCGCTTCATTTAAAAGATAATGTCGACAACTCTAAACACTCGTGTTAGAGTATACACGGTGATTTAAATTAATGTAGAATTGAAAATATATTTCTGAAATTTGTAACCTTTTTATTAACTTTTTTCTAATTTTGTAAAGTTTCATTCCTAAACTTAATGCTAAATGATAATTTTGACATCCGCTAATCTTTACTTCATAAGAACAAATACATGGGAAAAAAATACGCATACACATCTCTCCTCTTTATTAATCTAAAAAAAATGGTCAAGAGAAGCTATAAAGTAAAGCAAAAGTTTATTATTACCGTACTAAACTAAACCTGCATATATATGTGAAGAAAAATAAAAGAGAACCATACCGCAATATATACCAAACACTTATATATAATTAGAATTATTTATCACACACAGAAAGTAGTCAATAATCGCAAACAATGCAAAGTTATGGAGATGAAAGAAAGACTTTGCACCTTATATCTTCTTCACCCACAGAAAGCAAAAAAAAAAAAAAAAAAAATTGGAAGTGCAAAGACAGAGGACAAACCTTAAGTTGTTAACTAAGAAGATTGAAGAGTTTGGAGAAATAGACATTGGGGCACTTGTTTTTGAAAAAAATGAAACTAAAGTGTTGGTATCTCTTAGCCTAGAGCAGTCATTGAGGTGAAAAGGCACCTATTGGAAAGGCATCCTTCCGTGGCCTGCTGGCAAGTTTTTTTTTCTTTGTTATTTGTTTAAGTAGGATTTTCTATTTATGGTATTTTTAAGTTTATGAAGGTTAATTTGGTAATATGACTTTACTCTTTTTGAGGACATGCTTTTATAGTAATATGATTAATGTTCATAATGAGGAGGCTGAAGTTACCGATATAGAGATTAGAAGGTAATTTAAAACGGTAAGGGAGAAGAAATACAAAATCTTTACACAGCCGGGTTCATAATTTACATCCTGATATATATAAATTATATACTTATTAATTATATATTTATACACATATTATATATGAAATATATAAAATATTATATATTCACCAGCTATTATTTATTTAAGTAGTCAGGCTATTAAATTAATTTCTCAAAAATAAAGGATAAAAGGAGATAGAGGATTAGGGTAGAATGGTACACCAGAATAGCCCAGACGCCTTCAAAAGATTTTATTCCCAATCTAGTGGATCAATGTTAATTGATTTGATAGTGGCAGTCTGCTAGATGAGGCAAGGTTCACGTTGGGGATTAAAGAAAAAAAAGGGAAATTTTCATAAATATACAGCGCACTGCCCAAAATTATAAACAAAATGTCATATTTTTTTTATGCATAGCATTTATCTCTAAAATCACAAATTTAAGCACTCATTCAAAATAAAAAAATCTAGCTACCAAATCTCCCCCTCCCCTGCCATTAAGCTGCCGATAGACACCCTCATTGCCGGTAGTGACGTTACTTTTTTGTATTTCACTAAAGTTATGTTGTTGATTTTGTTTATATCATTACTTTGGACAAGTATACACACAAATCTCCCCAAAAAAAATAAATTATACATGAATATACACATATAAATGTGTAGGAAATGAGAGAAATGCAAAAAAATATACACAAAAAAGTAAAAATTCATATAATCATCCATAATAATAAAGAAATTTGAAAATTTATACAGATTTATTCACTCGCATATACATACTTATATAAATTTATACAATTTGATACACGTGTAAACTTGTATAATTGTATAAACTTGCACCAGACTGCTATCTCGGGAAAAGAGTGACATTTCGGGTAAGATTCACAAATAGGATCCATTTTTGATAATTTTCGTGTGTTGCTTGTCTGTTAGTGTAAAAATCCCAAGAAAAGTACTAAATGATATGGGTAAACAAGATGAACCATAAAAAAATTGACAGTGTCCACTTCTCCCAACTATTTAATTTTTAAAACTTATTTAATTTTTAAAAATTATTTAATTTTTAGTCACTATATTGAACTTCAAACCTCTCGTGCCTAACTTCAAGCCTGAAGGAATAGATCTGAAGGTAGACATAGAAGGTGTGAAGTTGAACTTCAACTTGAAAGTTTAAAGGACTGAAATTCAAAAAGTAACTAAAAATTAAAAATAATTTTTAAAAAGTGACAAAAATCATCACATGATTTTTGCTAATGATTTGATGATATTTTGTAAGGGAGATTTGGCCTCAGTTTTTAGAGTAATGGAAGCCCTAACTCATTTCGCTGATTCAACAAGGCTTGAAGCTAATTTGAAGAAATCAAGTATATTTCTAGTAGGAGTAGATGATTGCACTAAAGAGCATCTGTTAGGTAGAACTGGTTTTTCTATAAGAACTTTCCTATAAGATATCTAAGACTGCCTTTGTCGTCTTAAAAATGGAGCAAACTGGAGTGTTATCAATTGGTGGAGAAAATCACAGCAAGAATAAAGAGAGCCCAAGTATCTTTCATTTGTTGGAAGACCTCAAGTAGTGAATGTTATTCTGTTTACAATACACAACTTTTGGGTGTTTGTATTCATACTACCCAAGAGTTGATAAGAAGTGCAGAAAGTTCTTGTGGAGTACAACTACGTAAAAGAAGAAGATAGTATTAGTGGCTTGAGATAAGGTGTGTATACCGCGTTCTCTGGTCAAAGACTTGGTTGGATGTGGGATCTACTCCACGAGGAGGTATAGGGGACTTAACATAAAGGGACGCTACAAGTAGAACATAGTTGCAGTTGGTAAGGTCAAATTGGTTCATGGAGTTTATATGAAGCAAAGCTTGGATATCTGGGGCACCAGCCAGCTATGGATAATAGTTGGTATTGGATGAAGCTGCATCACCTTAAAGAGGGGATGAAACATTGGTATGTACATGTAGGTATTCACTAACTCTAACTGGGAGTACTTCATTTCCAATAGCCATATTGCAATGCTAGATAATATGTGAAAGCTTGAATTGTCTCATATGATATGGAGTTCAATTTCATCACCTAAACACAAATTCATTCTATGGCTTAAGAGAGGGCCCTCACTAAGGATAGATTAAACAGGATTAACATGTGCATAGCTGATTCTAACTGTCACTTATGTGAAGATACTGCTAGTGAAACACAAAATCATCTATTCTCAGGATGCAGTTGGATGAAGGACTTGAGGGAAGCTATAAGTTGTTGGTTTCAGTAGAAAATCCTACGAAAAGAAGTGATGTAGTGCTTAGTTTGGATAAACAGCAGACATTGGAATAAATTCAAGAAAGAAGCAATAGCTAGGGTTTGGAGTGCCATCATATACTACACATGGAGAGCAAGGAACTGTAAGATTTTTAAAGGAATAGTTATAAATAGGAGCTTTATAGTTACACATATTAAATACGGTGTACTAGACAGAATTGCCATGTTTAGGAGCTAAAAAATAGCACATAAAAGTAATCATTGGTTAGAGAAGCTTTGTAATTAGTGGTGCTTTGTTGTAGGTCTTTTCCAATGGTGTAGCCATCCGTTGCAAAGATGCTCTTTAGTTGTACTTGATTTGTTTTGTTATGGTAATCATTTACAATTATTAAAAAAAAAAGTGACTTAATCTGTAATGGCGGGTCACAAAGTGGTTATTCTTGCACTTTCCCCTAAAAATTTGGAAAATTACATCACTGTAGGGAATTTTTTGGGATTTTATAAAAAATAACACTTTAAAATAAGGAATTATAAAAAATGCCCATTTTTTACATGGTATAGTACATTGCCTATTTATGAAATTTGAGCTCTCTTCCCAAAAAAAAAAAAAAAACATATAAGACACCTTAATTGCCACTTTTCCCCCTCCCCGCCACTAATCGGCCGACTGCCACCTTCCCGCGGTGGCCGATGATTCAAAATTTTGTAATTGTCAGATTTTTATTGAGTTTTTTTCTCTTTATTAGAGTTGTTTTTTTAGTGGAGTCATTTTTTTGCTGGTTTGTTTATATCATTGCTATTACAAAGTTTATAAACAGAAATCTACCAAAAAAATTACATTAGACATGTATAAACATTGAAAAATGCGTATAAAGGAGATAAATTCAAAAAAAATATGCCAAAAAAACTTGAAATTTATACAACTTTACTCATTTTGCTTACACACGTGTACAATTTATACAACTTTATATACGTTTATATAAGTGTATAAACTTGTACTATACAACAAGGACGTACAAAAAAAAAATAGTATGTTTCATGGTAGATCTACATAAAAACCTAAGAAAAAAAATCAATGCAAATTTCATATAAGAAAATACGAAATCTGGAATTAAACATCGATGGAACAACACTTGTAGTCCAAATTCTTCAAAGAACACGATAATGCTCATTACATTCGTAGAAAGTTAAACCATATAAGTAAGGTGTTTGAGAGTTTCAATATGAACTGCTTTAAATTTCTCTTAACCGTGAACATATAAAAATAAAAAATAGAGAAAAAGTGGTAGCATGTGGCAGAAGTGCCAAAAGGAAGCTGGAGGGAGCGAGGCGACAGGGATTTGAATGAGAAAGAGGCGAGAGGAAGGGTTCGGGAAAGGATGTGGCGACAAAGGGAGATGGGGTGCTAGGGTTTTTTCTTCATTTGAAGGGGAAAGAGAATGGAGGATTGAAGGGGAAAGAGAATGGAGGATTGGTTGGAGTACATGGTTTGCATTTATTGACCTTGTCGGATAAGATTCTTAAATAGGAGCTCGTATGTGGGTTTCTTGCCGCTTAGTGCATAAAACTTTTTGTATAATTGTAAATATAACATATAAGTATCATCTAAGATTACTAATTAAAAAAAAGAATGGAACCTAAGTATCAACGTGCATAAAGTTAACTAATAAAAAAAGAGCCACATAAAAGTTTGAAACTTGAATCACTTATAATTGAAATTTGAAAGTAATGTTTGGGAATCAATTTTTAGGAAGGGGCGAGAAAGAACCTGATAAAAAATAGCTTAGAATGGTAAGGAGTTGAGAGCTCTAAGCACAAGCAATAAGAGTCATCCAGTAAATATAACTATATACAGAGATTGATTACGATGACATTATTATAGTAGAACGACTAACAAATCCATTTGAAACTAAAAGATCAGATGGAACAAATTGATAGTGTAAGAGTTAAATGCTACAAATAAATCGAGTACTTCGATAATAGTATTTTATTTTACATTGACAATAATTTGTCTTATTTAACCAACCGAACCCTTTGTAGTTGCCTGCAATGGTAAAATTTAGAGTATTGAAATTGCTCTTAACATTGGAAAAAATGACGGAAGAGTTTATAGGAATTATTGGAAACTTCTTGCCTTTACCCATAACTTGTTAAGTTTTCATTCTCCAATAGATGAGAGACTTCATTTTTCCATATATGATGTAAGACGGTCAATTATATTGTGATGTTTTTGTCCAGTGAATTTTACATCATTTTTATTATTGAAATATTATTGTATTGTCACGAAATGATTGTCAAATATAGCTTAAAACAATCTTAACTAAATTAATTATCGTTGCAAGCCTTAATCCATGGTATCAACTATGAAGTACTTCTTTTTTGAAGTATCCCAAACAAATTATATATAGCTTCTTTCATGTCATGCTATAGCATACGAACTCTCATTATTCACATTATCCAAATCCTAAGGAGGAAACCACATGCTCTTTTGTGCCAAAAGGGAATATTAGTTGTAGGATTTCAGTCCACAAAAAATAGAACTGTATTTGGCCTTATCTGACATTATCCAAATCATAAGGACGAAACCAAACAACTCTTTGGTGTCAACAAGGGCTATTGTTACTAATTTTTTGACTATTAACTATTTCCTCAATCATTTTTGCAATTTAAAAAGAAAAATAAGTGGGATATACTTTTACAAACGTGCCAAAAATTGAATTTACAAAATCAAGTTTTGAAAAACTTTAAAAAACACCAAAATAATTAACTTGTCAAAATAAGAATCTAAGGGAAGGAGAATCTGTACGTGGCATAACGTGCTTCAATATTTTTCTTACAGCCCATACCTAAACTACTCTAATTTTCGTGGCGGGTTGATCATATCAAGTAGATTCACTTTGCCAGTTGCCAACTTTTATGTGGTCAATATTTTAGTCATGTCACTATCACTTACTATAACTTGGTTGATCTAATTAAAATTTCAATAACACAATTCTATTCTCATATCTGAACATTCAATTTCATCAAATTCCTCTGCAAAAATTCAATTGTTACATAATATCAAGTATAGTGAGCGAACACAAACGTTGTTACATAATTTCAAATGAGTGCTACAACTGCAACATTCACTCCAGTTGCATTTAGCAATAGTAACAATCTTTATAATAATCCAATATGGAGAAAACCAAGTTCAATAAACTGCAAATTATCCAACAATGCATTTGTTACTAGAGCAACTTCATCATCATCAAGTTCAGAAACGGATAATGAAAAGAAAAACAAGAAGAAGAAAAAGAAAGCAGTAGTAGTAAATGACAGTGAAGAGCCAAAAGTAGAGCAAGAACAAGAACCACAAGTACAAGAACAAGAACAACAGTTACAGTCTTCATCAGTTTCAGTTATTAAAAGATTGGATGATGTAAATCCAGTTGGATTAGGAAGGAAATCACGTCAGATATTTGATGAAGTGTGGCGTAAATTTTCGGGTTTGGGACAGATTTCAAGAACCATTCGTTCTGATGATGAGAGTAGCCTTTTGATAAGAGAAAGTGGACCAATGTGTGAATTTGCTATACCTGGTGCTCAGAATACTACTGTGCTTGTTGTTGGTGCTACTAGTCGTGTTGGTAGAATTGTTGTGCGCAAACTCATGCTTAGAGGTTACACTGTCAAGGTACTTGTATTGCCTTTTTGTTACTTTAATAAGGATTTGAGTTATATATAGTGACAGTGTAAACAATTTTACACTATAATTATACTGTTTTAACTCGTAGGTAGTGTGTTTTGTTCTCTATTTCCGTATGTCACTTACAATTACCTGTAGCTACATTTTAAGTTTTTTCAATGTTGTTAGTGAATAGAAGTTAAACTAGTTTAATAGTAATGCATATAGCTTTTCTGGTCTTTCAGAGGCAGATGTAGTGTACAAGTTGTTGGTTCGTCTGAACCTAGTAGCTTTAGTTCAAATCATGTATATGTGTTCACTAAACAAAGAATAGAATTCAAATCATGTATATGTGTTCACTAAACAAAGAATAGAATTCAAACCAGTAAATCAAATGGACAGTGGTAGAATTTTTCGATCTTGAACGCTAAAGTTCAAATCCTGGATCTGCATCCGTCCTCTTTTCAACCCTTGTTTGTTACGTATGTATCTTGGGGTCTGGTGCATATAGAAGGTTTAATTAAAAAGTTACAAACATGTATAGGTGATGTGACCTAGCTGGAATTAAGATTGGTCGTTATTGAGATAGTTACATGTGGCGCAATTGTTTTATAGGAGTTTCTGAAATTTTGTTAGAGATTGTATGATAGTGTAAGCATAGATGTGAGATTTAGAGAATCCCTAATTCTTATTGGAACAGTTGATGAAACAGTCCAAATGGAGTGGAAAGAACATAGTGATTCATATAGCTGACTCAACTAGTTTAGGATTGAAGCGTAGTTGTATTAATTCACGGCCTTTATATCCCAAATCCAGCTATGAAGTGTTCTTCCCCTTCACTAGATAATATCTTTTTCTTGAATAAATGTACTTGATATCCAACCGAGGTACAATTCATCAGTTGCCTTTTGTTATACATCCCTGCGCAGGCTTTAGTAAGGAAAGCTGATCCGGATGTGGTTGACATGCTACCAACATCTGTGGGGCTGGTGACAGGGGACGTTGGTGATCCTTCCAGTCTTAAAAATGCAGTGCAAGGCTGCCAAAAGATCATCTATTGTGCCACTGCTCGTTCTTCAATCACTGGGGATCTCATCAGAGTTGATCATCAAGGGGTTTACAATCTCACCAAAGCATTGCAGGTATTTGTTTTCTTCCGTTATCTTGTTTGGTCCATTTGGCAAGGTTACACTAATTACATTTCTATGTTGTCCTCATTTCTCACATTCTATCTCCAAGAATTGAAAGGAATAAAGAAACAGAAAGCCCAAGGATAGGGTTTGATGTTTGACAGAAGTTTGAATGGCAACATCTTTCTTTCAAAATGCTGCATAAGATGTTTATAGCTATATTCCTAGTGCTAGTAAAGAAGCATCTGATCAACATATTCTCATGTAACTAAAAAAAGTGACTTTACTTGTATAGCCATATGTATTCCGATTCTGAGGAAATGTAGGCAGCGACTGCATAAGATAATTGTCCTTCAGTTCGACACTAGGCAAGAAACCTGTTATAGAGTATTAGAGTGATATCAGAAAAGGACACCTTAAGGTATAGCTGATTTTGCACATCTTATCTAAAAGGTAGTTGTATCTAGTAACATTGATATCCATATTGAACTAATCAATTCGAATAAGGAACTCACTACTGAATTGTGTAGAACAAATTTTACTTTTCATGAAAAAGAACAAAGTTTGTGCTATGACAAGAGTTAAAGTTTAGATTGTCTGTTCCCCACCTATTATGTTGATGCTTTGCTTTTTTTGTTAAAGGTCATAATTATCTTTTCTTATATACTATTTCTATCTTATTCTGTGTCTTTATTGCTATTGATGTTTTCTATTTACCTCGATTTTCTTTAGATTTTAAGTCAGTATTTTCTTTACCATGGCATTTTCATCTTGTTTTTCTTTTGAAACACGTTTTCGAAAATGTTTTGTTTTAGCCGAGAGTCTATTGAAAACAGCCTCTCTACCTTGTTGGGGTAAGGTCTGCGTACATCTCACCTCCCTATATCCCACTTGTGGAATAACAGTGGTATGTTGTTGTTGGTCATAATTATCTTTTCTTAGTTAGCTGGGCTGTTGGTGTATTTTTGCTTGAACTAAGAAACTGAAATCATTTCCTGCAATTATATTTAGCATACAAAACTGAGATCCATGTTGAAATAGCAAGTCCAACAACAATCTCAGACAATTATAATCTGTGCATTTCCAAATACTTCCCTTGTTGTTATGACCAGTCTAATCTGTATACACATTCTATTTCAAAAATGCAGGACTACAACAATAACTTAGCACAGCAACGAGCTGGGAAGAGTAGCAAGAGCAAGCTTTTAATTGCAAAATTCAAGTCTGAGGACTCATTGAATGGGTGGGAAGTCCGTCAAGGGACATATTTCCAGGATGGGGTTGTTTCTAAGTATGATGGAGGAATGGATGCCAGGTTTGAGTTTACTGAAAGTGGAGAGGCTGTTTTTTCAGGTAATTACAGAAGATATCTCAGGTCTTGAGCGCATATATACTTTGTCTATGAACACATTTAGGGACTTGTAGGGCTATTTATTGCACTGTGGTGCTGATGTGAGATGAGTGTAAAGATATTTGTTAAATATTGATATTCAAAGGTGCAAACTTTTGATCCTCGTTTCTAAGTGTTCTTTCTCTTAACTCATCAAGGATACGTTTTCACAAGAGGAGGCTATGTTGATTTGTCAAGGAAACTCTCACTTCCTTTGGGATACACTCTTGACAGGTATTTACTATATCAATTTCAATTGTTCCTTTTATTCTTCACTCGTACTAGATGCTATTTTCCTCGGTTGTTGATCTATTCTCATTGCATATACTCGTGTCACTGTTGATATCCTACACAGGTATGAGGGTCTAGTATTCTCTGTTGGTGGGAATGGGAGATCTTATGTTGTAATTCTTGAAGCTGGTCCTTCAGCAGATACAACCCAAAGCAAACTGTATTTTGCCAGAATTAGCACAAAAGCAGGATTTTGCAGGGTGAGCTCAGATATACAAAGTGGAGAAAATTATTGATTGAGTAATGCCTCCAGTCTGAGAAATGATTGATTTTCACAGGTGAGAGTTCCATTTTCTTCCTTTCGGCCGGTGAAGCCAGAGGATCCGCCATTGGATCCATTCCTTGTGCATACCTTGACCATACGCTTTGAGCCTAGAAGACAGGTCTGCCCTCAACCTTGAAGATTTCCCCTTCTCTTTGATGGCATTTTCACTTCTTCGAAACTTTTAACTGATCTTTTTATTGTATATAAGGGTTTATTTTTGGGATGCTAAAAACTGATTTATATATGAATCAAATTGCTTATACACTTGAGTCATGTCCTCATTTAAGTACAGTGCAGGAGCAAAATCAGGAAATGAAAATGAAAAAACAGATCAAGTGGACCAACTTGGTGAATAAACATGGATAATTTTAGAAAAACATACTAATATATTGCTAAAGCACTTTAGTCTTTCTCACTTTATATTTCTTCTTCTTTTTTTTTCCCTATTTACGAACTAAACATATTACCATGTAACTCAACTACATCATTTCCATGTATTGACCAACTGTGTTTCCACTAGAAGATCCAAGCCTAATAACAAAATTTCTTGTCCTACCTGCCTAAGCCCTCCTCTAGGATAGTTACCTTAAGTTCATACTTTGTCTGAATCTTTGTAATATTTCAAAGTAGAATTCAACTGTTCTCCTGTTCTAGTTGCTGATACTTGGCATGGTCATTTGACAGAGACCAATTGATGGACCTAGTGGGGTGAACCAAGATTTGAGAAGCTTTCAGCTAATTATGGAATATATCAAAGCTTTGCCTGTAAGTTCAGTTGTCTGTTGTGCAACAGCATTAGGTGATACTTTCGGTTCTTCTAGTTTATGCTTGTTGATATTTATTTTTCAATAGGGTGCTTTTGTTAGTCTGCTTCTTAGTATCAGCCTAAATCTAATTGACAGTTCTATTATTTTGGCACTATTGAAATGCTTAAGACTTCATATTGTGCATAATCAATGTGCATCGAACAGAACATATTCACTCCAATGAGTCAGGAATGGAAAATATTGTGTTATTTATTTGGGGCATGACACGTAGTACATTTCTTAATTCTCGCAACATTAAGGCATTTTGGTGAGAAGTTTCTTTTACCAGTATGATTTTCTCCTCTTCCAACTTTTCAAATATTTATTATCTTTAGCATTTGGTATTTTCTATAGCTCCTACCTGGCATTTTCTGGCAGTCTTTACATTTCTTATGTGGTTGTCTTCTTAAAGGATACTGCAGCAAAATTTAAAATGTAAAGGTTTTAAATCGTGAAAATCAATGTGTGTGCTAGTTGGACTAGACACCACCAATCCACTATCATCCCCAACAAAAAGAAAATAGAAGTTCTAAACCTTGTCACAATTTGTGCGTTGAACCACTGACTGTAAATTTTAGGTGACTTTTGGTGGGATACAACTTATAGATCTCTCAACTGGTTGAAAAGAAGTAAAAAGTTTATACGGAGAAATTGATCGTGTTTTCAGACCATGCCGTTGCTTCTTTTCATTAGTCATGTTTAAAATGATGATTGCGTGAACTATCATTTGATACAAGAATTATGTTGGACAATCTACTTATTGCCAGAAAATTGTAAATTTTGCAGACTGGGCAAGAAACCGACTTTGTCTTAGTATCATGTACGGGGTCAGGAATAGAGCCTACCAGACGGGAGCAAGTTTTGAAAGCCAAGAGGGTGAGCTTTTCTTCAAACTCTTCCTCTATGTAGTTTCTAGGACTAAAATTGACTCCCTGGTTCTTTAATTTTTTTCTAGGCTGGTGAAGATTCATTACGGAGGTCCGGTCTTGGATATACAATAATTCGCCCAGGTCCCCTAATGGTAAATATGTTTTCCTATGTTCATGTGATGATCCTTATATTGAATTGGAAATATCGAGTCAACAGTTGGCTTCTGGTTAACTTTAGGATTGACCTCGAGCAATAAGGTTGATACGAAACAGCTTTTGCTTTGCTCAGAGTTAGGTGCCCACAGGCCATTTAGTTGTAGATCAGCATATGGTTTGTTGATAAGTTGTATCAAGGCTTTCAATGGGAGAGCAAGAAGTGTTTTTCCCGTAATTCTTCTGAAAAGTGTTTTAACTGTTGCTTAAGAAGAATGCTCTAAAGTTAGCTGAATGCTAAATAAATGCGAAGGGGATTATACCGGGAACCATATGTTGGCCATTAGGCCCATTACTGGCTGATTATAAGAAGAGAATCCTGCAAAGGATTAGTTGAGTCATAGTAGTATGGATTTAGTTATTTCTGGACTCTGGCGGTGGCAAAGATGTATGTCTTTGAAATTTTTTGCTTAGCAGCAGCCAAATAATGCAGTTTCTACAAGTAGAATGCTAAAGGAAGCAGTCGATTTAGCAGTTGTACTTACCATATGTTGATTCAAATATTGTTGCAAGTAATGAAAAACCTACCGCCCAAAATATGTATTTTGGAAAAATTTGAAGATTTCTAACCGTTGGTTCCTGCAGGAAGAACCAGGTGGTCAGCGTGCGCTCATATTTGATCAAGGAAATCGCATATCTCAGGTGAGAGTCATAATGTACTCATGAGAGTATTGCTGCACTTACAGTTGAGCTAACCTTTGCAAGACTTAATGCAGGGAATCAGTTGTGCTGATGTGGCTGACATCTGTGTGAAGGCATTGCATGATTCGACAGCCAGAAATAAGAGCTTTGATGTAAGTAACACAAGAAAATTTGTTTTAGTGATAGAGTTTGAAAGAGGGGCTAATTTACCTTTTCTCCTGACTAGGTATGTTATGAGTACGTAGCTGAGCCCGGGAAGGAGCTGTACGAGTTGGTAAGTCCTTTACAGATTTAATCAGTTGAAAGACCAAAGGAAACTGTTGTACATCCATTTCATTCTCTTTCTGGATGAATTGCTTTTGAGACCTGCAGCAGTGGGAACTAAAGTCATATTTTTATGCTGTTTCTCATTATATCTTGTTTTTCATTTGAGTTTCTTATGTACTTTGCAGGTTGCACATTTACCTGACAAAGCAAACAACTATTTGACACCAGCACTCTCAGTTCTGGAGAAAAACACATGATTGTGCTCCCAGTAAGCTCGAGCTAAGGTCTCGATTCATTTTCTAACAGAAGGTATTGCTGTGAGACTTACCAAGATCTTTTTGACAATGAGGAATATTTTCTGTCTGTATATGTTCTCAATTATATGTGTACATACATATATATGGCAATTGTATTTTTTTGTTTACTGATGACTGTATAGATATTAAGGGCAAGTACTTTCCTAAAGTTACTTCTTTTTATAATGACCGGAGAACACTCGTTACCAATTTGAGAAGGATGTATTGCTTGAGATTCACAAAGCAACTTAATAGGAGAGGATGCCACTCATTATGCGCAAACATTCAAGCAGAAGCAAAAGAGTATTGACAGAAACATTTTAGTCCAACTAAGGATGTCTTGCCAAGGCGTATATTCTATATCATAGATTTCAAAAGTATTTATATGACGATGTTTAACTAAATGTAACAAACATTGTGTGAACCACAATCACTAGAATATCAACTGTAATGCGTGTGTTTCTGGTACTTGTGGGTACCTTGTATGACTATGTTTGTGCTAATGTTATAAAACTGAAAAAGTATCAGTATATCCATTCAACTTGGAATTGAAAAGCACCTGTTGGGTGTTGAAGTGTGTGGCTATCGTATTAAAAGTTTAAGCTTTTTGAGAGAACATACTTTTATTTACTTAATTATGTCTTCAACACGTCCCCTCATGTGTGTGCTTGATTCCTTTTTCGATGAGCCAAGAGGATGGAAAATTCTTTTTGCAATTCAACATTATATAGCGGCACAATTGAAAGAAAAGGGAAAATAATATGGCGGAACGTTTAGCATGTCTTCTAGAAAAAATGACCCCATTTTACCTAAATTATATCTAGCAATCATTTCAAATTTTTTCTTAACTTTTTCTAGCCATCTCCCTCAGCTGCTCGTTATCAGTCCCCCCCCCCCCCCCCTCATCTTTCTCTTTCTCCACCCCGACACTGCCTCACTCTTCCTCTTCCTCTCTCTTTGCCCCGCCGCGCCTCCCTTGTCCTCTTCCTCTCTCTTTTCGCTCCATCATTGTCGCCTCCTTCTTCCTCTTCCCTCTCTTTGCTTCGCTGCCACCGCCTCCCTCTTCCAATCTCCTCCCCCCCCCCCCCCCCCTCTCTTCTATTCATTAGTATGATTTATGTCGCCCGATCATTTTTTTAATATGATTTTATTATAGATTATCCACAACACATTAACACATAACATATTATACCTATATAATAGTGTATAAAAAGGATGTCATTGTAAACCTGAAAGCATATACACGTATATAACTGAGAAACCCATTTTATATACCGTGAAATTAAGTATACACATTGTGTATAATAAGAAAACCGATTGTATATACTGTTTAATTTGATCTTAGAATTATAAAGAACTTGATTTAGATTGCTTTCTTACATTTGATGTGCCAACATTTAGTCAGAAAAAAAAGAAAAAAGAAAAAGGAGAGAGTAAATTAATGCGTGATTTCATCTCATAAATTAGAAATTTTAACCTTGTCACTTCAAAACTTGTTAGACAATTCTAGTTTATATATTTTTTATTACTTCAATTATTATTATTGTTTATCATTATTATTACTATAACAATGTACACTAAAAAGTAATAACAATGTACAGTAAAATCTCACAAGAGGGAGGGTGAAATGTATGTAAATCTTACCCATTAAAATGGAGACACGAGAGCGCGCGTCCGAAAGTCCATGTGTAAAGAAAAACAATTACTCCACTATATTATTATTATTATTATTATATTATCTTTTTTTTTTTCCGGTCATGTCCCCTAACCCCTCCTATGTGAAAGGAAAAAAGGGGTAGCTCGTAATTCTTGCGCAGCTAAAAAACAGAGCAAATTGAGAATTGTTTGAGAAATAATAATGTCGGGCCGTTTGATGAAAAAAATTCTGAAAGACAAAGAACCTGCTGTTGCTGAATCTGAATCAGAATCTGAGTCACCGCCTCATTCTTCGGCTACTTTTCGTAATCCCTTCGATCTCCTTGACGATGAAGATGATTCTGTTGACCAGGTTTCTCTTTATTTACACTTTTGGAAAATATTGTTTACATCAACATACTAGTATAATCCCACTAGTGGAGTTTGGGGATGTGTGTGGGGGGGGGGGGGGTGTGTACGCAGGCATTTTCCCCACCCCTCGAGTGAGGTAGGGAGGCTGTTTACAATAGACCCCCTCGGCTCAACGAGTTGAATTTTATCGTTTCATTTATTTAATTGAAAAATAAAGCTAATAATAAGTGTGTGCGTTAGTGAACCCAAACCTAGATATATGGTTTACTTTAATCAAGAATGGACCACTTTAGAAGAAATCCCTTACAAAACGAAAATCTTGTTTTTAAGATAAGGGTGGAAAGCGAATGGATGCGATCGAATTGAATGTGAAAGAAGTCCCTACAATCTGTTTCTTGAAATAGATTTGAAGGGCCACCCTGTGAAGGTGGGAATCAAGTTGTTTAAGTTTGTGATTTAAGTATGGAAGATGAATATGTAAGGATATGGTATAACCAAAAAAAGGGTGTTTGACAATTCCAATAGGTGCAGATTAGTCGTTGTGGATATAATAGTTTCCTATATTTTTTATAACCATGGTGTTTGAGCCGACTTGTGTGCAACTCGGCTAATTCCATGGGTACCCTACTGCTGCCGCCTCCCACCAGCATGGCTATTGGGTAATTCTACGCACCAAACTGATGGGAAGGACTCACCTAGTGTCTTTGCCTCCGTTGGGATTTGAACCTGAGGCCTAAGGTTCTTAACCCACTTCATTGACCACTAAGGTCACACCCTTGGGGTGCATGATTCCTATTCAAGTAAGGAAGATGAATATATAAGAATAGGGTATAACCTGATAATGCTGATGACGGGGTTTGGGTATTAATTTTGGAGGAATATATGGTTGTTGAGAAGGAGGGAATGTATTATGTTAAGTTGTTGTTCTGTGTAGGCATAGAGAGGAAGCTAATATAATTATCTGGTATTTTACCTCTTCGTTGCTTGGGAATACCTTAGAGCTGTTATGAGATCCTAGCAACTTGGAGGGTGAGAATTAAGAGAGGGAAGCTAAACGTGGAGTTATTACCCCTAAAGCATTTATTTTTTTGGATGATATGGAGTAAGAAGCAAAAGGATATTTGACGGAGTTAACGGAGTGAGCTCGATTCCCCAGCGAGAAATTTAACAAATTTCGTATTGTATAGAAAAAGTATTTGATTTTGGCCAGAATCTATCAAAAAAGCTGCCCTTCTTCCTTTCCTTTTCCTTAGTGCATCTTTTTTCCTCCCATGCTTTCCGTTGGCCAACAACCAACCAAAATGCTATATACTTCTTCACTACTCGTACAGTCATGACGAATTTAAGCTGTATTGAGGGAATCGTTTTGTCTCAATCAATCAATAAGTTTCCATAAATTCCACGTATCTTATTCTTTGATGAGGAGATTCTAAATTCCACTGCTACATCCTCTCAATCTCCGAGTCAATCCACGACAACTATTAGCAATTTTAGTCTTCAATTGTCCCATACTCAAGGTTTCCCTAATGGTATTTTTGGGGATCATCCAGGTCTTAACCTTCCAGTGAACGTAATAGTAGAGTTTCAATATTGTATACGTGAAAGATTCGAAGCGACATGGAAAATCTTGAGTTCCCTCTATTGTTACTTGTACTTTTTGGGAGAAGAAAACTTTTCTTTTTATATAGATAGTTGGATTGATGTTTGAAAGCTAAATGCTACATCATTGAACTTTTCGGCTTCAGCTCGCTGCATGTTCAATGAAATTGTTATCTGATTGTCCATTATGTTACATAAGAAATGGTTATCTGATTTATTAACAAGGAAAGATAAGAGTGTTTTGTTTTTGCTACTTGTCAGTTAAATCTCCTTACTCAACATGCTTTAAGAAACATTGCTTCTATGTGGATTTATTTGGTGTAGAATTTAGATGCCTCTTTTTTGCTCTTGAATCTGTGCAATCTACTGTAGCGATAACATGAACCATGTCTCTATTTCTTAAGTTTCTGACTTCTGTTTGAAAAAGGGTAGAGTTGCTTTTCATTTCGAAAATGAAGTAAGATAGTTTGTTGTAGCCAGGTATTGAGAATTTATGCTGCTAGCTTCTTTGTTTTTGGGGGGTGTGTGTGTGTGTGGGTGGGGGGGGGGGGGGGGGGGTTCCATAGAGTGACTGTTGTTTCATTGTTGGTTTTCGACTTAGTTGACAGCAGCTATGCCTAATGATGGATTCTTGCTGCAGCAAAATGAAAAAGAAGATATCAATGAGGAATCCTTAACCAGGAATAGCGATGATAAGCAGTCCTTCACTACGAATGCCACTCGTGAAGCATTTGTGGTGTCAGATAGCAAATTGAAGAAAAAGAAAAAGAAGAAAAACAAGGAGAAGTCACAATCAGGAGCTAAGGACAGCGAGGATTCTTGGAATGAGTCACTTGAACAGTTATCATTTAAAGATGACTCTTCTAATCTTAAGCATGTTGTTCCCGATCCTGGAAAATCTAATCTGGCAAATTCCAATGGCAGAGGAAAAGTGGTCAAGCAGTTGACATCTTCTGTCTTACAAGTGGACCCAAAATTTCTTAATGCAGAAAATGAACTTCGGAGGATATTTGGTTCTAGAGTGGTGAATTCATTTGAGAAAAGTCATCAAACTGCAAGTTCTAGACAGCCAAGAGGTGGAAGACGCGGGAGTCAGAACCATCGAAAGACGATAATTGTTTGTCCATTAGAACAATGGCCGAAGTGGGATGGATCACTGTCGATGGAACTTGTGGAAACCAGAGATGGGATCAGTTATTTTAGGTAAATGCTACTGCTTTTCTTGATAGTATGACATGCCAATGGATTGCTGAATGTCTTAAACTCATGCAAAACTGCGGACTATGTTCCAATATGTCATTTTTTTATAAATAATTTTTTCTTTTATAAAGAAGTTAAAGGGGTAGAAAAAATCCCAACAACCAAAAAGAGAGCCTATAAATGAATGAGAGAGCATTGAAATAAACGGGGTTCAGCATCTTTCTTTGTTTGTTTTTTTTTTTTTTTTTTTGATTAATAACAATTTTTATTATCATATTTTCACAGCTAATTGCTGTACTTACTTCAATCCATGAAGCTAAGATTTAGTTGAAAAAGAGTTGAAACTTTAGTGCTCTATCTTTCTTTCTTTTGATGATAATGCTTCTTGTCCTTGAAGATGGATGTACATCTAGCAACAGTTTGTTTTATTGCTTTAAAGTGCAAACTAATTGGTTTCACGTTATGTTCCTAGGTATGTACATACATCATCCTTTAGCCAAGCCCAGGAAGCATTTGAAAGTGCTAAGGCAGTTCATGATTTTAATGGTATCGTGAATATTCTGATGCATCATCCATATCATGTTGATTCACTCATTACACTAGCTGAATATTACAAATTCAGTGGTGAACATCAAACATCGGCTGATATCACTGCAAGATGTCTGTATGCATTGGAATGTGCATGGCATCCAATGTTCACTCCTTTGATGGGCAACTGTCAACTCAAGTACAGTTGTGAAACCAATAAACCATTATTCTCTGTGCTTTTCTCCCATATGAAACACATGGATAGACGTGGCTGCCATCGATCTGCTCTTGAGCTTTGCAAGTTATTGCTTTTACTAGATTCAGATGATCCAATGGGTGTCTTGTTCTGCATTGACTACTATTCTTTAAGAGCAGAGGAGTATACATGGCTTGAACAGTTCTCCGAGCACTATAAGAGCGATAATTCTTTGTGGTTATTTCCAAATTTCTCCTATTCTCTTGCTGTGTGCCGTTACTATGTTGAAAATGAGGAACACGCTAAAGATATAAAGACAGAAGCTTTAAAAGCTTCTTCAACAGATCTCATGAAGCAGGCATTGATGCTACATCCTTCAGTCTTGAAGAAGTTAGTGGTGAAGGTACCCTTAAAGGATAAAAGCTGGACAAGCATAATCAAGCACAATCTCTTTAGCTCTGATCAAACAGGGACACCTTCCTTGGATCACTTGATCAATATATATGTTGAAAGGAGCTACATTATATGGAGGCTTCCTGATCTGCAGAAGTTTCTTAGGGATTCTGCACTTTCGGTGATTGAAACACTGCAGAATGAAGGGAATGATGCTAGAGACTGGATGTGCGTGAGAAAAGAAGCGTTTTCTTCTGAGAAGAATGAGTGAGTACTGCCGATAACCCTTCCCCTCTCGTCAATGAAAAGAAAATTGTGTTGCTTATTTTCCACATATTGCAGTATTATCTTCAGTTACTACTAATTAACTATGTACACTTACTATGCATTTGGGTTTTAAAAATTGGCTCTCTACTTTTATCAGGTATTCTCACTTGCTGGTATCAGACTTCTCCGACTCAGTTCCAACATTGCCTCCTGATAACTTGCAGAACTTCATGGTTGACCCGAGGAGAGAGGTTCCAAATGATGCACAGCCTGAAATCAACCGCGCCCAAGATCTAACAGGTCGAAATGCAATTGCTGTGTTGCTCGAGTCTCTGTTACCGTGGAATAACTATGGTCCAGGCGATGACCAGCTTGACCGTGATGAGCATGCCAATGAAGGATAGTTTTCTTTTAATGAGATCTTACTTTCAAATCCAACTTATGTAATGATATAAAGTTACTGTTCCCTTGTTTTAGTGCAAAAAGTAATTTTGGGGCAAGTTCTGTTTACAGTTAAGTCTCCTCCCTCTTCCCCCAATCGTTTGATGCTTTGAGTATTCAAGGGATGGAATAAGGCATGGAAGGTTTGGTGGTAGAAGAGGAATCTCCAGCTTTGGTAGTTGAAATATCAGTATGCAGGTAGTTTTCAAAACGTGTTTCTAAAATGTCTGCATACATCTCACCCACTCCAGAACAATCACAACACTAGGTATGTTGTTGTAGGTAGATATGCAAGATATGGAATGCTGAGTCGTCTTAGAGTAAGAAAATAACTTTTTGAAGATGGAAATGGAAGTGAAAATGAAGTATCATAGGTTTGGGCAATGGGTACACAGATCACAAGAAACTATTCGGAGTAGAGCCAAATTTGTCCCTCAATTATGCTACATGCTGCATCCATGGCACTTGCTCAAACTTCTGTTTATACATGTTCTTGCTCTTACCAAATTGGCTTATATCTGCCCCTTTTTCTCTGGCCTATTCCGACTGATTAGCATAAGCAGATACCACATGTGGTGTTAAAATTAACGCGGGGGGTGGAGATTTATGAATCATTTCATATAGTTAAGAGGCAATTGTCCACTTCTTCCTAAGGGCGAAAAAGGAGAGGAGACGCTTTGTTGCCGTCTCTAAATGGCAGGGGTTGGACCTATACAGTATCAATCATCAGCCTCCTTTCCAAATAATCTCATTTACCAGTTACAGTAGTTCAATTTTCCAATGAAATAACCTGCCGTCTATTCACTTATAAAGATTTTAACAGTCGTTTACAACAATTTTAGTGCTTAGAGACTTGAATTCAGGACTTCAACATGTTCTGGCATCATTTACAACAATTTTAGCACTCTGAGGATTGAATTCAGGACCTCAACATGTTCTGGCATCATAATGAATTGTTTGACGCGCCAGAAGATCCCACTATTGGAGTAAAGTATACTCCTTATCAAATACAACTTTATCCTTGGAGCTCGAACTTGAAACCTTTTAAATTTGGCTAAGGATGGAGGATTAATCATGACTCCACCCAAACCTTTGGTCCTTTGGTGGTTACAATAACCCCGTTCATTATTAATTAATTCTAATTTTAAAAATAAAGTAAAATAATTTCCCTTATTTTCAGAACTTCTCATACGTAGCTGGTTTCCCTAATCAAATCAAAGCAGAATCTCAATATAGTAATGAGACAGTTGTGGTACCAACCGTAATCTTTCTTTCATCATATTTGACAAAAAAGTTCGCAGCTAGATTTAAAATTATTAAACATAATACTTCAAGACAATAGATGGAATCAAGTAGTAAAATAAAACAAATAATCATTTAATAATTCAATATAATATAATATGTCCAACGTAAAGATTTATTCAAAGCTACTTAAGACAGAAGGGTTGAAAATATGATAATGGGATGGTATCAAAGCCTGCTAAACAAAGAAAAGCCGCGAGTCTCAAGAGTGAAGACACAAAGATTTTTGGACAGTTCGAAATAATGACAGATCTGCGCTGACTAGCCTATATTGACGAAGATTTAGAAAAACAAAATTATTCACATTCGGGTTTACTCTAATCGTGGTGCATTAATTTATTATGGAGATGAGTGTCCTCGCTGAGATTTTCTTCCTGCACCTGTCGCAGCCTAACCTACATTAGAGGGGAAGATTAGATAAAGCGGGAAAAGAAAAAGGTAGAAGCAAAAATTGAGATGAATATATATTACTATAATTATTATTGATTTAAAAATCACATTTTATGTATTTATCGAATTGATGTAAATGATAACTGCGAATAAATTTTTTCCTAAGGGTTGAGCAACTTCTTGATCAAGTTGGCTTTAAGATTGACCAACTCATTATTTTGTTTACTTTTTTTTTTTTTTTCCTTTTTGTGTCACTATTTTCTGGATTGATGACCTGTGCCTTTAAGGGCTTTAACTACAGGCTGTCTAGTATCTGGATGCTGAATAGTGAGTTGCACTCAATGTTTCACAACTTGTTTAACGTTCTTATAGAGATCCGTTAGTCCTTTCTGTCTTTGTTTTTTCTTTTTTGTTCTGTAGTTTTATTTTCTTTACTTATGTGACTTACAAGAAAGGAGGAGAATCTTATTTTCCACTTCTAGTAATGTTTTATTTAAGGGCAGCTTTAAAAAAACATATAGCTACAAATCCCGAGGTATGACAAGACAAGATTGGAAAATTAGGTACACAATTTGTTATAACTATGATATCCGTATACATTACTCAAACTAAAAAAATACTAGTAGTCTTTTACTCGGAGAATCTCGGAGAAATATAACATGAAAATATGATTAGAAGTTGGTGAATGCTTTCAAGAGAATTTTCATAAATGTGCATGATTTAAGGATTATTTAAAAAATCTTAGCACATTTAATTGAATAACAATGTGCAAAGTGCCATGAATCACAAAAGAAAAAACTAAAAGGAACTGGAAAGGAAAAGAAGATATAAAGAAATTACGAACACTATATGGTGGAATATTCTTAAGTCGGTAAAATGAAATAAAGTTCTTTTTTCTTTCACTTTTTATCACTTGTTCTATTCCAAATTAGTAGATGCTCCTTTTATTGTACAACTTCAATGTAGACCTAATATTGTGAGTGATATATGGTGCTAGTGCTGGTCACATTTCATAGTGGAAATATATTATGATGCCCAGCCTTGAGATTCTTCAATCTCTACTGGACTACTTCTAGCTAGCTAGCACTTTAATTAGAATAAAGGGTACGTTACGTTCTCATTACAAAGAAAATTAATCTTCTACAACTGTGTTACTTTTACTATCACATCAACCAAACTTTTGCAATTTAGGTTTATTTGTGTGCTCAAATTGTTATACAACAACGTAAAAGGTGAATGATAAGAAAAAATTGAGCCAAGTTAGATAATTTGACAGCCAAAAAATAATATTATGTTTTGACAATAGAGCACATATATAACATGTGTGTTGAACATATAAGTCAGTACCAAATTACGACATATCCAGTTAAATTTCAAAATTTTGGTAAGAGACTAATTACGATAAGACCTTTTGTTGGCATTTAAGGGGTGTGCGCAATAGTCGTCAATGAAGCGGATGTAAATTTTAAAATTAGTGTTTAAACTTTAAGAGAGACAAAAATACTAGTAAGTGATTTATTATCGTCTATCTAACTCTGGTTGGCAGTAACGCGATATCTATGAAAGGTAACAAATATTCGATGAAATTAATAGTCAAGATGCACCTAAAACAGTCGGTGAAAAAGTACGTTTTACTATATATTTTCAAAACTTTGTTCCACTAACATACAAATGTTAATTTCAAAACTCAATTACTAACAAATAAATTTGATGTTGAGAAGAGTCTACTTTTGTTCAACGGTCTAAAAATTTGGCAATACATTGATCTTGTTCTACGTAATTCCCAATTCCTTGGATATCACTATTTCAATTCTGGTTCCCAACTGGACTTATTCTACAAGGCGCACGATGCCCACCTTTTGACCCACTCATACATAACGCGCAACTAAAGAAGTTTATATTCTCTAATCATCAGCCCCCACTTTTGACTTTTCCAATAATACCCTTCTCCAAGACTCCAACTCACAATATATTTATTATTCCATCACCTTTCCACAACCTTATATATATACCAAAAATTCCTCATTGGACTCAACGAACTCTTCCAACAATTCTCTCAAAATTTCCAAGAAACAAACAAAGCAAAAAACCCAATTTTTCTTTAAATTTAAAGGAGGACATCCCCTAGTCAGATTCAATTCTAAGGTCAATCAACTAGTGAAAATACTGTCATAGTCTGAGTTCTAACGTGCAACTTTTTTAAAAGTTACGTGAAATCTTTAGTCATGAGAATTGCTAGTTATTTGTTCTCATTCAAGAGGCTAAACAAGAATGTACATGGTGCTAAAAGTCATAGTACTGGTGGTTCTGATGGAGAAATAACAAGAGATCATGATAATTCTAAGCATTCATTGAAGTGGAGGTTCAAGAATTTGTCTTCAGGTTTAAGGTGGAAAAAGAAAAGTCTATACAAATTGCATCATTGGTTTGTTGACTCTTTTTTATTCAAGATTGTTTCTGTATTTGAAGCAATTGCTTTGGTTTCTACCTTAGCTTTCTTCTTCCTTTGTTGTGGTTGCCATTTCTGATTCTTGGGAATTTCCAACTTTCAGTTACATCTTATATTTTTTAATTTGTTTGGTTTCTTTGTAAGTTGATGGTATATTAATATTGGACAAAAATTTGATATATTCCCCTCTGAAATTGTTGGAGTTTGACTTGGCTATTGTAGTTTGTGGGGTTAGACGTGCAATGTTCGTTTGATGAATCTTTATTTAAAATTCTCTATGTTGAACAATGATGTATAACTAGCTTACTAATTTGCATTATTAACTTAGAAATTCTTTTATAATTATTGTTGTTGGGTACTTGAAATCGTCAGTTGGACCAAGTACCAACTGTTTGAACTAATTGAAAGTCCAAAGAATGAAGAGTCCTCTGTTATGTTAGTAGCTTCCTTGCAGAGAAAGAAAAAATGTGTAAAAAGACAAATTTTGTGAATTGTGATGAAATTCCGCGGAGTTAATTGCAGAAAAACAACTCTTACACGCACCCGGTGTTTACACCAAAAACCATACAAATTAACCGTGGTAGTTAAAATTTAAAGTATAATTTCATATCATCTAACCATGATTAAGTAATAAATGGATGTATTTCAATACACATGGCTTGCATTTATTGATGTGGTATAAACACCGGGTGCGGGTAAGTTTTTACCTGAAGCAAACTTTTGTTACTTTTTGGCTTGAAATCCCAAAGATACACTATCTCCAGCTTCAATTGTTATCAGTTAATTTAGTACACTAGGCTTCTTTGAAGTCGCATACTGTCAAATTGAGAGTAACTTTGGCTAATAAGAACTCCAAGACCTTATAGTTCAAAAGTAAAATAACATAAAATAAGTTTTTTTTTTTTTTTGGTCACACAATCCTTCCAATAATTCAACTCAACGGCAACTAAAAGTCATTAGGCGGCTTAGCTGTCAAAAGATAAATTATTTCACAGTTCTTCTAGAAACCAATGTTTTGGATTAGGTTTCTATTTATGGTGTGTTAGAAAAGTCAAATGAGCAATTGAGAACACATAATTTTCCTGTATTGAGAAGAACTTCATAGTGGAAAATGAAAAGAAATAATTCATAGAACCGAGGCTGAAAAGTTTGGGATGAGGAGGTATATAGTTGATTTAATACAGAAAAAGCAGTACAACTTGTACCAGGAATCTATTGGTTGTCTTTCACTATGATTCACTGTGCCTCAAACATTATACATGGGCATAAAATGTCAGAGAATCAAGTTCCCAAAGTTTAGGACTTTTTAATGTCTTTGTCATCAGCCTAAGCTAAGACTTTTGTTTATTAAACTCGCGGCATATGTTCTGGCCTTCTTCTAAAGCTGGAAAACACATCTCCTGCTTCACTATCTGCACGGTCCATGTCCATGTCCATCCCAAGTCCACCTATCCTCTCACTCATTGATCCATATGAATTCACTGAACCATCTCCAATTGGCTTAACATATTGCTGCATTACAAGCACAGAAAATGTGGACTCGAATTCGGATGTCACTAAAAGATCACCAATAGCCCCGAGCTCGGGGCAGTCACACCAATCGACTAGACCAGCCAATAGTGGTGACATTACGCCTCGGCCTTTTCCAACAATGTAGAGATCATAGTTATGCTGGTCCATTAGTTTTATGGCCTTGACAGTTTCTTCCACATCATTCAGCAAAAGTTCTATGTATTTTACTGATTTGTCATTGGCTGTGCTGATCTTGAACCTGTTCAAGAACTCATCATCTAGCAACTTTTCACTCTCTTTGTCAATGTGGACATTCACATGACTTTCTTCAGCAAATTCCATTGGCTCTATATCTGTAGCACCTTCTCCTGGAATGAACTTTACTACAGTTAGGCGTGTATCTGGACGATCAACCATTCTCAACGCATAAGACAGAGCTTCCCTATCATCAGCACCTCCGAAGTAAAGGACAGCAATGTTTTTTGCATATTCGCTTGTCTCATCAACGCCACGATCAATGAGGATTCCCACAGTACAAGGGGCATTGGCAAGCACACCTTCATTCACAGCCCGAACTTCAGGGTTGACATCCTCCATATCACCGGCTACACTTTTTTGTTTGTGGAAAGGGAGTATGATAAAAGCTGCCCGCCTGTCTTTGGCGATGTTGCATATATCTTCATCCATTGTGGACAAAGCAGACCTTGCTGTGAGTACTTGTACCATTACACCATCTGACCGTAGCTCATAGTTGTCGAAAGCAGTGATTATCTGGTTTGTTTGTGCTTCGTCGTGGCTGAGATTTCTCGTGCCTCGTTTGCCTGTGCTGTGGACTTCTAGCATAGATGATGCACGTCCGACTTGCTCCACTAGTTGGAGAGCGAAGACAGTTATTGGGCATGCTTGTGTAGGATGCGTCGTGCCAAGAAGGTTGATGACTGAAGGGATATCATGTGTACCATAGATGCAAGAAAGGACCCGAAGTTCCTCCTCCACTTTTGCTTTCTGTATAGTCCTTCGTTTATGGGGCATTAGTTCCTGCGAGGGACGATAGAGCATAGTGATAGGAGTGACTATCACTGTCATCACCAAAATGCCAGCCACCATAAGAGAGTACAGTTGGGTGCTCAAAACCTGATCAAGATTTTAAAACATGATGGTTGGTCTAAAATCCATTTCCAGTAAAGCAAATGGAGAGTGCTAGGAAAATCTACCTGTTGTGCCTGACCAGCTTCAATAATGACCAAAACCATTAGGCCCTTTGTGTTGCTAAGTATTCCAACAGCTAGGGCATCCCTAATAGACATGTCAGAGCAGAGAGTGGCAGCAAATGTGCTCAAAATCTTGGCTGAAACAGATAGAGTTATGTAGCTAATAATTTCGTAAATATTACCCATGTCCCCAAAATTGGTTCTGAGTCCACAAACAACAAAAAAAGTTGGCATAAGAATGCCCATCACAAAGTCATCAAGCCTATCCAGAAGTGCTGCTTGAAGCACTTGGTTAGGTACACTTAGTCCAAACAGAAAAGCGCCAATTATAGGGTGTGTGCCCAAAGCATCCGTTATAACTCCGGAGAGCGCCATCCCAGAGAGAATTGAACAGACAAAGAACTCACTATATCCCTGTCCTTCTGGCAGTTTTCGTATCATCCAGCCAATGGCACGACGGAGATAAAAGATACAGAACAAGGCATAGGCAATTGTGCAAATTATAGCCCAATGGATGTTATCTGAACTTCCGGTGATTGCATATCCTACTGCCAGAATAAACCATGCACCAATGTCATTGATTACAGCAGCAGACATGGCCATTTTTCCTGTGTCAGTTTGGAGGAGCTTCTGTGTGTCAAGTATCCTAGTCAGGACAGAGAATCCTGTAACAGTGAGAGCACCACCATAGAAAATGAAACCTCTACCTTCATCTCCTTGAAACAGTGAGAAAAAGAATATTGTACCCATAAGAAAAGGGATGATGATCCCTATAATAGCCACATTCCTTGCCTTTATTCCAATTCGAAGAACTGTTTTTATATCCATCTGTAATCCCACCAGAAACCCATAGAACACAAGGGCTACATGAGCCATTGTCTCAACCACATGGAAGTTGTAGTTTGGAAAAATAAACCTCCTTAAAACTTTGATCTGTCCAAGTGCTGTAGGACCCAAAAGTATGCCACTCTACAAAGAAAACCATTGCTTTGTTCATCAGAACATGTCCTTATAACTCAAGAGTCATATCAGAATGTTCCTTAACCTTTTTTTTCCCCCCTATAAAGATGCATATAATTTAGCAGCTCTCTGTAACTTTTTAGGACAATTCTATTGCTAAGTGCACAGAAACAAGAGCATGAGAATTAAACAATGCGGTACATCAATAAAATCCAGCATATTCATTATCATCTAGAGGGGTACTTCTCAGTGTCCTACATAGACTTGGGAATTTTACAAGCAAGATCCAAAGCAATACATAAACAACTAAGATTCCTATTCACTCGAACAATTATTTAGATATTGTAATAAACAAAATGTTATTTAAGATGCTCTAGTATCACCTAGAAGAATATTTGGAGAATACCGGCAGTACAATTGCCCTAAAGCGAATGCTATTCCTATAAACTGCTATAATTGAATTTTACAAATACAAAAATCATTTAGGTTTGAAAACATCATGCTGCCTGAGGAGCTTAAAATGCATCAGTGTATGTGTGTGTGTGTGTCTAATACACCGTAATTAATTATAATGCATTAGTAACTAAACACCATAAAATCAGAAAGTTACTTGCTCGTAGTGAAACATTATATTCTTTCATGCATACCAAACACAAGGAGATAAGTTCCATGCATGGGCAATGAAAAAGGAAATTTCAAGAATAGTGAGAGGAAGAAATCAAGAATGTGAATGGTACTTACGATCATTTCAGCAACAAAAGGAGGTTGTTTGGTGGGTTTAAGAGCAAGCATGACAAGACGGGTGATCAAGATAGATACTGAAATTTGAATGAAGAAAAGTGGGATAATTGGTGTTAAAGGATCAGGCCCTTCCCATACTCCATTAAACCTGTAAATGGTCTGTGCATAGCATAGAATTTTCTCTTGTAATTTAGTAAAATCTATCTCTGGTGCGTCTGGATCTGCCATTTCTTTTTATACCTTTTCTTGATCACCCACCTTATTATTCTTTATTCTTCTTCTTCTATAAATAAAGATATTAACCCCCAAGTCAATAAAAATATTAACCCTGGCAAGTGTTTTATGTGGCTAAAACCCCGTATTTGAGACTTAGCCACCACAATTAATGGAGGTTTGTATAAGATGGAACATGAGAAAATAGTAAAAAGAAGAAGAAGAAACAAGAACAAAGATATTGTTTTGATCACCATGTGAAAATAGTAAAATGTTTTTGTTTACCAAGAAAGCTTTGTTCAAATTGTATGGCTTTCCGCTCAATTTGGAAGCTTAAATCTTTTTTCTTTTTGAGGTTGTTATTTGACAAGCTTTTTTGTTTTTGTTAGTACTACTACTTGTATTTGGGATGACAGAGGTCAAAGGAGTCATGTTCAGTTGCACACGAAGCATAAGTAGGATTATTGTGCTAGAATAATACTAATTTTTACTTCATAATTATTAACACATTTATGTATTTTATCTTTAATAAGTTAATTATTATATTAATTTTATAATTCTTACAAAGCAAAATTAATATATGAGAATTGAGGAATAAAATAGTGTATAGACAATAAATTTTAATAATCTATCCTTCTAAGTCTCTAATCTTGCTTACCTCAATTTTAATTCGAAGGAATTTAGGCAAAATCGTTATTTTTAGTTAAAGTATTCTCAAAGTGGGCACTAAAGTTCGGTATGTAGATGGCTACAAGATGTGGTACTTAGGAGTTTCGAGAGTAGGAATCGAGCAGGCATTCAAGTTTAGCACGACCTTTGAGGGCAAGTGGTAGAGCTAGTAGATATGGGGGCTTGGGAGAGTCAGTGGCGGATGTAGAGTGGGGAGAGCGGGTTCGGCAAAACCCAGTAGGTTTTGCACGGACAATGTATTTTTTGTTAAAAAAATCATTAAATATGTACAAAAATTAAGTCGAGAACCCAGTAACTTTTACTTAAAATCGTTATCTTAAAATTTAGAACCCATAAGGTTCAAATTCTAGATCCGCCTCTGGGGAGAGTAGAAGAAATACGAGCAACATGTGGGATAGAACACCTTGTTGTATTAGAGGAGCAGTGATAGTTATATATTTTATATATTTTTAAATACATAAATTATTATATATATTAATATTTTTAAATAAAATATATGGTATTACCTTCAAATATGTGCAAATATTTCTAAAACATATTGCAGGTAAAGAGAATGAAGAAAATAGAAGAATAAGTAAGCCTAAAAGAATTGAGAACATCCACCATGGAAAATGAAGACAACACATGCAAAATTGAAACCCATAGATGGCATCATTGTTCTAGAAATGGAGATATTTGCTCAGTAATGACATTACTAATCCAGAGATGGCATCATTGTTCCAGTAATGGCATTACTAATCCAGAGATGGCATCATTGTTCCAGTAATGGCATTATTAATCCAGAGATGGCATCATTGTTCCAGTAATGGCGTTACTAATTTAGTAATGGCATTACTACAGTTTTTGCCTAAGTTCAACCCCTATAAATAGATAGTCTTCTACGGTGAACATGGGCATCCGATCTTCTGTGTAAAAACACGTTTTTCTATTGGCTTTGTTTTAGTTTTATAAATTATTTCTTCTTTGTAGGAATATTATTTTCTTTTCTCCATAATGGAGTAATTTTCTTTTGTTGGGATATTAGTTGAAGCTTGATAAAGTTTTTATAATGGAAGTATTGATTTTATTATATTCTTATGTTGGGGTTTTCTCTTTATCATCTTTATACACCAGGATTAACCATAATCTTTATCTTATTTCTTTCAATTCTAATTCTCACGGAGGAGTTGACTCAAATAAGATTATTGATTTAGTAAAAGCTAATCGAAAGAGGTTTTTGCTCACTTGGTGTACTCAACTAAAATACTTCTTGTTTAAATCATTACTTTAGTCGGTTAACTACACTAATCGAAAGAGGTGTTATTAATCAATTATTGTTTAATGTCACTGACTATCAATAAATTAATAGTATAAGCGCGAGTGGTGCTATTAATATATTGTAGTTAAGTGAAGTGGTTGTATTAGAAATAAATGATCATTCTTTGAACAAGGTCTCTGTTTCACTGTCAATCGATTAACTACATTAACCGAAAGAGGTGTTATTAATTGGTTACTTTTATGTGATTTGGTTGTATCAGAAATAAGCGACCATGTCATTAAACGGAGAAGAAATAATAAAATTTTGCTTTTATTATAAAAGTTTTATTTTGCTGATTCAAAGTATCCCAACCTTTATCTTTATTATCTTTTATTTACTTTAAAAATCCATAAAATATTTATTTTATTGTTATTTAAATTTTTAGGACTATTAAACAATTCTCATCTCACCAATCTATTTCTCTCAAATAGTGATAAAGACAATATAAATTTGTAGCCTAGGTGGTTCCAATCTCTGTGGGACGATATCTTAAACTATACTATAATTTGACAGAGTACGAGCATAAAATCATATACGCCCAGAGCTCGTCAAATTTTTGATATAGTTTAAGATATCGTCCCACAGAGATTGGAACCACCTAGGCTACAAATTTATATTGTCTTTGTCACTATTTGAGAGAAATAGATTGGTGAGATGAGAATTGTTTAATAGTCCTAAAAATTTAAATAACAATAGAATAAATATTTTATGAATTTTTAAAGTAAATAAAAGATAATAAAGATAAAGGTTGGGATACTTTGAATCAGCAAAATAAAACTTTTATAATAAAATCAAAATATCATTAATTCTTCTCTGTTTAATGACATGATCGCTTATTTCTAATACAACCAAATCACATAAAAGTAACCAATTAATAACACCTCTTTCGATTAGTGTAGTTAATCGATTGACAGTGAAACAAAGACCTTGTTCAAATAATGATCATTTATTTCTAATACAACCACTTCACTTAACCACAATATATTAATAGCACCACTCGCGCTTATACTATTAATTTATTGATAGTTAGTGACATTAAACAATAATTGATTAATAACACCTCTTTCGATTAGTGTAGTTAACCTACTAAAGTAATGATTTAAACAAGAAGTATCTTAGTTGAGTACATCAAGTGAGCAAAAACCTCTTTCGATTAGCTTTTACTAAATCAATAATCTTATTTGAGTCAACTCCTCCGTGAGAATTAGAATTGAAAGAAATAAGATAAAGATTATGGTTAATCCTGGTGTATAAAGATGATAAAGAGAAAACCCCAACATAAGAATATAATAAAATCAATACTTCCATTATAAAAACTTTATCAAGCTTCAACTAATATCCCAACAAAAGAAATTTACTCCATTATGGAGAAAAGAAAATAATATTTCTACAAAGAAGAAACAACTTATTAAACTAAAATAAAGCTAATAGAGAGGTATTTATTTTTTACACAGAAGATGGGATGATCTCGTTCACCGTAGAAGACGATCTATTTATAGGGGTTGATCTTAGGCAAAAACCGTAGTAATGGCATTACTAAATTAGTAATGCCATTACTGGAACAATGATGCCATCTCTGGATTAGTAATGCCATTACTGGAACAATGATGCCATCTCTGGATTAATAATGCCATTACTGGAACAATGATGCCATCTCTGGATTAGTAATGCCGTTACTGGAACAATGATGCCATCTCTGGATTAGTAATGCCATTATTGAGCCAATATCCCCATTTCTAGAAAAATGATGCCATCTATGGGTTTCAATTTTGCATGTGTTGTCTTCCTTTTCCACCATGGATGTTCTCGATTCTTCTATGCTTACTTGTTCTTCTATTTTCTTCATTCTCTTTACCTGCAATATGTTTTAGAAATATTTGCACATATTTGAAGATAATACCATATATTTTATTCAAAAATATTAATATATATAATAATTTATGTATTTAAAAATATATAAAATATATAACTATCAAATACTCCCACACTTAAATATTTGCTCGTCCTCGAGTAAAGGACACAACATAAAGTAGCAGCTGAAAACATTAAGAAGAATGAGAGTTTTTGGCAAACAAGAATCAAATAAGACCAAACTTCAAGTTCAAATGATCTTTATCCGTATTCATATTCACCGATTGAGAATTAAAATCACAATATTTTCTAATCCCAATGTGTCTCACCAAATGAAGAGAGATGCCCATGAATCACACATTATATAATATAAAAGAATAAGGGCATAGATAGAAAAATTCTCTCACTCTCAATAAAGAAGTATCTCTAGCTATTGAAAATTACCATAGGCTTGCATATCATGTGGCTCTCCACTAATGTAGGAATCTTTAAGTTGAGATCATGTAGGGCTTTTCTTTTGGTTGTAATGTAGGCTTAGGGACGGGTATGATATTTATTGATATGAGTGACTCGAGTCCTTATAGATACCACAATACATTGCCATTCAAGTATCACTTTGTCTTCCTTTTTCTAAAACAATCAACATTTTTTTTTCATTTTTTTTTCTTTATCAGACCCCATATCTCTCTATCTTTTCCTCTTATTTTCTTTTCATGATGTAGCTATCACAAATTTTCTTTGTAGCACTTTTTTTTTTTCTCTTTTCATTCTTTTTTTTTTTTTTTTGAACTGATTGCATTCTCAATAATGAATAAGCTAAGCAATACCAATTTTGCCTTATTCTTTCACAATTACTCCCTCATACTTTATTTTTGCATTCAAATATATATTCCTGATAATTTTTTTTTTTTTTTTGTAAGTGTCAAAAAGGGACTATGGTGAATAAATAGATATGACAATGAAAATTAGGCTAAGGGTTAAAATTTGGCTATCAAGAAAAACAAGGGATAGTTCATTTAGGCTCAACGAGGCTGATTAGGGATAAAATATTATGGTAGGTTTATTTTGGTCATGGTTCAACAAGGAAGGCCTACTTTCATCTCACAACTCAAAAATTTTACCTAGAATTTCGCATCAAACCACATTCAAGGCAAGTTCTGGATTTCCAAATAAGCAAGAGAACTGATAATAACCTGACAACACAATACACTTGGGATTAGACAAAATTATAATTTTAATCACCAATAAACAAAAATGAGTTTGGAAAGACATTCTTAGAACTCATGAGTGGTGCTCAATCAAATCTATTTTTCAAAATCTCATTCTATGAAAAATGATGTTTTTAGCTGATTTATTTATTGAAAATTCTAAAAGATGTTCATTTCAAAATATTACGACCATGGCAAAGAACTGAACGAAGAAATCCATGGTAGCATACGAAAGAAGTTATGCTAATTTTATTTTATTTTTTTACAAAAGAAAAACACATTAAAAAAATAAAAAGATTATATATACAAATTTATATATAAATATTAAATCAATAAAAGGTTTAAAAGAAAAAAAGCACACAAAAAATTGAAAACACACACATATTTACACACACAAAAATATATATTCCTCTACCCCCACACTTATAATATTGTCAAGTCCTCATGACAAATAATTTAAACAAAAAAAAGGAGGTAAAGGGGCTCCCCAAATTTTATTTCTTTTTTCGCCTGGAGCTTGTGAACTCCACACCCAATTTTGAATCAATTTTTCTTTTTCGCTCCATAGTGTTACTTTTGGAGCTCACTTGGCCAAGAACAACATAAAATAGTTTCTTTGTACGCACATCCCGCTCTTTCTTAGCCTTTTCTCGAGCGGGCACTTCTTCATACATGTGGACCCCAAATTGAATTTTGTATTTTTTGAGGGGATCACTCCATGTATTTTCCTGAAAATCTCTGACAACAAAATCCAAAGAATTGTAAGTAGAATAAGAAGATAAAGGAAAATGGTCAATTGTATATTTTGTTTCTTTTTGATAATCAAAGACCATTTTTTCCTCAATCTCTTCTATAACATGTTGAGTTGGTGGACAATTGGAGGATATTGTGAACTCTTCTTTATTTAATCCAAAACCAGTCAAATCATTATCATTATCCATCTCCACTAGATCAAGTTTTTCTTCTTGAGTAGTAGATTCATTCTCACAAGGTTCATCTTTTTTAGTTGGTCCATCCTCACAAGATGTAATTCCATTTACATGTTCACCACAAAAATCTAAGGAGATTGCATATTTATTAATTGATTCACTTGCCTTGTTAGGTTCGTAATGGCTGTTTGGTTCTGTGTAAATTTCTCGTCGGTGATTTTCCTGAAATTATACACAGTTTCTTTTAAGCACTCGTTCTCCCTTTGTGGTGGTTGACACATGTTCCAGTTCTCACCAGAATATTGGTTACACTCCGGATTGTAACCATATTCATTCGAATCAATGTACCCGTGACTGTGAGGACTAGAAACAACGTAAGATTCTTCATAAGATGAACCAAAGAAGTAAGAGTTACCTACTTCACATTCATGAATGAGGTGATTTCCACCGCAATATTCACAAGTAATAGACCTTTGGCTAACTTTATTAATTATTTGCTCAAGGTCTTTCATTCTCCCAGAATTTACATAGGTGAATGTGTTACTTGCTGGACATTCAAAGCTTTGGTGGTTGTCTCCACAATAGTCACAGATAATATCTTTCTGACAATATTTTTCTACCAACTCAACAAGACTTTCATTTGGCTGGTTAAAATTCATTTTTAGAGTGTTGGAAGAGAATTAATATTCAGGGTTTTTTTTTTTTTTTTTTTAACTTTTGTTTCCTAGCACTTGTCAGATACTAGGAAGCAAAATACTTGAAGAAAAAGAAAAAAAAATCTCAAAAGTAGTAATAAGACAATTAATCTGAAGTAGATGCTTACCAATCCCCGGCAACGGCGCCAAAAATTTGACGAGCTCTGGGCGTATATGATTTTATGCTCGTACTCTGTCAAATTTTTGATATAGTTTAAGATATCGTCCCACAGAGATTGGAACCACCTAGGCTACAAATTTATATTGTCTTTGTCACTATTTGAGAGAAATAGATTGGTGAGATGAGAATTGTTTAATAGTCCTAAAAATTTAAATAACAGTAGAATAAATATTTTATGAATTTTTAAAGTAAATAAAAGATAATAAAGATAAAGGTTGGGATACTTTGAATCAGCAAAATAAAACTTTTATAATAAAATCAAAATATCATTAATGCTTCTCTGTTTAATGACATGATCGCTTATTTCTAATACAACCAAATCACATAAAAGTAACCAATTAATAACACCTCTTTCGATTAGTGTAGTTAATCGATTGACAGTGAAACAGAGACCTTGTTCAAATAATGATCATTTATTTCTAATACAACCACTTCACTTAACCACAATATATTAATAGCACCACTCGCTCTTATACTATTAATTTATTGATAGTTAGTGACATTAAACAATAATTGATTAATAACATCTCTTTCGATTAGTGTAGTTAACCTACTAAAGTAATGATTTAAACAAGAAGTATCTTAGTTGAGTACATCAAGTGAGCAAAAACCTCTTTCGATTAGCTTTTACTAAATCAATAATCTTATTTGAGTCAACTCCTCCGTGAGAATTAGAATTGAAAGAAATAAGATAAAGATTATGGTTAATCCTGGTGTATAAAGATGATAAAGAGAAAACCCCAACATAAGAATATAATAAAATCAATACTTCCATTATAAAAACTTTATCAAGCTTCAACTAATATCCCAACAAAATAAATTTACTCCATTATGGAGAAAAGAAAATAATATTTCTACAAAGAAGAAACAACTTATAAAACTAAAATAAAGCTAATAGAGAGGTATTTATTTTTTACACAGAAGATGGGATGATCTCGTTCACCGTAGAAGACGATCTATTTATAGGGGTTGATCTTAGGCAAAAACCGTAGTAATGGCATTACTAAATTAGTAATGCCATTACTGGAACAATGATGCCATCTCTGGATTAGTAATGCCATTACTGGAACAATGATGCCATCTCTGGATTAATAATGCCATTACTGGAACAATGATGCCATCTCTGGATTAGTAATGTCGTTACTGGAACAATGATGCCATCTCTGGATTAGTAATGCCGTTACTGGAATAATGATGCCATCTCTGGATTAGTAATGCCATTATCAGATACCCCCATACTTAAATATTTGCTCGTCCTCGAGTAAAGGACACAACATAAAGTAGCAGCTGAAAACATTAAGAAGAATAAGAATTTTCGGCAAACAAGAATCAACTAAGACCAAACTTCAAGTTCAAATGATCTTTATCCGTATTCATGTTCACCGATCGAGAATTAAAATCACAATATTTTCTAATCCCAATGTGTCTCACCAAATGAAGAGAGATGCCCATGAATCACACATTATATAATATAAAAGAATAAGGGCATAGATAGAAAAATTCTCTCACTCTCAATAAAGAAGTATCTCTAGCTATTGAAAATTACCATAGGCTTGCATATCATGTAGCTCTCCACTAATGTAGGAATCTTTGGGTTGAGATCATGTAGGGCTTTTCTTTTGGTTGTAATGTAGGCTTAGGGACGGGTATGATATTTATTGATATGAGTGACTCGAGTCCTTATAGATACCACAATACATTGCCATTCAAGTATCACTTTGTCTTCCTTTTTCTAAAACAATCAACATTTTTTTTCATTTTTTTTTCTTTATCAGACCCCATATCTCTCTATCTTTTCCTCTTATTTTCTTTTCATGATGTAGCTATCACAAATTTTCTTTGTAGCACTTTTTTTTTTCTCTTTTCATTCCCCTTTTTTTTTTTTTTTGAACTAATTGTATTCTCAATAATGAATAAGCTAAGCAATAACAATTTTGCCTTATTCTTTCACAATTACTCCCCCATACTTTATTTTTGCATTCAAATATATATTCTTTATAATTTTTTTTTTTGTAAGTGCCAAAAAAGGAATATGGTGAATAAATAGATATGACAATGAAAATTAGGCTAAGGGTTAAAATTTGGCTATCAAGAAAAACAAGGGATAGTTCATTTAGGCTCAACGAGGCTGATTAGGGATAAAATATTATGGTAGGTTTATTTTGGTCATGGTTCAACAAGGAAGGCCTACTTTCATCTCACAACTCAAAAATTTTACCTAGAATTTCGCCTCAAACCACATTCAAGGCAAGTTCTGGATTTCCAAATAAGCAAGAGAACTGATAATAATCTGACAACACAATACACTTGGGATTAGCAAAAAATATAATTTTAATCACCAATAAACAAAAATGAATTTGGAATGGTATTCTTATAACTCAAGAATGGTACCCAATCAAATCTGTTTTTCAAAAATCTCATTCTATGAAAACTGATGTTTTTAGCTGATTTATTTATTGAAAATCCTAAAAGATGTTCAGTTCAAAATATTACGACCATGGCAAAGAACTGAACAAAGAAATCCATGGTAGTATACGAAAGAAGTTATGCTAATTTTATTTTATTTTTTTACAAAAGAAAAACACATTAAAAAAATAAAAAGATTATATATACAAATTTATATATAAATATTAAATCAATAAAAGGTTTAAAAGAAAAAAAACACACAAAAAATTTAAAACACACACGTATTTACACACACAAAAATATATATTCCTCTACCCCCACACTTATAATATTGTCAAGTCCTCATGACAAATAATTTAAACGAAAAAAGAGGTAAATGGGCTCCCCAAATTTTTATTTCTTTTTTCGCCTGGAGCTTGTGAACTCCACACCCAAGTTTGAATCAATTTTTCTTTTTCGCTCCATAGTGTTACTTTTGGAGCTCACTTGGCCAAGAACAACATAAAATAGTTTCTTTGTACGCACATCCCGCTCTTTCTTAGCCTTTTCTCGAGCAGGCACTTCTTCATACATGTGGACCCCAAATTGAATTTTGTATTTTTTGAGTGGATCACTCCATGTATTTTCCTGAAAATCTCCAACAACAAAATCCAAATAATTGTAAGTAGAATAAGAAAATAAAGGATAATGATCAATCTTATATTTTATCTCTTTTTGATAATCAAAGATCATTTTTTTCTCAGTCTCTTCTACCATATGTTTTGTTGGTGGATAATTAGAGGATATTGTGAACTCTTCTTCATTTAATCCAAAACCAGTCAAATCTTTGCCATTAATCATCTCCATTAGATCAGGTTTTTCCTCTTGAGTGATAGATTCTTTCTTATAAGGCTCATCTTTTTGAATTGGTTCATCCTCACAAGATATGATTTCATTTTCAGGCTCACCACAAATATTAAAGGAGATTGCCATATTTACTAACTGATTCAATTGCACTGTTAGGTTCGTAATGGCTGTTTGGTTCTGTGTAAATTTCTCTTCATTGGTTTTCATGAAATTATACACTGTTTCTTTTAAGCTCCAATTCTCCTCTTGTGATGGTTGACACGTGTTCCAATTTTCATGTGAATATTGGTTACGCTCCGGATTGTAATCATATTCATCAGAATCATTGTACCTGTGAGGACTAGAAACAATGTAAGATTCTTCATAGGATGACCCAAAGAAATAAGAGTTACCTGCGTCACATTCATGAATGAAGTGATTTCCACCGCAATATTCACAAGTAATAGACCTTTGGCTAACTTTATTAATTAGTTGTTCAAGGTCTTTGATTCTCCCAGAATTTACATAGGTGAATGTGTTACTTGTTGGACATTCAAAGCTTTGGTGGTTGTCTCCACAATAGTCACAGATAATATCTTTCTGACAATATTTTTCTACCAACTCAACAAGACTTTCATTTGGCTGGTTAAAATTCATTTTCAGAGTGTTGGAAGAGAATTCATATTCAGTTTTTTTTTTTTTTTTTTTTTTTACTTTTGTTTCCTAGCACTTGTCAAATACTAGGAAGCAAAATACTTGAAGAAGAAGAAAAAAAATCTCAAAGTAGTAATAAGATAATTAATCTGAAGTAGATCATTACCAATCCCCGGCAACGGCGCCAAAAATTTGACGAGCTCTGGGCGTATATGATTTTATGCTCGTACTCTGTCAAATTATAGTATAGTTTAAGATATCGTCCCACAGAGATTGGAACCACCTAGGCTACAAATTTATATTGTCTTTATCACTATTTGAGAGAAATAGATTGGTGAGATGAGAATTGTTTAATAGTCCTAAAAATTTAAATAACAATAAAGTAAATATTTTATGGATTTTTAAAGTAAATAAAAGATAATAAAGATAAAGGTTGGGATACTTTGAATCAGCAAAATAAAACTTTTATAATAAAAGCAAAATTTTATTATTTCTTCTCCGTTTAATGACATGGTCGCTTATTTCTGATACAACCAAATCACATAAAAGTAACCAATTAATAACACCTCTTTCGGTTAATGTAGTTAATCGATTGACAGTGAAACAGAGACCTTGTTCAAAGAATGATCATTTATTTCTAATACAACCACTTCACTTAACTACAATATATTAATAGCACCACTCGCGCTTATACTATTAATTTATTGATAGTCAGTGACATTAAACAATAATTGATTAATAACACCTCTTTCGATTAGTGTAGTTAACCGACTAAAGTAATGATTTAAACAAGAAGTATCTTAGTTGAGTACACCAAGTGAGCAAAAACCTCTTTCGATTAGCTTTTACTAAATCAATAATCTTATTTGAGTCAACTCCTCCGTGAGAATTAGAATTGAAAGAAATAAGATAAAGATTATGGTTAATCCTGGTGTATAAAGATGATAAAGAGAAAACCCCAACATAAGAATATAATAAAATCAATACTTCCATTATAAAAACTTTATCAAGCTTCAACTAATATCCCAACAAAAGAAAATTACTCCATTATGGAGAAAAGAAAATAATATTCCTACAAAGAAGAAATAATTTATAAAACTAAAACAAAGCCAATAGAAAAACGTGTTTTTACACAGAAGATCGGATGCCCATGTTCACCGTAGAAGACTATCTATTTATAGGGGTTGAACTTAGGCAAAAACTGTAGTAATGCCATTACTAAATTAGTAACGCCATTACTGGAACAATGATGCCATCTCTGGATTAATAATGCCATTACTGGAACAATGATGCCATCTCTGGATTAGTAATGCCATTACTGGAACAATGATGCCATCTCTGGATTAGTAATGTCATTACTAAGCAAATATCTCCATTTCTAGAACAATGATGCCATCTATGGGTTTCAATTTTGCATGTGTTGTCTTCATTTTCCACGGTGGATGTTCTCAATTCTTTTAGGCTTACTTATTCTTCTATTTTCTTCATTCTCTTTACCTGCAATATGTTTTAGAAATATTTGTACATATTTGAAGGTAATACCATATATTTTATTTAAAAATATTAATATATATAATAATTTATGTATTTAAAAATATATAAAATATATAACTATCAAGCAGCTAGAGAGGTGCTAGAGGTCTCGAAAGGCAAGCCCAATAGACATAGAGGAGACCGGTGGTGGAATGAAGAGGTTCAAGGAAAAGTGGAAGCTAAAAATGCTGCTTACGTAAAACTAATAGAGAGCAAGGACGAGGAAGAGAAGAGAACAAACAGGAAAAATATAAGAGCACGAGGAAGGAGGCCAAGCTAGCGGTTTCGGGCACTAAAACAATAGCCTTTGTACGCTTGTACAAATAAATAGCGGACAAAGCCGGGAAACAGAAATTGTATAGTCTTGCTAAGGCGAGGGAGAGGCAGTCACATGACTTAGATCAAGTGAGGTAAATTAAGGACGAGAATGACGTTATTTTAATGGAAGATGCTCTTATTAAGCGTAGATGGCAAGATAACTTTCATAAACTCTTGAATGAATGGGGGACAAGAGTATTGAGATGAGCAATTTAGGGCACTCCGCAAATAATCGTGATTTTACCGACTGCAGGTGTGTAAGAGTTGAAGAGGTTAAAGAGGCAATTAAAAATATGAGAGGGGGCGAGCAACAAAGCTTGACGAGATCCCTGTGGAATTTTGGAGGAGTACAGGTGTAGCAGATATGGAGTGGCTGACTGGGTTGTTCAATGTCATTCTTGGTATGGGTAAGATGCCCAAAGAATAGAGGTGGAGTACCATGATATTGTTGTACAATAACAATGGTGATATTCAAAATTGCAACAACTATAAGGGTATCAAGCTGCTGAGTCGTACTATGAAAGTATGGGAGAAGGTGATAGAGAAGAAGATGAGGCGGAGGTGACTATTCCGGAAACCAATTTGGATTCATGCCTGGGCGATCGACTACTGAAGTCATACATTTTCTGAGGAGGTTGATTTAGTATTATAGAGGCAAGAAAAGGGCTGTGTTCATCGATCTAGAGAAGGCGTATGACAAAGTCTCTAGAGAGGTCCTGTGGAGATGTCTAGAAGCACGAGCATGAATACCTTATACACTTTGGACTTATCACAATGGTTTTCAAGACTTTTGGAGCTCCCGAGATACGGTCCATACACTCATCATGCTCCTTCAGATATTGCAAAAAGAATTGTATGATTGGGTTAGATTAGGAGTTCTCATCCCTTTATGCAGCAGTCCCAACACTGAATCCTCCTGACACGAGGCCAAGTTCCCCGGTATCAGAATTCCCGGGCACTGAAAGTGGAAATCCCACGACCTATTCTACTCTTAGATTTGTGGGAAGTTCTTTCATTTCTAATACTATAAAGTCTTGCTAGGGCTGCACTGCTTCTTTGTCCATAGCTTGTATTACACTGACTTCTTTGTTCATAGCTTGTTGTTGAATAAACTCTTGTATAGTTCTTTTTCATGAATGTTGTACTTTGTCTACCACGGTATTTCCTTTCCTTGTGTGAGAATGATTGCGAGATTGTGGTGAAGAGCAAGCAGGTGCTTCTTCAACCAACAGATCAGGGGTAGCTTCAGCTGATATTTTATTTTGGGCTGGAGTTCAAATCAATAGAATTTTCCATAGCACTACAAGAAGAAACAATAAAGAGTTTAATTATTATTATTTTTTTTAAAAAAAAACTAAATTTTGAAATAACAATCTTGCTTAGGCCCAACGGTAGGCATCAAAATGGTATCTGTTAAATTCGAGTTATTGCATCAAAAGCAAAGTGTTATATCATGATTTGCAAATATCTTTAGGTCTTGATCTAGATCAAAGTTAGAAACTGTGATATCCAATTAATGTCATGAATTTAACATGCAAGATAAATAATACTAACAAATAAGTAAAGTAAAGAGGAAGAGTAATCTTATTGAATAAAGATCTAGGAAAACCAAAAGAGAACTTGGTGTTTCACTAATCCTATATACAACAACTGTCGCTTCTAGTAAGAAGTAATATGATGATGCTGTTATAAGTGCAGAATAAGATGTTCATTCTTGAATAAGATTTTGTCCCTTTGTGAAATATGGACGTTAAAGCGAGTATACGGTCAACGAACATTCCTTGTATTGATGTACTGGCCCAGGTATCCTCTAGAGTCTTCAGGCAGTAAGTTCAAAGTTATCTGAAATCTACGTCGATAATAGAACCTATAGATGGTCTCAGTATCTTATGGCTGGTGCTATTGAGGCGAGCGCCGCTGGGTGCAACTCTTACCACGTGTCTTGACTTTATTTTCATTTATTGCCATGCTTGGTTAATGAATTTCAAAATAAAAGAAAATGAAAGTAGGGCTTGCTTTGTTGCAGCTTCAACTGAAAATTATAAGAAGTGAGGTAAATTGTCAGTTTTTATCATTCATCTTTGGTTCTAATCTCAATCTCTTGCTACGTCACTTTGACTTTATTTGCATTTATTGCCATGTGGCCCACTGTATAGGCACTACAAATTTTACCCAAAATAAGCAGTTTTATAATTTACTTGAAATTAAACTACAGATGTTCTTAGTAAATATATATAGTCAAATACAATGTTGTAACATTTAAGTTCAGTAGAGCAGCAACATATTTGCATTGGACGCATGCAATATTTAGTAGAGCAACAACATATTTGTATTGGACGCCTGCAATATTCAGTAGAGCAGCAACATATTTGTATTGGACGTATGCTTATTGCACGTGACCGGTGACATGGCAACCGCAACACAAGTGTCGGAGTCAAGCTAACGATGATTTACAGACGAAGGGTTGAATGATGATGGAGGCATGAGAAGATCGACCGATCTATGATTCGGTCGCAACTGTTGCGAAGACAAGAGTCCAGCCGATAGAAGGAGATAAGTTTTACCTCTAACCACTTTCGCTATTTTCAGGGGCCGTTGGACGTGGATAAAGTCATTATCTGCTGATGAAAAGACGTGTGGGAGATGGAGTCTAGCTAGGGTTAGGAGTCTTGATATATAAATAGGCCCTTCTTCCCCCATTGTAGAGTTTATGTTCTTTTGGACAACATCATCCCTTTAGCATTGTGAATACTCTTAACCAACTACCACAATTACTTCTGCTTTTATTGTTTATTGTAATCAAGCTTGATCTTGCTTTGCTTTGGAGGAGACGAAGTTCATCTTCCCCACCGGAGCACGAGCGTCCGATTAATTCAATCTTTATTGCTTTATTTCTTTCTTGTTTCCCTTGCTATTGTTGTTTCCGTTGTTTCATTGATTTTTGCTATCGTTTTATTCAACAGGTTATATTTTAAGCCATAAATCCTCAAAATAAGTAGCTCACGTGCTTAAGAACGAATCAACCTTGGTTAATTGGTTATCTGTGTTTATTACCAACTTGATTAATTGACATCCATCTAAGTTGCTTCATTCGATCGCCTAATTCTCGTTAAACCAATCAAACAGCTCGTTTATTCTTTGTCCATATAATTAATCGGTTACTAGTACTCAGACCGTTTATTTGCTAAATAACCAAGTTATTTTGTTCGATTGCATAACTTTTGTCTATTCAATTAACTTGCTCATTTTCCTATCGTCCGTATAACTAACTTGTTAATTTGCATATCGCCTGTTTTATTCAACGTTTATTATCTGTTCAGATTTATTCAATCAACTCATTTACTGTCCGTTTTGCTCCTTGGTATTTTCAAACGATCTAGTTCGTAAATACAAACTTAGCAATCAACCGATTGGATTTTGATACAAAACGATCTCCTGTGACTCAACTAAATATAAATTTAATTGTAAAACCTGAAATTATTAATATATTAGAAGAGCCTTTTGTTTCGACCAGGGCTATATATCTTGGTAAATCTAATATTATTTAGGGGTAAATAAGTAATTCTGGCATCATTAAGTTTCCATGTATACACATGCATCTAATTTCAAAAGCAAACATCAGTTTTTTTATGCCAAACAATATAGTTTCTAAAAATATTCGCCTTCAACACTCCTTTTATCTTCCAACTTATTTCAGGTTAGATCCTTTAACAATTTTAGACCAATCATGTTCTTCTTTTTCCCCTAAATCTGTGTGATGTTCTATCGTTGTTATTTGACTTGAGTATTTTTTTTCTCTTTTCCATGTGCTTCAACCATGCTATTTTGTATTTTTTTTTCTCTTTTTCATGTGCTTCAACCATGCTATCTTGTATTTCTAAATTCATTTGAGGATACATTATATAGTTATAGTCTAGAAACATTTATAAAATATTGTTAATGCCTTATATATTTTTGTGGACATCACTTTCCACCAAATCTTCTCAAATGTATTAATGAGGAGTAATCAATAGACCTCACTTTCCACCAAATCTTCTCAAATGTATTAATTGGGAGTAATCAATAATTAGAGAAATCGATATAATATTGTCTTGACAATATCGATAAAGAGTTCAAATCTTCTCAAATGTATTAATTGGGAGTAATCAATAATTAGAGAAATCGAAGTAATATTGTCTTGACAATATCGACAAAGAGTTCAAATCTTCTCAAATGTATTAATTGGGAGTAATCAATAATTAGAGAAATCGAAGTAATATTGTCTTGACAATATCGACAAATAGTTCATTCATTGATGAATTAATATTGCGACCATAAGGACCACATGTTAGCGTGTTACTAGCATTTGGAAACCTTAGCTTTAAAAGCGTTGATAACTCATTAATTAGCATTTAAGTAATGTTGTTAATTTTATGTACCGCACTTTTCACCAATTTTTTAAAATAGTAGACACTTTATTATAATTATCAAATGAAGATGTCGATCTCAAAAATAAAATATACGCTATTGTATTTTCCAAATGAGGAAAATTAGAGCTTTCACATTTGAATTAAAGAGTATGTAATTTGAAGTGTCACAAAAAAAATATTATTCAATGCATTATAATTTAGTTGGGACCAACCAAATAGTTACTAAAAGCACAAATATTTATGAGAATGAAAGGAAAATAAAAGATAGAATTGTATCGGTCACATTTTATATAAGACATGGCATTACATGAAAATGTGGATTATGCATTCTCACTCATTCATTCATACGAGTAATAATAAAAAAAAATAAAACAAATAATAATAAGAAAACGCTAACTAATTGGGCCCATATTGTACACGTGACAAACAAATCTAGTCGTAATTTAGGAAATACAATATTACCCATCAAACTTCTGATCATATGTCATTAGCTCTTAAAATTTATAGCTTATAAAAAAATTAAAGTTCGATGCTTGTTTTTATTGGCTACATTACTCTATTCATTCCAGTTTATATATCAATATTGAGATTATACTTAGTATATTAGTGTTGTATATTTTATACTCTTTTCTTTTTAATTAAGTGTCTATATTTTCTTATTAGTTTGTCTCGGAAAGAGTGTTATTTTCATATTTGGGTAACAAATTATTCAAAGACAAATCACATTAAAACCATGATGTCTACAATAATAGTGTATATATAGGTTCTAGTTTGGCAGAAAACATACTCAACAGTTAACAAGTTCCTCATTCATCCACATTGTTGTCATCGAAACTCCACACCCACCCCCCACCCCTGGCAACCCCACCACCATAACCATGCAAGCTCTTCAATCTTCATCTTTTCGCCCTTCTCCCCTCGACCCATTTTACAAAACTAACCACCAATTCACCAATGTAAGGCCATTCTTGAAAAAACCCAAAAAAGTTACCTTTATTTCAGCTTCAGCCAACACAGTATCAGCTCCCACGCGCGAGAAAGACCCCAAGAAGCGCGTGGTGATAACTGGAATGGGACTTGTGTCTGTATTTGGAAATGATGTAGATGCTTATTATGATAAATTATTAGCAGGTGAAAGTGGGATTAGTTTAATTGATAGATTTGATGCATCAAAATTTCCAACAAGATTTGGTGGACAAATTAGGGGATTTAAAGCTGATGGTTATATTGATGGTAAAAATGATAGAAGACTTGATGATTGTCTTAGGTACTGTATTGTTGCTGGTAAAAAAGCTCTTGAAAATGCAGATCTTGGTACTGATAGAGATAAAAAGGTGCCTACTTTTTCAACATTTGCTCATAAAGTTGCTATGTTTTTGCATGCAGTTTTAATTAAGTTCTTGAAATGTGGGTTGCTTTGATATGTTTTATATGTAAATTTATGGGCTTTGGCAATTGGCTGCTTATAATTTCAGATAAAATGGAGTAGTTTTTTTGTATATTTCATGTATTTCCTATGTATATTATGTGTATAATTAGTGTATAATCTATGTATCCGAACTGATTCTGTCTTGGGCGCTCTCTCTATTAAAATCCCTGATCTTTTGTTACTAAAAAGGGTTAATCTTTTTCAACATTTGTTCATAAAGTAGCTTTCTTTATGCATACAGTTTTAAGTTCTTGGAATGGGGGTTGCTTTGATATGTTTTATATGGGAATTTATGTGATTTGGCTGCTTAATATTTCAGAATTGTTGGTTAACTATTTTGGGATTTTTATGATTTTTTTTTTTTTTTTTGGTATTATGTGTATAGTAAGTGGATAATCTATGTACCCAGACTATTTATCCCTCAGGATTTTACACTGCCTGAATAGAGGCTAGGCTGCTTTAATAAAACATGGGTATATTTCATGTATATTCTATGTATAATGTGTATTATAAGTGTATATAAGTGCATAATCTATGTACCCCAACTACTTATCCCTCGACATTTTAACGCTGCCTGAACAGTGGCTAGGCTGCTTAAATAAAAAGACTCTTGAAAATTCAGATCTTGGTACTAACAGAGATTTTCACATTTTTTAATAAAGTTGATTTCTTTATGCATGCTGTTTTAATTAATTTCTTGAAATATTGGTCTTTTTTTAGATTCAGATAAAATGGTGCTTGGCTGCTTATAATTCAGATTTGGTGGTTACTCTTTTGGGATTTTTGTGCTGCCTGAACAGCCTGCTTACACAAAAAATCGACAGTTTTTGTATATTTCTTGTATTTCCTATGTAACATGAGTGTATTAAGTGTATAGTAAGTGCATAATCTATATATTGAGACTGATATTTTAACACTGCCGGAATAGTGGCTTTGCTTCTTAAACAAACAATAGTAGTTATTTTTGGTATATTTCATGTATATTCTATGTATAATAAGTGTATATAAGTGCATGATCCATGTATCGAGACTATTTCTCCCTCGGGATTTTAACAATGTCTGAACAGTGGCTAGGTTGCTTAAATAAAAAAGTCATTTTTGTATATTTCTTTTACATCCTATGTATAATATGTGTAGTAAGTGTGTATCCGGTCTGGTTCTGTTTTGGGCGGCCATATCTGTGGTGATCCCTAATCTTTTTTTTAAGTTTATAAATTGAGTTTTAAGTTCTGTTAGAGGTTAGGTAGGTTAAAATGAAATTGCAGTTAACTAATTTTATTTAATCAGCATTGACTGATAACCTGCTTACACTGATGCTGTAAATCTATTTTTCACTCTCATTGTCAATAACTTGAATCCTTATTAATTTTCCTTTTGAGTTCAATTGGGCTTGTGATGTATGTTTTTTGATACTATGGTTTTGCAAATAAAGTTGCTTTCTTCTGAACTTCATTTAAGATTTTTGATAATGTCATTTCTTTTTGTGGTCAATTGGACTTGTTTGGTGTATCACATAGGTATTTATAATTCATATTAATTGCTTTTCCTCTTTTTTTCTCATTTTGTGGAAATTTTTAGAATTGTATTGATAGCAAAACAAACGCAGATCAGTCAGACGATAACTCCTTGTTGGCTTGCTGGAATCAAAGTTGGGTGATAAGTGATGACCAAATACTAAGGATAACTTATCGAGCCTGATCAGTTTGCTACATACTTGAAGTCCAGTCGGTGTTGTTGGGCGTAGATTAGCTAAACATGCCATTGTATTAGAGGAAGTTAAACATGGGATATTTCTCCTCCAGTTTGGTTTCCTTTTCTAACTCTAGATTAAAATATCACTTTTGTTCTTACCTTTTTGATCAGCAAGATACATTGGTATTATCATAGCCAGGAGGCCCAGGACTTGAGCCATCCCTGAATCCTTGATACCCCCAATGCATTTGACCATGCTTGCACCACATTTTCCATTCCGTTTTCGTACTTTTGCTCCAATTCTACTGCTAGCTTCATATTTGTCCAAGCAGCATAGATATCTATCGTGAACACATTAATAACTTAGCCTTCTTATCACTCTTGATGCTTTCACAATCCACTCCACTGGTAGTATCTTTTTTTCTGTTTTGAGGTCCTCATTGTCCAATTTCATACCCGGTGACCTGGGACAACTATTGGTGTTTTGTCTGTCATTGTGTCTTTTAGTTACTGTATTTGAAAATCATTGTTCTTATTAGTTAGGGAAATTTGTCTCTCGTTTGGAGTAGGACATGATTTTAAGTTCTTTAGTTCTATTTTTACTGCAGATCGATAAGGAGCGAGCTGGTGTTTTGGTAGGAACTGGAATGGGTGGTCTTACAGTGTTTTCAGATGGTGTGCAAGCCCTAATCGAGAAGGGTCACAGGAAAATTACTCCATTTTTCATACCATATGCCATAACAAACATGGGTTCCGCCTTGCTTGCAATTGATGTTGGTTTCATGGGACCAAACTACTCAATTTCAACTGCTTGTGCTACCTCCAACTACTGTTTCTATGCTGCTGCAAATCACATTCGTCGTGGTGAAGCTGATTTGATGATTGCTGGTGGAACTGAAGCTGCCATGATCCCTATTGGAATAGGAGGTTTTGTGGCATGCAGAGCTTTGTCTCAAAGAAATGATGATCCACAAACTGCTTCTAGACCGTGGGACCAAGGTAGAGATGGATTTGTTATGGGAGAGGGGGCTGGAGTGTTGGTAAGTTTGCTAAACTGTAGATTAAAGTCCGATAACAATAACAACATTCAAGCTTTCTATCTGTTTTAACCAATGTTATGTGTAGTGTACTTTTCTTAATACTTGATGTTCCTGTCCTTCACAAAGTACTTAAATATGCTACAGTAAATTACTTAAAAGATTCATGATGCTCCTTCATCGCGTGGGGGATCACAGTTTTAGACAAACCACTCTCATACAACATAATCACCTTTTGAGAAGACATCATGACTTCTGGGTGGAGTTGTTGACAGGTTATGGAAAGTTTGGAGCATGCAATGAAACGAGGAGCACCCATAATTGCAGAATACTTGGGTGGTGCAGTAAATTGTGATGCGTATCACATGACTGACCCCAGAGCTGATGGACTTGGTGTTTCTTCATGTATCCTGAGCAGCCTGGAAGATGCTGGAGTGTCACCAGAAGAGGTATTTTTTATTCTCTTCCTCAATTCATTTGATGTTATACTTTTGTTATGTCCAGTCAATCGTCAAAGAAAAACAGTAACTGAGCTGCAGGAAAGAACAAATTGTTGAAGATATATCAAATAATAATATAAATTAGGTTATATCCTGTTGTCCTTCAGTCACCAATTCCAAACATCTGGAATTTCGTGCTTTCTCTTTCATGAAAATTTTCACCACTGATAAAGATTTATGGAGAAAGAAAATATAGCTAACATCAAAGATATGTTTTATCAAGAGATGGAACTTGTTTGGGGTTTTTTACTGTCTTGCTTTTCTCTCCGAAAGACAGGGCCCAATTTTGCAATCTTATTGCTTGAATAGTTTCACACTCATAGCATCTGAGCCTGTTCTACATCTCCTTAGTGATATTTAGTCCCTCGTTCCTTAGATAAGTAAATAAGGTTAAACTGACAAAATGGGGAAACCTTTGTATATAAAAGTAAATAGAGAGCACATTTACTTGCAATCCTACAATCCCTTGGAATCAATTTGGATTTACTTATGAACAAAACGTGTAAGGGAGGAGGAAAAGTAGTGTTCTTAGGGTTTAGGGTTCTTAGTTGTTGCTTAAAGGGACAAGATTGTTAGTCCAAGTCATGTAAGACTTTTTAAGATGCTTATTCATTGGTCCGACTTAGAGCTGGTATTTGTAATGTAATAGACAATAATGCCTATAAATGATTTTCTTGATCTGCTTCTATGATGCTTGATCATTGACTGGTGCTTTTATAGAGATGGAGATAAACAAAAAGACCTAAAGTTTGAGCTGCAGTTCAGTTGGTCGTTTAGATTCGTTTAGGATGGTCTTCAGTTGTCAACCTTGTTTAGATGGTCAAATATTATGATGTTACTCGTTCTTTTTTAGGAATAGAGAATATAATGGTTAAACTGTTTCTAAATGTCTGGTGGTTGAGTTTGATTAGTCAACTGGTCTCTCCTCTGCGTTACTTTCAGGTTAATTACATAAATGCTCATGCGACTTCCACCATAGTTGGTGATCTAGCTGAGGTAAATGCTGTTAAGAAGGTTTTCAAGAACCCTTCAGAAATCAAAATGAACGCAACCAAGGTAACTGTCTCTAAATCGTAATGCATGTTTTTGTCATTTCTTTCAGTTTTAAAGACTTAACTGAAGTATTGGAAAATTTGTTGATCCTTCATTTTGTCATTCTTTATTTGTCCAGTCCATGATAGGTCACTGCCTGGGTGCTGCTGGTGGCCTGGAAGCTATTGCAACAGTTAAAGCCATTACAACTGGCTGGCTGCATCCTTCCATAAACCAATTTGTACGTTATTCTCTTTCACGACATGCATTTCAAATGTTGGTTGATTCGCTCTTTCTTAATTTGAATATTCTCTGTTATTGTGAATTATGCAGAATCCTGAGCCTTCAGTTGAATTCGATACTGTTGCAAACAAGAAACAGCAGCACGAAGTCAATGTTGGTAAGATGATCCTTAAACTTTTGACACCAAATAATCTTTTTCAGATAACTGGGATAAAATTCCAAGACATAGTTGAACTTCTTGCAGCTTTTCAAATGAATGCCTGAGACATTTTGCTAAACATTTGTTCTCCATGTGCAGCAATATCAAATTCGTTTGGTTTTGGCGGTCATAACTCAGTCGTCGTTTTTTCTGCATTCAAGCCCTGATTCAGCTTATTATACCAAGAGCAACCTTCTGCTGCGAGGCTTAAAATTAGCGCGACACTGAGGCTGTTTCATCTCAGCACAGCAGGTGCTCCATAGAAGCACAACTGTCAATTTTAAGTTTTAATTTTTGGTCTTTGCTTCTTAGCAAACTAGTATTCTGACTTGTCTTTTCCCTCATTTAATTGGATGTTTTCGGCTTGGTTAGACAGCATTCAATTTTGAATTATGTAAGAGCTAAACTAGTCACTATAGTCTTTTTGAGCTTGAGAACATTGTCAACACCTGATTAAGTGATTTTCCATTCTTCCAATTTTCTGGTTTCTTGCTACAGCAACCCCTTATCCACCAATCATCAAAAAATAATGAAAAAAGACAAGTGTCAACATAAAATGAGAAATGGGGTGCCAGTTGTATCAGCATTTATAGTCATCCCATGTACTTCAATATTCAAAATAGAGTGTGGGATTTGCACCCATTACCGAAGGTGTTTCGTTTGGTGGAGAATTTTATCAATAAGCTATACTGCTTTATTTATTTCTTGTTTCCCTTCCTATTGTTGTTTCCGTTGTTTTTTTTTTTTTAAAGAACGAATCAACATTGGTTAATTGGTTATCTATGTTTATCACCCCTTTGATTAATTGACATCCATCTAAGTTGCTTCATTCAATCGCCTAATTCTCGCTAAAACCAATTAAATTGTTTGTTTATTCTTTGTCCATATAATTGACCGATCATTAGTACTCACAACGTTTATTTGCTAAACAATCAAGTTATTTTGTTTGATTACATAACTCCTATTCAATTAACTTGCCCGTTTGTCTATTGTCCGTATAGCTAACTTGTTAATTTGTATATCGCCTATTTTATTCATCATTTATTGTCCGTTGTTTGAATTTATTCAATCAACTCATTTACTGTCCATTTTACTCCTTGATAATTTCAAACGATCTAGTTCGTAAATACAAACTTAGCAATTAATCGATTGGATTATGATACAAAACAGTCGCCTGTGGCTCAACTAAATAAAAATTTAATTGTAAAATGTGAAATTATTAGTATATTAGAAGAGCCTTGTGTTTCGACCAGGGCTATCTTGGTAAATTTAATATTATTTAGGGATAAATAGGTAATTCTGGCATCATTAAGTTTCTATGTATACACGTGCATCTTATTCCAAAAGCAAACATCATTTTTTTTATGCCAATCAGCATAGAGCCCATTTGGGTAGACTTAAAAGTAACTTATAAGTACATATCATACTATTCTAAAAGAGCTAATACCTATAACAAAAAATAAATGACCATTTTGCCCCTGCACCGCTAAAAAGTAAACTATTAAAATAAATATATTCCTCTATTTTGTCTACCAAAAAAAAAAATTAACGTCCAAAATATTTCTTTATCATTAATGAATATTGTTGTAACAGGGATACAATTAGCTGATAATGTAATGTAGACCTTGTGTTGCTTATAGTGTTGCTTAATCTTCTCTATTCCCCTTAATCTGAATACTACTTAATGAGTTAATGTAATACTATTGATTACTTGCTGAAAACGTGTACTATCTTTTGTATTCTCAATAAGCTACATTGAATGTTTTAATTGGGAATACTAATAGTTATGTTGGATAGACATATAATAAACAGACCAAGATTGAGATTGGTCCTCCTATGGATGATGAAGAAGACAAAAGATTGTTTCTATTTTCATTCGGGTCACCATGTAACCCCATAACAAACAACATGCCAATAAGGGAAGAATATTTAGCAAATTATCAAAGATAACAGTGGTGCCTTTAAACAATCATTTATATCAAATCGAATCAGGGAGGAACTTGTGTCAATGAGCTTAATTATGTCCGCTACAAGGACCAAAAGAGTCTATTCGTGTTTTGTTTGTGTAAGGCATATGAATTTTGCTGCAAACTAATTTTTTGTCTGGTGGATGATTCTTGCTAAGAAGAGCTCTTAACACAAATACCATGCATTGCTATGCCACAACTCAATCAGTATCCATATTCTTTTCATATTTAAGCTTTAATTGTTTGCTACTTTAACTTCCATGATCATTATTATTCATGTGTTTATTAAAGCCTTTTTACAACTTTGCTTGCTTCATGTATAAAAAGCGTATAGTTTGACAGTTTATCAATAGATAAGGTTCATAATTCATGTATAACCAATTGATCTTTTCATATTTATTGCACCATCTGCTGCTTCGCACCAAAAGTACATGGTGAAGGTAAATAAATTTCTTTCTCAGTTAGCTCCTGTATTAAAGATATGCAATAAAATTAAACTTTTTGTGTTTAGATATTATAAGAATTATTTTTATTTTGACTTGAACTATTATTTTGTTTTATATGACGTGAACTTCATTATAATTGATCTCAATACTTTCTATGTCAGGAAATATTGTATTTTTTGATGTAGCAAGTTGTCAATCTTCTAACAATATATACGATGCAGAGAAAAATTATTTCCTTAGGAATCGAGATGGAATTGGAGAAAGGATTGAGATGGAGTATTTCTAGTGAGAAAATTGTGGATGTTTAGACAATGATATATTGGTCGCTTTACAAAATTGTAGCAGAGAGTACCCTCCTATCAACGAATGATAGGAAAACATAGTGAATTGGAGGGGTATGTTTTATTTTTTGTCCATTTAGATTAGAAAAGGGGATATTGGAGAAATTATATTTTTGGTATTATTATGTTATACATAAAATATTTGTACTATTTAGTAGGGATACACGTGCGTTGCACGTATTCAAAACTAGTATGCTTATAAGCCCAAATATATGTGTTTGGTAACTCAAAAAATCATTGACTTATAGCATTTATTTACTTGAAATAAGCCAAAAGTGAGATCCTAATTACTTAAAAAAAAAGCTCACTCAAATGGGCTCAAATTTTCTAGAAATATACTTCTTCAACACTCCTTTATCTTCCAATTTATTTCACGTTAGATCCTTTTCCAATTTTTGACAAATCATGTTCTTCTTTTTCCCCTAAATTTGTGTGATGTTATTTTTTTCTTTTTTTCATGTGCTTCAACCATGCTATTTTGTATTTTTTTTTCATCTTTTCACGTGCTTCAACCATGCTATTTTGTATTTCTAAATTCATTTGAGGGTGCATTACATAGTTATCGTCTAGAAACATCTATAAAATATTGTTAATGCCTTATATATTTTTGTGGACCTCACTTTCCACCCAATCATCTTAAATGTATGTAAAATTGGGAGAAATCCTTAATTAGATAAATTGAAGTAATATTGTCTTGACAATATCGACAAAGAGTTCATTCATTGATGAATTGCGACCACAAGGAGCAAATGTTAGCTATGTGTTACTAGCATTTGAAAACCTTGCTTTAAAAGCGTTGATAACTCATTAATTAGCATTTAAGTAATATTGTTAGTTTATGTACTACACTTTTCACCATTTTTTAATAGTAGACACTTTATTATAATTGTCAAATAAAGATGTCGATCTCAAAAACAAAATATGCACTATTATATTTTTTCAAATTAGAAAATTAGAGCTTTCGCATTTGATTTAAAGAGTATGTAATTTGAAGTGTCACAGAAGAAAAATATTATTCAATGCATTATAATTTAGTTGGGAACGACCAAATAGTTATTAAAAGCACAAATAGTTATGAAAATAAAAGAAAAATAAGGATAGAATTGTATCGGTCATATTTTACATAAAACAATAACAACTTTTTAAAAAATAAAAAAACAAAAAACAAAAAGACATGGCATTACATGAAGATGTGGATTACACATTCTCATTCATTCATACAAGTAATAATCAAAAGAGTAAAGTAGTTTTTTTTATTTATTTTTAAAAGTTAATTAATTGGGCCCATATTGTACACGAGACAAATAAATGTAGTCGTATTTTAGGAAATACAATATTACCCACCAAACTTCTGATCGTATGCCTTTAAAATTTATAGATTATAAAAAATTGAAGTTCGATACTTGTTTTTATTGTGCTACATTACTCTATTCATTCCAATATATATCAATATTTATACTCTCTTCGTCCCAATTTAAGTGTCTACAATTTCTTATTAATCTGTCCCAGAAAGAGTGCAATTTTCATATTTTGTAACTCTTTAATTTCAAGTTTTAGATAACAAGATTTACAGGCACAAGCTTATATTACACACACATTTAATTTTAAACCACATTATTTAAAAATCTTATTTATATTATTAAACTCCGTGTCCAGTCAAACTCACATACTTTTAATTGGTCGGAGGGAGTAAATAGTTTGAATTCTAAATATTAGATTTTATTTTCGAAAAATTACAAGAATCCACATCTAAATTTGCACCCGCATACTCCGAACTATCTATAACACATAAATTGAAAGTAACATTACTCTATCCGGTCATTTTTAGTTGTAACGTTTGTCATTTATACGTCCCTTAAGAAATCATAAATAAGTAAAGTATTTTGCTAACTTATTCTTCTTGATATTTTAAGAAACTCATAATTTAGGTTTTTGTGCTTTTCAAAAGCAATTAATATTGGATGTGTAAGTGTTACAACTAAATAGTACCGAGGAAGTACTATTTTACCCCATATGGGTAACAAATTATTCAAAGACAAATTACATTAAAACCGTGATGTCTACAATAATAGTGTATATATAAGGTTCTAGTTTGGCAGAAAACAGTTAACAAGTTCCTCATTCAGCCACTTCGTTGTCATCGAAACTCCACCCCCACCCCCCACCTCTAGCAACCCCACCACCATAACCATGCAAGCTCTTCAATCTTCATCTTTTCGCCCTTCTCCCCTCGACCCATTTTACAAAACTAACCATCAATTCACCAATGTAAAGCCATTCTTGAAAAAACCCAGAAAAATCTCAGCTTCAGCAGCTCCCACTCGCGAGAAAGACCCCAAGAAGCGCGTGGTAATAACTGGAATGGGACTAGTTTCTGTATTTGGAAATGATGTAGATGCTTATTATGATAAATTATTAGCAGGTGAAAGTGGGATTAGTTTAATTGATAGATTTGATGCATCAAAATTTCCAACAAGATTTGGTGGACAAATAAGGGGATTTAAAGCTGATGGTTATATTGATGGTAAAAATGATAGAAGACTTGATGATTGTCTTAGGTATTGTATTGTTGCTGGTAAAAAAGCTCTTGAAAATGCAGATCTTGGTACTGATAGAGATAAAAAGGTGCCTACTTTTTCAACATTTGTTCATAAAGTTGCTATCTTTATGCATGCAGTTTTAATAAAGTTCTTGAAATGTGGGTTGCTTTGATATGTTTTATATGTGAATTTATGGGCTTTGGCAATTGGCTGCTTATAATTTCAGATAAAATGGAGTAGTTTTTTTTGTATATTATGTGTATAATTAGTGTATAATCTATGTATCCGAACTGATTCTGTCTTGGGCGCTATCTCTATTAAAATCCCTGATCTTTTGTTACTAAAAAGGTTTAATCTTTTTCAACATTTGTTCATAAAGTTGCTTTCTTTATGCATGCATTTTAAAGTTATTGAAATGGGGTTGCTTTGATATGTTTTGTATGGGAATTTATGGGATTTGGCTGCTTAATAGGAGTATTTCAGAATTGTTAGTTAATTATTTTGGGATTTCTGTCCTGAATACCAATAATTGCGGATTTTTTTTTGTATATTTTATGTATAACGTGTATAATAAGTGTATGTAAGTGCATAATCTATGTATCCAGACTATTTATCCCTCGGAATTTTTGCACTGCCTGATTAGTGGCTAGGCTGCTTAAACAATAAATAGCTTTTTTTTTTGGATATTTCATGTATATTCCATGTATAACGTGTATAATAAGTGTATAAAAGTGCATAATCTAGGTATCCCGACTATTTCCCCCTTGGGATTTTAACACTTTCTGAACAGTGACTAGGCTGCTTAAATAAAAAGCTGTTGAAAATGCAGATCTTGGTACTAACAGAGATAAAAAAGTGCCTACTTTTTCAACATTTGTTCATAAAGTTGCTTTCTTTATGCATGCAGTATTAATGAAGTTCTTGAAAGATTGGTCTTTTTTTAGATTCAGATAAAATGGGGCTTGCTCTGATATGTTTTAGTGATTTTTACACTGCCTGAACAGTGATTAGGCCGCTTAAACGAAAAGTATCCATTTTGTGTGTGTATATTTCATGTATAATATGTATATAATAAGTGTATAGTCGATGTATCCTGACTACAATCTTAATCTGAAGATAAATTGGGACTTCCTCTGATATGTTTTAGGACTTTTACACGCAGCTAACAAAAAATAGATAATTTTTTGTATATTTTAGGTATATTACATGTATAATATGTATATATAAAGTGTAATCGTATGTATATTTCTTTTTTGCACTCTCATTGTCTATAACTTGATCCTTATTAATTTTCCTTTTGTGTTCAATTGGGCTTGTGTGATATCTTTTGATAATATGGGTGCTTATTCAGATTTGTGTCAGATTAAAAATATCACCTTGTTCTAACCTTTTTTGAACAGCAATGTACATTGGTATTATCATATCCAGGACTTGAGCCATCCCTGAATGCATTAGACCATGCTTGCACCGTTTTCCAGTCCGTTTTCGTACTCTGCTCCAAGTCTACTGCTAGTTCCATATTTATCCAAGCAGCATAGATATCAATCGTGATCACATTAATAACTTAGCCTTCTTATCACTCTCGATGCTTTCATAATCCACTCACTCTCGATGCTTTCATAATCCACTCTGCTGGTAGTATCCTTTTTCTGTTTTGAGGTCCTCCTTGTCCAATTTCATACCTGGTGATTTGGGACAACTATTGGTGTTTTGTCTGTCATTATGTCTTTTAGTACTGTATTTGAAAATCATTATTTCTTGCTAGTTAGTGAAACTTGTCTCTCATTTGCAGGACATGATTTTAGTTCTTTTGTTTCTATTTTAACTGCAGATCGATAAGGAGCGAGCTGGTGTTTTGGTAGGAACTGGAATGGGTGGTCTTACAGTGTTTTCAGATGGTGTGCAAGCCCTAATCGAGAAGGGTCACAGGAAAATTACTCCATTTTTCATACCATATGCCATAACAAACATGGGTTCTGCCTTGCTTGCAATTGATGTTGGTTTCATGGGACCAAACTACTCAATTTCAACTGCTTGTGCTACCTCCAACTATTGTTTCTATGCTGCTGCAAATCACATTCGTCGAGGTGAAGCTGATTTGATGATAGCTGGTGGAACTGAAGCTGCCATGATCCCTATTGGATTAGGAGGTTTTGTGGCATGCAGAGCTTTGTCTCAAAGAAATGATGATCCTCAAACTGCTTCTAGACCGTGGGACCAAGGTAGAGATGGCTTTGTTATGGGAGAGGGGGCTGGAGTGTTGGTAAGTTGCTGAACTGTTGATTAAAGTCTGATATCAATAACAACATTCAAGCTTTCTGTCTGTTTTAACCAATGTTATGTGTTGTCCAAGTGTAGTTTTGTTAACACTTGATTTTCTGTCCTTCACGAAGTACTTAAATATGCTACAGTAAATTACTAACCTAAGGTTCATGATGCTCCTCACTGCATGGCGGATCACAGTTTTAGACAAACCACTGCCGTAACATATCACTCTCATACAACATAATCACCTTTTGAAAAAACATCATGACGATTGGGTGGAGTTTTTGACAGGTTATGGAAAGTTTGGAGCATGCAATGAAACGAGGAGCACCCATAATTGCGGAATACTTGGGTGGTGCAGTAAATTGTGATGCGTATCACATGACTGACCCCAGAGCTGATGGACTTGGTGTTTCTTCATGTATCCTGAGCAGCTTAGAAAATGCTGGTGTATCACCAGAAGAGGTATTTTTTATTCTCTTCCTCAATTCATTTGATGTTTTACTTTTGTTATGTCCAGTCAATCGTCAAAGAAAAACAATAACTGATCTGCAGGAAAGAACAAATTGTTGAAGATATATCCAATAACAATATAAATTAGGTTATATCCTGTTATCCTTCAGTCACCAATTCCAAACATCTGTACTTACGTGCTTTCTCTTTCATGATAATTTTCATCGCTGGTAAAGATTAATGGAGAAAGAAAATATAGCTATCAAAGATATGTTTTATCAAGACATGGAACTTGTTTGGGTTTTTTTACTGTCTTGCTTTTCTCTCCGGAAGACAGGGCCCAATTTTGCAATCTTATTGCTTGAATATTTTCACACTCATAGCATCTGAGCCTGTTCTATGGGTAAACCTTTGAATATAAAAGTAAATAGAGAGAGCACCTTTACTTGCGATCCTACAATCCCTTGGAATCAATTTGGATTTACTTCTGAACAGAACAACGTGGAAGGGGGGAGAAAAAGTAGTGTTCTTAGTGCTCGTTTGGTTGGGCTCACAAAAGAATTAATACCTGCACTAAATTCCTCTCAATATAACGCAGCGTTTGGTTTGTTTTGTAAGAAGGTATAAAAATCTGCACTAATAATACAACGTTTGGTTTGAATTTACAAACCTGCACTAATTAATACCCGAATAAATTAATGAGTGAATCTATATATTAATTTGTGCGACACAGAAGATGGAATAATAATGTGGTGCGGGTATTAATTTATGAGAGAACAAATATATCCTCACGTCTCTTTATTATTATTCAATAGTAAACAAACATCTATTGAATAATAAAATATTAAAACATAATTTAAATTATGAAATGTATACTAATTTTTTAATACAACAAATCATTTATATAACTTGTCTCCGAACCAAACGAGTACTTAGGGTTTAGGGTTCTTAGCTGTTGCTTAAAGGTACAAGATTGTAAGTCCAAGTCATGTAAGTCTTTTTAAGATGCTTATTCATTGGTCCCACTTAGAGCTGGTATTTGTAATGTAATAGACAATAACGCCTATTAGTGATTTTCTTGATCTGCTTCTATGATGCTTGATCATTGACTAGTGCTTTTATAGAGATGGAGATAAACAAAAAGACCTAAAATTTGAGCTGCAGTTCAGTTGGTCGTTTAGATTCGTTTAGGATGGTCTTCAGTTGTCAACCTCGTTTAGATGGTCAAATATTATGATGTTACTCATTCTTTTTTAGGAATAGATAATATAATGGTTAAACTGTTTCTAAACGTCTGGTGGTTGAGTTTGATTAGTCAACTGGTCTCTCCTCTGCGTTACTTTCAGGTTAATTACATAAATGCTCATGCGACTTCCACCATAGTTGGTGATCTAGCTGAGGTAAATGCTGTTAAGAAGGTTTTCAAGAACCCTTCAGAAATCAAAATGAACGCAACCAAGGTAACTGTCTCTAAATCGTAATACATGTTTTTGTCATTTCTTTCAGTTTTAAAGACTTAACTGAAGTATTGGAAAATTTGTTGATCCTTCATTTTGTCATTCTTTGTTCGTCCAGTCCATGATAGGTCACTGCCTGGGTGCTGCTGGTGGCCTGGAAGCTATTGCAACAGTTAAAGCCATTACAACGGGCTGGCTGCATCCTTCCATAAACCAATTTGTACGTTATTCTCTTTCACGACATGCATTTCAAATGTTGGTTGATTCGCTCTTTCTTAATTTGAATATTCTCTGTTATTGTGAATTATGCAGAATCCTGAGCCTTCAGTTGAATTTGATACTGTTGCAAACAAGAAACAGCAGCACGAAGTCAATGTTGGTAAGATGATCCTTAAACTTTTGACACCAAATAATCTTTTTCAGATAACTGGGATAAAATTCCGAGGCATAGTTGAACTTCTTGCAGTTTCTCAAATGAATGCTCTAAACATTTGTTCTCCATGTGCAGCAATATCAAATTCGTTTGGTTTTGGTGGTCATAACTCAGTCGTGGTTTTTTCTGCATTCAAGCCCTGATTCAGCAACCTTCTGCTGTGAGGCTTAAATTAGTGTGACATTGAGGCTGTTTCATCTCAGCACAGCAAATGCACCATAGAAGCAGAACTGTCAATTTTAAGTTTTAATTTTTGGTCGTTGCTTCTTAGCAAATGAGTATTCTGACTTGTCTTTTCCCTCATTTAATTGGATGTTTTCGGCTTGGTTAGACAGCATTCAATTTTGAATTATGTAAGAGCTAAACTAGCCACTATAGTCTTTTTGAGCTTGAGAACATTGTCAACACCTGATTAAGTGATTTTCCATTCTTCCAATTTTCTGGTTTCTTGCTACAGCAACCCCTCATCCACCAATCATCAAAAAAGAATGAAAAATGGCAAGTGTTAACATAAAATGAGAAATGGGGTGCGAGTTGTATCAGCATTTATAGTCATTCCCTGTACTTTAATATTCAAAATAGAGTTTGGGATTTGCACCCATTATCAAAGGTGTTTCGTTTGTTGGAGAACTTTATGCTCAACTTAGCCTTTGGTAAAATTTTCCAAAAGAAAAATATATCCACCTTAGAACTTGGTCAAATTTGTGACGTTATTATTGTTTGCTTCAGGACTTGTAGATTTCGTGGATAAGTTTAGAAATTCAGAATTTTCCCCAAAAAAAAAATTGTTTTGTTAATTTGAATGATTTGTCATGTCCAGCAAAAGCAGTTTTTGATTAATAAATTCTTTCCACTTGGGTTATCTTTTGTTAACATGAATCATTAGATAATTGGTTAATTTTGAGTCTCCGTGTGGTTTTTATACGAAGCAATAAGGGCTTGGTAAAGTCTAAGAAGGTGTTGAGCTATAACACAAGATCAGTACTTGAGCTATACTATCCTATGGTTGAAGACCAAATCCTAGTATTTAAGAAATGAGTAGGATAATAGAAGATGCTCTGTTTCAAAAATCCAGAAGCATTTCAGCCTTCAATTTCTCTTATTGCTGATAGCTTAATTCTGGTCACTACATTTCTCCCAACAACTTAGTTATTTGTCACAATGTATTATTGGCGGTATTCATTATGATAAAGTTGGAACGATACAGAGAAGATTTCTTTTGGAGCAATACATTATTAGATATCCTATTGTTGCATCACACATTTTACATTTATTTTTTCACGCTCGGACTTCCCTATTACATTGTTAGATACCCTACTGTTGCATCACATAAAATTGGACCAACTTCCCTGCTCATGTTTTGTGCTTTTACAGTTGTTAATAGGTCTATAAATGATCCAGAGATTGTTCTATTACCTACTAATTTTGTGATTCTTTATTGCTTTAAAGAAAGCTGAAAACGTTGGAAATGAAGTAAGCAAGTAGTTTAGAGAACTTGCCAGCTATCCCATATCGCCAGTTTAAAGAAGTTATTTGTGTTTATATAGCTTACTTGACATTCAAATTCTTGTGTTCGTAGAAAGGAGAGATGGTTGGCATCTCCCCCGACAGGGACGGGAACAGCCTTCGGGCTTTACCTGTTACCACACACATCCGGTTAAGGCTACCCACAAATGTGGATCTTACCAATTTTTTTTTTTTTTACATCATAGTTCTTATTTCTATTTTCAACTTTTACTCTTTGTTCCTCTTCAGATCGTATTTTCGTTTTGACATTACCGAAGTTAAGCATCACATAAGAGTGATCAAAATATTAATGAACATGATCTGTTCCAATTATGATCGAACGATTATAAAACTGTAGAGGAAGTTATACTTCAGTATCTTGAAATATTTTATAAAAGCCTAAATTTTTTGTTGTACTCTTGATAGAGTTTGATGGGAAAACTTCATATGTAACAAGTAAATATTCAAGTGAAACAATTAGAGGAAAAGATGATATTATCTTCAGAAAATACGACAGTATAATATTACTAAAGCAAAAGAATTTTGGCAATCAAAAGAATATGAAAAAAATACTTTCGACAGAAAAAGAGTTGGAACATTCTTCTTGGGAGGGTAATAGTACCAAGTTGGCAGAAGTGTTTTGGCAACTGTTATGCGGCAATGTCATTGCTAAGCCGACATTGTCAAGCCTACATCCGTATGAACGAAAGGGCAACATAAACCAACATTTGAGATAAATAGTTAGTATTGCAACAGTCTAAGCAAACAAAATACCAAGCTCGGGGAAGGAAAATAATAGTCTGATATCTAGATAGATAAAGAGAGAGAGAAAATCATGATCCGAACAAAAGGCATTCTTCCTCCCAATTCCAAGTGAATGTGGAATCCACTAGTCCAGAAAAAAAAAATTGCAGTAATTTGAAGTTGCAACTCAATCCACTTAATGAACAAACAAGTTCTACATAAACAAGTTAGGTCTTGTAGCCTTGTAGGTCGTCTTGAGTTTTCTTGAAGGTGGCCTAACTTTCTTGAACACCAATGGGAACTTGATCTTGGAGTCATGGAACTGCTTGGTGCTCTCACGCTTGCACAGCTTAGCTGGGATAGTTGCTGTCTTGATGATCTGGATGCAGTGATGACGGACCCTGTGGCGAGAAGCCATCTCAGTGTACATTTGTTCCACACCACCATTCAATGTGGTATCACGGTACTCCTTGTACATATTGTGATACCCAGTCCTACTCTGGTACCGCAGCCAAATACCATAGTTCTTGATTTTTGTTGGGTTCTTCTCGAAAATCTACATAAAGGATCACAATATCACAACAAAGTTATATACCTATGCCAACAGATGGGAGTAAAACCAGAAAACCACAACTACAAGGCGAAAAAGACGAAACCTCCAAAACTGAGTACTGTTAGAGACCAAAGGGCTAGTCCTTGAAGCAGTAATGTGATAAATAAACCACCTTGAGAATTAAAGATAGAAAAAGGAAACAAAAAAAAGGTACTGCTAACAAGCGTAGCAGTAGCTCTCTGTAAGGTGACAACCAAGCATATTCGATAGCACCTTTTCTCTTCTTCTTATGATTTGTATCCTGACCTATCAATTCGCAAAACTACAAACGAGCTCATCTAGAGAGAACAAATAGAAATGACATGAATTTACACAACCAATACAGCTAGGAGTGAGATGCATGTTGAAAATGATATCTACAGGCATACAAAATAGCAAAATTGAGAATACTTCAGAGGTTTTTTTTTACTTAGAAAATTATGTAAGTACGCAAAACGTGATAGAAAGCCTACTTGATAATTAGGCATTACCATGGATCATATGCTAAAGACAACCAGTAATGAGATCATGCATACTTCAACGGCAAGGAGAATACACAATTCACCAAGCAATTCCAACAAATCCCCCCGATTACTAAGACACGACTAGTCATCATTTAGAACGATAACAGACACTACTTTACTTTGGATATCCAGCAAGAGCAAATTAAGCATAAAATCAAATAAATAACAGAACACAAAAATTTGCTATCGCTACAGACTACAGGATCGACACATTCTATCACAAACAACTCTATGAACACGCAAACTCAACGAAATGCATTTAACCATACCTCATTAATAGCAAGCATCTGACCATTGCTCTTCTTGACCTTCTTTAGCTTCCTTAAAAAGTACCTTTTTTTCATCCAAATCAAACACCATAATCATTACTACAATTATATAAGATTATTCCTATATAGTCTTTTATTACTTCTAAAACACACAAATACACACAGTGAGAGGGAGAGAGAAGAGAATTACCAGAACTTAGACTTAGCACGGACTTCATTGGTAGCCCAAAGCTTCATACGATAAATCTTAGGATGCTCATCCTTTTCTGTCGGCAAAGCTCTTCCTACAACCTGGTACTGATGGAACTATACAAAACAGCAACAATAAATTTCATTTATTATTACAACTAAATCATGTCATAGGAAATTGCTAACAAAAAACTTAAGTTAATTATTATACTTACTTTGTAGGTCACCATTTCTCCCCCGCTGCTCTGTGTCTGAATATTTGGGAGGCGTCGTCACTCTAGAAAAAGAGTGAAGGGTTTTTATATTTAAGGGCCTCTTGGAAAACCCTAGTCTGTAAGGCTGTATAATGGGCTGCCAAGAATAGACTTATAGTCATATTCTTTCTATTGGGCTTTAACCCACATTTACAAAAATTTACTTATCCAATTCTTTTTCTTTTTAATTTGCTATTTTTCATTTTTCACTTTCTTTAGTTTTTGTGGTTCGACTCCTTTATTTATTTTGTGATCCTTTCATGTTATTTGGATAACAATGGTGTTGGACTATTGGGACTTAGCTTAAACGCACCTTGGTTAATTGATTATGTACGTGTTATGATGTTATCTTTTATTCTATCCGCCAAAATTAAATAAATGAGAAGCAATCATTTCATGATTTTTTTTTTGAAGTCCGTTGAGATTTTGAACACTAAGTTTTTGTGATTTGGTTCCATTTTTACTGACATAAGGCCTCATCCTTGTAGAAAAAACCCAATCAATATGGTGCGGTTCCTTTTATTAAAGTCTTTTTATGTCCATTTCATTATCATAGAATGAAACATACGTTGTGATAAAAGGCATAAGTAAACTTATCATAAAACTAGAAAGAATAACTCAAAGTTAAGCATAGTATATAATGCAAAATGCACTTATAAAATTTACAAGATATTCGAAAATATGAACTTTGGATAAATTTAATTAAGGTATTTGTCCCAACTAAGTTTAACGTTACAGTGACTGTTTTACAGGAGAATCATATTATGGCCATTAAGATATAATTAAACCTACTCTTCGGTAATGCTTCTTATGAGTTTAACATGACCTAGTACTCGTGGTAATGCATAAATAACAGCAATATCACGGTATAATTCGATTCTGACAAAAATAAGAATGAAAGTAATAGTATCTTGATAAAAGAGAGAAAGGAAAAGTAATTAAAAAGGTTAACATGGCATGTTGGATTTCCTTTATATTTAATACTCGCCTTAGAATAGGATTTCTAGCACCACGATTGCCTTGGTACAGTCTCATAGATATTTTTGTTTCTATACTTGCTACATCAGGAAAGTGAAACATACATGCAAGAGAGGGTTGGTTATTGCCATTAAGACCACAGAACAACACACCATTTCCAAATCAAAGTTCAATCTCTACAGAAATCTTTGAGTTGGAGCATCGCTTCGAAACACACACTTGAATGAACCTTACCTTCCCATACAGACACCTGAATCAACCTTACCTTCCCATAAAAATTCATGCATAACTTCTTGAATGCACCTTACCTTCCCATGAAAATTCATGTAGAACTTCGTCGTTCCATGTATCTATTAGAAGTTGTTTGCTATCCAGCGAACATTATCTGGTACATTAGAAGTTTAATTACCAGTATAGACATTGCATTACTTTAGTGTAATTTTTCACACAAAACTCGAATCACTAATGCATTTATTATTTAAACGCACATATATGTACTAATTTTACACCAAATAAAATATAAGACAACCGTACGTGCTTAAACATACAATCCTCCACATCAGTTTTCCATTTCCACAATATACACCCACAATCCTCCATATCAGTTCTACATTAATATAGGCAATTTTCACAAATAGTTACTATGTACCAGGAGTCCAGGACAAAAAGACGAATCACATTATCAGAAGCAGAAGAGAAATGGTGCACATCATGTATAAGCACCACCCAGTCAAGCTGCTATATACAAATTGGGAGAAAAAACAAAGATACCAAATGTAAACAAACAAATAATATTTTCTTGCCATACATTTTTCCTTTTTGCTTTATGAGTACTTTCATGACAATTTACAACGTTTGCAGCGTGAATGCCGCTCACCAGGAATAACTTGCCTTTGTCACACCAAGAGTCAGAGCAATCAAAGCAAGCGTAGCCTGACAAGAAAACACAATGAACAGAGTCAAAGGTATGCAAGACTAATGCACAGGACCAGAAGGGCGTGATACTGCTGGTAATGTTTTCCTTTGGTGTTCTGGCAACCAGCAAACAAGTCCTTGTTAAACTATTAGTTATCACAATTCACAAGGTGCATAATGAGACTATTCAACCTCTCCGAAAAGCAACAAATAGAGGCAAATGGAGTATGTAACCAATGGGTTCAACTGAACCTAGAATATTCGAAATATGTATGCAAAATCTTATGGAAGTTGTGAGCACTACTAAAATTTTTTTTTTAAATGACAAGGGAACCCGCAGCCGCTACCCTTCGGGTGCGCTCTGGGTAAACCCCGCTCCTGATGCAATAGCCTGCAAACCACCCGGGAGAGGTAAACCGTACTAGCAAGCCTTGTGCGACAGGCTCAAACTGAGAAGGTTGTTGGCGAGAACTACTAAATTTTGAATCCATGATTTCAAACGTGCAATGGGTTCAATGATAAGAACCTAAAAGTTGAACCCATTAAATTGAAATCTTGAATTGGCCACGGCCCACTGGCAACACAGATTCTCAATTTTTCAAGGTACATTATTTTGTTCTAATTATGCTCACCAAGACCAACCACTGTCCAATTTTATCGATTAAAAGGTTACTACTCATGAATGAAGTACACTTTCTTAATATTTATATCTTCCCAAGTGCATATAATGTGCTTATTGTGGTTCTTCAATCCCCCTAAGTATCAACATCTTAAGTATATCTTCTTCTTTTTTGAGAGAGAGCGCTTAAAATGGTTTCAGAGAAATGAAAAATGAAAATCTTAAACCAAACTTTTAGTTTTCTTTGTCTCGCCACAAATTAACTAATTTCTTCGATAGAAGGAAATAACATGCCCAGGCCAAATGTCAGACTATGGACAATTTAGGCAATATCCTAAAGGTCTATGAGGAGATACACAGATGTCCGGTAGCTAAAGCCTAATATGTATAACTCCTCCAGTGCTCCATCCTCTAAACGAGATTGTTACTTCATACTAAAAGCAAATTGATAAATTTTTTTCAAAAGACAGCCACCCAAATTGCAGATTTGTGACATCCTTTCTAATACCCTAAGCCCAAATTTCTCATGTGCTTATGAAATCCCTCAACTCACTGCATGTGTTTAGAATTGAAAAGGCAGAATTAATGGACTACAAATTTACAATACATGGGAAACCTATAATGTGACTCTACAAAAACCCAACATATGGTATAAACATATTTACTGTTATTAAGTATTTAAATTATAAGAATGTGAACACCACTCATCCAAAGTTCTCCCCAAAGAAGAAATAGAGGTGTCCATAAGTCTATTTACTTACTTCGAACCATCTATCACACCCCTCCTACAGGATAAGGTCTATGTGCTGCCTCATTTGTATTTCCAGTTTTCCACTTACTTTCTTCTTCTACTTGGCCTACAGACTTCTGGATTCTTGTGTTATGTTACAGGAACGAACACATTCAAACTGGAAATATGTAGCTAGGAACTATGTAGAAAGGTATTCAAGCTCCATCTACCATAGTCTACAGGAAACTTGCAACGCCGAAGTCCACTTGTTAGTAACATCTTTCATACTACTTGCCCCTTGCTTCTGCATTTTCACACTATAAGGAGCGCTTGATTGATGATGTTCAAGCTTAATTTACTATTGGGTGTTTACTACAAAAAACTTGCAACATGCAAGTACTTGTTAAAACTGCCTATCCACAACACAAAATGAAGGGGGGTAATAAACTAAAAGACCTACTAGTAACATCGTCATGCTTACTAGCTTTGAAGTGAAAACAACAGGAAGATAATTCTAATTAAATAACCTCTTTCTAATCCATATTATGAAGCACAAAGGTCAGCACACTGCTTCGTTTGTTCTGCGTCATTAGTTTTCTCTTCCTCGAACTATAAGTTTCTAGGGCAAAGATGGAGAGATGGAAAATTAAATGTGTGGCGGTCCAGCCTTAAACACCTTGCTAGTTAACTAGTATCATATGATAATGCCAGTGCATAGACATAAAACCGTACATGTAACACAAAATCGCATTTCTCTAAGTGTCAGCCCGGTACAAGTTCACATCAAAGTATCAAACCCAACTTAGCTCAAATAAAGACTAAAAATATAAAGCATATGCAATAAATGAACTGACATCACAAGAGATGAATAAACTTACAGCTAAGGTGCAGGCAATAAGTCCAGGCTTTTCCCTGTAATCAATCCGAACACACAAAAGAACAAATGCTCCAACGTACCAGGGAATGGCACCAAGAAAGAAACCAATAATGAACCTTGCAAATAAAGACAGAAGATAATTAGAGAGCAAACAACAACTATTACGCCTCAGTCCCCAGTAAGTTGGGCCCGACTATTAAATCCTCCCTGACCATGTTTCTCCGTTTAATCTCATCTATTAGATCAAGTATATTTACTACCGGCCCATTAATGTGAGAATCCGGAATAGCCAGTAGCAAATTTTACATTAGGTTCCCATGTTGCAGAGTTGTTATTCATGTGTGCACTTACATTTTTGTTGCCCTAAGATTAAACATCTGACCTTGTTTTGTATCTTAACTAATAAGTTGCTAGTAACTGACTTTGGCGATGAAGAAGTTCCTAAACCAAAACAATGAACGTTACTTGAGGTTACATACATCGCACTTCACTCCTCGGACAAGAAAAATGATAAAATGAGGCCACTTACAAGAACCAACCAATCCCCATACCACAGCAAGGAAGCCGGTGCTCCCTTATAGGTCTACCTTCGGCAACAGCATAACCTACAATCAAGATAAAGCCAAAATGAGATATAACATACAAAACTTAAGAAAACCCTTGTTTTTTTTTTTATAACCATGGTGTCCCGCCAGCTTGGGCGCGCTTTAGTTCAACGTAATACCTACTAACTAAGTTTGTTCACCAAGGCTTGGCGGTGGGAAGAAATTTAAAAGTTCAATATATTCAAAACGAATATTCCAGTGGAACCCCTAAAATTTTTGAGTCAAGCATATATCACTAGAACATTCTTCTCGAAATAAAGGTCAATTTTGATTTAAATCCTCGTAAATATCGATAAACAATATGCATCAATATATGAACTCAATAATAACAAAGGAAAGGACCTTGAACGGTTTGATAACCGTGCTGATAATGATGAGGAGGAAGACCGGAGACAGACGGAGGAGGTATTGGCTGAGGAAACCCGAAAACCGGGTGAGATTGCGAAGGAGGAGGAGGAGGAGTTTGATAATTGGCGACTCCTTGAAAAGTTCCGTAGTAATAATTTCCCGGTAATGGTTCGCCGGATGGGGCCGTCGGTGCCGTTGACGGAGCGGGTCTGTTCATCTTCCCTCCTTCGTCGCTCGTCATCGTCTCCCTGTTTCGATTGATTGAAGAGTTAGGGTTTCGGATCAATAGAGAATTGTGATCACCGAATTTGGGTATAATTGATTATTCAGCTGTGCCGCTTCGATAATCAGGGACAGCTAATAAAATAGGTGGCCTAAAGTTAATATAATTAAGCTAGCGTTTCCACATAGATTTGGTTCAAACTTGAAATTTTGAATATTTATAGTTGAGTTGAAAAATAGTTTTGTTTGTGTTTGGGCATATATTTAAGTAGATGTTTTGTGACTGATAAAAGGTAAATTCAGATACTACTCTCCCAGAATTTGGAAATTTAAAATTTTAGTTTTCAAATTTTGCATAAATTATATGAACAAACAAAAATTTGAAGTAATATTTCAAATATTACTCTCAGATTCTATCTAAATTTTATGAACAAACGGGTAATACTTTTGAAGTTAAAATTAATTTTATACTAATAATACTTGAATTTGAAATTTATTGTTCTTTTCACAATCGATTTGTGCTAATTATTGGTTTGCGATGGACAATAGAATCAATTATCTTAATCTTTCTTGAGATATTATTTACTTTAAATAATATTTTACCAATTTTAATGGTGAAACACTTTTTGGATAATTACTAAAATAATCGGTCAACTCACTCTCTTTACTTTTCAATAACCTTTACCTTTTGTACTCACAGAGTACACTAAACTAATACATATTGTGTACAAATAATGTCATAATGTATACAAATAGTCTTCTCATATATACATAATGTTTACGCCCAATTTTCTAGGTATACAATCAGACTTAAAAGTTAAACACAATGTATACACTTATTTTTTTCAGTTATATTTAGTTTGTACATTTTTTTTATTGTGTATAAATATTGTATTATAATTGTGTTTACATTTACAATAGTACCATCAACAAAAAACAAAAGAAGAAGAAGAAGAAGTTGTAGCGGTGACCGGAGGAATTAGACGCAGTAGCGGCCGGAGGTAGGGGTGCCAATGAGAGGGAGGAGAAGAAGAAAGGGAAGATTAATTTTTTATGGGTATGAATTGGTGTTTATTTAAGGATATTTAAAAAAAAGGACTAATAAAATATATAAATTGAGCTTTTTCCCTTTTCCTGTTATTTTCATTTAGTTAAAACAACTGTTATATGAACTATTTACAAAAAATAAAACATTTAAAAAAAATCAAAATCTTTTATATGATTAAATTACATTATGAGTCCTATTGTCATTATTTCTACTTCTATAATCTTTTTAGCGCCAAATTTATAAACCGTCAAAACTATCACGTTTTAGGAAACATCCAAGATTAGGACAATATTTTCTCAAATTCTCATGTGCCTCCCGGATTTGGCTCCTCTCCATTACACCTTCTCTCCATTCCCCCAAGTGCATGTTTAGATGATTGACACTTGTCTTTTTTAAAATTTAAAGGATGAGATTAACTTAACTTAACTAATATTCTAACTATGGTTAATGAGTTATTTTAGGTAAACTCTCTCTTTAATTTTGGTAAAAAAAATCTCAACTCCCATAAATTTGGCCAATCATTTATCTTTTACATTCAAATATAATATCAGGTTAATGAAATAAAATTATATATTATACCCAACTTAATAATTTGTAATGCGTGATTATTTCTCTGCCTCTCCTTACAGCTCATTTAATTACTTGTATTTTATAACTCATCATTCTTTGATTTAATGGTTAAAAAAACGTATCTCAACTTAAAACTGTTTGTCAAATATTTTGATAAGTATTTGAAACTATCTATTATTCTTCTTATTTTGTTGGTTATACTAAACCATAGGACTTTTTACAAATACAATATTTAAAATTAGTAAGCAACACAACCATCAAATAAACTATCTTTGAATTTTTTAATTACATTGTCTGTTAATAGGCATAACTATTTTTAGTAATAATTTTCGTTTCATTTTTCAATTATAATACTTTTAAGGTACATGTTCTTATTTTATTGAACTTTTAATTATAATTTTGTTTTCATCTTTTAATTATAATACTTTTTAGGTATATAATATTATTTTATTGAGATAAATCTTATTCATATGATATTAAAAGAACGAGGATTAGAAATGATGATATTAATAGGTTCCTACATTTGTGGAAGTTTAGATTTTTTGTGGATAGTGATTTCCTAAAGTAACTCATTAACTATAGTTAGAATATTAGTTAAGTTAATTTAATCTCATCCTTTATATTTTGAAAAAGACAAGTGTCAATCATCTAAACATGCACTTGAGGGAATGGAGAGAAGGTGTAATGGAGGGGAGCCAAATCCGTGCCTCCCTTATGTTTTTATGTGTTACGGGAAAGTGCGTCCTCCATGTAATAAGCTAAAAGGAGAACAAAGTTTTTGTATAGGGTCACATGGTGCAATTCACAAGGACTTTCAGGTTTTGAGAAAAAAAAAAAAAAAAGGGAATTTGTGATGGACGATAAAACTAATACGTAATCGTTGTGTCTTTGACTATTTCAACTCTATTATTGCATCACATATTAATCATGTAAATTTCTACTAATACAGTTTTTGTATGCATCTATTCGCTGTCTAAGCTAAATTTTTTCGAAATGTGATGACTAAGGACAACCACAAAAGAAAAATAATATAAGTGCATAAATAATTTTAGAAAGTGATTTTAATAGTATATATATCGAGTCAAGTATTTGTCCTATCGTAAAAAGCAAAGACTTTTCTAAGTGAGGTAACTTAGATAGGGAAATCTCCAACTTTGCCCTAGACTCGGGTCACCCACGGTAGAAAAAATGAAACAAGAAACAACAAACAATGCCCTGAATATTACTTAGCTTTAGAAAGTGATTTTAGCTGTATCAATATCCGCACAAGTCTTAGTCCTCTACTTTTGGATGACTTATCCAAGCTACTAATCAAGCAAGCGACTGTATGAGTTAATAATGTAAAGGTGTTGTGGTTCCTATATAACCCTTTTTGTAGCTACGTTTGCAACAACATCAAAAGCATATATATCTAAAAGAAATATGGGGAATATTATTACTACTAAGTTATGGTTGTGGGTATTTTTTTTGGTGGTAACTAATGTGGCCAATGGGTGTTGGGAGGAAGAGAGAAGTGGTCTATTAGAGCTGCAGGCAAACATGATGAGTTCAAGTGGTGGAGTGTTGGCCGTTTGGGCAGGCTATAATGAGACCGGTTTTGTAGATTGTTGTTCATGGAACGGGGTAAGATGCAACTTAACGACAGGTCGAGTGACAGGTCTCGGTCTCGCACAAGGAAGGTTAGGATCAGGGGATGGTTGGAGATTTAATGCCTCTCTGTTTCTTCCATTCAAATCACTGCAAGTTCTTATATTGAAAGAAAATAATATTACGGGATGGGAAGAAAATGAAGGTTGGTCTCTTTTCGCCTTTGATGCATGTGTATATATACATGACTGTTGAATACTGAAACTATCGATTTTGTTATCCAGGGTTTGACAAACTATCGATATTGACCAACTTGAAAGTACTCGATTTGTCGCAAAATCCCCTCAATCTAAATGTTTTATCATCCTTGTGTTGGATTTCATCTCTTGAGGTTCTACGACTTGCTTATTCATCTCTTGATGTTCTACGACTTGCTACCCAATTCAGCATGCCAACGAATCAAAACAGTATACTCTATCCATTTCTTATACATATTCAATTAAAAGTTGATCTTTTGAAAACTGATGAGGCCAGTTCTGGACAACATTATGAAATAATACTAGTGTTTACTACTTTTTTCAGACCAAGGCAGTAAGAAATGTTCAGGGTTGAGCAATTTGAGGGTACTCTGGTTGGCAGGCTATGGAATCAACGACATCAGTATCCTTTCTGCATTGGGTATTCTTCCTTTCCCTATCATATCATATCAGATATGTGTATTAACTTATCAACGTAGCAGATTTTAAACTAGTATAAAAGAAAATAATTAGAAGTGAGTATAAGGAATGGACGAAATAAGACCAAGGCCTGTACAGTCTAATTATAGTCTATAGCAGCATCAAGAAGGATTATTTAATCATAAAGTTCCTTCCCGTTAATTATATCTCGAAAGGGACTTACAACAGAAGTCCAGAACATTGATAGTCTCTTTCTTTTTGTGTTACACCTATATAACAATGCGAATATTAATCGATTTTTTATTTTTCTTTTTTCGTTATATTGATTTTCTCCGCTAGCTAATGTTATCATAATAAAAGGGCAAAAGGGCAGTCCAGTCAGTGGCGTAACCCCTTCATCAAAACATTTTATTATATATATATGTATGTTTATATATAAAAAAATCACAATATTTAGTAAAAATAAAAAAAAGTGACACCGTTTTAAATATCAAAATTTCAGAATTTAGTAAACCACCTTGAGAAAGTTTAGAATGGTGAGGGCTTGGATCCCGATTGTAGCATAGCTTATCTTATTTTATTAAAAAATTTGAACTTCATCGCTTAAAGTATTAGACGTTAGTAGGAATTGAACCTACGATATTCTTCTAACTAAATAAGTACAAAATTACTTGTGTTAGGCTCCCTTACTTATACAATAATCAACAATAAACCTCTTTAAAAGTGATACCTCTTATAAAAAAATCCTATGTACTCCACTGAGTCCAATGCATTCACACAAGATTCGGGGAAGGGCCATCCCTAAAAAGTGTGACGTACACAGTCTAACCTAATGCAATCATCAGTGACTATTTACAAAGCTTGAACCCATTACTACCCTAATGAATTTCATAAATCAATGCAGGTCTTGGTACACATACTGGACTGAGGAGTTTAGAGAAGCTAAAGTTGAATAGCAATAACTTAAATTCCAGCATCTTTTCATCTCTCAAGGATATTCTTCCATCTCTCAAGCATTTGGATCTCGCAAACAATGAAATAGATGCAAAAATCGAAATGAGTGGTTGGTCAAGCTATCTAAAAGTACCTCAATTATCTTCCCATGTTGTTTCATTTATTTTGATTAATTACTTGTACCAGATATAACTGCATTGAGCAATTTGGAATTTCTGGATCTCCGGATGAACAACTTTGAGAGCTTTGTTGATACCAAAGGTACTAAAAATCCTTATCGTCGCTTTGCAAAAAAGCAAAAGTCTATGTTAACCATAATATAATACTATAAAAAAGGAAAATATAATCATCATGGACTAAGAGATATTAAAAGCTCCAACTATTATTTGGATCAAGACTAATGCGGGGAAAACTACACAAAAGTACAAGTTATGAACCTTAATTAAGCCATCCTAGAGAATAAAAAGTCACTTCGGTGCACGAAGCATTACTACTTGAACTCGTGACATATATGTCATCCTAGATAATCAAATACAAATTACTCTTATATATATATATATATATATATATATATATATATATGTAACAAAAGATATGATTTATTTATGCATCACTTAACAGGTAGCAAAAGCAAGAGTTCTCTACGGAATATACGCCTTGGACGTTCTTATTCCAACTCGACAAAAGTTTTACAATCCTTAAAATCATTCCCATCTCTTCAGTCGCTTTCTTATGAATATACTGATCTCACTGCTCCGTCCACAACTTACGGTAAGCTCTAACTCATAGTGATTATTCTTACTATTACCACTTTATTTGTTGTTGCTTTCTCTTACTTTCTTTTTCTTTGACTGATCTCTCCTATAAGCACTAAGAAATCTAAGTACTCTGGAGTACTTATACTTGGAGGAGTCTGTTTTAAATGAGAACTTTCTCCCAAGCATTGGACAAATGACTTCTATTAAAGTGCTGAATATGGCTTTCGGTGGCTATTATGGCTCCCTCCCCAGTCAAGGTAGCAAGGGTTCTCTCTTTTTCTTTTCCTAATGCCTACATTTCCATGACTTTATTAGCTCATGTGACATGCTTCATATACTGTATTAAGTAACTTATAGGTATAAAGACTGTTCTTTAATCTATCCATTAGTTTAGATATAGTTTTGCTATATGTCATCTGAACTTATTAAAATTGTATAGGTTGGTGTGAACTCAAAAACGTTCAAGAGCTGGACTTTACACAGAATTTTTGGGGGAACACTACCTTCATGTCTTGGGAACTTGACATCACTTCGATGGCTGAGTTTGGAAGGGAACTACATGAGTGGAAATATGGCCTCGCAATATCCTATTTGGAGGAGACTTGCATCACTTGAGTACCTGGATATAAGTGCTAACCAATTTGAAGTTCCACAGTCATTCAAGCAGTTTTCCAACCATTCAAAACTGAACTACTTGGATGTTCGTTTTAATACTATTATTATAGACACTGAATATCAAGAGAGGTTTCCAAACTTCCAGTTGCAACTTCTTGCTATCGCGGGATGCAGAAACCTTCAAAAACTGCCTGCTTTCCTTCGCTATCAGTATAACCTGAGAATTCTTGATATAAGCAGGAATCAATTGAAAGGAAACTTCCCAACCTGGTTGTTAGAGAATAACACCAGACTTGGAGGCCTTTATGCTAGAGATAATGCTTTCATTGGATCGTTGAGGTTGCCATCCAGTCCTCACCTCCATCTAGTGACCATTGACGTTTCTAATAACAAACTAACTGGAAATATTCCAGCAAACATAAGTTCAGTGTTTCCAAAACTTGGTAGTCTGAACATGTCACACAATTTGCTTGAAGGTCCTATACCTTCCAAGGTTAGCGGCATTCATTTGGAATTGATAGACCTATCTCACAATTTCTTGAATGGAGAAGTTCCTAGTGATCTGGTAATTGGTTCTCCACTTTTGAATTACCTTAAGTTGTCAAATAACAAGTTGAAAGGGCAAATTTTTCCCAAGGATGTCCAACCACAGATACTGTTATTTCTTTATTTGAACGACAATAACTTTGAGGGACCACTACCTACAAACATTTTTCTCAGATCCCTTTTTGTACTGGATGCTAGCAGCAACAATTTCATTGGAGAGATTCCGAAATGCATTAGAGATAGTAAAAAATTGGTAGAACTTGATCTATCCAAAAATCAGCTTGAAGGCTCAATTCCAGTTGAGATTTGCAATTTCAAATATATTCGGGTCTTAGCTATGTCGGGGAATAGACTTTCAGGCACGATTCCTTCTTGTGTGCATTCTTTACCCCTTGAACACATCCATCTAGAGCACAATCAGTTGGGAGGTGAACTTGAATATGTACTCTCTGACTTCTCTTCTCTGCTAACATTGGATCTTGGCTACAACAATTTTACAGGACATATCCCACACACCATAGCCTCACTTTCCCAGCTGAACTTCCTTCTCCTCAACAATAACCAATTGGAAGGAGAAATTCCAACACAGATTTGTCTTCTGAACAGGCTATCCATCATGGATTTGTCTTGTAATAAGCTTTATGGTCCGCTCCTTCATTGTTTTGGTAACTTGACACAAGCAAAAATTGGTGAAACAGAAAGTGTCTTTTATCCAATCAGTTCCGCGCATACGTGGTTAAGTTTTTTGGGTTGGATAACTTCAACAAGGCACTACCACATTAGCCATGGATTTCTAAGTGACAAATCTCAGATGGATGTGGAAACCCAAGTCGAGTTTTCAACAAAACGGAACTCGTACACTTATAAGGGAAGCATTTTAAGATATATGTCAGGTATTGATCTCTCAAGTAACAGATTAACTGGTGAAATTCCATTTGAGCTAGGGAACTTGGGCAAAATACATGCACTGAATCTATCACACAACCATCTCATTGGAAGAATCCCTGATACCTTCTCCGGCTTACATGAAGTTGAGAGTTTAGACCTTTCCTACAACAGCTTCAACGGGAGAATTCCTACTGGCCTACTTGAGCTAAAATTTTTGGCGATTTTCAGTGTGGCATACAATAACTTATCTGGTGCGATACCACAATTCAAAGGTCAGTTTGGAACTTTCGACAAAATCAGCTATGTGGGGAATCCTTTGCTTTGTGGTTATCCATTAGACAATGATTGTAGCGGTACTAAACTGCCAAATATCTCTAGTAATGGCAGTGAGGAATCTGAAGGCTTTATGGATGAGGAAACTTTCTACATCGGCTTTGTTGTCTCTTATGGAGCGATCTTGCTTGGAATAGCTGCAGCACTCTGCTTCAATCCTTATTGGAGAAGAGCATGGTTTAGGCTTATTGAGGTGTTAATGTTCAGTTCTTACTATTTTCTCTTAGACAATGTTGTTAGTCCCTTCAAGAGTAGATGGTGCAGGAATTTTCGTTAGGTAATTGCTTTTCATTCTTGTTGTATACTATCATATCATTATTGATGCTATTTTCTTTGATCAATCTTCATACAATAGCGTATGGAGCGATCCCATATTTAAATGTGCCTCTTGGAGAAATGAAAAATGCACAGTCCAATGCAGCGGTATGCATACCTTGCTTTTAGTCATATATATTTGCACATATATAAGTTGCTTTCACTTTTGTTTTCACTCGTTTTACCAATAGTAGTAGTCTACCACCATAAGCGTGGAATTGATTTTAAGAAAGAGGAGAATTTGAAACTTCTATATTTCTGAAAGCAAGATTAATTTTCCCATTATTTTGTATAATAATGGATATCGTCCAATTCATCAACAATAATCTTTCGAATTATTTTGTCACAATGAGTTTTTAGTAGGTGCTTGGCCGTAAATATCAAAAAAGAATTTGAATCTTTTTTTTGAAGTTGAGTTAAAAAATTATTATATTTAAAAGTATTTAAACTGTATTTTACTTCGAATTTTTTTTTTCATAAAATCATAAGGTTTGATGAACAAACAAGTTTTTCATTTGACCGATGGATTGCATTGAGGAGCATGACATCGAGCACTAAAAGCATGTAGGTGCTGATATATGGAAGGAATGTTTGACTAATGTTGGTTACTTATTTCACTATTACTCTCAACTGAACATTATTTTGTTTCTTTTTAAACAAAATCAATATTTTGTGTTGACTACTTGACCACTCAAATTGGAGCAACATAGCTAAATCACCACTTTCTAATTAAGAATACTTGATGCAACTGATATCAGGTTCCTCGTTTTACCCGTTTTGTTTGTGTCACACCCTTTTTTTCCGCGCGCCCGCTTGGGAGACTGTTTCGGGTTTAGGAAAGCGCTTATGGGATTTTTTTTTACGATTATTTGGCGCTATCCCGAGCTAGGGTTTCCATTTAAGGAAGTGACGGTGTTTTCAAGGTACGAATTGTTTATTTAAAATTCGGAGTCGCCACTTGACAAGTTTAAGGTGTGCCAAGTCACCCAAAGGGTACCTTGGAACACCTGTGACTCGTTAGTGGTCTGCGTTAGAGTTCCGGGTAAGGACCTCGGTTGACTCTCGGGAAGGGGTTAGGCACCCTCGAGTCCTGTGTCGAGCACAGTTGCTTTTATTGACGCATTCCGGCTATATGAAATATTTATTGTACCTGCCTTTATTTATTTCCCTTTGCTACGCTTTGATCTATTATTATTTTATTTCTATTTATTTATTTATTTATTTTTTTATTTTAGTGACTCGGCTGAATATTTTCGCGCAGGCACTTCACCCGTTCGAAACCTTATCAGCCTTGATTTGAGTCTCCAAATTTATTATTGTATTATTTTGGTCAAACGCGAACTCATGATTCAGCTTGATTTTATATGTATCGCATTTAATTTCAACTTCTCTTTTTTTTTTTATTTATTTATTTAAATACGACTTAGTTCAATACGTACAATTGTAATTTAAGCCGGATATGGTCGCGCAGGCACTTCGCCCGTTCGAGATCTTCCGATTTTAAATAAATCATACTTTAACTGATTATGTATTTAAAATAACTAAAACACTTTCTATTTATGACTTATCTTGACTTGCGTAGCCCTTATCTTCACTTTAATCCGTATCAACGTTGTTTACTTATACTTAGACTAACATTAGCGGACTATAATTTTAACACAATGAAAATATACAGTTCCCTTTGTTCTATATCTTAAGGATGTCTATCCTTTTATATTCTACTATTGGTTGCTAATTTATTTAAAGTGGCTTTAGATTTGGGTCAAGTTTGCACCTTTGGGCTTTTGGTTACATCAAATCCATTTAGCGTGTCATGGCCACATCTCAAATTCATAGACATATATACATACCTAAATATAATGTTCACGTAACCTTTTATTTGTATTCACGTAACTCATGAACTTTAACAATAGAAAATGGCACCATTGTGACTAAGCAAGAGCAGAATATTGTTAATAGAACAAACGATCTACTGCAATTGGACCAACTTTGTAATTTTGGGCTAAAGCCCAACTGCCTGTTTTATGTCATATTGAGATTTGCAGCCTACCTACGTTACAAGTATTTGCACACAATGTCCCATTTACCTATTTGTCTCAATATTGGCCAGATTTACAAAAAAAAAACTTATTGTTAACCCAATTTTATCTAATTTTCGCCTTTTGAATTTTTCATTGTAAAAAAGGTTACACATACTAACTCATCTCTTATTTGAGCCTAATTTTCTGAAAAGACATGGCAAGTAATGCTGCCTTAAAAGAATTTGCATAAAACAGTCATATTTTGCTCAAATTTCAGATCTGTACCAAAGTGATATAATGGTGTCATTTGCGCAAAATTTTCAGTTTGTGAAATAATACACTAATAGCTAATCAATAAACATCCAACATAATCTTAGCATTCAATAACATAACTTCAAATATGGCTGATTTTCTCATAAAATAAACTATAAAATGAAAGTTTACCTAGTGTAGATAAACTTTAAACCAAGGAAAGCCAAAGCCCACTCCAAAGCCTAAGGCAAAAAACCAGCATCCAACAGCAACAAACTCACACCAGCTTAAGACCCTTGCTATCAACCAGTTATCTTTCTTTCTTCCCTTTTTTCTAATGTATTTTGCTATTTTTCTTTTACTTTCAGATCTATTTTTTGAAAGTAGTTGAGAGAAAAATAAATGCCAGCATTCAATGTGTTCTGGCTCTTTTTATGTGTAGTAAATGAACTCTTTTTATAGAGGAGAGAGGAGGGTAGAGATGCTGGACAGCTGGGGACCCAAGACCCAAAGCAAAGTTGCTTTTTCAGAGAAGGTCAACAGGCCTGCTTAGGCCATAAATGCAAAGTTCAACCTTTGCTCGAAATGGAGGGACTGGCAGGGAGGAGTAAACTGTGGTGCCAACTTTTTACCATTCTCGGCCATGCCAAATCTGCCTCATTAATGAGGCAGATTTCCCCTCCTTCTCCCTCACTTTTAAGGCTAAAGAATCTGAAAATTTGAACTAAAGGCTGACCTGAAATAATAACAAAAACTAAAGCCAAAACTCTTATTTGACTTAACTTGACCCACTTCTTACTTTTCAGATTACAAACAAAGGGATTAAATCCATAGCAAAACTCTAATTAGACCCTTTATGCTAACTTTAACTTCCTAATTTCTACTAAATTAGTGCCAGAATCCCATCTAGAAAACTAACTACATCAAGCATTGAAAAGGGATGAACCAGGCAACAAATGCACAATTGAGAGCTTAAGCAAGTTCCATGTTTAGTGACTTTCCGCACCATTTGCACAACTTTAACTAATCAACAGTAAGCATTTCTCATACGAAACATAATTAAGGGACATCATTTCACACTTGAACAGGACCAAAACACTTCAAGACATGATTCATCTCCTAGCAATTAACCTCATGGCTAGATCAGTTTACTTACTTGAGGAAATGGAACTTCCAACAGTACATGAGACTACAAACAGAACCATAAACATTTACTCTTGAAAACAAGTAATGAATTAACGAGAAGACGAAACTTTCAATAACAAAGAAAAAATCAATTTCATACTTCAATTCAAACTAAAACTATGATTCCAGATGATCTCGAACGAAAGAGTCATACTTCACACACATTGGAATATCGTATTTACCATCACTTAAAGTTCTAGGCAATAGCATTCTTAAAACTGACACCATCTATATAAACGAAAAGAGAAAGAACAAGGACTTTCGTCTAACCCATTCAGAGCACTGCACCATCACTTCGCAACCATCACAGACTGCTTCGCCTCACCTCTGTGTTCCCATCACTGCCTCGTCGAGCCACTGCTTTAGCTTCATTGTCGCGCACAAACTGCCTCGCTTCATCACTGCCTAGCATTGTACAACCACCACAGCAGTATCATCGCTTCCAGAACACCATCTTTCCAAAACTCCAAGCAACATCACAGCCCGTCGCCTATCATCATCACCACCCGACGTCACCAGGAAACTGCCTCGCGCCCTACACCGCTGCTATATCGTCTCCTCAACACCTCTCGGCTAATCCAAACACAACACAGCCTCCTCCTCAACATCATCATTAAAAGAAAAGAAAAAGAATGTGAGAAGAAGTAGTGGGAAACAGAAAAATGGATGAAAGGGAAAGGGAAACGGGGACGGGGTTCGGGAAAAATGGGGATGGGGTTTGGAAAAATGGGGATGTGAGGGTGAACGGGGTGGAGACGAAAAGAAGGAGAAAATAAAACTCACCGGAAAGAGAAAAAGTCGCCGGAACTCCGACTTTCAAAACCCGATCTACACCAAACGGTTGGGATTTTGTAGAATGCGAGTTGAAAAATGGAACCAGGGAGCCAAAAGGAGTCGAGTGATGTATTTTGTACTTTTTCCGGTGGCCGGCCGGCGGTGGTCGACGGTGGCCGGCCGGCGGAGCTGCGGTGGAGCCGCGGCGGAGCGATTTCCGGCGGTTTCCTATGAATTTTGGCAAGAATTTGCCTATATCTGTGATTTGTGTCCAAAAGTGCCAAAAATGGCAAAGGAAATGGTTATATATCTCGGCTTTGGGCCGGATCAGAGGGAAATGGGCTCGCGGATATGGGCTGATTTTTTTTTATTAATAACCAATAGCCTATATTGCTAATTAAGATACGACCGACACGAAATATTAATCCATCACTAGGTGAAGGCATAATAACATATAAAATGTCGTATTGAAACTAAACACACATAATTCTATTATTATTATTATTATTTTTAATTTTCTGGTATTTTTACCTAATAGATTAAATTGAAACGGCTAAATGGAGGCTGGAATCTAGCAAAAGAATCACACAACCATTAAAACAACTATTATACGTATTTTGGTATTTAAGTGCCAAAATTGGGTGATTACAGCTGCCCCTCTTTGTTCGAGAACATGAAGAGTTTTCGGACAAAGACGTAATCAACAACTAATTTTGGCTTTTCGGTTCTAACCGAGAACATGCAAAAAGGGTGACCGTACCTTGACCTTTGGTTCTAACCAAGAACAAGGCTACCTACATATCCCCGGACTAAGGAATCAGGTCAGTGTAGTTCCTTACGTGCGGTAGCTGGGACTACCGCATTCAAACAGACACTGGACTCTTCTAGACTAACAATAAGCACTTTCGAGACATACACGGACTAACCCTAGACACTTTCAGAACTAACTGGGACTGACTCGACGCTCCTAGACTTACCCGGACTGACACAAGACACTTTTGACACACTAGAGTTGTTGCTGCTGGTCACTGGTTGCTTGCTGATCGGCGGTCATTGCTTTACAGAGAAAATGAAAGTACAACATTGAAAATGTAAAGTTACAATTCCTATTCTAAGTCTTCATGCTTCCCAAGATGAGCTTCTTGGTTCTTGCTCCCCTCACTTGTTAAAAATAAACCACCGCTCTTGGTTCAGGTGGGTCTTGCTCTTTGTAGAAAAGATAAACCCCCGATCTTGGCTCAGGTGGGTCTTCCCTCTTTGCAGCATGGATTCCCTCGTTCTTCAGGTGGGCGCCTGGACTTCTTTACAACTACTCCCTCATTCTCCAGGTGGGTGCCTTGACTTCTTTACAGCTACTCCCTCATTCTCCAGGTGGGTGCCTCGACTTCTTCACAACTACTCCCTCATTCTCCAGGTGGGTGCCTCGCCTTCTTTACAACTACTCCCTCATTCTCCAGGCGGGTGCCTCGACCACTTTACAACTACTCCCTCATTCTCCAGGTGGGTGCCTCGACTTCTTTACAACTACTCCCTCATTCTCCTGGCGGGTGCCTCGACCACTTTACAACTACTCCCTCATTCTCCAGGTGGGTGCCTCGACTTCTTTACAACTACTCCCTCATTCTCCAGGTGGGTGCCTTGACTTTCTCTAAACTACTCCCTCATTCTCCAGGTGGGTGCCTTGACTTCTTTACAACTACTCCCTCATTCTCCAGATGGGTGCCTTGACTTTCTCTAAACTACTCCCTCATTCTCCAGGTGGGTGCCTTGACTTCTTTACAACTACTCCCTCATTCTCCAGGTGGGTGCCTTGACTTCTTAAATATTACTCCTTTATGAATGCTGTTTCTGACTTGAAAACTGACATTGTCACTCTTGAAATTGGTGCTCAGGCGAGATTTGATGATCTTGAAATCTGCCTACCGTCTGATGATCTCCTTCATAGTGCAAATTCTCAACACGTCAATTTGCGATCGAGAGATGATTTGGCTTCCATTATCCAGGCGGATCCTGACCATGCTCTGCTACAACTGCAAAACAGGTAAACAATTTTGCAAAACTTTCTTTTGCTCGTTTTGATGTTATTTTGATTGAAAAGTGAAGAAATGGGAAAGATTTCGGACAAAAGGACTCCGAACGAAATGATGTCCTTTTGGAGATGTAAAAGAAACTTATCTGAAGGTGGCAGTGACGACCCTAATAACATGACATGCTTCTGGTCCTCAAAACCTTGATCATTCACAAACAGTTCTTCCTCGATCTTTCTCCAGTTGGAACATTCAGTCATGACCACTTTCCAAACCCATCTCGATGACATTTACGAAGACCCTCATTCGGTTAGCAGTGCCCCTTTCGGGGTTTTCACCAACTAACCTCTCTCTTTGTTCTTTTATCTCACTGTTTGTCATGCGGCGCCTTTTCAGGTTTTCACCGGCAAGACTTCATTTTCTTTCTTCTTCTTTTTTTTTCCTCTTTTTCTCTTTCTTTTTTTTTTCTTTTTGCTGATGATAATGTCTTGGGCGCTCTGAGCCCTTTCCTGATTTTGAGACTGAAATGCCAAACGTCTCATGAGCATGTGAAAAGATGGTAAGAATAATAGAAGTTTGTTTTTATTTTGTTGACGAAATAAAATAAAAACAAACTTCTGCCCCAGTTTAGCAAAACTGCGGATTTGGATTTTCTTTGAATTTGGCCGTAAACTTGGAGGCAAATTTTGCGTCGATATGAGATGGGAAAAGGGAACTTTCTCCTATTTTGACCGCACCAGAATGGTTGCCTACGTATCCTTTTGAGAGGAATCAGGTCAGACGTAGCTCTGGCAACTTAATGCCAAAATTTGTTGTTTTGAATCTTTCTTTCATTCATTCAATTTCATTACAATTACAGGATTCCCAATAAGGGTTCACAAAAGCAATACAAAGCCAAAGGCTAACAAAAGGGATACATCATCTGGATAAGGGAAACAAAGACTTTCACCATCCCAATCCAAGGACATCAAATGTAGTACCTCTTCACTGCATCAGCATTAACAATCATTTCAGCCATCGTGCCTTCGATGTCTGTCAAGAATAGAGCACTATTGGGCAACACCTTCTTCACCACATACGGTCCTTGCCAATTTGGAGCAAACTTGCCCTTCGCTTCTTCCTGATGTGGAAAGATGCGCTTCAAGACTACCTGGCCTTCACTGAATTTGCGTTGGCGCACTTTCTTGTTGTATGCTTTGGCCATTCTCTTCTGATATAGTTGACCATAACATACTGCATTTAGCCTTTTCTCGTCGATTAAAGCCAATTGTTCCAAGCGGGATTTGACCCATTCAGTATCCTCGATCTCAGCTTCAACAATGATTCTCAAGGATGGTATTTCGACTTCTGCCGGAATGACCGCTTCAGTCCCATACACCAGTTCATATGGGGTCGTGCCTATTGAGGTGCGCACAGTTGTGCGATAACCCAGAAGAGCAAATGGCAACTTCTCATGCCAGTCTCGAGATCCTTCCACCATTTTTCGAAGGATCTTCTTGATGTTTTTGTTTGCAGCTTCGACCGCGCCATTTGCCTTTGGCCGGTATGGTGTGGAGTTTCTATGCACAATTTTGAACCTTTCACATACCTCTCTCATCAAATGGCTGTTCAGATTAGCCCCATTGTCGGTGATGATGGTATTGGGAATACCGAACCGGCAAATGATGTTTGAATGAACAAAGTCGACCACAACTTTCTTGGTTACCGACTTGAATGTCGCCGCTTCCACCCACTTAGTAAAATAGTCAATGGCGACCAAAATGAATCTATGCCCATTCGATGCCTTTGGTTCTATCGGGCCAATGACATCCATCCCCCATGCTACGAAAGGCCAAGGAGCGGACATTGTGTGGAGCTCTAAGGGAGGTGAATGTATCAGGTCGCCGTGCACTTGACATTGGTGGCATTTCCGCACGAACCCTATGCAATCTCGCTCTATGGTGAGCCAAAAATAACCTGCTCTTAAGATCTTCTTGGCTAACACATAGCCATTCATGTGTGGTCCACAGATTCCCGAATGCACCTCGTTGAGAATTCTTGAGGCTTCTTGTGCGTCCACACATCTCAACAGTCCCAGATCTGGGGTTCTCTTGTACAACACCCCTCCACTTAAAAAGAAACCATTTGCAAGACGGCGGAGGGTTCTTTTCTGATTGCTCTCTGCCAGCGCTGGATACTCTCCATTCTTGATGTAGTTTTTGATGTCCAGGTACCATGGCTCGCCATCCAGTTCTTCTTCAACCATGTTGCAATAAGCATGTTGATCCCTAACTTGAATCTCGAGAGGATCAATGTGAGTCTGGTCAGGATGACTAAGCATGGACGCTAACGTAGCCAAAGCGTCTGCCAACTCATTGTGCATTCTTGGGATATGCCTGAATTCAATGGAATCAAACCTTCGGCAAAGCTCTTCCAGATACTGCTTATACATGATGAGTTTCACGTCTCGAGTTTCCCATTCACCCTTGATTTGATGTACTAGTAGGTCGGAATCTCCAAGCACTAGTAGTTCTTTGATGTCCATATCTATCGCCATGCGTAGACCCATGATGCAAGCTTCATATTCTGCCGTGTTATTGGTACACCAGAAACGAAGTTGCGCAGCCGCCGGATAATAGTGACCTGTCGGGGATATGAGAACAGCCCCAATACCATCGCCCTTGGAGTTAGAGGCCCCATCAAAATAGAGCTTCCAATAATGATCATCTTCAGAAGGCAACTCCTCAATTGTGCCTACATCTTCATCAGGAAAGTATGTCTTAAGAGGTTCATACTCATCATCCACTGGATTTTCGGCCAAATGATCGGCCAAAGCCTGGGCTTTCATTGCAGTTCTGGTGACATAAACTATGTCGAACTCTGTGAGTAACATTTGCCACTTGGCAAGCCTTCCTGTTGGCATAGGCTTTGAAAAAATATACTTTAGTGGATCCATCCGGGATATGAGGTAAGTAGTGTATGACAACAAATAATGCCTCAACTTCTGTGCTACCCATGTGAGGGCACAACACGTTCTTTCCAGCAAAGTGTACTTGACCTCGTAATCCGTGAACTTCTTGCTCATGTAGTAGATTGCCTGTTCTTTTTTCCCCGTGGCATCATGTTGCCCCAGTACGCAACCAAACGAATTGTCCATCACCGACAGATAGAGGAACAAAGGTCGTCCTGGCTCTGGCGGGACCAGCACTGGTGGATTTGACAGGTACTGCTTGATTTGGTCAAAGGCCGCTTGACACTCCTCAGTCCACTTAACCGCCGCATCTTTCTTCAGCAGCTTGAAGATTGGCTCACACGTGGTGGTGAGTTGAGCGATGAACCTACTGATGTAGTTCAATCTTCCGAGGAAACTCATAACTTCTTTCTTGTTCTTTGGCGGAGGCAACTCTTGTATAGCCTTGATCTTTGAAGGATCCAATTCAATACCCCGCCTGCTAACAATCAAAACCCAACAACTTTCCAGCTGGAACACCGAACGCACATTTGGCCGGGTTCAACTTCAAATTGTACCTTCTGAGTCTTTCAAAGAATTTCCTGAGGTCTTTAACATGATCCTCTACCGTTCTTGATTTGATTATCACATCATCCACATACACCTCAATTTCTTTGTGTATCATATCGTGGAAAACAGTTGTCATGGCTCTCATGTACGTTGCCCCAGCGTTCTTCAAGCCGAACGGCATGACCCTGTAACAAAAGGTTCCCCAGGGCGTGGTGAATGCTGTCTTCTCGGCGTCATCCTCATCCATCAGGATCTGGTGATATCCGGCATAGCAATCCACAAAAGATTGGATCTCATGTTTAGCACAATTGTCTATGAGAATGTGAATATTAGGCAAAGGAAAATTATCCTTGGGACTGGCCTTGTTCAAATCTCGATAGTCAACACAAATTCTTGTCTTCCCATCTTTCTTCGGCACCGGCACAACATTGGCCAACCAAGTGGAATACTGAAGAGATTGTATCACCTTCGCAGATAGCTGCTTCATGATTTCCTCATGGATTTTCTTGCTCATTTCTGTCTTGAATTTCCTCCGTAGCTGCTTGACCGGAGGGAAACCAGGATTAATTGGCAACTTGTGAACCACCAAATCTGTGCTCAAACCGGGCATGTCATCATATGACCAAGCAAACACGTCTCTATAGTCAAACAAGACTTGGACTATGTCATTTTTCACTTTTGGTGCAGCGTGCATGCTTATCTTGGTTTCCCTAACATCGTCAGGGGTTCCCAAATTTATATTTTCTGTGTCATCCAAATTGGGCTTAGGCTTGTTCTCAAACTGTTCTAATTCCCCATTTATTTCACTCTCAGCTCCCTCCTCATCATATTCTTTCTCAAACATTTCTTCGGTATCCGTCCTTTCCATATCATCTACCTCCTCAACTGTTACTTCATGATCACTCCACCCATCAACATGTATTTCCTCAATTTTTGGTTGATTCATTGAGACCAAGTTAAACTGTGTGTTTAGATCAGGGCGTGATTTCAGCATGCATGTCATGTTATTAAGGCCATCAGAAACATAGCTACAGAAAGAAATAAGAAATAAAAATCAGGAAAGTAAAGAGATAGAATAAGGAGACAAGAACATGTCTTGCTTTTCATTGAATTTGAAAGATAAAAGGGTTTGACATCATAACGAGCAAAATAAATACACTTGGATTACAACCCTTAGAATAACCAAGTATACAGAAAGGATAACAAAACTTGCTACCAATAGCCCCTCCTAGTGGGGAGAGGCATGGATTCCCAGTTGTTCAGCTTCACATCAGGGCCAATGTCCTGGATTTCTGCATTGCTAGATCCTTCGCCAGTTTGCACCATGTTGATGCCAAAGACGTGCCTCAGATCGGCCAGGAGCTTCTTTTGTTCTTCGGTCTCCTCAGCATTCTTGGAAATAGACTTGCCCCCGTTGGACCTCGTGAAAGACTGAGCGAGGCAAGGGACAGGCTTCTCAAGGGACCATTCTTGTTTCTTCATCTTCCTAGCTCTTGCTCTGTCTGCAGCTGTGGGCTTGTATCCCAGACCCCAGGTACCTCGAATGCCAAGTGGATTGATTGGATGCGACATTCCTTGAAGTGATGCCCCGAGACCCTTTTCTGGTCGAAAACCGTGCTTCAACATTTCTGTAGCCATCATGACCGCCGCTTCTGACAATCTTGCTTGGGGCAAAGGTTTGCCTTCAGGAACCTCTTCCACATTGACTGCTTCAAAGGCTTGGTACATCAGAGTTGGGCTATCATTGGTGACCTCGATAACTGGAATGGATGGGTCCTTATAGATTGACAGATCTCCCTCTCCGTGTACTATGATCATCTCACGGTTCCACTCAAACTTCACAGTCTGGTGCAAAGTTGACGGTACTGTGCCCGCCATATGAATCCAGGGCCTTCCCAACAGTAGATTATAAGACGAATCCATATCGAGGACTTGGAAGTCAATAGCAAAGTCCACAGGCCCAATTGTCAATGTCAGCTCGATCTCACCAATTGACTGTCTTTTTTCTCCATCAAAAGCACGGATACTCATAGTATTGGTTCGAATTCTATCCACATTGATTTTCAATCTTTTCAAAGTAGACAGTGGGCAAATGTTCAGACCAGACCCACCATCAACCAGCACTCTCGTGACGTAAGAGTTGTCACACTTAACAGTCAGATGCAGAGCTTTGTTGTGGCCTGTGCCTTCCATAGGCAATTCTTCATCAGTGAAAGTGATCCTGTTGACTTCAAAGATACGGGCAGCAACAGCCTCCAAGTTACCAACAGTCATTTTATCAGATACATGAGCTTCATTCAGGATTTTCAAAAGAGCATGACGGTGCGCCTCAGAATGCATCAGCAGGGACAATAAAGAAATTTGAGCAGGGGTCTTCCTCAGCTGCTCCACAATAGAGTAATCTTGCACTTTCATCTTCTTTAGAAACTCTTCCGCCTCTTTCTCAGTGACAGGCTCCTTGACTGGACCCTGATTTTCCCTAGCTTGCCTTGCCTTTCTTAACTCTTCCGGGGTAAAGCACCGCCCAGAACGAGTTATACCGCCCACTTGTGTCGTTTCTGCTACAACCTCCTTTCCCATGTACGTTACCACTGCCTGGGCATAGTTCCATGGGACAGCCCTGTTATCTGTCACATGGAACTGGGATGCCCTCTTTATGACAATGGGCTCGCGCATTGCGTTCAAATCATCTCCCCGGGGTGCATTTTTTATAACCAACTTCGGTTTGGTAGCAGAATCCGCTTCCCCTTCCTTGCTGATGGCCCTTGAGATCACCAACTTTGGCTTCTCAGTCAACCTTTCCCCTTTCTCAACAGCTCGTTTCAATGTTAACACGGGCTTATCCAACTGGACAGATGGCTTTGTTCCTCCGGACACCACAACAGGACTTGTCTTTGAAGTGATATGCATCTTTTCCACCCCAATAGTTATTGCATCGACTGACACTATTGGCCTTGCAGATTCGCTTTCAAATCCCCCTGTGCATGCATATACCATGTGTACATCATGGACTGGCAGAGGATTGCGATTAATGTTTGGCGTTTCTGCATCTTCAATCACGATTTGGTTGTTGTCGATCAAATCCTGCACCACTCTCTTGAGATAGTAGCAATCTTCTGTATCATGCCCTGGTGCGCCCGAGTGGTAATCACAATGTCGAGAATGATCCACTTTGCCAGTAGGATTCATGTTTCCTTGAATAGGTTTTATCATGTTCAAGGCCCGCAGTTTCTCAAAGATACTGGTGTAGGATTCTCCGATTGGCGTGAATTCTCTCTTCTTCTCTTCTCGAGCCTTCTTGAATTCAGCTCTCGGACGAAAGCCTGCCGGACCTCTTGGTCGGTAAGTAGGGTTAGGTGGAGCCTGATAGTGATTATGTGGAGCTTGGTGGATGGGATATGTAGGCTGTGGGGCTGGTGCGCGCCATTGCGGATAAGACGTTGGGGCATATGGCTGCGCAGCGTGTACAGAGTACTGGGGTGGAGGTATGGAGTATTGTGCATTTTGTGGCGGGTAATAGTGTTGTAAATAGGGTGTTTGTGGAGCTTGGTATGAATTAGCTTGACTGTATCGCTCATCATTCCACCTTCGTGGACCCGACCCTACCATGGCCACATCTTCTTTCTTCTTCTTACCGAACCCTGCTGCCCCTGTCTGCACAGCCTGTGTGGTCGCCTTTAGTGCAGTCTGGCTCACAATCTTGCCAGCTTTGACTCCTCTCTCAATCATTTCTCCCATCTTGACGACTTCACTAAACGGTTTCCCAAAGGCGGCGATCAGTGAACCATCGAACGCCTCATCCTGCGCCTCAATGAACAAACGGACCATGTCATCGTCCGGGATTGCGGGGCTCACTCGAGCGGCCTGCTCGCGCCATCTGAGGGCGTACTCCCTAAAGCTTTCGCTTGGCTTCTTTTTTATCGCATCCAAAGAGGACCGATCTGGCAAAACTTCAATGTGGTACTTGTACTGGTCGTAGAACGCCTGTGCCATATCCTCAAATGATAACCATTTAGTTAAATCCTGCCTCATGAACCATTCGGCAGCTGCGCCTCCCAAGCTTTCAGAAAAGTAGGCTATCAACAGTTTGTCTTTCTTGACCCCTCTCATTTTGTTGCAGTAGGTTTTCATATGAACCCTTGGATCTCCTTGCCCGGTGTATAGATCAAACTTTGGCACTATGAACCCATCTGGCAATTGCAATTCAGGGTAGGGGCAAAGATCCTTGAAAGAGATGTCAGTATGATCTCCATATCCTTGAATGGTCCTCACCGCTTGTTCTAGGCCCCTCATCTTTCTTAGAACCTCGCTCTCATCAAGCTTTCCTGATCGATCAACCTCAACTTGAGACCCGCGATGGAACCCCTGATCATATGAGTCACTGTGTCGGAAATTGGGTTCATGGTGCTGATCATAATGATGATCCCCCGCCTGGAGATGTGGTTCGCTGTTGGACCTAGCCATAGCAGGCCTAGCTGGGCCCCGAAAAATTGGAACCTGTGGGAGAGGTGGGCCATACTGTCCCTGTGGCGGAGGTGGACCATACTGTCCCTGTGGTGGGGGTGGACCATACTGCCCCGGTGGTGGGTGTTGACCATATTGCCCTTGAGGTGGAGGTGGTGGGGGCGGTGCATGAGGGCGCACTTCAACTTCTTTTGTTGGGCCCTGACTAGTGCCAAAACCAGGGGGATAGGTCGGATCCTCGACCGCCGTAGATGTGCCTGGTGCTCGCTGGCTAACTGTTGGCATAAGCCCATCCAAGAGGTTCGGCATGGGAGGAGGTACCCGTCCCGTGGTTATCGCGTGATGCATGTCCACCAGAAATTGCTTCAGAATCAGGGCCTCTTCTGTCGTTCTATCATTTTCTTCGGAACCGGCATCAGATTTGTCTCCTTCAGTGGCCATGTTACCAAATGGAATTTCAAGTCCCCTTGAGTTAATTGTGTGAGAGTGGGGTAATGCTAGAGCGCTGCACCAAGTCACTGGTAATCTAGTCTTGTCTGCAAACAAAACAGGTTAGGAAACATGATATTTATGAGCCGAGCGCGCCTAAGAGCCTAGAGTCGTCATGCATCATCCCGAATCAAGACAAAGCGGGTCCTCTCTTTCTTTTCTTTTCTTTTTTTTTTTCTTTCTCTTTTTTTTTTTCATTTTCCTCTCTGTCTTTCGCTCTTTTTCATATATTTTTTTTTCATATCATATATCTTTCAAATGTAAGAGGGGTCCAAAATCAGATTGAAAAAGGAAGAAAAATGCATTTAAGATAATAAAAGACAAAATTTTGGATTTTCTGATTTTCTTTTCATAAATGCCGAAACAGTACAATATAAAAAAGCCCGCCGACAACATGGGGCAATAGTAGTACTCCTACAAATTCAAATAAACAAACTAGACCGACTTGTTCGAAACAGAAATACCAATACATAATAAAAGCCACAATCTGTCCAAGATGCTAAATGACAAACAAAAGGTAATGAGCTGCATCATCTCGGACTGGCATATATCTGCTAAGGTGATCCGGGCCCTGCCTCATCTGGCTCCTCTGGATCTGACTCAAATGGCTCGTCGAGATCTTCCTCTGGCGGCTCCTCGGGATCTGCTGGTGGGCCTTCCACCAAGGTGCGGCGCAATCCAGCCAAATTTTCTGCAACTCTAGTGACGAAGGGAAGCACATGTGGAAGTAGGTCCTCCGCGGACAACCTCCTATAGTCACGGATAGCCTGTGCAACATATACAGCAGAGTCATAAACCTGCCGATAAACTACACTGATAGTCCGTCCTGAAGCCTGTATATCCTGAAGTCGGCTCTGTGCTAGCTCCCTGAGCTGCTCCTCCTGCTCCAGTGCCCTGTCGAGTCGAGCTCGAGCATCCATGGCATCCCGACGATGATAATCCTCCCTTCTCCTGCTCTCCACCAAAGCTGCCCTGTCGGCATCTCGCTCTGTCAATGCCTCAGAGTGCATAACACGAAGTCGTCTAACTGTGTCTAGGTGCTGATGCGCTAGACCCTCACTCTCAACCAAAGCAGCTCGAGCGGCATCCCTCTCAGAACGAAGACGATAGACTAGACCCGCATATCTCTCCTCAGTCTCTACCCTATGCATCTCTATCTTCATGTCAATCCTAAGTGCCTCATCATACGGTCCCTTGACCGTTTTCGCTGGCATAGCTACCAAAGCAGGCTGTCGGCCGAACCAGAAAACATACTCGGGAGTGACCTCGCCTCTGAATCGGTCTATAACCTGTGTGCTGGAGGTCAAAGGTCTCATATTATCCCAAATGGAGAACCACTGAGTGTGCCTGGGAAACTCACCGCTAATATGATCAAGGCGATACTCTTCCACGGCCTCTACCCTAGGTACACCCTGAACGCGCCCAAGCTGTCGGAGCACCCGCGTAGGGCAATAAGGCTCGGCTCCCTTATGACCCATCAATACTAGAAAAGGACGGTCCATACTACCATATATTCCCTCTTTCGAGGGGTACCAACTAACCTGCCACCGGATATTCTCCAGAGTGAGCTCGCTCAAATACTTTGCCCACCCATCAAAGCTCTCGGGTAGATCAAGATGTCGAGTACGATAATAATGGGTGTTCAAATGGCATTTAGGCGCATCGGGTAGTGGAGTAGGGTCAGAACGGCCGAACAAATGCTCAACGAACCATACTTGCAACAACAAGTTGCAACCCTCGAAAAACCGGGCCCCTTTTTCTTTGCATCGAGTCAGAGCATGATAAATACTGCCCAAGATCATCGGCACCACAGTAGAATCTCGAACTCCCCCAAATAAAGCTCTCACGATCCAAGAGGTATGGATAGAGATTTGTCCATTCTCCATCGGGAATACCATGAGGCCAAGGAAGGCGAAAATGAAAGCTCTTTCCCTAAGTTTATCCCATTGGTCATGGCTCAATGTAGTGATGAATTTCGGCCGATGCTCTGTGTATCCATCTCCCCGCCCATAAAGAGCATAAAGATACTCCAGACTGACCCAACCTGAGGCCAAACTCACTAACTGGGTATCAGAACGCAGACTCATGTCCCGTAGGAACTCCTCGACTCTCACAAACCGAGGTGCTATGCACTTCTTTGTCCTAAACACTCCATTAGTCAAACCCGAGATCTCTTCTAAAGTGGGAGTCATCTCAATATCACCAAACACAAAGGTATTTTGACTCGGTTCCCAATACCGAATCAAAGCATTTACTAGTTCCCGATGTGGGGCAAACTTAGGGTTAAGAAAATGTGTCATTTCCCCAATTCTCGCATGCACAACCCCTTTCTGCTTTTCGCTCAAATGGTACCACCAATTCCTCAACAATGGAGGACATTTATCGACCATCTTAATAGGCGGTGGAGTAGATCCCTCAGGAAACTTCCTTTTTCCTACTCTAGATGATGATGCAGCCATGATACCTATTTATTAAAATGAAGTATTAGGACCGGGAAAACTTTGGACAAAATTTGTAAAACAACATTAAAACGGACAAGCCGACTCAAACGAAATTTTTTACATGATTGACTAGGCTAGACAAATAAAACTTGTCAATGTTTTACAAAACACGACGACTCTATTTTTGACTTTCTAATTTTCGAACAAAATTTGACATGACAACGACACCAAAATTTGACTATTGACATTAAAACGGACAAGCCGACTCAAATAAAATATTTACATGACTCGACTAGCCTAGACAAACAAAACTTATCAATGTTTTACCGAACAGGACGACTCTATTTGATTGATTTTTCCCCTTTTTTTTTTTGATTTTTCTAATTTGAACAGAATTTGACATGACAACGCCACCAAATTTGGCTATGGACGTTGTTTTCTCTTTTTATTTTTTTCAAAATTGGCCGTTATAACGGCGTGAAATTGGCTTTAAAATCTTTGCCAACAACGGAAAAAGGACATTTGACACGCTAATATTTGAAAATCTGAAATTGCCCCTCTTAACAAAGCGTCTCTTCTTTCTTTTTCATTTTTTTTCATATTTTTTTTTTTTTTTTTCATTTTTTCAAACTAACCCGCTTTCCCTTGATAAACGGTCAGTATAACGGCCTCCCTAGATGCAACACAGAAGATGCCATTACTGTCTTTCCGGGGCGTGGGCCCCATCTAGACTCTAAAGGGTCAGCCTAGACAAATGCGGTACCGGTGTACCGCACCTCACTAAGTCTAATGACATGCAAATAAATCGGCCTAGACAAAAGCACAGGTTCAACTCTAGGTGACTCAATGGGTTCATGTTCTACAGTTTCCGGCAATTTGGAAATGCCTCGGGGGTACCGATCGACAACGTCTAACGGCCTAACCCAACGCACCTCCTCCTAAAAAGGGTTAACTTTTTGTGTCCTGAGACACGACAGAAATTCCAGACGCCGAAGCGAGACTGGCGTGCATGTGTGCAGTGTTCCAGAAGACTCAGAGGTGTACGAGAGAAGACAGTTGTGTATATACAGTTCAAACATATCAAAGCAGTAACATTCAAGGCAGCATGTACAAACAATATTTAAAAGCCGAAAACGACAAAATATAAAGCCTGAGATTCTCAGTTTTCACTTTTTCTCCAGCGGAGTCGCCAAGGCTGTCACACCCTTTTTTTCCGCGCGCCCGCTTGGGAGGCTGTTTCGGATTTAGGAAAGCGCTTATGGGATTTTTTTTTACGATTATTTGGCGCTATCCCGAGCTAGGGTTTCCATTTAAGGAAGTGACGGTGTTTTCAAGGTACGAATTGTTTATTTAAAATTCGGAGTCGCCACTTGACAAGTTTAAGGTGTGCCAAGTCACCCAAAGGGTACCTTGGAACACCTGTGACTCGTTAGTGGTCTGCGTTAGAGTTCCGGGTAAGGACCTCGGTTGACTCTCGGGAAGGGGTTAGGCACCCTCGAGTCCTGTGTCGAGCACAGTTGCTTTTATTGACGCATTCCGGCTATATGAAATATTTATTGTACCTGCCTTTATTTATTTCCCTTTGCTACGCTTTGATCTATTATTATTTTATTTCTATTTATTTATTTATTTATTTTTTTATTTTAGTGACTCGGCTGAATATTTTCGCGCAGGCACTTCACCCGTTCGAAACCTTATCAGCCTTGATTTGAGTCTCCAAATTTATTATTGTATTATTTTGGTCAAACGCGAACTCATGATTCAGCTTGATTTTATATGTATCGCATTTAATTTCAACTTCTCTTTTTTTTTTTATTTATTTATTTAAATACGACTTAGTTCAATACGTACAATTGTAATTTAAGCCGGATATGGTCGCGCAGGCACTTCGCCCGTTCGAGATCTTCCGATTTTAAATAAATCATACTTTAACTGATTATGTATTTAAAATAACTAAAACACTTTCTATTTATGACTTATCTTGACTTGCGTAGCCCTTATCTTCACTTTAATCCGTATCAACGTTGTTTACTTATACTTAGACTAACATTAGCGGACTATAATTTTAACACAATGAAAATATACAGTTCCCTTTGTTCTATATCTTAAGGATGTCTATCCTTTTATATTCTACTATTGGTTGCTAATTTATTTAAAGTGGCTTTAGATTTGGGTCAAGTTTGCACCTTTGGGCTTTTGGTTACATCAAATCCATTTAGCGTGTCATGGCCACATCTCAAATTCATAGACATATATACATACCTAAATATAATGTTCACGTAACCTTTTATTTGTATTCACGTAACTCATGAACTTTAACAATAGAAAATGGCACCATTGTGACTAAGCAAGAGCAGAATATTGTTAATAGAACAAACGATCTACTGCAATTGGACCAACTTTGTAATTTTGGGCTAAAGCCCAACTGCCTGTTTTATGTCATATTGAGATTTGCAGCCTACCTACGTTACAAGTATTTGCACACAATGTCCCATTTACCTATTTGTCTCAATATTGGCCAGATTTACAAAAAAAAAACTTATTGTTAACCCAATTTTATCTAATTTTCGCCTTTTGAATTTTTCATTGTAAAAAAGGTTACACATACTAACTCATCTCTTATTTGAGCCTAATTTTCTGAAAAGACATGGCAAGTAATGCTGCCTTAAAAGAATTTGCATAAAACAGTCATATTTTGCTCAAATTTCAGATCTGTACCAAAGTGATATAATGGTGTCATTTGCGCAAAATTTTCAGTTTGTGAAATAATACACTAATAGCTAATCAATAAACATCCAACATAATCTTAGCATTCAATAACATAACTTCAAATATGGCTGATTTTCTCATAAAATAAACTATAAAATGAAAGTTTACCTAGTGTAGATAAACTTTAAACCAAGGAAAGCCAAAGCCCACTCCAAAGCCTAAGGCAAAAAACCAGCATCCAACAGCAACAAACTCACACCAGCTTAAGACCCTTGCTATCAACCAGTTATCTTTCTTTCTTCCCTTTTTTCTAATGTATTTTGCTATTTTTCTTTTACTTTCAGATCTATTTTTTGAAAGTAGTTGAGAGAAAAATAAATGCCAGCATTCAATGTGTTCTGGCTCTTTTTATGTGTAGTAAATGAACTCTTTTTATAGAGGAGAGAGGAGGGTAGAGATGCTGGACAGCTGGGGACCCAAGACCCAAAGCAAAGTTGCTTTTTCAGAGAAGGTCAACAGGCCTGCTTAGGCCATAAATGCAAAGTTCAACCTTTGCTCAAAATGGAGGGACTGGCAGGGAGGAGTAAACTGTGGTGCCAACTTTTTACCATTCTCGGCCATGCCAAATCTGCCTCATTAATGAGGCAGATTTCCCCTCCTTCTCCCTCACTTTTAAGGCTAAAGAATCTGAAAATTTGAACTAAAGGCTGACCTGAAATAATAACAAAAACTAAAGCCAAAACTCTTATTTGACTTAACTTGACCCACTTCTTACTTTTCAGATTACAAACAAAGGGATTAAATCCATAGCAAAACTCTAATTAGACCCTTTATGCTAACTTTAACTTCCTAATTTCTACTAAATTAGTGCCAGAATCCCATCTAGAAAACTAACTACATCAAGCATTGAAAAGGGATGAACCAGGCAACAAATGCACAATTGAGAGCTTAAGCAAGTTCCATGTTTAGTGACTTTCCGCACCATTTGCACAACTTTAACTAATCAACAGTAAGCATTTCTCATACGAAACATAATTAAGGGACATCATTTCACACTTGAACAGGACCAAAACACTTCAAGACATGATTCATCTCCTAGCAATTAACCTCATGGCTAGATCAGTTTACTTACTTGAGGAAATGGAACTTCCAACAGTACATGAGACTACAAACAGAACCATAAACATTTACTCTTGAAAACAAGTAATGAATTAACGAGAAGACGAAACTTTCAATAACAAAGAAAAAATCAATTTCATACTTCAATTCAAACTAAAACTATGATTCCAGATGATCTCGAACGAAAGAGTCATACTTCACACACATTGGAATATCGTATTTACCATCACTTAAAGTTCTAGGCAATAGCATTCTTAAAACTGACACCATCTATATAAACGAAAAGAGAAAGAACAAGGACTTTCGTCTAACCCATTCAGAGCACTGCACCATCACTTCGCAACCATCACAGACTGCTTCGCCTCACCTCTGTGTTCCCATCACTGCCTCGTCGAGCCACTGCTTTAGCTTCATTGTCACGCACAAACTGCCTCGCTTCATCACTGCCTAGCATTGTACAACCACCACAGCAGTATCATCGCTTCCAGAACACCATCTTTCCAAAACTCCAAGCAACATCACAGCCCGTCGCCTATCATCATCACCACCCGACGTCACCAGGAAACTGCCTCGCGCCCTACACCGCTGCTATATCGTCTCCTCAACACCTCTCGGCTAATCCAAACACAACACAGCCTCCTCCTCAACATCATCATTAAAAGAAAAGAAAAAGAATGTGAGAAGAAGTAGTGGGAAACAGAAAAATGGATGAAAGGGAAAGGAAAACGGGGACGGGGTTCGGGAAAAATGGGGATGGGGTTTGGAAAAATGGGGATGTGAGGGTGAACGGGGTGGAGACGAAAAGAAGGAGAAAATAAAACTCACCGGAAAGAGAAAAAGTCGCCGGAACTCCGACTTTCAAAACCCGATCTACACCAAACGGTTGGGATTTTGTAGAATGCGAGTTGAAAAATGGAACCAGGGAGCCAAAAGGAGTCGAGTGATGTATTTTGTACTTTTTCCGGTGGCCGGCCGGCGGTGGTCGACGGTGGCCGGCCGGCGGAGCTGCGGTGGAGCCGCGGCGGAGCGATTTCCGGCGGTTTCCTATGAATTTTGGCAAGAATTTGCCTATATCTGTGATTTGTGTCCAAAAGTGCCAAAAATGGCAAAGGAAATGGTTATATATCTCGGCTTTGGGCCGGATCAGAGGGAAATGGGCTCGCGGATATGGGCTGATTTTTTTTTATTAATAACCAATAGCCTATATTGCTAATTAAGATACGACCGACACGAAATATTAATCCATCACTAGGTGAAGGCATAATAACATATAAAATGTCGTATTGAAACTAAACACACATAATTCTATTATTATTATTATTATTTTTAATTTTCTGGTATTTTTACCTAATAGATTAAATTGAAACGGCTAAATGGAGGCTGGAATCTAGCAAAAGAATCACACAACCATTAAAACAACTATTATACGTATTTTGGTATTTAAGTGCCAAAATTGGGTGATTACAGCTGCCCCTCTTTGTTCGAGAACATGAAGAGTTTTCGGACAAAGACGTAATCAACAACTAATTTTGGCTTTTCGGTTCTAACCGAGAACATGCAAAAAGGGTGACCGTACCTTGACCTTTGGTTCTAACCAAGAACAAGGCTACCTACATATCCCCGGACTAAGGAATCAGGTCAGTGTAGTTCCTTACGTGCGGTAGCTGGGACTACCGCATTCAAACAGACACTGGACTCTTCTAGACTAACAATAAGCACTTTCGAGACATACACGGACTAACCCTAGACACTTTCAGAACTAACTGGGACTGACTCGACGCTCCTAGACTTACCCGGACTGACACAAGACACTTTTGACACACTAGAGTTGTTGCTGCTGGTCACTGGTTGCTTGCTGATCGGCGGTCATTGCTTTACAGAGAAAATGAAAGTACAACATTGAAAATGTAAAGTTACAATTCCTATTCTAAGTCTTCATGCTTCCCAAGATGAGCTTCTTGGTTCTTGCTCCCCTCACTTGTTAAAAATAAACCACCGCTCTTGGTTCAGGTGGGTCTTGCTCTTTGTAGAAAAGATAAACCCCCGATCTTGGCTCAGGTGGGTCTTCCCTCTTTGCAGCATGGATTCCCTCGTTCTTCAGGTGGGCGCCTGGACTTCTTTACAACTACTCCCTCATTCTCCAGGTGGGTGCCTTGACTTCTTTACAGCTACTCCCTCATTCTCCAGGTGGGTGCCTCGACTTCTTCACAACTACTCCCTCATTCTCCAGGTGGGTGCCTCGCCTTCTTTACAACTACTCCCTCATTCTCCAGGCGGGTGCCTCGACCACTTTACAACTACTCCCTCATTCTCCAGGTGGGTGCCTCGACTTCTTTACAACTACTCCCTCATTCTCCTGGCGGGTGCCTCGACCACTTTACAACTACTCCCTCATTCTCCAGGTGGGTGCCTCGACTTCTTTACAACTACTCCCTCATTCTCCAGGTGGGTGCCTTGACTTTCTCTAAACTACTCCCTCATTCTCCAGGTGGGTGCCTTGACTTCTTTACAACTACTCCCTCATTCTCCAGATGGGTGCCTTGACTTTCTCTAAACTACTCCCTCATTCTCCAGGTGGGTGCCTTGACTTCTTTACAACTACTCCCTCATTCTCCAGGTGGGTGCCTTGACTTCTTAAATATTACTCCTTTATGAATGCTGTTTCTGACTTGAAAACTGACATTGTCACTCTTGAAATTGGTGCTCAGGCGAGATTTGATGATCTTGAAATCTGCCTACCGTCTGATGATCTCCTTCATAGTGCAAATTCTCAACACGTCAATTTGCGATCGAGAGATGATTTGGCTTCCATTATCCAGGCGGATCCTGACCATGCTCTGCTACAACTGCAAAACAGGTAAACAATTTTGCAAAACTTTCTTTTGCTCGTTTTGATGTTATTTTGATTGAAAAGTGAAGAAATGGGAAAGATTTCGGACAAAAGGACTCCGAACGAAATGATGTCCTTTTGGAGATGTAAAAGAAACTTATCTGAAGGTGGCAGTGACGACCCTAATAACATGACATGCTTCTGGTCCTCAAAACCTTGATCATTCACAAACAGTTCTTCCTCGATCTTTCTCCAGTTGGAACATTCAGTCATGACCACTTTCCAAACCCATCTCGATGACATTTACGAAGACCCTCATTCGGTTAGCAGTGCCCCTTTCGGGGTTTTCACCAACTAACCTCTCTCTTTGTTCTTTTATCTCACTGTTTGTCATGCGGCGCCTTTTCAGGTTTTCACCGGCAAGACTTCATTTTCTTTCTTCTTCTTTTTTTTTCCTCTTTTTCTCTTTCTTTTTTTTTTCTTTTTGCTGATGATAATGTCTTGGGCGCTCTGAGCCCTTTCCTGATTTTGAGACTGAAACGCCAAACGTCTCATGAGCATGTGAAAAGATGGTAAGAATAATAGAAGTTTGTTTTTATTTTGTTGACGAAATAAAATAAAAACAAACTTCTGCCCCAGTTTAGCAAAACTGCGGATTTGGATTTTCTTTGAATTTGGCCGTAAACTTGGAGGCAAATTTTGCGTCGATATGAGATGGGAAAAGGGAACTTTCTCCTATTTTGACCGCACCAGAATGGTTGCCTACGTATCCTTTTGAGAGGAATCAGGTCAGACGTAGCTCTGGCAACTTAATGCCAAAATTTGTTGTTTTGAATCTTTCTTTCATTCATTCAATTTCATTACAATTACAGGATTCCCAATAAGGGTTCACAAAAGCAATACAAAGCCAAAGGCTAACAAAAGGGATACATCATCTGGATAAGGGAAACAAAGACTTTCACCATCCCAATCCAAGGACATCAAATGTAGTACCTCTTCACTGCATCAGCATTAACAATCATTTCAGCCATCGTGCCTTCGATGTCTGTCAAGAATAGAGCACCATTGGGCAACACCTTCTTCACCACATACGGTCCTTGCCAATTTGGAGCAAACTTGCCCTTCGCTTCTTCCTGATGTGGAAAGATGCGCTTCAAGACTACCTGGCCTTCACTGAATTTGCGTTGGCGCACTTTCTTGTTGTATGCTTTGGCCATTCTCTTCTGATATAGTTGACCATAACATACTGCATTTAGCCTTTTCTCGTCGATTAAAGCCAATTGTTCCAAGCGGGATTTGACCCATTCAGTATCCTCGATCTCAGCTTCAACAATGATTCTCAAGGATGGTATTTCGACTTCTGCCGGAATGACCGCTTCAGTCCCATACACCAGTTCATATGGGGTCGTGCCTATTGAGGTGCGCACAGTTGTGCGATAACCCAGAAGAGCAAATGGCAACTTCTCATGCCAGTCTCGAGATCCTTCCACCATTTTTCGAAGGATCTTCTTGATGTTTTTGTTTGCAGCTTCGACCGCGCCATTTGCCTTTGGCCGGTATGGTGTGGAGTTTCTATGCACAATTTTGAACCTTTCACATACCTCTCTCATCAAATGGCTGTTCAGATTAGCCCCATTGTCGGTGATGATGGTATTGGGAATACCGAACCGGCAAATGATGTTTGAATGAACAAAGTCGACCACAACTTTCTTGGTTACCGACTTGAATGTCGCCGCTTCCACCCACTTAGTAAAATAGTCAATGGCGACCAAAATGAATCTATGCCCATTCGATGCCTTTGGTTCTATCGGGCCAATGACATCCATCCCCCATGCTACGAAAGGCCAAGGAGCGGACATTGTGTGGAGCTCTAAGGGAGGTGAATGTATCAGGTCGCCGTGCACTTGACATTGGTGGCATTTCCGCACGAACCCTATGCAATCTCGCTCTATGGTGAGCCAAAAATAACCTGCTCTTAAGATCTTCTTGGCTAACACATAGCCATTCATGTGTGGTCCACAGATTCCCGAATGCACCTCGTTGAGAATTCTTGAGGCTTCTTGTGCGTCCACACATCTCAACAGTCCCAGATCTGGGGTTCTCTTGTACAACACCCCTCCACTTAAAAAGAAACCATTTGCAAGACGGCGGAGGGTTCTTTTCTGATTGCTCTCTGCCAGCGCTGGATACTCTCCATTCTTGATGTAGTTTTTGATGTCCAGGTACCATGGCTCGCCATCCAGTTCTTCTTCAACCATGTTGCAATAAGCATGTTGATCCCTAACTTGAATCTCGAGAGGATCAATGTGAGTCTGGTCAGGATGACTAAGCATGGACGCTAACGTAGCCAAAGCGTCTGCCAACTCATTGTGCATTCTTGGGATATGCCTGAATTCAATGGAATCAAACCTTCGGCAAAGCTCTTCCAGATACTGCTTATACATGATGAGTTTCACGTCTCGAGTTTCCCATTCACCCTTGATTTGATGTACTAGTAGGTCGGAATCTCCAAGCACTAGTAGTTCTTTGATGTCCATATCTATCGCCATGCGTAGACCCATGATGCAAGCTTCATATTCTGCCGTGTTATTGGTACACCAGAAACGAAGTTGCGCAGCCGCCGGATAATAGTGACCTGTCGGGGATATGAGAACAGCCCCAATACCATCGCCCTTGGAGTTAGAGGCCCCATCAAAATAGAGCTTCCAATAATGATCATCTTCAGAAGGCAACTCCTCAATTGTGCCTACCTCTTCATCAGGAAAGTATGTCTTAAGAGGTTCATACTCATCATCCACTGGATTTTCGGCCAAATGATCGGCCAAAGCCTGGGCTTTCATTGCAGTTCTGGTGACATAAACTATGTCGAACTCTGTGAGTAACATTTGCCACTTGGCAAGCCTTCCTGTTGGCATAGGATTTGAAAAAATATACTTTAGTGGATCCATCCGGGATATGAGGTAAGTAGTGTATGACAACAAATAATGCCTCAACTTCTGTGCTACCCATGTGAGGGCACAACACGTTCTTTCCAGCAAAGTGTACTTGACCTCGTAATCCATGAACTTCTTGCTCATGTAGTAGATTGCCTGTTCTTTTTTCCCCGTGGCATCATGTTGCCCCAGTACGCAACCAAACGAATTGTCCATCACCGACAGATAGAGGAACAAAGGTCGTCCTGGCTCTGGCGGGACCAGCACTGGTGGATTTGACAGGTACTGCTTGATTTGGTCAAAGGCCGCTTGACACTCCTCAGTCCACTTAACCGCCGCATCTTTCTTCAGCAGCTTGAAGATTGGCTCACACGTGGTGGTGAGTTGAGCGATGAACCTACTGATGTAGTTCAATCTTCCGAGGAAACTCATAACTTCTTTCTTGTTCTTTGGCGGAGGCAACTCTTGTATAGCCTTGATCTTTGAAGGATCCAATTCAATACCCCGCCTGCTAACAATGAAACCCAACAACTTTCCAGCTGGAACACCGAACGCACATTTGGCCGGGTTCAACTTCAAATTGTACCTTCTGAGTCTTTCAAAGAATTTCCTGAGGTCTTTAACATGATCCTCTACCGTTCTTGATTTGATTATCACATCATCCACATACACCTCAATTTCTTTGTGTATCATATCGTGGAAAACAGTTGTCATGGCTCTCATGTACGTTGCCCCAGCGTTCTTCAAGCCGAACGGCATGACCCTGTAACAAAAGGTTCCCCAGGGCGTGGTGAATGCTGTCTTCTCGGCGTCATCCTCATCCATCAGGATCTGGTGATATCCGGCATAGCAATCCACAAAAGATTGGATCTCATGTTTAGCACAATTGTCTATGAGAATGTGAATATTAGGCAAAGGAAAATTATCCTTGGGACTGGCCTTGTTCAAATCTCGATAGTCAACACAAATTCTTGTCTTCCCATCTTTCTTCGGCACCGGCACAACATTGGCCAACCAAGTGGAATACTGAAGAGATTGTATCACCTTCGCAGATAGCTGCTTCATGATTTCCTCATGGATTTTCTTGCTCATTTCTGTCTTGAATTTCCTCCGTAGCTGCTTGACCGGAGGGAAACCAGGATTAATTGGCAACTTGTGAACCACCAAATCTGTGCTCAAACCGGGCATGTCATCATATGACCAAGCAAACACGTCTCTATAGTCAAACAAGACTTGGACTATGTCATTTTTCACTTTTGGTGCAGCGTGCATGCTTATCTTGGTTTCCCTAACATCGTCAGGGGTTGCCAAATTTATATTTTCTGTGTCATCCAAATTGGGCTTAGGCTTGTTCTCAAACTGTTCTAATTCCCCATTTATTTCACTCTCAGCTCCCTCCTCATCATATTCTTTCTCAAACATTTCTTCGGTATCCGTCCTTTCCATATCATCTACCTCCTCAACTGTTACTTCATGATCACTCCACCCATCAACATGTATTTCCTCAATTTTTGGTTGATTCATTGAGACCAAGTTAAACTGTGTGTTTAGATCAGGGCGTGATTTCAGCATGCATGTCATGTTATTAAGGCCATCAGAAACATAGCTACAGAAAGAAATAAGAAATAAAAATCAGGAAAGTAAAGAGATAGAATAAGGAGACAAGAACATGTCTTGCTTTTCATTGAATTTGAAAGATAAAAGGGTTTGACATCATAACGAGCAAAATAAATACACTTGGATTACAACCCTTAGAATAACCAAGTATACAGAAAGGATAACAAAACTTGCTACCAATAGCCCCTCCTAGTGGGGAGAGGCATGGATTCCCAGTTGTTCAGCTTCACATCAGGGCCAATGTCCTGGATTTCTGCATTGCTAGATCCTTCGCCAGTTTGCACCATGTTGATGCCAAAGACGTGCCTCAGATCGGCCAGGAGCTTCTTTTGTTCTTCGGTCTCCTCAGCATTCTTGGAAATAGACTTGCCCCCGTTGGACCTCGTGAAAGACTGAGCGAGGCAAGGGACAGGCTTCTCAAGGGACCATTCTTGTTTCTTCATCTTCCTAGCTCTTGCTCTGTCTGCAGCTGTGGGCTTGTATCCCAGACCCCAGGTACCTCGAATGCCAAGTGGATTGATTGGATGCGACATTCCTTGAAGTGATGCCCCGAGACCCTTTCCTGGTCGAAAACCGTGCTTCAACATTTCTGTAGCCATCATGACCGCCGCTTCTGACAATCTTGCTTGGGGCAAAGGTTTGCCTTCAGGAACCTCTTCCACATTGACTGCTTCAAAGGCTTGGTACATCAGAGTTGGGCTATCATTGGTGACCTCGATAACTGGAATGGATGGGTCCTTATAGATTGACAGATCTCCCTCTCCGTGTACCATGATCATCTCACGGTTCCACTCAAACTTCACAGTCTGGTGCAAAGTTGACGGTACTGCGCCCGCCATATGAATCCAGGGCCTTCCCAACAGTAGATTATAAGACGAATCCATATCGAGGACTTGGAAGTCAATAGCAAAGTCCACAGGCCCAATTGTCAATGTCAGCTCGATCTCACCAATTGACTGTCTTTTTTCTCCATCAAAAGCACGGATACTCATAGTATTGGTTCGAATTCTATCCACATTGATTTTCAATCTTTTCAAAGTAGACAGTGGGCAAATGTTCAGACCAGACCCACCATCAACCAGCACTCTCGTGACGTAAGAGTTGTCACACTTAACAGTCAGATGCAGAGCTTTGTTGTGGCCTGTGCCTTCCATAGGCAATTCTTCATCAGTGAAAGTGATCCTGTTGACTTCAAAGATACGGGCAGCAACAGCCTCCAAGTTACCAACAGTCATTTTATCAGATACATGAGCTTCATTCAGGATTTTCAAAAGAGCATGACGGTGCGCCTCAGAATGCATCAGCAGGGACAATAAAGAAATTTGAGCAGGGGTCTTCCTCAGCTGCTCCACAATAGAGTAATCTTGCACTTTCATCTTCTTTAGAAACTCTTCCGCCTCTTTCTCAGTGACAGGCTCCTTGACTGGACCCTGATTTTCCCTAGCTTGCCTTGCCTTTCTTAACTCTTCCGGGGTAAAGCACCGCCCAGAACGAGTTATACCGCCCACTTGTGTCGTTTCTGCTACAACCTCCTTTCCCATGTACGTTACCACTGCCTGGGCATAGTTCCACGGGACAGCCCTGTTATCTGTCACATGGAACTGGGATGCCCTCTTTATGACAATGGGCTCGCGCATTGCGTTCAAATCATCTCCCCGGGGTGCATTTTTTATAACCAACTTCGGTTTGGTAGCAGAATCCGCTTCCCCTTCCTTGCTGATGGCCCTTGAGATCACCAACTTTGGCTTCTCAGTCAACCTTTCCCCTTTCTAAACAGCTCGTTTCAATGTTAACACGGGCTTATCCAACTGGACAGATGGCTTTGTTCCTCCGGACACCACAACAGGACTTGTCTTTGAAGTGATATGCATCTTTTCCACCCCAATAGTTATTGCATCGACTGACACTATTGGCCTTGCAGATTCGCTTTCAAATCCCCCTGTGCATGCATATACCATGTGTACATCATGGACTGGCAGAGGATTGCATGTTTGGCGTTTCTGCATCTTCAATCACGATTTGGTTGTTGTCGATCAAATCCTGCACCACTCTCTTGAGATAGTAGCAATCTTCTGTATCATGCCCTGGTGCGCCCGAGTGGTAATCACAATGTCGAGAATGATCCACTTTGCCAGTAGGATTCATGTTTCCTTGAATAGGTTTTATCATGTTCAAGGCCCGCAGTTTCTCAAAGATACTGGTGTAGGATTCTCCGATTGGCGTGAATTCTCTCTTCTTCTCTTCTCGAGCCTTCTTGAATTCAGCTCTCGGACGAAAGCCTGCCGGACCTCTTGGTCGGTAAGTAGGGTTAGGTGGAGCCTGATAGTGATTATGTGGAGCTTGGTGGATGGGATATGTAGGCTGTGGGGCTGGTGCGCGCCATTGTTAGTAGCTTCAATGAGGGTAGAGTTAGGAGTCCATGCAGAGTTGACAACATTAACAAAAGATGGGTCAGAAGCCCATATAGTTTCAAATCTGAATGCTTTATTCATAGGGGTGGGGGAGTGTAGTGATAACAGGATGGGGCAGTGATCAGAATGGATGCGGGGGAGATGAGTAACTTTTGCCTCAGGAAATATAGAGAGCCATGCATAATTACCTACCATCCTGTCTAATCTTTCTAAAATATGAGCTCTATTTCTACGCTTATTTGTCCATGTAAACTTACTACCACAAAATCCCAAATCAAGCATACTACAATAATTTAGACAATTTAAAAATTGATCAACTCTTGTATTTTTAATAGGGTTTCCCCCATATTTTTCAGAGGCGCGAGTTATTTCGTTAAAATCGCCTCCCCATAACCATGGACCCTGGTAAACATTAGCAATATTGCATAATTGATCCCATAGTTGACGTCTATATAATATATTTGGACTAGCATAAATAGCTGAAAGGAGGAAAGGTGGTTGATGAGGAGATACCTGCACCATGCAATGGATAGTTTGATTTGTGACTTCTATGTCATACACATGCACCATGTCTTCATTCCATAACAAGACCATCCCACCAGCCTGTCCCATTGCAGGGGACTGTGTGAAATGGGTAAAAGCATAGTCATCTCGAAGAAATGCATGATCAGCTAGATGAGCTTCGAGCAAGATAACAACAGTTGACTTGTAATAATTAAGCATAGAGCGAAAGTTCCTAGTGAACTCAGGAGTCTGGCAACCACGACAATTCCAAATGATAAAATTCATGATGCGATGAGGGGGGTTTTGGTTTGGGCCTTGGTTATCCTCCTGCATGTTCATGGCCCCCATGTTCCCCTGATTCATTGAAGTTGTGGTTGGGTGGGCAACCACTGTGAACTTCCCCACTGCTGGGTTGCTGGTCTGGCGAATATCTATGAAGCATTTGGTCAGGTCCTGTGGACAGCTTAGCAATAGCTTTTTTTCGTAGGGTTCTTTGAGGAGGTAGTATTAGAGGTCCCTTAGCCACCAGATTTCTGTCCTCGTTTCCCTCATTTGTTCCATTACTGCTGCGACTCCCTCGTGAGTTACTTCGTCGTGTACGTTTGGACTGAGTGGGTTGGTCATGGGAGGGGTAGGTGGTGTCAGCGGTTCGAGAGGGGAGCGTGGTGAGTTTGGTGGCGTTGGTGGTGCTATGTCCATTTCCATTTTTTGGTGAATCCAAGGGATCCCCGCTATGAAAGGAGGATAAAAGGGAAGGTCCAATGGGTTGTTCCCCTGTGGAAGAGGAAGCTGCCTGAAGTGAGTCATTAGGGAGGGTGCATTGTTCAGAGCCCAGTGGTATTGGTTGTAGAAGTCCATGGTAATGCGCATCCCCTCCGTTACAATCTGAGCTACATCGAAAGGATTGGTGATCTTGACAGTGACTTCTTGGTCGTTCACTACCATTGTGAAGATGAGAGCATGGTGTTGTAGTCCCATCTCCAGCCAGGATTGAGGTGGTAGTGGCATTGGGTTCTGGGTGGTGTATATCAGTGGTGAGTGGTGTGGGTATTGCATGGTTGTTGGAAGTGGAGAGAGAGGTTGTTGTTGGGGGATCACTGGGATCGAGAGCCTGCGAAGATGAGTGGTTGGATGATGGAGGGATTGAAATTGAAAGTTCTGCATGGTTTTGAAAGTTCGTTTGTGTTTTATTTGAAAGAAGATTTGGTGTACCCAAGCTAGTGGAAGATAATGATGGTATATAAGTATTTGGAATGTGATGAGAGGGGGTTGAAGGCGGTTGACGTGAGTTACTATTTGGTGACGTAGAGGGAGGTGGGATATCACGTGCCTCCAAATCTTGGTTGGGCTGGTAAGATTGGCAAATCTGGAAATCCATGATAGCTTGGGAGCTTATTGGGTCAAGGAGAGGTAATGGGCTGGGTGTCAAAAGCGGGTAGATGTGGTGTGTTGACCCGTTATTGTGATTGGATAATGGATGAGGCGCAAGCAAGGTGTCGTTTGACTGAGGTGAGTGTGTATTGTAGCTTTGATGTTGCATCTGTTGTTCATTTGACACATGTATTTGGGGACACGTGGCTGTAGAGGAAGGATGGATTGTGTGTTGACGTGTAGTAGTATTAGGGGTGGTATTTTGACCATTCGTTAATGATCCATTAATAACTAATGTAGGATAAACAGGCTTAATTAACTCATTAGTATTATTTGGTAGATTTTTTATTATCTCTACAGATTTGTGTGTGACCTCTGAAATTTTGATACCCTTCTTAGGATTAGAATTAGAAATACGGGGATCTTCGGTAATGGGATTAGTATTAACGTCACAGATTTCAGCATCACATATCTCCAAATTACTAAAGCCATTAGCAGTGGGGACATTAATAGTATGTGTAGAAGCATGTGACACTGATTTCTTAGCGTAAACGTGGGTGTGTGAATATGGACGTTGTAAACCATAGTTAGGGGACTTACCTGCACCATTTGTTGTGGGCTGTTTACCTGATTGGTTGGCGGGTGCTTTTCCTTTATTAGTGGTCCCCTCTTGAATTCTTGGTGGCGATAATTGTGGGCCATTGCGCTGCTTGCTATGCTTGCGTGGAAAAGAGACTAATTTCCATTGGCTTTCCCCATCTGAAGTTGAAGGTGAATTGGTGGGAATTTTTATGGATGACTAAGTTGTAACAATTTGAGTGGGTGGTGATATCGTGTGGGGACAAAGGCTAGAGTTATGGCCAAAACGACCACATGAGGTGCATAGTAAATTCAGCCCCTCGTAGAGAATTTGCTGTCGATGTGTACCAATAAAGACATGAGTTTGGAGCGGGCACTCTAGAGGGACTTCAATGCAAACACGGGCATAGCGTCCTCGTGTGGTAGAGGAAGTACAAGTATCAACCTTCATAAGTTTGCCTAGTTTGCTTCCAATCTTATGGAGGATTTCATGGTCATAAAATTCTGTTGGGAGTTCCGGCAGTCGCAACCAAAGGGCGGAGTAGGTTAGTTGCGCGGAGGAAGCCACAAATTTTGGTTCCCACCTTCGGACAGTAAGGAAATGGTTTAGGATAAACCATGGTCCCTCATGTAGGGCGCGTAGCATATTCTCTTCTTTTTGGAATTTTACTAAGAAAAAATCAGAGCCCAAGTCAATGAGGGGAAGGGGTTCAGTTGGCTTCCATAAAAGAAGAAGTTTTTGTTTCAATGTTTGGTGGCCAATAGGTCTTCCAAATAACTTGATAATAACTGAATATTTTCATGGTTGGTAAAGTCGTGACTTTTCAGTTCCTGACAAGGGAATGAAGTTTTCCTGTGTGGAGGCTGCAATCAGTTCATCAGAGAGATCAACAGAGCAGATGGTTATATGACTGGAAGTGGGTGTGATGGTGAACTGGGAATGTGATATGAGAGTGTCCTTAAAACTAGGGTTCGATGATGGAATATTTTTTGACGGATCGTCAATATGCATTATGCTAATATCTGGAGGGTCGTGGGAAGATGGATTGTCATGATCATTCATGGCATTAATGGGACGAGAAAGGCTATGGAAAGGTAGTAGATGTGCGTTGAATTGAGAAAAAGTTTGAAGAAGTAGAGAGAAGTTGGAGAGTTTCTCACATCTCTCTTGATACCATACTTTTCATAGTTCTTAAATTTGAGTCCTATTGTCATTGTTTCTACTTCTATAATTTTTTTAGCGCCAAATTTATAAACCGTCAAAACTATCACGTTTTAGGAAACATCCAAGATTAGGAAAATATTTTCTCAAATTCTCATGTGCCTCCCTTGTGTTTTTATGTGTTACGGGACAGTGCGTCCTCCATATTAGATATGTGCTAAAAGGAGCACAAATTTTTTGTATAGGGTCACATGGTGCAATTCACAAGGACTTTCAGGTTTTGAAAAAAGAAAGAAAGAAATAAATGGAATTTGTAATGGACTATAAAACTAATACGTAATCGTTGTGTCTTTGACTATTTCAACTCTATTATTGCATCACATATTAATCATGTAAATTTCTACTAATACAGTTTTTGTATGCATCTATTCGCTGTCTTAGCTAAATTTTTTCGAAATGTGATGACTAAGGACAACCACAAAAGAAAAATAATATAAGTGCATAAATAATTTTAGAAAGTGATTTTAATAGTATATCGAGTCAAGTATTTGTCCTATCGTAAAAAGCAAAGACTTTTCTAAGTGAGGTAACTTAGATAGGGAAATCTCCAACTTTGCCCTAGACTCGGGTCACCCACGGTAGGAAAAATGGAACAAGCTTTCAAACAACAAATAATGTCCCGAATATTACTTAGCTTTAGAAAGTGATTTTAGCTGTATCAATATCCGCACAAGTCTTAGTCTTCTACTTTTGGAAGACTTATCCAAGCTACTAATCAAGTGAATATATGAGTTAATAATGTAAAGTTGTTGTACTTTCTATATAACAACAGCAGCAAATTACAACTGAAAAATACATAATCTAAAGAAAAAAAGAAATATGGGGAATATTGTTACTTCTAAGCTATGGTTGTGGGTATTTCTTTTGCTGGTAATTAAAGTGGCCAATGGGTGTTGGGAGGAAGAGAGAAATGCTCTATTGGAGCTGCAGGCAAACATGATGAGTTCAAATGGCGGAATGTTGGCCATTTGGGCAGGCTATAATGAGACTGGTTTTGCAGATTGTTGTTCTTGGAATGGGGTAAGATGCAACTTAACAACAGGTCGAGTGATCAAACTGGGTCTCGCATATTTAAAGTTAGGATCAAGCCATGGTTGGGAATTTAATGGCACTCTATTTCTTCCATTCAAATCGCTGCAAGTTCTTATATTGTCTGACAGTTATATTATAGGGTGGACAAAAAATGAAGGTCTGTCACTTTTTAGTCTGAGTATTTATATATAACGCACATATATTTGTGAGTATGTGTATATAGTATTAACATATTTTTTCCTTGCTGATCTTTTTATCCAGGGTTTGACAAACTGTCGCAGCTGACCAACCTGAAGTTACTTTATTTGCAGGATAATTCCCTCCCTTCAAATGTTTTATCCTCTTTATGTTGGATTTCATCTCTTCAGGTTCTAAGACTTGGTGGAGATTATCTCTCTTACAGCAACCAGACGAATCATGGTGGTATACTCTATATATCCTTCCACATGATAAATAAATGAAAATTTTTGAAACTTGTATTTTCAAAGAAATTTGTATGGATACGGTCATTCTATAAAGTTAAATTGTTACAAATTATGAAATACAATAAATTTTTTTAAACTATCACATAAATTATGACAGATGGGCTATTTCGGACAATATTATGCTCTATTATGACTCACTTGAGATAGTTCTACTATAATCAGATGAACGCAGTGAGAAATGTCCAGGGTTGAGCAATTTAAGGGTACTCAGCTTGGTGGGTTATGGATTTGATGACATTAATGTCCTTTCTGCATTGGGTAAGCTTCTTTTTCCATAAAATGATGTGTATGAATAAGTCGGGATATATACTTGGTAATTTCGTTTTTGCCTCTAGCTAATTAATACTACTAATCATTTCGATAAATCAATGCAGGTCTTGGTACACACACTGGACTGAAAAATCTGGAGAGACTCTATTTGAAAAAAAATAGCTTCAATTCCAGCATATTTTCATCTCTGAAGAATCTTCCGTCTCTCAAACATCTGGATCTCTCACATAATGAGATATATGGAAAAATTGAAATTAGTGGTTTGTTTACCATCTTAAGAACCTACTCACTCCGTTTCAAAATGGTTGACATAGTTTCCTTATTAGTCCGTTTAAAAAAGAATGAAACAATTCTAAATTTGGAAACATTTTTGAGTTGAAACTACTATTTTATCCTTAATGAAATGCTTTATAGCCACATATTTATGTATGACTTATTTTAGACCACAAGTTTCAAAAGTCTTACCATATTTCTTAAACTCCGCTCCAAGTCAAAGTATGACAACCATTTTGGAACGGAAGGAGTATTTGGTCAAGCTTCTAAAAATTAGGAGTATCTAGTTTGAGAAGCATTTTGTTAAAATAATTTTTTTGGAAAAGTATTTTTGGAGAGAACAATTTGTGTTTGAGCAATTGTTCAAAAAATATTTTGAATGTCAAATTACGAAGGATAATAATATTAAAGTTTATTTTGCAATTAGTATGATTTAAATAGAGAACCGATCTACATAATTTTTATGAAAGATTTTTATTAAACTTTAGTTTAGTTAAAATTGGAATATGTATATTAAAATTTGTCATATAAATAGACCAGAAATGGAAGAGTAGAAGATGATTGTATTTACATTTTAGAAATAATATATGGGTCAAATTAATAAAATATAGCTTGGAGGGTAGTTATCCACATGGATGACCAGGGTTCGATCCCTCCTCAATGTCTTCTGAGTCGAGACTGTCGCACCGGGTTTTTCTAGTGCGGTTTACATTCTTTGTACGGTTTGCAGGCTATTACACAAAGGAGGTTTATCCAGTGCACACAGTCAATAGATTGTAGCGGCGGCGGGTTTTCTGGGATTAAAAAAAAAAAAAACATAAAAATTGTTTTTGCTGCTTAAAAGCACTTTTGGTTTTGGCTTAACACGTTGAATCTCCAAAGAGTTTTTTTTTTAAACAAAAATATTTTTGATTTCCTATAAGATTGACCAAACATATTTATTATAAGTATCATTCGTTAATCATAATTTTCTTCAATAAGACATCAATCATAAATTAACATATCTAAACCATTTTCCCATATAACTTCTATTAGTATTGTGCTTATGTATTTATTCTGATTTACCTGTCTACAGATATAGCTGCTTTGATCAATTTGGAATATCTGGATCTTTGGGCGAACAACTTTGAGGGCTTTGTGGCTACCGCAGGTACAAAAAAAAAAAAAAAACTTGATCTCTTCAGATAGTAGAGAGTGCTTACCATATGAGCAACTCTCACTTAAATAAGGTAACTAACTTAAGTCACCATTTATGGTCTGAAACAAAAAGCCATTGTAGAGAACATAATACAAATTAGAGATAAAAAATAACGATATATATATATATATATATATATATATATATATATATATATATATATATATATATATATATATATATATATATATATATATATATGTGGACTAGTACAAGATAATCTTTTTCAATCAAGCTAAGGGTCCAAAACAAAGGGTTAAACATCTTAATGATTAGACTGAAAATCTATGAATTAGATTTATTTTAGTAAGAAGCATGCATTCATTGTTATGTAACAAATTAAAAGATATGATTAACTTGTTAACAGGTAGCAAAAGAAGTTTTCTACGGAGTATACGACTTGGAAATTCTAATTCCATCAACTCGACAGACGTCTTACAATCACTCCAATCATTCCCATTTCTTAAGTCGCTTTCTTATGAATATACCAATCTCACCTCTCCCTCCATAACATCCGGTAATTAATTAAGCTCTAACTCAAAAGTTTGTATTACCACATTTTTTAGAATAGAAATTCATCAATGTTTCTTTTTGTTTGCCTCTCTCTTAATAATCAGCTTTAAGAAACCTGAGCACAGTGGAAAACTTATACTTGGAGGGATCTCTTTTAAATGACAACTTTCTTCCAAGCATTGGAACCATGACTTCTCTTAAAGTGCTGAATATGGCTTTCGGTGGCAGTTATGGTACCCTCCCTAATCAAGGTACCGTACGTGATGTTCTCTTTCTACACTTATTATAGAAATTTAATTATCTGAAGAACCTCTTTCAATGTAGGTTGGTGTGAACTCAAAAACATTCAAGAGCTGGCGTTCACAAATAATAATATTGAGGGAATACTACCTTCATGTCTTGGAAACTTGACATCACTTCGATGGCTGAGTTTAGATGGGAACCTTTTCACTGGAAATATTGTCTCATATCCTATTTGGACGACACTCACATCACTTGAGTACCTTGATATTTCGTATAACCAATTTGAAGTTCCATTGTCATTCAAGCAATTCGCCAACCATTCAAAATTGACCTACTTGGATGTTGGCTCTAACACAATAATTGCAGACAGTGAATCTCAGAGTTGGATCCCAAATTTCCAGTTGCAGCTCTTCTCTATTCTGGGATGTAGAAACCTTCAAAAGTTGCCTTCTTTCCTTCACTACCAGTCTGAGTTGCGAATTCTTGCTATAGATGGAAATCAATTGCCAGGAAACTTTCCAACTTGGTTGTTGGAGAATAACACTAGACTTGCAGGCATTTATGCTAGACATAATGCTTTCAGCGGACCGCTAAAGTTGCCATGGAATTGTCACCTAGATCTAGTGGAATTTGATGTTTCTGATAACAAAATAAATGGATATATTCCAGGAAACATTAGTTCAACCTTTCCAAAACTTGGTTTGCTGAACATGTCTCAAAATTTGCTTGAAGGTCCTATACCTTCTGATATTGGGGGTTACCAGTTAGAATGGCTGGACCTATCTCTCAATTTCTTGTCTGGAGGAGTTCCTAGTGATCTGGCAATTGCTTCTCCGACGCTGTATTACCTTCGATTGTCGAATAACCAGTTAAAAGGGCAGGTATTTTCAAAGGATATCAGTCCACGTATACTATTCTTTTTGTATTTGAATAATAATAACTTTGAGGGACCAATACCTACCAACATTTTTCTCGAATCCCTTGTTGCACTGGATGCTAGCAACAATAATTTCACAGGGGAGATTCCGAGACTGATTAGAGATAATACAAGATTGTTAGAGCTTGATCTGTCCAAAAATCATCTTGAAGGCTCGATTCCAGCTGATATCTGCAATTTGAAGCTCCTTCATGTCTTAGCTATGTCCGAAAACAGACTTTCAGGCTCTATTCCATCTTGCATGAGTGATTTACCCCTTAAACACATTCATCTAGACAGAAATCAATTGGGTGGTCGACTTGAAGATGCACCATTCAACATCTCTTCTCTGGTAACATTGGATCTTGGTTATAACAGTTTTACAGGAAATATCCCACACACCATTGGCTCACTTTCCAATCTAAACTTCCTTATCCTCAAAAATAACCAATTGGCAGGGAAAATTCCAGCTCAGATTTGTCTGCTGAACAAGTTATCCATCATGGATTTGTCTTTTAATAAGCTTTACGGTCCACTCCTTCCTTGTTTGGGTAACTTAATACAAGTGAAAAATAATGCAGAAATAAGTAGTTTCCTTGTTCAGGCAACCTCCAGGGAACGGTGGTTACGTCTTCGGGGCTGGATAAGTTCAGCAAGGCACTACCACATTAAATATGGAATGTACAGTGACCTCAAATTGATGGATGTGGAAACCCAAGTCGAGTTTTCAACGAAAAGAAATTCATACACTTATAAGGGAAGCGTTTTAAGATATATGTCAGGTATTGATCTCTCAAGTAACAGATTAACTGGTGAAATTCCATTGGAGCTAGGGAACTTGAGCAAAATACATGCACTGAATCTATCACACAACCATCTCATTGGAAGAATCCCGGATACCTTCTCCGGCTTACATGAAGTTGAGAGTTTAGACCTTTCCTACAACAGCTTCAATGGGAGAATTCCTACTGGCCTACTTGAGCTACATTCTTTGGCGATATTCAGTGTGGCATACAATAACTTATCTGGTGCGATACCACAATTCAAAGCTCAGTTTGGAACTTTCGACAAAAGCAGCTATGATGGGAATCCTTTGCTTTGTGGTTATCCATTAGACAATGATTGTAGCGGTACTAAACTGCCAAATATCTCTAGTAATGGCAGTGAGGAATCTGAAGGCTTTATGGATGAGGAAACTTTCTACATCGGCTTTGTTGTCTCTTATGGAGCGATCTTGCTTGGAATAGCTGCAGCACTCTGCTTCAATCCTTATTGGAGAAGAGCATGGTTTAGGCTTATTGAGGTGTTAATGTTCAGTTCTTACTATTTTCTCTTAGACAATGTTGTTAGTCCCTTCAAGAGTAGATGGTGCAGGAATTTTCGTTAGGTAATTGCTTTTCATTCTTGTTGTATACTATCATATCATTATTGATGCTATTTTCTTTGATCAATCTTCAAACAATAGCGTATGGAGCGATCCCATATTTAAATGTGCCTCTTGGAGAAATGAAAAATGCACAGTCCAATGCAGCGGTATGCATACCTTGCTTTTAGTCATATATATTTGCACATATATAAGTTGTTTTCACTTTTGTTTTCACTCGTTTTACCAATAGTAGTAGTCTACCACCATAAGCGTGGAATTGATTTTAAGAAAGAGGAGAATTTGAAACTTCTATATTTCTGAAAGCAAGATTAATTTTCCCATTATTTTGTATAATAATGGATATCGTCCAATTCATCAACAATAATCTTTCGAATTATTTTGTCACAATGAGTTTTTAGTAGGTGCTTGGCCGTAAATATCAAAAAAGAATTTGAATCTTTTTTTTGAAGTTGAGTTAAAAAATTATTATATTTAAAAGTATTTAAACTGTATTTTACTTCGAATTTTTTTTTTCATAAAATCATAAGGTTTGATGAACAAACAAGTTTTTCATTTGACCGATGGATTGCATTGAGGAGCATGACATCGAGCACTAAAAGCATGTAGGTGCTGATATATGGAAGGAATGTTTGACTAATGTTGGTTACTTATTTCACTATTACTCTCAACTGAACATTATTTTGTTTCTTTTTAAACAAAATCAATATTTTGTGTTGACTACTTGACCACTCAAATTGGAGCAACATAGCTAAATCACCACTTTCTAATTAAGAATACTTGATGCAACTGATATCAGGTTCCTCGTTTTACCCGTTTTGTTTGTGTCACACCCTTTTTTTCCGCGCGCCCGCTTGGGAGGCTGTTTCGGGTTTAGGAAAGCGCTTATGGGATTTTTTTTTACGATTATTTGGCGCTATCCCGAGCTAGGGTTTCCATTTAAGGAAGTGACGGTGTTTTCAAGGTACGAATTGTTTATTTAAAATTCGGAGTCGCCACTTGACAAGTTTAAGGTGTGCCAAGTCACCCAAAGGGTACCTTGGAACACCTGTGACTCGTTAGTGGTCTGCGTTAGAGTTCCGGGTAAGGACCTCGGTTGACTCTCGGGAAGGGGTTAGGCACCCTCGAGTCCTGTGTCGAGCACAATTGCTTTTATTGACGCATTCCGGCTATATGAAATATTTATTGTACCTGCCTTTATTTATTTCCCTTTGCTACGCTTTGATCTATTATTATTTTATTTCTATTTATTTATTTATTTATTTTTTTATTTTAGTGACTCGGCTGAATATTTTCGCGCAGGCACTTCACCCGTTCGAAACCTTATCAGCCTTGATTTGAGTCTCCAAATTTATTATTGTATTATTTTGGTCAAACGCGAACTCATGATTCAGCTTGATTTTATATGTATCGCATTTAATTTCAACTTCTCTTTTTTTTTTTTTATTTATTTATTTAAATACGACTTAGTTCAATACGTACAATTGTAATTTAAGCCGGATATGGTCGCGCAGGCACTTCGCCCGTTCGAGATCTTCCGATTTTAAATAAATCATACTTTAACTGATTATGTATTTAAAATAACTAAAACACTTTCTATTTATGACTTATCTTGACTTACCTAGCCCTTATCTTCACTTTAATCCGTATCAACGTTGTTTACTTATACTTAGACTAACATTAGCGGACTATAATTTTAACACAATGAAAATATACAGTTCCCTTTGTTCTATATCTTAAGGATGTCTATCCTTTTATATTCTACTATTGGTTGCTAATTTATTTAAAGTGGCTTTAGATTTGGGTCAAGTTTGCACCTTTGGGCTTTTGGTTACATCAAATCCATTTAGCGTGTCATGGCCACATCTCAAATTCATAGACATATATACATACCTAAATATAATGTTCACGTAACCTTTTATTTGTATTCACGTAACTCATGAACTTTAACAATAGAAAATGGCACCATTGTGACTAAGCAAGAGCAGAATATTGTTAATAGAACAAACGATCTACTGCAATTGGACCAACTTTGTAATTTTGGGCTAAAGCCCAACTGCCTGTTTTATGTCATATTGAGATTTGCAGCCTACCTACGTTACAAGTATTTGCACACAATGTCCCATTTACCTATTTGTCTCAATATTGGCCAGATTTACAAAAAAAAAAACTTATTGTTAACCCAATTTTATCTAATTTTCGCCTTTTGAATTTTTCATTGTAAAAAAGGTTACACATACTAACTCATCTCTTATTTGAGCCTAATTTTCTGAAAAGACATGGCAAGTAATGCTGCCTTAAAAGAATTTGCATAAAACAGTCATATTTTGCTCAAATTTCAGATCTGTACCAAAGTGATATAATGGTGTCATTTGCGCAAAATTTTCAGTTTGTGAAATAATACACTAATAGCTAATCAATAAACATCCAACATAATCTTAGCATTCAATAACATAACTTCAAATATGGCTGATTTTCTCATAAAATAAACTATAAAATGAAAGTTTACCTAGTGTAGATAAACTTTAAACCAAGGAAAGCCAAAGCCCACTCCAAAGCCTAAGGCAAAAAACCAGCATCCAACAGCAACAAACTCACACCAGCTTAAGACCCTTGCTATCAACCAGTTATCTTTCTTTCTTCCCTTTTTTCTAATGTATTTTGCTATTTTTCTTTTACTTTCAGATCTATTTTTTGAAAGTAGTTGAGAGAAAAATAAATGCCAGCATTCAATGTGTTCTGGCTCTTTTTATGTGTAGTAAATGAACTCTTTTTATAGAGGAGAGAGGAGGGTAGAGATGCTGGACAGCTGCGGACCCAAGACCCAAAGCAAAGTTGCTTTTTCAGAGAAGGTCAACAGGCCTGCTTAGGCCATAAATGCAAAGTTCAACCTTTGCTCGAAATGGAGGGACTGGCAGGGAGGAGTAAACTGTGGTGCCAACTTTTTACCATTCTCGGCCATGCCAAATCTGCCTCATTAATGAGGCAGATTTCCCCCCCTTCTCCCTCACTTTTAAGGCTAAAGAATCTGAAAATTTGAACTAAAGGCTGACCTGAAATAATAACAAAAACTAAAGCCAAAACTCTTATTTGACTTAACTTGACCCACTTCTTACTTTTCAGATTACAAACAAAGGGATTAAATCCATAGCAAAACTCTAATTAGACCCTTTATGCTAACTTTAACTTCCTAATTTCTACTAAATTAGTGCCAGAATCCCATCTAGAAAACTAACTACATCAAGCATTGAAAAGGGATGAACCAGGCAACAAATGCACAATTGAGAGCTTAAGCAAGTTCCATGTTTAGTGACTTTCCGCACCATTTGCACAACTTTAACTAATCAACAGTAAGCATTTCTCATACGAAACATAATTAAGGGACATCATTTCACACTTGAACAGGACCAAAACACTTCAAGACATGATTCATCTCCTAGCAATTAACCTCATGGCTAGATCAGTTTACTTACTTGAGGAAATGGAACTTCCAACAGTACATGAGACTACAAACAGAACCATAAACATTTACTCTTGAAAACAAGTAATGAATTAACGAGAAGACGAAACTTTCAATAACAAAGAAAAAATCAATTTCATACTTCAATTCAAACTAAAACTATGATTCCAGATGATCTCGAACGAAAGAGTCATACTTCACACACATTGGAATATCGTATTTACCATCACTTAAAGTTCTAGGCAATAGCATTCTTAAAACTGACACCATCTATATAAACGAAAAGAGAAAGAACAAGGACTTTCGTCTAACCCATTCAGAGCACTGCACCATCACTTCGCAACCATCACAGACTGCTTCGCCTCACCTCTGTGTTCCCATCACTGCCTCGTCGAGCCACTGCTTTAGCTTCATTGTCGCGTACAAACTGCCTCGCTTCATCACTGCCTAGCATTGTACAACCACCACAGCAGTATCATCGCTTCCAGAACACCATCTTTCCAAAACTCCAAGCAACATCACAGCCCGTCGCCTATCATCATCACCACCCGACGTCACCAGGAAACTGCCTCGCGCCCTACACCGCTGCTATATCGTCTCCTCAACACCCCTCGGCTAATCCAAACACAACACAGCCTCCTCCTCAACATCATCATTAAAAGAAAAGAAAAAGAATGTGAGAAGAAGTAGTGGGAAACAGAAAAATGGATGAAAGGGAAAGGGAAACGGGGACGGGGTTCGGGAAAAATGGGGATGGGGTTTGGAAAAATGGGGATGTGAGGGTGAACGGGGTGGAGACTAAAAGAAGGAGAAAAGAAAACTCACCGGAAAGAGAAAAAGTCGCCGGAACTCCGACTTTCAAAACCCGATCTACACCAAACGGTTGGGATTTTGTAGAATGCGAGTTGAAAAATGGAACCAGGGAGCCAAAAGGAGTCGAGTGATGTATTTTGTACTTTTTCCGGTGGCCGGCCGGCGGTGGTCGACGGTGGCCGGCCGGCGGAGCTGCGGTGGAGCTGCGGCGGAGCGATTTCCGGCGGTTTCCTATGAATTTTGGCAAGAATTTGCCTATATCTGTGATTTGTGTCCAAAAGTGCCAAAAATGGCAAAGGAAATGGTTATATATCTCGGCTTTGGGCCGGATCAGAGGGAAATGGGCTCGCGGATATGGGCTGATTTTTTTTTATTAATAACCAATAGCCTATATTGCTAATTAAGATACGACCGACACGAAATATTAATCCATCACTAGGTGAAGGCATAATAACATATAAAATGTCGTATTGAAACTAAACACACATAATTCTATTATTATTATTATTTTTTTTAATTTTCTGGTATTTTTACCTAATAGATTAAATTGAAACGGCTAAATGGAGGCTGGAATCTTGCAAAAGAATCACACAACCATTAAAACAACTATTATACGTATTTTGGTATTTAAGTGCCAAAATTGGGTGATTACAGCTGCCCCTCTTTGTTCGAGAACATGAAGAGTTTTCGGACAAAGACGTAATCAACAACTAATTTTGGCTTTTCGGTTCTAACCGAGAACATGCAAAAAGGGTGACCGTACCTTGACCTTTGGTTCTAACCAAGAACAAGGCTACCTACATATCCCCGGACTAAGGAATCAGGTCAGTGTAGTTCCTTACGTGCGGTAGCTGGGACTACCGCATTCAAACAGACACTGGACTCTTCTAGACTAACAATAAGCACTTTCGAGACATACACGGACTAACCCTAGACACTTTCAGAACTAACTGGGACTGACTCGACGCTCCTAGACTTACCCGGACTGACACAAGACACTTTTGACACACTAGAGTTGTTGCTGCTGGTCACTGGTTGCTTGCTGATCGGCGGTCATTGCTTTACAGAGAAAATGAAAGTACAACATTGAAAATGTAAAGTTACAATTCCTATTCTAAGTCTTCATGCTTCCCAAGATGAGCTTCTTGGTTCTTGCTCCCCTCACTTGTTAAAAATAAACCACCGCTCTTGGTTCAGGTGGGTCTTGCTCTTTGTAGAAAAGATAAACCCCCGATCTTGGCTCAGGTGGGTCTTCCCTCTTTGCAGCATGGATTCCCTCGTTCTTCAGGTGGGCGCCTGGACTTCTTTACAACTACTCCCTCATTCTCCAGGTGGGTGCCTTGACTTCTTTACAGCTACTCCCTCATTCTCCAGGTGGGTGCCTCGACTTCTTCACAACTACTCCCTCATTCTCCAGGTGGGTGCCTCGCCTTCTTTACAACTACTCCCTCATTCTCCAGGCGGGTGCCTCGACCACTTTACAACTACTCCCTCATTCTCCAGGTGGGTGCCTCGACTTCTTTACAACTACTCCCTCATTCTCCTGGCGGGTGCCTCGACCACTTTACAACTACTCCCTCATTCTCCAGGTGGGTGCCTCGACTTCTTTACAACTACTCCCTCATTCTCCAGGTGGGTGCCTTGACTTTCTCTAAACTACTCCCTCATTCTCCAGGTGGGTGCCTTGACTTCTTTACAACTACTCCCTCATTCTCCAGGTGGGTGCCTTGACTTTCTCTAAACTACTCCCTCATTCTCCAGGTGGGTGCCTTGACTTCTTTACAACTACTCCCTCATTCTCCAGGTGGGTGCCTTGACTTCTTAAATATTACTCCTTTATGAATGCTGTTTCTGACTTGAAAACTGACATTGTCACTCTTGAAATTGGTGCTCAGGCGAGATTTGATGATCTTGAAATCTGCCTACCGTCTGATGATCTCCTTCATAGTGCAAATTCTCAACACGTCAATTTGCGATCGAGAGATGATTTGGCTTCCATTATCCAGGCGGATCCTGACCATGCTCTGCTACAACTGCAAAACAGGTAAACAATTTTGCAAAACTTTCTTTTGCTCGTTTTGATGTTATTTTGATTAAAAAGTGAAGAAATGGGAAAGATTTCGGACAAAAGGACTCCGAACGAAATGATGTCCTTTTGGAGATGTAAAAGAAACTTATCTGAAGGTGGCAGTGACGACCCTAATAACATGACATGCTTCTGGTCCTCAAAACCTTGATCATTCACAAACAGTTCTTCCTCGATCTTTCTCCAGTTGGAACATTCAGTCATGACCACTTTCCAAACCCATCTCGATGACATTTACGAAGACCCTCATTCGGTTAGCAGTGCCCCTTTCGGGGTTTTCACCAACTAACCTCTCTCTTTGTTCTTTTATCTCACTGTTTGTCATGCGGCGCCTTTTCAGGTTTTCACCGGCAAGACTTCATTTTCTTTCTTCTTCTTTTTTTTTCCTCTTTTTCTCTTTCTTTTTTTTTCTTTTTGCTGATGATAATGTCTTGGGCGCTCTGAGCCCTTTCCTGATTTTGAGACTGAAATGCCAAACGTCTCATGAGCATGTGAAAAGATGGTAAGAATAATAGAAGTTTGTTTTTATTTTGTTGACGAAATAAAATAAAAACAAACTTCTGCCCCAGTTTAGCAAAACTGCGGATTTGGATTTTCTTTGAATTTGGCCCGTAAACTTGGAGGCAAATTTTGCGTCGATATGAGATGGGAAAAGGGAACTTTCTCCTATTTTGACCGCACCAGAATGGTTGCCTACGTATCCTTTTGAGAGGAATCAGGTCAGACGTAGCTCTGGCAACTTAATGCCAAAATTTGTTGTTTTGAATCTTTCTTTCATTCATTCAATTTCATTACAATTACAGGATTCCCAATAAGGGTTCACAAAAGCAATACAAAGCCAAAGGCTAACAAAAGGGATACATCATCTGGATAAGGGAAACAAAGACTTTCACCATCCCAATCCAAGGACATCAAATGTAGTACCTCTTCACTGCATCAGCATTAACAATCATTTCAGCCATCGTGCCTTCGATGTCTGTCAAGAATAGAGCACCATTGGGCAACACCTTCTTCACCACATACGGTCCTTGCCAATTTGGAGCAAACTTGCCCTTCGCTTCTTCCTGATGTGGAAAGATGCGCTTCAAGACTACCTGGCCTTCACTGAATTTGCGTTGGCGCACTTTCTTGTTGTATGCTTTGGCCATTCTCTTCTGATATAGTTGACCATAACATACTGCATTTAGCCTTTTCTCGTCGATTAAAGCCAATTGTTCCAAGCGGGATTTGACCCATTCAGTATCCTCGATCTCAGCTTCAACAATGATTCTCAAGGATGGTATTTCGACTTCTGCCGGAATGACCGCTTCAGTCCCATACACCAGTTCATATGGGGTCGTGCCTATTGAGGTGCGCACAGTTGTGCGATAACCCAGAAGAGCAAATGGCAACTTCTCATGCCAGTCTCGAGATCCTTCCACCATTTTTCGAAGGATCTTCTTGATGTTTTTGTTTGCAGCTTCGACCGCGCCATTTGCCTTTGGCCGGTATGGTGTGGAGTTTCTATGCACAATTTTGAACCTTTCACATACCTCTCTCATCAAATGGCTGTTCAGATTAGCCCCATTGTCGGTGATGATGGTATTGGGAATACCGAACCGGCAAATGATGTTTGAATGAACAAAGTCGACCACAACTTTCTTGGTTACCGACTTGAATGTCGCCGCTTCCACCCACTTAGTAAAATAGTCAATGGCGACCAAAATGAATCTATGCCCATTCGATGCCTTTGGTTCTATCGGGCCAATGGCATCCATCCCCCATGCTACGAAAGGCCAAGGAGCGGACATTGTGTGGAGCTCTAAGGGAGGTGAATGTATCAGGTCGCCGTGCACTTGACATTGGTGGCATTTCCGCACGAACCCTATGCAATCTCGCTCTATGGTGAGCCAAAAATAACCTGCTCTTAAGATCTTCTTGGCTAACACATAGCCATTCATGTGTGGTCCACAGATTCCCGAATGCACCTCGTTGAGAATTCTTGAGGCTTCTTGTGCGTCCACACATCTCAACAGTCCCAGATCTGGGGTTCTCTTGTACAACACCCCTCCACTTAAAAAGAAACCATTTGCAAGACGACGGAGGGTTCTTTTCTGATTGCTCTCTGCCAGCGCTGGATACTCTCCATTCTTGATGTAGTTTTTGATGTCCAGGTACCATGGCTCGCCATCCAGTTCTTCTTCAACCATGTTGCAATAAGCATGTTGATCCCTAACTTGAATCTCGAGAGGATCAATGTGAGTCTGGTCAGGATGACTAAGCATGGACGCTAACGTAGCCAAAGCGTCTGCCAACTCATTGTGCATTCTTGGGATATGCCTGAATTCAATGGAATCAAACCTTCGGCAAAACTCTTCCAGATACTGCTTATACATGATGAGTTTCACGTCTCGAGTTTCCCATTCACCCTTGATTTGATGTACTAGTAGGTCGGAATCTCCAAGCACTAGTAGTTCTTTGATGTCCATATCTATCGCCATGCGTAGACCCATGATGCAAGCTTCATATTCTGCCGTGTTATTGGTACACCAGAAACGAAGTTGCGCAGCCGCCGGATAATAGTGACCTGTCGGGGATATGAGAACAGCCCCAATACCATCGCCCTTGGAGTTAGAGGCCCCATCAAAATAGAGCTTCCAATAATGATCATCTTCAGAAGGCAACTCCTCAATTGTGCCTACCTCTTCATCAGGAAAGTATGTCTTAAGAGGTTCATACTCATCATCCACTGGATTTTCGGCCAAATGATCGGCCAAAGCCTGGGCTTTCATTGCAGTTCTGGTGACATAAACTATGTCGAACTCTGTGAGTAACATTTGCCACTTGGCAAGCCTTCCTGTTGGCATAGGCTTTGAAAAAATATACTTTAGTGGATCCATCCGGGATATGAGGTAAGTAGTGTATGACAACAAATAATGCCTCAACTTCTGTGCTACCCATGTGAGGGCACAACACGTTCTTTCCAGCAAAGTGTACTTGACCTCGTAATCCATGAACTTCTTGCTCATGTAGTAGATTGCCTGTTCTTTTTTCCCCGTGGCATCATGTTGCCCCAGTACGCAACCAAACGAATTGTCCATCACCGACAGATAGAGGAACAAAGGTCGTCCTGGCTCTGGCGGGACCAGCACTGGTGGATTTGACAGGTACTGCTTGATTTGGTCAAAGGCCGCTTGACACTCCTCAGTCCACTTAACCGCCGCATCTTTCTTCAGCAGCTTGAAGATTGGCTCACACGTGGTGGTGAGTTGAGCGATGAACCTACTGATGTAGTTCAATCTTCCGAGGAAACTCATAACTTCTTTCTTGTTCTTTGGCGGAGGCAACTCTTGTATAGCCTTGATCTTTGAAGGATCCAATTCAATACCACGCCTGCTAACAATGAAACCCAACAACTTTCCAGCTGGAACACCGAACGCACATTTGGCCGGGTTCAACTTCAAATTGTACCTTCTGAGTCTTTCAAAGAATTTCCTGAGGTCTTTAACATGATCCTCTACCGTTCTTGATTTGATTATCACATCATCCACATACACCTCAATTTCTTTGTGTATCATATCGTGGAAAACAGTTGTCATGGCTCTCATGTACGTTGCCCCAGCGTTCTTCAAGCCGAACGGCATGACCCTGTAACAAAAGGTTCCCCAGGGCGTGGTGAATGCTGTCTTCTCGGCGTCATCCTCATCCATCAGGATCTGGTGATATCCGGCATAGCAATCCACAAAAGATTGGATCTCATGTTTAGCACAATTGTCTATGAGAATGTGAATATTAGGCAAAGGAAAATTATCCTTGGGACTGGCCTTGTTCAAATCTCGATAGTCAACACAAATTCTTGTCTTCCCATCTTTCTTCGGCACCGGCACAACATTGGCCAACCAAGTGGAATACTGAAGAGATTGTATCACCTTCGCAGATAGCTGCTTCATGATTTCCTCATGGATTTTCTTGCTCATTTCTGTCTTGAATTTCCTCCGTAGCTGCTTGACCGGAGGGAAACCAGGATTAATTGGCAACTTGTGAACCACCAAATCTGTGCTCAAACCGGGCATGTCATCATATGACCAAGCAAACACGTCTCTATAGTCAAACAAGACTTGGACTATGTCATTTTTCACTTTTGGTGCAGCGTGCATGCTTATCTTGGTTTCCCTAACATCGTCAGGGGTTCCCAAATTTATATTTTCTGTGTCATCCAAATTGGGCTTAGGCTTGTTCTCAAACTGTTCTAATTCCCCATTTATTTCACTCTCAGCTCCCTCCTCATCATATTCTTTCTCAAACATTTCTTCGGTATCCGTCCTTTCCATATCATCTACCTCCTCAACTGTTACTTCATGATCACTCCACCCATCAACATGTATTTCCTCAATTTTTGGTTGATTCATTGAGACCAAGTTAAACTGTGTGTTTAGATCAGGGCGTGATTTCAGCATGCATGTCATGTTATTAAGGCCATCAGAAACATAGCTACAGAAAGAAATAAGAAATAAAAATCAGGAAAGTAAAGAGATAGAATAAGGAGACAAGAACATGTCTTGCTTTTCATTGAATTTGAAAGATAAAAGGGTTTGACATCATACCGAGCAAAATAAATACACTTGGATTACAACCCTTAGAATAACCAAGTATACAGAAAGGATAACAAAACTTGCTACCAATAGCCCCTCCTAGTGGGGAGAGGCATGGATTCCCAGTTGTTCAGCTTCACATCAGGGCCAATGTCCTGGATTTCTGCATTGCTAGATCCTTCGCCAGTTTGCACCATGTTGATGCCAAAGACGTGCCTCAGATCGGCCAGGAGCTTCTTTTGTTCTTCGGTCTCCTCAGCATTCTTGGAAATAGACTTGCCCCCGTTGGACCTCGTGAAAGACTGAGCGAGGCAAGGGACAGGCTTCTCAAGGGACCATTCTTGTTTCTTCATCTTCCTAGCTCTTGCTCTGTCTGCAGCTGTGGGCTTGTATCCCAGACCCCAGGTACCTCGAATGCCAAGTGGATTGATTGGATGCGACATTCCTTGAAGTGATGCCCCGAGACCCTTTCCTGGTCGAAAACCGTGCTTCAACATTTCTGTAGCCATCATGACCGCCGCTTCTGACAATCTTGCTTGGGGCAAAGGTTTGCCTTCAGGAACCTCTTCCACATTGACTGCTTCAAAGGCTTGGTACATCAGAGTTGGGCTATCATTGGTGACCTCGATAACTGGAATGGATGGGTCCTTATAGATTGACAGATCTCCCTCTCCGTGTACCATGATCATCTCACGGTTCCACTCAAACTTCACAGTCTGGTGCAAAGTTGACGGTACTGCGCCCGCCATATGAATCCAGGGCCTTCCCAACAGTAGATTATAAGACGAATCCATATCGAGGACTTGGAAGTCAATAGCAAAGTCCACAGGCCCAATTGTCAATGTCAGCTCGATCTCACCAATTGACTGTCTTTTTTCTCCATCAAAAGCACGGATACTCATAGTATTGGTTCGAATTCTATCCACATTGATTTTCAATCTTTTCAAAGTAGACAGAGGGCAAATGTTCAGACCAGACCCACCATCAACCAGCACTCTCGTGACGTAAGAGTTGTCACACTTAACAGTCAGATGCAGAGCTTTGTTGTGGCCTGTGCCTTCCATAGGCAATTCTTCATCAGTGAAAGTGATCCTGTTGACTTCAAAGATACGGGCAGCAACAGCCTCCAAGTTACCAACAGTCATTTTATCAGATACATGAGCTTCATTCAGGATTTTCAAAAGAGCATGACGGTGCGCCTCAGAATGCATCAGCAGGGACAATAAAGAAATTTGAGCAGGGGTCTTCCTCAGCTGCTCCACAATAGAGTAATCTTGCACTTTCATCTTCTTTAGAAACTCTTCCGCCTCTTTCTCAGTGACAGGCTCCTTGACTGGACCCTGATTTTCCCTAGCTTGCCTTGCCTTTCTTAACTCTTCCGGGGTAAAGCACCGCCCAGAACGAGTTATACCGCCCACTTGTGTCGTTTCTGCTACAACCTCCTTTCCCATGTACGTTACCACTGCCTGGGCATAGTTCCACGGGACAGCCCTGTTATCTGTCACATGGAACTGGGATGCCCTCTTTATGACAATGGGCTCGCGCATTGCGTTCAAATCATCTCCCCGGGGTGCATTTTTTATAACCAACTTCGGTTTGGTAGCAGAATCCGCTTCCCCTTCCTTGCTGATGGCCCTTGAGATCACCAACTTTGGCTTCTCAGTCAACCTTTCCCCTTTCTCAACAGCTCGTTTCAATGTTAACACGGGCTTATCCAACTGGACAGATGGCTTTGTTCCTCCGGACACCACAACAGGACTTGTCTTTGAAGTGATATGCATCTTTTCCACCCCAATAGTTATTGCATCGACTGACACTATTGGCCTTGCAGATTCGCTTTCAAATCCCCCTGTGCATGCATATACCATGTGTACATCATGGACTGGCAGAGGATTGCGATTAATGTTTGGCGTTTCTGCATCTTCAATCACGATTTGGTTGTTGTCGATCAAATCCTGCACCACTCTCTTGAGATAGTAGCAATCTTCTGTATCATGCCCTGGTGCGCCCGAGTGGTAATCACAATGTCGAGAATGATCCACTTTGCCAGTAGGATTCATGTTTCCTTGAATAGGTTTTATCATGTTCAAGGCCCGCAGTTTCTCAAAGATACTGGTGTAGGATTCTCCGATTGGCGTGAATTCTCTCTTCTTCTCTTCTCGAGCCTTCTTGAATTCAGCTCTCGGACGAAAGCCTGCCGGACCTCTTGGTCGGTAAGTAGGGTTAGGTGGAGCCTGATAGTGATTATGTGGAGCTTGGTGGATGGGATATGTAGGCTGTGGGGCTGGTGCGCGCCATTGTTAGTAGCTTCAATGAGGGTAGAGTTAGGAGTCCATGCAGAGTTGACAACATTAACAAAAGATGGGTCAGAAGCCCATATAGTTTCAAATCTGAATGCTTTATTCATAGGGGTGGGGGAGTGTAGTGATAACAGGATGGGGCAGTGATCAGAATGGATGCGGGGGAGATGAGTAACTTTTGCCTCAGGAAATATAGTGAGCCATGCATAATTACCTACCATCCTGTCTAATCTTTCTAAAATATGAGCTCTATTTCTACGCTTATTTGTCCATGTAAACTTACTACCCCAAAATCCCAAATCAAGCATACTACAATAATTTAGACAATTTAAAAATTGATCAACTCTTGTATTTTTAATAGGGTTTCCCCCATATTTTTCAGAGGCGCGAGTTATTTCGTTAAAATCGCCTCCCCATAACCATGGACCCTGGTAAACATTAGCAATATTGCATAATTGATCCCATAGTTGACGTCTATATAATATATTTGGACTAGCATAAATAGCTGAAAGGAGGAAAGGTGGTTGATGAGGAGATACCTGCACCATGCAATGGATAGTTTGATTTGTGACTTCTATGTCATACACATGCACCATGTCTTCATTCCATAACAAGACCATCCCACCAGCCTGTCCCATTGCAGGGGACTGTGTGAAATGGGTAAAAGCATAGTCATCTCGAAGAAATGCATGATCAGCTAGATGAGCTTCGAGCAAGATAACAACAGTTGACTTGTAATAATTAAGCATAGAGCGAAAGTTCCTAGTGAACTCAGGAGTCTGGCAACCACGACAATTCCAAATGATAAAATTCATGATGCGATGAGGGGGGTTTTGGTTTGGGCCTTGGTTATCCTCCTGCATGTTCATGGCCCCCATGTTCCCCTGATTCATTGAAGTTGTGGTTGGGTGGGCAACCACTGTGAACTTCCCCACTGCTGGGTTGCTGGTCTGGCGAATATCTATGAAGCATTTGGTCAGGTCCTGTGGACAGCTTAGCAATAGCTTTTTTTCGTAGGGTTCTTTGAGGAGGTAGTATTAGAGGTCCCTTAGCCACCAGATTTCTGTCCTCGTTTCCCTCATTTGTTCCATTACTGCTGCGACTCCCTCGTGAGTTACTTCGTCGTGTACGTTTGGACTGAGTGGGTTGGTCATGGGAGGGGTAGGTGGTGTCAGCGGTTCGAGAGGGGAGCGTGGTGAGTTTGGTGGCGTTGGTGGTGCTATGTCCATTTCCATTTGTTGGTGAATCCAAGGGATCCCCGCTATGAAAGGAGGATAAAATGGAAGGTCCAATGGGTTGTTCCCCTGTGGAAGAGGAAGCTGCCTGAAGTGAGTCATTAGGGAGGGTGCATTGTTCAGAGCCCAGTGGTATTGGTTGTAGAAGTCCATGGTAATGCGCATCCCCTCCGTTACAATCTGAGCTACATCGAAAGGATTGGTGATCTTGACAGTGACTTCTTGGTCGTTCACTACCATTGTGAAGATGAGAGCATGGTGTTGTAGTCCCATCTCCAGCCAGGATTGAGGTGGTAGTGGCATTGGGTTCTGGGTGGTGTATATCAGTGGTGAGTGGTGTGGGTATTGCATGGTTGTTGGAAGTGGAGAGAGAGGTTGTTGTTGGGGGATCACTGGGATCGAGAGCCTGCGAAGATGAGTGGTTGGATGATGGAGGGATTGAAATTGAAAGTTCTGCATGGTTTTGAAAGTTCGTTTGTGTTTTATTTGAAAGAAGATTTGGTGTACCCAAGCTAGTGGAAGATAATGATGGTATATAAGTATTTGGAATGTGATGAGAGGGGGTTGAAGGCGGTTGACGTGAGTTACTATTTGGTGACGTAGAGGGAGGTGGGATATCACGTGCCTCCAAATCTTGGTTGGGCTGGGAAGATTGGCAAATCTGGAAATCCATGATAGCTTGGGAGCTTATTGGGTCAAGGAGAGGTAATGGGCTGGGTGTCAAAAGCGGGTAGATGTGGTGTGTTGACCCGTTATTGTGATTGGATAATGGATGAGGCGCAAGCAAGGTGTCGTTTGACTGAGGTGAGTGTGTATTGTAGCTTTGATGTTGCATCTGTTGTTCATTTGACACATGTATTTGGGGACACGTGGCTGTAGAGGAAGGATGGATTGTGTGTTGACGTGTAGTAGTATTAGGGGTGGTATTTTGACCATTCGTTAATGATCCATTAATAACTAATGTAGGATAAACAGGCTTAATTAACTCATTAGTATTATTTGGTAGATTTTTTATTATCTCTACAGATTTGTGTGTGACCTCTGAAATTTTGATACCCTTCTTAGGATTAGAATTAGAAATACGGGGATCTTCGGTAATGGGATTAGTATTAACGTCACAGATTTCAGCATCACATATCTCCAAATTACTAAAGCCATTAGCAGTGGGGACATTAATAGTATGTGTAGAAGCATGTGACACTGATTTCTTAGCGTAAACGTGGGTGTGTGAATATGGACGTTGTAAACCATAGTTAGGGGACTTACCTGCACCATTTGTTGTGGGCTGTTTACCTGATTGGTTGGCGGGTGCTTTTCCTTTATTAGTGGTCCCCTCTTGAATTCTTGGTGGCGATAATTGTGGGCCATTGCGCTGCTTGCTATGCTTGCGTGGAAAAGAGACTAATTTCCATTGGCTTTCCCCATCTGAAGTTGAAGGTGAATTGGTGGGAATTTTTATGGATGACTTAGTTGTAACAATTTGAGTGGGTGGTGATATCGTGTGGGGACAAAGGCTAGAGTTATGGCCAAAACGACCACATGAGGTGCATAGTAAATTCAGCCCCTCGTAGAGAATTTGCTGTCGATGTGTATCAATAAAGACATGAGTTTGGAGCGGGCACTCTAGAGGGACTTCAATGCAAACACGGGCATAGCGTCCTCGTGTGGTAGAGGAAGTACAAGTATCAACCTTCATAAGTTTGCCTAGTTTGCTTCCAATCTTATGGAGGATTTCATGGTCATAAAATTCTGTTGGGAGTTCCGGCAGTCGCAACCAAAGGGCGGAGTAGGTTAGTTGCGCGGAGGAAGCCACAAATTTTGGTTCCCACCTTCGGACAGTAAGGAAATGGTTTAGGATAAACCATGGTCCCTCATGTAGGGCGCGTAGCATATTCTCTTCTTTTTGGAATTTTACTAAGAAAAAATCAGAGCCCAAGTCAATGAGGGGAAGGGGTTCAGTTGGCTTCCATAAAAGAAGAAGTTTTTGTTTCAATGTTTGGTGGCCAATAGGTCTTCCAAATAACTTGATAATAACTGAATATTTTCATGGTTGGTAAAGTCGTGACTTTTCAGTTCCTGACAAGGGAATGAAGTTTTCCTGTGTGGAGGCTGCAATCAGTTCATCAGAGAGATCAACAGAGCAGATGGTTATATGACTGGAAGTGGGTGTGATGGTGAACTGGGAATGTGATATGAGAGTGTCCTTAAAACTAGGGTTCGATGATGGAATATTTTTTGACGGATCGTCAATATGCATTATGCTAATATCTGGAGGGTCGTGGGAAGATGGATTGTCATGATCATTCATGGCATTAATGGGACGAGAAAGGCTATGGAAAGGTAGTAGATGTGCGTTGAATTGAGAAAAAGTTTGAAGAAGTAGAGAGAAGTTGGAGAGTTTCTCACATCTCTCTTGATACCATACTTTTCATAGTTCTTAAATTTGAGTCCTATTGTCATTGTTTCTACTTCTATAATTTTTTTAGCGTCAAATTTATAAACCGTCAAAACTATCACGTTTTAGGAAACATCCAAGATTAGGAAAATATTTTCTCAAATTCTCATGTGCCTCCCTTGTGTTTTTATGTGTTACGGGACAGTGCGTCCTCCATATTAGATATGTGCTAAAAGGAGCACAAATTTTTTGTATAGGGTCACATGGTGCAATTCACAAGGACTTTCAGGTTTTGAAAAAAGAAAGAAAGAAATAAATGGAATTTGTAATGGACTATAAAACTAATACGTAATCGTTGTGTCTTTGACTATTTCAACTCTATTATTGCATCACATATTAATCATGTAAATTTCTACTAATACAGTTTTTGTATGCATCTATTCGCTGTCTAAGCTAAATTTTTTCGAAATGTGATGACTAAGGACAACCACAAAAGAAAAATAATATAAGTGCATAAATAATTTTAGAAAGTGATTTTAATAGTATATCGAGTCAAGTATTTGTCCTATCGTAAAAAGCAAAGACTTTTCTAAGTGAGGTAACTTAGATAGGGAAATCTCCAACTTTGCCCTAGACTCGGGTCACCCACGGTAGGAAAAATGGAACAAGCTTTCAAACAACAAATAATGTCCCGAATATTACTTAGCTTTAGAAAGTGATTTTAGCTGTATCAATATCCGCACAAGTCTTAGTCTTCTACTTTTGGAAGACTTATCCAAGCTACTAATCAAGTGAATATATGAGTTAATAATGTAAAGTTGTTGTACTTTCTATATAACAACAGCAGCAAATTACAACTGAAAAATACATAATCAAAAGAAAAAAAGAAATATGGGGAATATTATTACTACTAAGTTATGGTTGTGGGTATTTTTTTTGCTGGTAATTAAAGTGGCCAATGGGTGTTGGGAGGAAGAGAGAAATGCTCTATTGGAGCTGCAGGCAAACATGATGAGTTCAAATGGCGGAATGTTAGCCATTTGGGCAGGCTATAATGAGACTGGTTTTGCAGATTGTTGTTCTTGGAATGGGGTAAGATGCAACTTAACAACAGGTCGAGTGATCAAACTGGGTCTCGCATATTTAAAGTTAGGATCAAGCCATGGTTGGGAATTTAATGGCACTCTATTTCTTCCATTCAAATCGCTGCAAGTTCTTATATTGTCTGACAGTTATATTATAGGGTGGACAAAAAATGAAGGTCTGTCACTTTTTAGTCTGAGTATTTATATATAACGCACATATATTTGTGAGTATGTGTATATAGTATTAACATATTTTTTCCTTGCTGATCTTTTTATCCAGGGTTTGACAAACTGTCGCAGCTGACCAACCTGAAGTTACTTGATTTGCAGGATAATTCCCTCCCTTCAAATGTTTTATCCTCTTTATGTTGGATTTCATCTCTTCAGGTTCTAAGACTTGGTGGAGATTATCTCTCTTACAGCAACCAGACGAATCATGGTGGTATACTCTATCCTTCCACATGATAAATAAATGAAAATTTTTGCAACTTGTATTTTCAAAGAAATTTGTATGGATACGGTCATTCTATAAAGTTAAATTATTACAAATTATGAAATACAATAAATTTTTTTAAACTATCACATAAATTATGACAGAGGGGCTATTTCGGACAATATTATGCTCTATTATGACTTACTTGAGATAGTTCTACTATAATCAGATGAACGCAGTGAGAAATGTCCAGGGTTGAGCAATTTAAGGGTACTCAGCTTGGTGGGTTATGGATTTGATGACATTAATGTCCTTTCTGCATTGGGTAAGCTTCTTTTTCCATAAAATGATGTGTATGAATAAGTCGGGATATATACTTGGTAATTTCGTTTTTGCCTCTAGCTAATTAATACTACTAATCATTTCGATAAATCAATGCAGGTCTTGGTACACACACTGGACTGAAAAATCTGGAGAGACTCTATTTGAAAAAAAATAGCTTCAATTCCAGCATATTTTCATCTCTGAAGAATCTTCCGTCTCTCAAACATCTGGATCTCTCACATAATGAGATATATGGAAAAATTGAAATTAGTGGTTTGTTTACCATCTTAAGAACCTACTCACTCCGTTCCAAAATGGTTGACATAGTTTCCTTATTAGTCCGTTTAAAAAAGAATGAAACAATTCTAAATTTGGAAACATTTTTGAGTTGAAACTACTATTTTATCCTTAATGAAATGTTTTATAGCCACATATTTATGTATGACTTATTTTAGACCACAAGTTTCAAAAGTCTTACCATATTTCTTAAACTCCGCTCCAAGTCAAAGTATGACAACCATTTTGGAACGGAAGGAGTATTTGGTCAAGCTTCTAAAAATTAGGAGTATCTAGTTTGAGAAGCATTTTGTTAAAATAATTTTTTTGGAAAAGTATTTTTGGAGAGAACAATTTGTGTTTGAGCAATTGTTCAAAAAATATTTTGAATGTCAAATTATGAAGAATAATAATATTAAAGTTTATTTTGCAATTAGTATGATTTAAATAGAGAACCGATCTACATAATTTTTAAGAAAGATTTTTATTAAACTTTTGTTTAGTTAAAATTGGAATATGTATATTAAAATTTGTCATATAAATAGACCAGAAATGGAAGAGTAGAAGATGATTGTATTTACATTTTAGAAATAATATATGGGTCAAATTAATAAAATATAGCTTGGAGGGTGGTTATCCACATGGATGACCAGGGTTCGATCCCTCCTCAATGTCTTCTGAGTCGAGACTGTCGCACCGGGTTTTTCTAGTGCGGTTTACATTCTTTGTATGGTTTGCAGGCTATTACACAAAGGAGGTTTATCCAGTCCACACAGTCAATAGATTGTAGCGGCGGCGGGTTTTCCTGAAATTCAAAAAAAAAAAAAACATAAAAATTGTTTTTGCTGCTTAAAAGCACTTTTGGTTTTGGCTTAACACGTTGAATCTCCAAAGAGTTTTTTTTTTAAACAAAAATATTTTTGATTTCCTATAAGATTGACCAAACATATTTATTATAAGTATCATTCGTTAATCATAATTTGCTTCAATAAGACATCAATCATAAATTAACATATCTAAACCATTTTCCCATATAACTTCTATTAGTATTGTGCTTATGTATTTATTCTGATTTACCTGTCTACAGATATAGCTGCTTTGATCAATTTGGAATATCTGGATCTTTGGGCGAACAACTTTGAGGGCTTTGTGGCTACCGCAGGTACAAAAAAAAAAAAAAAAAAACTTGATCTCTTCAGATAGTAGAGAATGCTTACCATATGAGCAACTCTCACTTAAATAAGGTAACTAACTTAAGTCACCATTTATGGTCTGAAACAAAAAGCCATTGTAGAGAACATAATAATACAAATTAGAGATAAAGAATAACGAGATATATAATATACGGACTAGTACAAGATAATCTTTTTCAATCAAGCTAAGGGTCCAAAACAAAGGGTTAAACATCTTAATTAACGAATGCAATGATTGTCCACCCAATGATTAGATTTATTTTAATAAGAAGCATGCATTCATTGTTATGTAACAAATTAAAAGATATGATTAACTTGTTAACAGGTAGCAAAAGAAGTTTTCTACGGAGTATACGACTTGGAAATTCTAATTCCATCAACTCGACAGACGTCTTACAATCACTCCAATCATTCCCATTTCTTAAGTCGCTTTCTTATGAATATACCAATCTCACCTCTCCCTCCATAACATCCGGTAATTAATTAAGCTCTAACTCAAAAGTTTGTATTACCACATTTTTTAGAATAGAAATTCATCAATGTTTCTTTTTGTTTGCCTCTCTCTTAATAATCAGCTTTAAGAAACCTGAGCACAGTGGAAAACTTATACTTGGAGGGATCTCTTTTAAATGACAACTTTCTTCCAAGCATTGGAACCATGACTTCTCTTAAAGTGCTGAATATGGCTTTCGGTGGCAGTTATGGTACCCTCCCTAATCAAGGTACCGTACGTGATGTTCTCTTTCTACACTTATTATAGAAATTTAATTATCTGAAGAACCTCTTTCAATGTAGGTTGGTGTGAACTCAAAAACATTCAAGAGCTGGCATTCACAAATAATAATATTGAGGGAATACTACCTTCATGTCTTGGAAACTTGACATCACTTAGATGGCTGAGTTTAGATGGGAACCTTTTCACTGGAAATATTGTCTCATATCCTATTTGGACGACACTCACATCACTTGAGTACCTTGATATTTCGTATAACCAATTTGAAGTTCCATTGTCATTCAAGCAATTCGCCAACCATTCAAAATTGACCTACTTGGATGTTGGCTCTAACACAATAATTGCAGACAGTGAATCTCAGAGTTGGATCCCAAATTTCCAGTTGCAGCTCTTCTCTATTCTGGGATGTAGAAACCTTCAAAAGTTGCCTTCTTTCCTTCACTACCAGTCTGAGTTGAGAATTCTTGCTATAGATGGAAATCAATTGCCAGGAAACTTTCCAACTTGGTTGTTGGAGAATAACACTAGACTTGCAGGCATTTATGCTAGACATAATGCTTTCAGCGGACCGCTAAAGTTGCCATGGAATTGTCACCTAGATCTAGTGGAATTTGATGTTTCTGATAACAAAATAAATGGATATATTCCAGGAAACATTAGTTCAACCTTTCCAAAACTTGGTTTGCTGAACATGTCTCAAAATTTGCTTGAAGGTCCTATACCTTCTGATATTGGGGGTTACCAGTTAGAATGGCTGGACCTATCTCTCAATTTCTTGTCTGGAGGAGTTCCTAGTGATCTGGCAATTGCTTCTCCGACGCTGTATTACCTTCGATTGTCGAATAACCAGTTAAAAGGGCAGGTATTTTCAAAGGATATCAGTCCACGTATACTATTCTTTTTGTATTTGAATAATAATAACTTTGAGGGACCAATACCTACCAACATTTTTCTCGAATCCCTTGTTGCACTGGATGCTAGCAACAATAATTTCACAGGGGAGATTCCGAGACTGATTAGAGATAATACAAGATTGTTAGAGCTTGATCTGTCCAAAAATCATCTTGAAGGCTCGATTCCAGCTGATATCTGCAATTTGAAGCTCCTTCATGTCTTAGCTATGTCCGAAAACAGACTTTCAGGCTCTATTCCATCTTGCATGAGTGATTTACCCCTTAAACACATTCATCTAGACAGAAATCAATTGGGTGGTCGACTTGAAGATGCACCATTCAACATCTCTTCTCTGGTAACATTGGATCTTGGTTATAACAGTTTTACAGGAAATATCCCACACACCATTGGCTCACTTTCCAATCTAAACTTCCTTATCCTCAAAAATAACCAATTGGCAGGGAAAATTCCAGCTCAGATTTGTCTGCTGAACAAGTTATCCATCATGGATTTGTCTTTTAATAAGCTTTACGGTCCACTCCTTCCTTGTTTGGGTAACTTAATACAAGTGAAAAATAATGCAGAAATAAGTAGTTTCCTTGTTCAGGCAACCTCCAGGGAACGGTGGTTACTTCTTCGGGGCTGGATAAGTTCAGCAAGGCACTACCACATTAAATATGGAATGTACAGTGACCTCAAATTGATGGATGTGGAAACCCAAGTCGAGTTTTCAACGAAAAGAAATTCATACACTTATAAGGGAAGCGTTTTAAGATATATGTCAGGTATTGATCTCTCAAGTAACAGATTAACTGGTGAGATTCCATTTGAGCTAGGGAACTTGAGCAAAATACATGCACTGAATCTATCACACAACCATCTCATTGGAAGAATCCCGGATACCTTTTCCGGCTTACATGAAGTTGAGAGTTTAGACCTTTCCTACAACAGCTTCAACGGGAGAATTCCTACTGGCCTACTTGAGCTACATTCTTTGGCGATATTCAGTGTGGCATACAATAACTTATCTGGTGCGATACCACAATTCAAAGCTCAGTTTGGAACTTTCGACAAAAGCAGCTATGAGGGGAATCCTTTACTTTGTGGTTATCCATTAGACAATGATTGTAGCGGTACTAAACTGCCAAATAATGGCAGTGAGGAATACGAAGGCTTTATGGATGAGGAAACTTTCTACATCGGCTTTGTTGTCTCTTATGGAGCGATCTTGCTTGGAATAGCTGCAGCACTCTGCTTCAATCCTTATTGGAGAAGAGCATGGTTTAGGCTTATTGAGGTGTTAATGTTCAGTTCTTACTATTTTCTCATAGACAATGTTGTTAGTCCCTTCAAGAGTAGATGGTGCAGGAATCTTTGTTAGGTAATTGCTTTTCTCTCTTGTTGTATTAATCATTATTGATGTTATTTTCTTTTATCAATCTTCAAACAATGTGCCTCTTGGAGAAATGTACGTGTAATGTACAGTCCAATGCAGCGGTATACATATCTTGCATCACCGCATCACTGGAAATTAAATTACGGAAGCTGAAAATTTAAGGAGTAAAATTTTGGTCATATGTTTGCACATAAGTTGCTTTCACTTTTGTTTTCACTCGTTTTACCAATAGTAGTAGTCTACCATAAACGTGGAAATGATTTTAACAAAGAGGAGATTTTGTAACTTTTATATTTCTGAAAGCAGGATTAATTAACTAAAACTTTTATTTTTATTTTTTATAGGATATGTTTTTCAATGCTTCTTGGTTAGTTTTAACTGTTTAGTGCTAACAACTAAATGATTCTTGGTTAGATTGTGTTAGGTCTGATTTTATAGAACGAACCTAAAGGGTTAACAGTCCCTTATGTAGTGGACTCTTATTTCCAGTGCATAAGATAAAACTGAAAATAACCTCATTTTATTTCTTCTCACCCTAATTTTATTTGTGGATGTCTCATCCAACATTGATGGCACCTCTCGGGGCTCCTCTACATATGCCCAGCCCTGAGATAGAAAATATTCAGAATATATACATTTGAAACAAACAAGAATTATTTTATATATCCCTCAATTTTCGTGCTCTGTCTTTTATTTTAATCCTTGAGCAGTGAGTTTGGAGTACGAATTTACTGTAAATTGAATGAAATTATTGCGTGGTTAGTTCTATTTTAATTTAATAGTGGTGTTCTGGTTAATTTGGCACACCTCGACTAATTCTTGCACCGGCAACATGTACCAGCTTGTGTGGTTAGTCCCATTCTTATATATGTGATAGGAGTTATTTAACAGTTGTATCTATATAGTTGAATGGAGTAAAATTTATCTTTGTGAAAAAGAAAATATTCCATCTTTCAAAACCCCCATGAGTCTATTTGGCATATAAGTTGCTCCGGCCTTCATTGGTTAACTAGAAAGTTGGATTAACGTAATCAAAGCCACGTCTATATAAGATTTAGAGTGTAAATCTCGTGTTCTGTTTGCATTCTTAACCTCCGGTTGAGCAATACTGCTATATATTTATGCTTGATGAATCTTAACTTCATATATTAATTAGATTTGTACTCTAAAAGATCATTTGCCCTACTATGAAAATCCCCATAAGAGATCCTCAAAATCATATTGAAAATGAAAAAAGGATTGTCAGGTGAGATATTTCAAGTATCCAATGAAGTTAATCTTTGTTCCTTTTCTAATTATGTGACACTTGTGGATAATAAAGAAAATGTCTCAATTTGTAGTGCCATCATATTTTGCTTCATCATGATAATAATTTGCCCCTAACAATTCTATGGTTAATTTCCATTTTCATTAGGATGAGTCATGTGCCCTGAATATCAACGGAATATTCTTGAAGCACTGCTTGTCGGGTCCTGAAAAGAGGTTCTTGAAGACACAAGTCAAAGAAACACGACAAATCTTTGTATGTCCTTTAATTTCTTTCTTTTGTCAATGAGGAATATCGATTTTGTGCAACTTTTCCTAGCTGTGTGAAGAAATCTTCATACTCTAAATGAAGCTTTATCTTATTTTCAGTTTTATCTTGTTACTTGCTCTCAACCAGGACAAGCTATTGAACAAACTAATTGCAGAAGATAACCTTTGTAGAACAACAACTATGTGATATACATTGCACAATAGTGTGTATATAAATTTGATTACTTGTCTAGCAGACTAATTTGGTGGAATGTGTGTTTATTTATTGAAGATTGATTAAAGAAAGTAGCAACATAGAAAATGATAAAGTTCATACAATAAAAATGAGAACAATTCCCTATCCAAGGACCCTCCACCATCTATTCTTGATGGGCTTAAGAACTTTGTCCAAGTAAAAATAGTAAGAACTGAGCATCAATACCTCAACAAGCCTAAACCATGCTCTTCTCCAATATGGATTGAAGCAGAGTGCTGCAGCTAATCCCAACAAGATTGCTCCATAAGACACAACAAAGCCGATGTAGAAACTCTCCATATCCACAGAGCCTGTAGATTCCTCAGTTCCATCGCTGGAGGTATTTGATGACTTAGGAATGCTACAGTCGTTGTCTAGTGGATAACCACAAAGAAAAGGATTCCCCTCATAGCTGCTTTTGTCGAAAGTCGCGAACTGAGCTTTAAACTCTGGTACTGCTCCAGACAAGTTATTGTATGCCACACTGAATATAGCCAAAGAATGTAGCTCAAGTAGGCTAACAGAAATTCTCCCGTTCAAGCTGTTGTAGGAAAGGTCTAAACTCTCAATTTCATGTAAATTGGAGAAGGTACTTGGGATACTTCCAGTGAGATGGTTGTGTGATAGATTCAATGCATGTATTTTGCTCAGGTTCCCTAGTTCAATGGGAATTTCACCAGTTAATCTGTTGCTTGAGAGATCAATACCTGACATATATCGTAAAATGCTTCCTTTATAAGTGTATGAATTTCTTTTTGTTGAAAACTGGACCCGAGTTTCCACATCCATCAAGCTGAAGTCACTTACAAATCCATATTGAACATGATAGTGCCTTGTTAAAGTTATCCAGTCCAGGAGATCTAACCACGTTGCCAGAGTACTCGTCCAGTAATAGGCGCTTTTTGTTTCTGCATCATTTTCCACTTGTGTTAAGTTATCCAAACAAGGAAGGAGTGAACCAAAGAGCTTATTAAAAGACAAATCCATGATGGATAACTCGTGCAGCAGACAAATCTGAGATGGAATTTCTCCTTCCAATTGGTTGTTGTTGAGGAGAAGGAAGTTCATATTGGAAAGTGAGCCTATGATGTGTGGGATATTTCCTGTAAAATGGTTGTAGGCAAGATCCAATGTTATCAGAGAAGAGATGTTGACAAGTGAATCTTCAAGTTCACCGCCCAACTGATTTTTGTCTAGATGGATGTGTTCAAGGGGTAAACCACTCACACAAGAAGGAATAGAGCCTGAAAGCCTGTTCTCGGAGATAGCTAAGACCTGAATGAGCTTCAAATTGCAAATCTCAACTGGAATTGAGCCTTCAAGATGATTTTTGGACAGATCAAGCTGTAATAATCTTGTATTATCTCTAATCAGTCCCGGAATCTCTCCGGTGAAATTATTGTTGCTAGCATCCAGTGCAATAAGAGAGTTGAGAAAAATGTTGGTAGGTAATGGTCCCTCAAAGTTATTGCTATCCAAATACAAAAAGAATAGTCCATGTGGTCTGATATCCTTTGAAAATACCTCGCCTTTTAACTTGTTATTCGACAATCGAAGGTAAGACAACCCCGGAGAATCAATTGCCAGATCACTAGGAACTCCTCCAGACAAGAAATTGTGAGATAGGTCTAGCCATTTTAACTGGAAACCCCCAATATCAGAAGGTATAGGACCTTCAAGCAAATTTTGAGACATGTTTAGACTAACAAGCTTTGGGAAGGTTGAACTAATGTTTGCTGGAATATGTCCATTTAGTTTGTTACCAGAAACATCTATGGTCTCTAGACGGGGGTGACAACTCGATGGAAACTTCAACAGTCCGATGAAAGAATTTTCTCTAACATAAAGGCCTGCAAGTCTGGTGTTATTCTCCAACAACCAAGTTGGAAAGTTTCCAGGCAATTGATTTCCTTCTATAGAAAGAATTCTCAAGTCATACTGGGAATGAAGGAATGAAGGTAGTTTTTGAAGGTTTCTACATCCCCGAGTAGAAAAAAGCTTCAACTGGAAAGTTGGGATCCAACTCTGAGATTCTGCGTCTGTTGTGATTGTGTTATAGCCAACATCCAAGTAGGTCAATTTTGAATGGTTGGCGAATTGCTTGAATGACAACGGAACTTCAAATTGGTTAAATGAAATATCAAGGTACTCGAGTGATGTGAGTGTCGTCCAAATAGGATATGAGACTATATTTCCAGTGAAAATGTTCCCTTCTAAACTCAGCCATCGAAGTGATGTCAGGTTCCCAAGACATGAAGGAAGTGTTCCCTCATAATTGTTGCCTCCAAGATCCAGCTCTTGAATGTTTTTGAGTTCACACCAACCTATAAAGAAAACATATAGCAAAAATAAATTAGAGAACAAACTACATTTATCTATATGTATGAGCTAGTCAGGTCATGGAAATGTAGGCATTAGGAATAGAAGAGAAAACATCGCTACCTTGATTGGGTAGGGTTCCATTATTGTCACCGAAAGCCATAGCCAGCACTTTAAGAGAAGTCATGGTTCCAATGCTTGAGAGAAAGTTTTGATTCAAAGAAGATCCCACCAAGTATAGGTACTCCAGTGTAGTCAAATTTCTTAATGCTTTATGCATGAGAGAGTCACAGGGAAAAAAAAAAGGAAAAAAGAAATAACAACAAATTTAAAAAAGGTGGTGATTAAGGTAGAGAAACTTTGAGTTGGAGTTTAAGTTACCGTAAGTTATTGCGGGAGCAGTGAGATCACTATCTTCATAAGCAAGCGAGCGGAGAGATGGGAATAATTTTAAGGATTGTAAGATGTTGCTTGAGTTTGATTCAGACTTTCCAAGTCGTAAACTCCGTACACAACTCTTTCTCTTGCTTCCTGTTAAATGGTACTACATACATAAATTACAGTACTACTTACCTTTTATTACATGAGAACGAATAGATATTAGGCAGCATTAATCGTGATCCGATGAGTAGCTGTAGTGTTTCGAGCCTTTTAACTTTAGGAAAAACAAAAAGGTTTTCATCACCCCCTATTTTATTCGAAATTGCTCAATTTTACCTTTCGTTATACTTTTAAATCATAGTCGTTGGTAAATTGTCTCATTGTTTGTCGAGTCCATTAACGAAGCTCCCTCACAAAACGGATGGACTTCATGTGTTCATTATTTTCGAGAGAAAAGTCCATATAAACCCCTCATATTCTGGCTTTGGTTTAAAAAGTACACTACCCTTCGGTTGGAGCTCTGTTTGGTTTAAAAGTTTCGTTTGGGGATGTAGTTTGCACAATTCTTATCTCATTTCATGGTTAATTGTTAAAATATTGAATAACAAGAAAATATTTTCATTATTTTACTAATTGTCCTTAAATTAGGTGCTTTTTGCTTCAAAATGGTCCAATTATGTACCTTTGGTTGTCACAAAGCTCTCAAAATTGTTCATCCTTAGATCCAGAAACTCCAAATTGCTCAATGCAATTATATCTGGACAGGTAATCATAGTACATATAAAAATAAGAACAAAAAGAAGAAGAAGCAAACTTTAGTTAGATATGACAAGATAATCGAGATATTTCAATGTAAGATTGATAGCTTAGCGAATCAACGTATGATTAACGGGTGAGATTTGGATAGTAATAAGCTTAACAAACCACTCATTTCAATTTTTCCATCTATTTCATTGTTTGAGAGTTCCAGATGCTTGAGAGATGGAAGATCCTTCAAAGATGAAAAGATGCTGGAATTGAACCTATTTTCATACAAATAGAGTCTCTCTAAATTTTTTAGTCCACTTTGTGTACCAAGACCTGCATTAGTTTATGAAGTTGATTAGTACTATTAGGTAGAGGCAAGAAAAATACTGAGTATATCATGACTAATTTATAAACATATCTCTTATGAAAAAGAAAGCTCACCCAATGCATAAAGGAAACTGATGTCCTTGATTCCATAACCTGCCAACCAGAGCACCCTTAAATTTCTCAAACCTGGACACTTCTCACTGCCTCTGTCTGAAAAATATAACAATTTCAAGTGAGCTCTAATATTGCAAATGCTGTCTTAAAAATGGACCTATCAAAAATTTGTTCAAAATAACCCAACTACATATACAAGGATAGAATACACTATCATATGTACGAACCGTGCCACGCATTTAAGTGGAAAATAGTTCAAGGACGAGCACATTGTCTACCTAGCTTCGAATTGTGCGCCACTACCCACGGGACATCAAAAATAAATAAAAGGAAGAAGAGAAAAGAGTATACCATCATGATAGCTTTGAAAAGTTACCTATATGCATAGTATTGTTTTTCAAGGAAGGAACTTGAATGAAACCCAATGTATTTCCACCTCGAAAATCTCCAAGTCTTAGAACCTCAAGAGATGAAATCCAACACAAAGATGATAAAACACTAGGATGGATGGGATTATACACCAAATCGAGTACTTTCAAGTTGGTTAGATGCAACAGTTTGTCAAACCCTGGATAACAAATTCAAAAGGAAAAAAAAAAACACGTCAAAAAATCTTAAGATGATTTCATTGATAAAAAATCATGCATATATACAAAAGACCGACCTTCATGTTTGGTCCACCCTGTAATATAATTTTCAGACAATTTAAGAACTTGCAGCGATTTGAATGGAAGAAACAGAGAGGCATTAAATTTCCAACCATCCCATGCTCCTAACCTTGCTGCTCTGAGATTGAGTTTGGTCACTCGACCTGTTTCTAAGTTGCATTCTACCCAATTCCAAGAACAACAATCAGTCCCATTATAACCTAACCAAAGGGCCAAATATCCGCCACTTGAACTCGCCATGCTTGCCTCCAGCTCCAATAGAGCAATTCTCTCTTCCTCCCAACAACCATTGGCCACAATTACCACTAGAAAAAACATCCAAGACCATAACTTAATAATATTCCCCATACCCTTCATCCCTAGTATAGTCGTCTTACTTTTTCTTTTTATTATATAAATTCTTTCTTTAAAATATGACTCTATAAATGGTTTGCTGCTGTAGTTCATCCACCTAGCTTACATTATATAGGAGTTAAAGAAACTCCACTAAGTAAAAGTTTTGTTTGGAAATTAATAAAAGAACAATATCTGATCAGTAATGAGTATCTTCTTAATGGTTGACCGGGAAAGGCAAGCTTATATGATGAGCAAGTTGACTGGTAAGTCAATCCTTGAAGGTAGTGCATAGCTGCACTAAGAACTCAGATGACTGGCCAGATGATTTTCCAACCTCAGGTATGCAATACATGTCTCAGGCCAATACCCTCCATAATATTAACATTTTCTTTTCTTTTAACTTGGTTCTTTAAAATAATAGCAAACCTTATTTGAATATCTCAGTAACTTGCATTTTGGTGTACTCTGTATTATATAGAGAACCATGTCATAGTGTCTTTGTTAGTGGTCATTCTACTACAGATACACTTGAAGAAATGGAAACTCGTCGAGAACAAATTACTATTGGCTTGTGCTTTCATTAATGTTTGTGATCTTTTAACATTGATCTGTTGCATTCACTAATTTAAATATCGAATGACACTGACGGCAAGACATGTGTAATGCTTTTATCAGAAGTGCTTTAATTTTTCTTTCTCAAATTACAACTTTTAATCTTGAAAGGTTGGATAAGTACTAAGTATCAGGGAAACTAGTTGGATGGATGAGATCCTTCCAACCATTTACTAAAGATCTTCGGTTCAAGGCCTAATAGGAAGTGCTTCCTCATTCAATCTACAAAGCGCGAATGTGGATTAGTTGGACCAGTAGGTTCCGATACCAAATAAAAGTCTGCAGATTCCTCACTTCCATTGCCGGAGGTATTTGGCAATTTAGTAGCGCTACAATCATTGTCTATCATAAACACCCGCTCTACCTGTATTGGGTAAAAATCGACCCGCGGTGATCTGCCCCGGTCATGTAAATCTTAACGACCGAACACGTCCCGACTAAGCAACCGCCGAGGCGATTGAGCGAATCGCCGAGGTCTTGAAACCGAAGGTGTGTCACCGAAGGCGAGCCGCGAGCTGAGCTTCAGTAGCCATCACCTCGGTCAAGCAACAGGGCCAAGCCACCGAGGTCGTCAAACTCTCACCTCGGTGGACTCCCCTCGGTTCAACCGGCTTTGCAGCCCACTACGTCGCCCCACTAACTCAGCCACTACACACCAAGATCGTGGGACAACATGGCAGCAGATAGTGGAGATCATGGGCAAAGCCTAGGCCTATAAATAGCAGTTCATTTTGTATAACGGGCATCCAGAAATTTATACTGAAACTCTGCCCAAATTTGTACTCAACATCCATATATTGAAATATCGTTTATTTTCTCGCATTATATATCGTTTTCACGCATTACTTAAACTTTGATACAGAGATTTGCTTATATTTGAATCCAAATTCGATTCGTGTACCTAAAACTGATTTAGGCTCATACACTACCTCACACGAGGTACCCTATCCAGACTCTACTTGTGATATTATACTAGGTATATTATTGTTGTTATATAAAAGAGAGTATAGTGGTTTGCGTCCATTAATGATTGAACATGCCTGTATATGTAAATAGGATTATTTTAGGGCTATTAACACGTGTAGAGACTTATTTTACTTAAAATAGAAAATATCATTGAATTTTCAAACCATAACAATACTTTTTCTATACAAAAAATAGGTAATTGTATTATTTCGTACCAAGTCATGTCTATACTTTTGTGCATCGTATATATTATAGAATTTTCAAAATATAACAATAATTTTTCTATACAAAATACGTAATTACATTTTTTTGGTACCATGTCATGTTCTCTCGTATCTTTGGTGTAGACCATAATTTTTCTTTTTATGTTTTATAAGTTTCTTTTCCTATATATTTTGTAATTATTTAAAAGTGTTTCTATATTATGCTAAAAAAATCCCTTACTTGCGCTTTTGTATAAATTTCCCATTTTTTGTATAATAATGGATATCATCCAATTCATCTAACTTGCGCTTTTGTATAATTTTCCCATTTTTTGTATAATAATGGATATCATCCAATTCATCTACAATAATCTTTCGAATTATTTTGTCACAATGAGTTTTTAGTAGGCGCTTGGCCGTAAATACCAAAAAAAGAATTTGAATTTTTTTTTGAAATTGAGCTAAAAAATTATTATATTTAAAAATTAAAGTTGTATTTAGACTGCATTTTACTTGGAAAAAAAAATTCATAAAATCATATGGTTTGATGAACAAACTAAGTTTTTCATTTGACCGATCGATTGCATTGAGGAGCATGACATCGAGCGCTAAAAGCATGTAGGTGCTGATATATGGAAGGAATGTTTGACTAATGTTGGTTACTTATTTCACTATTACTCTCAACTGAACATTATTTTGTTTTTTTAAACAAAATCAATATTTTGTGTTGACTACTTGACCACTCAAATTGGAGCTAGCAACATAGCAAAACCACCATTTTCTAACTAAGAAGATTTGATGCAACTGATATCAGGTTCCTCGTTTTACCCGTTTTGTTAGGATAAATTACATTAGTTGGACACCTTAGTAAACATCTCAACATAGAAGCTTTCTTGCATAAGCTTGTGGTTGCTTCCTTTCTAGTTACTAACATAATGACATTGAACTTTATAAACCAAACGAAGGATGAAGACATATCAATTGAACACACGGACCCTCAAATAAATAAATGCAAGTCAAGACAAGCTTTTCCGGCCAATGCCAACATAGAAAATCTTAAATGCGGTCATCACAATATAATTTGAGAAATGTTTTTTGTTTCCAATTACAATTTCAAATATTTGTCACATCATCAATTGCCCCTAGAAGCTTCTTAAAAGAATCTTGACTATTTAATCCAATTGTATCTATCCATCCACACATTGAATAGGGAAGCCCAAAAAAAAAAAAAAAAAAAAAAAAAAATCAACAAATAAACAAGAGCAATCTGGTGCACAAAGTGCAGAGTTTGGTGACACAGGCTTGAACCCATAATTTATAGGTCACACAAAAACAACTTTATCAGTTGCTGAATGCCCCGTTCAAAAGATTCAACATGAAAAGAAAATGACATTTGAGCTTCCCTCAACCAGAACAACATCTTCCTCTCATCATTGGTCTAAAGGAGACAAATTGCAATCACAAAAAGAATTAAATACATTTGGTAATTAAGTAGATGGGAATCGCGTGCACCTTTGTGAAAGGAATACTCTACAATCGTCCTTAGGAACAATCGTAGGAATATAAGAGATTTCATCACAGCCGTCCGTTCGATCCCTCTTAAAATCAATCAAGGCCGTAAACATAGCAATGAACAACATCAAATGACTAATAGCATACCTCTGTCCCACACATTGATGGGGCCCAGCTCCAAACACTAAAAAATTCTTCTTATAAACCCGGTCCTCTTGCCTTTCCTCCATAAACCGGTCCGGGTCAAACTTATCCGGTTCAGGAAACCCCTGGAAAGATGAATCAAAAACTGATGGAAAGACAATTGTACCCTTGGGGATCACATAATCATCAGTTAACTTGAATTCTTCTCCGGCAATATGTGGGACCATAGTTGCTGGAGCTCTGATTCTCACAACTTCACGTGCTACTGCTTCCAAGTATTTCATCTCTCTTAGCTGTTCCGCCGTAAGTGGCTGCTCATTTTCCGGGGTCCAGTATTTGGCTACTTCCCGTCTAACTTTATTGAGCACTTTCGGGTATGAGTCTAAAAACGTTACGGCCCATAATAATGAAGAAGTTGATGCATCTTGAGCTGCAAAGAGGAAATCAAAAAGGTAACCGCCTAATTCTTTGTTAGTATATTCATATGGTTGTTGTTGAGTTTGATCATTTTCATTTGATTCTTTCAACGCTTCTTCCATCCAGTAATCTATTAAACATACTGGTTCTTCGCCTTTATCAATTTTCTCTCGGCTTTTTTCAGCACATACTGAAAGTGTGTTGATTAATCTATCAACTGCTAATCTTGCATTTCTAAAAGCAAAGCCTGGGAGATCAAGAGGAAGTTTCATTAATCCAACGTTGAAATAATTGTAATCAACGTTGAATGTTCTCCTTGATTCTTCACTTAAATATGGGCCCACGAACACTGTTTGTGACGTTTCCAAATTCATGTCACGACAAAGAATACGAAGTGGGATAGATTCAGTTGGATTTAATGAAGCCTTTTGTAACCAGGATTGCAAGTGTTTGAATATAATTTTCTGTTGGATTATGGTGTACGTGGAAAGAGCTTTTGGGGTGAAGTTAGGCGCCATGCGCCGACGAAGATCTTTGTGTTCTTGACCAAACATGTAAATTAAGTTGTGCTCGCCAAAGAGTTTTTTACCAAAAGGATGACCTATAAGGTGAAAGGCATCAGGACGGACATTAGTGAAAATCTTGTGGGATAAATCAGAGGAATGAATATATAGAATAAAACGACCAATGATGTAGTTAACTGATATGCCATGATTAATGGACTTAGCATAAGAAGATTGAAGGTCCCAGAATTTAGTAGGATTAGTGACTAAAGAAATAACATTGCCAAGAAAAGGGAAAACTAGAGTTGGGCCAGGGAGGTAACGTTTTTTCTTGAGGTAAGTGATTTGTTCAAGGAGAAGAAGAAGAGCTATGAAAGAGATAAAGTATGGTGTCAATGGTGATAGGACAGCCCAAATGGATGACATGTTTTGTGTCTCTTTCTCTCTTCTTCCTTCCACAAATTAAGTATATTTGGAGAGTTTTGGTTTATTGGTGGTGTGTGGTTTTTGGGTTAATATAACAGTGAAGAAGAAAGAAGGGTCAAAGTTGGTATTGGGAGAATGGCAAAGGGTCAAACAAGAAATCTGAATTTGCTTGGAGAATTGAGAATGATCAAAACACAAGTGCCAGCTTTAATGGTCACACTTGTCTATAGTACTCCATGTAAATAAATGTGCTGGCAATGGGATCGTGGGTTGGCTTGTGTCAAGAACGAGGGAGAGGAACCACTAAAGATTGCAACGGGTTGAGTATCATTTATATTTAACTAGATGTATTGAGTTCGAGGTTAATACTCAAATTGTACTCCCTCTGTTTCAAAATGGTTGTCATAGTTTGATTTGGAGCGGAGTTTAAGAAATGTGGTAAGACTTTTGAAACTTGTGGTCCAAAATAAGCCATACATAAATATGTGGCTATAAAGCATTTCATTAAGGGTAAAGTAGTAATTTCAACTCAAAAATGTTTCCAAATTTAGAATTGTGTCATTCTTTTTGGAACGGACTAATAAAGAAACTATGACAATCATTTTGGAACGGAGGGAGTATATTGTAAGAAATTTATTAAAGTGAGACTATTGTAAACGAGGAAATTTTTTAAGAAGGGTATGGTTGGCGGGCAAGAAAGCCATTGGAAAAAATCTATTTGGTTTTTAGCTGCAGTTTTTAGTGTCTCTTTCTTTAAAGACGGGTCAATCAATGGGATCACGATAAAAGAAATTCAAAAAGTAAATTTTAAACGTCTTTGATTGAAATAGAAAAGTGAATCTATAAACGTTCAGACAAAAAGTTAAAGAATTCTGTGTTCTTTCAAAATCAACTTAAAGAACTGACTCATCCCAACTTAACTCTAAACTAATTTTTGTTTTAACTTTTATCAGGGAACGTGATTGTTTGGTTTATCCTTTTTTTAGTTTTTATTTATCTTTGCAATATTATGTATCTTGATTTTGATGGAAATAACGATTTGTAACACTTTGAACCACCTAGTCTCAAACACATAAGCTTGTGGTTGCGTCTTTCTGCTTACTGGATCAATGATGAAATTTATTAACCAAACTAAGGATGAAGACAATAGAACACATGGCCACCCCTCAAAACAAAAGGAAGTCAAGATAAGATTCACAAGCCAGTGCCAACTTATAAAATCTCTAATGCCGTCATCACAAAAATTAAATAAGTGTATCGCAATAAGACTTTGAATTTATTTGCAATTCAAGGGTATGTTGAAAGTGAAATACGACTACAATACTTTAGGATAATATATTTTTTTCTAATTTCCATCACAATCCGAATCTTTTGCCACTTCATCAATGGCCCCTAGAAGCTTCTCAAAAGAATCCTAACTATTTCATCAAATAATATTTATGCACATTCATTCAATAGAAAAAGAAATAAGATTCAAAAAAGATGAAAAAAATAGACATTTGATTTGACCTTCCCTCAACCATTTCTCCTTCTCCCTCTCATTGGTCATTAATAAAAAAGACATTTGGTTAAATGGGACAAATTGGCAATTCAGTTATTAAATTTATCGCAAAGAAATACTTGGTGATCGTCTTTGGGAGCAATAGTAGGAAAATAAGAGATCTCATCGCAACCGTCCATTTTATGCCTCTAGAAAGTCATCATTTATGTAGCACCAGAGAAATGACATAAATAAGAACATTGTTTAAAAAGTTTCATTGTCTAATTGGTATCGAAATTAAATGTAGTAGCTCAAATGGGTAAAATAATTGCATATCTCTGCCCCAGACACATTAAGGAAGCAAGAAGAAGGGTCAAATTGGGTACTGGGAAATGGTGAGGGTCAAACAAGAATTCTGAATTTGCTTGCAGAATTGAGATTGTTCAAAAGAAATGTGCTGACCAAAAAATGGTCATTGGGTCAGTGGTTGGCTTGTGTCAAGAACGAGGTTTCAGACTTTCAGGTTCTCTCCATGGGTAGGGTTAGAGCGTCCTTGCTGAGGTTTGCCCTGCGTACTCGGAATTTGCCTAAACTCAGCACAGAATCCTAAACCTTAAAATATCCAGAATTACTCATATGTTATACCGATGTGAGATACTTAATTTTTAGCTGGAATATCAGAGCAGAGGAAATAGTTGAAAGCAGGAAAAGTCTGAAGAGCAAGGAGCCATCTTTGGTAAATTCTTTGGTCTTTAATCCACAGTTCTGGTCCAAGGCCTTCATTCCATAAGTTTATCAAAAACAACGGCTGTTAGTATCTAAAACAATAGGTGTAATAGACAAGAAATGAGTAATTAGCATCAATCTAATGTTGGTGTCTTCTCCTAAAAGTCAAACCAATTTCTCTAACAGAAACTTCTTGAGCTATACTTAATAAAAAGTACTACGACAAAACAGAGTCAAAATCATGGCAGGTGCACATGTTACATGTGAAAAAAGGGACTTCCGAAATTTATCTTTTGCAATTATTGGAAAGATGATTTGACAACATGAACTTATGTCCATTGCGCCATGCCACCTCTTCGTTACATCTCGATGCATAACTTTTTTCTATCATCTATCAATTTATTTCCCCACTTGAAATAGACATAATAACCTTCTCTCACTCAAATTTGTTACGGCTACACCAAACATGGCAACCCCTCTCCATTACAAGGACGAAATATTTGGTACAAAATTATCTAAATTTACTCACTAAGATCTTGAAATCATATGTCAACATTCTATATGCCATGACCTTAGCCTAAGAAATATTTTAAGCAAATAATTCGATTGCTTAAGTTGAGCTAAAATTAAAACAAATATTTGACAAAATGGAAGTTGAAATAAAAACATTCGTTTAAGTTGAATTTATGATAAGAATGAGAATGATTCTTTAATTCAGAGGAGGGTTCTAGAAAGTCAAACTAATGACTTACTCCATAAAACTTTCCTCTCCTTAAAAGATTTCAAGGAAGAAAAGAATAAAAGGCTATTTAAGGAAAATGACAGTGTTACAATCTTATTAGCACCTAACCAGTTGGATATACCAATATGGACGCTCCTATTTCAAAAAGACGAACGATTTCTCAATGATAACTTGATAAGTAATAGGAGTATAAAGAAAACAAAAATCATATAGAAAAAGGCTTAATATGAACATAGACTTGTACTTGCACGAAACCCAACTCCATATCCATTTAGTTTTGTTTAGACGCCTCAGCTTGTACAGATTAAGTATTTTAATGAGTATGACCTTGCATATTTCTCAATCATGCTGATGTAGATAATACATCAATATCCACATCAGAAAAAATTAGGTCACGTCATCATTTATCTATCCACACGAAAACTCGAATCTGGCGCCAAAATGGGTCAAAAAATTAAGAATGCAATAGAGATGGGGTGCTCAAATATATTGGAACAAAAATGGGTATATCGGCACAATTTGTGCCGACTTGCAACAATTAAGTAGACGGCGTGGCTGAGGAAAGTAACGGAGTAAATTTTTACGCAAGTCGGCATTTGTTCTGCCATCTTAGTAAGTCGGCACCATTTTTTATAAATCCATTTACAAGTCGGCTAGTTTTTGTAGGATCTATGTTGGGTACAATCTTGTTCTGGAATTGGGTATTTATTTGGGAGCTTATCACCAGTGATCAAAAGTAGTATCTTATGTGAAGTTTTGTCCATTTGGGCTGTTTTATTAATTGGTGTTGTACAGAATTTTGTTGGTTATGGTCTTGTTTGGCTTATTGTTGCTCACAAATTGCCTGCTTTTCCTCTCTGGGTGGTCAGTTCACTTTTCTCCGTGTTCTCTGGTATCTTGTTTGGATTTCATATTAAATAATAGTTTTTTCTTTGTTTGAAGTAGTAATATTGATAAATGACCTTTGATGAAGCAGTAAACTAAGGTTCATTTTTTATGAAGGTTAGATGTATACTGCTTTTGCTTTTCTCTTAGTAAACTGAGGTTGCCTTTGTTGGTTTTGGTACGAAGAAAGTATTGAAATGGTGAAGGAGGAAATTTTCTTGCTGGTGTCTTACATATGACGACACACAAGATTTTACGAAGTGTTTCAGAAAAGTGAAGTTGTTGTAGGTGCTTACTTGACACTAGTTGCTGAAGTGTTATAAGTGTTTCAAAAATAGTTAGGTTGCTGAAACTTATGTGACGATCTTTGGAAGTTGCTGAAAATAGTAGTCTTATGATCCTTGAGTATACCATGCAAGTAACTAAGAGTAGTATTTACTTGCCAATTAAGATTTGAACTTTCTAATATAATGTGGGATAAAGTTCTAATCAAAGTAAAATTTACTTCAACTAGTGTCATACAAAATGAACCATGAAAGTCAATAAAAGGAGCATAAAGTAGACCAAAACCAATTAATTCTTACTAGATAGGAAATAATTTCAACTTCCTTTGCAAAATACTCCGTAACTAACAACACTAGGACATGGGAACATGGTTTTCCAATACTTCCTTGCAAAACCTTACACATAGACTTGTATATACTATATAATAAAAACAGACACTACAATAACTATTTAATCTAAACAAAAACTAATGAGAGGAGCAATCCAAATATAAACCACAATCCTAACACCCTCACCTTGCTAGACCCTGACAATTCAACCCTCACATCATCAACAACAGGTCCACAAAGGGAGCTCATATCATCACTTCTTGTATTATAGTAGATACTATAGAAGGCGACACGTGTCCTATCGGCTTTGGCAGTGAAGTTCAGATTGGCATTCTGAAATGAAGAGTTGGAATTGGGAGTATAATGGATGTTTTGAGCTTGATCACCAGCAAAAGCCATGACTGCTAGTGGCTGCTTGCAAGAGTCCCCTGCATGGCCTAATGAAAATGTCAATTTGTATGGCTTGTTAGGCTTAGTTTCAACCATCTGGGATATAATGCCTTCTTTTCCTGATAACAACTCTATTGCTCTTTTCCCTCCTGGAATTGTAAAATGATACGTATCGATGTATCTAACAGCACGATTAGATTCTACTATCCAACCAGGCAACGACGATGTTTCCTCGTCGAGGTTCGTTGGGAGAAGAACTCCAAGTGATGCATTCCTGAACATCCATGGACCTTCTTCAAAATCACCATTAACTACTGCATTATCTGTAGGAATAGCAAAAGCAAGAACTCAAGTAGTATTAGATTGAAGTATTAGCACTAAATCTTGACTCAAAGAACAAAATGGGTCTACAAGTGGTCTATAAGACAAAACAAAAAGGGCCCAATAAACAAGCCCAAACAATGATTTAAACAGAACTGGACTTACCTTTGGGCTTATCTGGAACAAAAAGCTTCTTGATAGCAATATCATCAATAATAGGTCCACAAGTAGGGTCATCTTCCATACCAGGATTTTTAAAAACTACATGCACGTCATCTTCTTCAGCCTGAAAGGCCCACGCGTAAGAATCCCAGCCCTGTACACTGTAAAGAGTCTGAAGATCAATGGTCTGTGATGCAGGAGGAACTGATACGTTCAGTGACTCTAGCTGAGCACACGTGCGAGCCGCACTAAATGTGACTGAATAAATTGATCCCTTTTCAACTTTAAGATCTTGGCTTAATTCAGCATCGTTTCCTAAACGTACTGCATGTCTACCTTGTGGTACAATGAGGATCATACCACCTTGTTTTTGCCCTGATTCTACTAGTTCTACTGTTCCATTTGTTTTCCAGCTTGGTATTTCCGGATTCCCGTCGAAAAATCCGTCCCCTGTAGAGAATCCTCCTGATGGAGGTGTCTCGAAATCGCCATTTACTAACGAACCTGCATAACGAGACACGTAAGTAATGAAGTCACCTTTGATAGGGTGCGTTTTAATATGGACATAGTAGGAAATAAAATTAATAGATTATATAGAGCAGATGCCAGCTAATTGTGATGGCACAGTTCTGATTTTTGGGCCCCAAAAATCTTTACGCGTGAGATGGAATGATTGATACTACTCCAAAAGGTAATATTCACGGTATAATTCTACATAACTGAGAGTAATATTAAATGCTGCATTACTAATGTACACTGTATGAAGGAGTACAATTTTTGTTTTCATAAAAAAACTTTACTACGCCCAGAAATCCTTTTAAAAAGGACTACTTCTAGCAAGTTTTATGTACTTGCACTGATAATCTTTTATTCTTTTTTTTTTTTGTCCAATTTTTTGTTTGTCTTGAAACTTCTCCCTGATTTGCCGAGGACCCCTACTAGTGAGAAATGGTCAATAAAGGAGGAGAAAACGCTTTAAAGCTTGCTCAGATATGCTGTCATCTTCCAAGGCCCCATAAGTTGTTACCAACTAGTCAGTAAAAATTCTATGGAGCCAAAGTGATACCATTTCCTTAGTAGTACTAGTAACAATTAACTTATGTAAAATAACGAAATCACTAGTAGACACTCGATTAAAAGACAATTTAGTGATCAATGAAGTGGAATAGAAACATATATGGTGTGTAGTTAAAATACGGAGTAATATGAAATAGTATGTATGAATTATCAAATGGCGTGGGGAGCAAAAGAACAAAAGGAGCAGTCCCTTCCAATTTCTTTAACCAAGAAAAGAATCCAAGTTGAACAGCTATGGGACCCCCATGGTACTCGGCTCTTTCTAATTCTTTTTACTGAACAACATATTCCCTCAATTTATGTTTGATAATTTACTCAGAAGTGTTTAAGAAAATATAATTTCAAAAAATTGTTTTTAACATACATGCGCATTTTTTATGAACAAAAAGAAAATAATAAGTGTCACATACAATGGATCAGAGTAGATAATACTCCGTATTACAATATGTATAAAACTAATAAAAAATTTCTTTTATCCTGTGTACGTTTGCCTCCAGCCACATGTGAAACAGAAACAGTAGGCAATATTACTTGACCAAAAAATAAATGAACCACTTAAATTTTGTACTACTAGAATGTGGACAATATCTGTGACAAAATAATAAACAGAGCTAAGAAAAAAAGTACAACAATTTTGCCCAATTCCCAAATCAATAGTACAGCAGCTCAGTACAAGCTCACCGACATTTTGCATGATGTCCTAAGTTCACACTAGTTTTATGAGACCAAGTAGTAGCTCGTGACATCTTTTTTGTAATAATTTCCGCTGTCGTTACGCTAAATCCTAATGCACATTCTATTACAATAGAAAAAAGACCACACCAAAAAATATCCAACATTGGTAGTCCTCATATTACTGGCTATTAAGTGATACTCCAAATGTTGAGTTGAAGTGGTGAATACTCTTCTTAATCAAAAAGTCTTAGATATAAAGCCCGTTTTATTAAAGCTTAAAAGTATATATATAAACTCATTAATCGGTGTTTGGTAATTCAAAAAATCATAATTTTATAAGCACTTATATGCTTAAAATAAATCAAATGTGAGAAGTTGGAAAATCTTAACTTTTCAAAAGTAACTTATAAGCAGCTTTTGACTTAGAGCTACTTATAATAAGCTTACTCAAACGGGCTCATATAGTTATCCTATAGTAGAACTTTTTAGTACAAATTCAAATTAATCGAACCACAAAACATGTATCAGACACCTAGTAGGCTATTAAGTTGATTATTAACTGCAAAATACTCTTCCCACCCTCTCTCCTCCAACTAGAAGAAGAACATAAGCGGTGTAAGTGTGTTGTGAATACCTGAAGACTATAATTATGAATTGTCATGGTTCGTTTAGGCACAAAACAGACAACCTTATTACACTACACTAATGATATTTAATGACGGAAAGAATTTAATATTTCTCATAATGTTCAGAAATATTTCCTACTATTTGCTTAAATTAATGGACAATAAAGCAGAAATAGTTGAAGCAAGAACCACTTATCAGATCTCATAAACAAAAAATTCTAAGTGAAAGCATGAGGTTAATCTACTTAAATAATGCAATCTAGTTGAACTAAGAAAAGGAGCATTAAGAACATACCATCTTCAACTTGACCAGCAGCTGAGCAAGCTAGCAAAACCAAGAATGCTGTGACCCATTTGCAACTAGTAGATCTCCAAGCCATTTCCATGGCATAGAAAGAAAGAAAATGCCCTCTAGTTTATGCTACTCACAGCTCACAAATTAAAGTAGCCACTTCTAGGAAAGAGACGGGCTCTAATGAGTGAAGAAAAAGAGCAAGAGTAAATGTCCTTTTATCCCAGATTCCTAGCTATTTTATCTTTTCTTTTCTTTGTTTCTTTATTTATCCTTTTTCACTTTTTTTTTTTCCATTATATTTCACCAATTACATTATGAATCAATTAACTTTTCTTTTTTGAGTTAGACCTGTGAAAATAATCGTTGATGTTTATATTCCTATATGGCTACATCACAGAGACTTCTTACGATGCTCTGACCTTGGGTAAATGTGAATACGAAATACGTTGTACACTGAATTACCTTTATAATTGGTTAGTTGTGTTGAATATGAAATATACAGTGTATAACATAAAAGTTTGCAATTTGCAGTGAACTATAAACTGGGGTAGAACGATGAAATCCAGTTATTTTATGTGTATTAGATACTTTCCTCGTAGAGTGAGTATTATTTCTGTATAAGGTATTCTGTGTTGAATTTGGTACAAAATAATGTTAATAGTGCGTATAAATTATACGATTGGTATTTGCTACAAAATGTTGTTATACTAAAATAAGTTTTGTAGTCCCTATAACCAAGAGGGTAGGGCCTAGCGCAGCTCAAATAGTGTTGATAGTTTGCTTTTATCAAATAAATGATGAAGGATCTATGCTTTCTTGGTGTAATTAAAGGTGCTTCTTTGGAAGTTTATAAAATTAAGATTCTTCTAACTTTAACCCAAAAGCAGGGAAACTATAATGCCCTCCCAATATCTTTATATTCAATACAAAAATTTCCCATTTATTCGACATATTTGCAGAAGTCTCCCCTTACTTACAAATTGGATAAATAAAAATGGTTTTACATTTTACTGACTAATTATCTATTTTGTTATCTAGAAAAAATCTTCTACGAAGACAAAGCAGTCGAAGCCCGCTAGTGATATTCTGATCCGTTCGAGTTTAAAACGCGTCACTATGATCCAAGGCCTACTTAACTAGTGATATTGTGCGTTTTGGGCCTAGGCCTGCACGGATCTAAAACACATCACTAGGGTCTAAGACCTAATTAGTTATATATCTAGCATCTCTCATCTGTTATACCGATTTGAATACTGATTACTTGGGTGTCACAAATTTTCTCCAAAAACCGCTTACCTACAATGAACTAATGATCAATGTGGAACTAAGATTATATTCTAATCAACCAACTTGCCTTGTAAATGTTTTATCAGATTTAACTAAGAATTATGTAATATGTAATTTCGAATTATAAAGGTACTTGTGCAAGCAATATAATTTTCAATGTAGCCCTTTTTTTTTCCACTACAAGGACAGAATTCCTAGAAAAGGAATAAAATACATTCCGTGTTTTGATATTTGTGTATTTCATTTTCATACTGTTTGGTGGGACCTCAGACAGTAATGGACCCACCACCGAATTTTAGAGATTGGGAAAAGCATCTACTATTATACTAAAGTGGGTCCTGCATTTTTAACTTATTCAAACTTTTTGGACTTTTGATCGAACATCAGAAAAAGAAAAGGGACTAGATTGGTATTTTACACCAAAATCTAGGTTGAGGCGGGAAAATTATGTCAATATTAGTCAAAGTAGTTGAACTTTTGCAAAAGCAAATATAGCCGTGCAGATTCTAGGGAAGGACCTTTTGTAATTTCATTGATGTCCAAATTATTATTTTTACCGTACTGTCTAAATAATAATTGTATGAATACAAGAATTATTATCATATGGAGGTGCCATTATATCTGCCCAAGTAATGAACTGCGTGAATTGAGAAACACAAGAAAGTTTTGTCTACACATAAGTATTGGACTTTGTTGGTTCACACTTCACATAGGCGTTTGGAAATTATTCGATTGATGTTTATGAAATCTAGTAGTAATATTTGAAGCTAAACTTAAAAAGGAGTTTTTTAAGTTTCTATATGCGAAGCGAAATTGTGAGTTTTCTCTTAAATTGGGGCTGTTTGTGTTTTAGATTAAATAATATTGGTTCATTTCTCGTGAAAAACGGTATCGATGAATTTGATTGTTTTAAACAAAGCAACGATTAGAGAGAAGAGAAGTTAGGAAACGCTATGATAAGTTATACTCTTTCTGTCTCAAATTAGATGACACTTTAACAATAACCATTTGTCGCAAATTAGTTGACACTTCATAATTTCAAGACTAAAATCTTTTCCATCTACACCGTCAATAATTAAGAGAATTCTCAACAAAATTTAATAGTCAAATATTAAATAGGGATAACATAGTATAATACACTCTATTTAATACTTTTTTAATTGACGTGAAAAAACAGAAAGTGACAAGTAATTTGGGACGGAGGGAGATCAAATTTCCATTCCCTCTTCTATGACTGCAACTTCATCGTCTAGGAATCAATTCTTATTTAATCTCATGCTTCTCTGTGTGTCCTACTGGCTACTGATGTCGCTTATTCGCTTCATTTGGACAATATCCAACAATATCCAGATCTTCAGAGATTATGAACTATATTTTGGATTCAAGCATTTGAGAAAAAAAAAATACTGTTTTCCTTCTCTAGTGACTCCACTGCATATATATAACCACAATAACAACCATCGATAGAAGAGGAGTTGCAGCTAGATATAAAATTAACAGCTCAAGTAACTAAAAATCATACAGAACATGTCAACCCCGGCTCTACAAAAGCCAACGGAACAATAAACAAAATGTTTTGAGCTTCTGAGATGACAAGACGCTGTAATCCTGTTCTAATGCGGATCAAATCAACATACCCATGCAACACACCACCTAAGGCTAACATTAGGCCTTGGCTTTTCCAGCCTGGAGAGACTGAATCTTTTGCTGTAACTTCATAATCTGGAAAATAATAAGTATATCAATAACCTGATAAATCAGGGTAATACATCAACCAGATAGAATATAAACAATCGACAGAACTGCACTTGTTACCCACGTAAAGGTCCAACTTTTCAATCAAGCAGGATGAAAATTTTATTTCCCTTATTTATAGTAGAAGCTAAGAGCTGCTAGGCCAATTCTAAATTGCAAACCCCCCTCCCCTCCCTCGGCACAAGTTTTCTTTACCGTGACACTCAACTGAAACAAATGATACTACATGTTTACATCTATAAGCAAATTCGTTTTCTTTCTTCATACTACCTTAACATTATGAAGTCATTCAGAAACAATAGTCCTGCACTAAACATCTAAGAATTGTGATTCAGAACCCATAACATTGTTAAACAGTGCCTTCTTCCTCAGTGTCTTTCATTAGATAAAACTAAAGCAGTATATTCAAAAACAGAATAAGAAGGCTACTTAGATGGCCTTTTGGTTGCAATGTAAGAGCTCTAGTTTGACTTGGTTTCCTCAGGCTCTTGCTACGCCGTCCAAAATCATGAAAACAATTTCTGTTGATAAGGTTTCTAATCCTGGACAGGATTCTGAGACATTCCAATAGCTGGGCAAACCGAAATAGATGATATAGAACCCCGGTATGAGATCTGAACATGCTTCAGCAATTTTCCAAGTAATTTTTCAGAAAGTATGGAAAACCTATCTGGGTCATTCTTGATTATTGCTGACAGAATTGGGTAACCTCTTTCTAAATAACAGTCAGGTCTGAGCACGTGGTAAGAGATAGGAAATAACTAACTTTTTGACACAAGGACAGACTCCAGAGAGCTCCAAAAGACTCTCTTGACTCATGTATAGGCGGCAGTGGCTGACACACGTATACTTTTCAATGACAAACTTATCTTAATTTGTATTAGGGAACAAAAAAGAGTGAAAAGTTCTCTTTTAATGTCATTCTCAAAGAAACTTATGCAGTTCTGGTATACTAATTAATAATTTGTTAATCCATATTCCTGTAAATAAAGCAACTTTAAGACATATATGAATGTCGAAGGCAAACAAATTTCAGTATCACAACAGCTTCCTCATAGTTCATAAAACATCAAATTGATAATCATCATAAAGGTTATCACTCCGCAAAATTTGGAAGTTATTAGGAAATACACAAAGTAAGTAGTGAACCAACCGTTTCCTTTTTGCTGTTCTGCTTGTCTTCCAAGTCTTGAAGAGTACTATCTAACCGCTTTCTGTTAAATGACGGAACGAATAGGTTATTTGCTAAAAAAGAGAGTGTAACAGCAAAGAAAAATCAAATGTTCACTATCTACAGAACTCTATCTGCTGATTAAATCTAGCTTAAACTTACTACATACTTGGGAAATGCACAATTTTACTTAAGAAATCCTGGTAAAGCAAACAACACAGAGCCATGTTCATGTCATGCATTCCATCGGAACAGTTAGTTTACTTGTCAGTTTATTTTTGCTTCCAGAAATGCAAGCACTAAACTCGCATACGCGCACAGGTACAAGTCCCAGATACAACTACCTGTCAAAGGGCTGAGTTTGCGCAAGCACTAAAATCTAGGACATGGCTTGTGGATAAACTCATGAGCAGTGATATATCATGGATACAAAGCATATAGATGATGTCTTGTCGTTTAACATCTTTCCTGATGCAGGAAATCAATCAGTGTCCACCTTTTACAAAGAAAAAAGTGGGGGTGGGTGAAAGTGTATACCATTTTTTCATAAGCCTATCTTTGAGCACATTCAATTGATTTGTTACCTTAAGCATGGTGACAACCACGGCTAGAACAAACATCATAAAAGCAAACAGTAATTGTTCAACAAGTAAGCCAGAGCTTCAGTTTTCTCTCTGTGGAGCATCCATACAAGCACAAGTAACAGATATACACGGTTTTTTTATTTCTTTTAACTCGGCCCATTACAACATATATCAAATAAATAGAACACCAAAAAACACTAACCCTGCAAGCTACAAAAGCTAACTGTGCAGGAACACAACATTTTTGTCGTGATTTGGTATAAAATCATGACAGATAAGGACATATTATTTCGTTCTCGACACCACGTCAAGAATCATGTGACACAGGTCTCCCTACATGGAGATATAGCAACTAAGGTCCACATTTCCAGACTTCGTCTTTTACTCATTTATCAGTCCAAAAATGATTTTCTAGTCTTTAAAAAATCTAGGTTGTGGTAAATGGAACGTTCTTCTAAAACAGTATCAGAGTGAGTTCTAGCAGAGAGAAAGAAGAGCCGCTAGCTGCTGAAGCTCTGCAATCAAGCTGCCGCTTAACAGAATGAAGGAAGTGCATAGAGTATAACTCTCGATTGTTGTCTAGTAAAGTCTGCATCTTTTAATTAATTAAATAAACCATCGATGGAACCCCAGGATTCAAATAGCCAACCTAACTAGTTTGGGATTGAGCTTAGTTGATTCATTTGTCTGACCATTCAGTTTTTGTAAGGCCAACAATAGCTGCCAAAGCCAAAAGGAAATACAACTTACCACTACTGCAGCAATATTTTGATTATTCTCTTCCCACTCCCACTCCCACCCCATTCCTACCCCCACCCCCACCCCCTAGCATGCAAGGAACGGCTCAAATGGTGAGATGCACGAGAAATGAGCTGTGGTTGGAAAACGTATGCAGCAATGCTATGTCTTACTCCATATGTACAATCTTGGGATCTAATTAATCAAGAATACACTTACTAAATCATCACAACCAGTAATTTGGATTAGCATTCACTTCTGACTTTATGATCAAGTGAATTCATATTGTTACTTGGTCGATCTTGTATATCTATGTACTTTTTTACAAACTTGGTAGAGCTTTTGCTAGGCTAACAAGCCACTGACAAATTAAGATAAAACATCATCTTTAAGTTGAAAGCTTAAAGAAACAGCAGGTTAAGTTATAGATTAACAACTAGAACGGAAGGGAAATGGATGAAATCCCCATAGGTACAGGTTGCAGCAGTTAGGAATTACAATGTCAGCAGCATAAACAACGCCAATTAAAACACAAAAACAGAGGCAACAAGTTTTGACATAAGGGTACAAGGAACAGGAAAAGAACCTAAAGTCTTCTATAGAAACTGATGGACAGAAGAACCAAAAGAGATAAGAACTCCCATCCCAAATTATTGTCCACTTTTCCTCTTTCTTAATTCTAAGCGTCAATTTTATGCGTAAAATTTGTTCGCCTATTGAGAATATTATTTAGGGATTAAGAAATTAGATGAACAATGTTATAAGTTGGACTTTTATTGTTTCAAGTGTTAACAAATTGTATGAAACAGTCATGGTCCGGTTGATCCTCAAAAGATACCCTTTAGAATATCGGCGATTGCGATAGAATATTTAGACAGCCATAACCCACAAGAACAACTTAAATAGTTTTACATTGCTGCAACATACTGATTATATATATTTCCAACCCTATCATTCAGTTTACCAGTGCTTCTAATACAGCAAATTTGAATTTAGTCCTTCCAACAGTCACTAATTCTGTTGTGAAAATAAAAGTTTCTGTATCAGATTTAACAAAATTGAAACTTGGCTTATTTCATTATCCAACTTTCCAAATATATCTTTTGTTCTTCTACTTTCATTTAAGATATCTAAACAGTATGGAAACTTGAGCAAGTTCCAGTCATATTTCACAATATCTGCTTAATTAGCTGCTTTGCAGCTATTTTCTTACTAAACCTCGAATGAGCAGCAAGGCTCCAGCTCTACAAGAGCCAACAAACACAGAATGAATAAAAAGCTTAGATTAATAAACATAATTAGTGAGGATGTCATCGCCAACGAATCAAGAAAGAGGATCCTTAGTTACTATTATGAAGAAAGCCGAGAACTTTAATAAAAATATTTTGCATAAGCTCTTTCTTTTACTGATTGAATATTTTCAGAACTACTCTAAGCTTTTCGAAAACCTATTAACTGATCATACCAACCTCTTCCGATGAAACAAAAATCTTATATACTAGCTCAAACAAGAGGAGACAAATGGAACTAAACTAAAGCAACATTACAATAGTCAAAACACATTCAGAAATTATAAACGGCTCAAAAAGAAGTCTTTAATCAAAAGAAATCACATACAGTTCAGCAGAAATATATTCAATACGCTTTTTGACATTGGCCCTAGCCTCAGCCAAGTCCTGTTTCACAAGAACTGGCCCTATCAACTTGTAAACATTTGCATCCTCGCTTAACAGATCCAATTCCTACATATACAACTCAACAAAATTACTAAAATATCCCGAATATTTGAGAAACAAAAAGCACCCATATAATTTTATGAACAAGAACAGAAAGAGTACCTTGAGAACAAGCTCATTTTCACCTAGTTGAATAGTGTACTTCTTTCTGATTTGATGGTTCTTTGATATATCTGAAAATACATTAAAATTAGTACACACTCAAGGTAGGGGTAAGTTCTGCGTACACTTCACTCTCCCTCGATCGTACTAGGTATGTTGTAATTGTTCATTACAATTAGTACAAAATACAAAGATTCTTTTTTATACCTAAAAATCCCTTCTGGCTAATGGTGCACGGTTCGAAACTCGGAGGATAATACCGTTCCCACTTAAATACCAAACTTCTATTTCGAACATGTGAAGTGTGACTAACCTACAAACGAAAAGCTGCTTAAAAGAAAAAGATTTAACCTTTTTGAAGTTTACTAAGATCATTGGCTTTATTCTCAAGGTCACGCTGCAAATCTCGTAAAGCGGCCATTTTTTAAATTCAGTGCTTCGATTGGGTCAGTTGATTTTCTCTTTGCTGGCTGCTGCCGGAGCTTTTAATTTAAGGTTTTAGAGAAGAGACCCGGAGATTTGGTCGTTCAGTTCTTCTTGTGTCAACAGTTAAGGAGAAAATACAATGTTGTTTAGCACCCCAATTTTACTACTTGCTCCACTTTAGTCCTTCTAGTATCACAATTAATACAAGGGGTTGGGTAAAATATTTTGTCAAAGCCTAATTGGAGTCTTAACTCTTATCATACGTGGGTGTGGTTATCAAAATAAAAATTTGGTCCCTTATGTTTGCCCCGCATTAAATGAAAACTAACAGGAGGTGCAAAACTCTTGAAGACTAACAAGATTAAAAATTCCAATAATTTTGTTGTGATTTATGAACTAAATTTTCAAAATTTCAGTATTTTATACTGGGATCACTTAAATATGAGTCCTCATAAAAATACTGAGACTTTTAATATGAAGCTCCGGAATAATTAAGTGTGATGAATCCCAGTGAAATACGAGGACTTTCAACATGTTAGTTCAAAAGTCTCAGTAAAAATATTATGGTTAGTCCGGGTGTTGTCAACGCTAATGGACTGTAAAGTGTGCCCACAAAAATTTAGTTATTTCTCAATTAATTTTAAAACAGTGGATAAAATTCACTTAGCTCGTCCAAAATTGGCTAGTTATCAATTTTCATTTATTCTATTGATACCGAGTTAACATCATTTTTTATATAAAAAAATATTATGTAATGGAGTATTATTGAGGTATTGGTCAAAACCAGACTAGAGACATGTTGTCACGTGTCCAAAGTGAATTTGGAGACTATGCACCAACAACTTAGCTTGCCCATTGGATCAATTATGATCAAATTTATCCGATCAGGGTCATCCGGATGCTTAAACTCTGGGAAGACTAAGTCGGTCACTTAGATGGATAAGATCATCACACTAACTGACTCCGCTATATATATATATATATATATATATATATATATATATATATATATATATATATATATATTTTATTATTATTATTATTATTTTTTTTGGAAAGGCTTTATCACGTTCCAACAGCTATCAGAATGTGGAAGAAATGTGTAGGAAGTGGAATTCTAGCATCTAAATACTACCCCTTCCCCTTATTTGTAAAACTTTTTTACACAAATATACAAACTTTTATTAGTAATATAACAACAAATATTATTCGTTAGAATAATGCGTTCGTAATGCAGTGGACAATCGTCACTAAGTTAGATGCTAAATTTTTCCCGCTATATTTACTAACAAAATATAACGGTTGGTAAAATTTAATTTGTAATATGTTGGCAATTTATTGCTAAATTCTTGAATTTTTTTTTTGTTTTTCTAGTCCATTTGTAATCAGTTAGTAAATCGACAACCAATTTGGGAGGTTAGTTAAAATTGTTGGTAATTCTGATTTTTTTTCTGGCAGTGAGGGATCAATGCACGCCATGTCATTCTATTCAATTTGTAAGCAGGGGTGGGAGAGATTAACTAGCTCGTGTGATAATGAATCTATTTGTTCTCCCTTAAAAATCATCCTTTCATCACGTTTTGATAATAAACATATGTGATAATGGAGCATGCACAGAAAATGAATTTTAGCTTACCATTCAATTAAAAACTTGCGAGGCTTTAAGGAGTACTAATGGGGATGTGTATCGATTATAAATAGCCGATAAGGTGACAATATCCAACTAGTATAAGCATTGCATTACAAATTTGTTTGACCAAAATTATGATCCGTATCACCTGAACATAAATATAATAAGATAACTATAGTGGAATTATATTTTAGTATTTTAAAAAGTAAGTATTTTATTTATGATTCATATATATAGTCCAATTCTCTAATACTAGTTTATGTGAATTTTGGTGACTGACAAGTATATGATATGTTAATGCATCTACCGTGTTAAAATTCACATCAACTCGATCAGTTAGATCATGATCTTATCATAGGAGAGTGTTATTCTTGTAAAAGGTTCACATAAACTGAAATGAGTGAAGAATATTATATATGATAATATAACGTGTGTACAATTATTACATGCTAATTCAGTAATTATATTTTACATAACCTAACTATGTATTTTCTTCACACCGTTAAAGTATAATACTATAAATGAAAGAGATTTGACGCATAGCCTTCTCACAGCGCTAATCGATGAACAATCAGTGTTTGCAAGTTACTAAAAAAAGTGTTTGTAAATTGTTGATAAATACTCGCACAAATTCCAAATTGTCCTAGAGTTCAAAGACAATAACCTGGAGTTCCAAGAAAAAATAATCTGGAGATCAACTCAACTCTTAATGGAGTTTAGTTCAAACTTCATGATTTGGTCCTACATTTCGAGCAACTATTTTCAAAACCTTTGATCTTTTAAAGTTGACTATTATTCAAAAACTTTACAAAATGATGGTTGCTTAGGCTAAAAAACAAAAAAAATAAATAAAAAAAAATACCACACGCCCTAAAGTTGACTGGTGCTGCCTTTTATCCCTATTTAAGATGGTTTTAGCAAAATGACATTTGTTTCTTCGGTAGGTAACACTTCAAGTTATCAATCGACAAGTAGTGTTTTGTAGGAAGAGATTAAAAGACAAGTGTTGCCTGCGAGAATATAAGAAGAGATTGAAGGGCCAGCTACTCACACATCACTTCTACTTATCTTGGAGATAGTGAGAAGAGATTAAAGGGAAAGTGTTGCCTATGCAAAAGAGGTTAAAAACAAGTGTTGCCTCTTTAATAATACTTACGAGAAAGGTAGTGTTGGATACGAGCGTCATCTTCAGATTTAATAGGAATATTTTCGTCCAGAATTTATTCATTAAACTTAGCAGATGTCATTTTTGCTAAAATACTGTTGTAGAGGTCAAAAAAGAGAATTATTGTCTATGGTGTCATAGTTCTGCAAAAATTTCGTGTAGTGGCCTGTTTGGCGCGCGCTAATTGATTTGAAGTCGTCAAAAATAAATTTGCTGAGAAATAGCCATCTCCGGACAAATCCCAGTATAAATACTAGTGCTTTGAACAAAACTTGTTCAAAGCCTCAGTATTTATACTGGGAAGCTTTAGTAAACTAACCCCAGTATAAAATACTGGGGCTTTGAACAAGTTTTGTTCAAGGCCTCACCATTTTGTTATGGGACTGAAGCTTTATATATAAAGTCCCATAACAAAATAATGGGATTTATCCCTTTGATGAGACCTTTTTTATGAGAATGAATCTCATTATTTTGTTATGGGATAAAGTCCCATAACAAAATAATGGAACCTTTGAACATGTTAGTTCAAGGTCCCATTATTTTGTTATCCACAGTATTTTGTTATGGGACTTCTTTAGTCCCATAACAAAATATTTGGGCTTTGAACAAATTCAAATCCACAGTATTTTGTTATGGGACTAGTCTGGGGTGTTTTTCAACACTAATGGAGCTTAAGTGTGCGCGTAAATTTTTTGCTATTCTTCAATGAATTTTGAAACGGTGGATAGTCCCAAGGAGCGCGTCCAAAAATGGTTACTGATCAAAATTTTCCAATTAGCTCAGGGTAAAGTGCACAAATATCCCATTTTATGCGTGATATTTAGGTTTAAAAAATCTTTTAAAACTATTTAATTTTAGCCGCTAGAGTGAACTTCAAAACATGATTCTTAACTTACATTCTGTTCTTAACTTCAACTTAGGTAACTTCCAACACCAAACCTGATGCATACGTAGACTTCAACTTCAAACCTTTAGATTTGAAGTTGGATATAGCTACTTCCAACTTCAAACCTGAAGAAATGGAGTTAAGCAAATCAACCTCAAATCTCAGAACTTCAAAGCTGAATATTTGAACATGTTATACATTAAAAGTATCCTAATAGACTAATTTGAATTTGTGGTCGAAAGGTTCTTTCATAGGAATAAAGCCTCCTTATCGGAAAAAACTTCAATATACTTAAAGCAAACTAAGAGCTGTAATTGAAAAGATGAACTTGTCAGCAACGGCTTTTGACATATCTATCAGCCGGGGGAAGGACTTGTAATGTTTGTACAAATTTAACTTTAATGGCTAAAATCTAAATGGTGACAATAAAAGGGCCTCCACTCTGAATTTTTACACTAGCTTTCGCCCTCATTGACTTCTTGGGATGAATTGCAAAACTATGACACCATAGTTAATGGTTTGCCTTTTTTACCCGCATAACAATAGTTTTTCAAATATTAGCTTGGTTTATGAATAACTTCCGAACGAAAATATCTCTATAAATTTTATAAGGGATTTTTACACTCTATACCCATAAAATTTAAAGTATTTACAAGCCATACCCATTACAAATTATACTACCCATAAACTAAAAGTATTTACCTAACCTACCCATTTATCATTGTATACCTTTGTTATGTCTTATAGGTGTATACCTTTAAAGTATACTGCATAAATTATGGTATACAAGTCTGAAGGGACATTTATTACTGTATACCTTTGTTATGCCTTATAGGTATATACCTTTATGGTACACTGCATAAACTATGATATACAAGTCTGGGTGGGTAGAGTGGGTAAATAATCTAGTGGGTAGGTCCGGTAATATTTGAAAGTAATGGGTAATGGCTGTAACTATTTTAGGTTTTGTGGGTATTTTTGTAAGTGTCCCATTTTATAATGATGACGGTATTAGGATACGATCTTAGAACCAGTCAACTTTTGAGACACGGTTGAATTATTTGGAGTCCTCGTTTCTCTAGGCCTAGACTTTTCTTCCTAATTTCCCTTTCTTTCTTTTATTTAGAAAATTTTCTCTTTCTTTTTCCTTTATTCAATGGTTGTTATAATTCATATCATATATGTTTTAATCTAGGGTATGCAATAGTTTATTTTCTTTTTCAATTTATTTATTCAGAATGCAATTATTTAACTTCAACTTGCTAAAAATTTGGAAAAACTAATTTTTTTCTGAAAGGAAAATAATCTTAATAAGGAAAGACGAATTGGTAGGAAGTAAACTCTAAAGTTCGTATGGCATTGACGTGTTTGGTTGCTTTAGATTGTTGAAAATCCTTTCCTCAATGAATATTTGTACAAATAAGGGAAACTAACTAGCATTTTTTTTTTGCTAAGGAAGGCATACAATATATATATCAATCTTTGCTACAAGTCCTTCTATCTCAAACTCATCATTCCACCATTATCAACATGACATATCCCGTTTAATTATTATTATACTCAATCAAAAGCTTAGACAATAAAATGAAAATTGTTTTAAAAGTTAAGTATTTCCCATATAAAATAGTATTTTTGGAAAAAACAGTTTATATACCTCATACCAAATGCACGTACAGAGAAAAATTTATTGCCTCTGGAGGAATAGTTTCAGAGAACCATTTCCTCTGGGAGGGCAGTGTAAACAAATAAGTATTTATTTGGGAATAAAACAAAAATGACATATATTGTATAGCGAAAATCAAAGCTGAAGAATTTCAATTCATAAGGAATTATTAGCTCGGATAAGAAGGAATAAGATTATAAGGGTATCTCCAGATCAAATGTTTTTTTATGATAAGAAGGAAATGCATTGCATATAAGATGGTATTGAAATCAGAAGAATTTACGAGATATTGATACATAATATTTGAATATGTTCCTTCGTTAAAAGAAATTAAAGTGGAAAGACTAAATTGAATACTCAAGTATGTGTCTTGTGGGAAACCACATCTGAGGTATCAAAATGATTTTGCATAATTAATAAGATATAGGATGTGCAAAAGCTGATAAATACTATTCATAGATGGAACAAAATATTTGTGGCAGGCATATTAAAATAATGAAATATGAATAAAAATTCCCATTATAAGAATATTAAAAAGTTGCCTCATCTCTAAACAAAGATGCTACTTAGTAGTAATATTTAGGAAAGTCAAGTTGATCTACTTTCAGAATTTGAAAAAAGAAAAAGAGAGAGTAATTAGAGGTTCCTCCCTCTCTTTAAGTTTTGACAGTAGATAAACTTATCTTATTTAGTACTCCTATTATTATAAAAAGAAATGTTTATTCTTTTTAATTTAACCATTTAATATTCCATATTTACAGGAGAATAATATTAGTACGAAATAAAAGTACATTCTACGTACCTCTTATTCCCATATAAGATTATAAGGAATTCTCTTTCTTTCAATGGGACAGAATAATAGAAGTGCAAATTATCAACTCATTGAGAGAGGTTGTGACAATCGAATTATTTCAAAGCAATATATGAAACTGACAAGATTCTGGAAGGCACCTTCATTAGAGTATATCTTTAATTTAGGAGAGTTCAGTCCAATATATCATGATTTCTTAGTTGCAAACTTACCATCAACATAAAGCCTTATTAGTGGGATTCTGATGGTAACTTTATGGTACTACCATCAACTAGGAAAAATTTGTGTCATAAGATATAATCAGACAAATTATAAGCGTGAACTTATTCTTGATTTGCGATTACGTCTCAGTATGGTCCTCCAATCCAAATGGGAGTAATAATTACGCAGGATTTAATAAATATACAATGACACTTGTAACTTTTCGTAACTATATATACCATATTATTTTATATATATGGTTGCATAGTACTTCGCTGGTACGAGTATTAAAGATCATCCGATTCACAGATAGTACGATATTGCGGTATTGTTGGATTGCGTTGAGGTTGATGTTTGCTGCCTTAAGAATAAAATTACCAGTGGGTCTCTACTCTCTCTATTTGAGAGTTTATCTCTAGTTTTATTTTTACTGTATAATTTTCCAGATATTCAACGTTGGAATCCACACATCATATATAGGTATACTAGGAAAACTTAAGGAAATCTTAACCTAGTAAAAAAAGTAACTCCGTCAAGGAAACGACATGATATTTTGTGTATTGTTAACTGTTTAACTGACTTAATTTTAACGGAAATACTAATACAGTTAGTTAATTGTAATTGATATGTGGACATCATTAAATGTACTATTAAAAAATGTTACTAATTTCTAAGATAAACTATTCGGTGTTTCATCAATCAAGAAGTACCAGTAGAGAATAACTGATGTCTTATCCCCCTTTCTTCTTGGCTTTTATGTGTTTACTAAATGCAAATCCGATCCTGTCTGCAGCCAGAGGTCAGTGGAGCTATTTATTTCATGCATGTCTAATCATTTCTTATCACTTGAACATATATATAGGGTCTCATGTTATGTTCTGCATGTGGAGTATATATTATATTGCGGAACATGTAAAGTTTGAATAATGAATCTTTGAATGTAATACTTTATTCTTTCCATCTGTGTGGCTTTTCCTAACCTTCTTTAAATTGGCGTCCTTTTTCGTATTTTAGACACCCAATTAGTTGTCCTAAATTAGTATATATCCAAAATTAAAAATACAATTATCATTGACTTCAATTTCTACAAATTTATCTTTTGTTATAATTTTATAAATGAGAAAACTATATTACTGATCACATTTTCTTTTCAGTGTCGAGCTACTAATATTAAGAACGAAAGGAAATAATTTTTCAAGGCTTTGGGAAGAAACAACAAAACAAAACCAAACTGTCCGTTTTGACGTTAAATAGATTTTCAAAATCAAAACCATTTAACTTTGATCAGCTTTTTTAAAACAAAACATCTAATGAAAAGTGATGGTTTCTCGTACAATAATTGTGATGTAGAATTTTATGCATGACATTTCCTAGTTTATACTCGAGCAGGCAAGAAATTGTGCTACCTCCACCTTCTCCCTGTAATTCTTTCCAGTGCATGCATACGACATATATACCTAGTTTTGTTTCAATCTTTTCATTTCTCTTTGTTGGCCTACAATTCCATTTCGTATTCCTTATTAATTTAATTTCATTTAATATGTCAACGGTATTCAATGGTTGAAACAAGAAACAAAATTTGAAAAACAGTTGATTGCCCATGGTCAATTTCTGCTCTATAAAAGACGAGTGCTGGAGGAGAAGATATACTTAATAAAGTGAAACAATATATATTTGATGGTGGAACAACCAACGATTATCACTTAGATATTGTCTCCTGGATATTCAATATAGTATCAGTGCCTCTGATCATAACAGCTTTCTAGCTCGACTCTTTATGAAAATGTTTTCACTGCTTCTAAGATATGGTGGTGTGGAAGAGAGTAATTGCTTTGTCTGTAGGTATGAAGACATGGAGGTACATTAAGGTCAGATATTTGAAAACTACGGAAAATGCATATCTCAAATCAAAAGTGATGCATTGTAATATATGTAATCATCGCTTGTATTTTACAATAGAGTTTAACTACTCACTCCGTTACAAGATAGTTGTCTTAGTTTGATTTGGAGCGAAATTTTAAAAATATAGTAAAACTTTTGGTATTTGTAGTCCAAAATAAGTCCTACATAAATATGTGACGATCAAAATATTTCATTAAGGGTAAAGTAGTAGTTTCAATTCAAAAATATTTTCAAATTTAGAATTGTATCATTCTTTTTGGAACGGACTAATAAGAAAGTTGTGTCATCCATTTTGAAACGGAGGGAGTAATATACACCAATAAACTTTTTTTTACACGGTCGGCTAATTTAAGGCGTATTACAACTAATGTTTGATCATTCTTACTTGTTTTAATATTTCCAAGCATAGTACTCATTTTAAATGACTAATCTAGTTTAGATGACCAATAGTTGAGTAACGATTGAAGCATTGCCTTCAAGAATCATAATGGTAAAAAACTAGCATATAGTCGGTATCATGGGTAATAAAGCAAAAGACGCCAACTTAGTCAAATCATTAGCATAATTAACGCTTAAATATTATTATAACAAGTAAGAATAACTGAAAATTTAGTTGTAATAGACTTTAAATTAGTCGACGGTGTAAAAAAAGATTTACACCATTGGTGTATATTAGTTCAATCACTCAAATGAAAATAGAACTTAAAGTGAGTAAGTTATGATATGTATACTGTCACACGACGCCTTAGTGATGCCTTGGAGCACTCCATGAATATGCACCATAGGCAGACTGGATGATGTCTGTCGCCGCTGGTTCGAGTGTTGGCCGTGTGCTGGCAGGAGCGGACCCTCATAGGAGCAAGTGGGGTCACTTGAACCCCCTTATCAAAAAATTATACTGTGTATATATGTATATTTGGAATGTTTTTGGAAAAAATGTCTTTAAAATTTAAATTTGAACCCACTTAAAGAAAGTAATATGCATAGCTTAGTGGTAAAGTGGGTTCAAATTTAATAAAGAGTCTAGGGTTTGAAACTCAACGACAACATATGTAAAATTCCCAGGACCGCCACCAGCGCTGGACGAGTGTCAGCCGCGTGCTTGAGCGGGAGTGTCTGTCATGCGCTAGACAAGTGCTAGGCATGTACTAGACAAGGGCCAACAAGTCGTATCTGCTGAGCACAGGCCAAATGTTAGCCGTGCGAGCTGTGTACGGGAAACAAGTGTCAGTGCCGCACATTTTGGAGCTATAGTGGGAATCATAGAATACATTGTGAAAGCCTTATTCCAAAGATGCTATAGAGTGCCCTCACCAAGTTTAGGACCATTTGGAGTTTGTCATATGGGCTTGACTTAGCTAATGTGCAGTGGCATTGTCGTAATAATGCTGATCTTTTGAGAGCTATATCTCTTTTCACGAGTATAAGAATGGGATGAAACTTTATGGAGGTGTGAAAGAAGTCAAGAAGAATCTCTAAGAACAAACGACGCCTCATTTTGATGTTGAAGTTGAGAGATAAGCTTTTGTATGATTCTCGGAACAAATGATGTCTACTACTAAGACGTTGATTTTTTTTTTTTTAAACATGTATATGGGGTAGACATGGTGACAACCTCCCAACGCTCTCGTGGACTTCGTCGGGAAGTCGCACCAAGTGAGATGCCTTGAGGAAGGACTTCAAGGGCCTGTATGGACATTTTGTATGAGTGTTCTAGGTAGCTAAACGAATCAGGCGACTCTATGGACGGCGTGTGGAGAGGGCCAGCGTTGGGTGCACAACGGGCGGCAGAGGCTTGATGGGATGAAAGACTAAGCTCTACAGACTTTCTTTTGATAAGATAAAGACCTTTGTGCCGATCGAGCACTTGAGAAGCTATCAAAAGCCTCGTGTATTGACTTGTGAGAATGACTTGGATTCAGCCTTGTAAGCAAGGGCTCGTTGGTCGTGACGTGCAGTCGTAGGGCGACATTGCACTACTCATAAGGGAGGCATGATGGGTTATGTTTGCCATGTCAGGAGACATTGGAAGGTATCGTTTGATGAACCAATCCCTTACGTGCGCATATTGAAGTATTCGCATATGAGATGCGCACAATGGAGAACCTTTCGAGCGACACAGTTGAAGTTAGGCCACTGAGACGAGCTTCCTAGAAACTTAGAACGAGGAGCAGGCTGGTTCGTACTTAGGTAGGACCACGAGTACCGCATGGGCCAATTTTGTGCCGCTGTCATTGGGAAAGAGCGATCCGTAACAGTACACATGCCATATCTTTTATAAACGCCGAGAATCGAAGTAAGAAACAACAGTAGTATAATGTGTTGAACTGCTACGTCTCTAGTACTGGATTTACGTTGCTACGTCTCTAGTATATTTTCACCGAATTTTTCAAAAACTGGCCAGAATCTATAAACAAACATTATTTTCAAATTATATTTTGAGAATGTATGTCCAAATTCTACGTCCAAACGAGAGCTTAGAATCTACTTCGAGGGTCTAGCAATAAAGAAGAGGTCTATATCATGGTTAGATCGAAGGGTCCAAAGTGATTTAGTTGAACGTAAGCAGTTCACCACTTGAACTTTGAGAAATTAGGGAAGAATTAGAGGGAACAAAAAAATGTTTAGGTCCACACATGAACTCTTTTTGGTCCTAATTTACTCATGAATTTGCATTTCTATATCCATTTTTTACCCTCGGGAAATCCGAATAAACCTTGCCAAATTCAAAGGATAATTAGGACAAAAAATGTCTAGCGCTTCTTGCTTATGCAAATCAATTTGACTAACGTTTATGGAGTTAAATTGACGACTAAATCAATTCAGTTTCTAAAGTAAAATTTAAATAATTGAAAACCACACGAATGTTATTACTACTAAGGTGTAATTTTCGTCATATCTGAGCTGTAAAAAGTTTCTTATAAAATGTTGGTTAAAATTCATTTAATTTAGATTTTGAGAATTAATAAATCCCAAACATATTGGGACACAGCGAGGACATAAGAGTGGATTTCTCAAGTTCTTGTTGGTTCAGTAAACACCACATGGTTTTAATTTATCCCTTCAATGGGACGGTGTTTAATGTTTTCTATGAAGTAAGCTCTGCACTATCATGCGATTATACGAAAGACCGAATTCACAGCAAACAATGTAAAGGTTTTACGATATAATTAAGCTATTATTTCACTAATTGGTATAACAGTTTCCAATTCTACATTTTTTTTTAATAGATGGACCAATCGTAGGCAGATATATAAGTATATCGTTTACCTCCCAAATCAGATTAAAAAGTTCACATGCTCCTGGTCAATTACAATTTAAAAGAAAAAAGATTGAAACTAAAACCTTTTTCAAGGAGGAACCAAAAATATCATACTAGAAGGCTTTTATTGAAAAAGTTTATAGTATGTAACAACTTCAAATCACATGATGACATCGTGGTAGGAAGAATAAATTCAATATTCAATATAATGAGATAAATTAATTAAGAACGTAACTTTTTTCCCTCTCTCCTTTTTGGCTCTTGATATCCCTTTAAGCTTTCTTTTCTTAAGGTAAAGAGATACATGAATTTAGAGATGTGAAAGAAAATACCATGTAGTGATGAAGAAATGCTTGGATTTGGACAAATGAAATGACTGGCCACATTGAATATTTGAAAGAAAGAATGAACGCCTACTTACCTCTATTCATACACATGAAATTACATCAAGAGGTGTAAATGAGAAGAATTGAGGAGGAACAAAATTTCATATTGAGATCCTCAAGAGGGGAATATCCATAACGTACTTTGAACATTATGTCAAAATAACATCGATGTATATTGAATTTGATGGTAGTACTAAATATGTTAAAGAAAATGGACTTTGATCCTAAATCAACCCCAAAAGCTAGCTCAAAGGGAGGAGGATTGTCCAAGTCATATAAAGAGACCAAATTCCTCATCCACATCCGATGTGAAACTCAACAAAACAACTATACTATTGTACGTCTCACTTTGGTGAAATTAGCTATGTAAATCCCTAACTACAACAGTAATATGGGAATTAATTGAGATTTGATTATATTTTTCTGGTTGTGAAATTACATCAATTATCCTTCTCTATCAAGATTTAGGACCAATCAAATCTCTTCATTTTGCGGCAAACTGCCTTTTGCCTATCCCACCTTCTTTCTTTAACTAGTAAGCCTTCGCTGTTTAGATCGTGTTGTGCTCAATGCAGTATCCTCGTTTTTTGCTTCCCATTACATAAGTGAAGCTATAAATTTGGTCTCATTTCCAATCATGTCTAAGTATCATATTTTTTTATTGATAGAACAAGAGACAAAGCCAAGCTGTGGCTCCAATATAAATGAGAAAAACCACTAACTTTCTTCCAGTGATCATCTCTATCATGTCCAAGATTTGATGTGGATACGAGGTGCATGCTTTGTCTTGTCTAAGTTGGCGCAAACAAGGGGAAGTATATTCGGACGCAAATTAAAAGCCACAACAAAATTGACTTGTTCATCAATATCTAAATTTTCATTTAAGAAAAATAAGAATTTTTGTAAAGCCGGAAAAATCTCAAACCATATAGTACTCCTAAGTCATCAATCTATATTCACCAACAAAAGTCTTACACCTCATTATCATGAGTTGTGCTGGCTATCTTAAGTCTTAACAATGTGTTGTTCCGATCCTAATGTAATACGTAGTACATATTAATTTATGGGCGAAAATTACTTTTCTCCTTCTATTTTATGTTAATGTGTTTGGACAATAAACACTCTTTATCGTAGACGTCTGATCCAATTTAGTGAAAATATAAATTAATGGCGACAAGAAAATGGTACTACTCGAAGAGGAGAAGATAGAAAAAATGTGGACCATGAAAGTGCCTATTCATATGAGATAACCCCTTGTAAACTCACAATTAATACTTAAAGTCGTATTAGAATGCAACTCGCTATGGCATTGCTGTAAGCCTGTAATAGTTGATTGAAGGCAATGACTGGCGTGCAAATCCAGAAATCACAAATTCTATATGGTGTAGACTGCCCAGTCAGCTCAATAACTTGGAAGGTTAGGATGCATTCGCACTGAATAGAGTTAAGACACCAAATTGTTTGAATTTTGACCATTTTATATATTTCTTGTTTTAGGTCTTCAAATTAAAGTCATCCTTAACTATCTTGATTTTTTTTTCTTGAGGCAAGATGACGGCAAGACTCGAACAGAAAACTTATGTCTGCTCCAATATTATGTTGAAATTTGTGACCGTTCCATTTGAGATTTTAAAATATTAAAGAGGAGACATCCTTTTTTTTTTTTTTTTTGTTAATTTTACACTTCATGAAAAATCAAAGTTCATTTCATGGTAAAAGGGTTTTAACAGTTTTGACTTAAGAGTTAAATCAAAATGTCATGGGTAAGAAATGAACTTCTATGGTGAATTCCCATTCACTTTCTCCATAAAGCCAAACAAGAATATAATGCATGTATATGGCAAGTTGAAGAAAAAAGTACTGTAAAGGCAGAGAAATGGCTTGGGATTCCAATTCGCAAGGCTGTAAATTTAATTCAGAAGCACCTCAAGAAGAGTACTTTCTGCTATCTTACTGACTAGCTCTTTGGTACAAGCAAATTGGCAATCAATTAAGTGGACCTCTTCAATAAGGCAAAGGGTTCACTCAAAGCTTTATTAGCCATATGGATGCAGATTTAAAATTTAATTGAATAAACACAAAGAGCCCAACATAGATATTGTATGTATTTATATTTTGGATTAAATTTATATATGTACGCTGACAGTATATAGCATCTTAGTTACTACTACTACATTTTCACGGATCGACTAATCATTTACTTATTTATCATAGATTTATATGTAAGCAACTTATTATTAACCTAAATATGTAAATATTTCTTAGACTGATAGTGCATAGAATAATATGAAGAAGTGATATCTATGTCCAATATTTTGGTTTTAACAGATCGAAATGTTTCACAACAATCCGATTGAGACTGAGTTTCGTTATTTCTTCCAATACTTCCCATATCTTCTTTAATTTCCAATCATGTGCATTTCATGCATCCAGAAAATTGCGGTTTAATCTCTTGTTGAAGATTTTTGTCATAAGTAGGTAAGCATTATATGTTTCTTCTTGTTACTCTCTAGTTTTACTTATCATTAATTAGGTGAACTATGTTACAGATATGTAGTTCAATTCGAATAAAATCGGAAATTAAACGTAATGCAGAAATGGAAGGAAGAAGATTCAAGCCCGCTGAACGAATGTTCAGAATTTACTGAAGAGAACATATGAAGGTAGTTGTATAATAAATAATTTAATTTTTTTTGTCTACAACGGCACAGGCACAAGGCGTCTCTTCTTCTCAATCCTTTCAAGAGTTAGAAGAAATACTTCTCTATTTATACTCAGTAAAAAAAATTTCCTCTTTTAATGTGGGAGAAGTTTTTAGGAGACCTTTTTTTTTTCTCTCAATTTCTAATTCACACCACCACACACTGCATTTCAAAACCTCACAAACTAGACGCCTTATAATTAACCAGCAGAGTGTCTGTTAATTTAACAGACAAGCATGTATTGGTTTGGTATAAATATCCAGTACTGATAAGTTTTTACCGTAATTAATACTAAGTTGCTATCTAGAAAACCCCAATACTTTCCAGAAGTAGTATCTTCAGTACAAAAAGAAGATTCCTATAAATGTATGAAAGGAACTCCAATTAAATTCAGCAAATGGTCAAAAAACAAGCATATCAAAATTCTCAACCAAAACCATTAGCTTGGCAATTGCGTCCAAGGACCACAAGAGGAAGATGGTAAATGTACAGAGAATAAGGAAATTGTTCTAGTATAGAGATCTTGGACCACATATTATTAGGACCATGAAATTATTCCAAAGTTAGCCGTTCTTACGAGATTTTCTTTTTGGAGACTACAATTTACTAATAGTTAGACAGGAGTAAATACTTACCTTACACCAAATCACATTAATTTACCATAATTCTATAAAAGAAATTACAGCTAACTACCCAACATACTAGGTTTAGGGTTATCCAGACTAGACATCTAAGAGTACAAAAGAAGACAGATACCTCCTGAAGGGAGCAGAATGCAACTGAAATAATAAACAATAAACTGGTGGCCATCCGGAATAAAACTGGCTCACCCTGACAGCTGAAGTCGTCTTCGCTCCTGAACAACGTGGCGAACTCAATCCTGGAGCGAACCTGCCGAAACGAAATAGATAGACAAGAAACAAACAACAAACAAGGGTGAGTCAAAAGGACTCAATAAGTGGGGCAGACTAGCCACCTCAAAGAATAGCATGGATATAAACACTTACCTTGTTACAAAGTTAGTACAACCACTCAATAACCGCTTTGTCCTTTGGATTCATTGCCAAACGATCCCACTGTATTCAATAAGCAGAAAACTATATTAAATAAGGCTAAAGGCTTCATTCCCCACATCTTAGGGTAATCCATGTAGGAACCTGATACCCTATTCGTATACGCAATACGCAGGTCAGACCTATGTACAGGGTTTATGGTCACATAACCAAACTCCAAATAAATTACATTTATAAGTTGCCCATAACTCACTGAGTACGAATATATAATCAATTTCATTATCGGGGTCCATTTGACCCTTTAAACTATCAATTTACGTCATTAGGGCGATGTCTAATATCCCTATTTTTACCGTAAAAATATATTCAAACATACGTAATAAACTCAAATAATATATTAAGATCATTACCTGAATGTTCTGGGGTGAAAACACTATTTTTCTCCGGTCGTCCCGCACCGGCGAAGGGTCATCATTGCATATACTTCCCGGTAATCGATGAGAGTCCCGAGCCGGTGAAGGATCATCATTGCATATACTTCCCGGTAATCGATGAGAGTCCCGAGCCGGTGAAGGGTCATATTTGCATATATCTCCTGGTAGACGATGAGAGTCCCGCGCCGGAGATAGGTATCAGGCATATGTGACTGCATTGCATTGTACCGCATTCATCCCATCTCATTGCACCGCATACTGACTGTTGTGTGTATTGTGTTGTGTTTTATGTATGCGGTTTGTACACTATGTCGTGGACATATCTCAGTTTACCTATATATTTCTGGCTCGTATTCTGGGTTGCGGGGATCGGGTTGCACGCCGCAACAGGATAAATATATGGATCGAGTTGCACGCCGCAACGGTATAAATATATGGATCGGGTTGCACGCCGCAACGGTATAAATATATGGATCGGGTTGCACACCGCAACAGGATGTAATTCTGATTGTTGATATGTTCGGGATACCTATATGTTCTGGCTATTTTATGTTACTGGTTGTTAATGAGTTTGTGATTTCATACGTGCTTCTAGTTATTATCTGGCTATGCCTTTTTATAATTTAAATAAGAGGAATTTGATTTATATGTTTCTTCTCCCTGGCTAGCCATCCTATTCCTTGAGGTGGCTAGTCTGCCCCACTTATTGAGTCCTTTTGACTCACCCTTGTTTGTTGTTTGTTTCTTTTTCTATCTATTTCGTTTCGGCAGGTTCGCTCCAGAATTGAGTTCGCCACGTTGTGAAGGAGCGAAGACGACTTCAGCTGTCAGGGTGAGCCAGCTTTTATTCCGGATGGCCACCAGTTTATTGGTTAGCATAGTGCATTCGTAAAAAATAATACATGACGCAGCGAAAAAAGCCAGAAATGAAAAAAAAAAGGCCAGAAAATGAGAAAAGGGGCCGGAAAAAGTAGAATTTTCACCCTGGAACATTCAGGTAATGATCCTAATATATTATTTGAGTTTATTACGTATGTTTGGATATATTTTTACGGTAAAAATAGGGATATTAGACATCGCCCTAATGACGTAAATTGATAGTTTGAAGGGTCAAATGGACCCCGATAATGGAATTGATTATATATTTGTACTCAGTGAGTTATGGGCAACTTATAAATGTAATTTATTTGGGGTTTGGTTATGTGACCTTAAACTCTGTACATAGGCATGGCCTCCGTATTGCGTATGCGAATAGGGTATCAGGTTCCTACCTCGATTGCCCTAAGATGTGAGGAATGAAGCCTTTAGCCTAATGTGATATATTTTTCTGCTTATTGATCACAGTGAGATCGTTTGGCAATGAATTCAAAAAAATAACGCGGTTGTTGGTCGCAATGCTAACTTTTGAGAGAGGTAAGTGTTTATATCCATTTCTTTGGAGGCACCTGGCCTCGTGGATTTTCTACCACATATTTCTTACGTGTGTAGCTGCCGATAGGCGTACTCATTACGCCTTAGCTTTGGATTTATATTGTGGGGGTAAGAGCACAAAATAATTAGCCATGAATAAGTGATAGAAGTATATATCTAAGTACATGTCATGTTTTAATTTCATATGTCCATTAGAAGACCTTTGATAGCAAGATGCATACATGTTAGATATCTCCTCAAAGAAAAGGTAAAATTAGAGTGATACCTTTTATTTACCAAAATTTGGCCATGCATAAAGAAAGAGTAACATTAAATTTCCATTTATTGGTGGCCAAACCTATGGACTGGAACTCAGTATTTGAAGATCTGTTACGATAAATTACTTAGAGAAATTTCATTATATAAATTAGTGACTATCGAGTACCTCGTCACGAGATTGATTTCTTTTTTAAAATGACAACAAACACCATTTACAAACTGTTTTATTGAATTAATCATATCAGTCACCATTGCAAACTATTTTAATGAATTAGTATATCAGTATAAATCAAATAGACACTGATTATTTAAGTACTACTTTTTTAGGTTTTATTGTGATGTAAAAAATGAAAGTGAAAGTAAAAAGGAGGAGAGAAGTAATAATAGTATAGCCTAATTTATGTGCAAAATGTTCTACTTATTTACCATCCTTTGTTTCCCCTTTTCATTCCTTTCCATTCTAAACAAGGAATGAAATGATTGGAAGGGAGGAAAAAAAACAATGAACGGAAAGAAAAGGGATATGTAAGATAGTATATTTTGACTTTTAAATACACGATGTATATGTCCTTATTAATCTTTTTTCTTTCTATTTATTCTTTTGACCTAATCGACCCCTAAGAAGTTTTTCCACGTATAATAACTTATAGATCAACCAAAGGGAATCCCCTCTTTTTCTCATAATCACACACACGCATACTTAGTTAGAGTGTGCTCTTCATGCTTTTTCATGCACTCAAAAATTTAAAATCCTAAGTAATATGCTTTTTATCCAAAGACTATTGATTGAAGTCATATTCCCTTTTATCATCTTATATTTTGCTACAGGCGTTTAAATATACAACATGCATGATTAATATAATTTCACTTTCATGAATCTTGTGAATCTGATTTCTAAAAGAAAAGCTATAGCAAAATCACTTTCTTGATTATTCTTGATTGGCCAAAAAAACCTCCAGCTTTCTTTAATCACTTTGGGACTCCTATTGGCTTTTCTTATCTAACTCCGAACCATTAATTTTCTAAATGTTGGCTTTACCATTAGAACACACACACATGCAAAAGTTCTTTTGTTCTAATTTTTTATGGTGTGAGAGGGAGAGGAAGTTGGTCAATTAAGACTCCTAAAATCTAGGATGTTGACTGGGTCATTAGTAGTATGAAATAGAAGTACACAAAGTTCAATGTATTATGGAGTAATATTCCAAAGCAAATGATTATCCTCCCAATAGAGCTTAAGTTTGCAGCTAAGAAAACGACTGGTGAGTGTTTGCCTAATTATTACGCCCTCTGTTTTAACTTATATACACTGATATTGTAAAAAAACTTTACATAAACGTAATTAAAAATGACTACACAATTGAGTAATCTTATATAGTAGTACTAAGTTAAATTGCATTAGTTATGCAAAAATTCCTTTATATTTCCAACAGATATAAGATAAATTTAGACAACCATATATACCTAGCCAACTTCCATATAACCACTCCCACATCAAATGTGATGCATGTGCCATATTAGCGACGAGGAGAGCCACTTATACTAGAACATTGGAAAAGAAAAAGAAGGCCAAAATCTTCACTCTTACGATAAAGAGCAAATAGTATACTACTTCCTCCGTTTCAAAAAGGATGAACCTTTGCGGAGTACGAGGGTCAAACTGACTAATTTTGACCGGGAATTTGCACATAAAATTTTTAAATTTTTTGAAATAAAATTTACATATTTAAAAACTACATGAAAAATATTATAAGTCACAATAGTTAACAATTCAAAATACTTAGAAAATATTTATAAGACATGTGGTCAAACATAATCTTGTTTGACCCTTCAAATAGTAATAGGTTCATTCTTTTTGAAACGGAGGGAGTACTAATTTAGCATTTGACAGAGTTATTAGTCTCCCCAACCAAAACTATCTTTATTTAGGTACTAAGATTTTATACACACAGAGAGACAACTGTGTGTGTTCAGATTTATGGTATTGTTCGTATTGGTATATTAAATCTTATATTTTTCAAAAATATTATGGGAAGGATTATTTTCTGAAAATCCCCCACATCAAATGTGATACAAATTGTGTCATTATACCGTGAAATGCATGCATTATCTCTGTTTGATCAAAGGGATTTGAACAGGGAATATTGTAGTTTAGGGATAATAACATCATCTCATGTTTTTTAAGTATAAAAGTTGCAAACAATGAATAATTTAACGTGATTTTAATTAACTATGAATATTTAGTTCAAGGCATAATAGCAACTCTTCATAGTTGTTTGAGTAATGAGCTGCAAAATGTTGATATTTCGGGGGTTTATTTATTAAACCCAAGCTTTCTAAATATTGCTAAAAAAGCCGTTGACAATTTCCACACAGAAGAAGGCCGTTGACTACTTTTGAAAATCTTAGAGGTTCATGCCACAAACAAAATGTATTCGAAAAGTCCTCATCTTGGATAAGATTAACATATAATCAAACATAAGAAAGAGAAGAAAAACTAGCAGCTTTTCTTACTAAGATCTTTAAAGAACACACGTTTAATTTTTATTAATGTATATTTTTATTACTTTTATTTTTGTTTTTTCTACAATGCAACTTAGAAAAAATCTGCCGATGCCAAGAATAATGTTATTCGGACAACTATCTCCTTTTTAAGGCTACCAAATTCTGGGGTCATCTCTCCCTTATTGGCTCTTCACTTTCCCTTCATCAAATAAAATAAATAAAGTATACTTTTTCCATTTAGTCTCTTCCACGTATCCTCCGACCTAGACAAAATTTCATTTTCGATAAAAACCTTGTGTAAAATGTGAGTAAATATGTGTATATGAAGCCTCCAATCCCCACCCCTTAACTCTCATTTCCCTTTCGATATGTAAAGGGGCTAAACTATATCAAATACACAAAACAATATACATGTTTTTAATCACAATAATAATCATATTTGAGACTTAAACATGAGAGGTAAATGAAAATTTTGCCAGACAAAAATACTCTCTCCCGTTCTAAATATATACTGTCATTGGCAAATTAAAATTTATTCAAAGTATTCGACGATGGAAAAGAAAAAGTCATTAACCATTTTTTTCCAAATTTATTTACTATGTCATCAGTGAAGTGTTAATTAATCGAAATATTTAAGGAAGAGCTAGAATGTTATTATTAACAATTTGTTAATTTTCATGATTCCAACTTGAGAGTTGAGACCTCTTGCTCATAGGGAGGGATCCATCATCATACATTCATATATAGCACATCCCTAATGGTGGTAGGACCGAAGGTAGTATCAACAAATTAAAGTTGTTCCAACGAATTATGCGAAAAGGATTGAGTAGCCCATACAGCAGTCACATGCAGGTTACCATGAGAAAGATGTGGTCGGTAACAAAATATTTTGTACCAATATATAATCCCTGAATTAGTGATATATAAGAAGATAAAGATGGACATGGAAAGAGGAAATATGAGATTTTCCACATAATCTAAAACTAAAGGGAAGAAGGGATATTGCGGTTGATTACATTGTGGGAATCTGTTTCCAGCACATATAGTTCTGATTGCACTGCAAAAAGACAAACTGCATTAACAACTCTAAGGTTTCAACTCATGTGTATAGCTATAGTTCAAAGGGAGGGAGACAAGTTTTGTGTATTTTGCTCATATTGTTTGAGTTCTTGCACCAATGTGCAAAGAATATTTGCATAATCAAGTCACTCATTAGATATTCATAAGTAAATTTTTATGATAAGTATTACAAGTAAATAAAATAATATTGTTAGTGCACTGGTAGAATCTGCAGTTCAAAACCATAGTATTCATATCCTGGATCACTCAAACTTATCCTTTTGACAAATGATTGTATCATTTTTAACACCCACAAGTTCTCTTGATGATAGAACTCCTACAACTACAACTACAACCATTCCACCATTCAGTAACATCACCATTTCCTTTCCTTCCCCTCTCTGTTTCTCCTTTGTCTCAGAAGCTCTTCTGTCAACTGCATTAAAGACAGGGTCATGTCTGCCACTTCACTAGCCATATTCATCCAGTAATAATCTTGTTTCCATTTGTTACTTTCTTGTTCAAACACGACTTGACAAATACTAGTAATGTATTCCCTTTTATTTACAATTGCATTTCTTTTTCTTTTCTTTTTTCTGTAATCTCCTTAATGATACCACCAAAGTTGCTTAATCACTTTCACTAAGTTCTGAGCATATCAAAAGAATCATTCTAACCAAAAAAAGATAAGACTAAGACTTAACCTGCAACAGTCAACAGCTTCACTTTCATCATCTCTATATATAAGGCTCTTCAAAAAGGATTTTACTACTAAAAGAGTCGTTTTTAATAGACTCTACTATAGCATCCAAGAAAACTCCAAAAATTCAATCCTCACCAAAAACAAAAGAAAGCAAAATGTCTTTTTCTTATGCTAACATATTTGGTTTCTTCTCCAATGATCTCCTTCCTTCTCTTGGAGCCAAAATCAACCAGGAAACAAAGCTTCGAAAATACATCATTTCGCCTTTCAATCCCTTTTACAGGTAAATGATTCATAACACTTCTCTTTCAGGTGGAATTATAAATCCTGAATCCGTCTCTGCTCCTAGCTACTACTGTTTTATATAAAGCTGCAGCTTCTGTCTATTTTTTCAGGGCTTGGGAGATGTTTCTACTCATTCTTGTTATCTACTCTGCTTGGATTACACCGTTCGAGTTTGCATTTCTATCATACAAAAAGAATGGAGTCTTGATCATCTTCGACAACATTGTCAACTGCTTCTTTGCTGTTGACATTTTCCTTACATTCTTCATGGCTTATCTTGATCAAGATTCCTATATTCTAATTGATGATCCTAAGAAGATAGCAATAAGGTAAATATGCAACATTGAGCTAGAGATATATTCTCTCTGTGTCAAAACTATAGAATCAAAATGAAGTTTTAGCACTTAAATTTACATGGTTAACAGGTACTTATCGACTTGGTTCATATTCGATGTATTTTCCACTATACCATTTCTTGCTTTCCGCTTCACAAATCACCAAGAAAGTGGTGGAGTTGGGTTCAAGTTGCTAGGAATGCTCAGACTTTGGCGTCTTAGAAGAGTCAGTGCCTTGTTTGCCAGGTCAGAACATCATGTTTTACACTGATAATGTGAAAATAATTTATACTATAAAGTCACTGATAACTCAAGCTTGCATTTTGGATTCCTTCAGGCTTGAGAAGGACATCCGCTTTAACTATTTTTGGACACGATATGCAAAACTGATATCTGTAAGTCAATGTTTATTCAAGCTTAGAGTTCTAAAGATCGATCAAGTATGGATATTTATCACTAAAGAGTATGCATTGGCTTTGATTGTTTGAATTCAGGTAACATTATTTGCAGTGCATTGTGCTGGATGCTTTAACTATGTGATAGCAGATAGATATCCTGATACAAAAAGAACATGGATTGGTGCAGAAAATCCCAATTTCAAGGAAGAAAGCCTTTCGGACAGATATATAACTTCACTTTATTGGTCAATTGTAACACTAACTACAACTGGTTATGGAGACTTGCATGCTGAGAACTCAAGGGAAATGCTCTTTGATATCTTTTACATGCTATTCAACTTGGGATTGACATCTTACATCATTGGAAACATGACAAATCTTGTTGTTCACTGGAGCGGCTACACCAGAAATTTTGTATATTCTCTCTCTCTCGACTCTTTATACATACATACATTTATGTGCATGTGCGCATATTTAGCGTGTACTATAACATGATTGTTAATGTAGATTTTTCTTGATTTTTTGTTCTGCAGAGGGATAAAGTTGAAGCAGCTCAAGAATTTGCAAGAAGGAATCAGTTGTCCCCTAAGATACAAGATCAGGTTTTGTCTCATATCTGTCTCAAGTTCAAAACAGAAGCATTGCAACAAGAAGAGACCTTGAAGGTCCTGCCAAAATCCATTAGATCAAGCATTGCACATTACCTGTTTTTCCCAGTACTTCAAAACACTGATCTGTTCAAAGGTGTTTCCACGGACCTGCTTTTCCAACTGGTAATTGCTGCTCAACACCGCCAACAACTCAACCTAGATTATGTGAAAAAACACTAATTTTCGACAAATATTATATTCTGAACATATAATTTCATAAGTATAATGTGTTCAGTGCCAAGAACCTAAAAGTTGAACCCCTAACCCCAACTGCATGGTCTTCGTTATAAATTATTCTATACCACTATGGCTTACTAATATTTGTTCAAACAATGTGGTGCTGTCCTGCATTAAGGTTCAAGAAATGGAAGCCGAATACCTTCCTCCAAATGAAGATGTGATTTTACTGAATGAGGCTCCAACAGAATTGTATGTAATAGTCTCAGGAGCAGTGGTAAGTTAAGATAATCGATACAATTACTTGAACTGTTGGATTTGTTGTCCGTGTTATTAATCAGTTATGTATTGTTGCAGGATTTGCTTGCAGATATCGATGGGCATGAACAAGTATAACACTCAACAATCATACATCCATTTTAAATACATTATCCAAATACTTTAGCCTAACTTATTAATCATAAAATCTGTCCACAAACAGATAATTGGAAAGGCTGTTGCTGGAGAATCATTTGGAGAAATAGGGGTTTTATTTGGAAGGCCACAACCATATGCTGCTAGAACAACTGAGATTTCTCAAATTTTGCGCCTGAACAGGATAACATTATTGAACAGTCTTCGAGCAAAACCAGAAGATGAACGGATTGTAATGAACAATCATATTCTGGTGAGTGTACAAAATTATGAACAAATTGTTTCAACCAGCAAGATTTCCTTTGTCTACTTTTCTCCTTGAATTACAATATACTCTTTTTACACAAATAGAAGCTGCAAGGATTTGGAGGCTTTGGTTGTGTGGACCAAGAAAGTGACCCAACTTTAGGCTTTAACAACTGCTCAGATGGAGGACAAAAGGACCAAACCCACTCTCATGTTTTACAACAAGAAATAACAAGCAATCCTAGTCACTTAATTAGCATCAATATCCAAAATTTAGAAGCAAGAGTTAAGAGACAAGTACAAGAAGAAGGTGAGAGCTATGAATGTGACAAGCATGCATCTTCAGGAACTGAGAATGGCCAAACAGTTCCTGACCACTCTGCACTATACAAGGGGCCACCAGAACATAAAGGAAACAAATGCATGCATGAGTTGTTATCAAATTTTGAATCAAACAGCAACTTAAATGAGCAGAAAGGCAATTTAGTTATATTAGATGAAGAAACAAGGAACAGTCAATTCAAGCCTTCAAGAGATGGGGTCCCGTGCTGTTCTTATTCGAGCAGTAGAAGTCATACCAGTACAAGAGGGACAAAATCTACCAAGAAGAGAGTTACAATTCACGTGAAAAACAACAATTCATTGCAGGAGCAGCATGTGAAGCTAATAATACTGCCTGATACACTCGAAGATCTTTTCAAAGTAGCAGGTAAGGAACCTAATTACTAACATGAGTAAAACAGGAGATGATTTTGTTTTTCCGAAAGAAAATATTCAATAATCTCACGTGATAACTGTTGATCACGGAACTCACGTGAAATTTTGGTATAACTGCAGGTCAAAGATTTGGGGACTACAATCTCAAGAAAGTTGTAAATGTGGAAAATGTAGAAATAGATGACATAGATGTCATAAGAGATGGTGATCACTTGTTTTTTCTTTCTGATTGCTCGAGTGTAGAACATCGTACAATGTGACATGATGATTCTAGTCTGCTCAGAGCTTCAAAGCAATACTATATATTGATCATGGTATCTCTAAATGGTGAAATCAAATCGGTATATCTTACATAGAACATATAAAATTAAGAGACTTGTCTTCCAAGTATTACTGGAGGATCACAATCTAGCCATCTCGAGTGCTCTACCGAATAAGATGAAGTTCAGAGATTTTCCCCTGTTAGAATCTTATTTTGACTAAGATGCAAAAGCAAAAACCAATGAGCATTCGAGGGAAAGTCTGGGAATTCGGAGCAAAAATTATGTATCTCCCCCATGTTTTTGGCAAATTAACGCCAGTTGCAGTGCTTTGGGGACCATTGAACATAGATATGCATTGGCCACACATTCCTAATATATTGAGAGAGAATTAGTTGCTTTCAAGCATACCTAACATGGATTACAATGTCTTTATTTCTAGACAAGCATCAGCGACAACCAAACATATCACGTACATTTTAGTCATCTGAGATCAAATGAACATTCAGTTTGAAAAAGTCCCTCCACGCTAGAGAACTCCGCCCAAATCTCTTGATATTTTAAGAAAATAATTTTCGGTCTAAAGGTAATTACTTTTAGCAGTTAAAAACAAAAAGGAGAGAATCGCCTATGAAACCCAAAAAATTCATTTGACATGATTCAACTAACAAAATCTGTCTCTACTATACTATTGCAGATCTCCTGGATGATTTTCACCACCAATCCATACGACATCACGTCAAGGATCCATAATAAAGATTTCACGTCCATAATGACAAAACATGAACTAGAAAACGTATCTTTTAGTCATGCATGAGTCTCATATCATGGAAGAATTTCATCCCATTAATGGATTTCGTCAAGCAACATAAAAGGACCTTCAATAAAAATCACGAGTCATAAAGCTAATAATGTAACATACAAGAAGGGACACAGAATCCATCAATTCTAGCACAACTGAAAGCAAACATCGCCATGAGAGGAAATCAGGCAAAGAACAGCGCTTTCTTCATTATAGGCGGCTGATAACATCTTCCACCTCAGAAGGGGAGTAGAGATGGTAAGTTGGAGACACCCTCGCAATATCAACGTTATTGGGAGTCACCTGGAATCAAATAATGGTTTGATTTCAGTAAATTGTAGAAGTAGACAGACCCAGTGACAACGGAAGGTAATGCACCCAAACCCATTACTTATGCATCCCCAGATCACATATGTATGACTAATCAAATCCATGAAATATAGATCAAACTTGCCTTTTCTTCCATCACTTGCTTTAGGATTGAAAGTGCTATGGTTTCAGCCTCCTTAAGGGAAAGATCCTGCAGAGAGCAAATAAATGAACCTCAGAACAGCTTTTAAAAATCAAAACCATATCATGCTAATTACTATAGCCAGAAGTAGCTGGTACTTCTAGTTAGTAAACATTTACGGCTTAAGAGTCTTTTCAGGGAAAAAACTCTTTTCCCTGGGGCACCATATTGGGGTTAGTGGTTGTTCATAAAGCACCTACTACTACTACTACTACTACTACTACTACTACTACTACTACTACTACTACTACTATGCCCTTAATCTCAAACGAGATGGATTGAGCTATATGAATCCCCGCTGACATGGCACTCATAACATCAAAAAATTCTAGAGCACCAGAAGACCAGGCCAACTCTAAAAATATGACAGTTACACAGCAAATTATCAATTGCAATTTCCATACCTTGTTAAATTGCTCCTGCAAAGTGCTGTCAGCACCTTCTGAACCTGAACCAATGGCTTTAGCATTGCACTGCCAGAAAGTGCCAGAAGGATCTGTATAGTATCTGCATGTTAACAGGTCTATAGTTAGTGACAACAAGCACATAACATGGTACCAGATTCCACTAGGATGTATATTCAGGATACTCAGCAAAAAGAATTTTAAGTAATGCGTTAGAACCATCAAACTATGAGCCCATTTGGGTGAGCTTATCTTAAGCAGCTTATAAGCCAAAAGTGGCTTAGGATTTCCTAACTTCTCATTTTTGGCTTCTTTAAGCATATAAGAGCTTATAAACCCATGAGTTTTTGAGTTACTAAACATTTACAAATTGACTTATAAGCCACTTTTAAGCTCACCCAAACGGGCTCTATAAATCTCTGCCTTCATCATAATAAATACTGGAATATAAATTTACCAAAATTCAGTATGCCATTTCGAATTCTTAGGATGACATAAATTAACAGCCTACTTTTTATCAAAAACATAAATTAACATTTATAAGCTGCATGTTAGTAATAGTCATACCACAGTAGGGCAATTCTGCACCATTTCGTTTAAATAGACCAATCATGTGCCTCATATTAGAATTATTAAATCACGTACTATTTCTTTTAGAACATGCAGTCAGTAACACAATTATCTCCTGGTTTCACTTTCAGATATCTACCATGAAAATAATTAACGGAAGCTGTACTCATGTCTAGAGTAGCACAGGCTCATCCCTGGTGTCAAAAAGCCGAGAGGTAATTCCTGGTAAACCCACCACAGCCACCCCTTACATCATGCTTTAGACATCACGACCATCCTTAAAAATTTACGGCCAACTGCCTAATGCAGCAACCAGGGAAATATCACCAAATGCAAAACTTTAGCTGGTTCAGTGATGGTGTCAAAAAGCCGAGAGGTAATTCCTGGTAAACCCACCACAGCCAAAGTTGAGCATAGATGGAAGGTTTTGATAGATTAGGGAAAGCCATGCATCTAATTTGATCAAACACAAAATAAAGGAGAGGAAACTACAAAAAATAAAACGAATACTTTCTATTGTCATAAAGGGGGATCAAATACTTACAAGCTAGGACCATTCTCATCATGACCAGCAATCAGCAGGGATACACCAAATGGTCTGGACTGCATGACACCAACGAAATCAACTAACGAACACATTAAGGTGAGAATTGAAATAGTACCAAGACATTTTAACTGTAACTTATAGAGCAGCAAATCCCATTTCAGATCTCAGAGCAAATTTTAATATATCTCTGAAGGGAGGAGGGTGGACAAGAGTTCTAATATTGTTATTTTAAAACATAGAAGTTGGACAAAGAAGAGGACAATATGTATATACAAGACAATTAAATGATCAGAAGAACATCTTTCTCATTTGCAGAGAGAACCCATATAATTTTGAGAATAAACAGAAGAGTCTCCAAAATGACATTAACCTATCATATACCAGTGCTAGAGCATAAAATCTCATTCAGTTCAATAAAACTTTCACAACTTTTAAAACTTCTAATTCGTTTAACTATTCAAAGTTTTTCTCTCAATAAAATCTTTTCAGCCATTTCTTTGATATTTTCTTCCACTATCACTAATATAATAGATATGCCAAATGAACATATGAAACTCTGAAGTCCTATTAAATATCATCATATAAAAGGAGACTGAGAGAGTACTAATCTTCCATATTAAAAGTTAACACATGCAATATTCAAGTATTCAACAGTATTTCAAATGCATGCATCGTTACATGCACATGCCGGCTGTCTAGTGAGACACACAGATGAGACAACAGAGCAATCACAAATGATTTACCAGACAGATGAAATGAAACAGCTCAATCCAAACACAGAACTACCATCTTTATCAACCCAAGGAAAATAGCATTCGCTTACTAAAACATCCAAGGATCCAATTATATTAGGTAGGTAGGTAACTATATTCCTATGTTTTTTATCAAAACAAATGGGGAAATTTTTTAGCATTTTGCGTCTCTTTGCTTGAGAGATGCTTCTAACCAAAAAAAAAAAAAAAAAACAAAACAAAAAAATAGCAAGTCTGGAAACTGCTCAAAGTAAAAAGATTCTAACCATAGACTCCTCATCACCCTCGCCAAATCGCAGGGCCAAATCACACAGAGCTTGTGTTGTGGACTCAACAGTCATGGGCTCACCATAAGAGAATCTGTGATTCTATTGGAAGGGGAAAAAGAACAAGACGGCTTAGTGATTTCCCACTAGTAGAGTATGACTTGAATTGAACCTTTAGGAATAAATACCTGTGTTTCAACTCGTGCATGTTCAACGAGAGTCCGAGCATCAGCTATCAATCCACTCATCGCACAGCCAATATGCTCATCAATTTCCATAATTTTCTCCACACTGCTTGGCTCCTGTAAGAATATTGAAAACATGCAACTATGATGAAATAAACATAAGCTGAAACACATCTCAAAGAAACGCTATGTCTTTGTATGTACAATATAGCAATTGAGTCGTAACGAAGCAATCCACAAAGAAGAGAAAGAGGAACAAACAGGAAAATAGACCCTTATTTATGACGTAGATGATCTAAAACTTGCTTAATCTTTTCTCCTTTTGTCTCCTACCGCGTTTAATTATTAGACCCTACAATGCAGTCCTTAACATAGTACTAAGCACTAGATATTTGAACCTACAACGTGGTCTAAGTTTAGACTTTAGATGTATGAATTGGCATCGCCTTTTATTTTTATTTTTCACTAACTATTCAAAAATAATTCTTATTTACCACATAGAGAAGATATGTATGGTTGTAAGGTTTCTTCACATGAACCCAACTCCAATCGACATTCGAGCCAATCATGTTAATATCTCCAAAGCCAGATCTTTGATTTCAAATGCAATGAAGCATGACTACTTGCAATGAATGGCTAATTAATAAATAATCATAAAGAATACAAGTCTAACATATAGTAGTCTCACACAGAGACATATCCAACATGCGCAACGCAGCGAGAAATTCTTTCACACCTTACAAGATCCCAAGCGTTTATTACTTCATGCTTCATTTAAGAGCGCCTATAGACTATTCCACTTCTTTGATTTACTACTATTCCAAAGGCAATGGTTGTATCAACTATATATGCACATAGTAGAAACTTCAGTATTATAACCACCCTCTAATGATTCAAATATCAAAAATAATTCCAGAATCCAAGTATACCCAAGGAAAGTTCAATCAGCAAATATTTTTTTGTTACAGCCGAGAAATCTTAGAGGGCAAGTGGAAGACTGTTTGAGACTCAGTGGATAATGTTCCCTCAGCTCTACCCTTCCCCACTGAAATACTAGGCTTTGGTCTGTGACAGTATTCAAACCCGTGACATGCACTGTTAGTCTGTTACCACTAGACCAAAGCCTGGGCCAATTCAATAAGCCAATTACCAGTTAACCTACTGAAAAAATCTCAAATCAGCAACCCCGTTATAGTCAAGGAATAATAAAAAGTTCATAACACCATTATTACTTATGCTGTCAAATCTGCAATATATACAACAACAAAACATGCATCAACTCCAAGCTAGTTCAGATCGCCTCTATTAATCCTCGATTAATCAGCCGATACAGAAATTACCCATTGAACAGTGTGGTATAATTTACAGCCACAAAACACATACAATATAAAGAAGGCAAAAACAAGGGGGGTACAAACCAGAAGAGGGGAGGTAATTCGCTTCTCAACAGCAAGAACAACACCTTCTTTAGTCTTTATCCCAATCGCCGTCGAACCCAACTTTAAGAACCCATTAAAAAAACAAAAACTTTAGCCAAAATAAACAATTTTTCAACATTATAAAATCTATTTTTAGATCAAGAGTTTAATTATACCTTAATAGCTTCAATAGCATATTCAACTTGAAATAATCGGCCTTCAGGAGAGAAAGTGTTGACTCCTCTATCATACTCAGTTCTTCAAACCCCAAATTAAATAAAAATAAATAAATTAGAGATTTTAAAAAAGTACTGTAGTGAAAAGAAACCCTAGATTATTAAAACTATAAATGTAGTTTATTTACCTTGTGAGAAACATCTTGGATTATGATTTTTTGAAACAGAGAACTGATTTGTTTGCAAATAAGTTTTCTTGTGTACTGAGAAATTGATTTACTACTGTTGTAAAGTTCTGCTAGTGCTTGCTTTGTAGACTTGGAGGACAAGCCATTTCTGCAAACTGGGTCGGGTTTTTTGTAAATTGCACTTGGTGCCCTCATAAGGGACTGTCTTAAACTGTTAGTCCCACTTTACAAAATCATTAAGAAATGACATTGGCTTAAAAACTTTGTTAACCATCAATTATGATGGTAATGTGTTGCCTATGAGTCGGGCATTTGGGATATTTCAATAATTCACAGACAATAAGATTTCTGTATAAGAGTTATTGATTATTATTTATTGCTATGATTAATTTCAATCGCAGTTCTCAATAATCATTTAACAACATATTTTTAGTTAGAAGCCTGTTGAAACGACCTTTTATAAAGTGTAGGAACAATTACGCACAATTTGACAACACATGCAATTATTTGTGCCCAGCAAGTTTTTCTTTAGCGAAGGTTATATTCTAAAGATTTCTAAGTATGGTTAATGTTCAAGACCATCGCCTTTTGCTCTATTTTCTTAAACTAGTCTTTCGCCACTCGCCATGCACGTGAAGCCCATAAATATAAATAAAAATAACTTTTAAATATACATAAATATTATCATAAAATGTGTTTGAGTTATAAAAGAGTATATGTTGGTGACTATTATTTGAGTAGTCCATCAATTTCCCGATCGGCAATGACTTCTGAATGCTACATGTTTACTTGACAAAAAGGTTTCTTAATGTATTGTCATAGCTAAACTTTTTTAAAAATAATACAAGCGCAAGTGTATGCACGTAAATAGAAATATAGTTATCATATAATCCCACTCTTTTCTACCTATCACGTTAATAATTTCAAACCATGAGAATCTGATAAGAACCAAAAAGGAAAGCAAAAAATGCAAAGAGATTAAAGTTACCTCAGTAGAATTAAGTCAATTGCCACTCTCCATCCCGATGATTGCAAGCATCTCTTGTAGTCCCGCATGGAAATCTCATCTTTCTCAAAATTGAAAAAAATAAAGAAATAAGAAGATGATAGAACAAAAGGCTATTGATGATGTAAATAAGTACTCCTAAGCAAAAAGATAGAAGTATGCATTGTGTTAAATGTTGATATTAATTAAGAGAAGAGGGATAGACTTAATGGCATGACTGAAGGACACGTGAAAAAGGAAGTGTGGAGTAAATCTTAGATGTAAAATTTATTTTTTTACATTAATCATAGAACACTTTGAACATCTGTATTTTAAGAAAAATATTGCATTTGTAAAAGTTACTTATTGAAAGTGATACATGAATCTTAATAAAGAAATTAAACTTGTATACTGTGAATATTACAAATACATGTATCTTAATAGTTCTATGAAAATCCCAAGACATAATTCAAATTTTCAAGACTAACTCTAGAGCTAAACTTGTATATACTAAAATCAAAGGTATTATTTAATTTTTGAAGGGCAAAATGGTCGTTTACTTTTTGCTATAGGAATTGGCTCTTTTAGAATAGTATGATGATGATCCACTCGAACATGGAGATGGATAACGAAAATGTTATGGGCCAAAAAATAGTGACAATTCATAGGACCTTTTACGGACATTGTGTAAGTTGTGTCCTTATTTAAGGAATTTGTGAATAAATAGCCTTAATTTTAAAATGTGTGCACCAGAAATTATGAAAAATCTTTTATTAGAAGTTCCAATGGATCCCCAAATATTCAATTGTTCACAATTTTTTGTGGATCATTCACTATATCTTCGAAATACCTTATTGTGATAAAACATACGGAAGACATTTCTTGAAAAATAAAATTTTACTAATATTATTAGATATTATGGTATTAGATTAAAAAAAATTGTATTAGATCTCACATATTTTATTAAAGCTTACACAAACGAAGTGATTTATATTTAATAGTTATACTAATAGATAATTGTAAAAAAAATGACTTGCGTCCAGTAATAAAATCACACACTGTAAAATAATTTTCCTAAAAAATGACTCGTATTAATAAAACACACACTCATACATGCCCCTCATTTTTTTCAAATTTCAAACGTACTTTTTTAAAAAAACAAAAAAAACAAAAAAATTTCAAATGTACTAATTACTAAATGCCATCAAAACTTACACCACATTCCACTTTTATTTTTGCCAAATACGATTCTTTTTTTTTTAGGGGCACGATTAAAAAGCCATACTATTTTCCACTATCTTTATGTTTCCTCAATTCTTCGCCTTTCCCTCACATTTCTCTCGCAAGAAAACTTTCCATAAGATTGTACTAGCGAAGTGATTTTCCTAGGGGTGATGAGGCGTCGAGCCATTGATTTTTTCGGACAACAAGAAGACCTTGTTTACGAAAAAAAGAATATGAGATTCGAGCGCGAATCAGTTGATACAAATACACAAAAATCTATGATTCATTTTGGAATGGTAATGAGGCGGGAGACCGTAGGACGGGACGACCAGGGAAGTACTTAAACGAAGCAGATTGTAACATTTTTTTTAATCTTGAAAACGGTTGTGGCATGTTGAGGGTTAATGTAAGTGACACATTATGTTAGATGGGATATAAAAGAACTCAGTGAACCTAAAGTAAAAATTAAGATATGGCTTAATTTAATTAATGACTTCACCACATGAAAACCAATTATGCGATCTCCACTTAAAAAAGAAGTGTTAAAATTAAAATTGCAAAAACAAACAAATAATCGAAAACTAGTTTCTTCTTTAAAAAGTGCCAATCAAACACAAATGAGAAGAATGAATTTTAGCGTTGTAGCGTCATGTTTATGCCAATCTGATATTATGTTTTTAACCTTAAGGAGTTGCGAAACGATACTTGCTTTACGTTTTGAATGGGAACGACAACGCTCTTATGCTTGAAAAATGATACCCCTTTTGTCTTTTGACGGGGAAAATTACACCCCCCCCCCCCCTTGGATGAGATCTACTACCATTATTTGGGGCTTAAGTCAAGATTTAGTCATTGAAAGTTTTCTATCATTGAAAGTTTTCTGTCATTGGCTATGCGTAGTTGCATTATTTTTACTCTATAATACACTCAAATCACTAGGGATGTGTATTCGGGTTATCGGTTCGATTTTGAATGTTATCGGTTCGGGTTATTGGTTTTCGGTTTTTAAACTAGCTAAACTGATAACAAACCAATAAAGTATCGGTTATCAGTTTTCGGGATCGATTTTTGGGTTATCGATTTTTGAGTGTTATCGGTCCGGTTATCAGTTAAACTGATAAGAAAATTAAATAAAGGATTAAAGATCCTATTTTTTATTAGTATTTCCTAGCATCTTATTTCCTAACCTGATTTTTCTTTAGGAAAATAATTGAACCTTAAAGGCAAGAATTTTTATATATACATGAAAACACTGAGAAGAGCATAAAGCAACAAACTAGTGAACATTGCATCTTAAAAAGAACTACATGTAATATTAATCAATTTAAGGGACATCTCACAAGTGTATTCTAGCTTATAAATGTCAAATGTACATTTTTACCTGCCCTAACCAGTCACAAAACTCTCTTTCCCAATATACAAGTACACTAGCTAGTCACAAAACTCTCTTTCACAATATACAAGACATTAGCCAGTCACAAAATTCTCTTTCCCAATATACAAGACACAAAGGGAAAAGTTTCGTTGAAGAGGTCTTGTGGAGCTAGGGTTTCTAAAATGTAAAGAATAGAGTATATCACTAAGGGTGTAAGGGTACATTAGTAATATTAAAAATTTTACTTTAAAGAATAATGACATGTTATATATGGAGTATATTTTAGCTAAATACCAAATTGTAGAAGAAAATTAACTTAATTTAACTTGCTGAAATTGAAAAAGAGATTATTATACTAGCACGATGGAGCATGTCAAAAAATTTCTAGGCTTAGCACCTGCCGTCCTATGCTATCGCTAGCTATGGACATGGTTAATTATTCGTCGAAGTCCTAGTAAGTAATCGATGAAATATTGAAAGAGTATGAGATGTATTTCTATTCTGTATAACAATAAGTGAGCAAGTCAATAAACTAATTTACCAAAAAATAAAAAGGAAGTATATAAACTAGTTTTCATCTCAGTTTCTTTTCCATTACAAAAGTTCAAAAGGAGAAATACATTATTATTAAAACAAAACAAAACAAGACAAAACAAAACAAGTAAAACAACACAGTTAATTAATCATTATTAATCCCCTAAAATACCCCTCATACCAGATCCCCTTGATTCGTCTCAGTTCTCACTCATCAAACGCAGACACTGGAAAAACCTTAGAAAGTCCAGCAGGGGTGGCAAAAGTAATTTTCTGAAACTCAGGGTCTTGAATAGAAATATCAGAAATAGTAACCCAAATTAAAAGTTCTTTACTTTTAACCCCCGTAAGTTTCTTCATATGACGATCTTCAACAAAAGCTGTAACTTCAGTATCATACCAAACTTGTTTACCTATTTTCTTGAACCTGTGATCTTTTGCCTTTTTTTGTTTCAACCAAACGTAACCAGTTTGTTTGTTATGTCCCACTTCGGTTAAATCATCTAATGGGAGTAGCCCTTTTGGCATGTTGAGTTGTGCAAGAAGTTCAAGAGATTTTTGCTTGCAGATTATTGGGTCAGTGTAAATCTCAGCATTTTCTCTGTGGTTTATGGTAACTTGAGATGACATTTTTGGGAGAAGGGAAAGTAAAGAGAATTGGATTCCTTTGTTTTTGTGTGAATGTGGAAGTAGTTTTTTGTGAGGAGATCATGGGATTGATGCGTTTTTATAGGGAGAAGTTAGTGTAGTACTTACGTGCATGTCCTTTTTCAATATGTGATACCAAGTGTAAATTTGAGTAATACGTGGACTACTTTTGAATTCAAGAATTTTTTTTCAATAAAATTTAAACCCCTTTTTTAATTATGTAGAAGACTATTTGTAGCATCGCCTAACCTAAATAGTTAGCTTGAAAGAGAATGTTGTGTTTTTGATTTCGATATTAAAGAAACAAACAAATTGTTACTCTCACTTAAAGAGTTTGAGAAGAATGCAAACTATAGCGTCGTCATCGTTGGTTGGCTTTGACTTCAGTTAAATTTATTAAATTCTGTGACATTTTATCACACACATTCGTTGGTTATAAATAGAGTTTTTGTCTCAAATTTTACAATAAGATTTCTGCAATTTGAAGTATTATTGTAATATTCTGAGAGGAAATAAATAATCAAATACTTTGGATACATGAGGTTAAAATCTTTAAGATCACATATAGTGAATTCGGTAGGTTTATAAACTGCTTTTGATGACAATAGGAGGATAAATTATAAAAAACATAACATATTCAGTGTGCTCTTATAATTAGTGAGGACAAATTATAAAGTTGGTTTCAAATTCAATTTACGTTGTCTACAAACCGGAAATAGCTCAACTTTTCCAACATTGCTATTTAGCCCATTAGTTAATCTAAAATCAATTTTTAATGTTTTTCACTATTTAGAAATATTTTTAGAATTTTATTTCTTTAAATCTATTAAGTTTTTCTCATATCAAAATTCAACACGTTCCAATATTGATGTCATATACAATAAATTTTCAAAACTATAGTGCTTTTAAACCAAATCCAAGCACACGTAATAGCAGCTATTCGTATCTTACTTATTATGAGTCTGCCTAGGCTATCAGGCATATTTGGTGTAGATTTTCTCGAGCCTGTTAGAAGTTAAAGAGCTCCTGCCAAACTCTAATTATACCAATTATTCCAAAGCTAAAGATAAACAGAATTCAGTAATTAAAACATCATGACTCTAAGGAGTTCTAATTAAAGTCCCCTTGACGTAAAGTAGGAAAGCTAGCAGACAACCCCAACTCTAGAACCAGTATATCTCTGGTTTTTTTATAAATAAGCTTTATTGAGTACGTTTAATACGCTTTTCGTTTGGGCAAAAATTAATCAAGGATATTCTAGGCTTATGAACTTTGTCGGGTAAACAACTTGAACGCTTGAATTGCACTCAATCTTAATTTTAACAAGAAATAGAGAAATATCAATGGCTTTCACTCATAGGCATTTGTTTTATATTTAATGAAACTAGAGTTTAATTAATATTCATTAACGGTGTATTTTTTTTAACACCTTCAGATAGTTAAAATTTTAATACAAATAAATTTTCAAGTATTCTTACTTGTTTTACTAATATTTAAACTATAATTATGCCAATGATTTGGCCAAGTCGGTATCCTTCTTTTATTGTCGAAGATGTCAACTATATATTAATTTTTACCATTGTGATTCTTGATTGTCAATTCTTGATTGTCAATTCTTCAACCATAACTCAATCATTGATCAATTTCTAAGCTAGAAAGGAGTAGTAGACGTGAGAATATTAAAACAAGTGAGAATATATAAAAATTTACTTATAATAGTTTTTTAGTTATTCGATGGTATAAATACATATTTACACGATTAGTGTACATTAGTTAAATTCATACTACTTTAGCGGAAGGTCATGACAAACACTACAAATACATGAGAAATAATTTCCCTTATAATAAAGATTTTCTTTCCTTAGCACCCATATATACCGTTCCCTATCCAAACAGCACTCTTTGTTCCGTTTAGTCAGTTTTCTAGGAGACTCTTTTGAGAATCTTTATGGACATTGTATAAAAATGTTTAGGTAGATCGTCGTTTTTACCTTTCTTTTAGTACAAACTTGGCATCATCCTTTACTGCTCTACCCCTTCCCCAAGTGGAAGAAAAAAAAAATGGTATAATTTCTCTAACATCTCTTTCTTTTGTTGCCCTTTTTATCTTTAGCTCCAAAAGATAGTAATCCGATAACATTTCTGGGTGCTAAAACTACAAGTGCAGGTTTTCCTTGCGTAATATTAGCCCATTGAATCATCAAAAAAAAAAACTAAAAAAAAAAAATTATTAGTACAAAAAGGAGGAAATTAAAATAGCCGGCACTTATCAATGATATGTGACTAATATATATTAAAGCTGGTTCCGCAATGAATGAAGTACCTTGAGAAATCTAATTATTTATTCTCCTTTGTGATCTGAATTAATCTTTTGATGCCTTATTGTTAGCCTGATTTCCTTTACATGTACCTTATGTACTTAGCTTATATAGTATAGCATGTTGAGTTAGGCAGTTGCGCATACTTGGTTTAATGGTGTTCGGTTAGCCTACCAGCCCATACTTGGTTTAATGTTGTTCTTTTCTTAAAAAATAAAAATAACTAAATAAAGATCTACCTGTGAGCATCTTATATTAATGATCAATTTTCATGAAATGGATTTGTTGTTATTTTGTAGAGTGATTTAAGCTAAATTTTATCCCATAATCACCTAGAATATTTTTTCAGTTCGGATGAAAAATGGTCTGCTAGTAAAACTTACTCTCATGCATTTAGTTGATTACACGCACGAAATACTCTCTCATTTTTATTGATCAAATTTATTACAGGAATTCTTTTTTAACACCGGAACACATAATTGTTGTATTGGGTAAAATTTATCGTCTTCGGTCAACACCTCGAGTTGGTAGACCGAAGACAAAACGAGCTGGCGCTCCGAAGGGAAAATAATCGATATCGTGACTGAATCACCAAGGTCAACGCCCGAAGGCTCAACCGAAGAGAAATTAAGCTTTGAGCTTAAGGGGGCGCGCCACCCCACTAGGACAGCAAGGTTATACAACCGAAGCCTTGTGGCAAGACTTCGGTTGACACCTCGGTCCCAACGGCTTCTGCAGCCCACTACTCTGCCCCACTAACTCATCCATGTTGCTAATCAGATCGTGGGAGGAAGGCATGCTGGTGATGGAGAACGTGGGCAAGGCCCCTAGGCCTATAAATAGAAGTTCATTTTGTATTATAGACATCCAGAAATACATACCAAAACTCTGTCAAAATTTGTATTGAACGCCTGTATATTGAAAGCAAGTTGTTTACGTATTTTCATCTATTCAGTGAATTATTTACCGTTTTGATACAAAGATTTGCTTGTATTCGAATCCAAATTCGATTTGTGTACCTAAAAACGATTTAGGCCCATACAAATTGGCGCCGTCTGTGGGGATATAAGCAATAACGCTTTGTTCCAAAGTTCGAAATCTGTTCCTCGTCAAGAAACTTGTGATCTAACACTATGGCTGATAACAACAATGGTGGTAATGGTGATCGGGTTGACGTTCCGACGAACCAACAATCCTTCACCCCAATGACTACCGAAGAATTTCAAATGTACGTGGTTACCACGCTAAAAGCTCTCCAGAATAAGCAGGATGAGCAGGCTAGTATCAATGCCGAGTTTCGCGCCTCGCTAGAAGGACGAAACAGCGCCGCCCCAAACGGCACCCCGCCCTCGGCTCCTGGTGGAGGCACCCCGCCTTTCGTTCCTCAGGGCGCGACAACAGGGGGACCTCACAACGGAACCGCGTCTGGGGGGTCGGGGAGTAATCCATCTTCCACGCCACACTTCGGGACGATTCCCTCTAGGGCGGAAACAACGTCATCGGTTGACGTTGAAAAAATGAGCAGAGAGATCGAGGCACGCATCGAGGCGCGCTTCGAAAAACGCCTCGAGCACGTCCCGGGGATAAGCAAGGAGGAAGATGACCTCGACATCGAGCAATACAGGGAGCAGCCCTATAAGCCCGAAGCAGCGCCCGCTCCAACTCCCGTGGGTTTCAAACTCACATTCCTCAAAAAGTACGATGGGACAACTGATCCCAAGGAGCATGTCAGGGAGTATATGTCCATGGTAAAAAGCAACGACTTGACGTCCATGCAGCTCGAATCCATGTTCTTAAAAAAGTTTGGTAGTTCGCTAGAAAAAGGTGCCCTTCGGTGGTATTTGTGCTTGCCACCGGGGTCAATCTCTTCGTTCAAAGAGCTATCCAGCGCCTTCGTCAAGGCGCACACCGGCGCGCAAAAGATCCTCCAGAGGAAGGAGGATATATGTGAAGTAAAGCAATGGTCTGGCGAGCCACTTAAAGAATTCCTCGAGCGATTTCACGCTGAACGCATGGAGTTGCCTCGAATGGATGATACCTTGGCTATCATGGCCTTCGAGAAAGGTATCAACAGTCGCAATTCAAATGCTGCTGCCGAATTGCGAAAGGAGTTGCAACAGTATCAGGTCCTGACGTGGGAGGATCTACATAGAAGAGCTTACTCCAAAATCAGATTGGAGGAGGCGGAGTTCAAAAACCGAGGTTACCAAAACCGAGGTGATATTTCAAATCGCGCCGAGGCGCCACGAAATAATTCGAAAGGGAGGTATGAACCTTATACCTCGCCAAGGCAACATGTTACTCAGAGGCTGGGAAACAACCCCAGTAACTCATACCCGACGTCTCACATAAGCCAAAGGCTTGGAGGGAAGGTTCAATCCAACGTGAACCAAAGGAATCCCTCGAGCTCCGCTTCGATTCCCAAAAAGGATCCCCCCCGAATCCAAGATTATAATTTCAACATATCGACCTCGGAGCTGGTCGACGTCGTCAAGGGGACAGCCGGGGTAAGAATTCCCAAAGATATGAGAACCCCGCTGGACAAAAGGGATCAGAATTTGCACTGCGAGTTTCATGCAGATTATGGTCACAAGACCGAGGACTGCAAAGCTCTGCGCCTCGAAGTGGCTCACCTACTGAAAAAAGGAGTCTTGGCTCAATTCCTCACTGACAAGGGGAAAGATAATTTTTCAAAGAACCGAGGCGGTGGGCAACCACCTCGGGCTCCACCTCCGGAGAGAGTAGTTAACGTCATCACCGGGGGATCAGAAGTAAACGGCGTGAACTTCGCCGCAGCCAAAAAATTTGCTAAGCTCTCCATCACCATGGAGAAGAGGACCCGAGTTGGAGGTTCGGGCAAGGACATCGTGTTCGATGAGGATGACTGTGATGGGATGATGTTCCCCCATCACGATGCTCTAGTCATCATGCTAAGAATTAACAATGCCGACATCAAGAGAGTATTGATTGACCCCGGCAGTTCGGTGAACATCATCAGCTACGGGGCGGTGAAGCAGATGTGGCTAAAAGGGGAAATCGTTCCCAAATCAACAGTGTTGGCTGGTTTTAACAACTCAACGGAGAAGACGTTGGGTGAAATCACGCTGAAGACATTCGCTGAGGGTGTCACTAAGGAGACACTGTTTCAAGTGATGCCCGAGGACCTGGCCTATAATGTAATCCTCGGGCGGCCGTGGATCCACTCCATGGAAGCTGTCCCTTCCACTTTACACCAAGTGATCAAATTCCCAACGCCGTGGGGGGTTCGGTCCATTAAGGGGGAGCAGCGAGCAGCGAGGGAATGCTACTCGGTAGTGCTGAAGAGTGGAGTCGCCCCGAGCGGGCCCAAAAAATAGCAACCAACGCAACCGGGGTCGAGCGAGGCGAGCCTCCAAAATGAATTTGAAAAGATCCCGGCATGCGTGCAAGAGCCTCGGAAGCAAAAGGCCGAGGACTCTACCATTGAGGAGCTGGACTCTTTCATTCTATCGAAAGAGTTCCCAGAGAGGAAAGTACACATCGGCTCGGAGTTGGACCCGAAGTCGAAAGAGGCAATTATGGAAGTCCTAAGGTCCAACCACGACTGCTTTGCTTGGACTCATTCAGACATGACGGGTATCGATCCGGAGATCATGACTCACAAGCTGAATGTAGATCCAAAGTTCACCCCGGTGAAACAAAAGAAGAGACCTCACGCCGGGGTGAAAAAGAAGGCGATTGAAGATGAGACCACGAAGCTGCAAGAAAATGGCTTCATTAGGGAGGTGAAGTATCCCGAATGGCGGGCAAATGTGGTAGTTGTGCCGAAGAAAAATGGCAAGTGGAGAATGTGTGTAGACTACACCGACCTGAATAAAGCTTGCCCCAAAGATTCTTACCCATTGCCACAAATCGACAGGTTAATAGACTCCACGGCTGGACACAAACTATTAACTTTCTTGGATGCGTATTCGGGCTACAATCAAATCCTCATGGACCCCGAGGACGAGGAAAAAACCTCCTTCATCACTGACCGAGGTACCTTTTGCTACAAAGTGATGCCCTTCGGTTTGAAGAACGCCGGGGCAACCTACCAAAGGTTAGTATGTCGCATGTTCAAGAAATACATCGGGAAGTCTATGGAAGTCTACATAGACGACATGCTCATCAAATCGATCCGAGTGGAGGATCATTTGAGTCATCTGAGGGAAGCTTTTGCTGTGCTAAGACAATACGGCATGAAATTGAACCCCGAGAAGTGCGCCTTCGGCGTAGGATCGGACAAGTTTTTGGGATTTATTGTCTCCGAGCGGGGAATCGAAGCCAACCCAGATAAAATCAGAGCAATTGAGGACATCCCCGAAGAGCTTTCCGGGGTTAAAGAAGTTCAACGCCTGACCGGCCGAATCGCTGCCTTGAGCCGCTTTATCTCAAAGTCCTCGGAGCGATGTCACAAATTCTTCTCCGTCTTGAGAAAAAACAGCCACTTCGAATGGACACCGGAGTGCAAACAAGCTCTGAGAGACTTGAAACAATATTTGGCTAACGCACCGTTGCTCGCTAAGCCAAAAGAGGGGGAGACATTGCTTGTCTATTTGGCAGTGTCCGAGGTGTCAGTGAGTGCTGTGTTGGTTCGGGAAGAAGACGGCAAGCAGCAGCCCATCTATTATGTGAGCAAAACGCTCCTCGATGCTGAAACCAGGTACCCACACTTGGAAAAACTAGCACTTGCTTTGCTCATTACTGCTCGGAAACTGCGGCCCTATTTTCAATGTCACCCAATAGCGGTAGTTTCAACCTTCCCCTTGAGAAATATATTGCATAAGCCTGAGTTATCGGGGAGGTTGTCCAAATGGGCAGTTGAGCTAAGTGAGTATGACATCACTTATCAACCTCGAACTGCCATCAAATCTCAAGTCCTGGCAGACTTCGTGGCTGATTTCAGCGTTGGGATATTGCCCGAAGCGGAAAAGGAAAGCTTTGAGACGAAGGGACCCTCTTCGGGGCTGTGGGTACTGCACACCGATGGGGCGACGAATTCAAAGGGCTCGGGTTTAGGCATTGTGTTGAGAACACCCACCGGGGAGAAGATTCGGCATTCAGTTCGATTCAAAAAGGTCACCAACAACGAGGCAGAATACGAAGCGGCTCTAGCTGGCTTAGAGCTAGCCAAAGAAATGGGGGTTGATAGAATCGAATTAAGATGTGATTCGCAATTGGTGGTCAACCAGATCCTCAGCGATTACACGGCTCGAGAGCCCAGAATGCAGCTTTACTTAGATCGGGCGCAGAGGGTCCTAGCCCAATTCCAAGAATGGAGTGTCAAACAAGTACCTCGGGAAGAAAACTCCGAGGCGGACGCCTTGGCGAATCTTGGTTCGGCCATTGATGAAGCTCACTCGGGGACTGACTCGGTGGTTCGTTTGCTGTCCGCCCAAATGAGAGAGATGAAGTTGCAAGTCAATTCGGTTGACAATCGATGGGATTGGCGAAGCAAGTTCATCTCCTACTTCGACTCGGGGACTGTTCCCCAAGATAAGAAAGAAGCGAAAAAGCTAAGGACCCAAGCGGCTTCGTATCACATGATCGAAGGCAATTTATACAAGAGGTTGTACTGCGGCCCGATGGCCAAATGCTTGGGCCCCGACGAGGCAAGGTACGTGATGGCCGAAGTACACGAAGGCGAGTGTGGAAATCACTCGGGGAGAAAATCGTTGGTGCGTAAATTGCTAAGAGCTGGGTATTATTGGCCCACCATTAGCGCCGATGTGAAAGCCTTCGTGCAAAAGTGTGACAAGTGCCAACGCCATGGGCAAATGATCCACCAACAGGCCGAGCCTCTACACTCGGTGGTATCACCATGGCCCTTCATGAAATGGGGAATGGACGTTGTTGGACCACTACCCAAAGGAAAAGGTGGTGTTCGGTTCATCTTGGTGTTGACTGATTACTTCACAAAATGGGTGGAAGCCGCAGTGCTCACCGAGGTAAAACAGAAGCAGGTAATCGACTTCATCAAAAAGAATATCATCTACCGGTTCGGCGTCCCAAAAGAAATCGCTTGTGACAATGGCAAACAATTCATGGGGGCGGCTATCACCGACTTTTTTAAACAATGGGGAATCAAAAGGATAGCCTCAACTCCCTACCATCCAAGTGCTAACGGCCAAGCCGAATCTTCAAACAGGATCATAATTGAGAATTTGAAGAAACGACTCGATGAGAAGAAAGGCCCTTGGCCCGAGGAGTTGCCCGGAGTTCTGTGGGCCATGCGAACTACGGAGAAGAACAGCACCGGTGAGACCCCTTTTTCATTAGCCTACGGCATGGATTCTCTCATCCCAGTGGAAGTGGGCGAACCAAGTCTTCGGTATGCTCACACAACCGAAGATGCCAACCAAGAGGCGATGCGCATCGAGCTAGACTTGCTCGAAGAGAAGAGGGAATTAGCTTTGGTTCGGCTTGTTGCCCAAAAAAGACAGATCGAAGCGTACCTCAACAGGAAAGCTAAATTTAGGGACTTCAAGGTGGGAGATTATGTGTTGAAAACCGTGAATCAATCAACAAAGGAGGACAACGGGGGTAAGCTTATCGCAAATTGGGAAGGACCCTACAGGGTCAAAGCAATCGTTGGAAAAGGCTCTTATCAAATCGAGTCTCTCCAAGGCGAGCCCGAACCGCTGAACTGGAACATCTCTCATCTAAAGCGATACTACTTTTAGCCAAGGTAAATATCCTTCAATTCTATCAATTAAACAGCCCCGAGCCGAACGACGCTCCCATGGCATTGATAAACAATGTACTAACTCACTCCTCGTTCCACCTTTTTTGCTCGACCTTTTCAGGAAGCAAATCGAACCGATTCCAGTGCTCGGATCCTCATCAAGATTCACAACCGAACACTGGGGGGAGTGAGAAGGGTTGACACCGAGGACGACATCGAGCCTCCCAACCGATGCTTATCTAGCCGACAACCGGGGACTGTTGCCCGAGGACTAGATTTAGTACATTGTAAATTAGCCCGATAGCGGCATGTTTTAGTTTGAAATTACGCTTTAGTTTGTTCATTAATTCATTGTTCACCCGAGGTCCATCCCGACTTGGTTTATGTACATAACCTTTCGGCTCGTTAATATTAACAAAGCGACTTCGGGTATTCTCATTCTATCCGTGTTATTACTTGTGTTATTACTTGAGCCACGCATTGCATCGACTCGAGGACGAGGCGTCGTCCTAAGTTCGCACCGGTCAAATTTCGCTTAAAGTCTTACAAGCATGTCATTCACTTCTAAAAGTGTTCGAAACACATGAAAAATACACGTAAAATTCACAAAGCGATCTTTCATTAAAAGCCCGAAGGCTGAAGTTACATACACCTAAAAATGACCCGAGGGTCAAACATAAGTACAAAGGCACGAAGGCCTCAAAAAATGAAAGACATCAAGAGTCTACTAAGGCAACGCCCCATCAGCATCTTCGCTGCCCTCTTCGGCACTGTCGCTCTCATCATCTGATTCTTCACTTGAGGGAAGTTCGTCCACAATTCTTTGAGCCTCGGCAGCAGCCTCCCTCGCTTTGACGATCTCATCCTCGAGCGCGATCTGCCCGGCCTGAACTTGCTCGAGGACATCGAGCCTAGTCTTGACCACGGCCCATGTTTCTTCAAATTTGGCCCTTGTTGATCTGACCTCGGCCCGCTCGTTAAGATGGGCAACTCGCCTTTCAAGCCTGGATACCTTGGCCCGAAGAGCTGGCACTTCGCCCACTTGGCGTTGCAGCTCAAGAAGTTTAGCATTATATTCAAAGAGCTCGCCACGATACTTCTCCCCCGCCTCACGGACTTCGGTCTTCGCCCTGAACAATTCAGCTTCGAGGCGGGCATTCTCAAGACTGAGCCTCGAGCGTTCAGCAGTAAACTCGTCCGTCACAGCTCGAACACGAGCCTCGGAGGACTCTGCAACCGCCCGAAGGTCATCCTCGGCTTTTGCCGCCGCCTCGTTGGCACGCTCCAGTTCGCTGTTCAAAATTGCGAACCGATCCTCCAACTCGGCGACCTGCCCTTTGAGGACCTTTTTCTGAGCATCCCAAGCGGTAGCAGCTGCTTGAAGTTCTTGAGCACGATCTCGCTCGAGGTGAACAGCTCGCAGCGCGAGGACCAAGCTCTGCAATTGAAGCATGTGTCAGTACTCAAAGGTTGGCGAGACAAGTCACGAAAAGGGGGCATTGAAACTTACCTGAAGAGCGGAAGCGGCGGAGACGCCCATCAAGCTCATTGGGCTCAGGTTTCGAAGAGCATGAGCCTCGGCGGGACCAAGCAAGCCATCAAGAGCCGCAATATCCTCTTTCGTGGCATCCAGCAAGTTAGCGTCGGGGTATATTTCCAAGGCCCGAGCCGCAATGTTTGTGGGCTTCGATGAGTCCCTTGAAGCCTTGACCATGCTCTTAATCAACCCCCCGCTCACCTTCGCCTTGCCCTTCCTCCTCGCGGCCTCTTGGTCAGACTCCTCCACGTGTATGACCTCGGCTGATCCACCCCCTTCAACCCTTTCTGAAACAGGCTCGGGGACTGGATCTGGCCTCTCTTCGGGAACCGGAGGGGGTAGTTCCTCGTCACTAGGCTCGTCCACTAGCCCTCGGCGTTGAGCGACGGGGGCCACAGCAGCGGAAGCGGCAACCTCCTCGACTCGAAGACCTTTCGCCTTAGTAGCCCGCTTCGAAGTCGCCCTTTTCCTCTTGGCACCTGGGGCAGGAAGAGGAGCAATTTGTCTAACATAAGTATGAGTGGCGGCAGAAATACAGGAGAACCTACCCAAGAAAATTTCACCTTGTGAAGTCCCTTGGCTCGAGGAGGCTTTAGCTTTCTTCTCCTCGACAAGCCTCTTCGCCATTTCCGCCATCTTGGCGACTCCTTCGGTGACGTCGGTCACCAATTTCTCACTTCTCCTCGTTTTCTTACTTCTCTTCTCCTCCTCTCCACCTTCCGCCTCCGCCTCGGCTTCCTCCTCCTCGTCGGCCTCTCTCACGGCCTTGCTGGGGAGACCTATGTAATCAAAGTGGAAAAGTTAGTTTAATTCAAAACGAAACTCGGCGACACGAAGTCAGTGACTCACCGTGCCTCTTACACGCCCATCGGTTCTCAGGCAGAGCGGCTAATACCATCCATTGCCGCTCGGGGCGTTTTTTCGGCTGCATGACTTCAGTCACCCACCCGAGCAGGTTACTCGGAGGCACAACCGCCACTTTTTCAGCTGTGGACAAAAAAGGAAAGAGAGGTCGGTTAACAATTGCGATGATTGCAAATCAAAGGAAGAATGAAGATAAATACTTACGCTGAGCATTCCACGCCTCGGGAAATCCAGGCTCGGCGGACAGCAGGCTCGTGGGAATGAGCACGAACCGATCGTTCCACCCTCGGTCCCCATGATCCTCGCTCTTGCTTAAGATTGCATACGAACCCCGAGGCAAGAGAGCGACAACCCCGGCCTTGTGGAAATAGGGGTAGTAGAGTGAAATCAAGTGCTGGAAAGTGAATGGCATCCCCGCGGCACAACTCAAATATTCAAGGGCTTGGACGACCCTCCAAACCCCGGGCCCAAGTTGGGCAAGACACAGGTTATATGATCTGCAAAACGTGTCGATTATGGGGTGTACAGGCAAATCAAAACCTATGGTGAAGGGGTAAGTAAAAACCGTGGAGTATCCTTCAACGTGCGTAGATGCGGCCGAGCCAGGCGCCGGGATCCTAATCTCCACTTCGGGCCCCCAGCGGCAGTCAGCCCGAACTGCTTCAATCCTCTCCTCGGTCACGATGCTCGGGGTAACGTGAACGGGGATGTTCCTTCTCTTCCCCCTCTGAGCATCTGATTGGGCATGGACCTTCAGATCCTTTTCATTATTAAAGCTCGAGGGGATGATCAACCGAGGGTCAATCTCCACCTCGAGTGGGATTTTTCTCTTTGACTTCTTTGAAGGCCCCGCCTCGGTCTCGCCCTTTGAGCCACTCACTTCACTCACTTCTGCTCCTCCGACCGAGGCACCCACCTCTCTCACATCCGCGACATCGCCACCCTCAATGTCGTCACCCACATCCAAGTCCACGAACTCGCTGACCTCAGCTGAGCCGCGACCCGCTTTCGTTTTACGTCTCAGGGGAGTGGGAGCAGCCGACGTGGCCTCGCCACCATCTCCCACTCCAGCCACCTGCAATGGCGGCACAGAGGGCATAGCTTCATCATTCATTGCCATGGCCGCGAAGCGTTCCGCTCTTTCGCCGGAATCGCTTGAGCCTTGACCAGAAATGGTGGCAGAAACATTAGCAGACATGATGGGAGATAGGAAGTAAAGATTAGAATTTCTTGGGAGCCGTGAACAGTAGCAACAATAGCGATCAGAAATTTTCAGTCGTTTCTTCTCTCAAAGGCAAAATATCGAATGAAAGAAGAAAATGACAGAAGTGAAGTATTTATAGTGTTTGCACACGTGCAAGTAGGAGAAGCTAATGATGACTGAAACGTTGGGGAAAACAAAAAGACGGCGTGACCGCTCAGAGACCTATCGCGAGCCGCCACGTAACGCGGAACGGCGACCCTACAGATGCGCAACTTTTTGAAAATTCGTGGATAGGGTTCCGCCACGTCGACTTCCCGCTCAAACTCATTCCACTCCTCGGCGACTTCGGCGTCTACCGAGGAGTGGGGGGACTATCTGTATTGGGTAAAATTTATCGTCTTCGGTCAACACCTCGAGTTGGTAGACCGAAGACAAAACGAGCTGGCGCTCCGAAGGGAAAATAATCGATATCGTGACTGAATCACCAAGGTCAACGCCCGAAGGCTCAACCGAAGAGAAATTAAGCTTTGAGCTTAAGGGGGCGCGCCACCCCACTAGGACAGCAAGGTTATACAACCGAAGCCTTGTGGCAAGACTTCGGTTGACACCTCGGTCCCAACGGCTTCTGCAGCCCACTACTCTGCCCCACTAACTCATCCATGTTGCTAATCAGATCGTGGGAGGAAGGCATGCTGGTGATGGAGAACGTGGGCAAGGCCCCTAGGCCTATAAATAGAAGTTCATTTTGTATTATAGACATCCAGAAATACATACCAAAACTCTGTCAAAATTTGTATTGAACGCCTGTATATTGAAAGCAAGTTGTTTACGTATTTTCATCTATTCAGTGAATTATTTACCGTTTTGATACAAAGATTTGCTTGTATTCGAATCCAAATTCGATTTGTGTACCTAAAAACGATTTAGGCCCATACAATTGTAACAGAAACGTTAAAGTAAAGACGAGATTAATTTCTAACAAATTAAATGAACTGAAACATAACAGCTTGTAGAGATGGACAAATAAATTACTTTTGTGAAATGCACCAAACTAAAAATAAAAGGGAGGGTATAGCGCGGAGGGGCTGCGAAGAGACGTGGTCATACATGAAGCACACCCCAAATTGTATTTTTTGAATGAAATTCGCGAGTATTTGTGGTTTCCTCTTCCTCTTCCCCAACCACAACTTTTATTTTGCCTCCGTCACATGTTGAAGATTACAAACATTCTGATTTTTAGAAATAACTATAAATTAAACAGACCTAGCTTATGTTATCAGCATCGCAAATTTATCAAATAAAACTGTCTTCTAAGAATAAACGATTGTTTCTGTACTCACACTCTACTCTTACACATCCCTTTAATATAATATTAATATATGCTGTATGGATCTAAATCAGACTTTAGGACACAAATTGAATTTGGATTGCGGATATTTCAATGTATCAAAGCCGTAATGGATGTAAAAACAGACGAGAATATAAGTAAAAGGCGAGCATTATGCGTAAATAAGTGGTATTTCAATATATGGGTGAATGTACAATTTGGCAGAGCTTTTCCAAGTATTTGTGTGTCCACCACAACATAAAAATGAGGCTATTTATAGGAGAAATGAGCTCTGGCCACTTTTGCACAGTCAGCCACCTTCAGGCCCACGTTCAGCATGTTTAATGGTGGAGTTAGTAGGCTGAAGTAGTGGGCGGTTGCATTATATTGCTGAACCGGGGCATTCAACCGAGGTACAAGTATGTGACCTCGATGATGCAATCTTGCTGCTCGACTGAGGAGAAACCGGGGCGTTCAACTGAGGTATAAGTATGTGACCTCGGTGATGTAATCTTGCTGCTCGCCTGAGGGGAAACCGGGCGTTTCACCGAGGTATATGTATACGACCTCAGTGATACAATCTAGTTGTTCGGCCGAGGTGAAATCGGGGCGTTTCATCGAGGTATAAGTATACGACCTCGGTGATACAATCTAGTTGTTCGGTCGGGGTGAATCTCCACCGAGCTATAACTTGATATTCATCTTCGGTGATGGATTTCGATGTTTGACTTCGGCGACTCCCATCTTCAATCTTCGAGATATCAGTTCGATTGACCTAGGTTTACTTCACCGAAGTGCTATACGAGCACGTCGATTTTTACCCAATACATATACTTTTCAAACAAACATCAAATTGTGTAATTATATCTAATTATACTCAAATCCATTTACAAGGTGACTTATCAAACAGTCCCTTAAAGCAAATAAGGTTTAGACAGATGACATGATGTAATGATTTCTAGAATCAAAGTATAGTTACGAAATCTTATTTGCGTGTTAAAACTCGCTATATAAGCAAAGAAAGCATGTATTTGAATGGGAGATTGCGTGTTTTGCATTTTGAACTTGATATTTACTTGAGAATGAGAATACTACTTCTATTACTTTCAGATCATCTTTGAACATTTGTAACTATTATAGGAGTGGTTTATTTTCGTATTGCATATCATTGTGTTTCTTTATTTTCCTTTTCCACTCTTTTATATCATCGTTTATTAGTTACTATGACGTTATAAGCTAGATGCGATAGTAACTGTCACTATAATAAGTAAGTAGTACATAAGAAGTTCGAATATGATTCCGTGGGGACGAAGTGCCATATTTCGAAGCGCAAAAAACAACATTCACTTTCTCGTTTGGTAGGCTTATTCATCATTGAATCACCTTAAATAGGTGAACACGATCATTTTTCTTTCTCTTGTATCAGATAAAGTAATTTTTCATTTACTATTTAACTCAATAGATCACTCAATCAGAAAGTGATATATACATCCATTTTCTAATGAATAACACCTGATTTTTTATGCCACAAAAAAATAAAAAATTATTAAACCAACCCATTTAATTGAAAACCTCATATTCGACCTAATATCCGACAAAATCTCTTTATATGCTAATTAATTAAATAAAGTGTTACGGAAATGTCACGATTTCGTGCATGCAAACTGTTAATATGATGACACAATACTAAGGTGCCATTTTTTGTAGGAGCGGCATTGGTTTTACAAAATGCTTCCTTATAAAGATATAGATTTATCAAATTCAGGTAGTGGATGGTCGTTGTAAAGTGGCAAGTATATCTCAGACTTGAACGTACGTAAAGGCTTTTTGTTTTGTTTTGTTTTGTTTTGTTCCCCCCTAAGGTAATAAGTCAAAAATGATCGGTCATGCAACATAGTTAAAGGGTAGAAGTCAGAATTCGAATCCCCAACAAACTTTCCCTATGAACATGTAATTTGACTTTAAAAATTTCGCCCAGATGTCGCTTTTAATACCGGTATTTAATTTGAAGTCACTATTTTTATTGGTCTTACACTAGAGTTATTTTTGGGCATTTACTAAATAAACATTGACTTAAGTTCAGTCCATACGGCTCCTAGACTGAAGTTCCATCTTCAAGGACTGAACTTCAGTCCATAGGGTCCTGGACTGAAATGCCATCTTTAAGGACTGAACTTCAATCCATATAGCCCTGGACTGAAGTTCCATCGTTAAGGATTGAACTGAAGTTCTATCTTTAAGAATTGAACTTCAGTCCATATGGCCCTGGACTGAAGTTCCATCTTTAAGGACTGAACTTCAATCCAGGGTTCTGGACTGAAGTTCTATCTTTTAAGCGAAAGTGGCCACAAACTAAATATTTTGATATTAGTGGTCTGTGCCCAAAGACCAGTGGCGTTTCGTGCACTTACTCCAATTTGCCTCCGTCACAATATTAACCAGTTTGTCGATTTTGTCCAAAGTAAACTTGAAATTGGCTAGGCTAAAAGATACGGTGTGATTTGAGGTAAAAATTTCGTGCAGATGCCTGTTTGGCGCGCGTTAATTGATTTGTAGCCTTCAAAAACAAATTCGCTGAGAAATAGCCACCTCCGGACAAATCTCAGTATAAATACTGGGGCTTTGATCAAGTTTTGTTCAAAGCCCCAGTATTTATACTGGGAAGCTTCAGTAACTAACCCCAGTATAAAATATTGGGGCTTTGAACAAGTTGTTCAAAGCCCCAGTTTTTTGTTATGGGACTAGTCTGTGGTGTTTTTCCAATGCTAATGGAGCTTAAGTGTGCGCGCGAATTTTTGGCTATTCTTCAATAAATTTTGAAACGGTGGATAGTCCCCAATGAACGCGTCCAAAAATGACTAGTGATCAAAATTTCCTGTGATTTGAGTAATAAGGTTACGCAAGGTAAACTAGTAGCCACCTCATAATCTTTTCTTTATTAAATTTCATCTGTAATCTTATTCATCAAGGTTTTTTTAGGAACAGAACTTTCTATTCTTTTTATTTGCCCCAACGTTACATTGTTGACGATACAGTTGAATAGTATCACTTTTTATTGTGCTTCTCAATTTTCATAAATACTTTGATTGTTGGGGTTTGCACTGACGTTTGGGTCGGGTTGGTTTCACAAAATACTACCTCAAAATCAGATTTTACATATTCAGGTAGTGGATGGTTGTTGTCAAGGGCAATTATATCTTACTCTTAGACTCTAATTAAATGTAAGAGATTTCCACATAAATAGTCCTCAATTTCTCTGTTTCAAGGGCTTGAGAATTTGATGACCATTTTCTCTTATTCAAAATCATGATTGCTTGATCTTGATTAGTATGTTTCTGTCATGAATACTTCAATAGAATTGTCAGGAATAATGGATTTGAGTCATTCACCTGATGAAAGATGATGACCTGAGCGACAAACTAGTCACTTTTTGACTAGCGACTTGGTTACCGCCAAGTTTGCTACTCTGTCAATAATTGACTAGATTGTGGCTATTTTGTAAAAACGGTGTTGGAATGTGTTCGTTTATACGATGAAATTACCCGCAAAGGGTCTTGAAAGCTTTAATTCTCCTCTCTATTTGGTAATTATATGCAACTGGCAGAGATATTCTATTATAGTGCAGCAAAATGCTTTATTTGAATGAATCTTCTAGAAATCAAAACTCAAAATTTATTCAAATAATATTGATATTTATGTTTTCTCTTCTTTATATAGAAAGTACATAACTCGGCATACATGTGCAACACACGTGCCAAGAAACTAGTTATATCTAGCAGCTTCGTGGAATAGGAGAACTCTTCTAATTTTTTTACTAACTGGCAGAGATATTCTATTATAGTGAAGCAAAATGCTTTATTTGAATGAATCTTCTACTTGATCTGAATGACTCACTTGACTGAATAGGTGCAGAAAACGTATTTCATTGGCCGAGAGGCTTTGTTTGTTCGTCTTCAGTTCGACTGGGCACGTCACATTAATTAAACACTCAGTATGGTATCGTTATTGGTAATGAATGGCATGTAATGTCATTTCTTATTGTCTGGTTCAAGTTTCTCAGACTGAAGCAGCTTGCAATGAATCATGATGTATTGGATAAATTTTACACGGCATCACAACATGACACATGGCGTGAAATGTTCGGTAACTCGTAAAGACTAGTTGAACTCAACCATAGTTGTCAGATCACGGCCACAGTTCCTCTGGATGCTAAAACGGCTACTCAGTAATTATTAAAAGCGGAATATCATGAGACAACCATTGCAATTATTTACTCTCTCAGCGATGGTTGTAGCCGTTACGATTGAAAAAATAAATGGTGATTCTCATTGAATGTACGCTACTAAAGTTCTATTACTATATAAACCATCATTCCCTCTCATGTAGGAGTAATTCATCTGATAACAACCACTGCTACTCGTAATTCTATGAAGAAAAATACAAAGACTCAGTCGTAATTCTATGAAGAGAAATACAAAGACTCTCTTTTCTTTACATATTTTCGCATTGTTCTTGATTCCAACTCTATAGCCGGAAATCAAGATCCAAGGGCACACAGATAAGTTGTTCTTTTTGCCTAAGTTCAATTAATATTTATTTTTTGCTATTTCTACAATAGTTTGATAAAATTACATTACTTGTAGCCTAACAAAATAAATTCACGGGGAATTTTCAAAAATAGATGGTCCACTACCCAAAATTACAAATAGGAAGCCATATTTTTTTTTTCATGCATAGCACTTATCCCTAAAATTACAAATTTTAGCACTCCTTCATAAAAAATACCCTAGCTACCAAATTTTCCATTCCCCAGCCACTAAACCACCGGCAAACACCTTCCTCCGCCAATGGTGTCATTACTTTTTTGTATTTTACTGAATTTATGTTGTTTATTGCGTCTAAATCATTGCTTTGGACAAGTTTATACACACAAATTTCCCTCTAAAAATTAAATTATACATGAATATATATATATATAAATATGTAGCAATGAGAGAAATACAGAAATATACACAAAAAAAAGTAAAAAATCATATAAACATCCTTAATATACATATTTATTCACTCGCATATACACATTTATACAATTTTATACACGTGTATAAATTTGTATAAAATTGTATAAACTTGCGGCAGTCTGCTATTTCAGGAAAAGGGTGACAACTCGGGTAAGATTCAGAAATATGGGCTATTTTTGATAATTTTCGTCTTTTGCTTGTCTGTTAGTGTAATTATCCCAAAATTCAATCGCTTAAATAAGTAATGAAGTGCATCATGTAAGGATGTTTTGACGAATAACCACTATTTAGAGTGCTAATTTTCAGTAACATCCATAGTTTGCAAGTTTTTGACGTATAGGCTAACGGAATGTTTTTTCAATAAAAGCTAGTGGCAATTCCGAACAATACTCTGGATCAAATTCCCGAAAAAAAAAAATATTAAGTTTGAACTAAACTGCCAGATAAGTATTTAGTTTATCTTCGAGTTCAGTTCAAATTTCAAATTTTAATCCCTCACCTCATTTTTGTTCAATAGGAAAAAAAAAGAGAGATCTTTTCATTTTTAATTTGCAGCTATCTTAAAAAATTTAACCAACACTTTCGAGTAAAAAGTGGCCACCCTGTCCAAAATCTGACGTCATTTTGTAAAACCTAACTAGATGGTGGCATCAAAATGAAGTTATCTCGTGGTTATTTTATAACAATTTTGAGATAGCTGGTTATTTATTGACTCACACTCTAAAAAGTGAGTATTCAACCTAAATTATTACTAAATTCATATACCTTCACTGCCACCTTTCATTAAAATCTCAAACTAATGCTTCACGTACATATCGTTCAACTGAACATTCACCTCTAACTTGTCATATGATCTGTCAGCATTGAACATTCACCTCTAACTTTTCATGAATTTTCTGGTGAAGATTAATATGCTTGGTCGTTAATTAATTGGCTTTTTCTTTTGCTTATTGCTCTTGCAATGCATGCCAACTACTTTAGACGTTTTAAAATACGTTACTTCATTGCTAATACTATTATTTTACATAACTTCTAATTAATTTTCGATAGTAATTTTTTTTTATTTTTGAAATTATTAGATTTTATGTGAGCTAATTTTTCAATGATTATTAAAATAATCCTTCTACTACTAATATGTAGTAACTCAACTACTGTATAACTATAGCTAGGTTTTTAATTAAAGGTATTATAAACATGATCAAATGAAAATGTTTAAAAGGAGAAAATCAGTCATGGGATTCACCACATTATCTGGAAAAGTACCTGTAGGTGATCGTACGAGGCTTAAAACAAAGCACCAATCACAATAAAGCTATAGTTGCTGACAAATGATTGGCTTAGACTTTTCGAAGCTTAATTCTCACAATTTCATTCAGACTGAACATTCACTGACAACCTGTCATGATCTGTCAGAATTTGTAAGAGTAGGATAATTTTGTTGATTTTTTTTTTTTAACAAACATCGATAAAATATGAGTTCGAGTAAGTTGAAATGAATTGTAATCTAGGAAATATAGTATCGATTTCCTACCATTAACATTAAAGTTTGTAAAACTTAATTTGGCAAAAAACTTCTAGGCAAAAATATTTACAACAGTATATGCATTAGGCTCTGTACCTCCATCATTTCCAGGATACTAATCGGGTTAGTTTATTTGCCCATTTAAGATGTCATGTTAGTTATAATAAAAATTTTAATTTATTCATAAATAAGTATTTTTTTAAAAAAAATCAACGCCAAATTAATTATTTTCTATCTATCTTGCCATTACTATTAAAGAGTAGGTGCTGAGTAGCCGGACTTAATTAAGTTTGGTTTTCAAATTACTAAATAAATACAATCTACATCAAACTTAGTACTCATTTTTTTTTCTTTATTGGCGTGAAAAGTAAACATTCAGAGAAAGTATTATGGACGATAATTATCTATAATTATATTTAAAGTAATACTAAGATAGAGATAAAAGTTCGTATGCATTGTTGATTTATAAAAACTTTTTAACTCTTAAAAGAATTCTCCATACATGAAATCAATCTTGGGATTCACCCCACATTTGCAAAAGGTACCTATCACACTTGCTTGAAGTCGCATTCACAAGTAATTCAGAGCTTGCTTTCTTTGTCTTTGTGGGTATCGCTTTTGGATTAATGCCCTCGCCATTTTTAAGGTTGTGCCTATACTCAACTGCCACTTGTTCAAATACTTCAACATCAAACATGTTCAAATTTAACTTTGGGTTCATCAAGTCCCTCACATATGCAAAGGGCAACTGGTCCCTTGGGTTAAATCCTTCAAGTTCATTAAATAAGAGGCAGGAGAATAGGTTGGTTGCCACACTATGTTTCCTCAAGATTATAGCACTATCTGGTACATCTGCAAGAACCATAGGAAAAAGACCACAAACATAAAAAACTTTCCATAAAAAAATTGGAGTATTTTATTGTTTGTAGTTTTATAAATAGCTCACCTGTGCATCAAAAAATTGATCAAAATAAGACACTTTATATAAAGAAAATACCCTAGAAGAAGCTACCTGAATAGAAGCTTTCACCAAACAGACTGGAATACTGATTATGGGAATGAGACAATAGGTTAACAATTATGAACTGGCCCTACCATAAAACATATCTTCAAATGAAAGAAAAGGTTAAAGCTCATAACATATAAAATCATTGATGTTATCATTTTTGCTCAATGTCATTGTACTTAAAATACCTTAATTTTTTTTTACAGTAATATAAGCGATCTAGTTGCGCAACTTGTCATTTGGCTCATGCACGCCATATAATGTTCTAGGTCCATGTAACCCTTGTTTGATCAATATGTTTAAGTAACTGCAAATATAATATTAATATAAAAAACTATATGGATGTTCCCCTAACATGAAGATTTGCCTTCTTTCCCTTTTTCTTGTTGATGATGAGGAATTAGGATTACACGTCTAATTTAATGTTAAAATATTCTCTATCATTCAACTTCAAGCATCATTTCCTTTTTTTGGGGTAAAACTCCAAGCATCACAGACAATTCATGCTTTCCCAAAAGTATGTTCCAAGAAACTTAATGAAGCATCAAATTTCCAACTTGTCATCATCAGTAAGGACCACGGACTTGAACAAAACAGAGCAAATTGTGCATCTTTTAGTTATATTCTCATTCTTGAAAAAGAAGTTACTGATTCCATGCAAGAAAATTCAGTTCATCTTAAAGATAAGAATTAAAACTTCTATTGCAGTAAGAATTACACCATCTGTTTCGTCTTATATAGTGGTGGTTAACTTGACACGAAATTATGAAAGAAAAAAAGACTCAACATAAACCAAAAAAGCATGTTATTGAAGGTGAAATGAGAAGTTTGAATTTACATAATTTTCATGTACTTTTACTTTTTAAAATGAAAGAATGTCAAATAAATAGAACAAAGGAGTATTTTAATTTTTTATATTACCTGAAGGGTAAGGCTTTTCTGGAGACCATGGTTGCAAACCATTTTGACAATAAGTTTCCATTTGTTTCTTTAATCCATCAACATCCCACCATTTCTTCCATCTAGCAGTAGCCATGGCTTCCTCCATTGTATGGACATAAAAGGGATGTCTTGAAATAGCCATATCCACATCCTCCTTTACAACAAGTGAGTGAATCAACAAGATTGGATCAACAACTAGCTGCATTTTGGCATCTACCCAAATGCTGTATTTCGAGTTTGGGAAAAGCCTATGAACCAAATATTTGTGAATTACTCCATTCATAGCTGAATTCTCATACAAATTTTCCTTTTCAACCTTGACAATTCTCCATACTCCAACTGAATTCTCCTCTGAATGTGCTGAAATTAAGTTGTGATATTGAAGTCCCTTGAGTGTCACATCATCTACAAACATGTAAAAACATACAGAGTTGGGAGTCTCTTTCCCTAGTCCTTTTGGCTGCCTAATTTTGTCATGGTCATTGAATATTGCTGAAACTACCACTACCCCTTTGCACTTTTCCATGGCAATCCTATCTGAAATTTACCAAAATAGAAATCAACACAAAAACATTATGGATTTTACTTATTTATACTTACAATCTAAATTTCTCATATGTAATTAATATATTTTAATTTATTGTAGCAGATAATTTGTCATATTTTTTAGTTTAGCAATCGCCTGTAATTAATTTTACGTGATTCGATAGTTAAAAAAATAAATAAATTCTAACTCTGTCAAATATGGTAGTTAAACTCAAACATCAAAATAACACCTCCAAGATTCATTTTTTTCTTTGTAATTATACAATGATGGTATTAGTCCATCATAAATTACAGAGCAGGAAGAATTTATAGCTACAAAAGCCACAATCAGAAGTCAAAAAAGAAAAAAGAAAATCTTTCTAGTTCCACACATGAATTATGAGTACTTACAATTCTAAAGATCCAAAAAAGGTAATCTTGGTAATTCGAGTTTAAGAATACTAACCAGAATTACTGATAGGGAATTGTTTAAAGAATCCACAAGGGATTTCATTTCCATCATCATGATGATCAAAATAAGAAAACCTTTTCTTGGTACTGAAATTCCCACCAAAACTATCAGCATTCCCCTGAATATACCTCAAGTTATGTGAACCAAGAAATGTAGAATTCTTACTAAATTCATTGATTTCCTTTACAGCAGTCCAATAATCTGCAAATAAAACATAACTCCATTATCTTAAAACAACAAATATTCATTAAAGATCATATATAATTCAATAAAATTTGTTGGCTTTTACCTGAAAAATAAACAGGGGAATTACAAGAAGAACGAAAAGTAGGAAGGGCATGTTTGTGTTCACCATAAGAAGAATTGTATAAAAAGAGAGGTGTTTGAATTGGATCATTAGGAGAATATCTAAAGAGACATTTGTTTGTAGAAAAAGAAGTGTAAAGAACTAAGAATATAGAGGTGAAGAGATAAAGAAGAGAAATGCAGAGAAGTTTTGAGTGGAAGAGGAGTGGTTTGGACGTAACAGTCTTGATCCCCATTTACCTATCTCCATAACAGAAAGTCATCTTCTCGTGTTGTTATCATCGTATTATTATGTTCTTTTTCCTTTTTAATATCTTTGCGAAAACTCCTCAATTTTTTTTTTAAAATAAATAGTATCCCACCAACACAAGTATCGAATAACTATGCCATCAAGACTTAAGCAATGGAAACAATTCAAGTCTCATAATTTTCACACTTGATTAATAGGCTAAACTCTTGAGTGAGAATATCAATCAACTAATTCTAGATCCCAATTAAAATTGGGGGCTTGGCTATATGAATTATTCAAGCCTAACCTATTTTATTACTCCCTCCGTTCCAATTTATGTGTCATAGTTTGACTCAGCACGACGTTTAAGAAATAAAGAAAGACTTTTTAAACTTGTGGTCTAAAATAAAGCATATATGCTTGTGTGGTTGTAAATCATTTCACTAATGGCAAAACTGTAATTAAAGTTAAATGGTTACCAAATTTAGAATGCTGCAATTCTTTTTGAAACATACTAATAAGGAAATGCTGCCACATAAATTGGAACAGATGGAGTACATAATGGTACGTATTACTATATTTGATGTTGATGAATCATGTATTTATGTGAATATGCTCTCCTTCATTTGTCAATTAAAACCGGCTATGCACTGCAATTGCTCACATAATTGGATTTGTCTTCTTTCATATCCCATGAGAAGATATTTGGTGGGACGATTATGTTATTGCCATGCATCCATAACATTATACTTCAAGTGAGATGTGACTCACCATGAGATTGTAGCAAAGTATCTAAGATTGTGAATACAAGTACTAGACTGATCGATATGTGCACTTAGCATGTTATTTGTTTGATCTAACGACTAGGATGATGTTCGTGGAGTGCACATTGTGTGAACAAGAATTTCCAACCCGTTAGTAATATTGTTGTGATATAATATGACTCCTAAAAATCTGTCATTGAAAGTGATAAATTAGAAAAGAGAGGTCAAGAATAAATAGAGAAGTTTCCCACTTTGTCATTTACGTTATTCTTTATTCTTTTTGTATTTTGCAGGCTCCATAAAGAGGCAATTTTCTGTTGAGGGAATCAGCCACAATTCCCCAATGGCTTTCCCCTCACCCCCCCCCCCCCCCCCAAACAAAAAAAAAGTATTTACTAAATTACCAAAAAATAAATAAATTGATGTAGGTTAAGATTATTGTGATAAGAGTATTTGGAACTCTACAAGGGTCACGGGGGCTAGCCAAGCTCTAACCCACCTAGCTATAATGGAATTCATGCACTTTCTTTGTTTGGTCTAGAAGAAAGGCAAAAAGGAGGAAGTTTGACTTTGATATGATATAAATATAAACAAAGGGATCTACATTTCTCACTAAGTTATGTTCTTGAAACTTGTAAATCAAATGATATTTTTTTAAAGTTTCACGATTATGTGTCCCACATTTCACCTCATCGACTTGGCAAGGGAGATCTTGATTTCAGAGAAAGATAAAATCCATATTATACACTTTAAGCAAATGACACACATCCTTTTTCTATTTGGGGTATTGGAAGGATCCACTTAGCCAAGGGGAGAGGGGTGGGGGATGGAGTTGTACCTACTTCCTACCGGCTTGCTTTTTGATCTTATAATGCCTCGTTTATTCAACAAGATTTAATTGATATTGATATGTAAGTTATACTTCAATGAGCCATTTGATAGAGAAACGAGTTATATATGAATTAGTAATATAGGGATTAATTAATGCAGAATTTAGTAATTTAGGAAATAATAATGCATAAATTATTTTTAGTCACTTGTTTGATTTATTGTATTAAAACTTGGATAAATATTGTATAACTTAAATTTGTGTTTGGTATAAAATTGTATAAAGTTTTGTTTACAATTATACTATTGAATTCTTATCCATGTATTAAAAATAAGAATTTAAGGATGAGTATTTTTTCATTGCATTGGTTTTCCATGTATTAGTAAACATGGTATTACTAATACCATATTGAGTTATGTAAGTTATACTACAATTGAGGTACTAAATAATACATGGATTAATAGTTACTTGTTTGATTTTTATTACCAAATAAGGGATAAAACTTAATACATGAATTTAATTAGCCAATACATCATACCAAACAACCTCTAAAAGAGTACCAGTGCTGCTCAAGGAACTATGAGCTTTTGATGACTAGTCAATTTTTAGGCCACTAAAATAAATAGTCATAACTTAAAAAAAATTAGAAAAATAGTCACTACTTAACCTAAATATGAAAAATCTTAAAAAAATTCTCGAATTTTGAACAAATCTCAAGAAATTTTTCTGGAGTTTAGTTCAAAGTTCCAGAAAATTTCCTTGGACTTCATATTTGGCACTCTCAGAAAAATATTACTGAGATTTTGAAATTTTAATTCAGAATTTTCTGGATTTTTCCGTGTTCATAAATTGGCAATTTTTCTAAAAAACATTTAAGCAAGAGCTGTAACACATGCTTAATTTTTATGAAGGAACTGGACCTTTTGACAATTCTCTGGTACTCAGGTCGCACGGTGACTTGTCCGAAAATATTTATCCCAGCCTTTAAAATTTCCTTCATTTTTATTGCAAGAAAGCAACTAAATGTGTATGATTAATTTATTAGAAGCATTAAGTAAAAGAGATTGTAGTTCTATACATAAAAATTTAAAATTGGATCGCCGCTGAATATACACAATATGGATATTTTGCCTTGCACTTCTCAGTAACATATCCTTATGTTAATGGGCTTTTTGAATTTTAGGAAAAAAAGTTGGAAAATTTAGACTGCAGTATTTTTCCTGAAACACACTTTTACTTTGAACTATAATCGTTTGTTTCTTTTTTTTTCCTTTTTTTTTTTTTTTGAGATTTTGAACTGAAATAAAAAAAATTATATTGAGGTTGGGTGGTTGTGGCTGTACATAAAAGAAATTCGCAAATGCTAGTTATTGATATGTCAAAACTAAAAAACACTACTAGAAATCAGGGACGGTCGGCTAAACGAGGCAGTCGGCTAGAGGCTGGTCGCACAAAGATATCCGACCGACTCGGTCCGACGTTCCAACCGAAATTCGGTCGGACATCAGTCGCCTAGTGTAATTTCTGGAATAAAATATAATGAAGCAGGTGACCGAGGCGGTAGGAGGTTGCAAAAATCTGAATTTTTTTTTTTTGAGCTGGGCGACAGCGGCGGTAGGAAATTGCAATTTCTGGGCATAAAAATACTCAGATTTCGGACCGATCCGGTCGGAAATCTGGGTAAAACCTGCAATTAGAGCTACACCACCTGTAAAAAACAGTAAAAACAGCACCCAGAAGAAGATTAGGCTTCTACAAGCCTTAATTTTTTTTCTAAACAAGACTTATTGCCTTTAAACTAAAACTTTATCAATTTACATAACATCAACACTTCATAACGATTCAAATAAGTTAAACTTAACAACAACAAGTCTAACAATCAAAGAAGTTTATCAAAACCAATCACAAGTCTAACACATGTCTAAAACATCAACTAAATCTTCCATACATTTACTTTAAATTCTAAGCATAGAGGCACATAACACTTATGCCAAATCCAACTCCAAATATAAAGTTTCACTACTAACAATTAAAGACACATGCAACATAAAGTCTTAACAAAAAGACACTAATAGTGGTATGGAAGAAATATGTCCAACATATTTTATATTGATTTATTTTTTTCTTCAACTTCTTCATCCAAGTCCAATTCCGGCAAATCAACATCTTCATCCAAATCCAACTCCAGCAAATCAACATCTTCATCCAAGTCCGATTCGGGCAAATCAACATAGTGAGGAAGAAAAATATGTAGCATTGTGTCTGGAACTTTTTGTTTTGATTTCTTTCCTTTTTCAACTTCTTCATCCAAATCCAATTCCGGTAAATCAACATCATTATCCAAGTCTGATTCCGGTTCCATATCAATTGAATCCTCAATCGTATCTTGAACGATTTCAATTGAGTCTTCGATGACTCTTGAGCAATACCAATTGAGTCTTTGAGGTTGATATCCATGATAGATCTTGACGGAGGGGCTGCAAATTTTAAAAAAAAAATTAAACCCGTTTATGTTTAAATTTTACCGAGAAAAAGTAGAAAAAAAAAAAAAAAGACAGGACAAACTTACCAAATGAATTAATTTTATATTACTAACTAATTTGTTCTCTAAGATTATCATTTAGTAATTAATAACACTTCTTAAGAATCAAATGAAATAGAATCAAAAAATAAAAAATAAATTTTTAGAAATAATATATTTCATTCAATCAATTATATGAGAATAATTAAGATATTTTAAGTTGTGTAACTACTATATTACTTATAGCTAATGCCTCTTAAGTTATGATACAAGAATATGTCACTATATTAATATCTTTACTAATATAATTAAGTTGAATTTTTTTTATTAAGATATTGTGAACATAATACTAGTTTACTTTGTAACAAAAGGAGCAATTATCTTCTACACAAACCTCACGAAAAGAACCAAATCCAAAAAGAAGGCTAACTTATCTTCTACATAAACCTCACCAAAACCCAAGTCTCAAAGTTTATCACTCAAACCAAGACAAACAAAAATATTTATCACTCATCTTACAAACCTCCATTTTCCATCCAAACTCCAATTTTCTCATAACATCCACCTTTTTATTAAAATCCAAACCACTATTGCAAAACTATATTCACTATCACAAAATTCACATTTTCAATCTCATTGAGGCATTTTATCAAATACATAATGGTCATAACTATAATAAACAAGTTACTACTCTAATTAAATCATTACATAACAACTATATAAGTCGAGCACAACAATCAATCTAGCATAAAGTTATTTTTTTTTTTAAATTTTAAGCAAACTAGTTAGCTTTCTAATTCACTATCACAATATACTTCTCGCTAATGAAGCAACACAATTCTAACTATAAAAAACAATTAAACTAACAAAATCCAACTAAACTTCACCAGTTCTCTACAAATCAAGAAATGACCACAACTAAACTTCATCAATTAAACTAACAAAATCCACCAATTCCACCAACTAAACTTCACCACTTATAACAAAATCCAACATTCCAAAATAATTGTATATTTCAATTAGAACAAAAAAAAAAAAAAAAAAAAAAAACGTACCTTGGGTGGTGCAGCTGCTTGAGGTGACGAGGCTATGAAATTGAAGAAAAAAATTAGGGGTTAGGATTTGAGAAATTGAAGGAAAAAAGAAATCATATAGTGAAATAGAAGGATACTTACCTATGTAGATTGAGAACTTAGTGATTTGTAAAGAAATTAGGGGTTGGGGGAGAGGGTGGAAGGATCTACGGGTTTTTGGGGGAGGGGGGTCGGGTTTTTTTTGTTTAGAGAGAGAGAGACAGTGTGACTCAAATGAGGGCTGGACGAGGATATATAATCTGTTATCCGACTACAACAGTCGGTTCAATAAAAAAAAAAATTATAGTAATATTTTATTACCATCCGACCGCTGCGGTCGAAAACCTAAAAAAATATTTAATTTTTATTTATCGACCGCGGTCGGATAGGACGGTCCGACCGAATTTCGGTCCGAAATTATCGGTGGAAAATTTTTTGATTTTTAGTAGTGAAAGTTGCCTAGCCTAAATTTCACAAGTTCATCAGCCCAATCTATATCTTTAAAAATGGGGATTTTGATGACTTGCCCAGTTTTTAAACCACTCTAAGAAAAATAGTTAACAATTGCTAACTTTTAGATAAGTAGTTATATTTAAAAAACATGTATTTTTTTAAGACTACCCACATAATTTTTTTAGAGAATTTAAACTAAACTCAAAAGTTTCAAGAAATTTTCGTGGAGCTTTATATTTATAGTTCTAGAAAAAAGTATCTTGGGACTTTCGAACTAAAATATTCAAATTCACAGAAAAATTTTCTCGGACATCATATTTGACGCTTGATATTTGCAGTCCCAAAAATTTTCCTTAGACTTTTGAATTAAATTTCATGGGATTTCATATTTGTTAGTCCCGAGGAAATTTTCTTAGGACTGAAAATTTTAGTTCAAATTAAAGTCACAGGAAAGCTTTTTGATTTTTTTCGTGTTTCTTAAATATGGTTATTTTTCTCATAGTTTTGATCGCTGGTTGTCTCTCATTTAGCACGATACATTTTGGCTACTAAGTTAAATTTTCACCTTTAAAAAAGGCTTAGTTAGGGTGATTTATAAAGTTAGGACACTTTCTAGCACCCCTACAATAATTTGACCTTGTAAGGAAATTCTTACAAAAATGCTCCCTGTAAAATATTTTATAGAGATTGCCAGATCCTTTAATTATATATGTAAAAATCCTGAATATCAAGTTTCTTTTTTTCTTAAAGATTAGAATTTTGCACTTTAAATTCAAGAATTTTTTCTTGGAGTTAATGGTAGGGTTAAACTCCTTGTAGCATCCTAGAGTTCGAGCAATTGAAGCTATTCTTCAAAAAAATTTCAAATACTGACTATTTATCAATCAACACTCCAGAGGTGGCTACACATCAGAGTGGTTTACTTTTTTAGCCTCACTTAAAATGATTTTGAAAAATGTCACTCCCGTGATTTAATGAATAAATTCTAGGCAATAAACACCATTCAATACTTGATTAATAACGTGTGTTCTCCCTTCCTCTTTATTTTTACTACCATCAGAGTTCTAAACTACACTACTAACTAAAATTGTCTTGAAGTCTTGGTAGCGTAACACTTGACATCGACCCATTTCCGTTGTCTACAATTTAGTCGCATTCAAGTCTTGAAAAATATGGAACACTTTCCTGACCCCTTATACCCTGTTTTCCAGTTAAATTATTTTGAAGTCTTGGCTATGTAATATTTGTGCTCGACCCTTTCCATGTCTCCATCTAAATTGCTGAAAAATCCAGGCAAATAAGCAACACTTGCCTTCGACCCCTTCACCCACATCTCCTAGCTGAATTGCTTTGATATTGATAGTGCAATACTTGTCATTGACTCCTTCGCTCATTTCCAACTAAATTATCTTGAAATCAAGGTAAATACGCAACACTTGTCCTTAGCCCATTCACCCTCATCTCCTAGTTGTCTTGGTTTTGGCAGGGTTACACTTGCCATCGACCCCTTCCCCATCTCCAACTAAAATTGTTTTGATATCTTAGAAATAGGCAACACTTACTCTCAACCACATCATCTCATCCCCTAGCTAAATTTTCTTAAAGTCTTGACAAGGACACACTTGCCCTCGACCCCTCCCTTCCAACTAAATTGTCTTTCAACTCATAGTAGGTTTACAACAATTGCCATAAAAAAGAGAAAACAGATACTAAGGAGATGAAAAATCACGTTACCCCTAATGGAGACGGAAATGGTGGCTGGTTAGGAGGGATTCATGCAATGATACTGCTAGTGCTAGGTGATAATAAAAATAATCAGTCACTTTTGAGAATACCACGTCCGGCCCATTTCTTCTTAGTATATTAAGTTGAGGGGCTGCTTCATGGCGTGTAAAGTTTTGTCTGCTAATTAAGAAAGTACTTGACTAGCATGAATTTGATTGTGATTGAGGGGGGAAAACTTTTTCTCTTTAAAGGAGAAGGTGAGAACTGACGTTAATTATATTATGTACTTTATTTAAAAGTTAAAATTGAAAAAAAAAAATCAAAAACAGAGTAAATCTACTACTTTAAACGGTGAATATGCTTATTTTCACCTCTTAATTTTGCTAACTAGAGGAGCTAATTAGCATCTATGATAAGGATTTATTCTCACATAAGTATATACAAATATATGCAAAGCTAGAGCCATATTTAAAATATCAATGAAATAGCTCTTACAAAATATAACAATATATCGTCCGAAGTGCAAGGGGTAAACTCGGCCTCGGATAGGATAGGATTATGCGCGCCGGGCCCTTCGGGTCTCATATTTTGGCCGAGTTTACCATACGTCCGTCCCCTATGTTACGCGGCCCAAGCTTTAGCGGGACCGTTGAACTTGACTACAGGCTTGGCCTCTCCTTTAGGCTGGTACCAATAGGCATATTCGTTGCCGATTTGGGGTTCTGATGGAAGGTACTGCTGAGGTTATAAACCAAGTACACACGTGATTCTGCTTTGGCAGAAGTGCACGCGCAAATATATATATATATATATACCCCATTTTCCATACCATACTTGTTGCCGCTGAATTTTGGCGGTGAAGGGAGAAGCAATAGAGCAACGACACTGGGAAAGGAAGCCGGAGCTTCGATAGCGAGGATAGAAGGAAGAATAGTAACAACGTGTGTTAGGGGAGTGAAAATAGAGAAAATTAAGTGGAGGATGAGACTTTTTTTTTCCTTAGCTAGGGGGTTATCTTGGCTATTTTTATTCAGGTAAATTATATAAATATACAAAGTAATATTCCAGTTTACATAAAATAGTAATATTACTATAGTTTTAAAAAATAGCAACACTTTTTTTATTAAAACATAACAATTATACATAAAAGGTGGAAACAAAACCCTAGATCCCCTTTATTCCTCCACACTGCCCTATTGTAGCCAGCCCCTGCCTGTAATCCGCCCTCTTCAGCCGTCTACATCGGCTGTCGCCGATCGTCAACCACCAGATTTTTTTATAAAAAAAGAGTTTTTTTAAAAATTGTTTAAACTTGTATGCCATGTAGTTTTTCACTGTATATGCATCATACATATAATGGGAAAACAATGCACATACAATCCTCCCACATTCAAACCACCACAAAAAGTACCATAACTACCATTGTAATCACCATAAAAAAATGAATGGAAAGAAGAAGAAAAATTGTATATACATATACACAGAAAGCAAAACAAAAGAGATACAATCAAATATGGCATACACAGTTTAAATTTTTTCATACAACTCCGATACAGATCTGATACGATTCATATACAATTGCCATACAACTCCGATACAATTGTTATACACAATTTTAAAATTTGCAGTTGCAGATTTGGCATAAAGAGTTTAAAATTTTTCGTACAACTCTTATACAAAATGCCATATAATTTCTATACAATTATCATACAACTCTCATGCCATTGCATATAAAGTAGTAAAAAATTTCAGATTTTGCATACAACTATCATACAATTGGCATATAACATCGCAACACATCAACAACGGTGGCAATCTTGTAGAAGCGAACCAACAGCGGCATCAACCTTGGAGAAACAACCCAGCAGCAATAGCACATCAACAACAACATCATCCGTTTGTATGAGAAGAAGTGATAGAACGCATTAGCAATCGCAAGATCATTTTCTTTTTCCGGCTGGATACTAAGAAATCATCTGAATAATCTCATCAACGATGCACGAGGGTATCAAAGGTGGAATCAGGATTGGCGGTGTCGGAAGGAGAGTTCCGGTGAAAGAGATGGCAACGTCAAAATCGGCGCTGAGATAGTTGGTGGTGGAGAAGGGCAAGGGACATGGGTGTTGACAGTTGTGTCTGAGAGAGAGAAAAGATAAGGGGGTATTAGGATTAGGGATTTTATTTTGTCCACACTTTTTAATTTTTTGCTATATTTTGTAACAATTGTTAAATATATCACTATTTTTTTAAAGTAATCAAATTATCTCTATGTTTGTTGATAAGTTTTTTAAAGTTATATGTGGTGTAATTTATCCTTTTATTTCAGTTTGTTTTTGTATGTTTTATAATTATTTGAAACTGTTTCTAAATTTTGTAAAAAGAGTTCTTCATATGTATGCATATTATTTTTAAAAAATCCTTTATAATAGAGGTGTGAAATTGACTAGTTGGACTTAATTGTGCAAATCAAAATGGATTGAGTTAATTAAATAAGGAAAATTTACACCACATGACTACCCTAATACTAATATTACAAAAAATAACAATACTTTTTCCTATTTACAATACATACCAATACATAACAATACTTTCCCATTTCTCATTACCCCCTTCTCAAACATGAAACCCTAATTTCTCCCCCCTCTCTCCTTCTCCTCCCTCCTCCACCCACCCACCACCATCTCCCTCCCTCTCCCGCCACCAATACTGCTGCCTCCATCCCTTCCCTCTTACAACCACCGTCCCCCTCCCTCTTCTAACTACCCGTCCTCCTCTCTCAAGCTAACTGCCGCCGCGCTGCTACCACCGCAGTGCAGCGGCGCTGCTCCTCGCGGCGGCGCCGCTGCACTGCAGTGGTGGAATGGCCGGATCTATGTTTTTTCGATGGTTTTCCGGTGGGTTTTCACGATTTAGTCATTTTTTTCTTTTTTCCTTTTTGTATGTGTATATATGCGTATTTTTATGTATATATTTGTATTATATATATATAATTTCAGATCTTCTTATTTTTTTCATTTTTTTCTGCTTTTGTATGTGTATATATGTGTATGTTTATGTATAGATCTATATTTTGCAGATCTGCCTTTTTATATTTTCTGTATATAAAAACGTATGTCTTTGTATTTTTGTATATAGATGTATAATCTCCACTTTTGTATGTGTATATTGTTGTATAAATGTGTATGGTATTGTATGCTTGTGTATGTATGAAGTAACAAATAGTTTGTATGTTGTTTTTTTTGTATATTTTTGTATGTTTTGTGTATATTGTTGTATATTGTGTATGTTTGACTATGAGTAAATACGAAATAATAAATTATATAAAGTTTCATATGTATATATGTGTATATTTTGTATGTTTCATTTTGTAGATCTAAGAAAAACAAAAAAAAAAAAAAAAAATACAAATCCGGCCACCTGCCGGCCGGCGGCTGACCGGCGGCGACCGGCTGCCGGTGGCTGGTGGCGTAGCAGCAGTGTAGCAGTGGACAAGGGAGAGGGTTAAAACCCTAATTTGTATGTTTTAAATGAGTTTTGTATATATTATGTAAAAAAAGTATTGTTATTTTTTGTAAAGTGGTATAGTGTTGGTATGTTTTGTAATTTTAGTGTTAGGGTTGTATATATGTGTAATTCTCCCATTAAATAACTGCATCAATCATTAACCCGGCAAAAGATTACTTGGTCCAAGATAGGCTAGGCAAAGGGGCAATTGCCCGACTAACTCAACTCTTACCAGGTAAAGTTATCTATTGGTATACTTATAATTTGTATAATTATCAAAAAACTAATAAATTCTCTTTCTTTATCATGGATATCTAACGTATGTCGAGTAAAAAGCGTTTTATTTTAATAATGCTTTAACAAGTTTTGTTATGGGTCTATTGCACGAAAAAAAAAGGATTTTTTACATATATATACAAATTTACACTCTATATTATATAAAAATAGCAATATTTTTTAAATTACATCCTATAACATTATTTTTCCTAACACAAATATAAACTCTAATCCACCACTCACCCCCAAAACCAATCTCCGCCACCTGCCCCTAATAATCACCTTCTCACTTGGCTCTCATTAGATCCCACCCCCGAACTCCCACTCCACCCAATCCAAAACCTCCCTAACCACGGTGTCGACGCGCAGCCTCGCCGTACACCGCCGCTGGCATAAACCTCGCCACCATCGCTCAGCCCTCAGTATCCATCACAACTAATGCATATCACCTGATTCACCGATTCGCCCTTCGTTTGAGGATGTCCCGTGGAACCTGCAATACGAAGCTCAGATCCAGGCTACATATGATACAAATCAAAGATCTGATGCAACTTCAGACTTATGAGGTAATTTTCAACCGCATCTGACGCTCATGGTTCGGGCTCATCGTGCTGCTCTCTCAAGTGGGTGGTTATCAATCTTTTCTTAAAAACAGTTAGAGTTTCACTTTCCACAGCTCTTGAAGGAGTTTTATTCTTGGAATTATCGTCCATTTGTGTCAAGTTTTATTCGGATGGTAATTCGGTTCCTGGTGGTAGGAGTGATGTGGTGAAATGTATTTCTTAATTTGAATTAGGTTGGCGTACTTCCAACAGTGTTACCCAGTTATTGCATGATTCTTAGGCCCTAAAACGGCGCAAAAATATTTGAGATACAGTTAGCATCATTGCTTGGGCTGAAACGGCTCTGAAACGGTCTGAAACAACACTAAAACGGCCTGAAACGGTGCTGAAAAGGTGCAAAAATAATTAGATACAGAGCTGAAACAACTGAAACAGTGCAGAAACAGTGCTAGAGAAATAGTTGAAATTGTGTAAAAACAGTTAGATACAGTGCTGCAGAAACAGTTAAAATGGTGCAGAAACAGTTAGATACAATGCTGAAACGGTGCAGAAACAGTTAAAATACAGTTCGATACGGAGTAAAAATAGTACATATACAGTGCTAAAACAGTTTAAAATAGCTAGTGAAAAAGTCCGAAATAAAATATAAAAATAATGTGAAATTATGCAAAAAATGTGGAATAGTTTAGAAACAGTGAGATACAACGAATAAACGGGATGAAACAAATGTTAAAACAGTCTAGAAACAGTTAGATATAGTTAGATACGGTGCAAAACTACTTGAAACGATGCTGAAACAATCTGAAACAGTGTTGAAACATCGTAGATACAGTGAGATACAGTTTTGATACGGAGCAAAAATAGTGCAGATACAGTGAGATACTACGCTAAAACAGTCTGAAACAGCTTGTGAAAATGTTCAAAACAAAAATTAAAATATAATGTGAAACAATGCAAAAAAAAGTGAAATAGTTTAGAAACAATAAGAAACAATGCACAAACGGTTAGATACGAGGTGATTGGTAGTTGAAATACAATGAGATACGATGTGCTTGGTAGTTGGGATACAATGAGATACGATGTGGTGGTAGGAGAGATACGGTTAGATATGAGGTGGTTGGTAGTTGAGATACAATGAGATACGATGAGATACGATGTGGTTGGTAGGCGAGATACGGTTAGATACGAGCTGGTTGGTAGTTGAGATACGGTGAGATACGATGTGGTTGGTGCGAGATACGGTTAGATACGAAGTGGTTGGTAGTTGAGATACGGTGAGATACGATGTGGTTGGTAGGCGAGATACGGTTAGATACGAGGTGGTTGGTAGTTGAGATACAGTGAGATACAATGAGATACAATGTGGTTGGTAGGCGAGATACGATTAGATACAATGAGATACGATGAGATACGGTGAGATACAATGAGATACGATGTGATTGGTAGTTGAGATACAATGAGATACGATGTGGTTGGTAGGCGAGATACAGTGAAATTGGGGGAAATGGGAGAAGGAAAAGTGAAACTGGGGGAAATAGGAGGAGTAAAAGTAAAATTGGGGAAAATAGTGAGAGGAAAAGTGAAATAGGTGGAAATAGGAGGAGTAAAAGTGACATTGAGGAAAATAGGGGGAAGAATGTAAGGGTTTGGAATGTTATGGAAAAATATTGCTATGTTTTTGCTAGTTTTGTAATTAATTCTTCCTTTCCTTTATATTGGGTTATTTTACTAAAATATTGTTATGTTTGGTAATTTAAGTTCTAAAAATTGTATTTTTTTGTGTAAAAAATCCAAAACAAAAACAACTAGTCCAACTTCTAAATGAATTGATATGAGTCGTGCCTAAATTGAACTGCCATTGAAATATACCCAATTCAACGAGCTCAAACTTTGACGGATTGGACGACCATATTTATATAGGCTAATTTTATCATCCCTTATTGAGCTTTTGCCTAGCCTATCTCTTTTATGCTTTTGTTTCGTCACTGACGTTTGGATGAAGGGGGAGCATATATGTCCTGCCTAAAATGGACATATAAAACACAGAAAACAAAATATTGGGGCTATCACATGTCAATATTAGTATAGAATCTACTGAACGAGAAGACTTATCCACGTGAAAATATCTATTTCCATGACTGGCTAAATTATCAAATCTTAGAGCTAAAGAATTCCATTATGGGTTACAGTCTCCTATTTCCCAGCACCTACTGATCTACCTGCCATTTACATCCAGATTATTAGATACCTGTGAACTGTTTTCGTTTTGTTTGTATAATTTATATCACTATTCAAAGGTAGATTTACCATTTATATTTGATGGATCCAGCTTTAGGTTTTTGCTACTAATCCAATACATATTTAAATTGTGGGGTCTGTTCTTAAATAGTATATTTGAATTTTTATTTATTTACTGATAGTCCATGTAGAAAATGTTGAACATGTAGAAATGACATGCTGTATCTGCCACTGCTCAACTGTTTTCCTCTGTATTTCCATAGGCATTTTGAACCGTGCCATGAAGAAGCAAGGCCACGAGGCAAAAGAAGAGTTGGCCTATGGAACAAGTTACGCCACGTGATGAGACTAGGAATGATTTCCCTCGAGTCTTTTGCTGTGTACAGAAATGGTGGAACTTACGAACTGCTCAAGAATGTGAAAGTCTCGTTCTTTGCACCTGATGGATCCTAGTAAATACAAATTTGTGGGGGCTATCTAGTTATAATGTTGATTAGTGTTTCTGCATTCGCTTCCTCAGTTCAATGAATCACACATTCATCTGAAGATAAATCCTAACACATGATCCTCTGATCTATGCTTTGCCACGCTTGGCATTCCATCCCTTCAGCTGAACTCGGTTACATGGCACATCTTAGTTGGGTACTTCTCCAATTAGATAATCCCAACACACTCTAATTAACATCATGTAATGTTATCTGCTTTGGACCAAACTCGTACGGTTATATTTTCTAAAAACATCTCGTATCATTAACAATGTCATTATATATAGTTTCCTTTCTTTTATATCAACTCTTTAAATATGAGATTTTGTTCACATGCTAGCGATCTCTCCTCTCAATAGGTTCTTTAAATATATATAGCTCGGTTCACACTTTAACAATCTCTCATATTTTATTAAGAGTATCGTTATATATGACCTTTTTTTTTAATTAACTTTAAATATGAAACTTTGTTCACACGCTAATATCTTTCCTCGCAATAAGCACCTCGTGACATGGCAATAACCAAGATAAGTCGCGAGCTTATTTGAAAACACTTTAATCTCTTCCTCAAGATAATCAAGGTCCTCATAATGATGAGGCCATAACCGAGACGCATGCAATGGCTGATGCGTAAGGTTTGTTATATTCATAACTCAGGTGCTTTGATTTTGACTTTTATATAAGTTAAGAAATTCATTAGCACTGCACAAAATTTAAATTAAAAACCTAGTTGTAATATTCATGAGCTTATTTGGAAACACTAATCTCTCCCTCGCATAAGTACCTCATGACGCGCGCAGCCGGCCATGCAAAATTCCTGAGCTTATTTGAAAATTTAATGTGTGTCCCTCGCATTAATTATCTGAGTATTTCATGACCCAGTAAAGTTCAATAGAGTGATAGCCTGGAACATTAATTAGACGTACTCCCTCTATTCCAAATTAATTATTGACGTTTTCGCAAAAAATGTGTATTTCAAATTAGTTGTCTCTTTAAGATTTCAAGACAAAATATATTAGTTCTTTCCAACTATACTTAATAGTCACCTAACATTAAATAAGAGTAATATAGTAAAATATACACTATATTTAATAAAAAATTTAATAGGCGTGAAAAAACTAAAGACGACAGTTAAAATGAGACGGAGGTAGTATATTATATTCTCAGTAGTTGAGGTCCCTTAATTTTTGAGAAGAAGATTGAAATCCAATTTGGAGTTTATTAAAGCTGCAGCCCGCAGCCTGCAACATCAGTTAACCAACCTTGCCTTTTCTTTAAGTGCCAGCACCAAATCAAATACATGAATATTGTTCAGCCACCTAATCAATTAAATAGCCAAGAAGGAAATGTTCACCTTACGTGACTCATCTGAAGTACTGTGTAGCATGACTCATTTTGTGCGACAACGGCTGTTAGACTTGGAGGAATATTCGTTTCTTTTAGTTAATGTTACGGAATCTACAGATAGGAGTGTTCTTGTTAACTTCAGATGCAATTCCGGGATGCTAAGTTTATGCAGAGGCGGACCCAAAATTTGAGTATGACGGAGGCACTACTGAATTTAATATAGATATACCAATTTTTCTGGGTGCCAAGTACTATAAATATTTAATTTTTGAGGTATTTATACCTACACATATAAAGTTTTTGCCGAAATCACCGGATCTCGGTGCACCCGAATTCACCACATAAGTCCGCCTCTGAGTTTATGTACATATTGAGTAAATTTCTTAACACAAATATATAGTACAAGTCGAAATTATTTTGGTTAGAGTTTTTTTTCCCCTTCATATTGGTTGTTGATATTTTAAAGTTGTTTTTATTTTCTTATAAGACAAGTTAAGTATTTAGGTTCAATCAGTTGATCAGATCAAATTAATCATACATTATCAGTTTATTTCAGTTCCAGCTTTTACCAAGTTTTTCGATTTTCCTTGTCGTATTTTTTTGCTTCTCCAAAATTTTCCTTCATATTTCTTTTCTTCATACTACAAAAGTCCATTGCATATAAATTAGTAGGAGTAGCTAGGATTCACTTGTTATGGTTTTTAAAAAATCAAAGGCAAGTGCCTGCGTTTTAATTGAGCTGAGAGCATTGCTTACATTTTAAAGGAGCATAAGTTCCTCACGCATTTTCATACTCTTGTTGTCATTAACGTGGACAAAGAAAGGAGCATATGAGCTGCTTAAAAGTACATATAAATAAAAAGCAATAGAAAACGGGGCTATCGCATGTCATTATTTGATTCTACTACTATGACATGTCCATACGAGATTCTAATCTAAGTACTATAAACAAGAAGAGTACATTCACGGAGTATCAGTTTCTAGGGCTGGTCTAAACTTAGAACGGAAGAAATCTATTATCTGCTGCTGTCAGCTATTCCCCAACACTGCATGCCCTCTCTATGCCACGCATTTACATTCATTTTATCAAATATGTTTTCGCTTTTCTAATACACATCTTTCTATATTTTACAAATGGAATTCAGAATATGAGAGTAAGTTACTTCATTTAGATTTGATATGGAATGCTATTTTTCGTAAATAAAATCTACATATTTAAAACTGTATGGTTAAATTTTAAAACATGCTAAAAAAACCGTGGTCAGATAAAAACTTATTTAACTCTTCGACCGAATCCAACAAACCTTGTACTATTGTCTTTGTTTTACAAAATTCTATGTATAAATTTTAAATTTTTAAACACAGAATTAGCATTCCGAGTTGTCGGTTTAAGATTATCCATAAAGTTAAAAATCATTCACCTCTGATTGTGCGTGGCATTTGAATGCAGCGATAGCCATGAGGCAGAAGGAAGAGTTGGCATATGGAAACATGCAAATGATGCATCTATAATTGCTAGCAACTTAACATGATGGAACTAGCCGATCGAGCAACCAACTAGCAAATTATTTCTCTTTAGTGTTTTGTTGTACGTACGGAATATGGTATTCTTTGTAATTAACTGATCAAGAATGTGACAGTCTCATATTGTTTGCATCTGAATTCAAGTATAAATACAAAATGTTGGTCTGTCTAGTTTCCATGGAGAGATTCTGAAGTCACTTTCTCGATATATTCATTGGAAGATTAATCCGTATAACACTGTTGCTTTATGGTTTTGCCAAGTCTTACACATTCTATTTTCTTAAGTTGAAGTCGGCTAGATGCAGTTTTTGCAGAATGTTTGCCTCACTTTGTTTACTATTTTCGGACAAGGTACTTCAAAAGCTTCCCTATTGCATCAAGTGTGAGCTAATTCTTAGTTTCATCTATCTGTTCTATGTCGAAAAGATATATTTTATTCCAAAAGTTTGATATACGTGTTATAATTCTAATCCTGTAACCAGGAAATAATGTCCGTGGAGTAGCTCATGAAGGTCGTGCAGGCTCTTTTGCGATCTGTGCGAATTTTTCTTTAGACTTAGGCTCGTTCGAGGACGAACGAGAGCCTAAGTGGAGGAGAATGAAACAACCTCGGTCGGCCGTTTCGGAAGTTAGGACTCCGATTGGCGCGTCGATAATTTTAAAATATTCGTAAGGCCCATTAGGACCTGTCGGTAAAATTTGAGCTAAATCAGAGCTCGTTTGGTAGGCATCGGAAAAAGGTGTCAGTTTTTATTGACGATAAATATTAAAAAGAGATTTTTGAGTTCCGTTTTGACGAACGAACTCCGATTCGAAATCCGAAAGCGCTGTTAAGTTTGTATGATTATTCGTGACTTTTGTGAACTTTCGAAAGAGAATTTCGATGTTGTTCGGCTAGTTTCCGCTAAAATGCAGAAAGTTAAATAATTTAACTTTTTCTATTTAAATTCGCATCTTGAGTTTCGGGAGTCCAATTTGAGATCCGTCTTTGCGAGTATGTTACATATATTTTGTTTAACTTGTATGTAAAAGTTGGGATTATTTCGAATATCGTAGGGTACAGTTTTAATTTTTACCGTAACTGCGAATTTTAAAAGAAGAAGATGAACTTCTTGAAGCTCTAATTATTTCTATCCTCGATCTATTTCCATTTCTTCTTCATCCGGCACTAGTGAGCTTGGGCGATTGGTAGCCGGTTGTGACGTTCCCTGTGTTGAGCCAGAGTACGTGTTATTGTTGCCGGATAAGCATATTATTGTTTTGGATATCAGTTTATCCGGGTATCCATTCCTATGTATAGTATAGTGTTGGTTCTGTTTTTGCGGATCATCCAGTTTCAGGGAAAACTCTACCGAAATTTTTATATAGAAGTACCATCCATCAGGTGGTGGTGTTTACGACAAAGGTATGGAGTTGTGAATTTGAGAGTTGCAGCTGTTTGGCAACTCGAAGGGGTAGTTGGTAGTTTAGGTTTGCCTACGTTCATCTTTTAGCCAAATCTTCTTTAGTCCAGTAGACTGTGCGAGGATGGTTATTCCTATTCCTCAGGCTGCCGTAGATGCTCATATTCCTCAGGCTGCTGTGGATGCTCCTATTCCTCAGGCTGCTGTAGATGCTCCTATCCCTCATGCAGCTCCTCAAGCTGCGGTAGATATTGGTTCTCAGGTTCAGGAAGCCCCCATTCCATCTCCACAGGTAGCCCCAGCAGTTCATGTTCCAAGTGGTCATGTTCCAGAGGTAGCGGGTGTTATACCTCCAGTTGTTTAAGATGGTCAGTCAATCCAGGTAGCAGGTCAAGTTGATGATCCGGCAAGGCTGCATTATTTTACCCGACTTAGTCCTCCGAAGTTCTCTGGTCAGAAATCAGATAAGCTTAAGCCTCGTGAGTTTCTTGATCAATGTCAGCGTATCTTAGAGGCCCTTGGATATCTTGAGCAGTATGGAGCTGATTATACTGCCTTCCAACTTGTATATTTGTCTATCCTTAAGAGTTATCTTTTGTTGTTAAAATTTGGTTCATTTTCATTTCAAGGTAATTCTTCGTAATTTATATCGATTCAGTCAATAGGGTTCGCCCGACAGGTTTAGGGGTAGATGGTCGAGTGCCCGCACGGCCTAACCGAGAATTCGGGTCGTGTCAGTTCTACCTGAGGCATTTTGACTTATATACAATGACATCATATATTACGTTATATTTTTCAAGTTACTAATTTTATTCTTTTAATAAATGGTTAGCAATAATTACTGTATCTTTTATAGTGCGCAGAACCCGCATGACACACTCTACATCCGCCCCTGGATATGATGGTGATAAAATTTACATAGATTACATTTATTTATGATACAAGGGTCGTTGCTTTGACGAAACAAAAAAAAAAGAAAAATAAAGAACATACTCTTAAAAAAAAAAAAAAAAAAAAAAAAAAAAAAAGGTACTGAAGCAACCCCTAGAAAAGGAGAGAAAAGCATTATATTTAAGAGAAAACTGGATTCTCTTTTTCTTGTGCATATATACCTTGGGGGTCCCAACCAAGGCCAATCTTTCCAAAACTGTCTATTGGATGACGAAATGCTAAACTACTTTTTCATAAAATTGTCTATTTTTGACCATGTTGTACTTTGATTTTCTTCTCAAACATCCCCAGCCTATCATCACTCAACCTTGTCATGTATGCTGACTTCTTGTATTCACACCATGTGAATTCCTTATACAAACTTTCTTCTCCTTCCTCCATTAAAGAGGATATTGGTGCTATCTTCTCACTCAATGGTGGACCTCCAAAATAGATCATTGACAGCCTTGATTTCAAACTGTTTGCCAAGACTCTATGCTTTACACTCCTAAATCTCCCATTAGTCATTACCTGCCATCAAAACACACACATACAAATATAAATAAATCTTCAATTTCAATTAGGAAAAAAGATCCCCAAACTAATAAGGAATTTCTAGTTTATTACTCCTATTACCTTTGTGTTATTTTAGGATAACATTTTACTGCAAACAAAGTTTAAGAAAACAAATACTACTAATAAAGATTTTTGCGACATACCAAATACCGTACAGTTTTAAACTGCCACACTTAAAGTGTTTCCAAATATAAAAAAAAGGGACTAAAATAGAAAGAGTGGCCGAACATGACATGGGTAATTTACTCTGTGATTTCAAACCATGACTTACCATGTTTAATGATTTAATAATATAAAAATATACATTAATTAACTATAGTTATGTGATAGAACTCTATTTTTAAACATGGTCTTGGGAGGAGAAACTAAAAGGCTGAGAATCAAGACCCACGTTGGGAGGAAAGGGGAAACAAGAACCTTCTTCTTCTAGGATTAAAACCAAATAAATACGGAGTTAATTTTATCGGTGGTCACTCAACTATTGTTTCATTACCACAAAATCACTTTTGTTATTCAATAGTCACTCACCTTTCCTCCTGTCTACACCAAAATCACTATGACCGATTTTACTTAAAACTTGCAGGAAAAATGATGTTGCATATTTAATTAAAACTAATTTTCTTATTTATAGGTTAATATATTAATCGAATTCCTGAATAGTAACCTTAAGAAGATTATTTTTAATTAGATAATACTGGATAAGAAAGCAGCCTAATCCTGGAAGATTGGAGTATCAATTAACCTCTACCATTGGTACCTATTCCAGTATATTCCACAACTAACAACCACAATAAAAGGTCACTGTGATATGCAACCATGCACCAACAAAAGAAAATCATATTTTATGGAATATCTATTCGTGCTAGCTCTGATGGTCATCTTACCAGCACATTCACATCCTATTCTACTTCCAATTTTAGACCAAAGAGAATTTCTCAAATTTCAAGATGCATCAGCTAGTGATCATCACTCAGAACAAAATTTACAAATTTGATTCTGAAGTTTAAATAAACTTCTATTATGATTTCGGTGTACATTTAGAGGGTGACGCCCCTTTAAGCCAGTATGAAATTCAAATCTAAAGAATTTTTACACATGCTAGCTAAAGTTGCAATATCCACTACCTAATTATCCTTGTTGATAACTTTATCGTGTCATAGTAATGTGCAATATATTAACCTATAATTTAGAAGATTTTTTTTAACTAAAGATGTGATGTCATTTTTTCCAGCAAGTTTTGAGTAAAATTGAGTTATAGTGACTTTGGTGTAATCCGGAGGAAAGGTGAGTGACTTTTAGGTAACAAAAGAAACAAAAGTAACTTTGTGGTATTGAAACAATAGTTGAGTAACCACCTAAATTAACTGAATAAGTAAGTATCGTGAAAGCTGAGATATTTTCCTATTGAGAAGCCATTAGTTTGTCGTGGTAATATACCATATACATATGGAAAATGTTGTAGTTACCTGCAAGGAATCACCAACAATGATGAAAAAGGAGTATTGATCAGGTGGGACTGAGACCCATGTCCCATCTCTGAGAGAGATTTGCAGTCCAGTTGTGTTGTTTGACCTAATAACAGATATCACTTGTGGGTCTGTATGTTCTCCAAAACCAATTAAATTTCTACCACTCAATGCTGCAAGTTGTGTGCATGGAGGATAGTGGTTTAGCCTAAAACAAGAGTCACTCTTCTCATCCCTTAGTAACCTACTTAGCACGTTTTTTGGTTCAACTGTTAAATCTTCTGCTATCATTTCTAGAACCAAACATGCCATGTTTCTAACTGCTGAGACATATTCATTTACATCAGACCTGTATACAATAAACACAACCAAAAAGAAGATTAATTATTGGAAAAATAAAATCATGAAATGGCACTTTTTCTTGACATAATGATTGACTTACTTCCTATTATGGTATCAAATGGTACAAGTTGGATCCTAGCTAAATGTAGCAAAAGGAGGTGGTGGGTACTCTTTCTATTCAAAGAAATGAAAATATCGCATTTACGCATAAAATATTACTGCTTCAAATTTAATTTTTTCGATTGAGCTAAATCCAGTCAACCTTTGTTTGTAGAATGGAAAGAGGTCTCTTTTAAGATGTTTGTAAGATCACTAATAAAAATATTTAATACCCTTAATTATAAGAGTATTTTAATAGACTACCTATTATAACATGTAAGTAAGTAAATTATATACACTGCAAAACTTAAAGCAAATAAGAGTAGAATAGTTTCAAAGAAAGTAACAAATGACTTGTTTATTTTATTCCAAAAGATGTACTCTACCAATTTTTACTAAGAAAATGTATGGTTAGTGAAAGAATTTAGTAACGGCAATATCCGGTGGACAAAGATACTAACATATTATATTTACGTAACGGAAAAACTAATTAGACACGTTCTTGGTTTTGTCTAAAAGTAACTAAAACAACACTTAGTTCGGAAATTTCAAGGTTATTTTTATTTACCAGAAAAGTTGAGAATGTCCAGGAATGCTGACGGATTTCTCGGAAATAAGTTCAGAATTGGTAGTGAGGAGGAGATATTCAACCCAACCGACATCACCATTTGAGCCAATTCTTTTGTTACCATAACCAAAAGGGTTAGCAGGACCAACTTTGTCTTTCTCACACTGAGGCAAATCGAAAAACTCGACAGCATCACCTTCTAATCTAGTCATTGTTTCCTTAGGAATACCATGATTGACAACCTTAAAGAATCCAAATTCTTGACAAGCTTTTGTAATAAGTGTTTTAGCTTGAGGGTCTAACAAGTCTATCACTGGAATATCAGTAGAGAAATGGTCAGAGGTAGACTTGCATGTTTTAATGTGGGAAAAGTTTTCAAGAATCGAATGGGATGACACCACCATAATTGCTTTAGCTCATAAACAAAGAAGGAAGAACGAGAGAATAGAGTTTAAATGGGAAATTATTGTCTAATGCATGAGAGAAGAGGTTGAAGGCGTTACAAACTATATAAAGGAAAGCCATCAGGGACTTAGTGACATGCAGATGTACTAGGGTATTTGCTCGGCACTTTATGCCATCTGCAGTGGAATTTATTTTTTACTTCTTTTTCCTTGTATCAGGTTTTTTTTTTTTTTTTTTTTTTTTTGGGTTGAAAAAAAAATGATACTCTTTCTGATCAATTGAGTGTCGTTTTGTCAAATCAATTAATTCCAATTAAAGTGCCACTTTAATTCAACCCTTTATCCAAAGAACTTTTTCTAAAATCTACCCTGTAATCACATAATTTTGGCACAAAATATTAAAATTACATAAAATTTGTGGTAATATTCATGTGATCTTTGTCTTATTATTTAGTCATTTTTAGTAACTAATTAGGAAGAAATGTTGAAAAGATTTTCAAAAAAAAAATAAAAGAAAAAGAAGTGACATGGGATTGATGACGTCAATGTGATGATGTCAATGTGATGATGTCAAAGAGAGAGTCAAAGTAGTGGTACAAAGTACATGAATGATTGTACTTTTATCTACCTATTGACTCCACTCTTTTAAATTTGACAAGAAGGGAAGACTCTAACACACAAAAAGGGAGAAAAATACACACCAACTACTCTCCCAAAAAACACAAAAAAAAGGATCTGAAATTTTAGAAAAACTACTACACACAAAAAACTACTCCAAAATTTATTAGCAAGAAAGAGTAAAAGAAAAGAGTTTTGAAGTTTAGTCTTGATTTTTTTAGTTTAATTGAGGATTAAAGGGGCTGTTTCAAGTCATTGTTGTTGCTGTTCCTGTTCCGTTTTGGTGGTGGCATTGTTGGGTCTTGTTAGGAATTACACATTACAGGTATTCCTCGAGTATTCCTTTGAACCTTGTAGGAATATTCTCTGATGGTGTCATGCATGTTTCAGTCATGATTTTATATATTTTAGTCATGATTTAAACTTTGAAAAAATATGTGCAAAATAACCTTTTCTTTTCCGTTGGCAGTAGCATAGCTTTTCATTTGTCATGTGTGTATGAACGTTTTGTCTTACATTTTGCTTTCTGCTGTGTTGATAACAAACAAAATGAAAAGAGCAAGTCTTTCATTATTTGGGTTGTAACCAAGTGCTGGGCCTCACTACTTTCTTTACAAATGAAATAATTATAATTTTGGGCTGATTTCAAGGTTGTTTCTGAAGTGAAAACAAAATATATATGATGAGGCAACTTGTAGTTAATTCTAAACTTATCTAGCAAATAGGCTAGGACATGAAAAATGCAAACTTTTAAACCAGACCCAACGTGCAAACTGGCTGCTAATTTAATAAACAAGATTTTCCAATCAATTCTAATCTTAAGTTGGTTTTAAGTAATTCTATGATTTCGAATTAAAGAAAATAGGCCATTTCGTTTGATAAAGATACAAAAGGGAACTATTTGCTTCATTCTTTATAAAAGTAGTTTTTTTTTTCCTTCATGCAGCAGTATGGAATGTCTAAATTAATAAATAATTGTGTATATATCACATCTTTTTCCTTTCATAACAAAGCGCTAATCCTTTTTAAGCAAGTCAGGAAGTGGAACAAATATTGTAAACTTAACTTAACTAGATAGTTGGTTGTTCACTTCGAAGTTCATCAATAAATTAAAGTGTGACAAATTAAAGGCAAAATATAACAAACAAATTCAAAGAGTCAAAAATGCGTCAATAAAGCAACTGTGCTTGGCACAGGACTCGGGGGTGCCTAACACCTTCCCGCGAGTCAACCGAGATCCTTACTCGGAACTCTGACGCAGACCACTAAACGAGTCATAGGTGTTCTAGGTACACCACTTTGGTGACTTGGCACACCTTTAACTTGTCAAGTGGCGACTCCGAAAATCTCAAAATATTTGTGTACCAATCAACACCCAGTCACAGACCTTTTAAACTATTAAGTTTTTTCTTTTAAGTTAAAAAAGGGTCGTGACAGCTTGGCGACTCCGCTGGGGAAGAAAGTGAAAACTGAGAGTCTCAGGCTTTAAAATTTGTCTCTTTCGGCTTTTGAATATTGTTTGTATATGTTGCCTTGAATGTTACTGCTTTGATATGTTTGAACTGTATATACACAACTGTCTTCTCTCGTACACCTCTGAGTCTTCTGGAACACTGCACACATGCACGCCAGTTTCGCTTCGGCGTCTGGAATTTCTGTCGTGTCTCAGGACATAAAAAGTTAACCCTTCTTAGGAGGAGGTGCGTTGGGTTAGGCCGTTAGACGTTGTCGACCGATACCCCCGAGGCACTTCCAAATTGCTGAACTACTAGATCATAAACCCAATGAGTCACCTAGAGTTGAACCTGTGCTTTTGTCTAGGCCGATTTATCTGCATGTCATTAGACTTAGTGAGGTACGGTACACCGATACCGCACTTGTCTAGGCTGACACCCTCGTGTCAGGATGGGGCCCGCGTCCCCAAAAGACACGTTATGAGCATATAATGTGTTGCATTTGTCCTAGTCTAAGGGTTGTTATGCTGACCGATCACCGAGGGACGAGAGCAAAATTTTGAGGAAAAAAAAGTGAAAATGATAGAAAAATTGGGTTTAGTCCCGTGTTTCGAAATATTTTTTGTTTAGTTGTCATTTTACGCCGTTATAATGGCGAATTTTTTCAAGAACCCTTAGAGTCTGATTTTGTGTCCGGGTTTGGTCTCAAGTATTAGAAAATAATTTGTAATGGTTTTGCGCGGTTATAATGGCGAAATTTTGGCACTCTTTTGTTTTGAGTTTGTGTGCAAATCAAGTCCATATTTTGAAAATAATTTATCGGGGTTTTACGCCGTAATAATGGCCAATTTTAGAAACCAATTTTGTGTTTAGTTTGTGAAATATTTTTGTGTGGTTCGGTCGTCCTAATTGCCAGATTTTGTAAATACTCTAACGATTCTTTCTCGAATTAGATCAAAGAGTTTGTTTCAACAACCAAAAAAAAAAAAACAAAAAAAATTTGTGTCCGTCTTTGTGTTGTCGTAATGTCTGATTTTGGAGTCACCTTTAGGATAAGAAAAATAGTTTGTTTCATAATCTGTTCTTAAGTTCCGTTTCGAATCTCCGGTTGAGTCTTAATTTTAAAAAAATGTGTTTATTTCAGGGTCCCACTTTATTTGTTTTGTTTAAGGTCAAGTGAGGGTGCATACGATGAATTGCAATTAGCTAAGTTGTATTTTGCGTTGATCCTGGTAGAATAATTTGAATCCGCTAAAAGGTCGAGTCTCATTATTTTCACCGTCCAGTGTACCCGCCCATTATCATCAGTCTGCTTATGTCTTTTGATTCGTGGGTCGCGTTAAATATTATTTTGAGTCTGTCTGTTGAAATCATGTTTGTTGAATCAGAAAGGATTTTTTGAAAAAAATCAAACAAATGAAAGAAAATTGGAAAAAAAAAAAAGAAGCTTGTCTATTGAGTCGGTCTAGTGTCGTAGTTTAAATTTGTCTATTACTTTGATATAAAAAATAAAAAATAAAAAATAAAAATCCAAGCTCGCCTTTGTTTGGGATTACATGTCATTTGTGATTTTGTTCTAATTTTGATCAAGGCGCATAAGTAGTCTTTCGGGGATACGATTGGTACACTCGGCTTACGCCGTTAACCGTTTCGGGATGACGCATAACAACCTTAGGCTGCAATTTGTGATTCTTTTTGTGCTAACCTGATTTGTTTCAGTAGTTTGGAGTTGGAGATTTGGTACGGAATCCTGGCATCGACCCATCCGTACAGAACTAAATCAAAGGGACCTGTGACTTCACCCCTAGCCATGCCATCTGATGGAGTGAGGTCCGAGACCGGTGCCTAGGAACTCTTGGCACTGGAAAATGAGAGATTGACTGGGGAGGTTAATACTTTGAAACAACTCGTGGCCGACATGCATCACGCACTGACCACAGGACGGGCACCTCCTCCTATTCCAACCAACCTAGATGGGGTTGTGCCGACAGCGGTACAACGAGCACCGGGCACATCTATAGCAGTTGAGGATCCCACTTATCCTACTGGTCTTGCCCCTGTCCATGGCGTACCAAATGAAAATGAAGTGCGTCCTCATGCACCACCTCCGCCAGAAGGACAGTATGGCCCATCTCTCCCATAGGTTCCAACTTTTCGGGGCCCAGCTAGGCCTGCTATGGCCAGGTCCAACAGCGAACCGCATCTCCAGGCTGGGGATCATCATTATGATCAGCACCATGAACCCAATTTTCGACACAGTGACTCATATGATCAGGGGTTCCATCGCGAGTCTCAAGTTGAGGTTGATCGATCAGGAAAGCTTGATGAGAGCGAGGTTCTGAGAAAGGTGAAGGGCCTAGAACAAGCAGTAAGGATCATTCAGGGCTATGGAGATCATACCAACATTTCTTTCAAGGATCTTTGCCCCTACCCCGAATTGCAATTGCCAGAGGGATTCACAGTACCAAAGTTTGATCTATACACTGGGCAAAGAGATCCAAGAGTTCATATGAAGACCTACTGCAACAAAATGAGAGGGATCAAGAAAGACAAACTGTTGATAGCATACTTTTCCGAAAGCTTGGGGGGTGCAGCTGCCGAATGGTTCATGAGGCAGGATATAACTAAATGGTTGGCATTTGATGACATGGAGCAGGCATTCTATGACCAGTACAAGTACCACATAGAAGTTTTGCCAGATCGATCCTCTCTGGATGCGATAAAAAAGAAGCCGAGTGAAAGCTTCAGGAAATATGCCCTCAGATGCCGTGAACAGGCCGCTCGGGTGAGCCCTGCAATCTCCGATGATGACATGGTTCGTTTATTCATCGAAGCTCAAGATGAGGAGTTTTATGGTGCATTGATCCCTGACTGGGGAAAGCCGTTTAACGAGGTTGTCAAAATAGGCGAAATGATTGAGAGAGGAGTTAAAACTGGTAAGATTGTGAGCCAGACAGCATTAAGGGGAACCACTCAAGTGGTACAGGCCCAGTCAAGTGCTTTGGGGAAGAAGAATCGAGATGATGTGGCCATGGTAGGTTCGGGTTCACAGAAAGGGAGCGAGAAAAGATACTATCAAACCCACTCATACCAAGCTCCACAAATACGTCCTCCACAACCCTACCACCCTCCACAAAATCCACAATACTCCACTCTTCCACTATAATACTCAGTCCATCTAGCACATCCATATGCTCCAGCACCTTTCTATCCGCAATGGCGTGCTCCTACCCCGCAACCCACATATCCCACTCACCAGGCTCCACGTAATCATTTTCAAGCTCCATCAAATCTTTCTTACCGGCCAGAGGGGCCTCCTCTTTTCCGCCCAAGTGCTTATCATCAGAAGCTGCGTAAGGAAGAAAGGAACAGGTTCACGCCAATTGGAGAATCTTACTCCAGCCTTTTCCAAAAGCTTAAGAACTTGAATATGCTGAAGCCAATTGCTGGAAATGTCCTCCCAATGGCGAAGGTGGACCATACTCGTCAATGTGCTTACCACTCAGACATGCCAGGGCACGACACAGATGATTGCCGTAGTCTCAAGAAGGCGATCCAAGCTCTGATAGATAATGGTCAGATCCAAGTCGAGGGCTCAGATGCGCCAGATGTCAACCAGAACTCATTGCCCGTCCATGATGATGTGTATATGGTGGGAATAGTATGTGGAGAAGATTTGAGAGCTGAATCTGCAATGCCGATAGTACCTGTTGGTGATGTGTCAATTCGGGCTAACCAAATGCTTGTGACAGTGAACTGTGTTCCTGAAATCGAGTTTGAGGTAGCAGACAGAGTGAGAGGTGGTGAAATGAAGAAGACGAACATGTCTCTTGAGAAGCCAATTCCATATCTTATCGGGTCATTCATCAATCCCGAAGAAGTGAAGTCTACCCTGATGGAAGTTGGACAAAATGAGGAAAAGCAGAAGATGTTGCCAGATTCAGGGAATTTCTGTGGTATCAGCATGGAACATTTTGGTGAAAGGCTCAACAACGCTTAACACAGGAAAACTAGCCCTGACTTGCAATTGAGTGGCTGTGAAATATTGTAGCTTGTTTTGCTAATCTTACTATGTACTTGGTTGTCTAAGGGTTGTAATCCAAGTGCATTATTTTTCTTGTCTTGATGTTCAAACCCTTCTATCTTTAATTCAATGAAAAGCGGGATCCTTTTCTCGTCTCAACATTATGTCTCTTATTTTTCTTCTTGATCTTGTTTCTTAGTTTTTTGTTTTGTGTTTTGTCGACCTTATAACATGACATGTGTGCGGAATTTACGTCTTGATCTAAACACACGCTCTGGCATTGTGAGCTATTTGAGTAGTAAAAAAGAAGGAGTGGGATAAGTTGGGAATTAATCTGTAGTCATCCGATAAGGGAGATCGGTGAGAAGTTCAAAAATCGTGCACAGTCGCTGCGACCGAATTTGAAATACTATGTTTTGAGAACCATCGTTGGAATAGAGGTCGAGGACACGCGTGGATCAATCCAGGTCAATTGATTGAACCATTATTTGTGCGAGGCATTCTCGGGTCGGGATGACGAACGACTTTCGTTTCTTCTACCCAAACACTATATCCTTTTGTCAGTCCTTTTAGCCTTGTTTTGGTTTTTTCTTTGGCCTACCCTCCCTTGGAATCAATTTGACGTGATTAAAGAAAAAAAAAAGAGAAAAAAAAGGAAAAAGAGAAAAGAGGAAACAAAAAACAAAAAAAATTTACCTCAGTGGTAGAGCTACGTCTGACCTGATTCCTCTCAAAAGGATACGTAGGCAACCATTCTGGTGCGGTCATAATAGGAAAAACTTCATTTTTTTCCCCTATTCCATATTGACGCAAAACTTGCCTCCAAGTTTGCGGCCAATGTCAAAAGAAATTCAAATCCCCAATGTATGCTAAACTGGGGTAGAAGTTTGTTTTTATTTTATTTTTAAAAATAAAATAAAATAAAAAAAATAAAATAAAAACAAACTTCTATATTTTTGTACCATCTATTCATATGTTTCATGAGATATCGGTCTCGAAACCGAGGAAGAAACTCAAAGCACCCCAGTTTATCCTAAACTGGGGCAGAAGTTTAAGTTTATTTTTTTAAAAAAAATGAGAAAGTCAATTCCTTTTGCTTTCTTTGTGTTCATCACGGGGAAAAGTCTCAATATCCCCTATATTTGCATATCAGAAAATTCAAAATATAATTCCTCAGTTTTTCAATAAATTGGGCCTCAGTTGGTTATTACTTTAAAAGAAATGATTCCAAGGGTTGTAATATTTTACCAAGTCATTTCATGAGACGCTTTCATACCGCTCTTCAAAACAAAACAAAAAAAGAAAAGAAAAATCAAAGAAAAGAAAGAAAAGAAAGAAAAAAAAAATCCCCAATTTGCCTAAACAGGGGAAATAAGTTTGTTTCATTTTCAAAGGTGGTGATTTCATATTTTGTGATATTCATCTGATCGTCTCATGAGATGTTTCTGAGCTTTTATATTGAACCCCTTTCTTCATAGCCTAACCAAATCCAATATTATAGTTCAAATAAAGACCCTTCTGACCGATCATTGAGAATGTCAAGCCGAGTAAGGTATCAAGGGATAAGTTCCACGCTGTGAAGTCGCATTCTTATAAGCCGAAAATCGCCTTTTAGAGCTGGGAGCACCAAGGTCATTAAAGGAGAAATTCTCTGAGGAATAAAGATAAAGGCCGAAAATTGAAGAAAAGAAAGACGGGGTTGAACATCAAGGAAAGATCAAAGGTTGATTGGGAAAGAGCGAAAAATGAAAAAAAAAAAAAGGGAAAAGAAAAAAAAATGAAGGCTTGTCGGTGAAAACCTGAAAAGGCGCTGCAAGGCAATAGTGAGTTAAAAGAACAAAGAGAGAGGCTAGTTAGTGAAAACCCCGAGAGGCACTATTAGTCGAATGAGGGTCGTTAGATTTGCCATCAAACAAGATTTGAAGAATGGGAGCAAAATCAGGGATAGATCATGTGAACGGATGAAGAGTTGATTCCAAAATGCATGTCATGTTTAATAAGGTCGTTATTTCACCTCCGGATAAGTTCTTCTTTTTTTGGAGACATCTTTCATTCAATGTCTCCTCTTGAAATTCTTTCATTTTATTTTCTTCTCATTTCTTTCCGAGCAATAGAAAGCTTCGCAAAGCTCGTTTACAAGTTTCATAGTCGTGCTAGAGCAAGTCAGGACCAACTTAGATAATTGGAGCCCTAATGTTTCACATCGGCACAAAGAATGTCATACTAAGGAGTGTACCATGAAGGAGATCATCAAAGGACATGCAGATTTCAAGATGCAGTTTCAAATCAAAGCCCGTCAAAGCGGTAATTTTATTCAGTTCAAAGCCCGTCAAAGCGGCATTTTCAGCATTCAAGTCAAAGCCTGCCCCAGCAGCAATTACAAGTTTTCAGCAGTCAAAGCCCGTCAAAGCGGCAATTTCAAAGCCCGCCCGAGCGGCAATTTCAATTGTCAGTTCAAAGCCCGTCAAAGTGGCATTTTCAGCATTCAAGTCAAAGCCTGCCCCAGCAGCAATTACAAGTTTTCAGCAGTCAAAGCCCATCAAAGCGGCAATTTCAATTTTCAAGTCAAGCCCGTCAAAGCGGCAATTTCAAAGCCCGCCCGAGCGGCAATTTCAATTTTCAAGTCAAAGTCCGTCAAATCGGCAAATTTCAACTTTCAAGTTAAAGCCCGCCCGAGCGGCCATTTCAAGTTTCAAAGATCCACTGGATTAGTTGGAGCTTCAGACCAGTTCATCAGCTTGTGGAGAATGAGGGAGTAGTTTAGAGAAGTCAAGGCACCCACCTGGAGAATGAGGGAGTAGTTTCTAGAAAGTCGAGGCACCCACCTGGAGAATGAGGGAGTAGTTTAGAGAAAGTCGAGGCACCCACCTGGAGAATGAGGGAGTAGTTTAGAGAAAGTCGAGGCACCCACCTGGAGAATGAGGGAGTAATTTAGAGAAAGTCGAGGCACCCACCTGGAGAATGAGGGAGTAATTTGGAAAGTCGAGGCACCCACCTGGAGAATGAGGGAGTAGTTTAGAGAAGTCGAGGCACCCACCTGGAGAATTAAGGAGTAGTTTAGAGAAAGTCGAGGCACCCACCTGGAGAATGAGGGAGTAATTTTGAAAGTCGAGGCACCCACCTGGAGAATAAGGGAGTAGTTTAGAGAAAGTCGAGGCACCCACCTGGAGAATGAGGGAGTAGTTTAGAGAAAGTCGAGGCACCCACCTGGAGAATGAGGGAGTAATTTAGAGAAAGTCGAGGCACCCACCTGGAGAATGAGGGAGTAATTTGGAAAGTCGAGGCACCCACCTGGAGAATGAGGGAGTAGTTTAGAGAAGTCGAGGCACCCACCTGGAGAATGAGGGAGTAGTTTAGAGAAGTCGAGGCACCCACCTGGAGAATTAGGGAGTAGTTTAGAGAAAGTCGAGGCACTCACCTGGAGAATGAGGGAGTAATTATGAAAGTCGAGGCACCCACCTGGAGAATTAGGGAGTAGTTTAGAGAAAGTCGAGGCACCCACCTGGAGAATGAGGGAGCAATTAAGAAAGTCGAGGCACCCACCTGGCGAATGAGGGAGTAGTTTAGAGAAAGTCGAGGTACCCACCTGGAGAATGAGGGAGTAGTTTAGAGAAAGTCGAGGCACCCACCTGGAGAATGAGGGAGTAGTTTAGAGAAAGTCGAGGCACCCACCTGGAGAATGAGGGAGTAGTTTGGAAAGTCACCCACATGAAGAACGAGGGTATCCGTTTCTGTAAAAAGGCAAGACCCATCAGAGTGATGGTTTTCAATTCAGCAAGAACAAGACCCATCAGAGATGGTTTTAATTTTCAGCAAAAACAAGGCCCATCAGACTGATGATTTTCAATTCAGCAAGAACAAGACCCATCAGAGAGATGGTTTTAATTTTCAGCATAAGCAAGACCTACCAGAGTGGTGGTTCCAATTTTATCCTTCAAGTCAAAGCCCGTCAAAGCGGCAATTTCAGCATTCCAGCCAAAGCCCGTCAAAGCGGCAGTTCTAATTTTCAAGCCAAAGCCCGTCAAAGCGGCACTTTCAGCGTTCAAGTCAAAGCCCGTCAAAGCGGCGGTTTCAAATTTCAAGTCCAAGCCCGCCCGAGTGGCAATTCAAGTTTTCAGCACTTTCAACATTCAAGTCAAAGCCCGTCAAAGCGGCAATTTCAACATCAAAGTCCGTCAAAGCGGCAATTTTAAATTTCAAGTCAAAGCCCGTCAGAGCGGTAATTTCAGACTTCAACTCAAAGCCCGCTCGAGCGGCAAATTCAAGTTATCAAAGACCACTTTGGTAGTGAGAGCTTCGGACCAGTTTATCAGCTTGGGAAGCATGAAGAAGTTAGCTTAGGAATTGTAATTTTACATTTCAAATGTTGTATTTTTATTTTTTCCTTTGTAAAGCAGTGACCACCAGCCAGCTAGCCAGCAACCAGCGACAGTGACCAGCAGCAACAACTCTAGGGTGTCAAAAGTGTCTTGTGCCAGTCCGGGTTAGTCTAGGAGCGTCGAGTCAATCTCAGTTAGTTCTGAAAGTGTCTAGAGTTAGTCTGTGTATGTCTAGAGAGTGCTTAGTGTTAGTCTAGAAGAGTCCAGTGTCTGTTTAAATGCGGTAGTCCCAGCTATAGCACGTGAGGAACTACACTAACCTAATTCCTTAGTCCGGGATATGTAGGTAGCTTTGTTCTTGGTTAGGACCAAAAAGTCAGGGTCACCATTTTGCAAGTGCTTTCGGCTAGAACCAGAAAAGCCAAAATTAGTTGTTGATTACTTCTTTGTCCGAAAACTCTTCATGTTCTCGAACAAAGAGGGGCAGCTGTAATCACCTAATTTTGGCACAAAATATTAAAATTACATAAAATTTGTGGTAATATTCATGTGATCTTTGTCTTATTATTTAGTCATTTTTAGTAACTAATTAGGAAGAAATGTTGAAAAGATTTTCAAAAAAAAAAATAAAAGAAAAAGAAGTGACATGGGATTGATGATGTCAATGTGATGATGTCAATGTGATGATGTCAAAGAGAGAGTCAAAGTAGTGGTACAAAGTACATGAATGATTGTACTTTTATCTACCTATTGACTCCACTCTTTTAAATTTGACAAGAAGGGAAGACTCTAACACACAAAAAGGGGAGAAAAATACACACCAACTACTCTCCCAAAAAACACAAAAAAAAGGATCTGAAATTTTAGAAAAACTACTACACACAAAAAACTACTCCAAAATTTATTAGCAAGAAAGAGTAAAAGAAAAGAGTTTTGAAGTTTCGTCTTGATTTTTTTAGTTTAATTGAGGATTAAAGGGGCTGTTTCAAGTCATTGTTGTTGCTGTTCCTGTTCTGTTTTGGTGGTGGCATTGTTGGGTCTTGTTAGGAATTACACATTACAGGTATTCCTCGATTATTCCTTTGAACCTTGTAGGAATATTCTCTGATGGTGTCATGCATGTTTCAGTCATGATTTTATATATTTTAGTCATGATTTAAACTTTGAAAAAATATGTGCAAAATAACCTTTTCTTTTCCGTTGGCAGTAGCATAGCTTTTCATTTGTCATGTGTGTATGAACGTTTTGTCTTACATTTTGCTTTCTGCTGTGTTGATAACAAACAAAATGAAAAGAGCAAGTCTTTCATTATTTGGGTTGTAACCAAGTGCTGGGCCTCACTACTTTCTTTACAAATGAAATAATTATAATTTTGGGCTGATTTCAAGGTTGTTTCTGAAGTGAAAATAAAATATATATGATGAGGCAACCTGTAGTTAATTCTGAACTTATCTAGCAAATAGGCTAGGACATGAAAAATGCAAACTTTTAAACCAGACCCAACGTGCAAACTGGCTGCTAATTTAATAAACAAGATTTTCCAATCAATTCTAGTCTTAAGTTGATTTTAAGTAATTCTATGATTTCGAATTAAAGAAAATAGGCCATTTCGTTTGATAAAGATACAAAAGGGAACTATTTGCTTCATTCTTTATAAAAGTAGTTTTTTTTCCCTTCATGCAGCAGTATGGAATGTCTAAATTAATAAATAATTGTGTATATATCACATCTTTTTCCTTTCATAACAAAGCGCTAATCCTTTTTAAGCAAGTCAGGAAGTGGAACAAATATTGTAAACTTAACTTAACTAGATAGTTGGTTGTTCACTTCGAAGTTCATCAATAAATTAAAGTGTGACAAATTAAAGGCAAAATATAACAAACAAATTCAAAGAGTCAAAAATGCGTCAATAAAGCAACTGTGCTTGGCACAGGACTCGGGGGTGCCTAACACCTTCCCGCGAGTCAACCGAGATCCTTACTCGGAACTCTGACGCAAACCACTAAACGAGTCATAGGTGTTATAGGTACACCACTTTGGTGACTTGGCACACCTTTAACTTGTCAAGTGGCGACTCCGAAGTCACAGACCTTTTAAACTATTAAGTTTTTTCTTTTAAGTTAAAAAAGGGTCGTGACATACCCTTTATCCAATAATACATGTTTGAAAAAGTCTAATACAGTACTTAAGAGATAAAGAAAATTAACGAGATATAATAGGTAACTTAGTGAAAATAATCTTTTTAAGTACTCTCTCTGTTCAAAAAATGATGGTATGTTTCGGATTTCGAAAGGCAAATGAGTTCATTTTGATCGTGAATTTGAACATATAATCTTTAAGTTTTTTGGAACGATATTTATATATTTGGATACTGCATAAATAGTACTATAAGTCACAATAATTAATTCAAAATATTTAAAAGACGTAAAAATATTACGGTCAAAGATAAACTCGTTTGACTCTCGAAATTCAAAACATGTCAACTATTGTGGAACGGATGGAGTATTTATTTTGGACCGGATGGATTAAAAAAATAAATAAGGGAGATAACTAAAGGTACTTGAATTGTGAAGTACACTGAAAGTCTGAAACTGTCACAAAGGATATGTTGGTAGTCCAGTGACATTAAGTTGAGATGTCTCCTATACCAATAATAGATCCCCATAGTGTTGATGGAAATATGACGACAAAAGTATAACTTGATTATCATTAGAACTTAGAGCTGTTGAAAAGGGCTCAGTCCAGGCCTCAGGGAGCCATGAAATTTGACAGGTTCGGACGCGATACCGTCATTTGAAAGGGCTTGAAAAATTCTAGCACAACACGATCCTTAGAGTGCTCGGGCTAAGCGCGGCTAGGATGGACTATCCCTTTTAATTTCTTGTTTAAAATCTATGTTTGTTTTTCAATAAAATGCAAAGACATAAATGCAAATTGATCGACCCTTTAGGAGTAACATTTAGCTAATTTACAAATAATGGAAAATAAGAATGTAGTAATATTCCTTCCTAGATAATGCATTGGGTAAAAAATGACTTGCATACGTGGCACCTCGAGCGCATGATTCGAAACAAGTCATCCGAAGTACTTGCTGGTTTGGACACGGGGTAAACAGCATGGCCCCCCGAGGTTAGACCCCGAGGTCTGAGTTCTTGACCAACTTCGAGGAGGAATGACTTCGGTGAATCAACAGGCTCGTACACCCGAGGCAGAAAGTCATAGCCTCGGCGAGTCATCCTTATCTTAGCGGAGTGGATGTCCCACGATCTTTGAACACTAACTTAGCTTTCAATGGGGTAAAATATGGGCAAAGCCACGATCAAAGTAGGGGAAAGTGGCCATGATTTTCTCTATTATGATGATCTATAAATAGCAATTCAATTTACATTGTAACACTACTAAAAAAAACCGGGATCTCCGACCACCATCAGGCGACCGAAAATCGGTCTCCACAGCTGTGCGACCGATTTTTCGGTCGCACAGACAACGAAAAAAAGTGGCGACCGACAATCGGTCGCATAGCGGTCTTTGAAAATTTTCACTTTTTTAGTCAAAGCTACAGGCGACCGACGTCGCCTATCGGTCGCCTAACTGTGACTAAAAACGGGGCAGAACCCCTTTCTCCCCCATTTCAACATACCCATTTTACTTCCAATCCCTAAAAACCGAACCCCCCCTCCACCCCATAACCAACAATCCACCATTACATACCCCATATAACTTTAAATTACTACTCTATAAACTCCAACATAACATCTAACACAATCTACACCTACTAATTCAAGGTAAATTTCATATTTTAGTAATTTTTGTTATTTTTTTAAAAACTCATATAATGACTTTTTAATTCACTTTTTTTGTAGTTATTGGGTGGATAGCACATTGGTAACTCATAGTTACATGCGATTGGATCCCATACAAAGTTGAGGTAATTTTTTTTTTTGGTTTAATAATCCGAATTTAATTATATATATATTTTTAAATAATGGAGAGCCTATATATGTTGTTTACATGTTAGTTGTTAGTTATAATTGGTTTATTCTATATAATGTGATGTCGAGTAAGTTGTTTTGGGTTGATGAACTTTAAATATAGGGTTGTGATGTTTGGGATTAATTATGGTAATTGGGATTAATTATGCCTAAATGGGATAAATTGTATGCGTTTTGTATTGCATTGCTAATAGTAATTAATATGGAATTCAAACGGACCACCGGATATAAAAAAAATGCTAGGATTATTAAAAATCGTTCCTATTAGATTGTTCTCAAATTTTCATTTTTTGCGTAGATATGGACTTTAATGCACGTCGTTTGTGGATGGACAATCGACTTTTCCCCGGTCCGCGGGGGATAAGGCCTGAATTTGAAGAGGGTCTTAAGGAATTTGTTGCTTTAGCAAAAACAACCGAACCTTTTATAAGGCGTGGTACAATTAAGTGCCCCTGCATAAAGTGCAAATGCTGCACCCTCCAAGATATAACGACCGTACAACTGCATATGTTAGATAGGGGGTTTATGCCAAATTACTATATTTGGCGTTATCATGGAGAGCCGTGGGATTTGCAGGGGCACATTCAAATGCTTCAAAATATTCATGGCACTAGTAGTTCTCCGGTTTTGGAACCAGACCGTAATGATTATAAAATGGATGATATGGTTCGTGATGCTTTTGATTATATTACAAGGATGATGCAGAGCTCGTGCAATGTAGATTTTGTGAGGAGCCTCGATACAAGCCCGAGAAAAATAAAAAAAAGAAGCCGAAACCTGTTAAGTGGATGCATTACTTGCCGCTTATACCTAGGTTAAAGAGGTTGTATGCTTCGATGAGTTCTGCTCCTCACATGAGGTGGCATCATGAGCGGACCAGGCAGGCGGGTATTCTATCACACCCCTCAGATGGTGAGGCATGGAAACACTTTGATCAAGTGTATCCGGCATTTGCTAGCGAGCCGAGGAATGTAAGGTTGGGGCTGTGTTCCGATGGCTCCACCCCTTTTGATGTCTCGTCTACGCCATATTCTTGTTGGCCCGTATTTGTCACACCATACAACCTGCCCCCCGGAATGTGCATGACCAGTCCATATCTTTTTTTGAATTTTGTAATACCTGGTCCACATAACCCGAAAACTCGTATTGATGTTTATTTGCAGCCTTTGATTGATGAATTGCAGACACTTTGGCATGAAGGAGTGGAAACCTATGATGTATCAATGAAACATAATTTCCAAATGCATGCTTCTTTGATGTGGACTATAAATAACTTTCCAGCTTATGGGATGCTGTCTGGCTGGTCCACTGCAGGGAAGCTAGCGTGCCCATACTGTATGGAAGATACAAAGGCCTTCACATTGAAAAATGGAGGTAAAGTGACATGGTTTGACTGTTGCCGTAGATTCTTGCCAATGGACCACCCTTTTAGGAATAATACAAATGCATTCAGGAAGAAATAGGTTGATTATGAGGAGCCTCCTCGCAGGTTAACAGGGATAGAGATATGGAACAGGGTTAAGGACCTTCCTACGGTAACTGAAAACTTGCAAACTAAAACACCTGGTTTTGGGGTCGAACATAATTGGACCAAGAAGATCATTTTTTGGGAGTTGCCTTATTGGAAGGATAACCTTCTGCGCCATAGTCTCGATCCAATGCATATTGAGAAGAACTTCTTCGAGGCAGTCCTTAATACTGTGATGGATGTCAAGGGTAAGACAAAGGACAACTGGAAGGCACGGTCTGACATACAGGAACTTTGCAGGCGACCCGCGCTACATGCGGTCCAGGATGGCAACAACATTTTACTTCCAAAGGCGTGCTATACATTCGACGAAGATGAGAGAAGAATGATTTGCGAGTGGGTGAGTAACTTGAGGATGCTTGATGGATATGCATCTAACTTAGAAAGGTGTGTTGATATGACCGGCGGAAAACTTCATCACATGAAGAGCCACGACTGTCACATTTTCATAGAAAACTTGATCTCAATTGCATTCAATGGGTTGCCAGATAAATTTTTGAAACCAATAACTGAGACAAGCCTATTTTTTAAAGAGCTTTGCAGCAAGACTTTGAAGGAAGAGAGTTTGAACTTGTTGGAACAGAACTTTCCTGTTGTGTTGTCTAAGCTGTCAAAGATCTTTCCACCCGGCTTCTTTAATGTGATGGAGCATCTACCGGTTCACCTCGCTGAAGAGGCTCGGCTAGGAGGCCCGGTGCACTGCAGATGGATGTACCCTTTCGAGAGGTAAGCTTCCATATCTTATTCAATTACTTTATATTTTACGCAACATAATTCTACTAACAGATTACTTTTTGTAGAATTATTGGTAAGTGTGAGCGGGATGTGAAAAACAACGGCCAAATCGAGGGGTCGATATGCGAGGCATATTTGTCCAGAGAAACTTCACATTTTTACTCACACTACTTCGACAAGGATGTTCCATGTATGATCCGCATTCGCCTTATTACATTGGTGAGCCTGGAGCTAATATAGAAGGCAGGATGATTATTTATCCCGAGGCGGATAAAGGGTAAGCTACCTAATTTATTAAGTTCTTATCTATTAAATAATTACTTGTATTAGCAATAATTGTTATAACTCTTGTTAATTTTTTTTGTAGCTTTTGCCCAAGCGATGAGTCCACTAAGATACTGACTGCGTGTATGAGAGCGCACTGGAACCAGCCTTGGCGAAACTGGAGCGATGTGCCCCAGCAAGTAAAGAAGAAGATATTGGTAGATTTTGAGGTGATACATATGCATTTGGTTTAAAACTAATTGCAGTTTTTAAACCATGAATATATCTAACAAAAATATTTTGATATACTTTCAGGGACAATGTATCTGGCATCAGGGTCTGGATTTTAACATTCGTAACATCTTCCCCAAGAAATGTGTTGCGTTATTCAAGGGGACTTATTACAATGCGCGGCGTAAAGGTACGAGGCCCCGCTTCCTCGATGCTGCTCAGTGGGCGGATCTGGAAGAATATTGGCAGTCGCCCGAGTTCGAGGCGAAGAGCGAACAAGGCAAGGCTGCGCGAGCGTCGGAAAAGGGTGGATCGCTCCATACCGGTGGCTCAATTAGCGCGGCTACACATAAGATGCGCTTGGTACAGTTGTTTAATTGATTGATTATTTACTTGAACAGTTGACTTTTTGTCTAACATATTATGATTTTTAAAATGTAGGAAAAGAAAGAAAAGCGCACTATTCCCGTGCTCGAGCTGCACAAGATCAGGCATACAAAGGGTGCCAAGAAGGGCGGTGGAGAGTGGGTCGAGCCTCGCGCAAAAGAAGTTTGGGTAAGTTTGAAAAATTCGATCTTTAGTCGCTCCAATCCTTCAACGTTTAGTCTTTCTATTAACATCATTAATATATTTATGTTATTCAGGAAAAGGCTACAAAGGCTGTGGAAGAGTGGATATCGACTCAAGCATCGGACACCGGAAGCAGCACCCAGGCTCCCTTGACGTTCGAGAAAGGAAAGGAAATATGGGTCGAAACTATTGGAGGGGTTAAGAAGGGGTCTGCTTATGGTCTTGGATCACTATATGCTTCGGATAAGCATAATGCTCGCTTTTTGGGCACTTCAGTTACTTCTTCTCCGTCGAGCTCTGTTGATCTTGCTTAAATGGCTCAAATGAGAGAGCAGATTGCACAGCTGTCGAGAGTAAATCAAGAAACGCAAGACTTTATCAAAAAGCTCCTTGCCAAAAAAGAGAAGAAGAAAGCGAGAAGAAAGCATAAGAGCAAGCATCGACGCAACTCCTCTTCCTCTTCCGAGTCCGGGTCTAGCTCTGCCTCGACCGAGTAGTCTTCTGTGATTGTGGATAACTGCCTGTGAAGATTTATGTTAACAATTTCAAGACATAATTAACTAATGTTGTTGGATGTTTTTGAATTGTTAGGTTTTGTTGCGTTGTGTTTGAATTAGTGTTTTTATTATTTTCGAATGCATTTTTCTGTTGAAAACAGGTTTTTGCTGTTGCTACTGCCTGAAAACAGGTTTTTTATTGCAGGTTTTTTCCAGTTTGGCGACCGACTTTCAGTCGCCAAGTCAGTGGCAAATATTGACCAAGTAGGCGACCGATAGTCGGTCGCATAGCTTATGCGACCGACTTTCGATCGCCTACATGGTCACAGTTAATTCCAATAACTGTGATCAAGTAGGCGACCGAATGTCGGTCGCATAAGCTATGCGACTGACTATCGGTCGCCTACTTGGTCAATATTTCTATCCTACTATGCGACTGAATGTCGGTCGCATGGTGGTCGAAGTGTCGACCAATTTTCGGTCGCAGGGCTTTTTGTCACCATTAATTCTCCGACCACCCATATGGGTTGCCAATAGGTCGACTGGGCGACCATTAGGCGACCGATCGGGCGGTCGGAGATCCCGATTTTTTTAGTAGTGTAAATATTCAGAAATACTTACTGAAACTCTGTTAAATTGTCTCAAAGGCATTTATTGCAATCTTTATTCCCTTATTCTTATTTATTCAATTGTCTTGCTTAATCTATCGTTCTTACACAACTTTGATACATTGCATTGCTTGGAAACCTTTATAAATTTTATTTATTGTCCTAATACGATTTAGGCCAATACATGTAACTTCTATTAATACACCGGAAAAGGGTCAAATATACCTTTAAATTATGACAACTTTAGATTTGTACTTTGCTATATAAAATTTGATATATTAATTTATATGCCAATATAACTTTAGAGTTTAAAATATGCGAAATTGAATAGTTATTTCCGTCATTACACGTTACGCCCAACCATGCCCTTCCCATTAAGAAGATGGCTCGAGTATGCCCTTGACGAAGGGCGTTTAATTGAATTTAGTATATTTTTATAGAATAACCAATGATGAGATTTTATGACCATTTTGAAACAAGGAGTAGTAGCAATCTGCTAGTTGGTCGCTGTTTATGCATATTTGGAAAATGAAGTTCTGGTAACAGAGAAGGTTCATTTCACATTTTTTTAAACAATAATGTTTGTTTTCACTTATTAGTTTTTTGTTGAGCTCAACACACCAATAATTGGTGTGCTTGTATAGATCAACACAATAATGTTGCTATGCAAAAAGTAATACCCTACTTTGTCAAGCTAAAACCCAGCAATAGTGTAGTACATTTTATATTCTATCAAAAATCAATCCAACTACAAATGAGCAATGATTAGTACTATTGGCAGATGCAGGAATAACGAGAAGAAAGAGGAAGAAGAACGGGGAAAGGAGAATAAGGAGTTTTCTAATAGACGTAAGTAGGCTAAATATAAAGTGTTTAGTTAGCAAGGTTGAAATTTTAATAGGTCTCCTTCCGGAGGACACCAACCATATATAAATTCCACGCATCAAAAAGCTCAAAATTACTTGGAAAAAATCACTATGGTTATTAATGAAAACTTAAAGAGAAAGGAGAAAAGGAAGACAATAAACGTGACAGATGCCAAAACATTTAACATGTGATATTTATCTTAACTACTTGTCTACTTTGTAATATTAAAGTAAAAGATAAAGATCTTGATTCATTTCCGAACGTGATGGTGTCAGAAATTGAAATAAAAAGTAATGATAATTTGTAGTAATTCTTATGAATATTCCTTAAATTACTTATGTAGAAGTTTTTCAACTCTTTTTTCTTTTGTAAGATCAAAGTGTAAAATCCATATTTAGAGAAGGCCCGCTAATTCTCATCTCCTCCAATACCGATCAACAAAAAGAGAGAGAAAAAAATTATCATAATTAAGAAGTGTGGGTTAATTCACAATTACTTGGAAAGTCATGATCAATTAGAGGTTGTGTTCATGACTAGCCTACTATTACTTCAACTCTCTTAATCCCTGGTGTCTCTCTCAATATTATTAATTATAAGCATTAATCAAGAAACTGTCGATAGTGACTTTTCGAGAAAAAGAATCTCCACTAGATTCTTTGAAAAGAATCTCCACTTGAGAAAGAAGCTGAAAGCTCACCTGATATTTCAAAGTGCCACTATAGATTCTTTGAATGTTCGACTTGGAGTGTATTTGTTGGGGATTCCTGTGAAGGAACATTTTAATGGAAATATTACTGCTAGCTTTAGCTTTAAAGCTAGTAGTACAAATTCATGCCGATGACACAAAAGAAATAGACTTTAACGGTTCAACTTCGTGGCAGGAAATGAATTCTGCCATTCAACTGTAGTGCAAATATACTAGTTAGTCAATATAGTTAACGGAGTGTGCCCTAAATTTCGTATTTAAATAAAACAATTAAATTTATAATTTGTAGGCCGTAAACAACTGTTTATATCAAGATTTTTGACTTAATAGACGTGAATCTAGGTGTGATTTGATAAATTAATCAATAGTTGATCACTGACTGACTATGAATAAGCAATAGGTAAATGACAATAGTAATACAGTAATAACATAATAAAAGCAACGGTAAGAAGAATCTCAATGAATTCGTTCATGTAGGATAACATTGTTATATTTGTTAAAAATGAATAGGGGATAGAAATAAAGAGGAGGGGAGTATTCATATGCAAAGTGTAACAAATGAACCTGCTAATATGGAGGGTACAATGCAGACTATGGACATCAGCAAAGATAAAGTGCTTAGAAAGAGTGTGAGAACTAAACAACCAAACAAACGGTTATCTGGATATGTGTGGGAACATCATGGCTGACGTGGATTAGGAAATGGATGCACTAGTTTAGGAGAAATGGTTAATATAAATGTTCAGGAAATATGTTAACTGTTTCTTAGGCTTAGTTGTTGCTATTTAGCACTCTCTTTCTCATCTCATATCCTGCTTCTAATTTCCCATCTCCTTCTTAAGTTCCTTTGTTCCTGTTGCAATTGTCTTTCAATTTCTTTGTAATTCCTATATCAATATTAATAGACAAAAGTTTCTTAGTATTTAGTTCTACTGTTGTGTTGCATTATTTGTTACATTACCCCCATCCTCAATAGAAACCTTGTCCTCAAGGTTCAAATCATCAGCGGAAGGTAGTGAGGAAGAATCAACCAACTGCAGAGGAGTAATCTGCTGCCCCGGAGTGCCAACACATTTCTTTAGCATCGCTATATGAAACACAGGATGAATTCTAGCTGCATCTGGAAGTTCGAGCTTGTATGCAACCTCGCCAATTCTTTTCAACACCTTAAAGGGACCAAAGAATTTCCTAGCAAACTTGTGATGCTTTTGGAGACGAACTGAGTGTTGCTGATAAGGCCTTAATTTGACATATGCCCAATCCCCAACGTCAAGATGTACATCGAAACGTTTCCTATCAGCCAAGAGCTTCATTCTCTGTTGTGCCTTAGCCAAATTAGCTTTCAAAACAGTGAGGACTTCATCCCTTTGAATCATATATTGGTTGACCAAGTCACTTGAGCTGCTGCCTAAAATATATCGAGCAACAGAAGGAGGTTCTCTTCCATACAATGCCTGAAACGGGGTCATTCCTGCTGAAGATTGGAAGGCTGTCTTATACCAATATTCGGCCCAAGGTAGCATGGTAACCCAACCAGTGGGTTTATCCGCTACAAAACACCTTAAATATTGTTCAACACACTTGTTCAAAGCTTCGGATTGGCCATCGGTTTGAGGATGATAAGCCGTGCTCATGGCCAGAGTAGTTCCTTGTAACCTGTTAATCTCCTGCCAAAAAGAATGAAGAAACCGGGGGTCACGATCTGTAACAATAACCTTGGGTGGGCCATGGAGTCGGATAATTCCTGATATGAAAGCAATAGCAACTGTCTGTGCCGAAAATGTGGAAGGAAGAGGAATGAAGTGCCCATATTTGGAGAGTCGATCAATTACAGTCATAATTGTAGCCTTCCCATTTGAAGTGGGCAAGCAAGTAATAAAATCCATGGCGATTTCCTCGAACACCATGTCTGGAATAGGCAAGGGTTGAAGCAGTCCTGCCGGATGATGATAAACATCTTTCATTTGTTGACAAATCTGACAAGCTGCAACAAAAGCTTTTACATCTTTGCGCATATGTTTCCAGAAGAAATTAGAAGAGAGACGGTGAAAAGTTCTCTCCGCCCTCGCATGTCCCCCAATAGGTGTAGAGTGAAACTCCGTCAGTAAATGATGTCGGAGGTGAGAATCAGCTGGAACAACCAATCGCCCCTTGAAAAATAACAATCCCTCCCTAAAAATATAATCAGTAAATTCATTTGGACTGGATTGAATGCCTTGCTGCAACTTCAGTAATTCAGGACTGGAAAGATTAGCAGCCCGTAATTCATCTAACCAGGTATGAGTTCGAGCAGAGATAGCTAACAAAGATGACTGGTTTTCGGGAGGAACAGGAAGGCGCGAAAGCGCATCAGCCACCATATTTTGTTTTCCAGGTTTATAAGAAATGACAAAATCATATCCCACCAACTTACTCAGCCACTTCTGCTGCTCTGGAGTTTGGATCACTTGTGAAGTGAGGTTCTTGAGAGCCTGCTGATCTGTGAAGATAGTAAATCTGCGCCCCAACAAGTATTGGCGCCATTTGCTAACTGCTTGAATGATGGCATACATCTCACGATGATATGTAGAGGCGCGTTGCATTCTTGGGCAAAGTTTCTGGCTAAAATAGGCGATGGGATGCCCTTTTTTAGATAACACAGCGCCAATTCCAGTCCCACACGCATCAGCCCCTAATTGGAACTCCTCACTAAAGTTGGGCAGAGCCAAGACGGGGGTTGAACAAAGGAGAGTTTTCAGATCATCAAAAGCTTGTTGCGTTGTCCCATCCCAACGAAATGCATCTTTCCGCAGCAAATCTGTCAGCGGACTCGCCACCATAGCATATTGTCGTATAAATCGACGGTAATAACCAGCGAGGCCTAAAAAACTCCTCACCTCTTTAACATTTCGAGGTTGGGGCCATTGTTGGATGACTGTTATTTTAGCCGGATCAACAGCTAATCCTTGGTTGGAGATGACATGCCCTAGGTAATCCACTGTGGTTTTCCCAAATAAACATTTACTTTGCTTCGCCACCAATTTATGTTGCCGGAGTAAATCCAATACAGTGCGAAGATGAAGTAAGTGGAGATCCCAAGTTGCACTGTAGACAAGAATATCGTCAAAGAACACCAAAACAAATCGACGCAAATGGGGTCGGAAAACGTCATTCATAACTGCCTGAAAGGTAGAAGGTGCATTCGACAGACCAAACGGCATTACCAAAAACTCATAATGACCGTCATGAGTCCGAAATGCTGTCTTTTCAATGTCTTCTGGTCGTACCCGGATCTGGTGATATCCAGATAACAAGTCCAGCTTGGAGAAATAACGTGCTCCATAGAGTTCATCAAACAGCTCATCGATGGATGGAATTGGAAATCTATCCCTTATAGTAATGGCATTCAGGGCACGGTAGTCCATGCAAAAGCGCCATGTGCCATCTTTTTTGCGAACTAGTAAAACTGGAGATGAGAATGGGCTTATACTCGGGCGAATGACGCCATCACGAAGCATGTCAGCCACTAGTTGCTCTATAACTTGTTTTTGGAAATATGGATAACGGTAAGGCTTAACATTGATTGGACCAGAGTTTGGTTGCAAGTGAATGACATGGTCTTGTTGACGGGGTGGGGGAAGACCTTTGGGATTTTGGAACACATCAGTGTAGGCATCTAGTAGTGCGGCTAACTCTGGTGGATCTTCAGAAGTGGGTGTAGAATCCTCACGGACCATGACCAAACAATAATAAGAAGACATCCCATCAGTGCTTGAAATTCGGCGAAGACTTTGCAACTGAACTAGTTGGGCATCGCCTGGTGGCTGTCCCACCCATTTATAGCGGTTATCTTGAACAACAAACTCAAATGACCTTGTGGCATAATCTGTTACCACAGGTCCCAGAGAAGCTAACCAAGACACACCCAATACAACATCAGAGCCATGTAACGGAAGGACATAGAGGTCAACTAGCAGCTCACATCCTTGAATAGTTAGTGGAACTTCATGAATGACCCCTTCACAGCGCAAACGTTGTCCACTGCCCACCACTACTGAAAAATTAGCAGTTGCTGTAATGGGTAGATTAAGAAACTTCGCAACCCGAGTTTGCACAAAGTTGTGCGTACTCCCTCCATCTACAAGTACCTGTACTGGAGATCCCCTAATATGGCCTTTGAATCGCAGAGTTGTGGGAGAGTCTCCACCTGCCAGTGCATTATAAGAAATAGCTGAATGTGTTTGGACCTCCAAACACTGGAGCTCCTCAGCAAGGATATCATCAGTAACAAAGGAATCAGGTAAGGTAGGTTCTGTACACGAATCGTCAGAGATAAAAAGAAGTTGCGGCTGGTTCTTACATTTGTGGGAAGGAGAAAATTTCTCGTCACAATGAAAACATAAACCTTTTTCTCGACGTTGTTGGATTTCTGCAGTGGTAAGGCGTTTAATGGGTAGTTTGGTGGTGGAAGGAGAAGTTGGATAAGTGATAAGTGGTAAGGATGATGAAGTGGAATTTGGAGTAGGTAAAAGAGGTTGGGTTCTGATTAAGGCAGGTCTGTTGGATCCTCTTTCCAAAAGTAGTCGTGGCTCATTTACATGAGCCAAGTGCATAGCCTCCTCAAGAGTTTTGGGCTCATGTACAAGAACTGATGTTTTAATATCCAAACGAAGCCCCGAAATAAAAAAATTGAGCAAGAGAGAATCAGATATATCCTTTGTTTCATTTGAAGTAGATTCAAATCGGGCCTGGTATTCAACTACAGAGGACGTCTGACGGAGCTTGGCTAGGCGGCCTTCTGGTGACTCAAGAGTGTGTTTACGAAACCGGCGAAGTAGTTTCTCAACAAAGTGAGGCCAATCTACTAGTTGCTTATTACGAAACAACCAGCGATACCATTCAAGCGCGTCACCTTCCAGATAGAAAAAGGCCAAGGAAAGCTGGTGAGTTGGAAGGATGGAGTAGAATTCAAAATATCTTTCAGCTTGAAATACCCATGCTTCTGGGTTTGTGCCATTAAAGCGGCTAAGCTCTACCGGTGCTGGTTTATGACGAAGTGTAACGGAAGCTGTGGACGGAGATCTTTGCGAAAGGCAGATTTCAGAGGAACGACCACGAGATGTTTCAACAACAGGATTTTGAGAAGTCATGTTAGTGATAAAATCCTGAAAAAGCTTGTGTTGGCTTTCCACAGTAGAACAAAGATTAGCAACGGTGGAAGACAACTCAGAGAACTCCTTGGAAGATACCTGCGGAATTTCCGAAGCAAGCTTTTGGGAAAGGTCTGTATTTTTGATACGTGAGTCGGCCATGGAGTCCGAATCAATGAAAGCACCAATGTAACCAAAATGCAACACAATAGTAGAACTAAATACTAAGAAACTTTTGTCTATTAATATTGATATAGGAATTACAAAGAAATTGAAAGACAATTGCAACAGAAACAAAGGAACTTAAGAAGGAGATGGGAAATTAGAAGCAGGATATGAGATGAGAAAGAGAGTGCCAAATAGCAACAACTAAGCCTAAAGAAATGTGTTGGCACTCCGGGGCAGCAGATTACTCCTCTACAGTTGGTTGATTCTTCCTCACTACCTTCCGCTGATGATTTGAACCTTGAGGACAAGGTTCCTATTGAGGATGGGGGTAATGTAACAAATGAACCTGCTAATATGGAGGGTACAAGGCAGACTATGGACATCAGCAAAGATAAAGTGCTTAGAAAGAGTGTGAGAACTAAACAACCAAACAAACGGTTATCTGGATATGTGTGGGAACATCATGGCTGACGTGGATTAGGAAATGGATGCACTAGTTTAGGAGAAGTGGTTAATATAAATGTTCAGGAAATATGTTAACTGTTTCTTAGGCTTAGTTGTTGCTATTTGGCACTCTCTTTTTCATCTCATATCCTGCTTCTAATTTCCCATCTCCTTCTTAAGTTCCTTTGTTCCTGTTGCAATTGTCTTTCAATTTTTTTGTAATTCCTATATCAATATTAATAGACAAAAGTTTCTTAGTATTTAGTTCTACTGTTGTGTTGCATTTTGGTTACATTAAGAGTCCTATAATATAAGTGAACTTCCTATTCCCTACGTTTTTCAACCGCCTAAATATGCTGTTGGAATGTAATAGGGTTGACCCCGAGAATAGCGGGATCTGTTGAGCTAGATCCTTATCTGTTCGAGTGTATGTCTTGATCTATCCTGAGACATGAGCGTCTGTTCACTGATCTAGAGAGTCGATCTCATTTGATTGCAATCAGACTGTTTTTGTGTCATCTGAAGGGACATGGTCTCCATTTGTTACTTTGTTCGTACCACATATATGAACACTTGACAACGCCGTATCCGGTTCAATTTTTACCAATACAATTAACTTTGGAAAGAAACCTTTTACCTGTTTAATTTGAATTAACAGAACACTGCACAATGAACGGAAGCTAATTAATAATACTACGGAATACTAGTAAGTTTAAATTTTGTTATGCAATATTTAAATTGATTTTGAGATACACAAGTGGGGTGAGGCCAACACATGTTGCATTCGATGCATGTGAAGATGTGAAGAGTAATATAGAAGGAATCAGCAAAAATACGTCATACACAATAGCATTTTGATACGAGTACCTCTTTTGATATATCGTGCTGTGTCTTATAGCATTGAGCTTCGACTCTTAACACGACTAAGTAGCTGTTTGGACATAGAACCAATAAAAAAAGTGGCCTCAAACCAAAGACCACGCTAACATGGCCTTTGGTGCACTTCGCCCAAATAACTTGGTAAGTTAACATAAATATTCACTCATTAACAAATATTTACTTTTAGTTGTCCATAACCCTTTTTATCCAAAACTTAATACATAAATATATATCCGAAATATTTAATATATATATATATATATATATATATATATATATACACACACGAAATACATAATATTAATATATATCCCAAATATTTAAAATATATTTAAAAAGAAAAAATGGTTATAGAAATAAAAAAACAATAAAAGATGGACAAAACGGTTATTAGTCTTTCCCAACGGTTATGTGGTGTAATTTTCCTAAACAGTTTCGCTGACAATTTGCCATGACCTTTTTTGAACTAAAACCGACGACTCGGGGCAAAATGCACAAAAATCGCTTTTGTGTGTACCTTGCATTCTGGGCATATACATAAATATATATCCGAAATATTTAATATATATATATATATATTTATATATATATATATATATATATATATATACACGAAATACATAATATTAATATATATCCCAAATATTTAAAATATATTTAAAAAGAAAAAATGGTTATAGAAATAAAAAAACAATAAAAAATGGACAAAACAGTTATTAGTCTTTTGCAGAGGTTGGGTGCTTTGTCAATCTTTATATCATTGGAGTTGGAGTTGAAGTTCAAGTTAAGTTAACTTCAGTCCTTTTGGTCTGAAGTAAAAATCTTCTAGAGTCAAATATTATTATAGTGATATGGTTTGTCTTAAAATTTTATGGTTGTTATAGTAATATGTTAACATAAATATTTTTATTTTAAGTACTTTTTGTTTATAACGGCTAAATGAGATCTAAGCGTTAAATGCCAGTATATATTTCATTTAGCCGTTATAAAAAAAAGCACTCAAAATTATTTTTCTGTATTTTTTATATTATAAATAAAAATAAAATGCTTGTTAAATTTAAAATCTCAATAAATTTCATATTTCATTAATTAAAAAATAAAAAGACTAATATTGTACGAGCCCTAAATAAGTAACAATTGCTTGATCACTTATAGTTAACCAAGAAGAGATGGACATAATTGTTAGCCAGTTTAACTAAAAAAATAAAGAGTGAATGTACGAAAAGCAAATATTAGTAGCCTTTCCTCGTGGAGTTATGACCATATTTAATGGACACTATTTAAATATAATTTTCTTTTAAATATTTGTATTTGAAATTTATATATATATATATATATTTTTTTCTTACAAAATATTATTACACAATATTTGAGTACTGTTATAGAGAGATTATTTGATAAAGAATATGTACCGCTACAATGAGTGTCACTGCTATTGTAGATAGAATATTATTATAGAGATAAAATATAACATGAAAAATTGGTTTTGGAAAAAATTATACCATTATAGTGAAATTCATTATAACGAATTTCTGTTATAACATCAAATCAAAAGATTTGAATTTGTTTTGTAGTTAGAGCTCTACTTCACATTTTTCATATGAAACTTGATTTATTTTGACAATATGAGTTTTTAACTTCAACTTTAATGAATTGTAGGTGGATGGCTACACTTGCCACTAGTATATTCCCGCACATTCTCAATTTTTACAAAAGAAGACAAATTAGGAGTATTGTTATGCGATCTAACTCAATCAACAAGATTCACCAACTAAATTACACAACCGTTGCATCTTGGCCTCACGCTGCGCACGACACCTAAACAGTATTTTAGTAATATATATATATTGAGGTCCACTTAACAGCTATCACTTGATGACTTTGAAAAGATTCTCCCCATTTTTTTAAATTAAACACATGCCTATTGCTTGCATAGAACTCTGAAGAAACTCTTCGTTCAATAATTGCTTGCCTAATATATCTGGCGGAGAAATAGAGAGAAATTTCTATATAGATCTCTCTCTTTTCTTTCCTGACTTAATTTTTTATCCCAGTTTCAAAAATGGCCACTGATGAACCTGCTCCTACCCGCTGGTCATTTAAGGTATTTCCAGTAAGTCAATGCTCAATTTCTTGCTTCGCATTGTTTAATTTCTTTTGCATGTTTTGATAATTGTGCATTTGTTTGTTTGAGCTTTTTAATTGCTGAAATAATGTGGAATATGTAAACATTGGCATGCATTAGATTGTTGTTGTCCATTAATTTGAATTGCATGAACCGGAGTCTTGGAGCAATTGTTAAAGTAGTCAAGTTGTGGAAGCAACCATTGATCCTTGCATCACACCCCTTAGGCTGCCCTTTTTACTCACTAATGAACGCGGGATGCTTTGTCCACCGGGCTGCTCTTTTTATTAATTTGAACTGCATAGGTCTTGGTTTGATTTTCGCTCATTCCTAACATTTTGGTCTTCCGAGCAATTTGGGAGGAAGGCGATAGGAGGTCACAGTTGTAGTTGATACGAACTATATTAAGTTTAGAAAATTTGGTGGGAAGTTAAAAAGAATGGACCTGAATACTCAACTTCTTTTTATAAGCGAGAACCGGAATAATTAGTTAGACCTAATTGAAAGTGCTGAATGATTTTGTATGCCTAGATGTTGTTCTTGATGAAATGAATACATTTAAATTAGGGAGCATGAGTATTTATATAAGGCATTTGTTTTTCTTGTCCATATTAAGGACTTCAAGTTGTTCTATGATGTTAAGTTTGGGCGGAAGAAAGAGTCTGATGCAGAAGATGCGGCTGAAAATGGTCAAGCTTTATCTAATGGAAGTTCTTCGACTGTAACATCAAATGGAAATGGGCATGTAAAGAACACCTCAGATTTGTCCATCTACGAACAGTACAATCAGGTACTTTTCTAATAGTTCATAAGATAGTGGTCACGAAATCCTTCACTGGTGTATGGTTATCTATCAGACAAGCTTGACTGGTTATTCTTAATTTAGGTTCGTAATGGGAGCTTACCGCAGTCTAATGGAGTTTCATCTGCTGGAGCTGGTGAAAAACCGTATGATTCTCGAAAAAATGACGTTAAATATTTTGTGTTTTGTTGCTGGTGTTTGAAACCGCACAATTATGTTCAATTAAAAATTATTTACACTATGCATGCTCTACTACTGAAATAATTGCATTGTAATAGATATTCAACATACTCATTGCTTAAGATAAGACAACTATTAACTACTGGAACATCATTTGCATTCCTGGATTCACTGATTTTAATGCTTATATTTCAGGCAGAGATCTCTGCTTCCCCCTTTTGAGTCTGCAGAAATGCGTGCTTTAGGAGAAAGCTTAGCTAGGTAAGTAACGACAGAATGACCTGAAAACTGCTCCTGCTAATTGAACGTCATTTTCCATCTTGCTCACAATCATTGTCAATGTTGAAAATCTAACATTTCCCCGTATTTCTATGTCTTTTACCTTCCCAGGGATATCATTCGTGGAAGCCCTGATGTTAAGTGGGAGAGCATAAAAGGATTAGAGACTGCCAAACATCTGCTAAAAGAGGCTGTTGTTATGCCAATAAAATATCCAAAGTAGGTTATATAAACCAACAGCTATCAAACATCTCCCAAGTCGACTATAGAGAGATTCTAATTTTGTGGTGCAAAACCTAAAGAATGCAAGATTTAGTCTCTGCAGTCTATCCAATAATATTTTTCTGGGATTTTTGCTTCTTAACTCATTTTCCCTGAACTGCTTCCTTAGGAGATCAAAAGAGAGACCGGAGTCCTCGTAACTAAGTGAGTTTCTTGTTCTGTTTTTTCAAGGTACTTTACAGGTCTTCTTTCTCCGTGGAAAGGTATCCTCCTTTTTGGCCCACCAGGAACAGGGAAGGTTTGTAATCACTTTTTTATTATGCTTGATATGCTTTGCAATTAAATATTGTGTCCTGCTTTTGTTATTTTGATTTTCACTTTCTTTTGTACTATTTCTACTTCCATTGTTTTGTACTTTTTGTTGGGTGATATGTTCATTCTTTATATTCATCTCATATTGTAAGTCAGCATATTGACACTTTCTGTTTCTTTTTCTTAAAATCCAGTGACATGATATTGCAGATGAACTGAATATGAAGGATTACTTACTAACCAGTTTTATTTTATGTTGGTTTTCTAGACCATGCTTGCAAAGGCTGTTGCTACTGAATGCAATACCACTTTCTTCAATATCTCGGCATCGTCAGTAGTCAGCAAATGGCGTGGTAAGTTTAGCTATGTGATTTATTAGAATGTTTTTACCAAATTTTCAAATTGGACAATCTAATTTGTCCGGCAAAGCTATGAGTATAACAATTGAAAATCCACAATCCTTTAATGTTGACTAAAAAGAAAGTGGGGCAAATATTGGAACATTTCAAGCATTTATATATTGGGAAAAGAAAATCCAGTTCATTAGAGTTTCAAGTTATATGATAAGAAATGAGGAAGAATGATATAACCATCTAGTATGGGAAAAATGACAATGTTAGATAACGTCTAGTAAACAATATTGTCTTCAATTTTAAGTGGAGGAAGTACCATTATACAAATATTTAAGCTTGGCTATAATTTAGATATAATTTATACTTTATTGTTTACTTTCCCTAAAATGTTGCACAGTACTTTGGAATGAGATGGAAAATGTGAACATGGTAACTCTCAAGTTTTATTTGTAGAACAAAAGGTAGGCGTAATGGGTCATAGGAAATAAGGAACTCTAATGAAATATATCTTCAATAGTAGCAAATGCATATTCTGTTGTAGCTTTTTACCCGATTAATTGAAGTTATGTTGCAGCAGTTTAGTGAAGTGTAAGTAAAATTTTGTGTTTCTACACTGAGGGGTTGACTGCTCTCATCCGTTGACAACCTTGGTAGAAATTGGCACACGGGCTGTATTCATGATTCAAAACTTTGTATGGTTGGGCCAGGGATGTAAATGGTTCAGCTTCTGTACAAAAAGATTAACAATCACATTCCAGTTTTAAGTTAATAGGTAAACCTGTTTGTTTATCTGTTAAAATGTGAAGAATACATAGTTAGAGGTAATTCAATTGTGTTTGTTGAGTTTTATAAAATCAAAGTCGAGTAAGATTATCCCAAAAGTATCTTATCTGCTGCTACAAGTTATTAGATACATCAATTCAAGAGAAGTTAGTTCGTTGTATACCCTTTGAAAGTTTCTACTGTGATACAGGTGATTCCGAGAAAGCGATAAAAGTTTTATTCGACCTCGCAAGGCATCATGCACCTTCAACAATATTTCTGGATGAAATTGATGCAATCATCAGCCAACGTGGTGAAGCACGTAGTGAGCATGAAGCTAGTAGGCGTTTAAAAACAGAGTTGCTCATACAGGTGATACTTGACTTTCAAAAAGCAATGCAGCTATGCAAAAATCCAAATTCACTAGCCCCGGTCTATTATTGTCTTGTTAGCAGCGACCACACCATGTCAGAGTTAACACCAATCAAAAGCCAATTTCTAACTCTAGATATATGAACCTGTGATTTCCAAGAACCCCGCTTGAATATCAGCAAATTTCAAAATTCTGTTGATCTTTCACCCTTTTGAAGTTAGCTTACATTTGGAGTCTGAAATACTTTGCTCGTATGATATCCATGTCCCTTTCTTAACCTAGAAAATTTTCAGAGAGTAGTTTAACTAAGGTCACCATTCTGTGTTCTATCATGTCGTGCTATTATGGATCCATTGTCATGACATGCTGCTATCAAGGAGTAAGCATGTGGTAACTCAAGTAAAGACGGTTAGTTAGCATGTGGTAACTCAAGTAAAGACGGTAAGTACAAGAACTAAAAGAGACGGTCACTAGAGCCTTTAAAGAGGATGTGAAAATTTGTATGATATAAGCAAATCTGACTAAATATTTGAGCCCATCATCACGGATAACTATTAGTCAGTCATGCAGAGACCAGGATATAAAGTTTTTAGGACAATAAACCATGCTTAACCCCCCGCCCCCACCACCCCTTCCCCCCAAAAATAAGGAAAGGATAGGAAAGCAAAGCAAACCATACCTGAAGTAAGCTTAGAATGTCTCAGATATTGATTTTCATCTATGTTACTACGACCCTAACAAAGAAATTGTTTGCTTATAGTCTTACTTCTCTCGAAATTAATAATTTGAATTAGATTGCAGATGGATGGTTTAGCGCGGTCAGATGAACTTGTATTTGTTCTAGCAGCAACAAATCTTCCTTGGGAACTAGATGCAGCAATGCTCCGGCGTCTTGAGAAGCGGGTAATATTTCTAATCTCGGAAACATATTCTGCTTAATTATGAGACCACCGTGAGATGCTTTGAGGCTTTAGCTAGAGGGTTTCGATCCCCATTAATGTTGCTGGAATCTTTTTAATTTTATTTGGTATTTGATCCTGTCGCATGTTGGTTCATGCTGGTCTCACTGTGGGTCAATTTTTTTTATAGAGTAATTAGTAATAACCGCCTTATTTGGTATTTTTGTACATTTTGAGGGTTGGTCTTTCATGGACTGGAAATGTTTTCAGTTATCTGTCTGGAAACATGTTGTATATCTTCTTTATGCAATTAAAGCACGAAACAGCTAAAAACAATATTGTGCGACTGTATTTGTTCTTATCCAATACAATGTGAAAGCTTATCTGACAAGTCAACTTAGCTTGCCAAAATTAGTAGTTACTCACCTTCTGACTGTAATTTTAGATCCTTGTGCCTCTACCAGAACCGGAAGCAAGGAGGGCCATGTTCGAGGAATTACTAACATTAGCACCTGAAGAGGAGAGTCTATCCTATGACTTATTGGTAGAAAAGACAGAAGGTTTTTCAGGTTCTGATATTCGGTTACTGTGTAAGGAGGCTGCCATGCAACCATTGAGACGCCTAATAGTACAACTGGAAGAGAAACAAGAAGTGGTGCCCGAGGATGGTATGCTAAGTATAATCTGTTATTCTATTCTTTGTTGGTTGAGGGTAAAGGATAATGAATGTGCCTCAGCAATTATTAACTGCCATTTCCCACACTAGTGTCCCTGTTTGCACATACTAGTGTCTTTCTGAATTACGAGGGGCTATATTTTGAGGTTTTCAATTGAAGTAATTCAGTAGTTTACCTGACTTGTTCTGTTTTAGCTTTTTCCTGTCACATCATGCCATATATTCAACTAATCAACTACTACTTTTCAATACTTGGAGTCAGTCTATGAATGCTCTATACACTTTTCATAGCATACATCATATTCCATGCTTCGATCTTTTAATTTTTGTCACTTACATACTGTGGATTTGGCAATTCCTTATAAATAAGATAGGCTTTAACTCAGGAATTATTGCTTATTAAACTAAGAATTTGAAGATGAGCAATGGTCAGAGCCTGATAGAGAAGTATGTGATCTGGTAAAAAGAAATCGCATACATTCATGAAGCACCTTTTAAAGTCATCATTAAAAAGGCGCATATGTACGTGTTCTTCAAATGACAATTAGTGAAAGGTAATCTTTAACTTGTCCGGGTGTAAGTCTAGTGCAGCACTCCTTGTACATTCTCATATCATCTTTGATGTGGTCCACCATATATGATCAGGATATTGATCTTCTAAGAACTCCTCATTTGTCTCTTTTCTTTACGAGTTTTGACTTTCGACAGTCGAGTAATGTCGTTGTCAAACAGATGTCATATGTCTTGCTAGGCATTAATATTTTCTATTGAGCCACGTCTTTGGAAGGTTTTGAGAAAGTTACTTTTATCATCTGACATCACTTACTTTGTCAAGATCTTATCTGGCATAAGGCATTAGTACTGAAATTCAGATTTCTTTTGCAGAGTTGCCGAAGGTTGGACCCATTACAGAGAGAGACATTGAGATGGCCTTGAAGAACACTAGACCATCTGCTCATCTACATTCACATAGATATGACAAGTTCAATTCTGATTATGGCAGCCAAGTACTCCAGTGAAGGCACACTACTCGTATCATCATCCAACATCCCACGTCTCAGTCATTATCTGCCTATTTCTTCTTAGCAATTCAAGCTGAAATCCAGATGATGATGTTTCTCTCAACTGTTGAATTTCTTGTGCCCGTACAATTTATGTCGATGTGTTGCTTTCATAATGCAAGACTTTGACTTAAACTATGATGTTTCTCTTAATTGTTGAATTTGTTTGTGTTGATGCATGGTTTTAGGTTGTGTTTTAAGGAAATTTGTGAGTTCCGGTTCTGTTCAGAGTTTAATCACTTGAATGCTTAATTCTAGAGGCAATTTCACAGTTCCAGGAAGCACCATTGAGCCAAGGGTCTATCAGAAACAGTCTCTCTATCTTTTTCAAGCTAAGGGTAAGGTCTATGTACATCTCATCCTCTCATCCTCCCCAAATCTGACTAGCGGGATAAAATTGGGTATTATGTTGCTGCTGCTGTAGCAGCAGTTAGCATCATTGAATGAAAAGGAGCGCCTCGCCATTCTCTGAAGGAGAGTGGTGCTTATGTTGAAATTTTTCTAAAAAATTATTTTAAAAACTTTCTTTTAGTTTTGTTAATAACATTTACACAGAACAAAATACAAAAAATATCTGTTGCACATGAAAGCCTATATTAATTGGATCAAAGAACTGCGACATTAAAATATGGTTATGTTAAGTGCTAAACAAATGCTCCTTAAGATCTTATGTACTAAAGTGGTATTTCAACTTGAAAATAGATGATTTTTTTTTTGGCAATTAAAATAGTTTTTATTAATCACTAAGTGTTCTTTACATAACTGAGGATTGCCAACCTGGCATATCCATCTCAATTGTAAAACAGAAACCAAAAGCTACCTTGTTTTTCCTATTCTTCCTGATATCTGAGTTACATCCTGTATACTATAGAGAACATATAAACTTAAAAAGCTTTCTGTTTGCTAACTCGAATGCACAATATTGTCTTCACTTCATGGAGAAAATGGTAGATTGCTCTAGCCTTGTTCTGGTGGATCCTGGTATTTTTCTCTATCCATATTTCGTATACCACAATAGCAAAGCTTGTTTTCAGTAGAGTCCCCTGTGGCTTATTTCCTCTTGCTGCTTGTTGAATCCAATTCCCACAGCAATATGTTTCTTTGATACTTCAACCAGCTCAATATTCCTTGCCACACTCTCCTGGAAAAGGAGCACTCAAATTAGAGGTGCTCTAGTGTTTCTGTGGGTTGCTAACAGAGTATGCAGATCCCACTCACTGGAATGCCCCATTTTAGTAATTGTTCTTGTGTTCTCAGCCTCCCATGTAAAGCCATGCACATGACAAATTATATGTTTTGGTTGTGCAGCATTATGAGAAAATAGATGAATTCATCCGTATGTAAATTATGTTTATTTGTTTCATATGCCTCGGCCATTCCAAGCTTTTTTATTTTACAGTGGAGTCTGGGGATGGTGAGATGTACGCATACCTTACCCCACCAAGGTGGAGAGGCGTATTTCGTTCTGATAAATCTGATTAAAAAATTATTTCAATCATGCATATTAAAAACGTGACTATAATCACAGTCTGCAATCTATCATATTCTCCCGAAGATCTTTTACAATTATGAACAGAAGGAAAAAAAAAAAGAAGCAGCACGTATCCAGGAGCTATGCTGCATAGGAAGACTAAAGCCCAGGTTGATCAGAAGACTTGTTGATAACTTGAACTATTACTAAGGGTGAATATTTTTTAAGGGGGCTAAATGTTAAATACCAGCGCTGAAGTTACCTATTTCTGTAAATCTTCCAAATTTTCAAAGGGACACTTACAAAAATACCCACAAAACCAAAAATAATTACAATCACTACCCATTACTTTCAAATATTACTCAACCTACCCACTAAACTATTTAGCCATTCTACCCATCCAGACTTGTATACTATAGTTTATGCAGTATACCATAAAGATATACACATATAACTTATAAGGTATAACAAAGATACAGTAATAAATGGCCCTCCAGACTTTTATACCATAATTTATTCAGTATACCTTAAAGGTATAACAAAAGTATACAATAATAAATGGGTAGGTTGGGTAAATACTTTTAATTTTATGGGTAGTGTAATTTTTAATGGATATGACTTATAAATACTTTAAATTTTATGGGTATAGAGTGTAAAAATCTCTTTTCCAAATGAAAATACCCGGCCCATTAAGAAATGTCTGGAAACTTCCCTCTAGAACTTCCAGAAAAGCATTAAAATAAAAAAAGAAGGGAAATACATTAACCAATTAAATAGTGTGTGAAAAGAAATAGTTTGAAGTTTCTAGCATTTTCTACGGTATCTTTAAACCTTCTTAGAACTCCCATCTAAAACCAAAGGACTCACATTTGGAGTAGAAAATGGCAGGAAACGATATAGGTTTGGACTTGGAGGAGCTTAAGCATCTGCAGAGCATAGCTAAACGCCCTCGTGTTCTTTCCCTCCTTTCCTCTGAGATTCGCAGCTTGGAGAAGGTCCCTTTTTTGCCTTTTTTTACTTATTATTCGTTTCAAATTTATTTGACAACATTTGTTTATTAGTCCGTTCCAGAAAGCTGACAAAGCATGTCAGCTTTCTAAATTTTAAAATAATATAACTTCAAAATTACTATTTTATATTTAATAAAATGATTTGTAAACGCACAAGTATCTATGGTTAGTTATTGTTTTCCTTTCTTAATTTTCGTGCCGAATCAAATTATGATACTTAAGTGAAATAAAGAAAGTATCAGTTTTGTTATTTCCATGTTCATCATTGGTGTAAAAATACGGGGTGTAATTAAATTATTTTCTTGTTCATTTGGGTTCTGTGTTCTGTTGTTTTTGTTGGTTCCTTTTTAGTATTGGTGAAACTAATCGAAAGCGTATCTAGGATATTTATGCCCCTGGACTAAAATATGTATAACAATCATCCTCTATCACAACACCTCAATCTCTGTAACAACCTCGTTTTCTTTGGAACCGATTTCTTGTCTGTAATAGCACCTTGCTGTAGACAAGCGACACCATTATAGTAAGGTCTGGCTGTATTAAGTCCATTAGACCAAATAAAAGTTCACTAAAATGTTTGGAGTTAGGAGAATGGGGTTTGGGAGGTTTACTAGAAATACATTGCGGTTGATGAGTCTTAAGAAAGCTTTATCTGGAAGAATCTATGTATGTATCTCTTTTGTAGTTTCGAACTAATTTCGATTCCTTATAAGCATTTTAGTGATTATCAAATGGTCTTGTGTAATCAAAGTGGATGACACAATGTTGTCACCGATAAGTTGGCTTTGTAGAGTCTATGCCTCTATGGTTAGTCACGTAGTTGGATGATGGATGCAAAGCTAAGTTAACAAGATACACAGATCCCCAGCTACTCTGGAGATAGTGATGATCATTATTCTCATAATGAATCTTTACAAAGTTTATCACTTCCTCAAATGGCTTGAGGGATACATATGAATGGGATTAGAACTTTGTGGCAATATACCCTTGCTCCGTAGTAGCCAAGCTTTGCTGTTGGTTATTAATTGGACATAGAGATAGTAAGAAATGAGAGCATCTTTACTCTATTGACTTTGCCCATTCTTCTTGAATCAGAAAGTGCACAGAACTGACATCTGACTATGTTTTGTTGCTGTTATGAGAGGTTATAGGCGTGAGTGATTAGCTGCTCTGTGTGAATCCTAACATGGTTGTCAGTGAACAGTTTGAAACTTCTGGAAAGATATTCCAGCTCCTTAATGTATTATGCTCTTTTGCAGTTGTCAAAAGATGGTGCTTCAGCGCCACCTTCGCAAATTCCAACTCCAGTTTCAACCGCAGCTAAGGTGATCCCTAACCCAGCACTAAGCTATGTCTCTGTTTCATCCTTCAGTTGGGATCAGGACAGCGACAAAGTCAAGGTAAGATTCAGGGATTTAAGGTTGATGTCCATATAGAGTTTCCGTATACAAGCTATCTCCTTAGCAAAGAAGGTGGAAGTCGTCCATCAACAGACAACAGAATATGACTACATCGTAAATGAATCTGCAATGAGTTGTTACTTTAACTATAAGGATCCTAACCGTTTCTCACAAGTTTGATGGCTCACACCTTTCATATGCAGATTTATCTCTCCTTGGAAGGAGTAGATCAAGAGAAAATGGAGACTGAGTTCAAACCTATGTCTTTTGATGCCAAGTTCCATGATGTAAATGGAAAGAACTATCGATTCTCCCTGCCGAAATTGAATAAAGAGATTGTACCTGAGAAATGTAAGGTGCTTGTGAAACCCACAAGAGTTGTAATCACCTTGGCCAAAGCCTCCAAAGGAAACTGGTTGGATTTGCATTACAAAGAGGATAAGGTGACTACCTGTTCCCTGGGATTGCAAATTCAGTTTGATTATTGTGCTTGTTTAATAACCATGTCATGCTTGTTATCTTGCAGTTGAAGCCAAGCTTGGACAAAGAGAAAGACCCCATGGCAGGAATTATGGATTTAATGAAGGTAACAGCTTATTTGAAGTAGCTGATGCTTGTAAACTTCTAATGTTAAATGCTAAAGGTACCTTTTATATTTTCCATTACGATGTGATGAGTACTGTTTCATTTGCAGAACATGTATGAGGATGGCGATGAGGAGATGAAACGGACGATTGCAAAAGCCTGGACTGATGCCAGATCTGGCAAGACAACTGATCCACTGAAGAGCTATCGTTGAAGTTTGAAATGAGTCCTTAAATCCAGAACCTATGTCAATTATTTAGGATTATTTTCAGCTTCAAGGCTTTAAAGATGTTGGGTCATTTTCCTTGGTGGTGAGGATCGGAGATGTAGGCAATATTCTGTTATCATTTGAGTAGCTTGTAACACTGAAGTATGAAAGATTTCTTTGTAGATGTTCACAGCATGTTGGTGTGGATCTTCGTTGTCTTAACTGGAAGATATAGCTTAGTTTTGGTATGCATCTGGTATTAAGCTATTGTCCTTAAACTAAAGTAGCTTGTTTAACTTTCAAGAAGCTCTCACCATATTTTTAGCATAATTGGTTTCACATGGAAGAACCAGCATTGAATCTTAACAGAAATTGCATAAGATAATGGACAAAAGCTTGTCGACTTTCTCCTAATGAAGCTACAATTTAGATCTACTGAAGCGTACAAGCACACCATAAATATGATGTCTCTTCCTTAATTTGGTTAATAGAGATCTATCACAACAAAAACATTACTACCAAAAGCTGCAAAAAAGGACCCTAATGTCTCTTTTCTCATCCTTTCAAGGTTTTCCTTGACAATGCCTCCTTAATCATGGTACATTCTGTCGCCTCTAGACTTTTATTTTACCATGTACTCTTGGTTGATTCACGTACATCATAATTCACGGCTGAACACTGCAGCCAACTATTCCAATAATTAGAGTATCCAGCAGAACCTGACCAACTATTATGTAGGAAAGATTACTGGTGCAAGATGCAATTAGCAAGTTTGTATTTTGGGAGCAGAAAGATTTGAGACACATAAGTGAGATCTTAGTTATGCTAAGGATACAGAAGATATCACATCTAATGCATCTTTATGCAGCATTGTGGTGTAAATTGGACAATGCATATGAATCAAAAGAGATGAACTGATCTTATTAGAATTCTATATACTAATATATAGTTAGGAGCAGTTGCACTTTAGCTGGTCATTATTCAGTACCTTATATAACAGCTTGATGTATATCATCTGCACAACCTTAAGAGTTGGTTAATTAAATTTGGAAAAAGAAAAAAACAAAGCAACTTGGTGCACATAGCTCCCCGTTCACACTGGGTCCGGGTGGGTACAGCCTATACCGATACAAGCATCAGTAGTTGTTTCTACGATTCGAAACGGAACAAAAAAATATGTTGCAGCCCTGCAAAATAGTTTGGTATTTAGGGGCAATTAGTAGATTGATATAGCTAAATTATTTATAGTAAACATAGTCTCATAAGATCAATACGGTAAGAATTTGACATATATTAGCACAATCCAAACCAACAACAGGAGAGCAAATAGCCAACATTTCACAACAAACAAATCCAATCTCATCGCTAAAATTACACAGAAGAACCTTTCTCTTACATTTGTAACCCTTATTATATCGAGAACCAAACAGTAAAATATCCCTATTAGGGTAATTCAGCAAGTACCAAAAAAGGAGAAAAATAATAGCAGCATCCCGCATTCACGCAGAGTTCAAGGAAGGGCTGCACTCTTGTGTTGTACGCAACAGGCACAAGATCAGACAGATTTGACGACAGGGATAGCAGTAGAGTCCGAATCCTCAGTTGGGTTCGGGTTCAAGGGTGCCCGTATATCATTGTTGTCTTGATCATCATCCGGGTCATAATTAGGATCCAGGTTGCGATCAATAGCATCACGGCCCTTTTCAAGACAAGGCTTACAGGCGATTTCAATAGTGATCCAGCCCAATACTACACCTGCTATTGCTATCAATGCTGCCGTCACTGCTCCCATTTTGCTTTTTAGTTTTTTCCTCTCCTTATTTCCTTTTGTTGACTCTTTTTATGGAAACTCTATTAAAATGTGTGAATGTATTTTGAGAAAATTGTAAGATTCCCCCAATATTTTGAGAAGTTGATATTTGGGTCCACTATTAAGACTTGTTGATGGATCTCACGATATGCTTTTCTTCACGACAACAACGTATACGTGTTATTCACAAGTGGGTACGGGAGAAGGTATATGTACGTAGATTTTAATCTCACAAAGGTGAAAAGACTGTTTTCATAGACTTTCGACTACAACAACAACAACATACCCAATTTATTTCATACATAGGGACTGCAGGGGGTAAGATGTACATAGATCTTACCTCATCAAGATAGAAAGATGTTGTTTTAGGTAGACCATCAGCTAAAGAAAAAGATATGTTTTCCTTCTATCTAACGCACTAATTCACTTTGCCCCAACTCTACACTAACATACATTCTAAATTAATACTCTTTGTTTGAAAGGGATGATATAGTTTGACTTATCATAAATTTTAAAATAATTTTTTTTGTAAATTTCTAATCCAAAATAAGTCATACATATTTGTGTGACTACGAATCATTTTATCAATGTTAAAATGAGAAATTTAAAGTTGAATTTTTTTAAATTTGAAATTGTGAATTACTTTTGAAAACAGACTAATAAAGGGCAATTATAATTGTTAGTACATCATATGTAAGACCCTTTTTCTTAATTTAATTTAAAGGGAGACACTTTCTTAGACTTTAGGTTAATTGTAGTAGGAATTTGCCCTAGTTGTGTGATATTTAATTATTTATAGTATCTCTTTGTGCCCCTTGGATTACTCTTATGTCTTTCAAATCTTCTTAATGACTCGAATTTCCCTACGTTTTAAATTTCTTCTCAAATTTGGAATCCCTTACTCCTCTGTACTAAATATATGCCTAGAAATTTTGGAAAAATGAAAAAGGCATTTGAAATTTGGGATAAAAGACTTTTATTTATTTATGAGTTTCTGTAAATAATGACTTTGAGTGGTAGGATAAAGGGGATAATTTGTATGGATAGGCTTTTTTCTGTAGATCTTTTCAAACTTTGTCATGCTTTGACACTATTTTTGACAATTTTTTCAAAGGTTGTGAATAACTGAACTTTCGATAGATTTGTCAAAGCTTGTGTAAATCTATGGCGTGCTGATCAAACCTTGAAAATGAGGTTATTATTGCACAAATTTCAAAATTGGGCCGAAATATGTTGCTTAGAATTCAAAAAATTGCACGCCCATATCCCTAAAATTGATTGATTCTGAGAGTTTGTTCCAGTTTAACATGGTTTCAGCAAATTGGCTCCCGCTTCGTCCGTAGGCAACACTTGTTATCAATCGGCAAGTGTTTCCTCTAAGAAAGAGGTCAAGTGGCAAGTGTTGCCTAGACAAGACTTCACGTTATCTGATAGAATGTGGGAAGATTGAAGGGCAAGTATTATTGCCCAAACAACACTTCAAGTTATCTGGGAGAATGTGGGAAGGCATTCAAGGGCAACATTATTAAGAAAGAGGAGTCAAAGACAAGTATTGCCTTACTGAGAAATGAAGGATAGGGATACATGTGTCATTATAAGATTCATAGGGGTATTAATTTGTAGGTTAGATGGGCTTGAGTTTGAGTTCATTGCAACTAGTCAATGGATAAGAAGATGGATTATTATACCACATAATCATTCTAAACCCTTATCCGTATATATATATGTGTATAGAAGTTATATATAAAGAATATCAATCTAATTATATGTCATATTTTAATTATAAATTAAATTTTAAATATAAATATTGTGGCTAGATTATGTTAGTGCTAGGTAACTTGTTAATATGGTATATTGAGGGTTATTTATGTGGAAATTCCTAAGAAGTAGTTGTCACGTAAAATTTTGACTCCATAGCCTGTTTGCACCGTGCTAAATGAATATTAGCCAGTGGTGCAAAATTATTTGGACTTTAAACATGAATCCCAGTATAAAACAATGGGACTTTGAACATGTTAGTTCAAAGTCTCAGTACAAAATATTGAGACTAGTCAGGAGTGTTTGCCAACGCTAATAGAATATAAGTGTGCACGCAAATTTTTAGCTATTTCTCAATTAATTTTGAAACGGTGGATAAAACTCATTTAAGGCATCCAAAATTGACTAGTTATCAATTTTTCACAAGTCGCAGCCCATCACAAACCACATAAACTAGTTGAATAAAGTAGCAAAAATGTCACAATCCAAACTTATAATTAACTATCTTTCAAATTATAATCTCTTAATCATGGGACGATTTGCTTGGACACTCGACTTTATTATCATCATCAATCAGTGGACTTGGTTAACCTAGTGTCTATTGGTATTTGTCAACACAGGCAAATTTAGAATTTAAAGTCAATGTGTTAAACTTTTAGAATTTATCGCTAAATTTATTTCGCTTTTGGATATATGAGTTGGAACATTTTACAAAAATATATGTATACTCTACGTAAGAACGTCGGTTCAGTTGAACCCCACAACTATATACTCCATTCCACCTCCAATTGTAAAGGGACAGGGTAAGGGGATGGGGGTCAGGGGGAAGGCCGGGTGATAATGGAGCTTGTTTTCTAGCTACTTATCTTCAGCTTATCTGATGGTCCAAGCTAAGGGGCTACTATAATTGGAAAACTTTTCCTGGATATTATAAAGTGTATGACAAACAATTAGGCTATAGACATCAGATATTGTTAGGGATGGCAACGGGGCGGGGCGGGGCGGGTGCAGGGCGGGTTGAATCTTAACCCGCAAAAGTTAAACCCGCCCCGCTATATTATTTTTATTTTTTTTGTTAATTTTATGAACTAATTATCTACTTTCTCAAGTATTAATCATCTTATCTTAGGTAAATTATCATAGTAGTTTGGGCAATAATTTTATTATTCTAATGATTGATTTTATGCATACCCATATGTATAAGTTTGTTATAAAATTAAGTCTTTTATATAAAAATACATATAATTTGATTACGATTTAACTTCTATTTAAGATAATTTTTATATAAAAACATATATATACAGGTTCTACAAGGATTTGAAAAAAAAAAAAATTAGATAAACCCGCAACCCGCCCCGCCAGAATTTTAAAAAAATTTGTCCCAACCCGCCCCGCCCGCCAAATGGCTTAAACCCGCCCCGCCCGTTGCCATCCCTAGATATTGTCTTCCTCATTTAAACCCACGAATTTTGCATTCTCTCCTCCATTTGATCCACAGCATGCATGTGAAAGTGTCGCAATTTAATCCAGGACCAGGTTCCTTCTGTTTTAGGTATAATCCAAAGACAAAAAAGGCTCGCCAGTGATCTACACCAAACTTCTTTTCTGAGTTCCAGATAATACACATATCATAAATATATATGTAAATATAACTAAAATTCTAAGTAATAAACAAAATATTGGACCATGTTTTCAAAAATGTGTTTTAAGTAATATACACCTTTGATTTAAATAATTTTTGCACTATAAGTCATCTTTGCATATTGTTTACATATTGTAGCATGTGTTTTATTTTCAAAATTACAACAGGTTCATCGCTAAAAATCTCTTTTTCAAAATAAGAACTTCAACAAAAGTTTGTGGTGGAAAAGAAGTAAAAAAACGTTAATCATTGGAAAACAGAACTTTCTTAAGATTAGTCTGGGACAGCAACCTTATTAGTTCAGTATTGATCCAACTATTTTAGAGAACTCTTTTTTGTTAGTTGTATTTAGATACATTGGGCATGTCTTGTCTTAAACTCTTCTTTTTTTTTTTCTTTTTTTTTTTTTGTATGTAAATGCATGGACAAGATCTCACAAAGGCAACCGCATCTTTTGTAGTTTGGGTGGGGTATTACTGTTAGGAAAAAAGGGTTTCTGTGGCTTGAGAGTAAGAGCCAGGTAGGGTATGATTCCAGTTAATAGTGGTATATGACATTGGAACCAGAGATTACATATGATTAATGCAACTTGCCTTGTTCCTACAAAGTTGGTGTCCTATTATATTTCATGCAACTTGCTAATAACTTTTGTCTTCAGAAAGTGATGAGTCCTAGTACCAAGTTGCTAGAGAATGCGGACTTCTAGTTTGCTGGTTCCACCATTAGTTTCTAAAAGGAGATGAAAACAGTGACAACTAACAGCAAGAAGGAAAAGTTTCCTATTAGTCTATTCATGCAAGCAGGAGTGGAGATACAACAAGGGAAGTGTATTCACTTGAACACCCAACATCACATAGATTGGAGTGTTCCAAGATTATAGTTTCTCATAAATGTGTTTTAGCTCTAATTACTAGTAGCAGTTATTACTAATAAAATGAGTTGGATAAAAAAGAAGTTAAATCTCAGAGTGATTTCGATGATGCAAGTGTTCATTCTTGAAATTTTATCTCACCTGTCATGTGATATATTGTGATGTCTTTTGGTAAAAACTGATCGAAACGATTGGTACGATATGTCTGTTACACATGAAGCATGCATGACAAAACTCTCATGTAGGGGCCGATATGTGCTCTACATCGTATTGCAAAACATTTAAACGTCAGTTTCTGTCTGCTATCATTAGTTAATTTGAAGAGGTGACATATATTACCATGTGGCTTTTACGAACTTCTTTTTACTATAACTATATATTTCTAAATTAGTTATAAAAATTAATAACTTACGGTGTTTTTCTATAGTTTTTAGTTATGTATACTTCTTAGTTCAAAATTATTGAAATCTGAGAAAGAGAGAGTAATATATTGAGTAAAGATCAATGATCATGAGCCATGAAGGAAAAGTTATTCAATTTTTTTTTTTTTTGTCGAATACTTAAATTTGAAGAAGAGTTTAGCTAATATATATACATTCTCGGTATAAACCTTCTTTGTTTAATCTCTTTCTTTGAATTATCACCAACAAGGTCGCTTTCTAGCACAAACATCCCAATCTACAATTATCTTACTAATTGAGCTATATTAAATTCATTTACCACAACCTTTGGCCCCCTTGGTGCAAATAAAATATATAATTTGAGACACTGTCGATTAACATGACATATCTCCTGATCTCACACAAAATCTCCAAAGACTTTGAATTGACTTTATCTTTATGGAGTATACGCATTTTATTCTAGAGAAGACAAAAACTTTGAATAATTTAATTGACCATCCATTCCTTTCCAAAGACAAACTTCCTCTCTAGTCTAAAAGGTGTTTTAGCACTCCAGCATGCTTGTGTCCGGTTATGTATTCCGACATTTATTCTCTATGACTTTTTTTAAATACGTAAATAAGAAGATATCTAAATACAGGCAGATTCTTTTAAAGTTTGGTGCTTGCTAACAGAAATGCCATGATAGTTTTCTTCGTCTAGACTTAATTTCAAGATTTCCTATGGCATGTATTAAGATGCCTTTGTCGTGGTGAAATACCCAACCACCTCATATTCTTTCCACAATAACCATAATATATATGGCTTTCATGTGTTGTCAAAGGCTACAAATCATACTGAATTTACTACTATTTCACTATTGTTTGGTGTGCGAATAAAGTCTTTTATTAAAAATTGATTAAAAATAATTAGTTATAGGTAAGATGTAAGAATACTCTAAATAACGAGATGCTTTTGTCAAAAGTTATACGAGATAGATTCAAAACAGATAATATCGCATCATATTAAAAGTGTGTTAGGGCTCAACATTATCTCTCTCCCTTACGAACACGCATGCACAATCCTTGAGAAGCCTAACTCACTTTACCTTGTGGTTTTGACAAGCCAACATGTTAATTTCTTTTCATATTCTTCTTCATATTTGGAAGATATAGACACCTTTTTTACCTAACTTGTGGATTCTTGGGAAGGAAATTTAATGTATTCTATAAATGGGTTGACCTCTTTTTCCCTTTCCTCCCCTAGAGTGCATGCATATGTAGAAAAACTCGTAGAAAGAAGTTTAGCTTTCTCATTTCAAAAGAAACTTTTATCTTTTACTAAACTTGCAAACCAAGTAGATTAAGATGCGCAATTCTAGCTAGGAAGAGATGTTTCCAAAGTCGTGTGTTTGATCCCAACCGATAAAAATCATCCCAGTGTGTATATGTGTCTATGTGAGACATGTGTCTTTATTCTAAAAGTGCCTAATATGTTGATGAATTTAAAGTACATTGTTTTAAGTATAAAGTAATTTTACATTCAGAATATATTGTAACCCATTACAACATGTAAGTTGTTTTATTTTTTAGAGTATGAATTACTTCATTTATGTGAATAATTCATATTTACTTCTTAGATGACATAAAAAGTATAAACATTCTTTCAAATTATTTGAACTCTATTTTGAGAAGGGTGCGTACTATTGGTCATTTAGGAAGAAATTTGTGTTACCACTTCTAGATCGTCGTTCCTCATAATTAGGCATGTCACGCGTTACGTGTAGTAATCTTATGGAAGAAAAATCCATGAACAAAATGACGTATAAATATTAAAATTAGATTATGTAATATATAAATGTACCTATGAAATTAAAAGCAAATATATATTAAGATATTAATGATCAAATTTTCATATTCAAATGTATTAAGAAAATAAATATATGCCCTTAAAACTAATCAAATTGTTAAAATCACTGTATTGGTCGATTTCTGTTCGGTCACGTAAAACGTGTTCGACTACATGGCGAAGTTCAAGCAGAATCCGAAGGCATTATGAGGCAAGATCGAATTGAGAACAACTTCGGCTGTTGATGTGATCGGTTATGTTGTATCGTGATCGAGATATTTTCAAAGACGAACATTTCAACAGATGATTTTGATTGATCTTATCCCGCTTTCGTCGGAGCGAATTCAGTCGAAGATGTTAAATGAGGATAACTGCTGAAGAGACGCGAGGGAGTGGAGTTCTTCTATAGTTGGGAACTCCACACTTTAGCTGATCTATAAATAGACCCCCATTTTCTCCATTTGAGATTACGTTCATCAGAACAAAAAAGCATCCCTAGTTCATCTGCTACACTACACCATTATTATTATTAGCAAATTTCCTACTATTAACGTTACAATCTCAACTATTGTATAATACATCAATCACGGCTTGGTTTAAACTTAGAGGAGGAGTCATCTCTTTCATCAAAGCACCAACCATCGATTCAATACAATAAGCTTTATTGCTTTCATTTATTTATTATTGTTTTTCATTGTTTGCTTGCTATTTACATGTTTAATATATCTGCTTGTCGTTGTCAATTTCGTTAATTCCCTGCTATTGCATTAGTCGTAAAATTGTTTCATTAAGTGTTTATTGGTTAACATCGATCATGTTAAAGCGATTGTCATTATTGTTTGGTTCGTGATATTAATTTGATAAAGCCCTTCTCATCAATTGTATCACTATCATTTCATTTGAATACGCTATCGATTGAGTTGTATAACTTTATTAATTTGTTATCGATAATCTAATTTTATCATAGCTTTATTCGTCAAATCTCGTTGAAGTAGCTTATCTGAGATCAAAATTAATCAATTTGATTGTATTCGAAATCATATAACACCGATTGCTTGTGTTCGTTTGGTTTCTCGTCGCACTTAGTGATTCTGTCGTTTAATCTTGTATTCGACCATACCTGTCTTCGAATTGGAATTTAGCATAATCTCATCGGATTATTCATTTCATTCATTCGAACTTGTTATTTGCATTACATATGTTTTAACACGAAGACAACCAATTATTTGTTAACGTAAATTGCCTATCAATCGATCAAATTAAGATATAAACGGTCGTCTTAGACTCAACTATATACAAATTTAATTGTAGAACTTGAAATACATTTTTAGGAAATACAATCGCAAAATTTGCTTTCCTAGCGTATTGATGTTTGGCATTTTATGCCTATATTTCCTTAATATTTCCTCACGTTTGGGGTACTTTATTCGCACGTTTTCTAGTTGATAAATGTGATTTTGCACTGATTTTATGTCGTGTGACTTGTAGGTTGTTATGAAGTGCAATTGAAGATTTAAAGAGCATGATCGAGCAAGAAAAAGCTGGAATTTGATTGAGGATTGGATCGAGCATACGAAGGCACAACACGAAGCAAGCTGCGGAGCAAGGAAAAGCGAAATTGGCCGGGCGCCATGGGTGGCGCGCCGTGCCAGGTACTGCGCTCAGCTTTTTGGCGCGTTTTGGAGTGCGGGGCGGGGCCATTGCGCGCGAGATTCGACGGGTTCTGCCTTGTTGCGCACGTTTTGAGGCGCGGGGCGCCAGCTATAGCGCCCCTGGAGCGTTTTTCGAAGTCCTATTTCGTCTAGGCTTAGGCTTACCTAATTGCTAGGCTTTTGTAAACATTATAAATACTCTTTTACTTAGTTTTTGAAGGGGGTTCAGACTTTGGAGCAAATTGGAGAGCTCATAACATCTTGAACAAGGGTTTTTCTTCCTTCCATTAACTTATTACAACATTGCTTCATTATTTCATCAAATCCTTATATTGTTATTATGAGTAAGCGTAGCTAAATATATCGTTCTAAGGTTAGAGTGAATTCATTAAGGTTGAGGTTTGAATGTTGATTTCCATGAATTGAATTCCAATTACAGATTGTTTATTCTTTCTTGATTATAATTGTTTGATTATAACGGCTGAATAATTGAACACTATTTACGATTCTTAGATTGAACTCGTCCGAGAAAATTTATGAACGCACATAAGAAAGAATAGGGCTTGATTGTGAACCTGGACATTGGGAAATCAATTTGTGGGCAGGATAGACATATACCTATTCACCTAGCTTAGCTAAATACAGAATTTGTTAATGCGTGCACGTGATTCAACTCATAGACATATAGGGATTGGAGTAGCCTGCATAGACCGTGAAGAATCGAAAGGTTTTCACGGGTACAATTAACCTGTTAGTTAGCAATCTTGGGACTTAAGAAGTGGAATCAACAGGATAACTCAACTGGATTGTTCGTAACTCTGACCCTGGACCGTCTCATTAATATTGTTTACAACCAACTTTTGCTCCATTGTTTGAATTCACTTCCACCATTTAAATTATTGTTCTTTAGTTAATAAAATCCTCACTATTGGAAAAATATCTCTGAATAGTTATTAAGAAATTGTTTGCTAGGACAGTAGTCCTCGTGGGAACGATACTCGATTTATCACTTTGTTATTTATCGACCACGTATATTTACGTGTGCGTTTGGAAGCAACACGTATCCAAAGGGAACATATATTAAAAAAGACTACACGATTTGTAGGCCAACGCAATTCTTTTTTCTTAGCAAATTGTTGGTAATTGCTTTCAGCAAATGTTCCACATGTATCTACATCACAAATCACAAGATTTGCCTAATCTTACCTGCCAATCCTGTGAAGGGTTTACGGAACTATCAAAGCTGACTAAGGTTATATCTTGCTATTGATCAGGACTTGAATCACATTTAGTACACATGCGAGACAAATTTAGGATAATTCAAAACATCGATTATAATACTATTCTTTAAGGAATAAAGAAAGAGACAAATTCTCTATCAGCCGGCTACAGTATACCTTTGAATTAAATCAGTTCAACAACCATACAAATTATGCTGAAAATTTTATTGCCATACTAATTATGCTGAAAATTTGCATCCATGTAATGATCATACGGAATTATGATATATTTGGTCCTTCTAATTCCTTTTGAAATTTACAGGGACGAAGTAACAGAAAATAGAAATTTAATCACAGTGAAGATGTCAGAAGAATTATTCCCTCATTTATGTTAATCTATTCTTAATCGATTCAAGAAAGAATGACGTATTTTTAAATTTAGAAACAATAATTTTACTAAAACTTCTGAATTCTGACATTAGTTTTAATAAAAAACTTTTTCTCAGACACATTAAACTATGGCATTTTTTAAAACAATAAGTAATTATAACCGTACAAATGATAGTATGAGATTTTCAGGTTAAGAATTTTCATTTGTTTCTTAAACATCGTACCGGTCAAATAGGTTCATATAGATTGAAACGGATTGAGTAACTATGATGAGTAAGAATAATATCAAGTTTCAATGGTCTTCTATGTATAGCGAACTCCCACTAAATATCTCTGTCTTTATAGTGTTCCTCTGTTTTACATTCTACAATTTAGTCCCTTAATTCTTTTCTCTTTTCACCAAATCCAAATCAAAAGTGCAAATAATTATATTCTTCTTCTTTGTTATTCGCTCTTTTCTTGTCCTTGTGCAGTACTGAATTATTGCAAAGCATAAAAATGTGTGAAACAATGTTCTAATTAGAAGGGCTAGTAGCCAGTAAGTGAAACATATCTTCTTTACTTTTTGGCTTCAAATATAAATTTTATTTGGTCAAGGAAGGTGGTCCTTTTCAATCAGGAATTAAAAGTTTTGATAACCGGAATAATTAATTGCTCGTGCTGAGGTTGGTTACGTTTGACACTAATTATTTTTCTTGTTAAATATCCCAATTCCTAATTATATACTCCCTCCGTCCCATTTTAGTTGTCGCTTTAGGCTTTTTCACGCCCATTAAGAAAGACATTAAATAGAGTGTTTATTTTACTATCTTATCCCTATTTAATGTTTCACCATTAACTTTTTTTGAGAATTTTTTTAATTATTAGGGGTATAGTTGGAAAGAACTAATCAATTTAGCCTTGAAATCCTAAAGTGACAACTAATTTGGGACAAATATATTTTGCTAAAGTGACAACTAATTTGAGACGGAGGGAGTATAATTTGCCGCTCCTTGTTATCCTCGATGATCTATATTTTACCTAATTAAACTAATTCTTCTATCAATCTACTGGCCATCACATGGTGTAAGGCTGTAAGGTCATCATTGAAATTAATCATGCTACTATATCCTAAACATGTGTTATATATTCTTGTTTGTTCTTGTAATAAAGTCACTGCCCTACACCTTGAGCATTGGATCTTCATATCTTAACAACTTTCTCATATGATAAGAAAATCCCTTTCGTAAACCACCCCCTACCCAAACAATATTCTGTCCCCCCCCCCCTCCCTGCCGCCCGGGTCATATCTGGTATTAAGGCTGAAGCGCTTGAAATATATGAAGAGAAATGCATATTTAAAACCCTTTTTTCGCCTCGTATTTGTAATATTTATGTATTGATTAACTATATATCTTAGCGTTTTGAGCTTATTATGTGCTTTTAATAGGAATGTATCTAGAGAAAATTGATAAGTTTGGAGGTACGTGAGATGAAAAAGAGCTTCGATATCTGAGTAGAAGCTCGACCGAAATCAAGGCGAGAACGAATACTTAGATAAAATAATTGAGAAGCAGAAAATTTGGCAAGCCAGGGATTCAGAAAGTTTGCATTCTACTCGGGCAGCAAACAAATGCCTTGACGCGGTGTGATGGGCGTCGCGCCCCGTGACTCGACAGGCCAAAAATCCTGCCATCTTGACTCTGAGTTTATTTTGGATTCTCGAGTTAAGGGGGTCTATATGGGTGATATTGAAACCCTAAAACACGCCCCCAAATAGAACATTTGACCTAGAAAGTAGCAAAATGGGGCTAGAGCTTTAGAAGCTTTTAGAACACAAAGAGTTTTTCCTAAATTCTTCTTTTCTATTTGTAATTTATTTATTCATTCATGAGTTATATATCTTGACATGATTGCTGTGAATATGAATGACTAAGTTACCTTATCTAGGGCTTGACTGAACCTTTATTCTTGTAAATCTTTGGAAGAAAGTTTTGAGTTAGGGTTACTTGAATATATGGCGATACTTGGACCCAAATAAGGAATTGTTAGGTAAAAAAATGGGGTGAGTTTGGGATAACGAATGCTTATTGTAGTCACATTGGTAGTCCATTTTATCATTTTGTGATAACTTAAAAAAGTCACTCATGATAGTTATTGTTTACTATTGAAAATACTGGTGATAAACAAGGAGTTCACGATCATTAGGAATGGAGAAGCGAGATTGAATGCGTAGTATTCATTATATCACTCCAATAATAAATGAAAAATCATGTCCTAGCTCTTTTATTCTTGAATTCTTGTCTAATCATTTTACTACTTACTAGTATTAATTATTGTTATTTATTTCTACTTTCCATGCTATAAATCATTATAAATTGTTCCTCGGATTAGTTGAATGAAAACTTGGTGAAAGTTGGGTTACAAACTAGCTTTGCTCTTTGTGGAATTCGGCACCGAACTTGTTAAACTGAGTTATATTTACCACGACCACTTAATTCTTTTTAAAGGTGTAGTTGGACTTGATCAGCCTCAACAAAAAAAATTCTATTTCCAGCCTCCATCAATCGATCATAGAGTACGTTATTTTGGTGACAAAATCGTTTAACTATTTGTACAGTGTCGTTGTTGACCTTAAGACCCAAAAGCGGTCCATGGGCAAGTGCGTATTGAATCTATTGATCGATTTATTGACCTTTAAATAACATCTCTCTTCACAATTCTCTAAACCTAGCGTTTAAATGTAATGAAATTAACTGATTATGCTTTCCTTGGAGTCCTAATTTCTGATATTGTATAAATATTCTTGGTTTCTTTTGCTTGTATCAAGTATCGAATAAGAACTATTACAACCAACAGATTAAATATAATAACAGTATAACTTACGTACCAGCCTCATTATTTAGATAAAGTCTCTCTTTATGGAAAATATAGTTCCATTAAAATCATTTGGCATTACATGTTCCGGCTACCAACTACGTCCATGACCAACTTTTCATCAATAATAGTTACTGAACTCAACTAATTATCTGTTGGATATTACAACTGATTAATAATTTAGTATTACGCTACTACTATACAAAGTCTTAGAATATACAAAGTCTCTGTATTCTATAGTACTATATAATGATATTCAGAAAATCTCTTGCAATACTAAGGTCAGGTTGTTGTGTTAAAGTAATTAACTGATAAAAGAATTTGCATATGCATTATTGATCTCTCTAATTATCATTTCAGTAGTTTTCTCCACAACAGATGCCAGCCACTCGGTGATTCGTCCCTTTCAAACCAATTAAATGATCTGGATGAAAGCCTAATTCTCCAATAAAACGTCTGTTTTATAACAAGTGGACTGCAAACACTAAAGGATTGTCAAAAGGGGCATCTTTCTTTCTCAATAACTCACAACTTCACTTTAAAATACTGGATAACCTTAGGAACCAGCTAGCTTATGTTCTAACAACTAATTTGCCTAAAACTCATCCCTAAACCGCTAAATTAAAGCACATGTTTTACTGATATTATAACCAGAAATTTATGTGGCAAAATATATTTCAAGGAGATTCATTTATGGTATGAATTTATCATGGTTTGGCAGTGAACTAATTGTACCCGTGGTCCATAGTGGATTAGGCACAAAGTTTGTTATTGACGTAAATTTGACAAAGGTTTTTGTTTCTCCCACTCTGCTAATACCTAAAATTAGCAAATAATATTGAAAGTGGTAACTTGATCAGTTAGAAAGGTAACATGTGCAGTTTGAATGATTTAGAACTAAAGTTCCCTTAGTTATGATTTAGAACTAAAGTTCCCTTAGTTACCTCTTCTTCCACCAACTTAAATTGATAAGTTGGTATTTTACCAACTTAAATACTACTTTAAGCTTTTGTTCTTGAATCCAAAAACAATAACAAGTGTTGATTAATGCCGTAATTGCTTAAGTTTCAGGTTTTGATGAGTGTGTCCGAGAAATGGTTGAAGATTGAAGTTCAAAGCAAGAATTGAAGCCAAAATATGAAGATCGTGAGTCACAGCATGAGGCGCTCCGCCTAGAAATTGAGGCGGAGCGCCTAACAAAATACAGAGAGCAAGTTTTCCTCAGGCGCCCCGCCTAAGATGTGAGGCGCTCCGCCTTGAAAAAATACAGAGGGCAGCACTCCATGAGGCGCTCCGCCTGAAATGTGAGGCGCTCCGCCTAGGAAAATACAGAGGGCAGCAATGCAGGAGGCGCTCCGCCTAAATCATGAGGCGGGCGCCTCAACAAGGACCTGAAGAAGCCCAGAAAGAGGCGCTCCGCCTACTCCTTGAGGCGCTCCGCCTCAGTCACTGTAACTGCGTTTTCTCAGCTTGTATAAATAGCAAAAGCTGGGGTTTAACAAGAACAACTTACATTACAATTTAGTATATATTTTTGGGGCGATTTTGAGAGCCAAGTAGAGGTTTAACATCATTTTGTAAGCTTCTAATCTTGTAACTTTGAATCTTGATTCCATATATCAATTCAAACTTATGTCCAACATGATTTCATCTTTTCATTACATCTTTATTACTATGATTCAAACCCTAGTTATGAGTAGCTAAACTCATAACTAGGGGTATAACTATGCTATTGTGATAGAAAATTAATGGGTGTTGTTCTATTTCACTAACTATAACATAAGTAACAATTATCCAACTCCCCATTACAATAACATCAAAATTCCAAAATCCATGATATTTGGGATTTCTTGTCTACATTGCTAGTTAAAGACTCGGAAGAGATTAACTAGTGTAGAATAGTGGAGTTGGCGAGGATTTGAGTTGATAGGCTATTTATATAGACTAACTCATCTAAAAGGAGTTACGCTCGGAAGAGGTCTCCTTTCCTTGGGTCATTGAGTAGTGCTTCAAGCATTCAACTAAGGCTTTGACGAGCGGGTTGTGAAAGATCTCTCCTAGGCCGGAAGGATTCTAGAGATCACGATCGGAATGCTCGACCATAATTATACTTGTGTTGGGAAAGTGAAGGAAAAACACCCGTTAGTTGGAAATCACTATTAGTTGGTTGCACCCCTAGTCTAGTAATATCGAACAACTTACTCGCTTAATTGCTTACACTTAGAATTAATCATAGTTTCTTTAAAACAAATCATACTTCTAGGACTCAACACTAAACCTCATTTGAATATCTATTTACAACTCTCTCACTTAACGTGCTAAATCCCTTGGGAAATCGACCCCGACTCACATCGGGTATTATACTTTGACGACCGCCCTTCACCATTAATGGTGTAAGATTGAGCGTGGATCAAATTTTGGCGCCGTTGCCGGGGAACTACGGTTTTAATATTGAGTTGCATTAGTTAATCAAAGTTGTTTAGTTCGCTCGTCCTAGCATTTTACTTTTGGTTTTGGTTTTACCTTGTGTAGGTGAAGCATGGCTTATAGGAGAAATCCTAATCGGAACTTGCGGAACCCCAATTACAACCATTATTACAATCAACAACATGGGGATCCGCAAGGTTATGAAGAGCAATATGATGAAGAGTTCCATGTAGAACTCAACCAAGAGGGCTATCCATTCCATGTTGAACAAGTGGATGAAGACGAGATACAAGAGGAAGCTAATGACCCTCAAGTGGAGAATGCGAACCCTCATGATGACAACCCTTTTGGCCAAGCAAATGCGGGGGTCCAAGCAAATGAAGAAGAAAATCTTGGAGGAAATGAAGGTGTTGCGGGTAATGCTAATCGGGGTGGCAACAATGCAAACCGAGGCGGCCGAGGTGTGAACCAAGGGGGTCGAGGTGTAAACCATGAAGGTAGAGCAAATGTCAACCGAGTGGGCAATGCCAATAGAGTTAATGCTCGCAATGTCAACCGGAACCAAGAGTATGGTAGAGATGCTCGAGACTATCAACAAGAGTATGCTAGAGGTGCTCGGAACTATCAACAAGAGATGAGAGACTATGAAGATGAGGAGGAGGTTGAGGAAGAAATTGATATGAATTGTTTTGCAAGTGCCATAGTTCCTCCCCCTATTCATGGCAATGCTAGCTTTAGCATCCCAAATGTAATTCTTCAAGGTCTTGAACAACATGGGTGCTTTGGTGGTAGTAAGAATGAAGATGCAAATGATCACTTGAGGAATTTTGTGCAAACTTGTAACCTCTACAAGTCGGCAAGAGTGTCGGAAGAATCATTGAGGTTGAGAGTGTTCCCTTACTCTCTCACCGGAAAAGCTAAAGAGTGGTTGAACAAGTTGCCGAGAAATTCCATCTTCACTTGGCAAGAGTTGGTAAAACAATTCCTTGGGAAGTTTTCACCAAAAGGGAAGCAAGCGGCGTTGAGAGATAAAATCTACATGTTTGAACAAGAGGCCTCCGACTCTTTGACCGAGGCTTGGGAGGCTTTCCAAGATGGGTTGCTCCGGTGTCCCAATCATGGTTTCAATGGGAATATGTTGTTGCAAAGCTTCTACCAAGGTTTGAACAAGATGAACCAATCCGCCTTGGACACCTTGTGTGATGGTGTCACCATGGACAAGAGGTACGAAGAAGTAAAAGATATTCTAGACAAGGTGACCAAGCGCTCTCAAGAATGGCAATCAAGAGCTAAGAACCCGGGAAGAGAAGTTGGGATTAGTCCAATGATGCTAGAAAGACTTGAAGCCCAAGATGAGAAGATGGCAAGAATATTGACGTCGGTGGACCTTATGAACAAGAACTCAAAGGCCGATAGGGAGGCCAATGAAAAGAGAGTGCACAAGGTGGAAAATATCCACACTACAAATGCCGGGCATCAAGTGGCCCCAATGGGTTATGTTACTCCCGGAGGTGTTCCTATGACCCTTCTCCAACATGGGCAAGAAGGATACTATCCGGAACAATGCTATCAAATGCAAGAAGGAGAAGAGGTAAATTATGTGAGCAATTACCAAGGGCAAAGAGGGTATGATCAAGGTGGTTATCAAAGACCTTATCAACAACCCTACCAACAACCATATCAACAAGCCTATCAACAACAAGGGCAATGGAGACCAAGTCAAGGAAGAGGTAGTTGGAGTAACAACCAAGAAGGGAGAGGAGCCGGTTCTTCTCAACAATATGCTCCAAGACCTCCGTCTAAGCAAAATGATCAAGAAGCAAAGACTACCACAAAATTGGAAGAGATGATGAGTCAAATGCTTCACAATCAACAAGGCATAAAGGAAACCATAACATCCCATACAACATCAATCAAGGAGCTTGAATCACGAATGAGTCAATTGGCTCACCAAGTCAACCAAAGGCCGCATGGTACGCTACCAAGTGACACGGTAGTAAATCCCAAGAAGAGCGGAAAAGATCAAGTCATGGCAATAAAGACTCGAAGCGGCAATGAATATGATTATCAAAAGGCCAAGAATGATGATAATGAAAGGTGGAACATGTAAGGCAATGATGAGGGTGCCGAGGAACATTCTAATGATGCTATTGGGGATGAAGTGTTGCAAGAAGAAGGAGGGCAAGGTGAGGTGTTTGTACAAGACAATGATGATGATGTTCAAGAAATTCCCAAGCCTACACCCCAAAACACCACTACCCAAAAAGCTAAACCAAAGAAAACTCCACCACCCAAAGAAAGCCTTTCCATTCCAAGCTCCGTTCCAAAAATTCCCCTTCCATTCCCACAAAAGAATAACAAGCAAAGAGAAATCACACATGCCAAAAAGATATGGGAGAAAATTGCAAGCACTTCAATCAATATTCCATTGGTTGATGCATTGGGACAAATGCCCAACATTGCTAAATTCATGAAAGATTTGGTGACCAAGAAGATGTATGGAGATTTCGAGACAATCAAGGTGACGCATCAAGTGAGTGCAATTGTGTCAAAACATATAGCTCCAAAGATGGAAGATCCCGGGGCCTTTACCATTCCATGCACAATTGGTGGAAGACACTTTGAAAAAGCTTTGTGTGACCTAGGTGCAAGTATCAACTTAATGCCATATGCGGTGTATAAAACATTGGACACCAAGGCACCTAGACCAACAACCGTGAACTTACAAATGGCCGATCGCTCAATGAAGAGTCCGATTGGAATTATTGACAATGTGTTGGTAAAGGTGGACAAATTCGTCTTCCCGGCGGATTTTGTGATTCTTGATTGCCCCGTGGATTTTGAAGTACCCATCATTCTTGGGAGACCATTCTTGGCAACCGGGAGAGCTCTTTGCGATGTGGAGAGAGGTGAACTTACTTTTAGGTTCAATGGAGAGAAGGCCGTTTTTCATATTTGCAAGGCCTTGAAACAACCAATGGATAATGACGCGACTTGTTCTTATGTTGATGTTGTGGTTGATGCCCTAGTAGAAAAGGAGAGTGTCTTAGCTAGTCAAGAAGACACGTTGGCGGCGGTGATATGGAACATGGATGTAGAAAATAAAGAGAGTGTAGCGGAGGTAGTGAAGGCATTGGAAGGTCTTGGATCAAAACCCTATGTACCTAAAAAGCTATCCCTAGACCTTGAGAACCGAGAAACACCACCAACAAAACCATCCATCGAAGAACCACCGAAACTTGAATTGAAAGTCTTGCCATCCCATTTGAGATACACCTTCCTTGGTCCCAACTCCACTCTACCCATAATCATCTCATCTCATTTGACCAAAACTCAAGAATCCCAACTTGTTGAAGTAGTGAAGAGGAGGATTAAGGCTATAGGATGGACCTTGGCGGATATAAGGGGCATTGATCCGGGGGTATGCACTCATAAAATCTTGCTTGAAGAAGGGTGTCGGCCAAGTGTAGAACACCAAAGGAGATTGAATCCTCCTATGCAAGAGGTAGTGAAGAAAGAAATCATCAAATGGCTAGATGCGGGTGTGATAGTTCCATTGTCCGATAGCAAGTGGGTGTCACCCGTGCAATGTGTGCCCAAGAAGGGGGGTATGACGGTGATTCTAAATGACAAGGGTGAGTCCATTGCAACTAGACCCGTAACCGGGTGGAGAGTGTGTATGGATTATCGAAAGCTCAACACCGCTACAAGGAAGGACCATTTCCCTTTGCCATTCATTGATCAAATGCTTGATCGATTGGCGGGTCGTGCTTACTATTGTTTCTTGGATGGGTACTCCGGCTATAACCAAATATCCATTGAGGCCGAGGATCAAGACAAGACCACTTTCACTTGTCCCTATGGCACCTTTGCATTCCGCAAAATGCCATTTGGTCTTTGTAATGCCCCCGCCACATTCCAAAGGTGCATGTTAGCCCTTTTTCATGATATGGTGGAGAATTTTCTTGAGGTTTTCATGGATGACTTCTCGGTAGTTGGAGATTCATTCGATGATTGCTTGTCAAACTTGGAAAGGGTGCTAGAGAGATGCGAAGAAACAAGGCTTGTGCTCAATTGGGAGAAATGTCATTTCTTAGTGCAAGAAGGTATAGTGTTGGGACACAAAGTTTCTAAAAGAGGCATCGAAGTAGATCAAGCGAAAATTGAGGTGATCTCCAAACTCCCACCTCCAATGACCGTGAAGGGTGTCCGAAGTTTCTTGGGGCATGCCGGATTTTATCGCCGTTTTATCAAGGACTTCTCCAAGGTTGTGAATCCTATGTGCAAACTTTTGGAGAAGGATGCCAAGTTCGTGTTTGACAAAGCTTGCTTAGAGGCTTTTGAAGAAGTGAAGAAGAAGTTGACAACCGCACCGGTAATTGTGAGTCCTAATTGGGAGCTCCCATTTGAGCTCATGTGTGACGCTAGTGATGTGGCTTTGGGAGCCGTGCTAGGTCAAAGAGTGGAGAAGATGTTTCATCCTATCTACTACGCAAGCAAAACGATGAATGGAGCTCAAATGAATTACACGGTGACGGAAAAGGAGCTTCTAGCAATAGTTTTCGCCTTTGAGAAATTCCGAGCATATTTGGTGGGGTCGAGAACAATTGTCCATACCGACCACTCCGCTATCCGGTACTTAATGGCAAAGAAGGATTCAAAGGCAAGACTCATTCGTTGGGTGTTACTTCTTCAAGAGTTTGACATTGAGGTGATAGATAGAAAGGGGACCGAGAACCAAGTGGCGGATCATTTGTCACGGTTAGAGGAAGAAGGTCGCCCGAAGGAAGAAGTGGAGATAAATGATACATTTCCGGATGAAAGGATCTTGGCCGTGTCTTGGGAACCAATCCCTTGGTATGGCGACTTAGCCAATTTCATAGTTGGGGGAGTCTACCCCGAAGACTTCACATTTTATCAAAAGAAGAAGTTGGCAAAAGATGCAAGGTTCTATTATTGGGATGAACCCTATCTCTTTAGGGTGTGTGTCGATGGAATCATCCGACGGTGTGTTGCCGAGTCCGAGCAAGAGGCCATTATGAATGGGTGTCATTCTTCGCCTTACGGCGGACATCATGGTGGAGTTAGGACGGCGGCTAAGGTGCTACAATGTGGATTCTTTTGGCCAACCTTGCACAAGGATGCCCATGCTTGGGTCAAGAATTGTGATCAATGCCAACGGATGGGAGGAATTTCGAGAAAGCATGAAATGCCAATGAATCCCATTGTGGAAGTTGAATTGTTTGACGTATGGGGGATTGACTTCATGGGGCCCTTTGTGAGCTCTTATGGCAACAAATACATCTTGGTGGCGGTTGATTATGTATCCAAGTGGGTGGAAGCGGTTGCGCTCCCCAACAATGAAGCCAAGAGTGTATTGAATTTCTTGAAAAAGAACATCTTTACAAGATTTGGGACTCCAAGGGCAATCATTAGTGACGGTGGGAGTCACTTTTGCAACCGTGCCTTCTCAAACCTCCTTCAAAAATATGGAGTGAAACACAAGGTTGCAACTCCCTATCACCCCCAAACAAGTGGCCAAGTCGAGGTTTCAAACCGGGAAGTAAAGAATATTCTTGCCAAGACGGTTAATGCAAATAGAACCGATTGGGCAAGGAAGCTTGATGAAGCTCTATGGGCTTACCGAACCGCATACAAAACCCCAATTGGGATGTCTCCATTCAAGTTGGTGTTCGGAAAAGCTTGCCATCTACCGGTGGAACTTGAACACAAAGCCCTATGGGCATTGAAGAAATTGAACATGGATTGGAATGATGCCGCCAATGCAAGAATCTCAAATTTGCACGAGCTTGATGAATTCCGGTTCCTAGCCTATGAGAATGCACTGATCTACAAGGAGAAAATGAAAATGCTCCATGATTCTAGGATTTGGAACCGGACATTCAAAGAAGGAGATGTCGTGTTGTTGTTCGACACCCGGTTGAAGTTATTCCCGGGCAAGCTCAAGTCAAAGTGGAAGGGGCCTTTTAAGGTGGTAGGAGTTACCCCTTATGGTTCCGTCGATTTGCAATCAAGAGAAGGCGGAAGAACTTTCCGGGTTAATGGGCATAGAGTGAAGCACTATTTGGGGTGCGACGCCGAGGTTGGTGAAGTGGCGTGCATTTACCTTGATGAACCTTGAGGAGGAAAAGCAAAAACCGTCGTGCCGCGACGTTAAATTAGGCGCTTCTTGGGAGGCAACCCATGTTTATAGTGTAATTAGTTGTTATTTGTGCAGGGGCTCGAGAGTTGGTGAGTTCGAGAGCGGAAAGTGTGGAAGGACGCTAAGAATGTCTCGGTACAAGGCTAGGCGGACCTCCTAATTTGTAAGGAGGACCGCCCAGGTAAGATTCAAAGCAAAAACTGAGAGAAGAAAGAGAAAAAACAGCTAGGCGGACCGCCTGGCCCATGAGGCGCCCCGCCTGGCCCAATAAAAATCCCACCCGTCGGCCAAAAGGGTTTATACCCAAGAATTGTTCCCATTTTGCATTCTTTCAAGATTTTAACAAAAGAAAAGCACCCTTTGGCCGAAAATCATCCCCCATTGCATAAAAAATCATTATCATCCATCTACATCACACACAAATCATTCCACAATCACTTTTCATATTCAACTCACTTTAATTTCGGGTATGTGTTGCACTTTTATCTTTATTTTATTTTCTTTTGCTTTAATCTTCTCCAACTTTGTAGAAACATGATGTAGGATTAGGAGTAGTAAAAATAGATCACTTTAATGATACTTGTGCTTAAATGCTACATAATTGAGGTAGAGGAATTGATAAAGCTAGGGTTCATAGAATAAAATTGGGAATTTGGATGCAATTGAACCCTTGATAATTTCCCCATGAATTTTGAGGTGTTTGGGTCGTGTCTAAGCGGATGAACTTGAATCCCCATGAATTGCCTCCATGAAATTGCTTGAAAAATTCGTGGCCAATACCTGAGGCGGACCGCCTCTTCCTTAGGCGGCCGCCACTGTCTAAGTAAGCTGCAGTATTTTGTGTGAGGCGGACCGCCTCTGTCTGAGGGCGGCCGCCTCTTTGCTGTGCAACTCTCGGCTTCCTCTATGAGGCGGACCGCCTCCTTTTGAGGGCGGACCGCCTCCCCCTCTGTCACCTCACTGCTTAGTTCTCTCCTCTTCAATTCATAGGGTAATGCAATTGTACACTTCTAACTTGCAAATGCGGATGTTTCAGGCACAATGACAAGAGCTGGGAAAAGAAAACTTCAAGCGTCACCTGCCCACTCCGATGAGGATGTAAATGATGATGTCCCCTTAGCTAATCTCTCAACCAAAGCAAGGGTGGAACTGAGAAAGAAGAAGAAACAAGAAGCTTCATCCTCAAGAGCTCAACCACAAGTATCCATAGAGTCTGAGTCGAATGACGAGGAGGGGGAGGATGACAATGCAAGCAATAGAGAAGCGACACACCATCAAACTCAAGCATCTGAATCTGATGATGATGATCTACCAGAAGAGTGGCTAAGACTGTTCAGAACAAAAGCAGCTTGTAGGTTATACTACAAGTCATTTCAACACAGGCGGGTGAATCCGGAACGGGTCATAGGAATGAAGGATGTGCAAAGGAGGAACCCCGACATTTATGCAAAATACATGGCAACGGGGTGGCACAAAGCACTTGGAGCACCAATGGGCAAGGCGAATGAATCTATGGTTGCAGAGTTCTATGCGAACTTAGCTACAAATCCCCAGAACAACATGACAGTGTACTGCCGGGAGAAATATATTGATGCATCTTCGGGGGCGTGGATGAAATTTCTGAAGCTTGGAAAGAACTTTTCGCCGAGGCAACACATGGCGAAGTTGGCAATGACTGAAAAAGAACAAAGGGCCTGGTTGGTACCAATCATTGGGAGAAAGAAGGATGCACATTGGGAGAAACCGGGGGTGCAGATTTGCAGGGCTGATTTGAACTTTGAAGCCAAAGGATGGCATTCCATCATTATCTCCAGAGTGCGGCCAACAAGTCAAGACAATAAGCTTACATTGAGGAGGGCAGTCATGATAGGATGTTTGATGTCCGGAATTAAAGTCAATTTGGGAGCTGAAATGGTCAAGCAACTGGTGGAAGTAGCACACTCAGAGAAAGATAACTTGTCATTCCCACAGACATTGACCGCATTCTTGACTCATCACGGTTGTAGCGAATGGGGTTATGATGTCAAGTCAAACCCGATATCCCCATTCAACTGGTATGCCATCAAAGAAACTCCTCCATCACCTTCAGGTAAGCCTACCCTTTCTGCTACTGATCCACCTTCCACTTCGGAGGCAGACCCTCCGCATTCTGAGGACAGCCCCGCTGCACCTGGGGGCACTGATGCTGAATTTACACCCGAGGAGATGCCTCGAGCAGCACGAGACTTTGATGCCAAGTTGGATGAGATCCGGACCCTTATCTCCAACTTGCCACAGGTCCAGCCTCCACCTCCCCCTCCACCTCCAGCAGCTACTCCAGAACAGTTTTCGGCTTTACTTCAGGCAATGCAAGCTCATACGTTGGCTATTGAGCGCAACACTGATGCTCTTCAACTACATACCGTAGCTCTTGAGAGGACACAGAAGGAGATAGCTGACATGAAACTTGTCATGACAGAGATGACTCGTTCCCACAATGCACTGGAAAAGAAGTTGGGCAGGGGTTCTCACCTGCCTAAAGGATCCGATACACCATTGAGGCGTACCTCACCTTCTGAAATCCGGACCACTAGGCCTCCTACTGGGACTCGTGCTACCATTGCTCCTACATCAGTCCAACCAGCTGCTCCGACAGTCCAGTCTACTACCCCTCGGGTTCCACCTTTGAAGGCTCCCAGTCCTACCACAGTTGACTTACCAGGACCCTCCAGCTCCAAGGCTCCTCGTAAGCATTCACAGAAAGCTCGGGTGAAGGACACCGAAGAATTGGTAGAGGATATTGCAGCTACAGAGGCTATGCAGTTCGATTGTGATGAAGATGATGTTACTGAGGATGATCTACCCTTGGCTGACTTTACTAGCATGCCCGAGGATACACAGTTGGAGTTAGCCACTCATTTGTCTCTCGAGGAGGCTCTCCAGCGACAGGCACAGGGTGTGCAGACCGATGCCGAGCCTCCACTTGCTCATATTGGAGGCAAAGGCAAAGGTCTTGCTTGAGCACCACCAGGGAGTCCCTTTGTTACCCCCCTTTTTGTCTTTCATTTATCTACTTAGCATGCGGGACGATGCTAGAGTTTTTAGTTGGGGGAGGGGTTCGAATGTATATGTGTATTTTGGATTGGGTTGCACTTGTGCGTTACATGCTATCCATGTATACATTCGAACCACTTTTGGTGTACATACACTTTATGTTGCTAGTCTAGCTTAATTTTTAGTTATGTTCCAAAGATGCTTTAGTTATTTTCTTTTTAAATAAGCCTCCGGTTTTCTTCACTTGGTTCTTTCCGGAGGTTCTCTTTGAACCAAGCATGTACATTGAACTCCTTTTGAAATGCAGTAGTGATTCATGTGATACCGTCTTATGTTTCTTCATTTTCATGGCAAATGACAAGTGAGCTTATGTTCTGATTGATATAGCTAGAGTTGTAGACTGTGAAGTTCTTGTGTTGGCTTATTGAGTTGTTGGCGTGGTCCAAATTGGACCATTGCATGCTTTGCGAGTAAATGTCCGTCTTGTGTGTCTGAAAAATGTGCTTGAGAAATCACTTGCTTGTGTGGTGAGGCAGTTTGTTCAATAAATTGTGTGGGTGAATTGAGAGTTTAAAGCTTGCCTTTAGTGTACTTTGAGACGAAATCCTAGGTGAACTTGGCTTGAAACATGATTTTAGGCTTTTCCTTGGACCGCTACTATCCTAAATGGCCTACCTGTACATATTCACCCCAGTTAGCCCCTCTGAGCCTTAACCTTTCATTTGGCAGTCACTAAATTGAAACCCGAGCCAATTCTTGTGTGCTAAGGCACCGACCCTCTTTTTGGCCCTAACCTCCATGTGTGCATTGAAAAACGTGCAACTTAGGCTAAAACCTAAGTTTGGGGGAGATGGTAAAAGCTTGGAAATCCATGGCGAATGTCAAATTGAAATATATAAAAGAAAGAAGAAAAGTGAAACAAAAGAAAGAGAAAAAGAAACGAAGTATGCATATACATAAAAAAAAAAAAAAAGAGAAAGAAAGAAAAGGAGAGGAAGTAAAGAAGAAGAAAAGAGAAGTATTGGATAAAGGAGGGACTAAATTGGCACCATCTCCAAAAGAAGAGTAGGATGAGCCTAATGAAAAGAAAGAAAAAGTTGCACAAAAGAGAATGAAATGATGTAGTGCTATGGAGGTATTAGTCACTAATTAGCCAAATTTACCACACCTTAAACCAAAAGCCTACGTTGCAACCTGTCAAGTCCTAATTGATTTTGAGTCAAGTGAGCCTACATTAGTGGAGAAGTACAAGAAGGGCAAGTCTTTGAGTTCTCGAGAAGCGTGCATGAAATTTCCTTGCGAGAGTGAGAGCTCAATTTGTTAAGAGTCCCAAAAGAATTTTTGTGAAAATATTTTTTGTGAGTGAGGGACTCTAATCTTTTTGGTGAGAATAGCAAGTGAGTCTTGAGCACAAGTTCAGGTGCATGACAAGGAGCATAAGCAAGTGAAGCGAGCTGATGACCTTGAGGCAAGCCTTGAAAGTCATGTGTTTCCTCTAGCCGTAGTTGATTAGACATGAGCAGTGCTTGTCAAATGTCCATGGGAGTGATTGAGACTAGTTAGTATCAACTGACTCATTAACGCAAAATGATGTTCATGACTTTGAATCGAGGAACATAACTGAGTCTTGAGCTTTAACTGGAACATGATTTGATCTCTTTGATTTTGAGTTGCTTGAGGACAAGCAAGGACTTAAGTTTGGGGGAGTTGATAAGTTGGTATTTTACCAACTTAAATACTACTTTAAGCTTTTGTTCTTGAATCCAAAAACAATAACAAGTGTTGATTAATGCCGTAATTGCTTAAGTTTCAGGTTTTGATGAGTGTGTCCGAGAAATGGTTGAAGATTGAAGTTCAAAGCAAGAATTGAAGCCAAAATATGAAGATCGTGAGTCACAGCATGAGGCGCTCCGCCTAGAAATTGAGGCGGAGCGCCTAACAAAATACAGAGAGCAAGTTTTCCTCAGGCGCCCCGCCTAAGATGTGAGGCGCTCCGCCTTGAAAAAATACAGAGGGCAGCACTCCATGAGGCGCTCCGCCTGAAATGTGAGGCGCTCCGCCTAGGAAAATACAGAGGGCAGCAATGCAGGAGGCGCTCCGCCTAAATCATGAGGCGGGCGCCTCAACAAGGACCTGAAGAAGCCCAGAAAGAGGCGCTCCGCCTACTCCTTGAGGCGCTCCGCCTCAGTCACTGTAACTGCGTTTTCTCAGCTTGTATAAATAGCAAAAGCTGGGGTTTAACAAGAACAACTTACATTACAATTTAGTATATATTTTTGGGGCGATTTTGAGAGCCAAGTAGAGGTTTAACATCATTTTGTAAGCTTCTAATCTTGTAACTTTGAATCTTGATTCCATATATCAATTCAAACTTATGTCCAACATGATTTCATCTTTTCATTACATCTTTATTACTATGATTCAAACCCTAGTTATGAGTAGCTAAACTCATAACTAGGGGTATAACTATGCTATTGTGATAGAAAATTAATGGGTGTTGTTCTATTTCACTAACTATAACATAAGTAACAATTATCCAACTCCCCATTACAATAACATCAAAATTCCAAAATCCATGATATTTGGGATTTCTTGTCTACATTGCTAGTTAAAGACTCGGAAGAGATTAACTAGTGTAGAATAGTGGAGTTGGCGAGGATTTGAGTTGATAGGCTATTTATATAGACTAACTCATCTAAAAGGAGTTACGCTCGGAAGAGGTCTCCTTTCCTTGGGTCATTGAGTAGTGCTTCAAGCATTCAACTAAGGCTTTGACGAGCGGGTTGTGAAAGATCTCTCCTAGGCCGGAAGGATTCTAGAGATCACGATCGGAATGCTCGACCATAATTATACTTGTGTTGGGAAAGTGAAGGAAAAACACCCGTTAGTTGGAAATCACTATTAGTTGGTTGCACCCCTAGTCTAGTAATATCGAACAACTTACTCGCTTAATTGCTTACACTTAGAATTAATCATAGTTTCTTTAAAACAAATCATACTTCTAGGACTCAACACTAAACCTCATTTGAATATCTATTTACAACTCTCTCACTTAACGTGCTAGTTCCCTTGGGAAATCGACCCCGACTCACATCGGGTATTATACTTTGACGACCGCCCTTCACCATTAATGGTGTAAGATTGAGCGTGGATCATAAATCTTTTGGGATAGTGTGATAGCAACTTCGGGTGCTACTAATAAAGACACCTTCTGGTCCTTTTAATTTGTTGCTTTAACGGTTAACCAAACAAATTTGGTATAAAATAGTTAACACTTTAGAAAACCAAAAAATGTTAATTAATTTCTCCAATTCCACCCTTACTACTCAAAAGAAGGTGTATATATAGTCAATAATATCTAATTTAAGGAAATAAATAAAGATAAAATAGTCAAACACCGCCTATGATAATTAATGTCACGTGTCAAAACCTTAATCGACAAATAAAAAGGACAGGAAGGAGTAAGATTCAAGGGCCTTTGCCTCAAGAGCAGGTGCAAGTTATAATCACTACTAAAAAAACCGTCATTTTCGACCGCCGTATCGGTCGAAATTCGGTCGACCTATCGACCATATTTCGACCGATTGCGGTGGTCGATAAAATTCAGGTAGAAATTCAAGTATCGACCGAAATTCGGTCGAAGGTCGACCGAGATTCGACCGAATTTCGGTCGATAGGCCTTCGATCGAATTTCGGTCGAAGTGTATTTCGACCGAAATTCGGTCGAAGGTCTGGTAATTTTTTTTGACCAACTTTCGACCGAAAGTCGGTCGAAAACCTGTAAAAACCTGCAACATAAAAGCTGAAATTAGGCCTATACCACCTGTAAACACGCAGAAAAACCAGTCACAAAACATTCATAAACTCTATTTAAACAAGGCTAACAAAGCCAAACAATAGTTCGTTCAAGTTCTACAATATTCAAACAAACTAAACAAATAGTTTAAAGTTCAACTTTCACTACTAATGGCTAGAAGCCGAACTAGACCCGGCATCAGACTGAGAAGGTGAATGGTGGCTATGTCTGCTCTTGCTCTTTCCCTTTCCCGAGCTATCACGCCTTCCTTTACCTTTTCTTTGGTTCCTGAGGATCTGTTGCATCATTTCATGCATTTCTCTTTGATGCGCCTCCTGTGATGCGCGCATCATTTCATGCACTTCTCTCTGATGCGCCTCTTGTGCTAAGCGCATAGCTTCATTTTGCTTTCTCAGTTCTTCGATCTCCGCTTGCATCTGTGTCATTTCTGGAGCGGGAGCAGAGCTTGCTGGAGCACTTGAACACGAGCCCAAATAGTTCGATTTATGCTTGGCAGATGAATACAGTGTTCCAATGCCATAAGCTGAACCCTTCTTCACCCCTCCGACCGCTTCCAACCATAAGTTGGTTTCTTGCTCGAGCGTTAGCGGTGATGGGGTACTGCTTCCGCATTCAGATTGCTGAGTCGTAGTCCAGTCCTCAAGGGCCTTTGTAGCTTTTTCCTGAAAAACATAAATATATCAACGGTACAACAATGAAGTTTTAAACTTGAAGGATTGGCGCGACTTTAGTTTAAATTTAAGTACTTACCCAGGCCTCTTGTGCTCGGGGCTCGACCCATGTTTCTCCGCCCTTTTTATCTTTCTTGATATGGCGGATCTTGTGCATTTCAGAGAGCGGAATAGTCCGATTTTGTTGCTTTTCCTACAAATTAAAGAAGAGAACAAGTTAGATAGAAAATTTACTATTATAGTAATTCTTATAAATTAAATTACTTTACCAAGCGCATCTTCTGCGTCGCAGCGCTAACTGTGCCGCCGGTATGCAGCGATCCACCCTTAGTAGATGCCCGAGCTTTCTTCCCTTGCTCGCTCTTCCTCTGGGATCATAGTACGGAATCTCCTGCTGTACCGAAGGGCAGGTAGGGCTAGATGGGTCGGAAGGCGGCTGAGTCGACCCAGACGGACTAGTGGACTGTGTGGGATCGCCTAGTCCGGGAACGCCCTGGGATGTACCGTCCTGGCTCTCAGTCATGTCATAACTACTGAAGTGATGCCTCCAACCAGTATGGCTCGGAGGCATGCCAGGTGGTCTGAAAAAATCCGGACTGTATCCGGCAGGTGCTCCTGTAGGAAGGTGATGCGGCACCTGAGAGGTAGGAGTCTCCTGTGCCGGCTCACCTGAAGGCTCACATGCCTTTCCTTTCCCCTTCCTTCTTGAAAACACTAGAGGGGGAGGACTGTCCTGTGCCGGCTCACGTGAAGGCTCAGCTGCCTTTTTAGTCCCCTTCTTTCTTGAAAAAATATTCTTCATTCCTGTTGACACATTCATTGCACAAAAATTAGACGGGTTAAATAGATTAAATAAACACATTCATTGCAAAAAAAATAGGCGGGTTAAATAGATTAAATAAACACATTCATTGCAAAAAAAAATAGGCGGGTTAAATAGATTAAATACACACATTCATTGAAAAAAAATAGGCGGGTTAAATAGATTAAATACACACATTCATTGAAAACAAATAGGCGGGTAACATAGATTAAATACACACATTATCTTCTTAGTAAACAAAAATCTTGACCCAATCATTGTAAACAAAAATAGTGAATACAAATATCTTCTTATGTTTATAATTAAAAAATTACATTAAACTAGTAAATTACTTGTTTGATGAAATGCCCCAAAGAAACAATATTATCTAATAACACCCTATTAATTAATATTATCCAAGCAATTCAAACAAACAAAAGCTTATTCGTTTTAGGCATAACATGTTCATCTTCTCAACAATACCAAGGCAAGAACACATTGCAAACAAAACTACCAAACAATACCAATTCAACTACAACAATTCCAAACAACACAAACCTAACTTTGTAATAGCTAACAACACCAAACAAGTTGTTCAACATCAACTATACTACAATAAGCTTTGCTAACTAATAAGTAACTAAATATGCAACATTAAATATGCAAAGTTACAAAATAATTAAAAAGTTAATTAAATTCGGAATAAATAAAAAAAAAAAAAAAGTACCTAAACGTTGATTTATGCTCCTATAGCACGTACAATTGAATCCCCACTGCTTATATGCTTCAAAACTACAAAAAAATTGAGTTAAAAAGTTAGGGTTCAAGTTTTACAAAGTAATTAAAGTAACCCTAAAATTAAAAATTTACCTTGAATTCGTTGTTATGGGTAGTGATTAGGAGGGTAGATTGTGTTTAAGTGTTGATTTTGGGGGTGGGTTTGGGTAGATTTCGGGTTTTTTGAGGTTTGGGGGTGTTTAGAGAGAGAGAAATGGTTGGGGAAGAAGAAGAAAATGGAGGAGGAGGGCTCACTGCCCTAGTTATCATCGCGTGGGTCGACCGCCACGTCGACCGAAATTCGGTCGTTAGTTTTTCCTGAAATTTTTTTGTTCGACCGAAAATCGGTCGAACACGTATTTCGACCGATTTTCGGTCGAACATTTTCGTGAAGTGAACTGTTCGACCGAAAATCGGTCGAAATACGTGTTCGACCGATTTTCGGTCGAAATAGCGTAGTCGAAAATTCCGGTTTTTTTAGTAGTGAATGTGGTCAAGTTAAGGTGTGGATCTATTTTTTCATTTAAGAAAAAGGAATTTTAAAAATATTCAACACTACATCTAAATGATTCAAGGAATCTAGCCACATTCTACAAACGAAAAATAAATGCAAAGACATAAGAAGCCAAGTATTATAAGACTTTCAAAAATTAAGAGAAGACAATCCAACTGTGAAGAGGACGTTATATCTGTCTGACTTGTACTATGTGGTCTCTTCTAAAGATATATGCCATAGTTTATTTCATACTATTTTTGATTAGGCAAAAATCTTGATTGTGTTGTTAGTGATGATAAAATCCTAGGTTTAGAGGACAATACATATGGAGAGTTGAACAAAGTCAAAAAGGTCGCAAGTCCATTATATTGACTAAGCATGCATTGGACCCGCTTTTGATTGATATACATAAAATATCATATCTCATGTAACATAATTATAACTTCGTCGTAATCGGATAGGATTATTGGGATCACTAATTGGCCAAGTATATGTAGCCTAGATCTCCTCTCTAAGGATTAATGGTCTTCATTAGAGCTAGTAACTAAAAGAATTTCTCAGCTCTCTGAGTTGATAACAGAAGAAACATTTTCTGGTGTATTTTCTATGTATTATAGGCGGAATTAGGGTGGTGAGTACTGAGTAGGATAAGATTCTAACACAAGATAATACGAACAGATGTACAATATAAGTTCATTTATAAACAAAAAAAGGCATTAGCATTCCTACTATAAAGGAACAAGAAATATGATTAAAGAAATATGCAGAAGATCTTCTCAATCAATTCGTTTAACTCTTCTAGAATGGATAGTTTTCATGTACAATTTATAAATGTTTACTTGGCAATTTACTTGCAATTGAACCATAAACTATTCATCACATGTACATGCATGTTCATAATTTATACCTTTCCTTTTCCAATATTCCTTCAGATTTTGTATCCGATTTGTATTCTATTAATGATTACTTTGTACTTTTCGAGGATAGTGAAGAGGTTAAGTTTGTATAAATGTTTGGAACATCGTCATGGCTTACTTAATCAATAACGGCCTATAGTCTATGCAAGGTTTTGCCGTATGCATATTTGAGAAAGATCATACGTGAATATTACTACGACTAGTTTGGATGGAGTTAAGACAAAATTTAATTTGAATATTACTCTGTTTACACTGGCTTAAAACAAACTTTTAAAAGAATTCAATAAGAATTTAGAACTTTACGACTCAATAGGAACATCAAGGAAGCCAAAAAAAAGAAAAAGAAAAATGGTCACCTTCACACAATCTGTCTTAATACTAAACTAGTTCTTTCTCATTACACTGTTAGAAAATCCTGCAATAGGAAGTTAGGTACAGCTATCACTGTATTGAACTTTTACCCTTAATTTGATTGTTTAGGCTATAGCAGGAGATGGTTTATGATGTAAGACCACACTGGTCCAAAAATGGACAGCGTTGGTCCTGAGTTTTGTTTTGTTTTTTATCTGGTTTTTAATAGGTTTTGGTAAAAAATAAAATATTTATTTACGAAAAAAAATGGCATTATATGTTCTTTCTTGATACAACAATATGGATTATTAACTAAAACTGCTATTAATTCTATGAGTATCAACATCTTTATAACACCCGACATTATAATTTCTCTAAAATTAGTCTATGAATTACAAACCCCTTAGGATATAAGGGTATTACTACATACATTCATCCGGCGTTTATATGAAATCAAATAATTTATTCATAGTATTTACGAGTAAAATTTAAAGAGGAAAATAAAAACATGACATGATTAAATGATAGACCTGTGTAGTAAAAGATTCGTAACTTGCACTCATTTGGCTCGGCATGAACACCCAGGGGACCAACCGCACTCTCGCACGCTCAAATTCTAGAACTGTATCTGTAAACACCGTGTGCGTATAATTTTTCACGTGAGATAAGTGAGATTCTCTTTCCATCTAAAAAAGTTGTGGAAATCAATATAACCATTTATCAACTATCACTTTCATCCTTCAACTTTTCTCAAGGGCAATTGAACGGATTTCACTTTCAAATTTTTCTTTTTTCTCGAGAGTCGTTAAGCTAGCTTTTGGACATAGGTTTGGTTGAAACATAAAAAGATAATGAGTTCATGAAGTTGGGTTGAAAATTAGTATATAAAACTTGAAGTTATGTTTGGATATATATTTCACTTGAAAAAAAGAGTTAGAAGTATTGTGAGTGAGAAAGTTTCTTTTCCCAAAAACTGGTGAATATGAAGATATGGTTTTTAAAATCTGAACAAATTCTATAGATAAATAAAAATTTAAATATATTCGAAAAAAAAAACTTTCGAATTCTATGTTCAAACGGGAGCTAAAATGATTTCACCAGCGGAGTTGCAGTATATATATGGACCACTATCTATATATGGAGCCCAAATAGGGGCAAAAGCTATTCTATAGTAACCACAGGGCATGCAGGGATATTATAAATTTTGTTTAATTTGCTCCGAACGCTGCAAATTTTTCTGATTGAGTTAGTTTTCACATGTATAATGATAAATGGAGATATTTCAAAAGTACTACCAATGAAGGAAAGAGTAGCATTTCATATATGGATAGAGTTAAGTTGCTAGTATTTGGGTCACCCGTGATAGTTATCCGGCAAAGGCATAGCTTTATACCTTGTATATATGGAGGTTAAATATTGAGTACTATTTAGAGGAAAAAACTTACCCATCCCGTAAGTATACATCTAACTATAGTAATTAATTATGGTAAATTGATTTAATAAAGAGAATGGATATTAATTAACTATGGTTGAGTGATAATAGTGTATTTGTAAACAAATGATGGTATTAATTGGTTGGGTGTATACACCCGGTGTGAGTAAGTATTTTCCTTTTTTAAATATGACATACTCCTTCCGTCCCATTTGTTTGTCGTAGTTCAGATTTCGATGGTCAAACGAGTTTATATTTTACCGTAATCTTTATATATATTTTTTAAATATTTTGAGTTGTAATTTATTGTGACTTATACTTTTCATGTAGTTTTCAAATATGTAAATTTTATTTAAGAAAAGTTAAAGATTTTATATCATAATCTATGGTCAAATTTAAAAAATTTGACTCTCAAAACAGTAACTATGACAAAGAAAATGAGATTGAGAGAGTATATATCAAATCTTGAACACCCTTATACAAATTTTTAACTACCCATTGGTTATTCCTAACCTACTACTCACTCCGTTCCAAAATGGTTGTCATAGTTTCCTTATTAGTCCGTTCCAAAAAGAATGACACAATTCTAAATTTAGAAACATTTTTTAGTTGAAAGTACTACTTTACCCTTAATGAAATGCTTTATAGCCACATATTTATGTATGATTTATTTTGGACCACAAATTCCAAAAGTCTTACCACATTTTTTAAACTCCGCTTCAAGTCAAAATATGAGAACCATTTTGGAACGGAGTGAGTATAAGTTAAGAATTAAGTTATCAAACAAATCATATCGTTAGTGAGTCAACTGAGCATTTCTGGGGAATTAAATACATAGATCCAAATAGAAGTCACACCGTCCACCCTGAGCGTGTTAGGAAGGAGTAGGCTTTATGGTTCATGAGAAACAGAGTCAATTAAAAAGTGGGCACTCAGTAGAAGGCAGTACTGCTGAGTGCTGACTACTGTTTTGGCCTTGCTGCCATTAATCCTTAACTCTTATTGGTCCTTAATTCATGCATTTCCTCCAATAAGGCTGTTTTCCAACTTTATTCATCAGAAACAAAAAAGCAATTTCCAATGGTTGATTCTGAAAACTTTGGAACCAAGTAAATCTAGAAAGTTAGTTCTTGACTTTTATTTTAGAAAAACCAGTGGGTTGACTCAAAAAAAAAAAAAAAACAATTTGTGATACTTTTGTTGTTGAGAAATCATTTTTACTATTGATGTATGTAACATTATTCTTGTTCGAAACGTTTAGAGAAATTTTTTATTTCTATAAGAATTTTATTTAACCATATTAGGAATTAACCGCCTTCTTTTCTATTCAATTTACCGAAGGTATGCTCAATGTGGATTCATGACGAGTTTAATGATTTCAACTGAATACATTATTCGCAACTTTAATTATATCTACTCATATTTTTACTAATAAAATTATATTTTTTTCTAATTTTTCTTTTTCAATTTTGTTTTATAAAGGGACAGCAAAACGAGCAAGAGAAAGACGATGCTCGCCAGATTTTAAACCAATTATCATTTTAACCATAGGTGACACTCTAAATTTTGAATTCGTCTCAACGACATAAGTTTATGTTGAACCCAAGTGAGTGTCCCACAAATCCACCATCCCAAGTGCCTTATGTTTTATTTAGTCCACCACCCATATACCCCATACTCTCACCCAACTTCTAATTTCTCCTCCCTTTACCCCTACCCTCTATATGTTGATCCCAAGTGACCATTTTCTTCAAATCTACCACGTGCTCTTCTCCTAGATGTCTAAGGTGGACCTTCATTTCCCTCTATACCATACACACTCCCTTTTTTTTCTCAAACACCTACTTCTATTTAAACCCCCTTATTTCCCTCTCTTCTACAACAAACTTCTCTTTTTTCTCTTCTCCCTTTCTCTCTGTTTCAAGAAAACAAAATGACTTCTACTTCTACAAGTTATACCAATACTTGGGCTAGAACCCAAGTTTCTCATCAATCATTTTCTCCATCAACTTGTTCAAAATCCATTTCAATGACAAAACTCAACAAAAGAGCTAGTAAAATACATTGTGCTTTACAATCACCCTCAATACTCACTTTCCCAAAACAACAAAAGAATCCAAACCCAACAATTCCTAAAGAACATTCACTACCTCAACCACAACCACAACCTAGTACCCCTGACTGGAATATCTTTCAAAAAGCAGCAGCAAAAGCATTAAATATAGTGGAAAGCGCGTTAATCTCACGCGAACTCCAAAACCCACTTCCTAAAACATCAGACCCACGTGTCCAAATCTCAGGCAACTTTGCTCCTGTCCCTGAACAACCTGTGAAACATAATTTACCCGTAACAGGTACAATACCTGATTGCATTAACGGCGTTTATGTCCGTAATGGTGCTAATCCACTTTTCGAACCTGTTGCTGGTCATCATCTTTTTGACGGTGACGGTATGGTTCATGCCGTTACTATTAATAATGGTAACGTGAGCTATTCTTGTCGTTTTACTGAAACACAAAGGTTAGTTCAAGAACGTGAATTAGGTCGCCCTGTTTTTCCAAAAGCAATTGGTGAACTTCACGGCCATTCAGGGATTGCTAGGCTTTTATTATTTTACGCTCGTGGACTTTGTGGTCTTGTTGATCATAGTCATGGCACTGGCGTAGCAAATGCTGGATTAGTTTACTTTAATGGGAAACTATTAGCTATGTCCGAAGATGATGTGCCATACCAAGTCAAAATATTGCCGTCAGGTGACCTTGAAACGGTTGGAAGGTATAACTTTGATGAACAATTGAACAGCACAATGATTGCTCACCCGAAAATCGACCCTGTCTCGGGTGATCTATTTGCTTTGAGCTATGATGTAGTTCAAAAGCCTTACTTGAAATACTTCAAGTTTTCTTCGGCAGATGGGAAGAAATCACCCGATGTTGATATTCCATTGGATGTTCCTACCATGATGCATGATTTTGCTATTACTGAAAATTATGTTGTTATTCCTGATCAACAAGTTGTGTTCAAGTTACAAGAAATGATCAAAGGTGGTTCCCCTGTAATTTATGACAAAAACAAGAAATCCAGGTTTGGTATTTTACCCAAAAATGCTAAAGATTCAAAGAATATTATTTGGGTAGAGTCACCAGAAACATTCTGTTTTCATTTATGGAATGCTTGGGAAGAACCTGAGACAGATGAAGTAGTAGTCATTGGCTCATGCATGACACCACCTGATTCCATTTTCAATGAATGTAATGAGAATTTGAAGAGTGTTTTATCAGAAATAAGGCTGAATTTGAAGACCGGTGAATCGACGAAACGACAGATAATTTCGTCATCAGAACAGGTTAATTTGGAAGCTGGAATGGTTAACAGGAATAAACTTGGCAGGAAAACACAATATGCTTATCTTGCAATTGCTGAACCATGGCCTAAAGTCTCAGGATTTGCAAAAGTAGACTTATCAACAGGGGAAGTTCAAAAATATATGTATGGAGATACAAGATATGGAGGTGAGCCATTATTTTTACCAAGAAATGTCAATTCAGAAAGAGAAGATGATGGATACATTCTTGCATTTTGCCATGATGAGAAGACATGGAAATCAGAATTACAAATTGTGAATGCCATGACTCTAGAATTGGAGGCTACTGTTGAGCTTCCTTCAAGAGTTCCATATGGTTTTCATGGGACTTTCATTACCTCAAAGGACTTGCAAAATCAAGTATAGTAGTAAAAAAAAATTACTGGTATATAAGTACATATTAAAGGGGTAAAAATTAAGGATGGGATATTATACTTACAAGTGTGTTATTGGACAAGGGAGATTTTCAGAAACCAAGCTTGAAGCTTGTAGGTGTTTAGGTAGTAGGATTACAAAAGCTCAGATGGTTTCTGTTTACTTTCTCTCTTTTTTTGCTTTTTTTAATTTGCCAAATATACTCTTATGCATTTATTATACACTTCTTTGTCATTCTACATGAGTGAATATTTATACGTATTGGCAATTTGTTGTCTACTTGCTTGTTGCCCTATCTTGAATTAAGTTTGTCAATTTTTCTTTCGCTTCTCTCGGGGGTGGAGGATTCGTTAATTGATTCCAACATACGATGATTTTATTTCAAAAACAAAAAGTATAGCGCACCATTATTAACTTACTCGGAACTGACTAAAATAAGGTAGTCGAATAATTGAATCCACATGAAGGCTACCATATATATACCACTTAAAAGTGTAGAATTTTTTATGTTATCAGTGTGACTTACATATATTAAAGCAAGTTGTTTGCTTTAAAATTAAACTCTTTAATTATGGGTAAGCAACAAATTAAACTCCAGAAGAACTATCATAGCAAATTATGCGCTACAACATTTGGCCTCTAGAAAGAAACTCATAATTGTAAATTAAATGAGTTTACATTAAGATTACGTCTTGATCTTTTTCAACAAATTGCTCATATATATGTTCGTAAAGTTGATGGAAAAATTAGAGAGGCTTTTTTTTTTTTTTTTTTTTTTTTTTTTGGGTTTAAGTAATGCTCCTTATTACTTCAATCTTTCAACTATTTATTATACACATGCATGGGACATATGTAGTCTTCTTGATGGTACATTTCTTTTGATCTGAAGGCGTTTCAATAATTTCATTAATTAGCATGTGCAAAATTGATTACAGGGATACGTTGCTATCATAGTCCCCTATTATGCATGCTGCCTTTATCTTTGGTTCCCTATCTTTCAGATGTCATTGGCATGGCCACATCTATATATAGTCTTGCATAATGTTAGGACTTCACAAAACTTATGAGGAATCTGTCTCAAATGAAATTGATCGATTAACAAAATAAAAGCCAGAAGGAGATTAATTATAACAACGAAATCAACAACATACCATAAATATCAAACAAATTAAGATCGATCATATGAATCCTTCGATGTCCGACAAATGATTAGTAAAATACCAACACATCCACAAGTACACCAACAAGTGAAAGTAAAGATTAGAAGATCAAATGTCTTCTAGGATGACGTTTACTTCTTGCACAATATCTGGGACCTCACTTCACAATCGCATTTAATTATATGTCATTAAGAATATTTCCTTCTAGCTTAGCTTGTTTGATAAGGCAGTCTTACTTAAAGACCAAAATAACTTATCGGCCAGGTCCTTTTTCCATAGGCCATAAACCGGTAGTAACTAATAGTACTAATGTATGAAATCTTTTATCTTTAACTACCAAATATGTGAAATCTTTTCTAACTGCTAATGTGTGAAATCCTTTCTAACTACTAATGTATGAAATCTTTTCTTTCTCTTTTTGGTTTCGAGTTCTCCCATAAGATTCAAACGATTCTAGCTAGTATTTTAGCGCAAGATTCATTTGTCCCAAATTAGTTTACGCTTTAGGATTTCAAGACCATTTTTGTCAATTCTTTCCAACTATACCCTTAATAATTAAAAGAATTCTCAAGAAACTTTAATAGTCAAACATTAAATAGGGATAACATAGTAAAATACACACTCTAATTAATGGTTTTCTTAATGGGCGTAACAAAGCTAAAAGCAACAACTAATTTGGGACAGAGGAGTACATAGTATTACAATTGTCACAGTACTGTAGAGTTGAAAAGACTTCGACTTAAAGGGATTTTCTGAAGCAAGAGATTAGAATCCTATTACTAAAGATATTTAATTTCTATATATGATTGGGGTAATAAAGTTGGAAACAAAAAATTGTGATAAGATCTTGATTAAGATCTTTAATTTCATGGCATGTTCCCCTATATCCTCTTTGTCTATCTAGTGATGGCCTTGTTCAATGCATCTTAAAGGTTTTTTCGGCAGAGAAATCTTCCATGTGATGAACAACTACTTTCCTTATTTTGGGAGAGGCAACAATCATAGAGAACAATATCAATCTTTTCACTTATCAATTTCTTTGAAACTTCTCACTCTTCTTGCCAAGGAGGATTTATTATATAACTTGATATAGAAAAGGCTGAATTCCTCGTGTGGTTAACCAAACATGTTGTTGCGTGTTAATTTCATGAAGACATGACTTTTGAAGTTATACATATGTCCCCATGTTTTGTTGGTATATAGTAACAATGAAGACGAATTTTGAAATATCAGTTCAATGACATCTAATCATTCGTTTCTTGTCAACGAAGGAGATTTTGTCCACAACTTTTCAAATAAGAATAGGTGCCTCTTCCCTCTACTCTCTTTTAGTTTCAATATCTTCCACCCCTTATCAAAAAAAGAGGTAAATATCCGTGGCCGGAGTAGAGTTTATGTTATGGATTAGAGTGTGAGTTATGGCTCAATATCTTTGGCTGAAATCCATGAACTCATAGTATTGGGAGGGTCTAGGCTCTAGAATGAATCTTTAAGCCTAAATTGCTAGTGCTAATTGGCTACCTCAAAACTCAAGAAGTCACTATTCTACATAATTAAAATAATAATGGCAACAGAAAAGGTATTTTAATGTTGCATTGTTAAATTGCCGTAAAATCAATACAGTCCATAAGTTTTATGTGCAAGTGTTCCTCAAACCAAGGACAATTACAGCCAAGTAGAGAGGAAAAGAGAAGCCCCAAACACTCTAAAGTGGGTGATGCAAAGAAGTTGGCACTTCACTTTAACGGAAGAGGTCCTTAGCAAAAGCCTCAAAGTCTACTCTCTTCTCAATAAAAAATAAATAAAAATTGCTTTATGACATTTGACTTCATAAAAGAAAACAAATAGTAAGCGGTTTCTCTCTATGTTGTACTTTCCATGGGTGAATTCACCATATCCTTCGACTTATAAAAGTTCTTTACTATATTTTGGACCACAAAATGTCCATTACTAGCAAGACAAAACAAGTTAGAAAGTTTACAGTGGATCACAATAAGAGTGCTAATCTCAAATATGGGACCGATATATATGATGTCAGGATTTTAAATTTATAGGTTTCAGCTTGGTATTCTACCACAATCCATTTGATAATTAACTGGTCCCAAAATCATTTATTTGAATTTTTTTAGCAATTATTTGTATTCATTTAGTGAATTTTATAACACGTATAAAGCTTGTGTCAAACCTACTAGGTTCAAATGAAGCATAATACGTCTAATCCGCTCCTTGTCACGAAATTTTAATCATTGTAACAATATAGTACACATATTTTTGGTCATATCATATTAGCAAGTGGAATTATTTAATAAAATATTCAATTACAAATTTTGTTGTCACACTAAACTAAATAATCAATAGCCATGTGGAGTGCAACTTGAGAACAATAAAGTCTCCCAGAATTAAGGTCGAAAACCCACCGACCATGCATATTTGCTTTCAACAGGAACTGTTAGTACAATCTTGTCCCAAATCACTAGAATAAGGCCAGATGACTTGAAATCTCTTGTCACGCCTTCAAAGATTCCAAATACTGTTCTTTTTCTTCTTTGTTTTCTTCTTTCTTTTATTTCTTCTTTATGTAGAAAGGGACTGTGGAGTGGAGTTTTGTTAGAAGTGATTAACAACTGATTTAAATCGAATTACTCAAATCTCCTGAATGGATGCCAGTTTTTTTTTTTTTTTTTTTTTTTTGGGTAGTAAAGAGAAACATGCATTAAGTACTTAAAACATTACATTGTCTTGATTGGAGAATAAAAAGATTTCCTAGCCTAGCTAACTTATTAAATACAAACTTGTGAGAACAATATGGATAATTCAAAGAGAAATGCACAAATTGCTAGAGGAAACTGACTGGGAGAAACCAAAATTTCAGAATTTAAATTTTCCTTCCCTCTCAGCTAAACTTTCGAATAAGAACAGAATTTTTTTTAATAAATTCACTTTCATGCATTTAGAATAAACAAAAAACCGAGTGAGATTTGTACATATAGAATGCAGGTAAAATATTTTACAATTTCTTGTAATATACTTCGTGCTCGCATGTACTCCGATCCTGTAGTATGGTTTCTTTTACGAATCTTTGTACTTTCATATCTTGCATATAAACTTTTATGCCTTAAACACCCAACATTCCTTAAAATCTTTATCACTTAATCATGGACAAATGTCCAGTTTGCTGCAAGCACTAATTATGAATAAGATTTTTTTTTTTCCCTCTTCAACACCTATTCTTGTTGTGTATGTGGTTTATATCAGGAAGATGTGTAACGCCTCATGTGTCTCTAAAAATTCCTGCACACCTATATTATGTTGTGTGCGTGGATCATATATGATAGATGTGTATCTTTTTGCATGGCTCTTTATATATAGTACGTACTTTAATAGTATATGTTTTTCAAGAAATCCAGGGAGCTGACACAAGCAAGAAATGTACTCAAATACAAGCATATCCATGAAACAACGCTAAAGATGACTCGCCTAGACCAGCATCCTTTAGTTTCTGTTAGACTAGAGCCCACCATGACTAGATAATGCATAATCTAATTAAATTAAACAAACTTCCCGCACCAATCGATTGATAAGTAATTAAAGATAATCAAATGTTAGGCATAAACACATTTTGCACGTGAATATTCAATCCACGATGCACCAATCTATCATCATATAAAGAAACAACACATTTAGGCTACTTCAAAAAAAAAAAAAAAAGAACACCAAATAACTTAAAGAGCTAGTAAGTTGACTCCTTAATCTAATAAACCCTCCCAAGATTTGGGAAAATTCTGTTCGATGACTGGAAAATGGCATTATGATTTTCAAACCAACTCCGGCCCCCCGGTGACGATGGGTATAAGTAGGGACTCCCTCCTGATAACTTGGAGACAAAAAGCATGACTAGATACTTATACGAATCTGTAATATTTTATATTGGGGGATGGGCATGTAGCTGGGATTTGGGGATGTCATATATATTGGAAAGAATAGATAATACAAGAAATCAAGGGAATTGAGATAACATGATGTAGGAAAAATCCCTTGGTGTAAGATTTAATTGGAGTGGCAAAAGGGTAGCTTAAACTGAAATTGGGCTTGATTGGTACAGACAGACTAAGTTGATAAATGAGCGGTTATTAACAACCCACCCAGACTCGGGGCAAATTAGGTTATGTTCTTATGGACTAATTTTGTCATCCCTATTTAAGATTCAATAATTGTTCCTTTTTTTTTTTTGGCCATATTCTTTATTTTAGGGGAAATAAAACACATCTAACATAAACTATACTTTCTTTGAATACATTTCTATGTTGCACTAGGCATCTTCTTTATTTATTTGTCAAATCGACAATATAATGCAGTAGCACACAATCTTCTCCTCTTAAACTGCCCCCACCAAAGGCAAAAATGAAAATGAGAAAGAAACAACAGCTGCAGAACAAAAAACAGCCAATAATTAACACAGAAAAGATGCAAACATGTTATATATAGTTCCTTTTAGAATAAGATAAAGTATATTCTAAGTAATTTTGTTTAATGTTGGTTCTTGGGACTTCGTCCTACGTTGACTGTAAACAAAAGAATTTTGGAAGTTAAACTTTTAATAAGTAATTCAATCCCAACCTATGAAAGCCGAGAAAGCCTTAGATCCTAAAACATGGGAAGATGTTTTTCTTTTTTTCTCTTCGCTCCCACTTGGGTAGATCTTCACGTCAGCTTTTTCCACGCAAACTACTTCGCTTGCAACAAGTTCAACGTGGCATACACTTTTAAGCCACGTACTCTTTCTTTTTTTGGTACATTTATCCAGGTCGTTTTGACAGCTCCCGTTTGTTTATACCTTTTGTAAGACTTTTTGAGAGTTTTTTGGAAAAAAAAATATTTGTTTATCCTACTTGATCAAATTTGAAATCCAAAAACTTCAAAAACCCAAAAGAGCTTTAAGACTCAATTTGGGCCAAAAAGTTACTATTAAATATTATATCAACTTCAAACCAAAAGTAAAATTTGTTTTCAAAAAATATATTCAAAATTTTTTTTATTTTCACATCAAGTTTCGTCCAAAAAGTATTTTTCAAAAAATATTTAAGAATCAATATCCAAACGCTAGCTAAGATTTTGGCAATTTAATGAATACTATGAATAAGTTGGAACGAGGGAGTAGCAGCAAAAATAATTCAACTTCTTTTTAATACTAGCTATAACCTAGTTTCTGGCCTCTACAAGATCTTAGGTTGAGGTTGAAGCCTTGAAGGGGAGAATATTCTTCTAAGTCAAAATGAATACTATAACAAAGAGTGCCATTAAAATTGATGGCTGATGCTGTGATGCACTGTCAATCATGCAGAGACTAAAGAAATTCATATTTAGTGTGCTACCTCTGTAATTTCCTCGATTTTTTCTTGGTACTTGCAATTTCTCCAAGATTCTTCAGTCATAATATTAATGAGGTAAGCTGAAAGAACGTGTCACATTATTTTCCAGACACGTATCACAAATGTTTACACATACTAAGGATTTGCCAATTTATAACAGCTAACAATAATTCAACTATTTTAATAGCTCTAACCTAGTTTACCTTTTCATGATCACGGAGGTTGAGATTGAAGTTGAGCTTCTTCTTTAAGTCAAAACGAATACATGAGCTTATTAAATGTAAGCCATCTTATGTTACTGCATGTTATCTTTCATGCAAAAACAAAATAAATTAAGGATCCATTTGCAGTACTGCGCAGGTGCTAGCTCTATATTCGTTATCCTTAATTCTTAGGTACTTGCACTTTCTCGCAGCTTCTTCAGCCATTAATAAGTACTTCAAATACTTTGGTTTATTTTCTTCAATTTTATAAAGTTAAAAAGAAGAATTCCTTAGTATGTAAATTGCTCAAAGAATACAATTGATGGATGGTAAAATTTGACACATCGCTCACCATGTTAAGCACTTTGCTGCAAATTTACTATAGAAAAATGAAAGGTGAAATTTGTTTGACTACCCATATTGATCTTTTTCCGCAAGATTTTATAATTGACATGTCCGAAACGAGAATGCCATAAATTATTTGACTCAAGTAAGTAAGAAGAAGCTGCAATTTTATTCATAGTGTCAACGACCATTACATTGAATTTGAAAAAGCCCTCATTCTTAGTTATTACAACTTTGTTAGAAACAAAAACACACTTAAACCCGTTTTTAACGAGAAGTGCAGTAGACACCAAGTTCTTCCATATTTCAGGAACATGAAGAACATTGTTCAGAGTCACAACCTTGCCAGATGTCATCTTGAGGAATATCTTTCCATATCCTTCAATTTTGGCCGTTGCAGAGTTGCCCATTGAGAGTGTCTCATCAGGTCCAGCGGGAGCATACGAAGCAAACGCTTCATTCACAGCACAAACATGGCGGGTGGCTCCTGAATCAATCCACCATTCTTTAGGATTTCCAACCAAGTTGCATTCAGAGATCATAGCACACAGATCAATGTCTTGTACTCCTTAGGCCAATTTGTTTTCTTCAACCATGTTGGCTTGACCTTTTTCCTGTCCTTGCCCTTCTTTGCAGCACGACAGTCTGCGGACTTGTATCCACTCTTGCCACAGTTGTAGCAATTTCCCTTGCATTTTTTCTTGCTAGGGTTGGTCTTCCCTCCAGAAGGCTTCTTTGTCTTATTTTGATTTGGATTATGCTCAACAATTTTTGCTCCCGTTATTGTAGCATTTCCACGAGCCTTCTTATCAGCAGATTTGTTGTCTTCTTCAATTCTTAAGCGTACAATGAAATCTTCGAGGGTCATCTCCTTGCGCTTATGTTTCATGTAATTTTTAAAGTCCTTCCATAATGGAGGCAACTTTTCAATCATCGCTGCAACTTGAAACGCCTCATTAATCATCAAACCTTCAAAGAAAAGCTTGTTAGCAACAATGTAATTAATGCTTTTAACATAAGTATTAATCAGGATCAAACCTTCAGCAAGGAGATCATGGATAATAACTTGAAGTTCTTGGACTTGGGATACAACAGCTTTGTTATCCACCATCTTATAATCCAGAAATTTGGCAGCCACAAATTTCTTCAGTCAGCATCTTCAGTCTTATATTTTTTTCCAATGCATTCCACAGTTTCTTTGACGTTTCAACATTACTATAAATGTTGTACAGGTCATCTTCCAAGCCACTTAGAATATAATTCTTGCATAGAAAGTCAGAATGCTTCCAAGTTTCAATCACAAGGAAGCGTTCGTTTTCAGGTGTTTCATCAGTCAGGACCGGAGCATCCTCCTTAATAAACCTTTGCAGGCTCAAAGTGGTCAGATAAAAGAACATCTTTTGCTGCCATCTTTTAAAGTCCACACCAGAAAATTTTTCCGGCTTTTCTGCAGGTGCCATAACCGTTGTAGTAGAAGCATGGCTAGGCCCTGCAGCACCAGAAACTGTGGTAGCTGTAGAACTCACAACAGGGACTGTTTGATCCACTCCGTTAAAATGACACAAGCAGAAACAAAATCAACAAACTGTTAAACAGTTGGAGTAGAAAAACCACGAAGGCTTTTAGTCTCCACAAACAGATTAGTTAACAGTAAATAGGAGTAGAAAACCACGAAGGTTTTAGTCTCCTTAACCAGTCTCTTTAAACAATATTTATTTAAGCGCAACACTAGATTTCTTAAGCTTGTTGTTCCTGCGTTCAAATAAATCAGAAATATATAATTAGTTTGTATGGGACGATCCCGAGCCCACAAGTTACTTGTGTCTCCTTAAGAAATCTAACCCACTCACAGTTGCCCAAGGTTCACGGGTTAATTTCTCCCAGGATGGAACGGGATAACAGTTCTACGGTAGCGGCACTTCAAACCGTAGAACTCTGCGAACTCAAAAGAACGGAGCAAATCACACGACTTACTTTAGTATGCAGAAAAGAGAGGGGTTATCAGATGGTATTTTCTGTATGCTCTGTGTATCTAAAAACTGACAAAAGACTAGTATATATAGCCATGGGAAAGCAGAATATGAAGAGACACAATCTTTCAGATGTGGCTGTTACAAAACGACCACTAATAGTCCAAAAAATTAAGTCAATCAATTGACCGAATCCGAGTCGAGCGACGACGGCGCGAGGCTTCCCTTCTTCTCAACCCTTTTAGGAGTTAAAAGAAGCACTTCTCTATTTAAACACTACAAAAGCCTTTTCCTCTAGCAATGTGGGAGAAAGTGCATTTCCCTAGTAAAAGGAGCCTTTTCACATTTCCACCCATTTCCCATTCACACTCTTCACATTCCAAAAACCCAACAATGGGCAGCCAGTAGTACTCAGGTTCCTATTGGTGGTTTGTGATAGGGGTTGTTTAACATTGTACCTGTCCCTTTTTCTTTTCTTCCTTTTTTTTCTTGGTTCAGCGGGTATTGGGGAAGGGGAACTACGTACAGGGAGGGCTACACTTGTGAATGGGGGATCACAACGGGACCAGATACAACGAGGAGAATCGGAGAGCGATCAAGTGGCTAGGTGTCAAATACTAAATAAGAGAGCAAAGAGAAAAGCATATACTACTCTTATCAAGGAATCAAGGCAACAGAACGAATAAGATACGATGACAAGTAGAGGGACACAAAATGAGAGTTGACTGTTGGAGAAATGATTTAGGCTGTCCAAAAGACGCTCTTTCTGTGATCAAAGGGTCAGTCAACATTTAACATATTATCCATTAATCATATCAAGAACCATTTTGGAGATTGCCATGTTTTACGGGAAGAACAGACACAGGTCACAGGTAGATTTCTGTTTTTCGACACCAAGGCGCCGCGTCTCACTTATATTACTATTACGATTCTCTTCCTTTTTTGGTTGGTTCAGATTATGTAATTTATTTCCTTTAAAATATATTTGTGATTAAAAACACTTTTAACTTACATTCTATATTTTTTTTATAACCAAACAAATGTTAATAACGTTAATAAATTGTAATTTCAAAAATTTTATAAACAAATGGTACAATAGTTTAAATTTCTTCATTCTTTCTTTATATTCATGTGTATGATCAATCAATTAGGTTCACAAAATTGAAACATAGAGAGTATTAAAATATACTACTATTCTTCTTCTTTAATTTGCTCCTCTCATACAAAATCATTGGGAACTCTAGGACAAAAACTAAGTTGTCGGAAGACACTTTATCTAAAATTCGTGAGTAGTAGATCTTTTACCGTAAAATCATGTAGAGCTAGCCAAGGGACTCATAGGTAAGCTTTTGATACGATACCTGTGGGAACAAGCAGGCCGCCGCGTCTCACTGGCGCAACAACGGCACAGCTAAGTTTCGTATATTTTTGTACCTTTGTGTGTTCTTCTCCTTTAACTTTGCGGCGAGAAGATATTGTTGAAGCTAAGTAACAAAATTTCTGCCATTAAATTACCAGCTGACACTTGCAAAAGAAACGATTGCACGTGTAATACAAACCTAGGGAACTGCTAAATTTATAGTCAACTTTACTACTACTCCCTCCGTAGTGTATGTGGTTTATATATATAAGGAAAATGTGTAACGCCTCATTATATTTAATCTTTAAAAATTCCAGAACACCTATTATGTTGTTCGTGGATCATATATGAGTAGATGTGTATCTTTTTGCATGGCTCTTTCTTTATATGTTCTTTAGTTAGTATGTTTTCCAAGAAATCCAGGAAGCTGACACAAGCACGACTTGTACTCAAGTACAGCATATCCATGAAACAACGCTAAAGATGACCAGCCTGGACCAGCATCCTTTATTTTCCGTTAGACTAGAGCCCACCATGACTAGATAATACATAATCTAATTAAATTAAACAAACTTCCCGCACCAATTTATTGATAAGTACTTCCTCCGTCTCATTTTAGTTGTCGCTTTATGGGCATAGTTGGAAAGAATTGGAAAAAAATATCTTGAAATGCTAAAGCGATAACTAATTTGGGACAAATGAAACTTGCTAAAGCGACAACTAAAATAGGATGGAGGGAGTAATTAAAGATAATCAATTGTTAGGCACCAATTGTTAGGCAATAGGCATAAACACATTTTGCACGTGAGTATTCAATTCACGATGCACCAATCTAGCTATCATATAAATGAATGAAATATTTAGCGTTACTACCTTAATAAGCTACTTAAAAAGATACACCAATTAACTTAGAGAGTAAGTTGACACCTTAATCTAATAAATAACCATCCCAAGATTTGGGAAAGTTTTGATCTGTTCGATGACTGAAAGATAGCATTATAATTTTAAAACCACCCCGGACCCTCGGTGACAATGGTCCCTCCTGATAACTTGGAGACAAGAAGCACGACTAGATACTAATATGCATCTGCTAATATTTTTTATATTGGTGGATGGGCATGTAGCTGGGATTTTGGGATGTCATGTATTTTGGAAAGGATTAGATAATACAAGAAATCAAGGAAAATGAGATTACATGATGTAGGAAAAAGATCGTTTAGTTTGTTCCTTGGTATAATAATAAGAGTACTATAGTGCCAAAAGGGTAGCTTGGACTGAAATTAAGCTTAATTGGGGCGGGTTAAAGTAGGCTAAGTTGATAAATGAGCACTTATTAACAACTCATCCAAACTTGGCCGAGTTAGATTATGTTTTCATACGCTAATTTGTGTCACCCATAGTTAAGACCCAGTAGTTGTTCGGTTCTTATTTTCTGCCGTATTTGCATGGTCTTTATTTTAGGGGAAATAAAACACATCTAAAGATAGAGGGAATGAGAAAGAAACAACAGCTGCAGAACAAAGAAACAGCCAATAATTAGCACTGAAAATACGCAAACATATTATTTATAGTTTCTTTCAGAATAAGATAAAGTATATTCGAAGTAAATTTGTTTAAGTTGCACTTGCGACTTCGTCTTACGTTGACTGTAAACAAAAGAATTTTGGAAGTTAATTTATAAGTAATTTAATAGCCTTAGTCATTAAAACATGGGAAGATGTTTCTCTCTCTTTTTTCTGTTTGCTTCCACTTGGGATAGATTTTGACATCAGCTTTTTCCACGCCAACTGCGACGTCTGCATCAATTTCAAACGTGGCACGCACTTTTACGCCACGTACTCTTGTTAAGCCACCTACTATGACAACTGTTTTGCACATACTAAGATTTTGCCAATATATAAAAGTTTGTTTACTCGTTATGTCATTTTATGTGAAATGTTTTTGTTTTTCGAAAGATAAGTGAGCTTCTTTGATTATTTTTTTAATATTTTATATATATAGTTACAGTTCTATGTTTAAATATACGACAAAAAAAATTAAAAAGATAGATCTTAGAATCTAGCCTACACGTAAGTTGGAACGAGGATCGCGTAGCAGGCTAGCAGCCAACATAATTCAACTTCTTTTTAATTGCTATAACCTAGTTTTCTGGCCTCCGCAAGATCTTAGGGTTGAGGTTTAAGGGGAGAATATTCTTCTAGTAAGTCAAAATGAATACTATAACAAGAGTTTATTTGATGCACGGTCAATCATGCAGAAACTAGAGAAATTCATATTCAGTGTGCTAGCTCTTTCATATCCTTCTTGATTTTCTTGGTACTTGCAATTTCTCCAAGATTCTTCAGCCATTTATAAATGAGGTAAGCTGAAAGAACGTGGCACGATAATTTCCAGGCACGTATCACAAATGTTTACACATACTAAGGTTTTGCGAATTTATAATAGCTACTAACAATAATTCAATTATTTTAAATGCTCTAAACCTAGTTTACCTTTTCGTGATCTCGGAGGTTGAAGTTGAGCTTCTTCTTTAAGTCAAAACGAATACATGAGCTTATTAAATGTAAGCCATCTTATGGTTATTGCATGTTATCTTTCATGCAAAAACAAAATAAATTAAGGATCCATTTGCAGTACTGTGCAGGTGGTAGGCTGGTAGCTCTTTTCTACATTCGTTATTCTTAATTTCTTGGTACTTGCACTTTCTCACTGCTTCTTCAGCCAGTAATTACTTCAAAAAATTGGGTTTATAATTTTCTTCAACTTTAAAAAGTTGAAAAGAAGAACACCCTAGTTTTCTTCGGTTGTTAATTACTGATCGAATTCTTAAGCATCGCATACTAAGTACTAACCCGTTTTTAGCCCATAAAAAAAAAGAATTATTTATCTTCTTTATGGTGATAATATAATATTGGCTTGAGTTTGCCTAGCGGATTGGTGATAATACAACTGATGGATGCAAATTTACTATCAGAAAATGTAGAAAATGATGGTGAAATTTTTTTTGACTACCCACATTTTATAAAACGACATCTAAAGAAATGTTGCAAATGAAAACAAAAAACAAGACATACAAGAAAACTGAATAACAGTAAGTCTTCCAATATATGAATTGGAGATACAGGATAGTGGTAAATGTAACGGTTATTCCAAACTTAATAGTTCACGAAATACTCCTATAGTTTAATTACTAAACTTTAACAAAAAAAAAAAATTCTCTGAAACTAACCCTCAATGTTACAGGCGTACGTGTATCGATAATACATGCCCTTACTCATACTCCCTCTGTTTCAGAATGGATGAACCTTTTCGCTTTTTGAGAGTCAAACTAGAGATGAACTTTGACCAACAATTTAAGATGATTTTTTTTATCATATTGATATGCGAAGAGTTACATGTTATAGTACTTTTCGTATAGTTTTTGAATATGCAAATTTTTATTTAAAAATATTAATTTAATATAGTCTAATTTAGGTTCAAAGATTAGTCAAATTGACTTTCAAAAAGTGAAAAGGTTCATCCTTTTTGAAACGGAGGGAGTAATATTTATGAGTATTTATGAGTAAGGGCATGTATTATTGATATACGTACACCTGTAACATTGAAGGTTAATTTCAGAAAATTTTATATAGGACAAATACTAATGCATGCTATTAATACCATGCTTTGGTGAGGTTGGAAAATTATATAACGGTACTTAAGAAAAAAAATGTCAAATCTGGAATTTGAACTAATAATTAAAAGTAATCGTTGACCAGTTACATCTTTAGGAGTACTATTTTATCTTCTAATGAAATTGTTTTAGTGTAAATTTTAAATGAAGGAATCGAACCCCTTCCTTTAACTTAGATTCGGCCATGCACATACGCAAGGAAAAATTTCTAAACTAGGATAGTAACAGCAAAACAGCTGTAATAATATGTGATTGGGGTTGTTCAACTTTGTGGCTGTCCCATTTTCTTTTCTTCATTTTCTTTTTCTTGGTTCAGCGAGGATTCACAAGAGGACCAGATACAACAACAAGGAGAGTTGGAGAGGGATCTAGTAGCTAGGTGTCCGAAAAATAAGAGAACAATAGAATAGGCATATTATATACTCCTCACTACTTATCAAGGAATCAAGGCAACAGAAACGAATAAGATACGATGTCAAGTAGAGGGACATAAAATGAGACTTGACTGTTGGAGAAATGATTTAGGCTGTCCAAAAGACGCTCTTTCTGAGATCAAAGGGTCAGTCAAATTATATAAATATATCAAGAACCATGTTGGAGATTGCCATGTTTTATGGGAAGAACAGACTATCCTGCACAGGTCACAGGTAGATTTCTGTTTGTACACACCAGGACGCCGCGTCTCACTTATATTACTACTACGATTCTATTCCTTTTTTGGTTGTTTCAGTTTATGCAATTTATTTCCTTTAAAATATATTTGAGATTAAAAACACTTTAACTTACATTCTACATTTTTTTTTCATATAAATATTTTATAACCAAGCAAATGTTAATAATGTTTATAAATTATAAATTTCGAAAGTTTACCAAATGATGCAATAATTTAAATTTCTTTATTTCTTTCTTTATATTCATGTGGTCAATCAATTAGGTTCACAAAATTGAAACACAGGGAGTATTAGTTAGAAGTAAATAATATCTTAAAATCTTAAAGAGAAAATATACTACTACTACTATTCTTTTTCTTTGATCCTCTCATACTAAATCATTGGGAACTCTAGGACAAAAACTAAGTTGTCGGAAGACACTTAATCTAAAATTCGTGAGTAGTAGATCTTTTACCGTAAAATCATGTAGAGCTAGCCAAGGTCATAACTCATAGGTAAGCTTTTGATACCTGTGGGAACAAGCAGGCCGCCGCGTCTCACTGGCGCAACAACGGCACAGCTAAGTTTCGTATATTTTTGTATCTTTGTGTTGTGTGTTCTTCTTCCTTTTGCGGCGAGAAGATACTGTTGAAGCTAATAAGTAACAAAATTTCAGCCATTAAATTTCCAGCTGACACTTCCAAAAGAAATGATTGCACGTGTAATACAAACCTAGGGAATTGCTAAATTGTCTCTACAAGTCAAAACTATATATATTCATGATGTGTAAGAACAACGGCCCCCACCAAATGTACAGGTGACATGTCTAGTGTCTGCAATAAATAAGAGCGCGAGCAGGCATAGTCAACTTTACTACTATAAGTTTAGTAATTGCCTAAGATTTACACGTGAGTTCTTTTCATGTTGCATTAAGAACAAATAACACTATAAAACGATTTACATCGATCGGTACCTTCACATAGTATTATTGGTGGACGAAGAACAGCCCACGATTTGATGGCATTTTGATTCTAGAGTTCCTTGTAATCTGTTAAGAGTAAGAACCAATCGTTTTGTCAAGCTACAAGGATACTGACTTCCATTATGTTTCTGTCAACTTGCTTTGAGCCTTTGATATGGATTACCTTAGGTATGAATTGTATAGGTGTAGTACACTATATATATGTACTCCATAATAATGAATTAGTAGACTAAGAAATACACAAGTAAGTGTAAGAAAATATACTTCTAATAGACCACTTTCAGTAAATTTACACGATTTACAAATTTATTGACAACTTTTAAAAGAAAATTAAAATTGTATGTTTTGAAGGTTAGATTTATTTTTTATTTTTTATTTTTTTTACACATTCTACTTTTTTCAAAAATAATACTGCTATACTGAATGGTTCAAAAATAAGTGATGCTAAGCTAAGGGACAATATATGTTATTTCTCCTCTTTTAAAACCAAATTCCTTTTAAGCAAATCATTGACCAAGTTTATGTACCAAAAATATCATTGACCTTTTTTGGAGTTCAGTATGTCCCGATCAATAGCTTGGGCTTACAGCCCATTTGCAAGATGCTGCCACTAATGCTGTCTCCTGAGTCCAGTCCACTAGAACATATATAATCCTAACTTGTAGCCGCTTATAATTAGTGTATCATTCACATTAAATGTAGTATTATATACTAGTATATGTTATACATCTGCCTGTTATTTTTTGTTTAAGTTGTTAGTAGAGCCGACCGGATTCACTATTTAAATGCCTATCCTGTATATATACATTTATACACTGATTATATATGGTTATGCACATATTATAAGGAGTATACTATACATAATATTATATCTTTGCTAGCTATAATCTATTCAAGTGGTTGGGTGAACGGCTATTTAGGTTAATTTTTCCCAATAATATGGACAATTTGTGTCCCACAGCAAACTCCAAAGAGTGTAAATCCAAGCTTTCATGCAATACAATGGGCTCTTTGTGGAATTAACCTTATAAAGAATGTGGGAATTGTTGTTGATTGTCCTACATAAGGAATAATTTTGCATGACAATCTCGTGCGTTATTCCCTACGCCTTTTATTAATGTAATATTCGTTATCATTTTTATATCTAAAAATTTAGCAATATTATTAAAGATAATGTCACCTTTATGTTCTGCAATGAGTTGAAACTTGTCTACCAAATACCGTGAGACCATTAAAAAATATTAGCACTGAATGCCTCAAGTGGTATGAAAATAGTCTATTTTGATGCAGCAGTTAAGACAAGAAACATTTAATTAATTAAATCAAGAATCAAAAGTAAGACCAACAAGGATTAGCTAATGAAATATCTATCACATTAGGAATCATTGGCAGACTAGTCCAAATCCCAGAAACGTGATTTGATTTTAGCTGTTTTTCACATGGGTAGAGATGAATACAGTCCAACACATTCAATAAGAAGAGCAACATCATGTCCTAGACAACATAGGACAGACATACATTTTCTTGAAACAGATGCTGGTAAACTAGCAGGCAAAGGACACTACTAATTTGTCCGCTTGGTTTTGAGTATTAGCACTCCTTCGTTCCTATCTGTGTTTAGACGAACACTATGGAGATCATGTCCTAGCCCCTCTCGACCCCCCTCCCCCGCAAAATCCTACGTGTAACAGACAGTCACATTTACAGAAAACTTGCTAAAATTGAACATATTAATGCAGATAGTAAAATAGTTCTCTGCATCCCATGACATTCCTCATCAAAAAGAACGAAATAGATATCTGATTTAATCAGATGACTAGGTGGTGAAGGGGACAAAGTCACATACTAGGAAGAAAAAATGCTGGCAAACAGGAAAGCATGGATAGTATTCAGAATATTCACTTCCTAATCCTATTTGAGACTCCTTCAGGAAAAGGAAAAGAAAAAAGAACATTTTTACTACTCTATCTTGAACATCTTGCCACTGGCCATGTTCTGTTTAATCACAAGTGAAAAACATGTTTCTTTTGTGTCTCTGGATGACAATGCAAAAAGTAAATAGACAGACCAACAGTGGAAGAAATCAGAAAAACAAGCCAAAAGATTCTTATGGGACATAAGGTTTCTAGGGTGGTGGGGGTAGTGACACATTTATGTCCCAGTTAATGCAAAGAAGAAAACAGGATGTGATCACATTCAATAAAAATTTCTGCGCACACAAATATGATGAGCTATCAAACATAATCTTCTCACCAACCATAAAGTCAAATCCTATTGACACTTCCACATGAGAATAGTACTAATGCACATGGAAATGGTTCAGAATTGAGCCTACAATGTATAGTTTCATATCATTAGGATAGACCAAGGTTGCTCGGACTCGTTTAGGGGTTGCATGGACGTATCTAATGCAGATACATCAATTTTTTAGTGTATTTTGAAGAATCCGCATGAAATACCATAGCTTTACCACACGCAGAGACACAGGTATGCCAAGACAAATGAAGGATCCATGCAATATGGGGGTGGACCAGCTGAGATGGATTGATGTCAGCACCATCCTATGTTCGACCAAATAATCAGATAAGAACCTGACATGCCATGTTTATCCACAAATTTCTCACATGAACCAGATATAATGCTTTCTAGACATGTTTCAGCATGATTCAGATAACATAAGACTCAATGATAGGAAGATTTGTTCCATATTCAATGACCATATGACCACAAAGACGTGAGGTGATGACTGCAAGTTGAGAAAATCTGCTAAAAAATATTCATATTCTAAGCATTATTACTTTGAATTCAAAGTCCCACCCTTCATTGAAACAACACAATCTAACATAGAGTGGTATAGCCTCCAGTGACAATTTACAGTAGCACAAAACAAACGCCTATTTATCATGGTTTGAACACTTAGAAGACTAAACTGAAAGTTTTTTGTCATGTTCACGCGCATAGCATAGTAAAACAGCAGCAGCCTGTATTTCACAGGTTATTAGATTCTTTTCTGCTAACCAAAGGCAGCTAATAAGAGCCTTGGCCTGGATATTTTGAAGTACCAAAGATTCCAATGGCAACCGACAGGTAAAATAGCGAACACTTTCTACAAGGATGCGTTTGAATAGAAGCTCTAAAAGCACATACAGTTAACAATTACAAAATACAAATATTTCTAAGGGAAAACGGCTTCTATGTCCGTAAAACTTTTATAAAAATAATTTACATACTCTTCACAGCTCTGCAAAGCATACCTCAGCCGAAAGTTTGAATAACTATAGGATTTGCTTTGTAGGCTTTGCATCATGGATAGTATTTGATTCATTATGGGCTCAGAAGGGAAAATTTCACAATTCCACTTAGTTGGAAGACTTAAAATTTGACAGTTTCAGAAATATCTATATTCTGATATTCTGTATAACGTGCAGAGCTAAAAGTTCATCTCAAATGAGAAGAAAAAAACAATGCAATGTTTCCATGAAGTCTTGTAACCTTATCAGCACATGAAAAATCCAAACACCAATTTGGTGTAGGTAGTCAAAAAAGCAACATTCATGCCTCACCTTAACAAGAACTTACAAGTTCCAAATACAAAATCTCTAGAAATCAGATATTAAATACCAATCAGATGTTGGATATTAAACTATGACATAAGCAAGTAACAGCACATAATGACATAATTACTAAAAACCTACTACCGCTTGATTATCGGCAAAGCTGTTCAACTGCAGTAACAATCTGGGGAGGTTGGACAACAGTCCAGTTCTCTAACGTCCCAGCATACGGGGTTGGCACATCCTGTGATGACAGACATACAATTGGGGCATCTAGATAGTCATGGAAGTTCTCAGTTATAGCGGCTGTCAAGCTGGCACCAATACCTCCAGTCCGCATACATTCCTCGACAATGAGCACACGATGAGTCTTCTTCACTGAATTTCCAATGGTGTAAAGGTCAAATGGTTTCAGTGACCTGATATCAATTACCTCAGGATCATAACCCTTGTTCACAAGAGTCTTTGCAGCCTGCATCACATGATACCTCATCCTGGAATAAGTTAAAATTGTAACATGCTCCCCAGGTCTTACCATCTCTGCTTCTTCAAGATTCAAGACATACTCTTCATCTGGAATTCTCTCCTTGAGGTTGTAGAGCAAAACATGCTCAAACAGAATCACAGGGTTGTCACTTCTGATAGCTGCCTTCATCAAGCCTTTGGCATTGTAGGGGGTTGAACAGGCAACCATCTGGATTCCAGGAATTGACTGGAAATATGACTCAAGGCGTTGAGAGTGCTCTGCTCCAAGCTGTCGACCAACTCCACCAGGACCTCGGATGACGATTGGTATCTTAAACTGGCCACCAGATGTGTAGTGAAGCATACCACAGTTGTTAGATATCTGGTTGAAGGCTAGAAGAAGAAATCCCATGTTCATTCCCTCAACAATTGGACGCAAGCCAGTCATTGCAGCTCCAATGCCCATACCAGTGAACGAGTTCTCAGCAATGGGAGTATCCAGAACCCTGAGATCACCATATTTTGGGGCAAGGCCTTTAGTCACCTTGTATGAACCTCCATAATGACCAACATCTTCACCCATCACACAAACAGTGGGATCTCTGTCCATCTCTTCTTCAAGACCTTCACGGAGGGCCTCAAAGAGCAGCAGTTCATGCCTGAAAATGTACATTTAGTCATTTAGCCAGTATGGTCGTGTAAAAAGAAAGATGGATAAATAACAAACAGGCAAGCAAGCAATTGAGCAGTAATTGATATAGTTCACACACCATGATCGACATAAGAAACATATGAAAAAGGAGTTCATATTTGAGCAGCCAACAAATATCTACTAAATCGTAATGATTAAGCAAGAACCACTACAGAAAAATCCTTTTAAACCCACAGACATAACCTATCCAATAATTAGGAAGACTCCATCAAGGAACACATATAACTCAGATACATCCAAAGATAATGTTGATTGCGACCACCGTCGAAACTAAAATGCTCGGAATTCCATGACATGTATCTTATGCATTAGGACGAGAAAGAATGAATAAGGGACCTCTTCACTAGCTTCTGGTAGCCCAAATCATTTACGTAATCAGAACCTCAAAACACATCCTGACAATGAGCTGTGATTTGTGCCTAAACATATCTTTTCTCGATGAGACTTTCTTTTTCACTTAAGCTCTTACTAATATTTGGTAATTTCAAAACGAGGTTTTGTACTCCGAAAGCAAGCACAAGGTGGGAGAAAAGTAACCTGTATAGAAATTACCATTAGTCGTATATGTTGCGGAAAAACATAAAAAAAGGAAAAAGTGAAGTATCTAGAAATTTCTTGTTATAAAACATTTTATGAGACCTGTCAGCATCACAATAGTCAGTAATACTGTGCTCAACAGCTTTTTCTTTCATCACTACCCAAGGAACTTCTTTCAGTATAAGCATGTTTTGATTACTTGAAAATAACTAAAGCAGATACAAGATTATAATTGTTTATTGCAATCTCCTTCTTCCTTTGTTTTATTAGGCAGTGGATGTTGAAGATAGATAAGAGACCGACAGCAAGACCAGTTCTTTCTTCCAACCACAATAGCCAAATTTCGCTGTTGCAGTCTAAAGACTTTTACGTGGAATTCAATACAAGTATTGGATTATAGGGATGGCATTGAGGCATTCTACATCTCTATGCTCAATTTCTAATAAGTTCAAAAGTTGAAGGATCAAAAGGAACTACAACAACATACCCAGTTTAGTCTCATAAGTGGGGTCTGGGGAGGGTAGGATGTACGCAGACCTTACTTCTATCACGAGTGCGGTAGAGACCGTACCCCTATCACGAGTGCGGTAGAGAAGCTGTTTCCAAAAGACCCTCGGGTCAAGAAAAGTAGCAAGGCGACGACAATAGTTTTGAAAACGGTATAAGAAAAGGAAAATCAATGCTCAAAATACAAGAATAGAAAAATGCCTAACATAAATTATTACAACTACCCTGGGTAAATGAAATAACATCAGTAGTAGAAGATAAAGATACAAAAATAACAACGATCTCTAAAAATTCACACTAGAACTATGCCCCCATAGAAATGAGAGAAAGCACTCCATGCAATCTAACTTTCTACCTTAATCCTCGACCTCCAGGCTCCTCTATCTAAGGTCAAGTCCTCGGTGATCTGAAGTTGAGTCATGTCCTGCCTAATCACCTCGCCCCAATTCTTCTTCAGTTTACCTTTACTTCTCCGTAGACCCAGCACTGACAATCTTTCGCACCTCCTAACTGGGACATCTGTACTCCTCCTTTTCATATGTCTGAAGCACCGCAGCCTCGCTTCCCGCATCTTGTCTACCACTGAGGCCACTCCCACCTTCTCCTGAATGGCTTCATTCCCGATCTTATCCTTCCTAGTATGCCACACATCCATCTAAGCATCCTCATCTCGGCTACATGCATCTTTTGAACGTGGGTGTTCTTGACTGGCTAACACTAGGCCCCATATAACATAGCTGGTCTGACAACCACTCTATAGAGCTTACCCTTAAGTCTAGGAGGCATTTTTTTATCGCATAGGACACTGGAAGCGAGCCTCCATTTCATCCACCCTGTTGTGATGCGACTCGTCAATCTCTCATGAGTAGTTCAAGGATCCAAAGGAACTATGAGGACCCAATTCCAATTGCTCTACCGCGAGTAGATTGACGCATATGAAGAATCTCTGTAATTTAGAACCAGCTGCACAGCTTTATAACGAAAATGGAGCACACATTGCAAACTGTCCTCATCTTTGCTTAAAAAATGAGAAATTTCCTTTTGCCTTTAGGATATGCTGTGATTAAGTTAGTTAAAGGAAGCAGAACTATGTCTAAAAAGAGAGAGAGTTCAGATGAAAGGAATTTCTTTTCAGATCGGTTTTTTGGTTTGACAAAGATAAATTGATTCCACTTCATCGCCTAAATAAGAAACAACTCTGAACAGCCATCTGGTTCGAAGTTCTTTGGTCCTGGTTCCAATTTTTCTTTCGTTCTTTTCAATTGCCCTATGAAGAATCGCTTTCGCTACGGCTCCGGTGGGTTCCCTTTAAAAAGATGGATTTAGGTTTCGGAGGTAGATCGAAAACCTCAGCGAAGGTCCCTAAATCCCGCAGAAAAGAACTCACTCCGGGGGAGTGGAGTGAGGGGGGTATTCAAAAAGGGGAGCAGCGGGTTCTTTTTCGTCTTGTGCAGCCCTGATTTGTCTTTTGTTCTTTGGCCTTTACTTTCCCCCTCCCCCCTCTTTCTTAGAATTCTTTTAGGTTTGACAAAGATAAATTGATTCCACTTCATCGCCTAAATAAGAAACAACTCTGAACAGCCATCTGGTTCGAAGTTCTTTGGTCCTGGTTCCTTTTTTTCTTTCGTTCTTTTCCGTGCGTGTGTGTATGCAGGGGGGTTAATAAGTGAATTTTCAATATTTCCAGTTCCAGGAATTTTATATGGTTTATGTTGCTATCCTGTATTAACTAACTTTTCTCATTTCTTTCAAAATGCATCATAAATATACCTCAAATGTATAAGTAGCTCGACATTTGGTTATAGTCAGTGAAAATTTACAATAGTGAAATACATAGTTAGGCCCTTCAAGTAAAGATCTTTTTTATTTAAAAAAAAAAAAAAAAAGGATAGGTGTGGCTCATGTTATTTGCAAGGACCCCAATGAACCAACATAAAGTTTATCTCAAAAGATAGTCACATTTCTTGCTGGTGCGTGTACTTTCTCTTGGAATCCTAGGGTATTCTTCTCTTCAATTTTGCTTGTGAGTCACATGACAAGTTCCAAGCAGAAACAGTAAAGTGTGCAAGATAGAATAGCATTCCAAGACTTCAGTGCAGTTTACACTTAACGTAGCTCTTTGGTGGATTTGAGAGTAATCCCTATATGAGACACAATCTAAGATCTCATCACTTTCTTACAAGCTTGAAATAGGAGTTGAACTTTTCATTTCTATTTGATCATGTAATAATATTTTATTCACAAAGAGCAAAAAGCCCGTGTACAAGTATACCAAAAAGGTAGAAAACCATAATGTAAAACATAACTTAAAAATGTGATGGCAAATAAAGGCCTTCTAAAAAACTGGAGTAGATGAAAAGTAAAAGTACCACAAAAAAGAATAGCAAGGATCTTTATCTGCCACAATAAATACCCTCAGTAACTCCTTTTTTTTCGAGTCCACAGGAGACTTGTTTGGCTAAAATGAAAGATTCACCAAAAATGTATCTATTGCTCTACGAACACCTTTTTTGGATGGAAACAGGGCTTGAGCTTTTGCTAACCATGTACTCCCTTTCTCTGTTTTCTTATTTTCCCTGAGTTACATCCCTCATATTAATCCAAACACAAAAACCATATCATTCCCACCAACAATATCCTTTCTCTTGCTTCCGATATAGCAATTCCGTAGAAAGAGGAGAATTAGACAAGTTCATGGCAGGATGAAGTGGCACCACTTGAAGCAAAACAGAAACTGCTATTGTTTTTTTCTGTTTCCTTTTCACAACACACTCGATATTATTTTTTTTTTGATAAAGATTAAAACACCATTAATACTAACAGCGCAACTAAATCATAAGCCTAGGAACCAAGCTACTATTCAACCCAAGATTGTTAAACATTGCCCTAGTCAACCAAGATAAATAACTAATCTAATCTGTGACAAGCCACCCCTCGGAGATGAATTTTCGTATAACAAATACTGCTTAGAGCCATAGACGACAAAAATTAGTAGAGACAAGTGGCAACTACATTCTACAAGGAAGCAATTTGAAACTTGAAAGATATGCATGAATTGTATGCAAGCAAAACTCAGAGGAGAAATATAACATACCCTGGCTTGGATGAAGTAGAAGTTGCTGCAGTATCTTCTTTAGCCTGTAAAATAAATGACAAACAACACCAAATCTCAAAATAAATACACTAATTTATGCACATTTCAGCTAGCACAATCATAATAAGAGAGTAAAGAAAACTAACAGCAACAGCATTAGTAATCAATTGTTCAGCTCTTCCCCCACGTTGATTCAATCCATAGCTCAAACGCCCATCAGATCTAACCACGAAACACCTTCCTTTCTTCTCTGCAGCCACAACACAGACACGTGCATCAAAACCAAACCTTAAACTTCGAGAATTAACACAAAAGATCAGATTTTTAAGAGTAAAGAAGGACCAAATTGCAAAATTTAAAACTTTTTTGACGAACCAATTAATTTTTCACATTTAAGTTGCCAACCAAAAAGACGGAAAAGTTAAAAAATGGCAGCTTGGTGCACAAAACATAAGACCGCACCCCATAACACAGCCTACCCTAACATCAGTGGTTATTTTCACGGCTCAAACCCGTGACTATAGGTCTTTTAAAAAATCTAAAAAGACATAAACTTTAAGCAAGATTAACAAAACCCAATTCAGAAAACTAACTAAAAGATTCAGAAAATGCATCAAACCTGAAAAAGATCTGCGAGAACTAACAAAAAGTGATTTCTTGGAATCCAAAGAATTGGCTGAGGAAAGAGCAGTAGCAGCAGCAATTCCTTGTAGAATAGCAGCCATTTATAAAAGAAAAATGCTTTCTTGATTCAAGAAAATGAAGTATTAGAATGCGAATTCAAATGCCACCTATAAATGTAACAATACTAGTTTCTCGACACGTGCGTTAGAGATATATATATTCATAGAATGGTTGAATTGGGGCGGAGAAAACAAAGGGAATGGGGCGATTTAATTGAAGAAAACGAGTGAAAGTGAGAAGCTTTGTTTGAGCCACATGTTTAGACGGGTTTCCTCATAGGAGTACTTTGTTTGTACTTCGATCATATCGCTTGATTCTCTACTTGCTGATTCATTGTAATATATGATGTTTTCCAATGAAAGATTGACACGTGACAGTATGAGGGTAGAATTCTAGTTAAAACGTTTATTTTTTTCTGGTTTGCCCACGTGGCTGTTTTCTAAGTATTAGGTGTTAATGCAGACATAAGGAAGAGTTGTAGTATAGCCGATATGAAATTGCTTGCAACTTGTGTTGTCTTGGTGGCCTATATAGTTGGTGGTCCTATCCTAACGACCAGCTCGTTACTTGTATCACATTCTAATCGATTCAATTTCATATTATTTCCTTTTAAAGTTTATATTTCGTGATATCATGAGATGAGACTAAACACCTTCATTAAAAGATCTTCACACCATATATAATACTATTATGTATGATTTATTTTAGACCATAAGTTTGAAAAGTATTTTTTTTTTTTTTGTTATTAAACTCTATGTAAACAGATGGAGTACAATATATTTGCTTATAATAGGTATATTATCTTTTTCTAAATTTTAGAATTTGGTGGTCTAAATATATTAATATTTTATAAACCCTCAAGAAGGCTTAATGATTATATGTGAGAGCGTGGGGGGTGAATTTGGTTACTAATCAGATTTAAAACTTATAAAGCATCAACCTCCATGATAATCACTACATGGAACATAAGACGGCTAAATAAGCCTTGACGGGAATTGCTCTTTCCATATATTCAAGTCAAACAATTGATGCACCACATGAAGCATTGGTGAATTTCGAGAATTGCTCTTTTTATTCTTTCTGATGAACTTCATGGAATCCAACATTAATGTTTTTGTTGGGTCCTCGAGGGCAGCTATAGCCTTGATGGGAAGAGCAACTATGTTAGTCGCTCGCACTCATGTGAGACTTAAGCTTGGAAGCATGGAGCAATAAGTGGACCTGACTAGGCTGATGCTGGTATTCTGATTCCAAAAAGGGTATGAAATCGTCGAAGTAAAGACGGTCGAAATTGCAATTGAAAGAAGAATAATTTCGTCATTTTTTATTAAGTCACAGCAGAGGAAGTTAAATCACACTTACTATCGCAGCACTATCGTCTACCGGCATTAGACTGTTATCGAGCAGCTCTAATGAGCAGGACTTTACGTGCCTAACGTTCCGAAGAAGTTGACAAGGGAGGTTTCCGGGGAAAGAAGGATTTGCTCAAAAAATCAATTCCTTGGAAAAAGTGTTAAAAATTCAATATCACAAACAAATATGCTCAATTTGGAAAAAAAAAAGATAAATAATAATTGAGAAAATATTTTACTTGGGCTTTTAGACCATATATGAACGTGAAAAATGATAACTGGCCAGCTTTTGCAGTCTTAAGTGAGTTTTATCCATAATTTCAGAATTAATTAAGAAATAGTCAAATTTTTCCCCCACCTCCCGCACACTTACAACCTCTTGGCATTAAACAACACTCAGACTATCCACAGTACAAACATCTGAGACTTTGAACTAAACTCTAGTAAAAAAATCTGAGTTTTGTTAAAAGTTTTAGAAATTTTTCGGGGTTTCATATTTAAAGTCCTAGTATTTTATACTGAGACTTTGAACTAACACGTTCAAAATCTCAGTATTTTTTTACTGGGATTCATATTTAAATGATCCCAGTATAGAATACTGGAATTTTTCTGGATCTGGCAAGTCTTCAAAGAGCTTTGCACTGCGGGCTAGCTTTCATCTAACGCGGTGGAAGCAGGCTACGGGGCCAAATTACTACTATATTATAAGTGGCTTGTGTTTCGACCATGGGCATATCGGTCATTTTGCTCAGTCAATTATTCTACACGCTTGGTGAATTATTCTGCTCAGTCAATTATTCTACAGGCTTGGTCAAATATTCTACACAATTCTTGAAAACTCTTTTCTACATCATATTTTTATCACCCATTTTCTAGAACCTGCCTTTTACTTTTCTCTACAAATCTTTTTAAGCACTTCAACACACTCTCCACATCCTTTCTAAAGTAAGTCAAATTTTCCAAGAAGGAGCTTTAGTAATCTCAGTCCGGTAAGTTAATGGTTTTTATCTGATTTTTTTCTACTCTCTTATATCTCCATCTGTATGTATCTTCTCCATTGTTTCACTCTGAGTTTGTGTCCAGTAATCTTATGTTATTTCAGATCTGGATTAAAAATGCTTCTCTTCCAATTTCATTTGTTTACTTTGCTTGTTTAGAATCTCCATTCCACTGAAAAAAAGTACAAGATAATAAACTGCACCAAAACGAAAACTTTAGTATCCATGTAAATCTGCCAGGACTATGTTACCCCTGGTATAGTATGCTCTTTGAGTTTAAGAATGGCGTGGAATCCTCACTGTTATATTTTATTTTCTCCTATCACTGTTATATTTTATTTTCTCCTATCTTAAACAATATATCGGGTTATAGTTGTAGCACTGAGATCATGGATCATTGGTTTTCATTTTTGGATAGTGTAAGTTCTTTAATTGAAATTGTTATGTAAAACCTCAGTTCATGAAATAGTGCTTTATCATTGTTTCCATTTCTTGTTCATTTTTGTCTTCTTTCCTCTGTCCCTCCTTGAATGAGATGTGTATTTGGATATGAAATTGTTCGAAATGTCTTTATTTTCCATTGAGAAATTTGGTGTAGCTGTGCTTATATAGGTTGTTCAGTTGAATGATAATGAGTGCGCGTTGGTTGTGTTGTCATGCAACTATGATCAGGGATTAATGGCTTTGGGCGCATTCAAGTGTACCTTATTCCAGACATGCCAAACGTCTTCCACTTATATGAGTGTTAGGATGCCAAGCATTCCCACCTTACCATGAATGATATAGCACCTGTGAATTTCTGATCTCTCTTAGTAGTGGTCACCTAATATATAGACTAGAGATTGGTTTTCTTGATTTACTTCTTTTACATGGCTTCCATTCAAGCTAGATGCATGGTTCTTCAACTGTGTTGTGTTATGTCTGTCTATATGGACAAACACCACAACTGTGTTGTTGTTTGTTGTTTATCATAAATGCCATTAAGATTTGACTTACCAACTTTATATAAAATTACTCTATGTTAAACATGTAGAACTTATTAATTCCAAACATAAAATTCAAAAGACAATCATTTAAGACGATTTCTGATGCTCTACACCTGCGTGAAAGTTGTAATATATACACTCTAGATAAAGCACCTATTGGGTGAAAGATGCATAAATTTTTAGTGACAAGCTTTTATTGCGAAGAAGAAAGCAAAATTGGTTATGCAGGAGTTGTTCTTCGGGAGAAAATACATTTGATGAAGGAATTCGGTAACCCTTCATATAGTGTATTAATATGTGAGTTTAGGAATTTCTTTTGGTGTAAAAGTCTAGGTTAATCCTAACTGGTAAACTCTTGGATCCATTCCATGGAAAAAAAAGTCATAGTGTTTTATTTCAAGTTATGCTCTTTGAGTTTAAGGATTCCGTGGAATGCTGTTGGTTTATGTCATAGTGTTTTACTTCACGTTTCTCTACCTGTTTGAGTATATAATATTTTAAAGTTCTTGATGACTATTTCCTAATTTGAATTTACTTTTTGAGTAATATATTTTTCTGTATCTTCTCCGTTATTCTACTCTGAGTATGTCTCCAGTAAGCTTATGTTTTATTTTTAATTTTTTGATTTTTTCTTTTAACTGGTGTTGTTTAATTATTATAGGTGTTCGTCTTCGCCTCTCAGTTTACGTAGTTGTTCTCTGGTATATCTCTACAGCATTACATAGATTGGTAAGTACCACTTCGATAACTGAGTTTCTCCTTTTCTTGTCTATTATATCATATCATAGTAATTCTTTCAAAAAATGAGCTAAGTTGTTGTTATTACTCATATAAGTTTTTTATCTTTATTCTTTGTATATGAGTTAAGTTGTTGGTGTTAATCATATAAAGTTGGTGTCTTTATTCAGTCGTGTTATTGTTTGTTGTTTATTACAAATACCATTAAGATTTGACTTACCAACTTTATATAAAATTACTCAATGTTAAACATGTAGTACTTATTAATTCCAATCATATAATTCAAAAGACACTCAATCATTTAAAAAGATATTCAGGAAATTATAAAACTGCTGATATGTCGAACGAGAATGATAAAAATGTTGAAAAAAGACGTGCTGAAAAAAGGGCAAGGCGACGAGAGTTATACAGAATGATGCAACCTGAAAAGAAAAGAGCCCTTATTACACGAATACAGGCAAATAGGGCTGAAAGAAGCCGTCGCCTTTCGGAGAATTTAGTAAATCCTAGAGCAGCCATTGCATCATCTTCGGGGAGTGCCGATGTCGATGTTTCTATGGAGCAAAATTCTCTAATTATAAAAGAGTCGTCACCTCTTCCAGAAACAGGTTAGAAAATTTAAGTGTCATAATAATTTCTTAATCATTAGAATTTTCAATACTACTTTACTCTAGATAGTTGCAAGTAGGACTTAATAAAAAGTATACTTTATTAATAAATTGAAGTTCTCATATGCAGGGTATGGTTTCACCGTGGCTGGTTGTTTGAATAGTACGCAACCAGAAATAAAATATGTTAAATTAAAAGATGTTTCAAGATGCAAATTTTGTGGAGCAAAAAAATTTGAATATGAAACACCCGCATTTTGTTGTAACAACGGGTCTATTCAATTAATCTCACATGATATGCCAAATGAGTTGAAAGATCTTTATTTGGGAAATTCTGATGAATCAAATCATTTTCGAACATACATTAGAACGTATAATAATATGTTTGCGTTCACATCCCTCGGAGTAACTTATGACAAAGAGTTGGCAAAGAGAAATAATGGTGTTTATACATTTCGAGTTCAAGGTCAAATGTATCACTTTATCAATGATTTGGTTCCGATTAATCAAAAAGGAAAGAACATACAATTGTACTTCTATGATAGTGAAAATGAAGTAAGAAACCGAATGGCCTGTTCAAATAAACTGAATGAACCTATTGTAAAAAAGTTGATGGATATATTAAAAAATAATCCTTATGCAAAATTTTTAAAATCTTTAATAAATATTCCAGATATATCAGATTTTTACATTGCCTTAAAGTGTGATGCCGGTCTAGATCAACGAGTATATAATTTACCAACTGTGTCGGAAGTCGCTGGAATATGGGTAGAACAAGATTTAAATAACTCTATTCCTATACCACATATTCGGATATATACAAAGAGTGATAGAAGTCAATTAGTAAATTATTATTACGGTTGTTATGATCCACTGCAATATCCGTTGTTGTTCCCTTATGGTCAAAATGGATGGCATTGTGGTATTAAAAAAATAAAATATTCAAATACCACACCAAATACACAAATGTACTGTCAGCATGAACAATTACCGAGTGTACTGAATATGTGTTCAATTGACAGATTTCTCGACATGGAAGCTGAGGTCATGCAAAAAGGAAAACGAAAAAGAGACACAGTTTCTTGTCGTGAATATTATTGTTATAAATTTCAAATAAGAGATGGAGAGGATATTATTTTACATGTAGGAAGATTACTCCAACAATACATAGTAGATGTCTGGATAAAAGTTGAAAGTCAAAGATTAGATTTTGCTTATTTTAATCAAGATTTATTCAGAATAGACATACTGGAAGGAATTTTAGATGTTTTACGACGTGGAGAAAGAGAAGCTTCGCATATAGGAAAACAAAAAATACTTCCACTTAGCTTCATCGGAGGTCCAAGAGATATGCGTCGACGATATATGGATGCTATTGCATTAGTACAACATTTTGGAAAACCTGACATTTTTTTGACTATAACCTGTAATCCTTCTTGGCCTGAAATTGAAGAAAACCTTCTACCAACAGACGAAGCACAAAATAGACCTGATTTAGTTAGTCGAATATTTCGAGCAAAATTAGAAGAGCTAAAAAATGATATACTTAAAAAGCATATATTCGGTAAAGTTGCAGCATTTATGTATACTGTTGAATTTCAAAAACGGGGCCTTCCACATGCTCATTTTCTCATCATTCTCGATGAAAAATACAAGCTACTAACTCCTGAAGCCTATGACAGATTTGTTTGTGCTGAATTGCCCGATCCAAAAAAGAATCGCTATCTGCACTCACTTGTTAAAGAACACATGATGCATGGCCCTTGTGGTCAATTAAATCCAACAAATCCTTGTATGAAAAAAAAAGGACATTGTAAATCTAAGTATCCAAAAGAATTTGCAGAACAAACAACAAAAGGAAAAAATTCATACCCAATCTACAGGAGACGAAACAATGGAATCAACGTCAAAGTTAGAGGCCATATTCTTGATAATTCATGGGTTGTTCCTTATAATCCATATCTACTTTGTAAGTTTAATTGTCATATCAATATAGAGATTTGCTCTGATATTAAAGTTGTTAAGTACATTTATAAGTATATTTGTAAAGGACATGATAAAATTTCATTTCACATACATGCTACTGATACAAATTCAGAAATTGATGAAATAAAGGAATACCAATCTGCTAGATGGGTATCACCACCTGAAGCTGCCTGGCGTTTATTCGCTTTTCCTATCAGTGAAATGAATCCAAGTGTTTACCATCTTCAACTACATCTTGAAGGTCAACAATTTGTTTCCTTCAAAAGTACAGACAAGATTAGAAATATCATAAATAATCCTTTGATTAAGAAAACAATGTTAACTGAATTTTTTGAAATGAATAGATCAAATAAAGATGCCATTGAGTTGAATCTATTATATCGAGAGTTTCCTAAATATTTTGTATGGTCAGCAACGGATAAAATGTGGACACGTCGTAAACGTGGAAATGTTATAGGTCGTGTTGTAACATGTCATCCAACCGAAGGAGAAAGATACTATCTTAGATTGCTTTTAATGAATGTAAGAGGACCAAAATCATACGAAGATTTGCGAACGATAAATGGAATACATTGTAGTACATTTAGGGAAGCAGCAGAAAAAAGAGGATTATTACTTTGCGATAATAATTTGGTAGAGTGTATGTCTGAAGCTGTAAGTTACCAAATGCCATACAGTTTAAGAAATTTATTTGCCACGTTATTAGTCTACTGTAATCCAACTAACCCGAAGGAGTTGTGGGAAAAATTTGAAAGTCCAATGTCTGAAGATTTTAAAAAAGATTCAAACTTAAGTACAAGGGAAATCCGCAACAAGGTGTTAAACCATATTAACGATATCTTACATTCAATGGGGCGTGATATTAATGAATTTGAACTAATTTCAGAAATAGTCAAACCATCTGCAACTGCAAAAGAAGCTAAAGATGTTTATTTTGAACGAAGTATCATAGTAAATGAGGAAGATTTACTGTTACAAAACAAATTAAACATTGAACAAAGAAGAGCATATAATATAATACTTGATAGAATATTTTCAAATGAATCAGGAGCATTCTTTATTGACGGTCCTGGTGGGACTGGTAAAAGCTTCTTATATCGTGCTTTGTTAGCTACTGTTAGATCCAAAAGACTTATAGCTTTAGCAACCGCAAGTTCCGGTGTTGCTGCCTCAATTCTTCCGGGAGGTCGAACTGCTCATTCCCGCTTTAAAATTCCAATTGACATTGATGAGAACTTTAGTTGCAATATTAATTGGTTAGTTTACTTGATTAAATTTATCTTGGTACTGTGCTAATCCTAAGAGTATGAAAACTAAGTATAAAACGAATAAGAACAGATTAATCTGCTTCTACAGGTAATTGGTTAGTTTACTTGATTAAATTTATCTTGGTACTGTGCTAATCCTAAGAGTATGAAAACTAAGTATAAAATGAATAAGATCAGATTAATTTCCTAATTACTTCAACTAAAAAACAAAGTAGTAATAGTTTACCAATCACACTCCTGGAAGTGATTTCATCAGTATGTTCATACACATATTGCTCAGCTAAATCATCATTTACCATTTTTAAAATTTTACAGAATCGAATGCGGTAATCGAACATGTTAATTGAAGCAGAAACAACAATCTATAATGAACAACATTTAAAAAGGCATGTCAGGTCTGTTGCTTCAACTCTTAATCTCTTGATTCTCCTTTAGCTTTACATAAATATAACTAAGACTAACAAATAGTGTTTACAGGCAAGAAAGAAGCGGAAGAATAGAATGATCGCTGCATTACACTTTATCATTATGGATATAGTGATAGTGATATGCAGATAGCACATATGTATGTAAATAGAACTGTACTATTATCGGTAGAAATATGTACCACTTGGGGCTTTGCAGACGTGTTATGAACTTATGAACTTCAAAACTGTTGCATCTGATAACATATAATATATAAGTATCTGTTCTAGGTTTTTGTTGTGCAATGATTAAGACCTTGGAGTGATAAGAGGTCTAATTATGTTTATTCAATAATAGTTAGGATTGTTATGCACTACTACTACCTTGTCTTTTTTTTTTTTGGATATGTTCTGCTGCTACCACTCCAATTCTAACAACCAAAGTTTAGATAGCCAGGAACTAGGAATTAAGTTCGATATTGATTGTTGCATCATTGTTGTAGATTTCTTTAGGTGAGCATTGATTTTAGTAATACTTCTTCATTCTTGACTTATTTGTACTGCTTTCTATTTACCATTTCTCCATACTTTGCTTCTTATAAACTGGTACTCGGGATACTTAACTCTATTATTATTATAGTCAAAATTGTTTGTAAATAAGGTGAGTAGAGGGTAAAGCTCATCAAATGTGTTACAAGGATTAAACAAGCCATGCAACACTAATGTTGCAAATTTCGCCAAAGTTAATTGATCTTGGACTAACCATATAAAGTAAATAATATTCTATAACGTTGGGCCCGTGCTGAGCACGGGCAAAGCATATCTAGTTTTTACTATATGAACAATGGGAAATTTTGATGAAGCCACTTTCCAGAGTGTGAATTGTTAAACATTTGCATAGTCATTGAAGAATGGATCCATTTTAAAAATACAACCAAAAAAAAAAAAAAGATTAAAAACTACTCATTCGAATTCATTGTCCGAGCATAAAGACAAACTAATAAAAAAAATCCTGATGTGTGAACTGAAATCTTTTAAAAAAAATTAAAAAAAATGTGGAGTTTGAACTAACTTCAGAATTCTTGACTTTCAAGATAAAATCCTGCTTCATCTTGAAGTTCAGCTCAACCTCTCTTGGAGTTAGTTCAATTTTTTCTGGAGTTTCAATTGGCTAATGTAAAAACTTCGGAATTTCGTGCTGGTCATTAATTTGACATTCTAAAAAAGTGACTATTTGACTCAAATATTACATGAACAAGTGTGGGTTGGAGTTCTTTCTAAATTTTATATAGAAGATTTTGTCGAATAGACACTTCTGACACCACTGCTATAATTTCTACCTTGGTAAGAAAAATCTAACAAAAATGATCCCTGTCAGGAGAAATTCCTGACGACTGCCAGATGGAAACTAAAATACTTGACGATCGCTAGAGAATTTCTTAAGCTCACCTGGAGAAATTCAGTCGACCACCAGATGGAGGCTAAATCTCTTATAGGATACCAGAAGTGTCCTATTTCTGTAAATCACGCAAGTATACAGTGTGGCCCAAAGTCTGCTGAAAAGGATAGGACATGCTTGTTAGATTAGTGATGATATTGTAGTTGCTACTTATAACTAACAAATATTACACATCGTAGCAACCTAGATAGTGTCTATGTTATCATACATTGTAAGTTCCTTAGTTGACATTGTTCAGGACTATGTGAAAACCATCAATCAGCTAGTTGTATTCCATCAACCTCCATCGATTAGCAACCTTGACATATGTTTCCTTTTAAAATTTATTCGTTTCGTGTATAATATTGGCTTGTGCATCAAATTCTTCGAAATCACATTATTTAATTATGTGTTTTCCTTTTCTTTATGTGTTCTCTTTAATTTGTGTCTTTTTCCAAAACCAAAGTCTTTATGATAGGTCTACTCTTGCATTTGCTTGATGTCTTCAAGTTCTCCTTAATTCATTACTTACTTGCTGTTTCATAATTTCTTACTTATAAGCAATATATATGGTCCCTCCATCTTCTTTTTTTCCAGTACTCAATTTGCAGCATTCAATATGGTTAACATCTCATGCATGTATCCCACTTACCACTTTAATTTGTTGCTTTTCCTTCCATGGTTTTCCAGTCAAAGTAGCAATGAGGTCATATCTTTTTACCAGCATCATAAAGTTAAAAAAAAAAAAAAAAAAAAAAAGTTAGCGTAAAAACGTAAAATCGTTTATTGTTTAGGATTAAGAGATCATGCATGCATTGCCATAAGTGTAGTTAATACAGAGTATTCGATAATTTAATAGATTAAAGTTTAATGATGTTGAAGAGCACAAGTCATCTAGTGGCAAATATATAAACTTAGGTGGAATGTGCCAGAGGTTACAGCTCCTTAGCATTTTATCAAATGAATTATATGAATTATGAGAACATGCGACATTTTATGTTTTTTTGACAAAAAATTATCACTCGAGATTATTCTCACTTTAATTTATAAATTGTGCAGTTTAATATTTTGTTTGGTCATTAATGCAAAACCATATGTTGATAAGTATTTTCAGTATGATCTTCCTTGAAGCACAAGCAAAGAGATATTCGTCTACTGCACTTTCGCTTCAAATGGTGGGCAAAATAAATACCTACATCTACTATCAAAACTTTATTGGTTTTGACTACTGGATAAAAAATTACTAGTAAAACAAAAGTGGTTGGCCTTCGCAATACTCCTAACAAAGTAGGGAAATGAAAAATGTGTGCTAATCAAAAGAGAAATTTTCTTTTTCATTGGTACACCATAAACTTTAGAGAATCCAGAATATCTAATCTTTTCTGTTGACAACCAACTAAATTGAAAATTTAACAGCCTTCCTTTATCATCATGCCATTTAGCTCCCACCACACCATGAATACAAAGACCTACCTTATGTTTCCTAACATGCCGTTCTTATTGACCAAAAGGCCTACCAGCTAAAACTAATTAGGAAGGAAAGGTGTTGATATTTGATTAAAATGGATGGAAATTTATAAATTGATCGCGCGCATGCTCAAATTTAATATTTATAGAAGTGATGGGCACCTATAAATTAGAATATAAGACTCCCAAGCTTGCCTACATAAAATACTCTATATATCGTATAATATCTCTGATAGGCTTTTCCCTTATTCCGCGGCTTTTTGGTGCACCAATATCGGCTAATTAAGAATATTGTTTCTCTTTTTTCTTTTCCTTTTTTTTTTGGGTGCAAAAGAGTATGATTTCTCAACAATCATAAATATGTTGAAACTGAGATATATCAAGTAACTTATTAGTGCTATGATGCCACAAAGTACATCTCCCAAAACCATATATTTTTTCCCCACAATGTTATGATACGGCTTTTTGGTGCACGAACATCAGTTTAGAGCACTTGAATCATAACTCTGAAAATAGTATTTATGTAGTAAAATAAAATATCAAAGAGCCTCCACGAAGCAATGTAAAACTTAAACGAAGGATGTCTTCTAGATGTGCCTGATAACACTCGTGTTATCTATACTGGTAGCCCACATTTGTGTCATTTATCTAGAAGATGGTCTTTTTTACTAGACAAGTCCTCTGAATATGTTAGTTTTGAATTTTAGGTGGTCACTTTCGAACATTACCGCAGGTCTGATTTTGAAAAAGTTGTAATAAACTTCTAAAACAAGGTCACATAAGTGATCATTTCTGCATTTAATCAACCCTAGCTATAACCCGCTATCAGCTTCTATACCTTGTTTTCTCTACATCAAGTTTTGAATTTTTAGCAAGTTCAATTTAGGTTGTATTTATCCCTTGGCTCCATTTTAAACCAGAGATGCTCACTATTTTCACAAATATTTTATCACACATTAAAATCACGCACGGTGGTCCTTCTACATTATTTAACATATGGAAAGTCTACATGCTGCTGCTCTATCAGTGAGCTGCACATTAATATTTGGCATGTTACATGTGTGCATCAATGAGCGTGCACCTCTCTCGGAGTCGGAGGCTGAGCCTGAACGGAAAGTCTATACGACAAAAGTAGTAAAAAAGATGAGGCTTCCAAATCTTTAGAAATCAAGCGGCTGATTTTGTTCAATTTCTCTTTTCATAATTACATAACGCAACCCTAAATTAAAATATATTATAAACAAAAGAACATATTCAGTGAGGTTCCACAAGTGGGATTTACGGAGGGTACTGAGATGTATGCAGACTTTACTCTTATATTGGAGAGGTAACAAGATTGTTTTCGCTAGACCGGTCTAAGAAAAATGTTTTAGAAAATCAGTTTGAAAAATAAAAGAATAAATTTAATTAAAGTTATCATAAAAATATAAAAGAAAAGAAAGATATTGTTATTAAAATAGTAAAGATAACAGAACTAGAATTAAAAATCTCACAATAGTGATATACATAAAGGAATATGATAATATTACAATAATATCAATAGTACTGGTAATGAAGCAGATAGGTATCCTAAAAATCCCTATCGTTAAAAGGCTTAGACTTTCTTTCTAAAACCAAAGGGAGAACATTCTCGCGTACCTACTGACTTTCTATCTTAATCTGCATCCTCAATTATATCCTCTCTACAGTCATGTACTCAATGAGTTTTTGGTGTGTCATGTTATATGTACTCACCTTTCCCCAATACTTCATCCGTCTACGTCTTTCTCTCCTTAGATCTATCATTGTCAAATTCTCGCACTTACTAACTAGGGTATCTGTGCTCATTCTTTTTACATGTCCGTACTATTTCAGCCTCGATTTATGCATCTTATCTACCATAATATATTACTATGAATTTAAGTTATATTTTCAGACATTGTCACAGTGTATAGTATGTTAAATTATTTTTATTAGGTTATCAATTACAATTAATAAATATCCATTAGATACTTATGTCTAATAATATGTCTTATATAAATGGCCTGGTTGTGAAAATGTTTTTGATTCCGTCTGTCATATCTCAAACACATTAACTAGTGGATATAAATTATCACATACAGTAGCAGTGTAAAGACTTTTTATCCTAGTTGAATATAACACGATATGGCATGTTAGATAGTACGATTAACAGGTCACTCATTCAATAATTTTTTTTTTTACAATTTACTTGTAATTATCTATAAGTGACATCTTTTCAAAAATAAAAAATAAAAAAATCTATAAGTGACATAATTGTGAAAATAGTATTTACCCAACAATTGATCAACATGACTTAAATTCATTCAAATTGCATACATAGTGTAAAGAATTATTACATCACCATTAAAATGTATAATAGCTGGTTATATCCTATTTCAATTGCAATGTCAAGTTTAATTATTTTGAAAGATTACCTGTAATGGATAAACATTATCTGATAACCTAATTAAAAGATCTGAGACTATTATTACAAAACCAAAATAACGAAGGGATCATTTGATTTAGAGACAAGATGAGGGAATCCAATTTTGTTGCGAATAAATTTTACCAGGATTGTAATATTGTAGAAATTAATTCTGCAAGCATTACAAATTGATGTGTAATGTGTGGATAAATATTAATCAATGTAGATATTAAACTATGAGTTTAACTAATATACACCGATGATGTAAATTTAAAGTCTATAATATGTAAATTTTCAAGTATTCCTATTTGTTTTAAATATTTTTAAGCCTAATACTTCTTTTAAATAGCAAATCTAGATTAGAAAATTGATCAATGATTAAGTCACAATTAAAGAATTAACCTTGAAGAATCACAATAGCAAAAACTAACATATAGTTGGTATCTTGAGCAATATAAGGACACCAACTTGATCGAATCATTGCTATAATTAAAGTTTAAATATTACTAGTAAAACAAGTAGGAATACTTGAAAATTTACATATTATAAGCTTTAAATTAGCCGACGGTGTAAAAAAAAATTACACCGTTAAACTCTATATGTTTCGTTTTTTTTTCCAAGAAGATGTTTAATACATGAAGATTGTGTTGCTCATTTTAATTATTTTCATCCATGTATTATTAATATTCTAGCTCACATTAAATAATCAATATAAAGTAACAACAAATAGTGTAGCACTAGTGTGGAAGGTTGAACGTTGCGTGAGTATTTAAAGGAAACTAAAACATTATATATATAGTACAGCTAACGTGGGATTTTGTGAGGTTATTGCAAGTCTTTTAAGGGAACTAAAACATTATAGTACAGCTAACGTGGGATTTGTAAGGTTATTACAAGTCGTATTGATGGAACCAAACAGGCACTAAATAAATAAGCTCGTGCGTGAGCCGACTGATACACGTGCATGATACACTGTATACTAGTCCATAGACTATAAAGACGCAAATTACAGCAGAAACTGTACCAAAGCAGCGGTACTGAAAGCGATGGAAATTAAAAAAAAAAAATCATTTATCACGTGCTTTAATTTAATTTGCAGCTGTTTGTGAGGTGGGTTTTAGACATGTCTTTAACATATGACCTACTTTTGGAAGTGGGCGTTTCGTGTTCAAAGCGTCTACTTTTATGATGTAAATTTAAAACGTTGCTTTTACTTTGTCTAAATTCCTAACTAGTGGCCCGACCCCCCACCTCCTATTAATTAGTCAACTTTGTATCATCTTGTATGCTGTAGCAGTATATATTCATCATTCAAAGCCCCGCTTTCTTCATCTTCATTATATTCTCTCGCCTATTGCAACTTTCACTTAAATCAACTTACAAAGTCTTGTTCACTTATAGCAAATACACAGAGATTTCTCAAGGAAATTAAAGCTTCATTAACTCCCAAGTTAGTAGCTGAATTTAGCTTGTTGAAGATCAAGATGACAAGAAACTGTAACTTGGAGCTCAGGCTTATGCCTCCTTCTTGCATTTCTTTTTCTCCTAAGAATTGCACTACCCCCTACTTCTCCATGTAAGTCTCTCTCTCTCTCTCTGATCTAGCCTTTCCATTGTATTCACATATTCGATCTAGCCTTTAATTATGGCCTAATGACTCTTTGTAAATATGCAAAAAATGGGAATACTGATCAATATCTGTTTTTTCCGTTTTTCTTCTATATATAGGAGGAATAACCAAAGCAATACCGAAGAGAAGGAACAGCAGCCGCAGCAACTAACAATATTTTACAATGGAAAAGTTGCGGTTTCTGATGTTACAGAGCTTCAGGTATGTATATATTTCTATCTCCTAATCTCTATCTTCGCTAGAAGATTGCTTTAATTTACTGTATAGAATTTTATGCACACTTACAGCTTTGGTCACTTTATCATAACTTTGCATGTGTTAGTTTGGCGAAATCATAGTAACCCAGTATACTAGTACCTGTACAATGATGCAACTAGCTTCATGCTTCTTGGTGTTTTCATGGAAGGTGATCTAATTAGATAAAGATTTTTGAACTGAAATTTCATGAGAAACTTCTCATATAATCACTCGGACCCAAGAAAGGAAGGAAAACGTGTCCTTCATAAATAATTTTCATGTGGGCTGGGGGTAGGTGGTCACGAATCAACAAAAACTAAAAAAGATTGATTTGGTTAAAAATAAGATTTGCTACGATAAAAAAAATCACTTTCATTATATATTCTAAACGTGTTTGTTCAAGATTAAGATTAGGGATCGGAGCCATATTAATCTATCCACCACGTTGCTGTTTTACTTAATTAAATACAGTATATATTTGAAACCCGTGTTTACTTTCTTCGTTTATATATGCTCAGACCATCTTTTCTTACCGAATTAGATTATAGGTTTCTGTATATTCCATACTAGATAGAGTGCCACATTAGGAGGATATGAAATCATTTTCAGTAGTCTTTCAGTAGCTTAATTTGACCATTTTGGGGTTAATAAACATCGCGTAATATATACAAAAATTAAATTCAGTTTTCAATTGGTTGATATTCCAGGCTGTCATCTTAAATTTTAGAACTCATAAAGTTAAAATCCTAATCTTATATATCTGGTAAAGAAAACCTAAAATATTTTTTAAACGAAAATGCAGGCTAAAGCTCTAATATATCTTGCAAGTAGAGGAATGGAGGAGAAAACAAACACTCCATCACCAATTGCAGAGCCATCATCACCAGTTGTACAATCTCAAACTGGACTTTCTATGAAAGGATCGCTACGAAGATTTCTACAGAAGAGAAAGAATAGAATCCAAGCAACTTCTCCTTATCATCACTAGCTAGCTGCTACAGTTGGACTTTACAATTATTTTGTGTTTTAGTATAACTAATTACTATTGTGCGTGTCCTGGAGAAAGTAGTACAGTAATTTTTTTTTTTTTTTTTTTGGACAGGTGGATTAGTAAGTATACTAATATATCACTAATTTTACTGTTTTGGCAATATAATTTTGTTTTCGCATTCTTTTCATGGAAATTTACACTCCATGCCCACAAAAATAAATTATTTACGTGTTTGTGACATGGAATACCCATGCACCTCATTTTATTTATAAAAATACCCATCTAGCCTATTTTATTTACACTATGTGCCCACCCTCCCAATTTTAACTGTATACCATTGCATTATATTGGTATACCAAATTAAGTATACTTCTTTTATGGATTTGAGAGTACAGTGTAACAAGTATACCATGGGAGTATACTGCATACTAGATTGGTATATAGAAGGATTTGAGAGTATAATGTAACAAGTATACCATGGGAGTATATTGTATACTAGATAGGTATACAGAAGAATGAGTATACAGTGTAAAAAAGTTTGTGGGTAAAAATGTAATGGGTATGGAGATGTAAATTAGTAGGATTTGATGGGCATTTTTGTAAATTCCCCTTCTTTTCAAAGCAAATTATTGGGCTTGGTCAAGTTTTGCTGGCTATCTAAAAGTCCTTTCCTGACGGATTATCACGTTGTCAGGTTCCTTTTTTTTTTTCCCCGACTAATGGCTTCGGGGAAAGTGCACGAAAGGCCACTTTCGCCACTGGTCTTTAGGCACAGACCACTAATACCAAAATATTTAGTTTGTGGCCACTTTCGCTTAAAAGATAGAACTTCAATCCAGGGGCCGGATTGAATTTCAGTCCTTAAAGATTGAACTTCAGTCCAGGGCCATATGCATTGAAGTTCACTCCTTAAAGACAGAACTTCAGTCCAGGGGCATGTTGACTGAAGTTCCGTCCTTAAAGATTGAACTTCAGTCCAGGGCCACATATGGATTGAAGTTCAACCCTTAAAGATAGAACATCAGTCCAGGGCCATGTTGACTGAAGTTCAGTCCAGTCCTTAAAGATGGAACTTCAGTCCAGGGCCATACGGACTGAAGTTCAATCCTTAAAGATGGAACTTCAGTCCAGGGCCATACGGACTGAAGTTTAGTCCTTAATGATGGAACTTCAGTCCAGGGACCGTATGGACTAAACTTCAGTCAATGATCAGAACTTAAGTCAATGTTTATTTAGTAAAGGCCCAAAAATGGCCTATAGTGTAAGACCAAAGAAAATAGTGGCCTCAAACTAAATATCGTTATTAAAAGTGGCGGCTGGGCGAAATTTTTACAACGGCTTCAAGTACGGTGATTTAAACGGATAACCTCTTTTTTGAGTGTTATTTGAATTTGTGTTCGTCTTTTGTTTTTTTTAATTGAAATTTGTGTAAGAATATCCCCTTAAAATATGACAAATCAGTAAAATTAAAGTGTGAACAATCTCATCAAAGTTTTGACCATCAAAAGTTGGGGACAAAGTAAATTTCCGGCAATGCCTCAAAATTTATGTGAAGTTTTGAGTGCCTGCATAGACATGCATGAAATCTAAGGCTATTCTTGCACCGCCAAATGGTCATCTGGTGAAGTTTTTTAGTTCAATTTTCTGCTTCAAGTATATTGTTACAATCCAAACCCGGGTCATGATACACTGTTTTTTCATATGAGCCAACCAATTAATTATCTAATAGTACAACATGTACAAGTATTCCTCATATTTTCAACAGATCAAGAATACCAAACAATCATATATATCACATAGATAGTGCGAACAGAAGCAAAGTTCAACGTAAGTACACAGGGCAAAAGTTGCCTGTACAATTGGGCGATATCTAGAAGTTCAGAAGTACTATAATAAGAGCAACATGACTTACCCCTAAACAGGTATGGGATTCATGACTGGGAAGAAACGCATGATCAATATGAAAATTATGGTTGAACATATTTTAGGACAACTTGGGTTATCAGCTTGCCGACGGTTTGGCCAATTGCTAGAATCTAATTGGACACTTGCCTCACGCTGCTCCATTCGTTTTAATTTACTAGTGTCTACGAACGTGCGTCGCACGTTAGCACCTTGTATTGTTGAATAATCAAATCTATATTTTAACATTAAAAACGGCATAAATTTCATTAACATATCTATGCATAAAATACACGTAATGATCTTTTTCATATTAACATGTCTGATTTTATTTACCCTTTATTTGTAGGCTAAATTATACAAATATACAAATATAGTAGCAGGTTTACAATAAAATAGCAACATTATGTCACTTTTCAAGAATAACAATATTTTCTTAACATTATATATACAAGTTATTAAAAAAAATATTTACTCAATAAAATTAAAAATACACCATGCACCAAAATCGCCCATAATTATAGGCATGTCTTTTCATCTATTCCTATCTTTTTGGGATTACAACTACCCAATTATTAATTCTATTGTATGTCTTTTGTATGTCTATCGTATGGTGTATGTGTATAGTATGTATATTGTATGGCTATTGTATGTGTATTGCATGGCTATTGTATGACTATTATATGTGTATTGTATGGCTATTGTTTCTTACGTATGCCTATTATCCATTTTTAATAGATGGTTTTGAGGTGAGAGAAAAAATGTTGGGTGCATAAATATAGGATTAGATTTATCTTTTTTTAATTACATTTTCTTTTCTTTTTAAATACATTCTGCTATTTTTTGTAGTAAAAAACAAGAATGTTACTATTTTTTATAAGTTTTGAAAATATTTATATATTTTGTAATAAAAGTACATAAAGTTACACTCTGTGTAATTTTTCCTTATTTGTATCTCTTCTCTTAGTCCATCCTTCTCCAATTAATGATTTCACTATTATTTACATGCAAACTACGTCAAAAAAAGTATGAGAACTCACTCAAAGGAACAATAACATTAAGAAAGAGATTAGAGGTTCGGTCATACGTTGACATGGGAAAACCTGAAGCTCTGCAAAACTTTGTGTTGAATGTTGTTGAATCGTCTCCAGTGCTAGCAATAGCACTATTCTATATAGAATGTTAAAGTAAATCTAATTAGTAAAACATAATGGTGGAGGGCGAACCTGAAGGCACAAAGAAGATCTAGTATAGTATGCGGGGAACAGCCAAATGATTTTCAATGTATAAATCAATTAAAACTAAAAGTGGCAACTCTTCGCTAATGGTGGTGGAGACCCTTTGGCTGAGAGCAACGATTGAGTAAACATGCTATAGAGGTGTACTTTTTTTCTTTTTTCTTTTTTCTTTTCTGAAGTAGAGTATTGTTAAATTTTAGAAGGGTATTATGGTAATCTAACTTTTTCTTTTTTAAGGACATGCTTTTATAGTAATATGATGAGACATATTTTGAATCGAAATAAATTATAAAAAAAATGTTAACTTTTGAAATTTGTAATTGTCCAAAAAATATCATAGCGTTTGTGTCGATATAAATTTTTTGAACTTGTGATTTTAAACATGTTATTTGAGCGGTTATAAAAGTTGCAGGATAAAATGAGAGTGCAAGTTAATTACTTTCAAATTTTAAAAAGTGTCATTATTTTTTTAACGGAATTATGTAACATGAACTGAAACGGGTGAATTAGCAAGTTATACATCCGTAATAGCTCGCAAATTACCTATCTACAAGTTCATCCGGGCGAAGTGCACCAAAGGCCACTTTTGGCAGTGGTCTTTGGTTTGAGGCCACTTTTTTTTATTAGTTTTACATGAGAGACCACTTTTTGGGCTCATTCGCAAAAATATGACACGGGAAGCAATGGTTTGCCTTTTTGCCCGCACTAAGAAATGGTTTGCAAAAATGCCTCCGTTAAGATTTAATGAAAAAAATCCGGGGCCAAGACTTTCCGTTATATTTTTTCGCTTTTCAACACTTTTCCCTTCAAGTATTGGCAATAGGCAATACTTGCCGCACTAGGCCGTAAGTCTTGGCAATTGCCATGACTTGCCATTGACCCCTGCTCGATTTTCCAACACTTGCACGACAAGTATTGGCAATAGGCAACACTTGTTGCACTGCGTCGTAAGTCTTGGCAATTGTCAAGACTTGCCCCTTCCAGTTTTCCCTGCATTCTCGCCATATACTTGAAGTATTGGCAAAACAGCACTTGCCCTTGAAGTATAGCCAATTGTCAAGACTTACAAATTTTTTGCCTTGAAGTCTTGGCTTGCGGACTGAATAAGGGCATTTTTCTAAAACATTCCTTAGCGCGGGTATTTTTGTAAAACCACTCCTTATGGAGGGCATACGGTGAAGTTTTTTGCACTTTTTGGAACTTCAATTCTTTTGGGTTGAACTTCACACAAGTTCAGCCCACAAGGATTGAAGTTCAACTTCAGCCCACTACAAGGATTGAAGTTCAACTTCAGCTCATAAGGGATGAAGTTTACGCATCTATACCTAAAAATTCAGCTCTAGATTGAAGTTGAAACTTCATAATTTAGGCATGAAGTTCAACTCACAAGGTTTGAACTTCAGCCCATAAAGATTGATGTTCCAAAAAGTGGCCTTTCATATAAGACCAATAAAAAAAGTGGCTTCAAATTAAATACCAGTGTCAAAAGTGATCTGTGGGTGAAAATTTTACACATGGGGCGCCCGGTTAGGTGGGGATAGCTGTAAAAATTTCGCCCAGAGGCCAGTTTTAATACTGGTATTTGGTTTGAGGCCACTATATTCTTTGGTCTTACACTAGAGGCCACTTTTGGGCCTTTACTAAATAAACATTGAATTAAGTTCTGATCATTGACTGAAGTTCAGTCCATACGGCCCCTGGACTGAAGTTCCATCTTTAAGGATTGAACTTCAGTCCATATGGCCCTGGACTGAAGTTCCATCTTTAAGGACTGGACTGAACTTCAGTCAACATGGCCCTGGATTGAAGTTCTATCTTTAAGGACTGAACTTCAATCCATATGGCCCTGGACTGAAGTTCTATCTTTAAGGACTGAACTTCAGTCAATATGGTCCTGGACTGAAGTTCTATCTTTAAGGACTGAACTTCAATCCATATGGCCCTGGACTGAAGTTTCTATCTTTAAGGACTGAAATTCAGTCAACATGGCCCTGGACTGAAGTTCTATCTTTAAAGAGTGAACTTCAATCCATATGGCCCTGGACTTAAGTTTTTATCTTTAAGGACTGAACTTCAATCCGGCTCCTGAACTGAAGTTTCTATCTTTCATAACTTCTTGCATGGCCGTTTAGTCTTTCTATTTTTTATTTTAACCAAAATCACTAAATTATTTTTTGCAACGAAAAAGTCATTAACTTTATCTAGTCTTTCTATTTTTATTTTAACCAAAATCACTAAATTATTTTTTGCAACAAAAAAATCATTAACTTTATCTAAACATTACTAAGGTCATTTGTACTATTTGTTATAATAAAAAAGTAATTCAGCTTTATTCATATATTATGAAAGTCACAAAACAATGTCTCATTTGTTTCCTCCCAGCGACTTCCGGCGGTACTTAGACAAACTTGAGTAATTTTTATGTTACAAAATATTTTTATGACTTGCGGAAAGGGGAGAAAGTCGGAACCGCTGGTTCATAATACTTAGGTAAAATTGAATGACTTTTACAGTATGAAAAATATTTTAATTTAGTGTATAGATCAAAAGTTGAGTGATCACCCATGTATTTATGCCGCTTTAATTAGTGATAGTCAAAACAAAATAAATTAAAGATAAACATGCTTCTATTTCGTGATGCTAATCATACTTGCTCCATCTACATGCCTATCAACGCAACGAAGTGGCACATCTTGTGACATTCAATAGCTGCCTAGTACCTACCAAAGACCCACTCTATAATTACCAGCTAGTAGATAAGCTCAAAAACATTTAACATGCACTTTGAACTAGACAATCTAGTCAATACGGGGCTTTAGTTCTAACAAGAAAAATCTCGTCACGATTAATTTCTGTTTATTTATTGTGTCATTGTACTGCTACTTCATTGCCACATTTTTAGCACTCAATCATGCCCCTCACTGCCAATATTTCTTGTTTCCCCCACATGGAGGATGATCCACTTCTGTTTATGTTAGGCGAGATGTGAGGAAACAAAAAATGAAAAACATGAGACTGATCAAAGTCACGTTTAGTGTTTTCTTGATCTTTGAACCCAAATTTTTTTAAATCATTCCAAAGTGAATACAGGATTTATGCGTAGGTAAATGAAAGACGACTGTCATACTAGTATTTAATGAAAAAGATACATAGTTAATGGACTCTAATTTTGCATAACGAAACTTTGGATCAAGGGTTGCTATTTGAATAAAGCAACGACTAACCTTAGGCGCACCAGTATACATAATTGTGAGTTGGCCACGAATTAATTCAGATTTAATGGCCTACCGTATCATCATATAGAACCATTATTTAGCTCCCACCGCCCGATGAAATTCTGTACTACTAGTACTATTTAGTTGAAAAGACTACTTATATTTAAAACTAATTAGTTGTACCTTGTTAGTATTTTAAATGATATGCCGTTCTTATTTTAAACCGACGTGGGAGCTTCTAAACCCTAGTGTGGTGAGCTTTTTTTTTTTTTTTTTTTTTTGTATTTCTTTTTTTCTGGAGGGGGTGGCTTTTGGGTTTTGGGGGGGGGAGGGTGGAGATGGTACCTCATTCCTTGATACATACATAAAGCATATTCTACTGTATCGTGTTGCACTCGTGGAAATTTTCAGACTTTCTTATATCTCAACGTTCAAAACAGGATCACTTCTTTTACTTTGTTTTTCTTTTGTGCATGGGTTGTTAAAACCGAATGGGAGCTAAATTACTACTAGTTTGTATTAGTTTCGAGGTTTGATCTTTAGACAAGTCACATTGATCTTTATGGATATTTAACTATAAAGATATTAGGGTTCTTTACATAAATAGCAGTTCATATAAAAATATTTACTATTCTTTAGCCCTTATTTTTGGTAGCCACAATATTACACTAAAATAATAAAATAAAATCCTAGTTTTAATAATCATATAATACTATTTTTCTTAAATAAAAGATATATATTAATACTAAAAAAATAAAATATATATCACCTAAAAAAAAGAATTTGCATAATACTATTTTTTATTTTTTTTATTTTAGTCGTCATATTTAATATTTGCATAAACAAAATACATATCACCTAAAAATAATAATAAAAAATACTAAAATAAATAAATATTAAATATACACCATATCTAAATAGTGATATATTGTATTAAAATAGTAAATATTAATATTTATTTATTAGAAATTTAATATATATTACATATCGTATATTTAATATTTAATCACTTAATATTTTAACATATGTATGTAATATTATTGAATTATTATTTTATATATATTAATATTTATTAGATACACAATATATGTATGATCTTTAATATTTATTTTATATCTATTAATATTTAATAGATACACCATATATGACATTTTTATATTTTTAATTAAAAAATACACGATATATTTATGATATTAATATTTTATATATTTTATTATATATTTATAAAATATTATTATTTTATATATTAATATTTATTAGATACATGATATATGTATGATATTTTAATATTTATTTGATATACAATATATGTATGATATTTATATTTTATATATTTTATTATTTATTTATAAAAATATTAATATTTTTTATATTAATATTTATTAGTTATTAATATAATTTTAATATTATTTATTTGATATACGATATATGTATGATATCTATATTTTTTATTACATATTGTGTATTTAATATTTAATCAATTAATATTTTAATATATTGTGTATGTAATATTTATTTAATTAGAATTTATATATTAATATTAATATATATTTATATTTATATATTAACATATTGTGTATGTAATATTTATTTAGTTACTAAATGTATCAAAATTTAGATATTATGTAATATTTTAAATTGTGGTTAATCCCTAAATACAATGGATAAATATTTTTTGTATGAAATACAATTAATAATATATAAATAAATATTCTTAAGTAATCCTAAATTCTTGCATATCGAATATTTTAATATTTTAACATATTATTGTCTATGTACTGTTTATTGTACATAAACAAATAGTAAAAAATCCTACACAAATAGTACATAAACAATATCATGTATTTAATATTTATTTATTAAATGTACAATATCTAAAATCATACATATCATGTATTTGAATAATTATTCTCTTAATTTTTTAAAATATTATGTATGTATTGTTTATATTACTAATATTTGTTTTATATATACACACGGGGAGAATTTAAATCGTTAAAAAGTTGATTTTGCGCTAAATATGGTATATAGGCGATTATAGGATTGAAATCACAATTAACAAATTCATTATGATCTCTACATAAATACACAATTATTTTTTAAATATATTAACACAATAATATGAATAAGATTATAAATATTAGAAAAATAAGTAAAATATGCTCTATGTGTGTGTGTAATATACTAAATCGTTATTATATTATAACTATTAAAAATAAATTCTTGAAATATTCATTTTTTACATTTAAAATATAAACATAAATAAATATGCAATGGGAAAGGAAATATAAAAAAAGTTGAATTTGATAGTTATAGAAATATTATATGTTCTTACGCATAATACCTAATGGAAAAAAAAAATTTATTAACTAGCAGTAGGAAAGAAACAATAAAGAGATTTAATAAAAAAGTAGACTCCTATTATAATTCATGTCTTTAATTCTTAAAATAACATTAACAAATATGAGATCAACATTAACTAAACTCTTAAATTAAGGGATATTTTTTTTTACTAATTTATAAAATAGATGAATTAATTTATAAATTACCTAATGGCTAGAGAACGAAAATGGGTGAAAAATGGGGCTAGGAACAGTAAATAAGTACTACTCATGTGCTTATTGAGTAATTTACCCAAGAAATTAATATAGTATGAAGTCAAGGCTGGCTTAAATATAAAGCTACCAAGACAATGGCTTGGGGCCCCATTTCTTTACTAAACATGTACGAAAAACTTTTGGGAAGAAAGTACCATAACAGTTTTTAAGGTATGAAAATATTATTTGTTCAATGGTAAACTTTTGAGATCACTAGATGATGAGAATTGCAAAAAATACTATCTTAACCTTGAACTTTCTTTAATAAATAGTAATAGCTATAATGAATTGATAGTTTAGACTTATTTTTAAAAGTGCTAAGAGAAATATACGAGTAAAAGATAATCATCTAATCGAAATACTCAATCAAATAAAAAGACAAGATCATTTCCAAATACATATATTACCTATAGAATAATGTTAATAGTTTCTGTAATTGTTGCCTCGGCCGAAAGAAATTTTTCAAAATTAACATGAATAAAATCTTATCTAAGATCAACATGTATCAAGAGAGATGGAATGGAATAGCTATATCATCAATTGAAAATGAATTGTTTGGAAAAATTAATTATAAAACAGTAATCAATGACTTCGCATCTAAAAAAAGATAGAAAATTATACTTTAAATAAATATATACACGTTGTTTCTTTTTCTTTAAAAGAAAATAGGATCTCTCTGTGAAGTTTGGCTTTAGGCCCCCAATTTTATTGAGACGGCCCTGTATGAAGTAATATTATAACTGAAGTTATAGTTTGACTTGATATATACAAAATTATAAAAGAAGAGTCATGTTTTAAAGAGTCATATTTAAGAAAGAAATGAAGACCTCTAAAACTTGTGTTTCAAAATAAGATATATAGATATTTTATGGCTACAAATCATCTCATTCAGAATAAAATATAAAATTTTAAGTTGAATTATTTTTTAATTTAAAAATATGACGTTTTTTCCTGAGAAGAACTAATTAATACAAAAACTGTCCACTACTAAAAAAACCGTCATTTTCGACCATATCGACCATATTTCGACCGATTGCGGTGGTCGATAAAATTCAGGTAGAAATTCAAGTATCGACCGAAATTCGGTCGAAGGTCGACCGAGATTCGACCGAATTTCGGTCGAAGTGTATTTCGACCGAAATTCTGTCGAAGGTCTGGTAATTTTTTTTGACCAACTTTCGACCGAAAGTCGGTCGAAAACCTGTAAAAACCTGCAACATAAAAGCTGAAATTAGGCCTATACCACCTGTAAACACGCAGAAAAACCAGTCACAAAACATTCATAAATTAAATGGCAGATGAATACGTGAAGTGAACTGTTCGACCGAAAATCGGTCGAAATACGTGTTCGACCGATTTTCGGTCGAAATAGCGTAGTCGAAAATTCCGATTTTTTTAGTAGTGCGTCTCATTCTTTTTTAACGGAGTGAGACAGGGAGTAATCATTTGCACAAAGTAAAGGTGAGAAATGGTCGAGCTCTATATAAAGAAGAGTCATGTTTTAAAGCTTCTAAATTTGCAATTGCATGTGGTGGAGACATATTTTTGGAAATGTTATAGATGGCTCATAGTGCTCGTTTTATACATTAAAGTACTTGTCCGGATGATACGTTCGTTTGTCATCTAATCTTTCATTGTTCTTCCTTCTGTTACACTTGAACTTTACCCAAAAGAATAAGTAGGAAACTTGATCAAACTAAAAATGAATATCTCAAAAGAATAAATAGTTGTCGAAACTTGACAAAAATAAATATATAAAGATTTGACTATTTTCACTTCTGTCTTTCTATACTTGTGATTAGGAAGAAATCCTCCCAATGTAATAATACCCCTTTAGATGGTTCCATAGCTAGGAACTAGGAAGTGCAAATATTGATCATGACATGAATATTTTAATTTATATGGGCTAGTAATTTCCCATAACAATGGTCTATGTACCAAATTAAAGTTGTAATGAGTTTCTCCAACAATTTCTCTTTGCCAACATGATTTTTTTTTTTTTTTTTTGCAAACTATAATTTGATGTTTCATGCATGTTTTTATCACGTTCCCAGGCTGAAAAGGCTCTTGTTAAAAAACTGAAAAAGCTTTTGCAAAAATCTCGAAGAAACTCATATGTTCTTCCTAAAAAGAACTTAAAACAAATATAATAAGTAACGAAAAGTAATATTTAAAAATAAGAAAAGCTCATCATGAGCCGACTGATAAACGTGCATGGATAGAGTATTACAAATGGAAAATAGCAGAAACCGCAAAAAGAGAGGTGCGTGGCGGTATATTTATATGTAGGAGTGAAAAAGATGGAAAAGACAAATAAGAAAAGCTCATTTATCACATGTTTATTAGCAGCTAATTGTGTGTGTTAGGACAGGCCATTTTTCTGTACATGTTCATTTTTCATACCTTTCTTTTTTATATGGAAATTGAGATTCGTGTTTGAAACGTCCATATTTTATCAAAATTACATACTTCTCGACCCCCACCCGAAACTCCATAATCCAAGAAAACCATCTACTATAGTACTATATATAAATATTCAAAGTCCCTTTAATTTCTTCTTCATTTATTCTCTCCTACACACCTTTAACTTGTTTCCAATTATTTCAAGTTCTTGATTCATTAATTAATATTCTGTTGCTTGATTCTTAATTTATCTTCAAAGCTCCATTCTCTCCTAGCATTTGATCTGCAGTTGCTGAAGTACTTCAAGAAGATGAGAAGGAACTGTAACTTGGAGCTAAGGCTTGTGCCTCCTTGTGTTTCCTTTTCTCCTGAAGATTGCTCTACACCAAACTTGTCCATGTAACTCTCTCTCTTTCTCTCTGTTTCCATTTACCATATTCTGATTTCTGACTCTGCCTCTACATGTTTAGAGTTTTGATGTTCAGACCTTTCCGTTTTTCTAATGAAAGAGTTTAAGTTATATTCACGGTTAAACTTTTACTTAACAATCAAGTTACTTCTAAGATAATTATAGGAAATTTTTATGGTAAAAATAGTGGTTAGTCTGCTATCACAAGTTCAACTTTATTGATAATATAAAAAATCTTTATATATAACTTAAACCCGTCTGAAAAATAGATATACGCCTAGAATATGTTGTATAGGTCAAGATGTAATAAAATGCAAATTTCTTGGATTGGTCTGCAAATATGCCTATGGTATTGAAATATTTGCTTCTATGTTCTTTTCAATAGGGGGAAGAATAACCCAAGTACAGAAGAGAAGCAGCAGCTAACAATATTCTACAATGGAAAAGTTACGGTTTCTGATGCTACAGAGCTTCAGGTATATATGTCTATACTGATCTCTCTCTTTTCAGTTTCTGTTATTATTTTTTTCTCTTTTCTGGAAAAGAAAGGTTTATTGTACTGTGAACTCTTAGTGCACCCTTTGGTCACTCTATTATGAAGTTGAACGTGTGGTTATTTGGTGGAAATCCTTAAACGTGTAAACATGTATCCAGTACAGCTACTGAGTGGAACTTTTTGTATAAAAACATGTATCCAGTACAGCTATGAGAATTATGATTTTTCTCTTTTTCTTTGTAACAAATGAGTTGTCTTTTATTATAATTTCTAATTTATTTCTTTTTGTACTCGGAAAATGCAGGCTAGAGCTCTAATATATCTTGCAAGTAGAGCAATGGAGGAGAAGACAAAAACTCCTTCACCGATTTCTAAGCCATCATCACCATTAATGTTAAAATCTCAAAATGGTCTTTCCATGAAGAGATCTCTGCAAAGATTTTTGCAAAAGAGAAACAACAGAAATGAAGCAACTTCTCCATATCATCGTCGCTAGCGACTAATTATAATTAACACAACTGATTTCTCATGATGATATTTTATTTTTCCGTTTTTGTTTTTTTACCCTGGTAGGATTTTGGGACAAAAAACCTTTTTTCATGTCATTACTGATGACATGCTCTAAGATATGTAAATTAGAACTTTAATAGAAGCAATATATGTATGAATATTGAGGCAACATTTTACAAATGTTTGTTTTATTCTGCTTATTCTTTTTGTCTCAAAATTATTCCTTTGATTTTCTGAATCTTATTGATTATTTCTGTTTGCACTTTTCATAAGAATAGACGTTAGATCACGCGACTCAACTACTGAATCATGAATTACTTAGATAACCGGCTTTAACGTGAACTTTTAGTCTTGCTCCGATTTTCCTAATATCCTATTTGGCCAAAACTTCTGAAAACTGCTTATTTTTAAAATTATTTTTCTTCAAAAATGCTTTATGTAACTGTACTATTGGAGAGTAGTAATTTGTGTTTGGCCAAATCATTTGAAAAACACTTTTGTCAACAGTTGAGTAGTAATTTGTGTTTGGCCAAGCTTTTGAAAAAGTAAGTTAAATTACAAGTAAGCACATACAAAAATTCATTTTACAACTAGATGAATGATTTTAAATATTTATTATAAAAATATTTATTTAATTCTTTTATTTAAATAAAAAATTTAAAAATAAAGCATAGCATACATAATTTTATATTTTAAATTCAAACTTTAAAAAAAAAAAGATGCAATTTGATTCAAACTTCCAACAATAATGATGTAGGTGGCATGTATATATTATAATTATTAGGTTAATAAATAGGGAAACTTAAATATATAAGTATTTTTGGAATGATAGAAATTAAAAACAATTTTTATTATTTCTTTTTGGAAAAAGCTACTTTTTCCAGCTGCTATTTCCACATCAGAAAAGCAAATACTGCTACCACTAAAAACACTTATTTTCCTTCTAGAAACTTAGCCAAATATTTCAATCTTTCATAACATTTTTTGAGAAAAATAAACACTTTTGGCTTACCAGAAGTTTGGCAAACAGACTAATGTGATTGTTGTATGAACCGAGTAGAGCAAAACTTAAATATATACATATATAGCGTAATTATTCGAGGCATAAAATATGTACTATATGAATAAAGAAGTAAATGAACCTACACACATGGTGCGATTTAATTAGTACTAACAATCACGTATCCCGTTTATCAAATGGTTACATAAAAATCGATATACAAAATGTGTAAATAATCTGGAGATTTGAATCATGTTGAGTGGACATCTGGAGATTTGAATCTGCCTGAATCTGTATTATTTTTAAGGTCATATTTGAAAACTGTAGTCGGTAGGGTTCATATGACTATCAAATCAGATCAAATCATAGCTTCTATTAAATTATCTGATAGCATTATTAAGCTGGTCCAAATCTTAATTAAATATATACCATGCTGTTCTTTATCATAACACATAAAACGTGTGTTCAATCTGTAATCTGCCAGTATTAATACATCAAATAGACAGCTGTCTTATTGATCTTTTTTCTACCTCTTCCACACTTGGTGATTATTATATTCTTTTCTAGCTCAAAATTGCCATTGAGCTTATACAAAAAGGTCTAATAATGTCACGCGTTAAAAATACAGTAGTAGTATAAGCTTAATATATAGGGGAATTTACAAAAATGCCCAACAAACCCTACTTATTTACATCTCCATACTCATTACATTTTTACCCACAAACTTATTTACATTGTATACCCATCCTTCTGTATACCTATCTAGTATATAGTATACTCCCATGGTATACTTGTTACACTATACTCTCAAGTGCTTCTGTATACCTATCTAGTATATAGTATACTCCCATGGTATACTTGTTACACTATACTCTCAAGTCCTTTTGTATACCTATCTAGTATACAGTATACTCTCATGGTATACTTGTTACATACTCTCAAATACATAAAAGAAGTATACTTATTTTTGTATACTAAAAAAGTATACAATATAATGCAAATAGTATACAGTTAAAATTGGGCAGGTGGGCATATAGTGTAAATAAAACAGGCCAGATGGGCATTTTTGTAAATAAAATGAGGTGCATGGGTATTCCATGTAAACTAATTTTTTTTGGCACAAACACACAAATAATTTATTTTTGTGGGCATGGAGTGTAAATTCCCCTAACATTATATAGAGATTTTTCCTTTGTTGATAGCTCCAATACGATCAATTATGGAATTCTTGGGTAGAGAAAATTTACTCTGAATGCTGTTTCCCAAGGCACTTTCATTAATCATTTCTCAATATTCCAAACTAACAAGTATCCGGTGGTGATTTTTGCGTCTCTTAAATATCAACAAGGGCTCATTGGATTGGAAAGTGCTCCCAAACCCAATACTAGTATATATTCCCTCCGTCCCAAATTAGTTGTCGTTTTAGGAAAAATTGTGTGTCCCAAATTAGTTGACACTTTAGGATTTCAAGACAAAAATTGTTAGTCTTTTCCAACTATACCCTTAATAATTTAAAATTTTCTCAACAAAATTTAATAGTCAAACATTAAATAGGGGTAACATAGTAAACTACACACTCTATTTAATGATTTTCTTAATGGGCGTGAAGAAGCTAAAAGCGACAATTAATTTGGGACGGAGGGAATAAAAATCAAGGATTGTCCAACATGGACAAAAAATATATCAAAGATACAACAAGGAGTCCAAGAGTTGGAAGGCTCCACATTGCTAGATGACTCTTTGCCAGAACTACAGTTTCACTTGTTTGACTGCAATTCAAGATTCAAAGAACTGCAAAATATAACTTCTCTTGCTGCTATATCAGAACCAAATATCTGATTGATGCATTTCCAAGTAGCTAAATGAAATATATTTTCATTCAGAGAGTGATACATGTGGTGATTAGTTAATGTATTTATTTTCCCTTTGTGACAAAAATGAACTTATGGTTCTAATTCTCTTAAGAAGCAGCTTTATTCTGACCTGGTGTAGAGTAGCACATATGAAGTATTGAGACTAGCTTATAACCGGGGTGTGATGCGTAAAGGATCCCAAGGAGCCGTGATATGACTACGAGTGATTTCCTTGATTGAGCGACAACCACTTAACGCCATTGTCAGTTCAAACTCATCATGAAGCATCTGAAGTACTTTTCTAACGCCTGCCTCCCCGTCAACAGCCAACGAGAACAGAACTGGTCTCCCAATCTGTAAATATATCAATCAAAATAGTCCATTGTGAGCATCTCCATACAAGTAATATCATTTTGTCCTAACTGTTTTGCAAAATATGATCATCCTATTTATCTGCAGCGGAGTTGTCCTTAAAACTACACTTTTTTTTGTGTATTATGTGCGTAATAGAGAGGTGAGGAGAGGAGAGGGAGGGGGGCCAGAAGATGAAGAGAAGGACAATTTGGCAGGCAAGGAAGAAAAGGAGTTATGTGATGAAATGGGAGTCGAATTCTAAGTTGCTTCTTCAAGTAGCAAAAAAATTCACCGTATGCCCTCCATAAGGAGTGGTTTTACAAAATTACCCGCTAAGGAATGTTTTAGCAAGATGCCCTTATTTAGTCCGCAAGCCAAAACTTCAAGGCAAAAAATTTGTAAGTCTTGGCAATTGGCTATACTTCAAGGGCAAGTGCTGTTTTGCCAATACTTCAAGTTATATGACGAGAATGCAGGGAAAATTGGAAGGGGCAAGTCTTGACAATTGCCAAGACTTACGACGCAGTGCAACAAGTGTTGCCTATTGCCAATACTTGTCGTGCAAGTGTTGGAAAATCGAGCAAGGGTCAACAGCAATTGCCAAGACTTATGGCCTAGTGCGGCAAGTATTGCCTATTGCCAATACTTGAAGGGATAAGTGTTGAAAAGCGAAAAAATATAACGGGAAGTCTTGGCCCCGAATTTTTTTTATTAAATCTTAACGGGGGCATTTTTGCAAACCATCTCTTAGCGCGGGCAAAAAGGCAAACCATTGCTTCCCGTGTCATATTTTTGCAAATGACCCTTCAAGTAGTCAGTGGTGATTCTACTTACAAATACACCAGATGCTCCAAGCGCCAGTGCTTTAAAGACATCAGTCCCTCGACGAACTCCACCATCCAGAAAAACAGGAATTCTTCCTTGGACTGCTTTGACAACCTGCAAGTTTATAAGATGAAACCAAAAATTTAATCAGCAAAAACAAGAAACAATTTATGTGGAACTCTCCAATTGAGATTATGATCTCAGCCTCTCCGAGACACAAAAGGTTTAACATACCTGATTAGCAATAAATACTTGCAAAATATGACTGCTGAGCTATACAATTCAACTAGATTCCAACAAAGATAAGGCATCAAAATTTCAGTAAACTAGTAGCTAACCTCTTCCAAGGCCATAATTGTTGCGGGAGCATAATCAAGTTGTCGAGCCCCATGGTTAGACACAATAATTCCAGCTGCTCCAGATTCGACAGCTAGCCTTGCTAAACATGTCAAAGAAAGGAAATCACTAAGCGTGAGCGACTAAAAAGAATAGAATAAGAAGAAAAATAGAAAGCAAAGCAGTCAACATAATAAATATTTGGTATACCATCTTCTGCAGTTAATACACCCTTCACTAGGATTGGCAAGTGGGTTATTGTCTGAAGCCACTTCACATCCTATCCAAATTTAACAAGGGAGATGTTCATATGACAATAAGTATACAAATATTCTTCCTGCAAGGACGAAGTCAAACAGCAGCATACCTTCCAGCTAAGAGACCGATCAACTTGGCCAGCAACATACGAAGCAAGTCCAGAGTCATCAGTCTGCAGGGTCACCCAACAAAGTGCACAGTCAGCACAAAATGTCACAACTTACAAAATTTCGTCTTAAGTATGCCATATTAGTATCATTTACCCTATCCATCTTTCCAAGATCCAGTCCTTTAAAGTTCTTCAGTGTCAAGTGAGGCGGCAAAACAAACCTGTCAGAAGCCAAATGGAAACCACCATAATAATCAACTCTGACTGTGCAAAAAGCTAGCTGATGACAAAATCAAACAATGAGAACCTTCAGACCTCAAACTGCCAAAATAAAATTTGTCTCTAATACCTGTTCTTGATATCAGCTTCCCTTCGGCCAAGTATTGGAGTATCTACGGTAAGGGCAATTGCCTTAAAACCAGCCATTTCTGCTCTTTTTACAAGTTGCCTAACAATATTCCTGTCTTTATACACCTGAAATGAAATAAAAAACTTACGGATTCCAGGCTGTGTTCTAGATAATAACCCATCGAGAAATGGTAAGCATATCAAACCAGTTGTCACAAAATTTTTGGTAGTTATGACCCGGTGTGGACAATATCATAGGAAACTGAAGAATAAGGATTTGATGAAGACACAAAAGAAGACTTATGAACCAATTCATAAGAAACACCCTCTTATTTCTTCTCTTCTCACATGGTATAGGAGCCTCTACTCCAGAGGACCAAAGTTTTTCTTTTTCATTTGTGACTGGCTATTCTGGTCTATTTCTAGTTACCACTTCTCAGCAGAACATCTTTTTTCTATCTCTGTCGCCTGTCAAGATATCAAAATCGCACAATCTGAACTATGTCATCGTCCATGTCATATCATCATCAAATCATCACCTACTCAGCGCCAATTCAGCAAGCACATTTTCTCAGAATTTGGTCAAGTTGGAAGTACTTGTCTGTCTTTTAGTCAAACTAGAAGCATGCAAGAAATTTTCATCACATCTCATGGATTCATAGTAGCGAAATGACCAAGTCAGTTTGACAGCAACATCAAGTCAATTTTGTGTCATGGAAGCTCAAGTCAATTCATTTCAGACCACAGTATTCTTAACGAAACAATTCAAATGAAAGCTTGTTCAACAAGACATACACTTGACTTTCCAATTTATATTTGCAAACTTAAGTTGTTTCACTACCTCAACTTTGAAGCAGCATATTGAAGGTGGATAGAATCGCCATAAGTTATTGAGTAAAAAATTCATAACAAACCAATTGTTAAGAAGAATTCTATCTTAATTCTTCTCTTATCACAGTAATTATTGCATGATCGAGCAATACTAATACATACCCAAGATTTGCTTCCGTAATATGAGAACAGAGAGATACGTAGATCCAATGAAGGAAAAAAACACTTGCTCTTCCGGATCCATGCTAGGTAAGAAAAGCTAATATGAGCAATGAACTGAAAAACTCACATAGAGCTGGAAAAAGCGAATGCCTGGTCCGGTTGAAGCCACCTCTTCTACACTGGAAGTAGCCCAAGAGGATAATGTCTAAAAATTACCAATTACAGTTCAGTTAATAGAAGGTATATGCACATAAATAAATTTAGCTAACAAGCATAACACTTGGCTAAGTTTTAATCAGTTTGGGTGAGGTTGGGGGAAGCATAGAAATCCAAACCATGATAGTGCCAGCAGCTGATGTTGCTCGCGCAGTTGCATATTCTCCTGCATCAAAGTAGTTGCTGGTCACCACAAGATTAGAGTCACTTGAGCAATTCAATAAACTTCCGCCAAATGAACCAGATCACGTGGAGACTCAACGAGAAATGCACAATTGCTGCAGCCTGTTATCTATCAAGTGAGAAAATATGCTCCTATTCCAGCCTAGTATCACTTGGAATCTCAAAATTCTCAGTATTAACCAGGTCACAATTTGCCAGAAATTGATAGTTATATTTGCATTTGTTACTAACTAAAGCTACGACATACTCAAGCAGTTGTCTATTGTATAATGCTATTAAGCAACACGAATAAATTAAAACTTAATCTATGAACCCCCTAAATTTATTGTATCAAACAGTAGATCAAAAGAACAGTAACAAATTCACTTGCTGTATTTTCCGCGAGATGTGCTAAGTCATAGCTAACAACTGGATGATACAAGACAGGATGTGAAGCACTTGAAATTGAATGATTTGGAATGGATTCTCTTTGTAATTTCTCTAATGGCATCCCACAGTCTGAACAGCAGTGTACAACTATTTCCAAAACTGACTTTTTCGATTACCTTTTCTCCATAGAAAACAAAACATGTACCAAACTATGCTGAGGCGCACCACCTTAGGATCAATCAGTAATCATCCCTTCCACAAGTTACTTCTGAGAAAAGATGAAGAACAGCAGACTCTAGCTCCTCTACTAGTATGAGTCTCAAGCATGCAAGTCTTAATCACAATCACAGACAATTACTAATACTATATGGAACTTAGCCAGCTCTCTTTGCCATATTTCAAAGAAACAATAGAAAATACCTTCAGGATGAGCCATTTTCTGCATTGCAGTCGGTGCAACCATGATAGGCATTGAAACCTTAAATCCCAAAACACTTGTGGTTGTATCAATGCTGCTTACATCTACAAGAATGCGGGGCCTAAACCTATTTGAAGGACGAGGAAATTTCAGCCCTAAGGAAGACAATTCTTTTCAAACTTGTAATACTTTGACATATCAATTTTAAACGCAGTGTGTCAATAGCTAAACAGAATATTAACAGTATCAACATGTTCATTCAAATACTTACAAAATCCTAGAGAAAGCATTTCGATTCTCTTGGAGTGTCCACTGGTCCTCTGCACCAGAGGCATAATAATCGTAAATCATTTTTGGAAGTTTCTCCTTAGCAAGGGTCTCATATTCCATAACATTGGTAATACTCTCCATCTTCTGAATGCAAAATACTGTAACCATAATTAAATTCATATCAATATCGGTTAATACTTAAACAATTGCAATGAAATAGAGAAATTTCTAGAGACATTAGATTACATTTTAAGATTGTTATAATCTGATCACAGTTTCAATAAGCAACATAGCCTAAGTGTGTAACACAGGGAACACATGATCTAGTAAACAAGTTCTATATATATCCTCAATTAAGTATACACAGTTTAGTATGTAACCATCCAAAAGAGGGATACAGGGGAAATTAAACAGAATCAATTTACTTTTCAATTCCTACTTACATAACCAAGAGCAAGAAATTAGCTTGCACTAATTAAATCATATACACAAAACTGATGAACATAAAGAGATAAACAAAGAAATAAACGGACCTGGGAGGTGGCTATGGGCTTAGAGTTCACTAGCAAAACAGAGTGTGCATGTAATTCTTAAATGAGAGGTTTTACATATTATATATATTGTTTTTTCCTCCAAAGAAAAGAAAGCACCGAGAAGTTTCAACTTTAAAGAAGACAAGGAGAATACGAAAGACAATTTGATAAGTTAAAAAATTAAAAAGAATTGGAGATTACTACGTGGACAAACATTAGAGTTAGGTATATACTATTCTCGAGATCCAGAATGATCAAGTCACACTGACTTAGGTATCCAAGTTGTATATGATTTCTGTTATTCTATTCATTAATCATTACTAAATCCATTCACATGCTTACGTTATTCTCATATCATATGACTGCTGACAGGCACGGATTTGTTACCGTTCCAAAATAAGTCCCGTATAAATATGCTGCTTTAAAAATTACTTAAAATATTTTATTAAAGATAAAATAGTAGTTTTAATTTAAAAATATTTTTAAATTTAAAATTGTATCATTCTTTTTTTAATATGTGACTTTTTATAGATGCTCGGCATAAATTATCAAGTACCTACTCGGCTAATTTAAATTTGCATAGCATAATATCAATTAACGAAATTAATTCAATGAACTATCTTGAGCCGTGTACTAGTTTTCCAGTTGCAATACAACGACTCTTGCAATTCCTGGTGATTGCAAGGCAGCTGCCCTAATTGACTTTTGACATCCAAAATTCGCGTACTTAATTATCTGTAACAATACATTATTTTCTTCAATATTTGAAGCACATTACTTCGACTAATTTGAATCTTAGCGGGTGCATACACTCACTAAGAAGGTAAATTGCTATATCATAAGGTTTTTTATTTTCAGGGCAAATTAAAACCTAATGATGGAGGTATCTCAACCATTTCACCACACTCATCGATAATATGGATGTATTGCTTCTTTTTTCTCTCTCACTTCTACACGTTCTTTACCAAATAGCTATCCAATTCCCCATCAGGAACTATATAGGAGTTTACAAATAACGACAATGTATCGTCACTAGACGTTGAGATAATAAGTGTCAGAGAAAGTCATCGAAAATGTTTTAAGTGTTACAGGAACATGTATGTTTCCGCTAGTTGTAAAATTAACGACCATTTGTGCTCAGTTAAATGCTACTATATCAAGGAATAAAATAGTCCTATACGCTTATATAGTAAGGACAATTTATATGTTTACTTTTTTATACTCTGATACAGACATATTCCTTAGCCAAGATTAAATGATAAATATATATTTCCACTTTAATTTTCATCTGTTATTTAAGGTTGAATCTTCTTATTTCCATTAGAGCATCGAGTACTAATTCAAATTCGTGTACTGGAAAAGTACTTTCTATCGTGAGTTTTTTCATTTCCCGAGCTCAAAGTAAAGTGATGCAACCCTTATGGGATGCTTTCCTTGAAAAATTACACTTGACAAATTAAATAAAAATAGGTGATTTTGATCATATACTATATATTATTGAACCCTTTGATATAAGAAAATATACTAGTGTTGTGGTAGAGGATTACGGGATGCTTTCGTTGAAAAATTACACTTGACAAATTAAGTAAAAATAGGTGATTTTGATCATATATTATATATTATTGAACCCCTTTGATATAAGAAAATATACTAGTATTATGGTAGAGGAAGTTCAGAAATTTCTCTACGTCAAAAGTTCAAATCTTAACAATAAGTATTCTATTATTTTTTGAACCCCTTTCGTCAATTTGTGACTCCCCCCCCCCCCCCCCCCGAAATCATACCACCACAACCTTTATTAATGGGTCAAATCATATTATTTTTGCCTTAAAATTGAAAGAATCTTGGCCCAGATTGTCATTGATAAATATAAGTGGTCAACATTATCTGGTAAAAATTCATCACAAGTAGAATTGGTCTTAGAGGACACAACCATGGTGGTCTTTGGACTGTTGAATTCTCCACAATGTATACTTCCTTCACTTCCAACTCATCAACCTCAAATGCACCCTTGTTCAGAAACTCAATATTGCACAAGGCGTAAAGCTTTAATATTTACTTCTTCTCTTGTTTCCTCTTTTATATATTCATCTGAGAAGAATACTTGTAACTCTGCTGCTGCTTTCCAAATTGATGAAGATGAAGATGAAGATAGAGTTGTTCACCTGTTTGAGGTATAATTACATCCAAGCACAATAAAAAGCAATTTCATTTTCTCATTGTATAGTACTTCCTCCGTTTCATTTAAGTGTCACCTTTAACTTAAAAATATAGTTTAAAACAAGTGTCGCTTTGATTTGTAAAGCAAGAATGCATTAATTACCTTTTTTCCAACTTATCTTTGCTCATCCCAATAGTATTTAGTTCAATTTTAAAAGGGCTATTTAATCAAATGACTCAATTATTAAATGTAGTTACCTAAATTTACTACAAATCTTAAGAGGTGTACACAAGTTAAAAGGTAAGTAAAACTTAAAGTGGACCGGAGAGAGTATATACTTGACTAAAGTATGAGCAAGAAAAATGATGAACTGAATTCCTAAAATTAGCTTAATTGATTTACACCATCAGTATAAAGAATATTTTATGGTCATCCAAAGGATATTTACATGTAAGACATCTTAATAAGTGTGGTTTGTATTTTTGAAAATACGGCAGTTAGTTGCTACAAGAGATAAATCTGACTTTATAGCGTAAAACATTCTTTACGCGGATAGTGTATGTAACTAAAACTTGCCAATGTTATGCTCTTTGTGTGTGTTTCCCTGCTGTTAAATCGACGAAAGTCATAATTGCTACTATGTGGAAAGTGAAGAACGAAACTTGGTTGTCTCGAAGTAAGATGCACAACTATAGTTGTTGAGATTGGAACTCAAAGCATCATCGGTGTCTTATCATCTTTACTAAGTTATTGGTTCTAAATATAATAGCAGAACTATTTGATGTAATTGCAGGAAACTTCGCCTTCTGTTGTTTTCATTAAGGACATTGAGTTGGCTAAAAGCTCCGCTGACTCTACTAAGATGTTAGCAGACGATGAGAATGCAAAGGTGCAAGGGACAGGTTCGGGCTTCATTTGGGATAAGTTTGGCCACATTGTATGATTTTTTCAACTTTAATAAATTTACAAATATGCAATGAGTGTTTTGAGTGTTCTATGTTGAGTGGCTGCATTCTGTTATCCCAAAACGTGTTTCTCTGAGCATCAGGGGCATGACCATTTTGAGTTCATGGCAGGTTACCAATTACCATGTTATTGCTAAATTAGCTACTGATCAAACTGGACTGCAGCGTTGTAAGGTTTCTGCATTCCTAGTGTTTTACATCCCTTATTTTTTTCTGTTCTTGTTTCAATATTCAAATGGACAGCAGGCTCCATTTCAGGTTATTCTAATTTTTCAAGTTTCCTTATCAGGTATCGTTAGTGAATGCTAAAGGAGAAAGCATAGCCAGGGAAGCTAAGATCGCCGGTTTTGACCAAGCATATGATCTTGCTGTTCTCAAGGTGTTAATCATAACTTTTTTTTTATTGGTAGTAGCTTATGTGTCTCCATGGTATTGTTGCCAATCGCCTTATTTATTCTCTATTCGGGTCATCTTTTTACAGACAATTCTAATTATCAAGAGTTCTTGACTTAAAGGATTTTATAGATCAATCGGTTACTTGAAGCAAACTATGACAAAAATGACATTATCTAACTCCTTCCGTTCTATTTTATATGGTTGTATAGGACTGGTCACGTATTGATGAACAGAGAATCATTGATATGTTATCCTTCAATTTAGGATTTTGTTGTTACATTCCTATTTTCTAGCTTTCTGCTGCATTTAATCTTCTAGGTTAGTAAGTCATTCTGACTTATCAGTTTGTTCCATCTTTCATGGACTTCAGTTTGCTCTATTTAAAAAAGCATGTTGATTATTTAACATAATTAACTTTCTCTTCTATGTTTCAAACCTTTACATGGTATAAGAGCAGGCTGAGGTCCTGATTTGAGTCTCATTGCCACCAATTATCAAAAAGAATTTCTACGTGTTTAGCCTATGTTAAAGAATCACTGGCATTCACGGCCACTTGTTAGAGACTAGAGAGCATGGTGAAGACATAACTAAATAAATAACTCTATACAACTTCAGCTTTTAGATAAGATGATTACACACTTCAAGAGTTTTAAGATACTAATTGGTTTATAGTGATTGTAGAAGCAGTATTAAAGCAATGGTTTAAAAGCCTGCTTGGTGGTTACAACATCACATGTAAGAGTAAAATTAAAATTGTTTACCAAAAATTTAAAATCTCGAAATGTGAAGTTCATATACAAATAGAATGCTGTCGGTCATATCAGAACATTCCAAAATGAAATGTCACATTGTTACAGAGGAAATAATATACTATATGGGTCGATGTTACTTCTACCCGGATGAGCAAGAGACAGCATGACCATGGACCTACTCTAGTGAACTTTGTTTGGATCAATAAGATTCAAATCTTAAGGCTCGTAAAGTTACATACAAGGTTACAGCTCCAACGCCCCTTCCCCTCTATGACTTCTGAATTGAAATCTTCCAATGCTTCTGTCCTTCAGAATAAAAGCAATTTTATGAGGAACAAGTGATTCTTAGATTAGATCTTCTGAAAAAGAAATGTCGAGAAGAATATGGGTTTAAACATGATAGATAAATGTGCTCATGAAGTTTAGTACTGTCGATATCTATGCAAGCTGATTGGTTGAAGAGTCCCCTTGGTTTAGTTTGTCTCTTATTAACTGCAGGTTGATGTTGAAGGTGATGAAGTAAAACCAGTCTCTATTGGTACCTCCCGTGGCTTACGTGTAGGTCAAAGTTGCTTTGCAATTGGAAATCCCTATGGATTTGAAAACACTCTGACAACTGGGGTAATACTTATATACAGTTTATTAGAAATTCAGAAATATTTCCATGTGGAGTTTCATTTTATGGTTTCCTTCTCAGGGAAAAGCCATTCTAGCATTTACTTTTCATGCATTTCTGCTAAGCCTAGTCAACATAGAACTTTTGTCGTGGTTTCCTCTTAGGATGTGAAATGTTTACCATTTATCTACCTTTTCCAAGCTTTCTCCTTTTGCTCTATGTAAACTCATCTGACATAAAGAAAGGGAACCAGATCATGAAGCTGATGAAGTTGTTAAACTGATTCCCTCCATGCAAAAAGGGGAAAAAAGAAACTTATCCATGGGAAAATGTGAGGTGGTTAATCAGTAAAAGCATCGTTGTTTATCTGATTACTTCAAATATTACAGGTAGTTAGTGGATTAGGCAGGGAAATACCCGCACCAAATGGAGCTGCTATTAAAGGAGCTATTCAAACAGATGCTGCTATTAATGCTGGTAACGATTGTTCTTTAGTTTTTCCTATTGAGATATTTTTACTGTTTGGTAGAAAATTTTGGAGAATAGAAATTTAGTCATGCCATAGACGATGCACTGTTTGAATAGGATTCTTTGAAGGTAAAAGAGGGCTGTAATCCTGGTTTACATGAGCAAGAGGACGCGGTTAAATGCTAATTAGATTTAGCAGATGAAGGTCAATTTCTGAATGCAGAGAATGTCGAATAGAATATTTCTATAGTTTCCTTGATTAAACTCATAATTATTCATCCTGTTGTGCATCTACAATAAGCTTTAGATTTGACCTATAGTTAGTTACGCAGGGAATTCAGGTGGCCCATTGATTGATTCATCTGGTCATGTTATTGGTGTAAATACAGCGACCTTCACCCGCAGGGGTAAGAAATTCACTTCTTCTGTTATTTCTAGAAATATTGTTAATTAGAAATCCAGAACAAAACTCCCAACTCCATTCTCCTATTGAGTGAGACTATTGATATTGAAGCCTCAACAACTTGGCAAAATGTTGGAAGAGATCTCTTGGGACATTTTAAACCTTTTTAAGAACGAACTGTTTGATATTCTTCTTTTTTCTCTTTGAACTGTCTGTGAATTTCCCTATTCAATTGCTCTTCTACATTAATATTTCTTGTGAAACGATAATTTGTACAACTACACCCAATATTTGATCATCTTACAGTCATATCAGTAACTTGATCCAAAATGAACTCACTGCTCTTTGTGCTGCCTAACATGAGTTTAATACCTTTTGGTCCTAAGTCTTGAATTATACGTGCAGAAACCTAATAGCGAAAAAAGATGAAATCTGTGTGAAATTCTAATTGCTTCTTGATTCAATTATCATGCAGGCTCGGGTATGTCCTCGGGGGTTAACTTTGCCATACCAATTGACACAGTTGTACGAACGATACCTTACCTGATTGTTTATGGAACAACATACAAGGACAGATATTGAACGTCTGTAATCAGAAAACTACTTCTGCACTTGATGGTTTTTGCATGTTCACCTCTGATCTTCACTAGATTGTATAACAGGAAAACCATGTTGTTAACTGCAATCTTTGTGGCATTTAGTCAAAACTTGTACTTAAATTTACAGATATTGCAGATTGATAGTATTCAAGATTCATCGAGTTTGCACCTGTTTTCTAATGTATATTATTCAATTTTCTCACTAGAAATATCTACTAACAAAATGGAACTAGTGAGTTAGCAGTGTCTTGAGGCCTTCGTCGTTGAATATAATCTTCATTTTCTTCTGTTCCTGCTCATCGTGTCACATATTCATGAGTGAGTCTATTGCTTGAAAAGCTTGCAAGACAAAAAGAAGGTTGCACAGAATACAAAAAATATGCAAAGAGATTAAGCAAGAAAAGCAGAACAAAGACAAGAAATTAAAAAATCAACCATTTTATGCATGCGACATCATTGTGACATATGTTTCAACTTCATTGTACTTTAATGTCAGATTATTAACTAATTGCTATAAGTCATTTTGTTCAATAACTGTGTTCAAAGATATAATAATCCACCACAAATTTAGAGCATCATTTGAAAGAGTGAACATGTGGTTGAAATAACCAATACTATGTGAATCATTATTGCATTTTGTTATCCTACCAGCTATCTGCTTCACAGCATTATATCATATACTCGAAGATTGTCTTTTGCGATACTGATGCTAGGTCACAACTATGTAACATGATCACGACACAACACAACACGAACGAATCAATCCTTTGCAACCACAATTACAACAAGGAGATAACAAAAAGGGCACTTCCAGAATCACTCATGATATCTCCATCCACTGTCATATGCATCATGACACTCCTGGCTGACTGGTCAACCAACTATTTCAGTTTAGTCATCCAAAACAAAAAATGCACAAGGTACTGGGGGCAGAGCATAGTGCAAGGAGGAGAAGATAGATAACTCAAAAGAAACTAGAGAGAGATGCAATGCAGCAACAGAATATGACAGTTTTTTGGGTAAGAAACTCATCAGGGCTAAATTAGCTGTGAACAAAAAAATATCATAATATAACACCAGTAAAGTCTACACTATAAAACAACATAAACAACATAATCAATTGTCGTCAATCAGGGAGGATATTCATCCAAAAGGATCAACTTTAAAGTTTATCGCCACTAATAATTACGAGTTTTGCTGCCGAAGCGACATTAGGGCCAGCTGTTCATCAATAGAACAATCGACATGACATGTTGTTCGACATGAGGAAGGGATCAAAATGAGACCAAGAACTCTCTGTTCCATTGGAGAAGGAGCTGATCTTCTGGTGCTGCGGTACTCAATAGCATCTTGAAGAATTATGTTTCCTTGCTTGTCAAGACAATAAAATGTGCCTAGGAAGAACCTTCCATCACTTATACCAACCAGCATTCGTCGATGTAGTAGCTTCTTGACATGAGAAACATGATTTGAATTGTTTGCCTCAAACTGATTTGAGCATCCAGCTTCAGGCAGGTTTGTCTCTGGTTCCTTGGTGCTCATTTTACTCCAATTAAGTCACTGAAGGAAACTCAAAGTAATATGTACAATTGTGTAACTGTAGCTACAACATACGTCAAGACAGAATTGAAGTATTAACTCCTATTCCTGCAGTTAAGACCGGAAATTAATCAAGCAAGGCGGAAAAATCTTGGGCCGTAAACTCTAGGAAGATACATTAACAGGGGAGACTTCTAAGTAAACTCTAGAACAGTTGATCTTTTGTTATTTTCTCCTCCTCTACCCAAAATAAAAATAAACTTGTGATTGCAGTCAAGAAATGAGCCTAGTACATCCCGAAAACTGAAATTGCAGTATAATGATACTTAGATTTTAACTTTGGGTTCTTTAATCTTTTCTTCTCATTTTACCTTTTCAGTTGGGGCAGTAGGAAAAAAGAGTAGTTCACCCATGGTATGGGAAGAGCCGCACTATAAGGGGTGTGATGTAGCAGCCTATCCTAATGCAAGCATCAATGGCTATTTTCATGGCTCGAACACATGACTAATGGGTCATACGGAAACAACTTTACCAGTTGCTCCAAGGCTCCCCTTCAGTTGGGGCAGTAGGAACAGAGGGAAAACACAGAAATTGCTTCTCTTGTCAATTAAAGAAATCCAATTATGGTAATCCAGCTATCATATACGGGTTGAACAGAGCAGGAAGCAAGGAAATTTTCACCGAGAGGATATCAATTTATCATTCTTAGTAAAATCCTTATCAAATGAATTATTACTAACAAAAGAACATCCAGGAAAAAATGGAAGCATCCTCTACAATTGGGAATTTATGATAAAATTTCAATTCTATCACTCTAGCTCCTCGCTAGTTCTTCGCTTAATCAAACTTGACCACATAAATTATAAATAAAAAAAGACAGTCTGGTGCACAAAGCATCCCGCACTCAGTGTGTCCAGGAAGGGCAACACCGCAACAGGTGTATTTTATGAAGCCTACTCGTGACTGTTTCCATGCTCTAACAAGTAATCTATAGGTCACACAGAGACAACTTTACCAGTTGCTCAAAAAATTCCCAGTCACATAAATCATAAATGTAACACAAAAATTTCAATAAAAATTATCTCATCCATGTTTATCCATCCTAAGGGTGTCGATATTACAATTAATGATAACATAAAAATAGATTATCGTAACAGTAATAATGAAAAAAAATAGCACAACTTTGTTTTATTATGATTAAAACAAAAGGGGATTAGGGTTTTCAAGAATAGCCAAAAAGGGGAACTTACAGTATAATTTCGCCAGAATAAGAGAAAAACTAGAGTATTTTTGTGATCTTAAGTTGTGGGCAAGCTAAAAGTGATTTGACCAATAACCACTTTTCAAGATGTTAACTGAAGGATAGCCATCATTTGCAAATTAACTGAAGGATAGCCAAAAGTGATTGATCTATTCGTCTATTTTATTGGAAATATTGAGTTTGTTTTTCTTTTCTGTTCAACAATTAAAGAAAGAGAGCTTTGGAGAAGAAAAAAAATACACGGGATTCAGTTTAAAACTCTATGACTATTTCCAGAACTCAGGAATTTTTTCATGATTTCTTTGGGAACTTCAGTTTAAAACTTTATGACTATTATTAAGTACCTTCCGCAATTTTTGGCTGCGCCTATTCTTTGATTAATGGTTGTTTCTCTCATTTAGCGAACTAAAAATGGCTACTTGACTTAATTTTAAATTTCAGTGGGCAGCCAATTTAAAAGTCACTATTTAACGCACAATCACTTTAAGAAAAATAGCAAGTTTAGCCACTTAGCTATGGGGATTGAAGTTGATTATGGATATCATTGGCTAGAAATTGAATCATGTAGCATATTATTCATTTCAGCAAATAACCACAATGATTATGGGAAGCATTGGCTGGAAATTGACATTAAAAGCGGATCAGATTGGGTCTATTTGTGTTGCTAATCCAGCTTAACAGGAAAAGAAATACTTGGGCTTGGGTTAGGTCTTTATTATGAGATGGACATCAAATACTTCTCATTTCACAAAATAGTGGAGCTAATAATGGGATTTCCACGTAAATAGCCAACAATATTTCATATTAACAAGTCATTTAGCACTAACATAATATAGCTACAATATTTATATTTAAAATTTAATTTATAATTAAAATATCAAATATAATATGTCAAAATCCATAACGTCAGCGCTCTATCCTACTATATTAATAATATATATGAATTAATAGTGTAATGACCTTTTAAGTTGTTACAACCGGTCAAAGAGAATTAAAGATAATGTTCATAAGTTAGAGGAGTACATCATATGCGAGCACACAAGGATACCAATCAATGTTTCCGTTTAGTAAGTTTGTACATTTCAGTTGACTGTTACTTTTAAAAATACGCATGATCATTTGACTAGAGGTGGACACTAACAGCTTTGCAATATATTTTCAATTAACTACTTATGAATTCAAACTTTTAAATTTAATTTGTATAAAATGTTCACTTAGTTCAATTCAACACCGAAGAGTGTTTACTTGAGAAATAAGGGGGAGAGAGTGACAGTGAATAGAAATAGTGAAAAGGGTGAAATGGCGTCAAATCAGTGTTGTTTCCTGTGGTCGCTCAATGGATTCCCGAGATCATGTATCATGTATATTGGCACCTCATATATATCGAGATCGAGTTCAGTCAAAACAAGTGTTATTTTTGGTGCCTCGTGATGATGATTTGACCTCATGTATTTGTAAAATAGAATGGACAAATGATATCAGATTGATCTTTTTTTATTTTTTTGAATTTTTGTATTTGGGCAATGTGATGCCTATTTGGTATGATTTTATTCGTAAATTAGGCAGACTAGTTTGACTCATTTGTTAGTAAACACATACAAATTGTTTTAATTTTAATTTTAATTTTACTTTGATTTTTTGTATATGGACAAAGTGGTGATGATTTGGTATCATTTGATTGGAAAATAGACATAGTAGTTTGACCCACTTGTAAGTAAATGCCGACGATTGTCTTGATTTTGTTTTAATTTTGAATTTTGTATATGAACAAAGTGATGACAATTTGGTGTCATTTATTTGTAAAATGGACATAGTAGTTTGGCTCACTTGTAAGTAAATGCAGATATACGTATTTTATCTCTCAAATATGTAAATTACCATCTCCATATATACAAAATTTAATACAAATAGCAAAAAAGATAGAGAAATAAGACATAAATCGTATTTACAGATAAAATACTATTACTAATATGATGAAAATCGCTCGGCGACGACTTAACCTTCGACACTAATTATCGATCTCCACACCGACGACTTAACCTTCTACACTAATTATCGATCTCCACACTTTCCTATTTAGAATCATGTCTTCAGTGATCTAGAGAAGGGCAATGTAGCGTCTACCTCTACTTCTACGAAGACCCAGCATAGACAACTTTTCGCACCTCCCCACTGAGGTACATATGTGCTCCTCCTCTTCATATGTCCGAACAATCTCAATCTCGCTTCTCTAATCTTGTATACTACTGAGACCACACACACTTTGTCACGTATGAACATCACGTAAACATAAAAAATAAACATAACTCACGTAAAGATAACTATTCTCGTACTTTCCAATATTATGGTAAAGAAAAGGACTGAAAAGAAGCAAAGGTGACACTTAAAGTATTTAGGGGTCGTTCGGTTTGGCTTTTGTTTTACGCGGGTATTAACTATTAATACGGGTATTAGTAATGTGGTATGAATAATGTGTGTATTAATAATGTGGGTATTGATAATGCGGGTATTAGTTATGTGGGGTTTAATAATATGGGTATTAGCCACACATATATTATAGCGTAAGGATTATTTGTTAAATCACTGATATATTACAAATTAACAAAAAATATTATTATTTAAAATATTTATTTACTCCTTAAATATGAGGGTTAATTTTGTCATTCTAAAATTTAATACCTGCATTATTAATACCCACATTATTAATACCACCTTCTACCCCGCATAAAATAATACATAGATTCCCGCATTAATAATGCGGGTATTAATAATGCGGAATATACAAAAACGCAACCAAACGTTGCACTAATTTTATGCAGGTATTAAAATTTCACAAAAACCAACCGAACGCTGCGCTAAATTAACGCGGAGTTTTGTGCGGATATTAAAATTTAATACCTGGAACCGAACGACCCCTTACTTATGGAGTGAACTGAATTCGAGTATGAAAGAGATTTCAATCTCCATCTATGGAGTTTCTAATAAAATTGAAAAAAAAAAATGGAGAAAATGGTACTCTGGAGGAAGGATTTTGTAAATAGAAAAAAAAATTAATAGGAAAAGAGTTCGACTTCAACTAATAACCTTAAATATGGAAAGAATTAAGGTGTCGTTCGGTTATGCATTAGGGGCAGTGATACCCGCATAGTAATGCGCATTGGAAGAAGCAATGCTAACACCTTTTTCGGTCGTACGTGTGGAATTTTAGTGCTTGACATAAAATTAGTGCAACGTTTGGTTGCGTTTTTTATATTCCGCATAGTTAATACCCGCATAAATTATGCAAAATTCATGTATTATTTTATGCGGGGTAGAATGTAGAATAAGTAATATGGGTATTAGTAATACAGATATTAAAATTTAAAATGACAAAATTAACCCTTATAATTATAAGAATATTTTTAGATTTATTTAAGAAGTAACTAAACATTTTAAATTATAACATTGTATATTAATTTGCATTATATTAGTGATTCAAAAAATAATTCATATGTTATAATACCGATATTACTAATACCCACATTACTAAAACACACATTACTAATACACGCATTGCTAATATCCACATTACTAATACCCGCATTGATTATTAATACCCGTGTACGAACGACCTCTAAGCGATAAGTAATGCAGAGTCCTTGTACTCCATCTCGTCCACTTTACTTCATGTATTGGTTGTTTTCACACACTAAGAATACACCTTTTTAATATTTATTAACAATATAATAGACTTTATTAACTTTATTCAAGATTTTTTAATCTAGAAGTTCATTAAGTCATCTATTAGCATGTGTAACATTTAAAATATTTTTTAATAAAAATCAAATATTATAGACAAAAAAATGTTACAACATCAAATAAAATGGACCTGAAGGAGTAATTGTCAACAAATTTCCTACATTTAAGACATATACAGTGATTATCGTTCTGCATATTCTTTTACTAGAAAATGTATGGTACATCTATTAAGTCAAAATGAAAATGTAACATGTCTATTTACTGCTTGATGGTCTAATGGGTGTTTATGTAGTGTAGTTTTTCCTATATAGAAGAGCGAAACAACAGACTGAAATTCAGAAGGTGCAGTTAGAGGCTGGAAAAGAGGTTATTTTAATAGTTCAATAGGGAAATTATAGAGAAATTTTGTAGAAAATGTAAACAAAATCATTGAGTGATTCAACAGACAACAAAATAAAAATAAAAAACTCCTTTCGCTTATAGGTGAAAAACGCAAAGAATACCATATTGGTCCAACAGCCAAAAGAATCAAACAGAGTGTATTTCGAAGGCACAACTTTCGTTCTGTAAAAACAAACTCCAAATTCTAACAGCCAAGACCCCCAATGAAAAAAAGGGGGTCAAAATATCAAAACAAGAGACACCCACTTATTACAATATCCAACCAACTTCACCACTAAAATGTAGAATTAAGAAATTACACAGTATCACGCATTGCTCACCAAAAAGAACTAATCGGCATCAAAAGTGTAGCTTTTTATAAAAGTAAAGAGAATTGAGCAGACAGCGGTCACCAAAGCAAGAAAATGTCACCATGCATCAACAAAGCTACAAACTGCATAACATTACACACAAATAAAAAGCCAGAGAAGAGACCACTCGCAAGTCATTACCTACTTGTCCATTCTTGAATACAAGAACCAGTGTTTACTTGGTGCAAGTGTGAGAACATCAAAAATATATACAATTACTAATCTAATCACAAAAATTTCTCACCTAAAATTACATACTTCATGCACTAAATTCTTCCCAGGAACATGGGGCAAACTTCCTCTAGAATGAGATCAAAGCTGCCATATGTCAGGACAGACTCCTTTCTACAAATAGAGATCTCAACCCAATTCCTAAGCAGGATTATCTCGTTATAAGCTTCATTATCACTATCACCAGACTGGAAACTAGAGTTGGAAGCCAGAGCTTTTCTCTCACTTAAGATATCTTCTAATTGCTAACCTAGAGAGCAAAGCTCCAAACAGGACAACAAAAATGTTGGAGCTGAACAGAACGCCAACAAGCTTCATAACAAAAACAGAAAAGGGTTCCTAGTACTGATACGAGCAAGAGATGTCCTAGCTGGACGTCTCCCTGGAAGCTTCGATAACATTACCAGTCACCAGAAAAATAGAGTTGAAAGCCAGAGATCTACCATGCTACTCAGATGTCTTATTGTGAACCACCTAAAGACTTTCAGTCCAACCAAGATGACCCAAAAAAAAGGAGCTGAACGGCATCTTGACAAGCTAAGCTGCTCGGATCCTCCAAAAATGCACTACTTATGGAGGATCCGACACGCACCCAACAACATTTTCGTAGGATCCGAGCAACATAGCTGCCAAGCTTCAAAAGAGAAACCAAACGTGATTCCTAGTACTCAATCTAACCAAAATACAGAATTTTAACACGAGACAAATCCTTTACAGTTGCGTCAGAAAACACTAACTTGGAGATTATGAAAGGTATGAAAAGGGCAAAAGGAAGACGGAGAGTATAGTATAAGGCTATTGCAGAATGAAAGGAACATAAATACAGCAACACAAAGCAAACACTAACTTTAGAATTGATGTCAGCGGAAAAATCAAGGCTAGCCATGAAAGGGACAAGAAAAGAGTAGATGTACGGTAACTTATCTATGCTTAAGTTTATTTTAAAACAAAGAAATCTCCGAGGGCCTGCGGCACATGGTTCAAAATTTGATGGATAATGGATCCTCCCCGCTACCCTTCTCCACTTAATTACAGACTTTTTATCTACGGCGAGGCACAAACCTGTGACAAGTGCCTAACCCACACATCACAAGCTGCTCTTACCACTAGACAAAAGCCTTGGGGTCAAACATGCTTTCTGTTTTGACTCTCAAGAGAACATTACGAATCTCCGAACATTCGTGACAATGAGAAACCTAGCTGCATTCGTATAACTATGAATGTGAAGTAGAATGCTATGAATGAGGTTACAGAAACATGTAGTTGAGGTGGTATTCCGCATCCCAATAGATGTTTGAAAGTACTAGAAGTGGTCAAAATAGTGTGGTCAACCCAAGCCATCAAACGTTACATTAAGAGGCGGAAAAATTGTCAAACAGGTGTAGATAGTACAGTGGTTTGATATATAAAGCAAGGGATATGTTTAAAATCGCGTCGACTATCGTGGTATTGAACTTACGCATCCTTCAAGAAACATTGGAAAAGAGTGATAGAGCACAGCCTTAGGGACATTAGAAGATAACAGAGAACCAGTATAGACTAGTGTCCAGTTGAAATTCCCAGAGGCCTCGTGGCGCACGGTTCGAAACTCGGTGGATAAGGAGCTTACCCTTCTACCACTCTCCACTTAAACCAGAACTTTTTACTGTGGCAAGATTAGAGATTTAACCCACATCACATTTTGAGCTTTTACCCTGGGGCAATGTAACCCACACGTTGATACAAACTTAGGAGCAGACAAAGGATTTACAAATGATATATATTCACCTAGTGAAACATAGAACGCAACGTCAAATAAAATCTTCCACTGGGTACTTGAAAAGAGAACTCCAGTTATATACGAAAATGGCCACAAGTATGACAAACAGGGAGAAATAAGTTCTGATTAAAAATCAACATTGAAACTGTATTTTCTTGATGGATGACCTAACCAATAGTCTAGAAGATAAGGTTCTATCGTACATGTTATATGCGACAGAGAAAAAAACTGAAATTATAGAATCGCACTACAAAGAGGAAGGTTTCAGCAGTAGGCAGAAGACAAACTATATACACGGTATGTTAAACCCCGATAAGATGAATGAAGGAGATGTGAGATTCTGTGATGCCTAAATGCAGATAATTTGGAAAACTACGCTCAGTTCACCATGAGGATGATATGATAGATGAACATGCAAACACAAAATTAGAATAGAATAGTTGAGATTGAGAAATGCTACAGAGATATCAAAAGACATCTTGAAGGCACTAAGGTGAAAGGTAGACCTAGGAATAAAGAGAGAAAATATCTCGAAAGACCTAAAATCTCTTATAATTATGAAGTTAGGTATGAAAAACATAATTAAAAAAAATAATAAATAAAAGAAAATAGAATGGATATCAGTTAATTGGGGTTAATGCATTGTAATTGTTTCACCTTACATTAGATCCTTTGTTTGCCAAGAGTCTTTTTAGTATAACTCTGAGATTTAGAACCTCTAAAATGCTTTTGAACAATAAATTTACTACTACAGGAATGAAATAGGCATAGAGCGGAATGGTTACAGAGGCAGCTAAGCTTATTAGTTTAGAATTGGCAGATAGGTGATTAATTGAAATATCTATATAAGCAAGTTGCTACACAACTCAGATCTTACACAAGACTCAATGAGCTAAAGGGAACCATTGGGAGTAGGGTTTAGACAGGAAAAGACCAAAGACTTTGGAATTAATTTCTCTAAGAAATTACCTTTCTAGGAGTCCTAGGACAAAGATAACTTTGAGTAACAATTTAAGAGAAGAACAAAAGAGGTGGCAGATCAATATTATATACATGTATAAATTAGAATCAGTAGGCAACCAATGTGTAAATCAAACGAATTGTTTGCTTATAATTCCTATAGTTCCTACAGTTAATTTGTGTTCTAGTTTTCCTAATTGAAGGTCTAAAAAGGCTGTCATTGTGAAATAGGTTGGTCTTCCCTTTTCTTTTTCAGCAAGTGGGTAGATGTCTGAAAGATTTTGAAAACAGATACAAGATAGCAAAAGGATGAAACATATAATCAACGAGAAATCATGGAAGCAATCGACAGTGGAATCTGCAGATATATGATTATATGAAGCAGAAAAGCCTCAAGCCCAATTTAAGCACATGAGATTTCTTTTCTTCAGAGAACCTTGAGAATGAAACGAGCATTCGAAAATGCTATGTGGTTAATTAGGAAATGCCTAATAGTGCTCATACACACAGACAGAATTTATTTGAACCCGCAGGAAGAGAACAAGAACGACATGTCATCATATCAGCAAGACAGGATCTTACTGGAGAAGCTGAGAGCAAAGAGGAATCAGATAAAAGATACTGAAATCCATGTAACATGAGCTTGACAACTGATAATAGCTAAAGTTCCGCATAAAGTTAAAAGAGCATGGGAAAGTAGGAGAAAAGTCAGAAGGCATATTCACCAAAAGATAAGAACTGATGTTAGACTATCAAAGCCTCAAAGGAAAGATAATGTCCTAACTCCAACGAAGTCAGAGCAGATGAAAGTGCCTATCAGGCAGCACGGCTGAACCTAATTAGGCAGAAAACAGAACAATCGGTCCAACTTTATGAATAAAAGCTTCCCTACGGAGAAGAATTTATCAAACCTACGCAATGACCCTCTCTCCAGCACGAGAACCTACATATCCTAGAGAGGAACTTCTAAAGAAGAAATCTTGGCATTTAGCCAAGGTCACACCTTCAGAAAGGAGATGGATCCTTATTGCTTAAGTGGCCATTATGAATGCCTGAATCAAGTTTTCAGCAGCACGCTTCTGTTCCTGTGTACCAGATATTAGAGCAATTTGATCACCTCGAGAGGATTTAGAATCAATTAACTCCAGAGATGCCCCAGATATCTGCAAGAGGATCAATGACTTTCAGAAACCACAGTAGTGTGGTAGTAAGATACAGAACTTGGGATGCAAGTAATACCTAAAGATTCAAGATCAAGCAGCTAGTACCTAGAATTCAGATATGAAGGTATTCAAGCACAGTGGGATGCATGCACTCCATGCACACAGACACATACACACCCGCGCGCACACAAAAAGAAAAGTTATTTTTGTTATATTTCTTCTTTGTTAGAGGAAAGTGTCGGTGACAGTAATAAAGCCTTGATGAAATATAAATGCCATGTCAATAGTCGAGATGCAAAATGAGGTTATTTTTAACAATATCCAGGCCATTTTAATAACCATGTAAATTAGACCGACAAAGAGAAAAAGTGACTGTCAGAAAATCAAGTTTTATACAGGGACAAAAATTACTGACCTTGCGAATATTCTCTATGTTTGAGCCACCTTTACCCAAAACTTTACCGATCGCATGTCCAGGGATGACCATCTCTAGAGCTGTGGGTGGAGGCCTGCTCAAAGACATGATACATCTCACAATAAGTGCGTATTCTTTGGCAAAACAAAAAAAGATAAATTAATTGATCAGCAAAATGTACTGACCCGCCATATAACTTTGAGGAATATGAAGAGAAAGCCCCATAGCCATCATCCCGCATCTTCCAACAGAAAAAAGAGTGTACATAAACAATTAGGAACAGTGAAAGATAAAAGAACAGATAATGAAGAATAGTATTCAGCAAGAAGCAAATACATGGCACCAAAGCCAACAACCCAAAATAGACAAAAAATACAGTCATGAACTTCACAGCTAGTAAATCCGTGAAGATGCAAGAAAAGCATTGATAGTTATTGGAACATATCATTTTAATAAACAGGAAAATGCAGCAAAAACCAGGCTGTAAATGCCACATTGCAATCATGTATGTGACTTTGCCATATTCTCATTACATCTTTTTTTGATAAGGTACATGATTTTATTTATAACAAAGGAGAAATGATTTTATTCCCCCCCCCCCCCCCATAATTATACATCTAGTAAGTGACATTCCATAGAAATCCATATGAACGTCAAAGAAAGGTTGTCCCCCGGGGGAATCAATTGATAACCCTTTACCAAAAAAGTACACTGTTTTAATAGGTAATTTTTTTTATGTAATATATTTACTGTATGTTGAGTCCTCTTAATTTTTTTATTTGTTTACTTATTTATATCCTGATACCCCTTGGTGAAAATTAAGGCTCCGCCACTGAGTATACCAACCACCTCAGCGATAGATCGGGGCTATTTCAATTAAAGGTACTCCTAAACGCCATTCCCTGCAAAATGAACCTACTCCATATTGTACTTCTTTCACACCTTTTCTTTGGGAAAGAGCTCATTCTTCTTTTTTCTTTTCTTCCTTTTCCCTTTGTTGGCAGGAGTTCACTGACAGTCAATTATCAAACATGTGCCACGAAGCAAATCAGTTTCCAGCTTAACAATTGATGTTAACATGTTCTCACAGAGAAAAAGTAGCATGCACACCAATCAACTTCAAACTGGAGGCCTAATTACAGTTAAACCTCCATACTTAGCTTTCTTAGTCTTTCCATATGAACCCCATAAGATCCTCCAGCTTTTTTGTTTTTTTTAATTAACAGTTCCACTTAACCATTACCACCTCAATGCTTATCATCCAATTTAACCTTTATGCATACCTTTAATGATAATAGCATAGGTGATCAACAACAACACACTCATCAAGTGGGGTCTGGGAAGGGTAATATGTGAGCTTACCTCTACCAAGGTGGAGAGGCTGTTTCCGATGGACCCTCGACTAAAAGCAAATGAAAGCATGCTAGAAAAGAAAATGCACGACGAAAGTACCATTGCAAAGAAAATATTGACAAGATGACATCATTAACAATAAAGGGGAAGACTAAAATAAAGTAGCAAATATATGGATAATAATAATACTAATATACCTAGAAATCACACGAGTACTATCTAATCTTCTACCCGAATCCTCGAGCTCCATGCTTTCCTATATGCCCTCGGTAATCCGGAGGTGAGTCATGTCCAGTCCAATCACCTTGCCCCAATTTTTCTTCGGTCTACCTCTACCTCTTCGTAGACCCATCACCACCAACCTCTCACACCTCCTTATCGGAGCATTTTTGGTCCTCTTCACATGACAGAACCATAGCAATTCGCTTCTCGCATATTGTCCACCACCGATCCCACTCCTACTTATCTCGTATGGCCTTGCTTCCTAATCTTATCCATCCTAGTATGACCACACATTAATCTATGCATTCTCATCTCCGCTACGTCATCTTCTGAATGTGTGTTGCTCTTAACTGGCCAACACTCCGCCCTATACAGCACATCAGATCTTACGGCTACGTTATAGAACTTACCTTTAAGTCTAGGTGGCACCTTATCGCATAGGACCTCGGAAGCGAGCCTCCATTTCATCCACCCCGCTCCTATGCGATCTGTGACGTCTTGGTCAATCTCTCCATTTTCTTGGATTATTGACCCAAGATACTTAAGTTACATTTGGCTTCCACCTCAGACTCATGAAATGCACCACTAAACTTCCACTCCATGTACTATGTCCTTGTCCTGCTCAATCTGAAACCTTTTAGACTCTAAAATCTGTCTCTAAACCTCCAGCTTACCTTTAACTCTGCCTTAGATTGCAACTTAAAAAAAGTTGAAAAAAATTACTTGGCAAAGTGATAACTTCTCAAATTAAAACAATATAACCAGAAAGGTTAACATAATAGGGTAAAACTCCAAACTGACTTGAGACCCTTTACCTTATATTAATAAAATAAACAAATACCACCAATTTATGAAGAGAAAGAGCCTGGCATTCCATCAAGCCGGGTAATACACACGCTCCTTGATGTAACCTTTTTTCAATAAGTACAGTCAATTGAAATTAAAAGAGAGATAAAGGGGTAACATATTTCCAAATCAATAATAGACGGTTATCTGCGATTGCTCTTCTTTCAAGACTAATACTGTAGCCTATATATTTTAATCAAGTAACGTGCAAACGTTCACCAATTCAAAATGCTTCATTCCCGGAATCACCTTATAACAGCTATTTCAAACAATTCACTAAAAAAAGGAAAATAGAAATTTAACAGAGATGAGTTTGGAATGCGCCAGATACACCATAACATGGAAACTGATCTTTGTAAAATGCAGGAAAAGAAGTATACCGAGAGTGAATCATGACTATAGAGGCTGCCCGAAGAACGCATTCCAATGCCATTCCCAGTTTCAATCCTCGGTTCATAGCTGAAACGAGCAGCTGGAGGAACATTGGGCAAAACTGGAGCTAACGAAAGACTACCACCACCAGCGCGTAAGGAATCAGTACCAGCAGATGGATATGGATTACCTTCTCGACCTTTCAGAACATCATCTCTGAGCCTTAGTACGATCTGGATAAGGGCATCCCTCACTTTACTAACTTCCCCAGCCACCTACAAGTTTATAGTGACGGTCAACTGTTCGTGGAAATATACAGATAAGCAACTGAAAGACACCTTGATTGAAACTAGGATGAAAGACAGACTTCAACAAATTCATCGTCTGAATCTGCACATTTGGGCTTCTCGCCTTTCGAGATACGTACATCAGCTCCAGTTCTCCTCCTGATTTCATTTACGATTGAGCCACCTTTCCCAATGATACATCCAATAACCTTCGATGGAACAAGTAGACGAAAAGTTACAGTATCCTCATCTTCATCATTTATTTTCCCTTGCAGCAACAGTACAGCTTCAACTGCCATGGATTTAAGATCATCCACTGACTACAGAAAAGCAAATGCTGATTATGGTTAAAACATGGCATAAGCCACTGGAGATGAAGCAAGCTACTTCAATAAATAGTTAGTGCAAAAACTACAGGAAAAAAAAAACTATCAAATACAGTTTCTTGCATCAAAGAAAATGAAAATCTATACAACACCCCTCCTCAGCAATCTTAGGTACACATTCACCAATTGGAAGACAAGTCACAGGCCTATCATGGGAAGACCTCAAAGATGAGAATAGGGAGGAAACACGCCTTGTCTTCTGTTTCCTTCTAGTAAGGATAAACAGAAGAAAAGATGAAAAACTGTCACCAGCTCTCACTGTGCAAACTTTTTCAATAGTTATCTAGGAGGACAAAAGCATGTGCAAAGATAGTAGTCAACAGTGACAGGTGAGTTAAGCAACATAGTGTAATTGCAAAACGAGAAGAAGATTACTAAAAGATCAAAACAACAACAACATGAGCATCAACGAAGTCTGGAGGGAGGAAAAAATACAATACCTCAGTGGAAATGACTGTGATGATACACTGATCACGATCAGCTTTAGCATCACTAACCTCGATACGAGCACCACTTGCTTGCCTTATGCTTTTAATTGAAGCTCCTCCCTTGCCAATAACACGACCAACATTGTTAGTTGGACACAACACTCTAATAGTCAATTCCTCTGTTTGAGGGGCACTACTGTAACCAGAAACCATAGGAAGAGCAGAGGAATAAACCGGCCATGTGCTTCCTGCATCCACATAACCTGGGAGCTCTGGTATGTGTGTGGTGCCTAAAACAGACTGTACAGATCTAGATGGGATAATAGAATCTACACTTGGATAAATCCCAGCTAATCCAGCTGTAGGGTATATGGGAACATCTGAAGGGATAATAATGCTTGGACGAACTTCAGCAACATTAGTATTAAGAGGAATGTCTTCCTTAGGTGTGAACTTGTACATGATTGCGGAAATGGCAAAGAGTGATCTCCTTACTGATTCTGAGTCCCCAGTTATCTGAGTTAAAGTAAATGGCTGTAAGTTCATGCATAAGCTACAACAATTAACTCAAAGAATAAAATTTCAGATTCAACATTTTCCTGATAGGTGCAGAATGTAAATTATAAGCTTCTTCTAACGCACCAACACTACAAAATTATCAATGAACAATTCATAGAAAAACTAACCAGAACGAAGTTATCAAACTCGAAAGCGCAGGTATGTGTTGGATCATTAGCATCTTTGGCAACAACTCTAATATTGGCCCTCATCTTGCTTCTCAACTTCTTTATGGTGGTACCAGATTTACCAATGATATTTGCAGACTGGCTTGAAGGAACAAGAAGCTGACACTCCTCTTTCTCCTTCCGCTTCTTTTCAGAGTCTCCAACGGCAGCCAAAGCATTTGCAATTGCCGCATAAACCTTAAGAAGAGCATCTTGAGCAGAGCAAAGAGGTTTCGTATCATTGAAATCCTGATCGACATCAAAGTCTTCCTTTTCTTTTACATAGCAATAAATGATTATAACTCTATCCTTAGCACCTGGAAATGGATCCACCACCTTGACCTTCGCCTTGGTCTCAGCTCTAATGGAGTTTATAACTTTGCCATTCTTTCCAATAACACTGCCAATAACATTATCCCGGCATAGAATTCTGTACACTATTAGTTCATCATCGCTGCCTTTCTCATCTCTCTCTGTCCTCCTCTTCTGATTCTTGTTATCCCCATCATCCCTACGCGATCGCTTTCCAGTCTCACGCTCACCCATAATGTACTACAAAAGTTTCCCCTAAATACACTATAAAAGTCAATCAACCAAATTAACCAGTTATACACATTATTAATAAACAAAAGAATTGAAACTATACATTCTGAATAACATGGTTCCTAGAAAGACACTTCCTTTTCAGTATCCACATATCATCATCCACCTCCCCCCCCCCCCCAACCCCTTCTAGTAACTAGGCACAACAAACTAACAAATAAATTGAACATCGACTACGCCTCGATCCTAAACTAGGTCATGGTCAACGAATCCTCTGTAGTAGGGAAAATAACAAGTTAAATTAGATAGAAACTGGTCCAGCTAAAAAAATACTAAAAATTAATTGGAATTGTTCAAAAGAATTAAAGAAACAAAGAGCCAAAGCAATTAAAAAAACACATAATTCAGAATGATGCAAGAAAAAAAAGTAGTGTAGTAAAAATTAGAGTATATAGGTAATGAAGAATTTGTACCTAAATTGGGTTATGGAGGAAGAATTAGCACAATTGATTCGTAATAAACCCTAAACACTGATGTGATTATTAAAGAGTATACGTATGAGGGTCTGTATGTATAGGTCAAAGTGTGTTTTGGGGGGGGGGGGGGGGTGTGACAAAAGCTGCGCACCTGTGATCAGTTTATGAGGGTACTATGAGATAATATCCCACGTATTAGGCTTTTTATTTTTTACTAGTGTGGCACGTGTAGACCCGTCAATATATCAAAAGATGAGTTTAAAGTTGAAAATGTTCCTAGGCAGAGGCGAAGCCAGCTTTTGAAGTTTGGGAGTTCAGAATTCAAGCACTTTAAGTTAGGGGTTCTAAATCTATAAGTTGTACATATTAAATATAATTTTCAAGAAAATATACATGGTTTGACTAAAATTACGGGGTTCGGCCGAATCCTCATCCGACATGCTAGCTCCGCCTCTGTTCCTAGGCAAATATTCTTTGAAAATATACTATTTATGCTACTATAAAATAGAATCATAACTTAGAAAAAAGAAACGTTTGTTTTGTATATCCATAAACCAGAAAACATAATACATCATGGTTTATGTACTTTATGTGTATTTATTTTTTGGTACCAACAACAAAGCTTTTCTCCGACAACCAGAGTTACTTATATGTCTTCCCAGCACCTAACAATCTGCATCAAACCAATTCATAAGCTCCACCAATATTAGACTCATGATATGTGAATCTGATTCAAATTTGTAATCAAATGCTATAGTCTTGAGAATGATTACCCATCTTCGTCCTCATATTTCAGACCACCTTACATTTACTTAAATTATTTAAATCTTCCTTAAACATATAGTCATTAATAAGCTTCTTTCATGAAAATGTTCCATGAAATTAGAAAATGCATGCAGAAAGAACCTCGGGATTTCCACATAAATAGCCCACAATATTTCATATTAACAAGTCATTTAGCACTAACATAATATAGCCACAATATTTATATTTAAAATTTAATTTATAATTAAAATATCAAATATAATAGATTAATATTTCGTATATATACCTTCTATACACATATATATTTGTCCTATATTTTTTAAATATTTATATCATCAAATTATATTTAATAAATATGCTAGGAAAAGAAAAAAAAATAACAAAATATGGTTAAAAAAAGTGGATAAGGGTTGAGAATGGTTATGTGGGTTAAAAATCCTAAGAACCTATAATCAATTCATGCAGTTTACATAAGATACACTTAGTCAATCCAATTTAGATAAGGAACTCCACTCATCCAATTGTTCAATTCGAGTAACCGCGTAATCAAAGGGACGTCATCATCTAAATTAAGTATTAATAATAGATCGAGTACTTCTTGACGGCCAAGTCCGAAAAGCATTAGGCAGTAAGTATCAGAAATTCCTAGGCAACTCGAGATGGTTGAAAAAGCCATAGCTAAGGCTTTCTCCCTCTTTCATTTCCGATTGCAGGTATAGTATCTCTAACATAGTGGACGATCTAGTCTCCTCCATACCAATTTATCTTAGCTACAAAATTAGTTCGATAATGAAAAGAACAATTTCTTGGGAAGTTATATATGTTCAAAAACATATGAAACAATTTTCTTCGGTGTCCTAAACTTAATACAAATATTTGACTATTTCTCTAATTTAAATTGCGTTAGAATAAATATTAAGAGTGTACTCATTATTATTGTAATTAATTTGAGTACCAAGTGATCGGCTGAGATTCATATACATAACATGTATTATCCAAATGGAAAAAAAACACAAAAATACATTAGAAGTATCATGTAACTGAGAACGGGTATAAACCTACCTACTAACCAACATGGAGATGGATGCAAGTGGTTATGAGCCATCTCCTGGTCATGCAGCCATTCCACACTTGCTCTCTTAATATGATCACCCTTGTTTGACAGGTGAGTGAGCGATAACTCCTAACAATATGTTAAAGATAATATATTCCTAGCCAAACCCTTCTACGACATCGCAAAAGTCTCATAATGCTCTTATAAAATCTTCCTTGAAAAGAATAGCCCCTAGATTGATGGAGAAGAGAACCAATCCAAGGTTGTTTGTTCTTTGATGACGTGAGTCGGTTGTGAATTAGTGAGATCAACTTTATGATTCGGAGATAACACAGCAAGTAAGGGAACTTCATTACAGTGCTTCTATCACGGCTATGTCTCGTCTGTCATCTTTTCGAAGGTATTGCTACTGCCTATGTCTCACTCTACAATTATTGAGTAGCAGTTGAGTTATAGATTATGACATCTGTTGAAATATTGATGTCGATTGCCGCAAGGTTTCATAGTGAAAGATTGTGTTTCTTATTAAGATGAAGTGTGGAGAAACGGTGGCAACTCATGGCGCATAGCACCGATTGTCGAGGTCTGTTTTTAGCTTTTAGGATATTTGTGTTATTTAGGATGGTATTTTAGTCTTATGACTTTTGCTATTTTTGAGTCTATGCTTTTATAGTAATATGATGATTTTTGGGGTATTTGGTTTAGACCGGTCATGATGTACTATAACTAAAGAGGATGGTTTCGTGTGACTTATATGTCACGGCGTAAAAACAATCATTGGTGATTACATCAATTTTTTGTTATGTGGCCGTTATCCGGACCCTACATGAATGTGGGAGCTTTGTGTACCAAAATACTTTTTTTTGTTACAAATTGAAGTTATACTGTAATTCATAATCTTTAATAAAGATTGTACTTATCCAAAAATCAAATTTTTATAAGCAAGAAAATAGTAATGTTAAAACATTCTAATAAAGTATTCCTCGAGGAGCTGGATTTTTTTAGTGATCTGGGACCAAAACTTCATATTCTAGATGTGCAAGACTCGAGAGGGATTTCTCTTTTTCTTTTAACAAATAGTTGTCTACTTGCCTTCTAAAAAGACCAGTTTTGGATGTTGAGTTGGATTTTATATCGGATTTTAGGTCAGCTAGAATATGCGTCTTTCATAAATAAATAATTTGATATTTTTTAAATTTAAAATATTTCTTGGATCCACTTTTAATAAAAAGAACAAAAATAAAATGTCATCTCTAACATTTTATAGTGAACTTTAACCACAACTTGGGAGATTGATTTTCAAAGGCACTTTGAATAAGTTGAGTGATATTTTTGTCCCAAACCAAAGGAAAGTGACTTTTTTAAATAATTTGGACAAGTTTAGTGACCATTTTAGGAATCAACTGTAAAAAAAAGTCTTGAATACGTTGCGTTGTACTTTATTTATCTTAATTTATATAAATATGTTTGAATGACTAGTATTTAAATAGTTAAAATTGACTTATTTAATATCTTATTAGCGTGAATACATATATTAAAAACTAAAATCTTTTTTGTTTTAGAGATAACAGTAAATAAAACTCGTTAAACAATCACTCAATTTTAAGTTTTCTTACTTAAACTATAAACTATGTGATCATCACGTTACTAAATGTCATTTTTGTATTAAATCCCCCGTCCACAAGTGTCCTAGGTGGAATCCTTATCACTAAATCATATAGTTATCATCAAATTAATTAAAGTACTAAATTAGGAAATGGTGATTTGACTTTCAATTGGTCAGCGGAATTAGCTTATCTGTTGCAGTTCCAGCTCGGAGAGTGAGCCATTTAGGAAATTGTGCCAACATTTTTCCACAAAGACACAAACTGCAGTTACCATCTTTAGCTAGAGTAGCATAAGACGTCACGTAAGTGAAACTATAAAGAAACCAATCAATTACAGCAAAAAAAAGGACTACACACAAAAGAATTTACAGGGGGTGGATCATCTTGTTGGTGAATTATGGCGAACATGGTAACAAAAAAGCCTTTGCAGTGTATGTTGAGAAGGATTTGCATGAGAAGTTACAGTGCTCTTCCTGAAGGCAACCCAATTTCCCCTTCTCAGAATCTCATCAACCAGGAATATGACTGCAGTGCCCACAAGTAAAATTATCTCCCACTTTTTAAATATTAGGAGTAGTAATTATGTTTAAATTCAAATTTTCTTGGATTTTTTCATTGTCACTCTGCTTTTATTGAAATATATTTGATATGTTATGTTTCTTGGTTTTTTTTCCCCCCAAAATAACTCCTTTTATAGTTTCTCTGTTTCTTGATTTAATGGAGTGTAATTATTTATATGCCTTGTGATTGGTTTTCTTTAATGAATCATGATTTGGGTGACTGAAACGAAGGCATGCTTAACATGATCCTCTAGCTTCTATTTTTTTCTCGGGATTTTTACACTGCCTGAACACAGCTAGGCTGCTTAAACAAAAAATAGTCATTTTTATTGTATATTCCATGTATATTTTATGTATAATATGCGTGTATTAAGTGTATAATTTATGTATCCTTACTAGGATGGGTATTTCTAAAAAGTAGAACTTTTTTTTCTTTGGGCGGTTAAAAGTTAATTGTCTTGTCTTTTTCTGGAGAAGTTAGTCCCTAAATAAATCCATTACAGGGTGGGGAGCAGAGCTATGATGTGTTAATTATCCTTGTTCCCTTCTACTTCTTCCTAGTCTATCTGTGATTGGTTCGATGTTATAAGCTCTTCATCGTTATTGTTGTGTTGTAGTTTACTTTCCTGATGCATCAATCTTATGGACTGTAAATTGAGCTTACTGTAATGTACGATGTCGTCAGTAGGTAATTCCAATTCCTGCAATGGAAAATTTAGTTGTAGTGGATACTGGATAGGTATACTGAAACTATAAGTACTATGCAAGCTAGTGGATTAATAGTTGATTTGTCAAACTCATAGGTATTTAATGCACAGCCACTTAGAATTAGTTAAGTGAAGCCTAGAATGCTTCCATGATCTTCAACATGCCACTGAGATGATATGGTATCATTAGGAGTTGGCTATTCATTCGTACATAACAAGAATGAAGAAGAGCCATGCTTCTTGAAGAATGTTCTTGGTTTTGCAATCAGAAACCTTTAGAAATGTTCCATTTCACAAAATTTTATGGAGTGGTTTTAGAGCCAGGGCAAGAGAGAGATTTCCAGTGGTTCCATCAACCCTCTATTCAGGGACAAGGAAATAAGAACAGCAAGAAGCTGACAAAAATGTAAGTGGTTTGTGGTGATGATGTGGTCATATGGCTGCTGATATATTTTCGAAGAGATCTCTTAGGAGGCTATTGCAACAGTGAAAAGAAAACAGTTCTGATGCATTAACTTTGTGCTTAACGAGTGATCCACGATTTCATGCTGTTCTTTAGCAATGGCTTGTCTGTCGCAGGAGTGCCTCTGGTGATACAACCAAAAGATCCTTGTAGAGAGTTGAACTATGGGAAGTCTCTACTTCTTTTGTTGCAATATTTGGACCCAGGAATCATGTGGTTTCCTTACCATTAAACTTTGTATTGTTTCGTTCATGTACGATACTGTTGAAGGGTATAGATGTTTGTTCTGTGTATATAGTTTTACATTCTGGTTATAGAGTGTCTTTTTCAAGGTAACTGGAAGCTGCACTCAGTTAACAGACTCTAGCTAATATTTGAAGAAAACTCTTTTTGCAAGTGTTTGCTAACGTGACAGCTCAAGCATGTTAATTCTTTTATTATCTAATGCTCCGATATAATCTTACCATGGGTGATAGAACTCCGAAAGTACTGACTTTGCTGACTGAATTGCAGTTACCATCCCATTCCTATTGTTTTTTCTAAAGCTAAGGGTTCATCCGTCTGGGATCCAGAAGGGAACAAATATCTTGATTTCCTCTCAGCTTATTCTGCTGTCAATCAGGTAAAAGGAGAAAAGAAATATATTGGACAGTTTGGTCATTGTTATGAAGTATTACCTAAAAATACGTACAATCAACTCTGTACTTCTCTTTTCGTGGGCTTCTGGCATGCACGTGCCCAACTCCGTAGATTCGCTTCTTCAGTTGAAGAGTCGAAGGGATGTGTTATGGCCTGATACAACCTTGGGAGAACCACACCCCAAAAGCTAGCTATTAAGGTGGGAGAGCCCAAGGCTATATAAACCCCACAACAGCCCCCCATTTGGCCGATGTGGGACTCAAGTCCCATACCTTGCAATAGTTCATAACAAACCACCACGCTCCGCATCCGTCGTCCTCGACGGCTGTGCGCTAGACACTTTCTAGCCCCGGGCGAACACTGCAATGCCGGCGTCACCGTCCAAGGCACGGTGTACGGAGGGTGGTGGGTGGCTCTGATACCATTGATACAACCTTGGGAGAACCACACCCCAAAAGCTAGCTATTAAGGTGGGAGAGCCCAAGGCTATATAAACCCCACAACAGCCCCCCATTTGGCCGATGTGGGACTCAAGTCCCATACCTTGCAATAGTTCATAACATGGCCGTTCTTGCTATGCTATGCCCACCAGGATATAGATTTGGGAATATGTCCAACTTTGCCCATGTACTATCTTTAAATTGCTCAATTTTCCCTCTGTTAAGACTTGGTCCATTCATACCTTTTCCGTTAACAAACTATGTTGACTTAATCTAATATTTTCTATAGTAGAAGAAAGTAGTATAGAAAGGTTACTATCATCAGGTTTACATTACAGACACTTTACTTTTGAATTAATAAATGGATTTGGATTCTTGCATTATGGCTAAAGTGGTGGATCTTATTCTGATAAGTGTACTAGAAAATTTGAGACGTCCCAAAATAGGTTTCGCATATATTAGAATAGATTGCTATGTAAGACATTACATTACATACAGCAATAAAATTAAATTTCATTTTCAGGGACACTGTCATCCAAAGATCATGCAAGCATTAGCGGAACAGGCTCAAACGCTCACTCTCAGTTCTCGTGCCTTCCATAACGATAAGTTTCCAGTATTTGCAGAATATGTAACCAACATGTTTGGATATGATATGGTGCTACCTATGAACACTGGTGCAGAAGGAGTAGAAACAGCTCTTAAGCTGGCAAGGAAGTGGGGTTACACGAAGAAAAGAATACCAAAAGATGAGGTAAACAAAATGTGCCTTGTTGAAACCTCATGCATTTCGAATCGAGAACCTGCTGCATGCAATTTTGTTGTGTATTCTTACTTTCAAATTCTTGTCTACTGTAAGTTTCCCGTCATTAATAATTGAACTTGAATGTTTGTCAAAACTTTTCAGGATGTTTTGTTTAACATTGTCATTTGTAGGCGATTATCGTATCATGCTGTGGCTGCTTCCATGGTCGGACATTGGCTGCAATCTCCATGAGTTGTGACAATGAAGCTACTCGTGGTTTTTGGCCCCTATTACCTGGGCACCTTAAAGTTGATTTTGGAGATGCTGTTGCCCTTGAAAAATTATTTAAAGGTATGCAAAGGACATACATACACAGGTGATGGATCTTGGCAAGTAATGGTGGTCAAATTCATACTCCCTTACAGATATAGTTGTTGAAGCTCATTGTTTTTCACTCGTGGGTTTCAGAAAAAGGAGATCAGATAGCTGGCTTTTTGTTTGAACCAATTCAAGGAGAGGCTGGGGTATGTGTAGTGTTCAACTGAATTTCCCATTTAGAAGTAGATATTGCGATTATGATCATATCTAATATATCATAAACAGAAACTAACGTATATTTGGTTGGAGTTGGACTGGGGGCTACCTGACCTTAGCCTGAAATTGGTGTTGGCAATTTCAGCCTTTTCCATTGCCTCTTATTTTTAGTGTTTGTTCATGACCTGGAAAGGCACTGTGGGTGGGAAGATTATAATTTGTATTCACTTTATTCTTATTGTCACTGTCTCATGGGAAAATATCCTTATTCTGTTACCATACATGATAGTTTTCTTCATCTCCAGGTTATAATTCCACCAGAAGGATACCTGAAGGCTGTTAGAGATATTTGCTCAAAATACAATGTTTTGATGATTGCTGATGAAATACAAAGTGGCTTGGCACGGTCTGGTCGATTGCTAGCTTGTGATTGGGAAGAAGTTCGTCCAGATGTTGTTGTAAGGACTGTCCTAGTTTTTTATAAGATGGCAATCAATATATTCTTTTAACACGTGCTACTAGCTTGAATCTTTGTGGTCATGCTCCTAAATTTTGAAATTACGTGCTGTGCAGATATTGGGAAAAGCATTAGGTGGTGGAGTCTTGCCTGTGAGCGCTGTGCTTGCAGATAAAGATGTTATGCTATGCATTCAGGCTGGAGAGCATGGAAGGTTGTGAATTTCTATATGAGAAGTCCTAGTAACTGTTTGCTAATTTGCAATTCATTTTAGCTAGAGTTGGATATTTCAAAAAAGTGCAAGTTATAGATTCCCAGTAACTTTCTCGAGTTTCTTTGACTTGCACAGTTCTATGTTTTTTTTTATCACTGATGCTTTGCTGTTGCTCAAAGATGATTAAATGATGGTTTTCATGTTAATGGGATATAAGTGCTTTTAATTTAAGCATATGGTGCCTTTATGGCTTATGAGGAGAGAAAAGACTGGGAAGATACTAGAGTAGGCTCGGTCAATAGTTTAGTCATGGCAATCAGGGTGCCAATTGCTTAATTCTTCTTCATTGTAGAAGATGCCAAATTTTATATCTGATTCTTGTCTGCATTGAGGTCCAGTTTCTTCCCTATATAGTTATACTAGCCATGATAGCTAGGCAAATCTCCAGCCAGTGGTGTGGAGTGTGGACGACCTGCGTTAAAATCTTCCAATGGCTACGATTTAAAGGTGGTGAGCATTGTACGTTTTTTATAAACAAAACCATAATATGTTCCAGTTCTTTTCAAAAAAGTATTTGAAAAGAAGTATGCTAAATTTTAACTCATGCTCAAATTGAGGTTCATCCTTACAATCTAAGTGGACTAGAATTGGGCTTAGCAGGTTTTGATACCACTATCATAGATCCCTGCAGTTATGACTATGTGTATACTTTCTAATTCTTTACATTAATTTGTCTCTAGTTCATGATGTGTGCTGACCATGTCCTGTAATGGTCTGTAATTAGTTCATATAAATTGACATGTTTTGTTTCCCAATCACATCAGCACCTTCGGTGGGAATCCTTTGGCCAGTGCAGTTGCAATTGCATCTCTAGATGTGATAAAAGATGAAGGACTTGCAGAGAGGTATCAAATTTCCTTTCCTCACACCAGATATTTTGTTGCATATATAGTACCCCGGATCTTCCCTAAGGATGGGGTGTTGTGGGGGAGGGTAGGGAATGTTTCTGAAATCACACCAAACTTAATTCCTCTGCTCATAATTGAGCAGGAAAGCTGCTGGGCTACTAGATAGTAGTTTTGGGGTCTGACATAAATCTTTCTTATTAATCACCTGATGATCCTGCATTTTATATTTCTTCGTAATCAGCAACATTGGACTCACATTCTGTACAAATGCTATCTGTGATAATAGATCTGCTCAGATGGGGGAGCAACTTAGACATCAGCTGATGAAGGTTCAACACCAATTTCCTCAATTCATAAAAGAAGTTCGAGGGAAGGGCCTATTCAATGCTGTGGAGCTTAATAGCAAGTCCTTGTTACCTGTGACAGCTTATGACATATGTATGAAGCTGAAGGAAAGAGGAATTCTCGCTAAGCCAACTCATGATTCTATAATACGCTTGACACCCCCGCTATCTATGAGGTATACCCTTTTCTTAAATCTTATAGTTGCTGCTTTTTCCCATTTTTTGATGCGGAGATATGAACGCCATTTTTGGTGAGAAAGTGAGGAAAAGGTAGAAATTTGTCATCCTCAATTTCACTGAGTTGCTGATAGCTAGATTCTGTGGAATCAGTTTTTATATTATTATGGAATTGCTTCCTGACTCTTAACTAATGTCCTTGCAGTACATGCATGTGTGTCTGTGTAGAAATCTGTGCTGGCTTGCTAGATGTTTAAATTCATACCCTCCAAAAGCTATAGCATATGAATTTTCATTTCAGCTGGGTGTACGACCATTAATTAGACTTTGCTTCTGCTGTTGTATCATACAAAATTTCAGTTTGCCTATCTTTTTTCCTTTTTCCAGGATAATGGTTATTTTGCCTCTTTTTCGATAATGGTTTCTTTGAAACGAAATCGAATCAGTAATTTCCAGCCCATAATATAACTCAGCATTCTACTTAAACTTATGGAGTGCAAAACTCTCAATGTTAATTTACGTTGCTGATTACTCAATAATGTGTTTCACCAGCATGAATTATTTCTTTCAGACAGGTCCTTCTTCAATTTATATGGGTGTTGGTTGTTAATTTTGAATCAGTGGTAAAACTTGAAGTAAACTGCTAAAACGGAAACAAGAACTCAAATTACACTTTCATAAAGTTTCTGCAATTAGACAAGTGGATATCCCTATTGGGAGATAGCAGTTTGGTTGATAATGTTAATATTAGAGTTTCTTACTTTCTATGCTCACTACAACCTGAAATATATGTCACTCAATTGTCTTACTGTTTGATTCACAGTTTGGAGGAGCTCCAGGAAGGCTCTAAGGCCCTGCATGATGTTTTAGAACTTGACCTACCAAAGATGCAGAAAGAGAAGCCAGCAACAGTCTCTCATACTACCTCTAGTGTGTGCGATCGGTGTGGGCGCAACACATATGGCTCTTCATAAAATGTTGAAACTAGTAATAGTATTAGGCCTAGATAAGGTAGTATGCAGGGCAACCCTCCCTCTTTAACATGGTCACTCCCATGTGATAGTTTTCAATAGATAGCAGTACGCCTGTCTTCTTGTCCTAGACTAGACAATTCATATCAATTGATATACTCAACTTTATGGTGCTCCAGATGTCTGATATATGTTGCAATAAATCATTTGGTGCCACTTAACCATTTGCTTGTCTTGGTATTACAGGAAGATACCCTTTGAGGTCTCTTGCAGTTTTAATGCTTGAATTATTTGGAGAGCTTGCTAGTAGAGCAATGATTTAATGATATTTTCTTGGATCTGGAGAAGTCCTTGATGTATGCCTGTTATTTCTTTATTTCTAGTATGAGGTGCTAAGCTTGTTTAAGCATTACTCTTTAGTTGGCTTTTTCCTCTTACCATCGATTGACATGTGTTTCAGACTTTTCTTTTGGTAAAAACTTATCCGCACTCGATTCATTTGTTAGGTGTAAATAAGACTGCATATCAATTGACTACGGTTAAGTGAAAATATAGTTTATATGAAAGACACATGTTCTGTATTCATTTGTTATTCATTTGTTAGGTGTAACCGTAGGGCAGATAGTTCACGCTTCTCCGTGTATGTACGGATATAGTTGAGATAGCTAGATTCTAGCTTAAGATCTATTAATACATGTCTGTTGATTTACAATAGAATATGAAAATCTTAAGCCTGAAGGGAAGTGCGTCATTTACACCTTTATGATGGCTCACATGGAAAGTAAAGGAGCTAGCTAATAAGCTTGAAAGATCAAAGATTGCCATGTTCTGTAGCATGCTATCTTGTGGGTCATGTTTTAATCCCACAGTTTGTGGATCTAAATACAAAGTTATTTGCTTTAGTGGAGATCAATCATTTTCTGTGTTTGGTTGTATACTTATGTCAAACTATTTGAAAATGTGTTTTCCAAACTTTTACATAAATAATGCTCTACTTGAATTCAAAATTCTAATAAGAATGAAGAGAAAAACGAAACGCTTTGCACTCCTTCAAGTGGAAGTTTGTCTGTCTTTATCTTTCTAATTAGCTAATTAAATTCAAATACCACATACTTTTGAGAGACCAAGACAAAGTCAATTCCATATAATTTTAGTTTTACTTTGTTATTATTTTACCCCATCCAATTACCACTCTTCCGAAAAAAAAATGTATTTTTACACTTTATACCCATGAAATTTAAAGTATTTACAAGTTATATTCATTAAAAATTACACTACCTATAAAATTAAAAGTATTTACCCAACCTACCTATTTATTATTGTATACATTTGTTATGCCTTATAGGTGTATACCTTGTATACTACATAAATTATAGTATAAAAGTCTGGAAGGCCATTTATTACTTTATATCTTTGTTATACTTTATATGTGTATACCTTTATGGTATACTGCATAAACAATGGTATACAAGTCTGGATTGGTAGAGTGGATAAATATTTAGTGGGTAGGTCGGGTAATATTTGAAAGTAGTGGATAGTAGCTGTAATTATTTTAGATTTTATGGATATTTTTGTAAGTGTCCCAAAAAAATTGAAAAAGAAATAACTACTAGTACATGCAATTATCATTCACAAAAAATTATACATACATGAAATAAACTACTACTCCCTCCGTCCCAATTTATGTGGCACCATTTCCTTTTTTGTTTGTCCCAAAATAAGCGGCACATTTTCTTATCTGACAACTATTTAATGCATCATCTTTATTTTACCCTTGTTGGACCCTACATACTTTTAAACCCACCAACAACTTTTTTATTACTCAAATCTTCTCTCTCTTACTTTTTCAAGGGTAAAATTGATATTTAACAAGGTCAACCTCTATTTTCTTAAACTCCGTGCCCGGTCAAATGGTGCCACATAAATTGGGACGGAGGGAATACTGAGAATAACATGGGCTCATTAAAGATGCCATTGGGAGGAGCAAAGTGTGAAATTCCAAGCAATGTTTGATTCTAGTATATTTTAGTACGGAGCTGCACGGCACCGTATATATGGTCAAAATTATTTTCCTTGATTTTATTTATTTCCACAACATGGAAGTTGCAAAAGTATATTGGAGATTTCTTTGGTGAAACTAAAGAGAACTAAACATAAAACACAACGCCATAACGTGCAACTTCTATCACTTCACATGTCCTTAAAAATACCCTTTAACTGCACATGCATTGTGATACAAAAGAAGCCATATATTATGATTCTTGTGCCAGTTTATAAAATTACTCCTATAATATATGATTAGAGGATTTGTACGTATTTCTGTACTGTTCTTTACTCTATTGTCTAAAATTTTGTTGTTACTATTTTTTTTTTCTCCATTTCTGATAACCTAGGCATTAGAGTACATTAGGTAATGCATATTATAGTACAACAGATACCAACTCTGTTCTTAGTTTTCTTCGTGGTATAGTGAGTCGTGAGACTCGTGACCATGAATTTTGATAGTCTTATGGAGGAGTAGTCGTTAGGAATGTGGGAAAAGTTCCACATCGGTGATAGAGATGGAGCAAGATGCTCATATAAGTTTTGGACAATCCTTCACCTTTTAAGCTAGCTTTTGGGGTGGAGTTAGATCCAAGCTTATGTTGGTGTCCATGTGACAGGTGCTCATGAGATGGGCACATGAATTTAATATGCATCCGTGTGATGGGTGCCTGGATGTTGAGTTTTATATAATTTCGAAAATAGCCTATTCCTAGTCTAAACAAAAAGAAGAGAGAGGCAAAGTAGGGAAAGAATAGGATCGTGGCTATTTTTGCATGAAATAGGGAAAGGCTAGTTTGACTCATTACTAGCCTTTAAAAGTGGAGAATGGGGTGATGTCCAACAAACCCACTTGATCAACCAACAGATATATGTCACCAAAAATCAACTTGCAATGCTTATCTTGTGAATAAATGAAATCGAACTTAATAGATGAAATGGCCTTTGGTGATCAGAATACTTATATTGTTTGAATGTGAATTTTGAAGTGGGATTTTGTAACGTGAAGTTAGATTAATCAATTGAATTCAGGATATGGATATCAAACATTGAACGTGAAATCCAAACAAGAACTATACGTAAGGAATAAATAATGTAATGTAAGATGAATAAAGGAGATGTGTATACGCTTTTATCACATTGATATTTTTCCTACTTCCCCACTAACACCTAAAGGTCACATCACTTGCTTAAAATTCATTTTTAGCTGCAAGTGCAATGCAAGCAACAAGAGTATAAGTTATAACCCAATCAAAGTACATTTCCGCTAACTACAAATTCAACACTTTTTTTTTCCGAGCCTTTGCTTAACGCACTGAAGTAGGTGAACATAAAGCGGTTTGGTGCGAATTTATCATTAACCAAATCAAATCAAATATATTGATTTTTTAAATTTATAAACCAAACAAAGCCTACATAAAGTTGACTTTTTCGACCTTGGTTTTATCAGTTTTCTCAATTTTTTTTTCTGTTTTTAACTTTTTATTATATAAAGTCTCTATAACAAATATGCAAGTGTTGCTTTCAAATATTTCCTACAATCAACTATCGATGTATGTTTTATAGATAATTAGACATCAAAAATAATTACATATACATCTTAATAAGACAATGAAAAACAATATACGTAAATTAGAAAACTAAAAATGGAGAGGTGCGATATAAATGAGTTGAGTTAGTTTTGTTTTTTCCCCCTTAATCAACGTGGAGTATGTTGCTTGTGTGCTAGTGTTTAGATGATAATTTAATGATATAATTTATTCTTGATAATATATAGAAGATAAGTACTTAAATATTAATTAACAGAGATAATGTAATTAATCATACATTCCCTTAAAACAAGACACATCTAATGCTTAAAGATTTCATCAAATTTGTGGCTAGAGAATGTGGAGTATAATTAGTTTAAGTTTATACACTATCATAAAAAAGGTATGTGTTTATTTAGTGTTTAATACTCACTTGAGTGCTATGCCATGTAAAATTTCCTTAAAAATATATAAAAAGAAGTTCAAAATGGATATTTTTTATCTATAAATATTTTAAAACAATATTTGTAAAATATCGGTTTGGTTTGGGTACAGTTGTTTTTTTTTCTTTTGGTAAAACCAAACCGAACCAAATATGTCGATTTTTATTTTTCCAAAACCAAACCAAATCAAACCAAACCACGAGTCGATTTTTTTATTCGGTTCGGTTTGGTTTATGGTTTGATTCGATTTACCGGTTCGGTTTGTATACTCTACACTGAACTATCCAAATCAAAAAATCTTTGATTATTAAGTTAGATAAGTAGGAAAACTACCATTGTTTGGAATATTAGTTTGTCTATCCTCTTCTATCAAATCTCTTACATTTGCATCTCGACCAATCACATTTAATTTTTTGTATTTCAGAAATATACTAATGTTAATTGAATGGAATTGACAAACTTCATAATATCTTTGTGTTATGAGTCCAACAGAGTAATTCTATCTACTTTACCAAATGATGACTCTTTACATGAACCGAAAGAAGGAAACAAAAAGAAATTACAAACAAAGAAAATGTTACAAGAAAAGAGGTCTACATTAATAACAAAACATTAGTAAAGGTAAGTAGATGGCATCTACATTAATTGGGATAGTGGTGGTCCAGTGGAAAGCAAGCATACAACAGACAATGAAAATATATCAATCACTAACCATAGTCCCTACATGTCCCCTTTTATATTAATTTTAAAGCAAATAGTAGGAGTAATAGAATACCAAAAAGTTGCAAACACATAAAACTAGAATCGAAAAAAGAATTTGTGTACGAAATAAAGGTATATCAATCAGGCATCTATATTTATCGTCTTTTGTAAGTTACTAAGATCAATGCTTATTATAAAGATTATTTGTAATTTACTTTTTAAATAAGTAGTAACATGTACATCTTTATATTATCTCAACTTGTTTGATATTTAGACATCTTGGTTATAATTATTTTTATATTATCAATATATAATAACTTCTTCTCTTTTTCTAATTTTATCATTTGTCATTCTAAGTTCACTGTCCGACTAATTTCGCATAAAAACCTATTAAGCAAGAAATGCTCCCTAGCTAGTCTTTAGAATGATTTCTATGGATATTTTTTTCATGATATTTAAGTATTTGCCTCGTGCTCTAAACTTGTAAAAGAAATAACCCTATGTTTTAAGTTTTCACGAATACATCATAAATTGTGAATAATCTCATAACAAATTTTGACGCTTCCATTCTCCAAAATTTGTGTGAAGTATACTGACATGTTTGTCGAAGCTTGCAAAAATAATTATCGTAGCGCTAGTAGCTAAAACAATATCAATGCCAATCCTGAAAGCAATTAATAATTCATGATATGTCATATTGATTGAAGTATATTCTTCTTTTGATCAATCAAAACACCTTCTGATCTCTTCTAAAACATACGACTTTCTGGATGTATAATTTCTATGGGATTAAATCAAGTAAAAAAAAACTGATGAGATTATGAAAGTAAATATTCTAATGGAAGAATTCGTATTCATCCGTCTATAACATTCCTTTGTATACTAAGGACCGACTTGTTTATAGTTTTTGGACAGTTTTTTGAGTTATTTCTTGGAATTTTTTTGGAAAAAAATTCTTTGTTTATAATTGGCAAAGTCTGAAATTCAAGATTCCAAATTTTTCAAAGTAATATGTATGTTCGAATACAATTTTAAGTTTCAAATTATCTTTTTCGACTCAACCTCAAAAATTTAATTTCTCCAAATTTCAACCAAATTTATGTCCAAACGCTAGCTAAGTAATTAATACTTAAATGACTTAATTTTCTTATTAGTCGGTCAAAAAAAGAGACACCAACACAGCACTCAGGCACACATTACTTATCCCCTCACTCCCACGGTATTCTTGCTTCTTCACCTTTGCATCTATCCCTCCCTCTTTCCCTTTTTGTTCTCTTCACTTTCCATTTTCTCTGCTTCTTCTCTATAACATACACTTAAAGCAACAATTCATACAAACATGGGTTCATCAAAATCAGATCTAAGGTCAACGATCTACCCAGAACCCATTGACCATTTCGATACACTACCCGATTCAATACTCCTCTTAATTTTCAACAACATAGGTGATGTTAAATCCTTAGGAAGAATCTGTGTTGTTTCCAGAAGGTTCCATTCACTTGTTCCACAAGTTGACAACGTTGTTGTTAAAGTCGATTGCGTCATCTCTGACGACACCAACAACAGTGATTCATCATCATCTAATAGTGGTTCAACCCACCTTAAATCTCGACACCCAATTTCGTCCCTCCTTCGATTCGTATTAACTGGTTTGTTAAAACCTTTTCAATCACTTACTCAGTTGATTTCTGTTTCTTCGAGGCGTTGTTCTTCTGTTTCGTCGTATGTGAATGATTTCGAACAAAATTGTGTTACTCATCATTCGCCTGCTCAAGTTTTGAAGCATTTTGATGAAATTAAGTTGCTTAGGATTGAATTGCCTAATGGTGAATATGGTATTGATGATGGTGCTTTGCTTAAATGGCGAGCTACTTTTGGTTCCACTCTTGATAATTGTGTTATTCTTGGTGCATCCTCGGTGATTCACCCGAACAGTAGTAGTAGTAATAGTAGTAGTAGTGGTTCTGAGGATAGTAGTAATGGAGGAGAAAATGATAATGGGAGTATACCTGAGTCGTTTTATACGAACGGGGGTTTGAAATTGCGAGTTGTATGGACGATTAGTTCACTTGTTGCAGCTTCTGCTAGGCATTATTTGCTGCAACCGATAATAGCTGAGCATAAGAAGCTAGAGAGTTTGATTTTAACGGATGTGGATGGACAAGGGGTGTTGTGTATGAATAAGGAGCAGTTGGAGGAGTTGAGGGTGAAGCCTCTTTCGGCTTCATCTGCTTCGAAAAGGACTATGGTACCGGCGTTGAATATGAGGTTGTGGTACTCGCCTCATTTGGAGTTGCCTGATGGGACAGTACTTAAAGGGGCGACATTGGTGGCGATTAGGCCTACTGATCAACAGCCTAAGAAAGAAGTTGTTGGGCCAGATACCAATTGGATCGGTGCTGCGTTTGAGGAACCTTATGGGACAGCTGCGAGGATGTTGTTTAAGAGGAGGACGTACTGTTTGGAGATGAACTCGTTCTGAAATTTAGACTTGAAGTGGTCGGGGAGTTTCTTGGATCGACGACTTAGGTAATTTGTTATCCTCTGTATCTAGTTATTAATCATGATTTAGTACTAGAAGTTTTATCCTGATCGCAATTTTATGTGGTATGATGCGCTCCTGTTCTATCTGTCCACACACACACACATAATATATACTGTTTTTGTTTCTCTCGTTTATCACCATCTAGAGTTGATTTAGTTACCTGTGTTGCAGAATTCTTTTATATACTCGTTTTTGTGGAATCTAGGACTTGAAACTAATTCGATATGGGGTCTACCAATATGCACATCCACGGGAGTTTCTTGATTGATTTTTGAATATATATTGATATTTCTCTGAGAAATTTTTTCTTGTTGGTGATTTTTTTGTGAAAGCTGGTCATCACTAGAAAATGTGGCCTCTTGTCTTCGCTTTTTTAATTTCCAGATCCTCATATGAGAACTGGGAAGGCCTTGGAGTTAGCACATAACCTAATTTGTTATGTGGAACTTGGGAAACCAAACTTGTTAAGCTTGGTCATATCTTGCCTACTCTATTTAGATGGATAAATATGCCGATGAGCTAAGATGTCAAATTTATTAGTTCTTTTTGTGTTGAAAAAAGGTGGAGTACATTGATGCAATTAATTAGTCTTTCCTGGAAATCTCTGTATTCAATTATTTATGATGATAATGTAGCAATTTAGTGCCTATCTCATTATCCAATGATGCAATATGCTGATCCTTGATTGGATGATAAGTAATTGGTTACATAATTATTCATTAAGATATGGTAGAATAAAGTATGTTGGCATCATTTTCAACTAACAATTTAGCGTAAGATTATTTTTGATTGGGTGTTTTTCTGTATTATAAAGCAGCTGCTTCTGCTTCTTTTGGCTTTTTCTTACGTGATTTGCATCAGAACTGATATGAAGCGTATTCCAGAGTTGTCAGTATCTACACATCTATTAATCATTTTTGTTATCACTTTCAGGGGGAAAAGCGGTTCCAAGAAAGGTGAATGAACCCATGCTGGGAAGCAGTTGAAAAGACAATTATGTTTTGAGCTAGCTCACCCTGAGTTGTTCAATCAAGCCAGTCTTTGCTTCTAGAGACGCAATGCCAATTTTTGGCCATCTTTGATCTTTACATCATCCTGAGTTATGCGGTTGCCAATGGATGATAGGCATCTCCTTATGTTTTAGTTTAAGGCATTTGCTTCGAAGAATAATGCACAAAGTGCTTCAGATTCATGTTACAGGAGCTTCATGCCTTTGAATTTATAGCTGTAACATTTGATAGTACCTCTCTCTGTGAATATTGTAAGTATGGATATCATATGCCTGGTCATATACCTTTTAAGGCTCATTGAGAAATTAAATGTATGTTTTGGTACATTTGTTTCTAGTTGATTCACTCGTTGCAACTGGTGTTATGTGAAATAGTACACTTCCCTTTTGATTATGTATTATCCGTGGGAGCTATTATAAACATTTGTGATGGCATGATTTACTAGTATAACTGGCAATATGATTGTATCACTCATCATTTTGAGACAGGAAGAGGGGTGAATTTTGCTGTGAGTTTATGGGATCTGTCACAGTGTTGATGAAGTCTCTGAGTATAGTGGATGTTGATATATGTAGGTAAGACCTGATGGACCTCACCCAAATGTGGTGATAAAGTTGTTCAATTCTATGATGTCTTGTGCACCATCGAGTTTTGTCAAGTGAATTGCCCTCGTTAAACTTATGATACATTGTTATAGTAAACATTGCCGCTCTTTTCCCTCGATATGCTTTCAGTAGACATGAAGTTCTAGGTTTGAAACTGTGTCCTCACTCCCCAGAGTGATGGATACATGCTTACAATTAAGAAATTTGATCAATACTAGTATGTTTTTTAGATTGGTTGTCCTCGCATTAGTGAATAGCTAGCTGCTGGTCTGTGGGTAAGCTTGCTGTGCGTTTTCAGATTCTGTATTTATACCCTTCCTTAACTATGTTTGCATGTCAAGTTCGACCCTGCTGTGGCTAAAGCATGGTATTTACGTGAGAAGGTAGATGAGTGGGTTCCTTATTCACCGAGTTTTGAATCGTTCACTAACTGATCCTCATGAATTTCTTGGTCATAAAACTGATGGCTACCAAACATGTTCACCATCCAGTAAGCAGACCAGGATTTTGTTTCCCACTTCTAGCTTTGCCAATTCTGAAGTCATTGCCACTGATGCTCTTAGCTAAGTGACATGATCGAAACCCATGCCCATGCCCAATTAACTGGAATGTATAAAGACACATCATGTTGAAAGCCAGATGATATGTTTATTAGTTCGTTGGTTCTTCACATATATGCGAAGCAATTACATTGCTTAACATTTTGAACCGCTAAGATAATAGGGTCCTTTTTGTTTGTTGCAACTACTATATTTGTGGCTTTAGATTAAAATCGTGGGTTTTTGCATTAATGGTTATAAAAGATTCTATATCTTTCTATTTGTATCCCCTTGGATCATATCCATAAACATGAACTAAGAGCATACACGTATAAAGATACTCTTATGCCCACACGTATTGCATTATTGTTGTCTCATAATTGAAAAGAGAAAAGAATAGAAGTTTATGAGGTCAAGATAAGTCGAAATTGCTTATATATATGTTATCATATAAGACTCTCTCTAATTTTTATCGAAAATTGATAGGATTTGAAAGTACTTGACAATGTTAGAATAGTTAATTTCTACTATGATTTTTGTAAATCTTCCTGTATTATTTAGTTTCAAAGCTGAAGATAAATTCCTTAAGAAAAGAAATGACATTATCAACCATATTTAGCTTTATTTTGTACTAGCAATTAAAGAATCATTTTTTGAATATTAATCATTAAGATATCCTAGCTGTTTTTTCCTCTTCAAAATATTCCGAATATTAATCACTAAAAGAATTAATCATTAAGATAAGATAATCTCTTAATGACCACGCATAACTAATTGAGCAATGACTTAGCTGTTTCCAACTAGGAAGGGTTCTAACATTTCACCAAATTTGTTGGAAAATTCCACAGGCCATGAGTCTTCTATTATTGTCCTTTTAGTTCTCCACTCACATGAGGCATTACTCACATTTCATGTGAATAAAATCTCTCATTCAATGATAGTTGATTGACATTGTGCTATGGCTATTTCTGCCACACACTTGGTTTTAGGAGATTCATGCGATTTCCCCTCTCCTTTTATGTGTGTTGAATTCCAAACATTAGATTAACATAATATCGTAGCTAAATTTAAAAAAAATTACTCGTTTATAGTGTTTATATCAAACTATTGAATGCAAGACATGTGTGTGTCTTTCATCTATGCATTTGTCACTTAATCATGATTAAATAATGTGTATATTCCGAAGTATTCTCACTTTCAGTTTATAACTACTCTATGATTAAATTACTTGGCTTCACAAAACAAGGGATGCTAAAGAGAGTACTATTTACCTATTTATACTCTCTTACGAATCTGCACTTTTTGCTGTTTCATAAATTTATGTGGGTGATATCCATTATGGGTTGAGATCCCATCTATTACACTTTTGTTCAATTTTGTTCAATACACCTTTAAATTTTTGCCACATGTCAACTACTTTATCTAATATAAATCTTTCTTTCTAGCCGCAAACTCTCTCCTTCCTAGATGTAAAGTGTAAACCAACTTCCTCTCAGACTATTTCCACCTTTGAGAAACCTCAGTCATGGAGAATAAAGTCTCCACAACTGACTGCTATAAGGCATTTTGCAAGAGGTATCAATAGCAATTCTTTTCAGGGCACAAACACAAAATTATATTTGCTATAAATGTGAATGAAAGAGTCCAAAATTATACTCTAATTGAACGTTTGTTCACAAAAAAAGACATTAAGACCTTTTCTTATACAGTCCGTTGATGGGTAAAACAAAAGCTTGAAATTTCTAGCGAAATAGCAGTTTAGTTTGCTGTTTCTTTCTTTCTATTTGTTTTTATGTTATTTTTTTATTTTAAAGAAGTTTCACAGTTCTGCGTAAATAATTGTTGCTTTCTTTTGAAAAATTCTATGTTCTATTATCATTAACAATAGAATTTTTGAAGTTTTGAGGTAATACTCTTTATTAAATGTAGAGAAGGTAGCTTAAGCAAGAATGGTGTGTTGGTGTGTAAATTCAATAAATAAATAACAGCCATTAAATTGAATAGTTGACATGTGGCAAAAATTTAAAGGTGTATTGAACAAAATTGAACAAAAGTGTAATGGATGGGATCTCAATCTCAACCCCATATCCATAGCCAATTGAACATGGTAAGATATGTAAATCTAAGCCTATGTTTCACATTGAATTGAAAAGGAAAAATTTCATTGGTGATCAAATGATATCAACATTTTGGAGAACTCAAAATGGAAGCGTCACAAAAAATGAGACATAGGAAAACTAATGTTGGAAAAAAAATCTGGTTTCTATCGGATAGAATAAAGGGTTATCGCAAGTTTTGGATAATATTGGAAAATATTTAGAGGTTTCCTTAAATTTATAATTTCAAGATGATATAAACCCTGTCAGCTATATCCAAAATCTCAGTGAATAATTGTATGCACCTGCCACCAAAACCATAGAAAATGAGAAAATAATTGAGGGAAATAAGGTACAGCCAGTTCACAAGGAATATACAAGCAATTTTTGATACCACACTATAGGCTATCGCTTCTCAAACCACGTCCTCGGGGATTGTTTCAATCTATACAGGACTTTCTTCAATCTGTATACTTTATGTGACTCAAGAAAAAAAAAAGCTACCGATGACATACCATAATCATATATAATTAGAAATACTTACTAATGGCGACTTTTGAAAGAATGATTTAAGTCATCAAAGCAGTGGTAAATTTTAGAGCATAGTCACATACACTCAAACTACATGATTTTTTCATAAAAAAGCAGTTCAAAAATCTCAGAAAAAATTTCGAAGATTTCGAACTGCACTTCAAGATTTTATTCTTGCAATGCATGTCAAATCCCCAAGAAAAAATCTGGACTTTTAAACTAAACTTCAAGAAAAACAGAATTTTTTTATGGAGTTCAAAGTCATCAAATTTTCTGTTCTTTCCTCGAGTTCAGTTTAAAGTCTCAGATTTTTTCCTGGGGCTTTGAACATACTCCATCAATTTTGATTATGGCTATGCTTCTAAAAATTTACAAATACTGGCTGTTCATCAATCAGCATTTTAATAAACGGCCTATTCGTCACCAGAACTATGACACCATCGTCAATGATTTGCCTTTTTGACCTTTGTAAGACTGTTACAGTGGTTTAACAAAAATGGAATCGCTAAGTTTAATTAAATTTCGAATGAAAATACCCTAATGAATCTCATAATGACGCATGTATTTCCGCCCTCCCTTTTTTCGTAAGTACTGCCTAGATCTCTTCCACATTCTCCTAGATCTCTTACTTAGACAGTATTTGCCTTTAATCTATTCCACATTCTCCTATACCACTTGAATATTGAAATGCTATATTGGCAGCAATCGCCCCTTCAGTCTCTTTCGACATTGTCCTTCGACCTCTTCCTAAGAGGTAATATTGGTCAATTGATAACCTGAAATGTTGTCTCTGGATGAAGTAGATTTCATTTTACTAAAATCATCTTAAATGGGGACAAAAAGGGGAAGACTTGTCAATTTTAAGAACGTGGGGTGAATTTTTTTGTAAATAGTGTGACCCTGGGCTGGGCCTAAGATTTTCAGGCTTTCAATCTGGGGAAAGTGAATGAGAGGCCACTTTTTGCCGGTGGCCTTTGATTTGAGGCCAGTTTTTTTAATTAATTTTGGATGAGAGGCCATATTTTAGAATTTCAATTCTTTTAGGTTGAACTTCACACAAGTTCAGCCCATAAAGGTTGAAGTTTAACTTCAGTTCACCACAAAGATTGAAGATCAAATTTCGGTCCACAAGGATTGAAGTGTACAATATCTATGCCTAAAAGTTCAATTCTTACGAATTGAAGTTGAACTTTATAACTTAAGCATGAAGTTCCAAAAAGTGGCATCTCATGTAAACCAATAAAAAAAGTGGCTTCAAACTAAATACTAGTGGCAAAAGAGGCCTCTGGACAAAAATTTCACTTTCAATCTGTACATGAAAACGGGCCTAATATATTCCAGAAATAGGACATACTAAGGCATGATTTTGAACTTTTAGTCCCGCATAACAAACTCTAAAAAAGTAACTTATATTGATATCAGGCAGAAGTTCTACGAGTTGTAATGTGTGAATGAGTTAGTTATATCTATGAGGCAGGGGTTCTGGCATTTGAAAAGTTAAAGATAGTGAATATATTGTACTAAGAATCTTATTGGTCAAAACTTTCAATTGTACAGTTGTGAACAATCGAACATTTTAGACAATTTGTACTTATGAGCCAGAACATGTAGTCAGCTTAGCAAGGAAGATCTATCAGAAAGGAAGAAGACCAGAATTAAACAAGACCATCATTTTTGTGAAATAGTACATGCAGCACTTATAAGCATTGCAAGAGCCAACAATCAGTTGCATTAGAAAGAAGGGCGTCTTGAGCAAAAACTGAATGCTTAAATGAACTCAAAAACTCATAAAATGCATATTAGAATGATCTCGGACATCATTGATCATATTTGAAGATCATCTACAACACAATGAAATTCAGGACATTTCAACAATGAAGATCATCTTGGGTTGAACATGGTGTCCTCATCAAGCAATGGTATGCAATTAATGAGGAAAAACACTTCAATCAACAATAAATTATGTCTCACAACAATCACACAACCTGGCAGGCATACTCCGTGGAGTCGGGCAAAGGTCTACAGGGGATATCAAAAAAAGGAAAAAAGAAAACAAACATGCCTGCATATGTGAATACCCGCAAAAGTACTCAAAAATGAATAATGCAGAATGAGGATTTAAGAAGCATAGTAAGTCTGTGGCAGAGAAAAGCATGCTTCTCTTGGGACTTAGTGGCTGCTTCCATCTTCAACTGCCTGTATCATGTATGGGTGACAAAGCCTAATCAGGTGCTGACCAATTGTTTCAAATAGCAGTAAAAATGTACTATTTGATGAACAATATGAAAATCAAAGTTCTATCCATTGTCTCAAGACAAATATGAATTATAAGCACTTAACTACTCAACAATGTAGAAACATGTTATTCACCAATATTTATCGCTTCGATTGATTACAGAATTGTCTATATAAGTTGTTGAACACATAGCAAAGAAACGACAGCCATTTGATCTTGACATCAAAGGGGCGAATGCAATTGAACATATAGGTTTAGCCAAGTCCAGTCCTTCTGACTAAAACTTTCTATATGTATTAAGAAATCTACCAAATAGGTACAAATATTTTATTTCAAACCTACAAACTCAGATGTTCATGGAAAGTTCAAATCTTGAAACCGCATATACTTTGACATTAGTTAGCTTATCAAATGGAAGAGATCCAGGAAAAAAATAGAAGGGCAAAACCTTGGCATAGCCAAAAGCTTGTTGGAGGGGAAAAACATTTTTTTTTTTTTTTCAGGTTACAAATTAGTAGAGCATATTAAGCAACACATATACAAGCTGTAAAATTATATCATTACTGGACAGTGGACATGTATTGTCGTCATTCTGAGCAATAGATTCTCAGCTAATTTCTCCATCACTTAATTAATATGATGACTGTAGTGGCCTAGTCTGACTTTGGCCAAGCCCACTGCATTCCACATATAAATCCAGTGCAAATAAATATGTAGTTGAGTTTGCTTGTAATGAGCAATATCTACTTCCACAGGCTCAAAGGAACTCTATTACTACTATCTAATTCTACACTGAAGCTCTCTTCATATAATTAATCCTGTCCTTAAGTTTGCTATGCTTTACATCCAAGAGTGTTACCTAGTGGTTGAATAGCTGGAAGACAACTTTGGTATTTTCGATTTTCCAATAAAGTAAAACTAAACTAGGTGAATTCTTTCTATATGCTTATGTTGGAAACTCACATATTTAAGTAATTGTATATAGGTGCTATCAATTAAATGTTGTCGTTTTTATGATATACTTATACTCTATTTATACGGGCTACAAGAATATTAATTTATAAAATATGAGTTTATTATATGCATAGAAACCTATTTAGCTCTTCAGTACGCCTCTCTTGGAAGGTTGCCTTTGAAGAGGTGTCAGCTTATACAAAAGGTTGTGGTCAATAAGATCTTCTTTGTCTGTCCCATCTCAAAGAAGATCTAAAATAGCAATACCAACACTTAAAATATCGCTTCAATCAGAAGATCTTTTATATAGTTTTCTCCATTGTTTTAGATTCAATGTTCTACCACTATCTTTTGAGTTAACTTGTGATTTGGGCAAATCGATTGTTATAATCATTTTACGAATAAGTTTTTCCAATAATGTAAATTTGAATGACACTGTTTCTTAATGCTTATGCTTGTAGAAAGTAGAAAGTACACGACAGATTAGTGTAGGTGCACTCCGTAAGAGAAAGACAAATAACATTGGCCTCCACTTAGGTCTAAACTTAAGAAACTGGAATTTTACAAGCCACGTTTTCTAATTTTACTTTTAAGTAGCAACAATTTGTTGCCAATACTTTCTAACCTGAATTATATTACTCTATTTTGTGATAACTAATTAAATAAGATACTAAAAGCTATTTACTCTATGATTTCAAAACAGTAATTTGATAGGTCCACTGTGATCTAGCAACATCAATCTTCAGAATTAATACACCACAACAGCTTTTACAAGCTAGCTATCATAATCTTGTCTGCAAAAGGGCGTCCTCTCAAATGGTCAGTTTAGTGGTGAATGAAATGGAATTAAAATCATCTAAATTAGTGTTTGGTTCCAGCAAAGGTAAGTGATTTTTTTGTGTCCAAGTATTGGTGAACAGACTACACTCAATGATGATAATAGAAGATACTCCTCACTTAAGCTGCTCGGATTCTTTATTTTTGGTACCACATGTGTAAACACAACATTAACATTAGTATGGGTGTGGAATACGTACATGATATAGCCCATCAATATTGACTACTTTAATCACAAATTACAAAGATTTTAGAATGACCATAGGGTTAAAATGTAATTGTACATTTCGGTAACTTTGCCTATAAGTATGTATTAAAATAGTAATCATTATTATATATTTTTAGCCAAAATCCTATTCCTGCAACCGTATCGAGATCCATATTTTAAATTTAAATTATGAAGGATTCGATCTGTAGATATATATCCGCATTGAAAATTTTCAATCGAGTCCGAGCAATTTAACTCTTAACAAATACGTAATGAAATATCGAGATGCATGTAGTTTAACCCACAAAACAAATTTTTGTTCAAGAAAAATGTACTACTACCATTACACATATAGAAGGCTACTCTTAGGCTTTATTTGACCTAGCTAAGGAAGAACTTAAATCCAATGATCCAAAACCCTAAGCAAGTGCTCTAAAAGCAAGACATAGAGCGCCGTTGAACTGACAGGTGTTGGCTGGTAATGGCGTTAAAATGTGACTGACATTTTGGTCTTGATGGGACACTAAACTAAAGAAGACAAAAGAAATTGAGATTTTTTAAAAAGGAGCATCTATTCTATTCTATATTCTATAGCCACCACCATTGCAAAAGTGGCCTTTCATTCCAGCTCTTAACACCTGTCTAAGGCCAAAGACATGCTAAGGAAGAAGGAAACCACCAAGTTAACAAACAAAGAGACAGCCCAACCGTACAGGTTTATCATAAAACAAAAACAAAAACACATGCCCCACTAGTCTAACTTTTTATAAAACCAAGAAATCTATAGCCATTTCATGGTACTAAATCATATTAATTTAATAAATACTCCTACCTAGGAACCTAAAGTTTCATTCAAAGAAAAAAGATGCAACAAAATAGTACTATTAAAATGGTGTCTTTTTGTAAGATAAGAATTGGATTATACTTAGATTAATTACAAAGATCAAGAACTGAGAATTTACCATAGATGAAGATGGGAACTAGCTCAGTTCTTTCCTTTTCCTTTCTGATCTGAATAGTTGTTGCCATTGCCATAAAAAAGCTGTAAACGAGCATCATATACAGATGCAGCAGCAGCATTAGTGGTGCCAAGAAATAGACTTTGTGATCCATCTATAGGATTAAACCTCTGGAAATGAGGCGGCATAATAGATGGTGAAGTTGAAGAATTGGACTGAAGGGTCCCCCTATTGTAACCAGCATTGCTGGATGCAGAAGAAGCTGATGAAATACTGAAGTTCAAGTTGTACTCATTAGTATTACTGGTCTGAGTATTAAAGGGGAAATGCTGCAGCTGGGGTTGATGGTCCCCTGTAATACTAAACATTGGCTGTAAATGATTTCCCAATTGAACCTGTCCTGAATAACCTGTAGAGTTGTTGATTCCACGAGTAGTTGATGGACCTAATAATCCTGAGGTAAAGTATTCCAAAGGATTATTAGACCATTGCCTTTGGGTGTTTTGGTGAACGGGACTCGTGTTGTTGTTGTTGTTGTTGTTGTTGTTCATACCACCTGTCAATAGCTCAGTGAAAGAAGAGCTAGGGTGAATATTTTGGTGATGAGCAACAACAGTAGACTCATTTTCTTTCTCCTTTTCCTTCTCTACAGCTCTTTCCTTTGCTCTTTCTCGCGCTTTGATCCGACTTTCTGACCTAGAAAGTGACAATCCAGAACCTTTACTAGTCTCAGAATTGCTACTACAAGGTTGTTGTTGTTGTTGTTGCTGATAGTTGTAATTTGGGTCATCATCATTATCCATTTCAACATCAGCTGAATCAAACCCCGGCTCGGTTCCAGCACTAGACCTTTTCTCATCACTGAGCTGCATAGTATCTGGAAACGCCTCAAGAGGCGGAAGCTCAGAGATAGAAGGAGCGGCTGCTTTTAGCAGCCACTCCACAGCCTTGCTCGGCTGATCATAGCCGAGCCGGTCTTGCAAATCATAAAACTGAATAGCTGTATTGACAGAAAGACGAACACGCCTATCTCTTAGTCCCTTCGAAGTCCATACTTTACTATGCCTATCTTTCCCTCCTGATGCTCGGGACACTCTAACAATTCTTGATGAGGGCCAACCACAAAGCCTAGCTACATCACAAAGACTATTCTTTTTCACTTCTCCAACATCTTCTTCATCATCTTGGTACTCTTCATCCACCTTGTTACCTATCTTGTTGCTGATTCTTGGAAACTTTTGAATCTCCTCCATCTCCATACTACTACTTTCATACCTTTCTCAACCAAAAAATTTCAAAACCAAGAAAACCCCACTTATTTTCTTGATTTTGTATGTGGATCTAGGGTTTAGAGGAGAGGAAAAAAGAGAGAGATAAACTTATGAGTAGGTGAAGAGGGGTCTAGGGGGGACTAGATGTAGACGTGGGGTTTGGATGTACTTTGCATTGATCATAATTACAAAGTATACTTTGGCTTTTATAATAATTATGAATACACAAGGAGAAAATGGTATGTGTAAAAAAAGGAGTTTTTTGCGGTTTGATATATCACGTTCAAGTACAGATAGGGGCTTTGTTGAAATGTCAGAAGAGGGAGCTGAGGGAAAAGAAGGCTTCTTTATACAGTGCTTTCAAAACAAAGGATCTGTCTATTTGTTGCAGACAGCTAAGCACCACAGCACTGTAACAAAACAGTCAAAAACAATTAAACCATATCCACAAGAATCACAAGTACCAAAAAGAAATGATAAAAAGAAAAAAAATCAGAAATGAAAGTACTTATGAAACCTCATTAACTAGTTAAGCTAATTATAGTTGGTAGTACTGACCTGACTAGTTACTAGTACAGCTAGCTTTTCAAAGGGGTTTAGATTTAAGCTTTGATATAGTAGGTGGCTATTTCCTGATCTAAGAAGAAGAAAGAAGTATTTGGAAGGTAGATTTATGCCTTTTTTTGGTCATTAAAGATTTTGCTGACCCTAGAAATTTGATTATGTTATTGCTATACTCAAAGAGAGAAGATAAACCAAACAAACAAAAGTGATGTACTACTACTACTATACTAGTACTAAAATAAAAAATGACACCAAGTTAAAAGTTAAATTATTTCCACTGGGATAGCTTAGGTTTATTAGTATAGGAGTACCATTTATTTAATAGGATAAATAAATGTTTTTGTTCTAGTGTTTGTGTCTGTATACAACAACTGTAACATATTTATATACATTCATTTTATCATTTTGTTGTCTCTTGAAAATAGATGTATGCAGCTAAACAACAAAATGCATATCTACAACTGTTGGATCTATGAATGGTTGGTCTTTAAAGGTCATCTCCTATAACCTACAAGGCAGATCACCACCAGGTTTCTCATTTGTAATATCACATACATATACTATAAGTCAAATAATAATCTTCATTACAAGATCCTTTCTTTTCTCTGCATATGTTGTAAAATCTCACTATTAGCTAAAATGGCATTGTACTAGTAATAAAGAAAACCAACATTTACCATGAAAAATAAACTTTTTTGTGATATTCCAATTAAGGATTAAGTATTTCATATCGGTATAATAAAAGAGTGATCCCGCTTATTTAAATAAGCATATTTTAGATAACGCGTTTTAAAGTCATGCGGGCTTAGGTCTAAACGGCTCTTACATAGAAGAAGCTAAGTACAAAAGTTGAAAGAATGTTACCCCAATTTCCTGTTACTTTGCTTCCTTATGACACAACTTTTCAAACTCCAAAGCCATAATCAGTGTTTCTACATAACCCCAGCAAATCCAAACTAGGAACAAAATAGTTTCAATTAAAAAGTTATAGGCTCACAAGCGGAAATATTAAAATATTTGTCTGGAGAGAGACCTATCACAATTTGCTTGTAAGTCCTTTTTTTTTTGGGAGATATTTCTGTCATATTATAACTTTTTTTTTTTACTATCTTTAGAATTTTTGGAGATATCTCCTAAAAGCAAAATTTACATTAATTTTTATGGCTTAATTAAAAGAGGCATTGTGATCCAGCAGAATTGATGCTACAACTTCAATACTTTTTTTAATACAACTGTAATGCTAGTTGTCTCGTTTATAACACCTTGAACATGAAAACTAGGCCCTATCACAAATTATACTTGCAATGTACTCTATAGTGTACAATTCATTACTGCCAAAATTAAACTTCATTTAAGGATGCATTATAAACTAGTAATAATTCCAAATACTTAGCTCTATTTGTCTAAAAACTTGAGCTGTTCTTAACATTAAATTGCCTTTCATAATTTTGTATGTAGAAATCAATTAATTGCACGTAAGTTTCCTTTCAATGGATGGGCCCTGATGCTCTGTTGGCTAGGACCGAATATATTAAAATTTGTAGCGGCGATGGTATTCACAATTAAATAAACTTAAAAGAATGAGAGATTTAGACAATAATAAAATAGATGGAAAAATATAATATGACCCTTTACGTTTATTCTTTGATTTCAAGATAAGAATGATAGGTTTATGTTAAAAAGAGAAGGACAAAAAAGGTAACGTATGAATAATAATTTAGTCCCCACAACACAAGTCAATGAAACACAACCTTTTCTCTTGGATATTTGTCTTCCCTTATCTGTATGAACATTGGACTGTTATAACTAATTCTTCTAACCCTAAAAAAGTATTTAGAAAAAAAAAGGAAATTCCCTCAAAATGAACTCCCAAATCCTTTTTTAATAAACGGAAAAATATACTCCTTCCGTCCAATTTGTTTGTCATATTTTGATTCGACACAAATTTTAATAAAGTAAGAAAGATTTTTGAAATTTGTGATCTAAAATAAATTATTGATATTTGTGTGGCTATAATTAAGTCAAAAAGTAAGTTTAGAGTGCAATTATTGCTAAATTTAGAAGTATGACAATCTTTTATAAACAGATTAACAAAAAAAGTATGACAATAAAATGGAACGGAGCGAGTAGTATCTTTAAACATCTTAGTCCAGCGTATACAGATACAGTTATATGCCTTGAGCCGTCTTTAGTCACATGTAAAGATTATTCCCATAAAATGGCTCCTTTTTTAGTTTTTATTTTTCTTTTTAACTTTTAATTTGAATGAGAAGCTTCTTGATATAGCTCCCGTTTGGCCGTAGAAAAGATGTAAAACCGAACACACTCACACGAGAGAAATAATATTTGGGTGAAAACTCTTGCTTTCATTGATGAGGGGAGTCCCCTATTTATACAAAAGAAACCTAGAGAACCTAACCCTAAACCTAACTTAGGGACCAAGTAAACCTAACGGGCTTGGCCCATTATACAATTTATATAACTAATCTATTTATAATAATCTATTTTCATTTACAATACCCCCCCTCAAGTTGGAGCGTGAGGGTTCCTTACGCCCAACTTGTTAAGGAAGAATTCGAACTGGGTGCGTCCCAGCGCCTTCGTAAAAATATCAGCAAGTTGCGTGGTCGTAGGCACATAGCTGGGACGAATGACTCCTCCGATGATTTCATTCCGAACAAAATGACAGTCGACTTCGATATGTTTAGTGCGTTCGTGAAAGACTGGATTCCGAGCAATATGTAACGCAGCTTGACTGTCACACTTCAAATTCATCGGAGAATCGTGATCAATTCCAAGATTCCATAAAATCCCTTTCAACCACTTCAATTCACACACAGTCATCGCCATCGATCTATATTCTGCCTCAGCGGAGGACCTCGACACGATCTGTTGCTTCTTCGTTCTCCAAGATATCGGTGAGTCCCCTAACGACACATACCAACATGTTAACGATCGACGTGTCAACGGACAGCCTGCCCAATCAGAGTCACACCACCCGTGCAATCTCAGATCACACTGAGAATGAAATACAATGCCTTGTCCCGGACAGCCTTTCAAATATCGAACAACCCTGAGTGCCGCTTCCATATGCTCAATACGGGGACTCTGCATGAATTGCGACAACACATGCACACTATAGGACAAATCCGGTCGTGTAAAACACAAGTAAATCAATCTTCCAACCAGTCGCCGATAACGTTCAGGATCTTTGATAAAACGACCAGACGCAAGTGCATAGCGATGGTTTTGTTCTATCGGCGTACCAACCGGTTTTGCCCCCAACAAGCCTGTTTCCGATATGATATCCAATGCATACTTCCTCTGACACAGGAAGATTCCTTTCGGAGCCCTTGCCACTTCAACTCCCAAGAAGTATTTCAAGGCACCTAAATCCTTCATATGGAAACATTTCGAGAGATATAACTTAAAAATTCGAATTGCCTTCGAATCATTACCAGATATAATCAGATCATCCACATAAACAAGCACATTTAAATGCACATTTCCCTTCTTCATCGTAAACAATGAGTAATCCGAATATGATTGTCGAAACCCATATTGCTTAAGTGCAGCAGACAACTTCGCAAACCAGCATCGGGGAGCTTGTTTTAAACCATACAATGATTTTCGAAGGCGACACACAGCTCCTCTCCCCGTCATGCGATGTCCCGGAGGCAATTTCATATATACTTCCTCGTGAAGATCACCATGTAAAAATGCATTGTGCACATCCATCTGATGCAATTCCCAATTTTTGGCAGCTGCTACGGCCAGAAAAACTCGGACTGTCACCATCTTTGCAACCGGTGCAAACGTCTCCGTATAATCAACCCCTTCGATTTGATGATTTCCAAAAATCACCAACCTTGCTTTGTACCTTTCAATAGTTCCATCCGAGTTGTACTTTATCTTGTACACCCATCGACATCCGAGGGCCTTCTTCCCGGTAGGCAAGGGAACTATCTCCCAGGTTCTGTTCGCTTCAAATGCCTTCAATTCTTCCCCCATGGCTGTTCTCCATTTGTCACTTTTTACCGCCTCCGAATAGGAGGTAGGCTCATGTCCTTGCGTTATAGCTGCAAGAAAACTCACATGTTTCGAAGAGAAATTATCACAATTGACATAGTGTGCTAGAGGATAGGGCTTACCATAGGGTTGTTGAGAAACAGATGAACAAGCAGACTTTCGAACGCAGGACGATACCCGGTGACTCATCTTTGGACCGTATTAGTAACAAAGTCTCTCAGCAAGGTATTCTCTTTCTTAGTTCGTTTTTCCCGACCCAACTCTTCGGGTTCAACGTCGGGGACAACCGCAGGTTCAGCTTCCGGAGTCACCTCTTCGGGTTCACTCACCGGAGTCACGACTTCGGGTTCAACACTCACCGGAGTCACGACTTCGGGTTCAACACCCCCCCCTTCCTTGCACACTCTCCTCTGCCTCCTCCAATGCAACGGTGACAGAAGTCGTATCTTGTGTCCGTTTTTCGGCATCAGTCTCCTTGGAGGCGAATGGAAATTCCTTTTCGTAAAACACCACATCCCTCGAGAACACAAACTCCTTTGTCTCCAAATCATACATTTTCCATGCTTTCTTCCCATTTGGATAACCCAAAAACACACATCGACGACTCCTACTTTCAAACTTGTCACTTGTTCGTCCTTGATTGCGAGCATAACATAAGCAACCGAACACCCTCAAATGATCATAATTCGGTGTCACACCTATCAAGATATCGTAAGGTGTCTTCCCATTCAACAACTTAGTGGGTGTCCGGTTAATCAAATAACATGCCGTCATCACACATTCTCCCCAGAAGTCAATTGGTAAATTAGCTTGAAAACGCAGCGCCCGCGCCACGTTTAAGATATGTCTATGTTTCCGTTCAACTCTACCGTTTTGCTGGGGTGTCCCCACACACGAAGTTTGGAACAAGATCCCTTGTTCGAGAAAATACCCTTTCAGACTTACAAATTCGGTTCCATTATCACTCCGAACGCACTTAACCCGTTTATTGAATTGTCTCTCCACCATTGCAAAGAAACTCTTCAATTTTTGTCCGACCTCTTTCTTATCAATTAACAGGAAAACCCATACTCCTCGTGAACAATCATCAACAACAGTCAAAAAATATGATGCACCACACGAAGACTCAGTTCTATAAGGACCCCACAAGTCACAATGAACTAAATCAAAAGGTTCAGCAGCTTTATTATTACTCGAAGGAAATACATTTTTAGTTTGTTTTGCCCTAAGGCATACATCAGTGCTTTTTCTTCTAAGCTACCTTTCCCACTATCTTCTACGACAGAAAGAGATTTCGTTACTTGCATCGAAGGATGTCCCAACCTTTGATGCCATAAGTCCACCACATCGACCTTCACAGCTTTCACCACGGGTATCGTCCGAAAGTAGTAGAGTCCGTTCTTTTGTTCACCCGCTCCAATCAACTTCCCCGTAGCCCGGTCCTGCATAACACACAAATCATTAGTGAAATTTACAGTGCAACCAACTTGATTAATTAATTGAGACACAGAAATCAAGTTGCAAGTCATTTCGGGCACATATAACACTCCGTGAAGAACCATGTCTTCGTTAAATCTGATGGATCCTTCCTGAGTCGCCATCGTACTGCTTCCGTTCGGTAGACCTACCGGACACTTTGGTATTGTTCGTAAATTCTCCAAAATACTTATCTGACCGGTCATGTGATTTGACGCCCCCGTGTCAATAATCCATGAAGGATGAGTTTTCTTACCGATCGAAGGTTCACTTGTGCTTGCCTTTTCCTTTTTCAGCAAATCGAACAGCATCTGCAACTGATCACCTGTTATTCCGGACAGGTTAGCCTGTCCGGGCACACTCATGTGTCCGTTTTCTCCATTCTCGAGCTCAGCTTGAGCAGCATTTGCTCGATTATTGCCACGTCCCCGACCAGCATTTGAACCAAACCGTTGATGTCCACGACCTCTTCCACCTTTGTTGCCTTCAGCTTTTCCTCTACCACGTCCTCCATTCGAAGTGCCTTGCTTCGGATAATGCACCCACCCCTCCGGATAGCCAATGACTTCATAGCAGCGTTCCGGAGGATGTCCTCCTCGATCACACAAGTGACACTCCTTATAGCCTGTCTTCGGCGGCTGTGATCGTTGTGCAGCAAACTCCGTTACCTCCCCTCGTTCTTCCTGAATTCGTGCCATCCCTTTGACCCGTTCATCTTGGATTACCTTTTGGTAGACTTGATTCATCGATGGCAACGGCTCCTGAGCCAAGAGATTGGAACGGACAGTTCCATAAAGTCTTTCATCCAGGCCCATAAGGAATAAGTGAACCCTATCTTCTTCCCTTTTTTTCTCCAGTGCAACCGTTAGATTGCACGTGCAGTTTCCACACGAGCAAGTTGGGAACTTATCACAATTTCCCAGTTCTTCCCACAACATAGCCAGTTTTCCATAGTAAGCAGCAACAGTTAATCCCTTTTGCTTACAACCGGCCAAAGCCGCTTTTAATTCCTGAATCCGAGGTCCGTTTCCCACGGAGAAACGTTCTCGAATACTCTCCCATAGATCTTTCGCTACTTCCATGTGCGATATGGTGGTCCGAAGAGTAGGCTCGATCGAATTCCTAATCCACGACACCAGAAGAGAATTGATAGTCCACCAATCCTCATAATCGATCGACTTTTCATCGGGCATCTTGATCGATCCGTCAACAAAACCAAACTTCTTCCTTGCACGCAGCGCCGTTCTAACCGACCGCGCCCATTCCTCATAGTTTTCACTGGTCAACTGGACCTGTGTGATAATCAAACCAGGATTATCATTCGAAGTGATATCGTACGGCGAGATTGTCTTCCGTACGGCTGCAACATCACCTTTTGGAGCCTCCATTACTTTTCTACTTGAAGAGTTTCACGATGGCTCTGATACCATGTAAAACCGAACACACTCACACGAGAGAAATAATATTTGGGTGAAAACTCTTGCTTTCATTGATGAGGGGAGTCCCCTATTTATACAAAAGAAACCTAGAGAACCTAACCCTAAACCTAACTTAGGGACCAAGTAAACCTAACGGGCTTGGCCCATTATACAATTTACATAACTAATCTATTTACAATAATCTATTTACATTTACAATAAAAGATCCTCTTATTTTCAAAAATATTCTAAAATATTATTTGGTCAACAATGTAATACGTTTCTTGAAATATATTGAAGATGGGATATTCAAACCCAAAAATTGATTCTGGCTAATTTTGGGAGAAAACTTTTTATATTCACAAAATTTTAATTTTTTTCATATAAATTCATGTTTCAACCAAATATATGTCCAAAATCCAAATGTTAGCTTAAAATCAACTTATTTAAGAAGTCCTTGAAAATTAGTGGAAAAATATAACTCCTTTTGATTCTTTAGTTAATAAATATGAGGAGTACCTTGATATATCATACGAGAACGAAATGCTTCATATTTCTGTTTGATTTTTACAGTTATGTTAGCAAAAGGACCACCTTAACATATCAGAGGGGACAAGTGACCACAAAGGAGAAATGAGATAGTCGAGTGACTGCTTTTTCGTAGAGGGTACACTAAAGTGAGAACAGCACTAATTCTCAATCTTTTTCATGAATTTTATCATCATGAAAATTCATAAAACTTGATGTAGTTACACATGTTTGGACGTAGGGTTCACTATATGTGATTTCGACAAAACTCAATAATATATTTGGTCTAAACATTGTACGTGTTGAGGATTCACTAAATTTGAACAACAAATTAGATCATGATCATTGTCCTGCAATCCGTCACAAAAAAGAAAGAAAATTGAGCCTTGAATGAAGTTGAACTCCACCTAACTAAGCACTTCATCCCAATATATAAATAAAATGTTCTTATCAATATTGGTAGACATGTAACACATCGCAGAACAAATGGAATTGAGTGCTTAAACAATCATTTCTTTCGTAGAAAGGTTATCGATTAGGACCCAATTAGGTAATAACCTGGCTAGTAATGACTTGGTACTAAGATTGTACCAACACCAATTAATATAGAGGAAAATATAACCAAGTATACTAATGTCTCTTTAGCGGCAAGTTGAGGGCCAGGCGTGCTCGCAACTCCAGGCTTAATCACTTGTTAGTTGTAAAGAAGACAGCACTAATTAATCTTTATATGGACATATTTCATTCTTATATAATAACCTAACCTAGAGTGTATTTCTAGGAGGTACTATATTAATTTCCAATTAATCCTAACCTAGAGTCTATGTTTTTAGGGTACTACATCTCTGACAATAAAATACTAACAAAAAATTGGCTGACTTCTCGATGACCAAACACAGCACGTGTCACGCATTTCGTGGCTGAGTGCTTTGCCCCCCTTTCCCATTCTCCTTGTGAGATCTATTATTAGACATGTTAGGTAATTTTTACACAACAGTTTCTTTATTTCCCAAAAAAAATTTACATCTCTCATGTTTTTTTTTTTCTTTCAAAATTATCCAAACCACCGGCTTAACTTTTGTTCCAAGTATTTGCAAATAGGTTGTCAGGATTACCAACTAGTGAATTAAAGGTTAAATGAATGTTTTATGGTGAATATAGATGGGAATACACGTACATATTTTTTCACATTGTAGAGCAAAGCTTGAAGAATGCAGATAAGTAAAAGCCCAAAACATCCTTCATCTATTAGACAAGGAAGAAAGCTAGCATCAACATTGAACAAGAATGAAAATACCACACTAGACCATGTTACTCCACAAGAACATTAATGGAATTCTAAGATGCCAGAATAGTCCCAAAACAAGCACTCATAACATTAGAGGAAGACCAAAGAAGCTTAGCTGCATCTTGGGTTGAACGTGATGCCCTCTTTAAGCAATGGTATGCACACTTTAAGATAGAATCACAACTAAGTGAGAAAAATCACTTTAATCAGCAAGAAAATATGTCTCACAAGAACATACAACCTGGCAAAAACTCACACGAGTTTTGAATATGGAAAAAGAAGAGGCAAATGTGCCTACATAAATGTGAATGCCCGCAATAGTGCTCAAATGAACAATGCAGAATGAGGATTTAAGAAGCATAATAAGCCTGAGTCAGGGAAAAGCATGCTGCCCTTGAGACTTAGTGGCTGCGCCCATCTTCAACTGCCTGTATCAATTATGGGGGAAAATGTCTAATCAGGAGCTGAGAAATCAATTCAGCTAGCAGCAAAAGTGGTTTTAAGGAACTCAACTAAATGTGTATATCATGTAATTGTCTGAATATAAATAAAATGCACTAATGAACCTGTGTACTTCATTATGTAAAAACATGAGCATCCGTGTGTCGACATCGACATCTATGTATACTAGGGTGGATGTGGTATACTTACTGGATTTGGTCAGTCTACATGAGGTACTTTAACCACCAACTACGGAGAAATCAAAAGCTTATAAAGTAATTGTACATTTGTTAGAATCAAAGTTTATTTTTATCTTTGCTAGAGTATTGATTCTTCCTATATGTCAAGTTTTAAAATATCAAATTACTCAAATTTGGTGAATCTATCAAACAGTGGTATGATATATTATATATCTTTACCTGAATCCTGAACCCGTATCCGTGTTCCTAGATGCTTTTCCAATATCATAAAATTTATTTCGACCTCTCGATTTGCGCTAGAATCAGATACTCGCACCCAAATCCGAGCAACTTGAAGCAATGCAAGACCTTAGCATGGCATATATAGTCTAAAACTCTAATGCTCCTTAGTTATTTGGAGGACAATGCTTTCAAATTAAACATACTTCTAAAATGGTGTAGGGGTGGACGCAACATCCATCGATGTCATCTAGGAGTCAGCTCGTTTTAAAAACTACAATCTCACGAATCAACGTAAACTTGACTAAGAATAATGTAACAGAACCAAAGGATAGCTATAAGGACATATGTGAGATTAGAGAATCCATAATGGAGAACCCCTTCTGAAATAGTAAATTTCTTATGAATATTTAAAGGAATGAGCAGCATGGATCAGTGTTTATCTGGCAACCTCAACTAGATTTGCCATAGATTGAATAGAGTTTAACTTGTATGCAATAGTCCACTTCCACGGACTCACTGGAATAAATGATTAAGCCTTTCTTTTCCTTATCATAGAAAGAGCAAAGAAAAACAAATATTGAATATTTCTATTTTGGTTAGTCAGGCATAATACCTTATTCTCACCAGTCACCCCACAAAGTAACTATGCACACTCACAAATCAAAGAATTCAAGTTAGTGTGACAACTTTCAATGTAAGCAAAGCTAAAATCTGCAAGAGATCAATTGTCCTACATGTTTCAACAAATTCAAGCAATTAAACATATTTCCGTGAGGATACTCGTGAAACTTCGACGTTGATTTAATTCTGTCATAAAGTCTGTTATCTTTAACCCCAAGAGAGTTACTTGATGATTGATGAGCTGGTCGACAACTTTGGTAACTAAGGTTCTAAAATTCAAATTCCAAATTGAGGTAAAACTAGATGAATTCTTCCTATCTATCTAATAAGCTGTGATGACACCGTAATTTGATACTTGCGTTTTAAGAAGTAGCAAGTATACGATGGATTAGTCTAGGTGTACATAAGGTTATTCATGCAAATTAAGACTTTTTGTAAAGAGAAAAGAATTTGGTGATCTTTATTCATGCAAGATACAATTGTAAAACTATTAAATATCTAAACATAGACTAAATAAGATAGGTCTCCACATTTTTTCAATTTTGCTGTTATGTAGCAGTAACAATTTATTGCTAATATTTCTCCAAGCCTGAATTCTTTTCCTCTACTATGTGATAACTCATTGATAAGATTTTGAGTTATTTATTTACTCTATAATGTTCAAGCTTTGATATATATTGTGACGCTGCCTAATGCATAAAGACAGCTCTTATCAGATAGTAGCTATTATAGTCTTGTCTGAAAAAGGGGTGCCTTTGGCCTTAAGGACGCAGTCTAGCGGTGAGTGAAGCGAAAAAAATTGTTCCAATTTCAATAGAGGCAAAAGAAAGTTAGGTGACTTGTTAAATGTGATTATATTTTGACTAATGAAGTTATATCTGGTACTTATATATATAGAAGAAAAATATATAGAGTATGGTAATAACAATAATTGCACGCAATTTGATCCGAACATCAAATTTGATACTCCTATTTCTCCCACTTTAATTATATGACATAGTTTGACTCAATATGAGATTAAAAAAAAATTAAAGACTTTAGAAATTTATGATCTAAACAATCCATATACTTTGTGTGGTAGTAAGTTTCTGAAACTTGTAGTTTTAAAATATTATAATATTTGTGTGACTACTAAATCACAGCTTAGGATAAATAAAAAAGTTAAAGTTAAACAGTTTCCAAATATAAAAATATATAAAGTATAATTGTTTGTATAATTTACTAAGAAAATAATGTAATATTAATTGGATAAGAGGAAGTATCAAAAGGACTACCTTAGCTAAAAGGGCATTAGGCTTTATTCGACCTAGCAAAGCAAGAAAAAAGATCGCCGCTAAACTGACAAGTGTTGGCTGGTTATGGACTTGTAGCGTTAAATGTGACTGACATCTTGGTGGAACACTAAACTAAAGAAGACAAAACAAACTACAGGATCTAACAAAAGAGCATCTACTCTATAATCTATAGACTATAGCCACCACCATTGTTAAAAGTGGCCAGAGTTTTAACACCTGTCTAATGTCAAAGACATGCTAAGGAAGAAGGAAACCATCAAGATAACAAACAATGAGACAACCCAGCCGATCCCTATTCGCAGGAAACCGTGCAGGTTATCATAAAAGTAAAAACAAAACACATATCTCCATAAGTCTTTTAGTAAACTTTTTATGAAACCAAGAAATCTATAGTCATTTCATGGTACTAAAACACATTAATCTAACAAATACCCATGATACTAAAGTTTCATTCTAAATTAAAAAAAAAAATGCAAGAAAATAAAAATATAAAAAAGTTGGGTTATACTATGTAGAATAATAACAAAGTTCAAGAACTGAGAATTTACCATAGATGAAGATAGGAACTAGATCAGTTCTTTCCTTTTCCTTTTTGATCTGAATAACTGTTGCCATTGCCATAAAAAAGCTGTAAACGAGCATCATAAACAGATGCAGCAGCAGCATTAGTGGTGCCAAGGAATAAACTTTGTGATCCGTCTATAGGAGTAAACCTCTGGAAGTGAGGTATAATAGATGGTGAAGCTGAAGAATTGGACTGAAGGGTCCCCCTATTGTAACCAGCATTGCTGGATGCAGCAGAAGCTGATGATATGCTGAAGTTCAAGCTGTACTCATTACTATTATTTCCCCCACTGGTGGTGACAACTGGGACGACTAGGTTGTCACCACCAATAAAGGGGAAATGCTGCAGCTCGGGATGATGGTCCCCTGTGATACTGAACATTGGTTGTGGATGATTACCCATATGAGTTTGTCCTGAATAATTAGTAGAGTTGTCGATGCCACGAGTAGTCGATGGGCCTAATAATCCTGAGGTGAAGTATTCCAAGGGGTTATTAGACCATTGTCTCGGCGTGGTTTGGTGAAAGGAGCCATTAGGCCTAGTGTTGCTATTGTTGTTGTTATTGGTCATACCAACTGTCAATAGCTCGGTGAAAGAAGAGCTAGGTTGCATGTTTTGGTGATGAGCAACAATAGAAGGCTCATTTTCTTTCTCCTTTTCCTTCTCCACAGCTCTTTTCTTTGCTCGTTCTCGTGCCTTGATCCGACTTTCTGACCTAGAGAGTGACAATCCAGAACCTTTGCTGGTCTCAGAATTGCTACTATGTTGTTGCTGACAATTTGGATCATCATCATTATCTATTTCAAGATCGGCTGAATCAAAACCCGGCTCGGTCCCAGCACTAGACCTTTTCTCATCACTAAGTTGCATAGTATCTGGAAACGCCTCAAGAGGCGGAAGCTCAGAGATAGAAGGAGCGGCTGCTTTTAGCAGCCACTCCACGGCCTTGCTCGGCTGATCAACGCCGAGCCGGTCTTGCAAATCATAAAACTGAATAGCTGTATTGACAGAAAGACGAACACGCCTGTCTCTTAGCCCCTTTGAAGTCAATACTTTGCTATGCCTATCTTTCCCTCCTGTTGTACGAGAAACTCTAACAATTCTTGATGTAGGCCAACCACAAAGCCTAGCAACATCACAAAGACTACTCTTTTTCATCTCTCCTACATCCTCTTCTTCATCTTGGTACTGTACATCCCCCATCTGGCCTCTCATCCTACCATTCTTTTTACTGATTCTTGCAAACTTACGATCTTGAGTTTGGATCTCTTCCATCTCCATAATACCACTTTCATGCCTTTCTAAAACAAAACTTTCAAAACCAAGAAAACCCCACCTCCTTTCAAAGTTTATTCCATTTAACTCAAAGTTGGTATTTTCTATATGTGGATTTGGATCTAGGTTTAGAAGATGGATGGAAATAGAGATAAAACTTAGAGCAGGTATAGAGGTGTATTTTGAATGTCCTTTACATTGATCATGATTACAAAGTATACTTTTGCTTTTATACTTATGAATCCACACACATATAAATATGTGTATAAAAGGCGTTTTTTGCGGTTTGATATATCACGTTCAACTAGAGATGGGTCTTTGTTCAAATGTCAGAAGAGGAGCTAAGGGAAAGAAGGCTTCTTTTTGCAGTGCATTCAAAAACAAAGGCTAAAGGCCTGTCCTATTTGTTCAGAACTCTTCTTAGCTAAGCACCACAGCCCTGCAACAATACAGTCAAAACCAATTAAACCATAGCCACAAGAATCAGAAGTACCAAAAAAACTTAAAGAAATGACAAAAAAGAACCAGAAAAGTCTACTTTTATTAGTACTATTGATGAAAAAAATTAATGCTAATTAGTACTACTACTGAAAAAGAATCTACTATAGTAAGTAAGTACACTATTTTTCTTTCTTTCTTTCTTTAGAGACTGACCTTCCTTTGAGCTGGAACACCTAGCTTTTCACAGGACTTTAGATTTAAGCCTTTGAAGGGTAGAGTAGAGAGCCTTTTTATGGGTAATTAAAGATTTTGCTGACCCTAGAAGTTGCATACCTTATTGCTACGCTAAAAGAGAAGATAAACCATATGTAAAGAATGATATTTAATTAGTTAAAAGTTAAACTATCTCCACTAGGTTTAAGTTTATTAGCATACCCTTAATTAAATGGATTAATAAATGTTCTTGTTTTCGTGTCTGTCTGTATACAACAACTAATATATTTTATAATACATTCAATTACCCTTTTGTTGTCTCTTGAAAATAGACAACAAAATGCAAATCCACAACTGTTGGATCTAAGAGTTTTCAGCTCCTGGTGTCACATAAAAAACACTATCATAATTCAGGCAAAAATCTTAAGAACACTGTTGCACTTAAATTATGAAAAAAAATGCTTCACTGCTTAGCTAAAATGGTGGTAGTAGTACAAAAAAAAAAAGAACCAAATTTTTCATGTTCATAGGAAGTTTGAGCTGTAATTCACTGAAATTACATTTGGAAAACCCACAAAGGTACAATTTTGACACCCATAAATGTGAACTTTTTACCTAGAAAAGATCTCAAACTAGTAATGAAAACAGATCAAAGAGACCTTGAAGAGAAAATGCATTACAAGTTGAAGAAGAAGAAGAAGCTAAGTAGAAAGTTAAAAGAATGTTACCGAAATTTCCTGTAACTTTGCTTCCTTATCACACAAAACACGAAAGCCATAATCAGTGTTTCTACATAACTCCAGCAAATACAAAACAGGAAAATATATATTTTTGAACTAAAAAATTTGCTCACGAGCAGAGCAAACTTATATATATGTGGACAAAAAACAACAAGAAAAATAGCTGGTTTAGTTACTTTCTTTTAAAACCCTGACCTCAAAATATTGAATCATGTGATAATACAATAAAAAAAAGCAACTCGATATATAAAGCAACTCGTATTCAGCAAGGTTCGTGGAAGGTCTGTACTCATCTAACAAATTAAGTTGTTTGAGATTTTAAACTTTTACTAATTACTTAATTATAATTTCGATATAAAAACAGTAAAATTGTCATGATAAAGCATTAAAGCTTAAAACATAGTATAAATTAGGCATCCAAGCTATTACTTTCTTTCCTTATTTTTGGTGGAGCAATTGACAAATAATTTAACCTTATATTTGTCTTTTTATTTTCTTCAGATCTTTGAGGTTTGTTTGGAGAGGGGCCTATCACAACTTGCTTCTACTTTGTCTTTTTGTGCAGATTTTTGAGATCTTTTCCCTCCTTGCAAACCATTTTTATTTCTCTATTTCCTTTTTTACTTCTCTTTTTTCTTTCTTGGTCTCAATGTACTAAAAAATTTTGACAGCTTAATTTTTAAACTGGATAACAGAACATTAATTTAGTTTTTTTTTTCCAAAAAATTGCACATACAAGAATCAAGTGTTCTTGCTCTGTAGTTACATAGAACGAAAGAAAATTATGAGTGTCCCTCTTTTGTGTAAAAGAAAAAAACTAATTAATTTTAAATCTTGAAAGAGGAACTATGAGCAGAATTGTTGCTACAACTTTAATGCTACTTGTCTTGTCTATAACACCTTTAATATGAACATTAGGTTGTACCACAAGCTACTTATTTGCTTTATAATGTACAATGCATTACCGTCTGTTGAATTTAGAATTCGGATCACCCATGTGGGTCAACTCGGATCCATATCCAAATATTAAATATATATTTATTATATAATTTAATATAAATTAAAAAAAAAGGTAAAACTATTGAAATAAATCCTTAAAAGTTGCACCTCTTCAAAGGTATAAAAGAAGTTCTGAATAATAGAACTTCTGACTTTTTCCTTTGAGAAAAAAAGGGAAAAAAAAAACAGTTCTGTATTCCTTTGAACAAAAACATTAAACTCTCTTCTTCTCTTATGGTGAAGAATTCTTATTTTATCTTCATTGGTATTTGAACTATTATAATATTAACTAATTAGTGAGATCTTTGTGGTCTTCGAGAGATTTAATACTATGAGTAAAATAGGAAATAAATGAGAAATTTTGTCTTGAAATCCTAACTGGACAAATATTTTAAGACGATTATTTTTAGAAAGAATGACAAATAATTTAAGACGGAAGAAGTATTTGCTTATTTAAGTTTACTTGAACCTAATATTTGCACAAAACTACTAGCTTGATGCGATAAAATATAATCTTAATTTATTTTATCACTGGGTATTTAACGATGACTAATTAATATATAATCTTAATTTATTAAATTATTTAACCATAATAAATTGGCATAATTGGTATAAACTTCAACCATAAATTTGCCCATATATGAATGTTTGGGACTCGTATTGGAGGAAAATGTGAATATTAACTACTTAACAGTCAAAAGTTCTAAAGTTTCATGAAAATTAGTTTCAATTTGTGGATACTTTATGCCTTGGTTGTCCTTCCCGAACGCCATAAGAGGTTTAAGAACATTGTTCACATTTTACCCCATATGTTACTGAAACGATCTTGGACAGTCGTTTCGGGAGTTAGGATTCCGATTGACATGTCGATAATTTTAAAATTTTCGTAAGGTCCATTGAGACTTATCTATAAAATTTGAGCTAAATCAGACCTCGTTTGGTAGGCATCAGAAGAAGGTTTCAGTTTTTATTGTCGATAAATATTAAAAAGAGATTTTCAAGCTCGATTTTGGCGAATGAACTCCGATTCGAAATCCGAAAGCGCCATTAGGTTCGTATGATAATTTGTGACTTTTGTGAACTTTCGAAAGCGAACTTCGAGGTTGTCCGGCTAGTTTCCGCTAAAATGTCGAAAGTTAAATAATTTGATATTTTTTCAATTAATTTACATATTGAGTTTCGGGAGTCCGATTTAAGATCCGCCTTAGCAAGTGTATTACGTATATTTTATATAACTTGTATGCAAAAGTTGGAATTATTTTGAATATCGTAGGGTACCGTTTTAAGCAGCGAATTTTAAAGAAAAAAAAAAGGAAAAAGGATTAAAATGAAAACTAATTGCGGTGGCTCAAGGGATAAGCCACCAGATTATCTGTTATCCTTATATAGGCAAATCGAAACAGAAACATCGAAGAAGAAACTAAACCGAGACAGTAAGAAGAAAAAATACCAGAAAATGAAAAAAGAAGCCGGAAAAAGATAGATTTTCACCCCGAAACATTCAGGTAATGATCTTAATGCATTATTTGAGTTTATTACATGTGTTTGAACATATTTTAACGGTAAAAATTGGGATATTAGACATCGTTTTAATAAGTTCAACTGATAGTTAAAGGGTCAATTGGATCTCGATAATGGAATTGAGTATATATTCGTACTCAGTGAGTTATGTGCAAATAGCGTATGCGAATAGGGTATCAAGTTCCTAACCGAATTACCCTAAGATGTGAGTAATAAAACCATTAGCCTAATTTGATATATTTTTCTGCTTATTGAATAGAGTGAGATCCTTTGACAATTAAACCAAAGGATAAAGCGGTTGTTGATTAGCAATGCTAACTTTTGGAAGAGGTAAGTGTTTATATCCATTTCTTTGGAGGCACCTGTCCTCGTGGATTTTCTACCACGTATTCCTTATGTGTGTAGCTGCCGATAGGTGTACTCATTACGCCTTAGTTTTGAATTTACGTTGTATATTATATGTTATGCCCTGTTGATGGTATTGCATTAAGGATCTGAGCATTGTACTCTGGCTGTAAGTTGGCATCTACTTCCTGGCTGTCGATGAGAGTCCCGCGCCGGTGAATGGTTATTATTGCATCACATTGCATTCATATGCATTATATGTCATTCATATGCATTACATTGCATATCATATTGGGTGTAGGATTATTCCGTCCCAGGAGAGTGCATAAGTATTCCGCCCCAGGAGAGTGCATGAGTATTATACCTCTAGTTTATATCATATTGGGTGCAGGAGTATTCCGCCCCAGATAAAGGTCCGGCGGTGACGGAGCAGGTGCGCGGATAAAGGTATGGCGAACTCAGCCGCCTTGACTAAAGCAGGTTCACTGCGACTGGTGCATCTGGAGCAGGGGAGAAGAAAGCTCCAATGAAATCAGCCTCCGCGAGTGGAAAACCTGCAGATTTGGTGCAGCGTCGGAGCTCCGTCGAGTTGCTGCAGCAGTTCTATCGTGAAGCAGATCTGGAGCGACGGAACTGCTGCAACTCGAGGGAGGTGCTGCACCGTCCTGCCTATTTCCGCTTCTTTTTTTGTTTTCTTTCATGGATAAATGAATGTATACACAATCTATTATATAAAAATATGTAAACACGGTTAAAAAAAATGTGTATACACTAAAAATAAACTGAAAAAAGTGCGTGTATACATTGTGTATACCTGATAAGTCTTTACGGTAAAATTGGGTGTAGATATGAGTGTATACATGAGAAGACCATTTATACACATCTTGACATTGTTTGAGCACAATGTCTATTCGTTTTGTGTATACTGACTATAAAATATAGTAAGAATTAGTCAAAAATAAAGAGAGGGGAGTTGGACTGACTTGGTAATTATCTGTATAAACAATAGTTATAGTCTCCACAACACTACTGTCAATGAATTACACAACCATTTGATCTTTTGGACTCCATTCCCTTATCTGTATGAAGTATGATCAATGGACTGTTATTAAATGATTGGTAATCTTACTAAAAAAGTACATTGACAAGAAAAAATGAAATTCCCACAAAAAAACAAAAAACCGAAATTTGTTTTATATAAAGGGAGAAGTATCTTCGGGCTTAAGGGATACAGATAAAGTCTAAAGATATATGCCTTGAGCCGCCTTCAATTTCAAGGTTAATCACGTGTAAAGATATTCCCATGAAAATTGACTTCCTTTTCTATTTTATTTTTAACTTTCATCTTGAATGAGAAGCCTTTTCATAGTAGCACAACAACTTTTATCAAATTAATTATGTTCGTTTATTTGCGCTCGTGTTACACGTGGTTGGTTCTACTCTGATCAAGTAACTAGTTCAAGTGCTTTATTTATTATTATTACGACAATAATATGTCCAGTAGTATAGCACAAGTGGAATCTAGAATAATGCTATTGCTTTTATGTAATATTTTTTTTAAAAAAAGTATAAGAATAATTATTTCCTTGAATCAAAATTTACTGGAATTTGCTCTCATATTTCTGTTTGATTTTAACAGATAGTTAGCAAAAGGACCACCTTGACAGAATGAGGAGACAAGTGACAACAATTGAGAAATGAGTTAGTCGACTAATTATATACAATTATACACACACTATACATGAATTATACATATATTATATGTTTGTCATCTATTTTTTGTTTGAGTAGCTGAATGAGCGACTATTTTTGTAATTCTTGATTGTAAGGGACCATGTTTGTAAAGTTATTTATAAAATGATTGCTTAAATGGGGGAAAGTGCACAAAGGCCATTTTTGTCACTGGTCTTTGGGTACAGACCACTAATAGCAAAATATTTAGTTTGTGACCACTTTTGCTTAAAGAGATAGAACTTCAGTCCAGAGGCCGGATTGAAGTTCAGTCCTTAAAGATTGAACTTCAATCCAGGGCCATATGGACTGAAGTTCAGTCCAGTTCTTAAGATGGAACTTCAGTCCATGACCATATGGACGGAAGTTCAATCCTTAAAGATGGAACTTCAGTCCATGGTCATATGGACTGAACTTCAGTCAATTATCAGAACTTAAGTCAATATTTATTTAGTAAAGACCCAAAAGTGACCTCTAGTGTAAGACCAAAGAAAATAGTGGCCTCATACCAAATACCAGTGTTAAAAGTGGCTGCTGGGCGAAATTTTTAGCTTAAATGGTGCTGAGAGATAGGGCTTCATTTTACGTTCCTAATTCCTATCATACTACCCGTCGCTCGTGATGTGACAAATTTAAAGTGGACAACTTCAATTTACATGATTCTACTTATCTGATCTTTAATGTATCATGGTGTATGATATGCTTGAATGTTTAGTCAATATTTATGCCTGCATGATACACACTACTTTATGGTGGAGTAGTTATTTCATCAACTTAATTTTCCTGAATTTTACGTTTGTGATAATTCGTAGTTGATATTATTATACTTGTTTGTATATGTTCGTGAAAGTAAAATCTGCCAACATGACCGTTCGACTCAAATCCTCGATCAAGAGAAAGATTTTGAACAAAGTTGATCAACAACACCTAAATCTAATTTACTTCATCCCAATATCTAAACATGCATGGTCTTATCACTTTGGTCGACAGTTCTCGGATGGAAAGTATAGCAACGTGTTTTACACGTTTTTTAAATCTTTAACTTCACATGTACAATAAATTTAGTGGTAAATTCTATAAAACTTAAAACTCCGAATATATTATCCAAGTAATTGAGTGCTTAAACAATCTTTATTTTGTACAAAGGTTATCGACTGGGACCCACTTAGGTAATAATCTAGCTAGTAATGACTGGTCCATATTTATAAATAAGACTAACCCCATTTTCTATAATAGAACTTGGTACTACTATTGTACCAACACCAATATCATACCTATTATAAAAGTGGGAATACCCCAAGTTTAAAGTGAACGATGATTTTGTCCTTCGAGCAAGAATTATTTCTAAAACTATTTGGGTGCAAAAATGTAAATATACATTCTACAAAGATTTAAAAAAAATAAAAATAAAAATAAAAAAGCTTTGAAAATAACAATAAATAAAAGAAAAGAAAATTACCACAAAAAAAAATGAGAACGTAAATTAGAAGAAGCAGAATGTATCCATTAATATGGCCATAAATGTGAAGCGTATTCAGATTACTAGCTTTTAATAATTTCATCATTTAATAAGGACTTCTGTCTTTCTTGAAATATGTGTGAAAACTAAAGGCCCAAACATGCTGAATTTCAATTTGAACTTTTCGTTTGCTTCATTCGAATAGATCCAATGAATGAATTTTAGGATTCATTTTTTTAAACTCATGATCATTGAGCGTTGTGTTAGCTAGCCTTTCACATTCTGCGTAACTTATTGAATCTTATTACTCTTTATAGATTGCTTCTCATTTTTCAATTTACTTCCTTTTAGTTGTCCTTCATCTATAATATATATCTAATATTTCATAATGAGATTGTACTACACTTATTTTTTATTTTTAGATGATTTTTATCCTTATGATGCATGTACAGATTAATATCCGGCATAGGTATCCATATTCATTTTTCATTATGTATCATCTTATTGTTAGGTGTATAATGACTCTTGTGGTATCATGTCATTTATCTTTTTATTGTTCTCAACATAATGTTTATAGAAGCAGGGTTGTCCGTAAGCTAAAAGAAAGCCAAAATTACTGCTGATGCTGCTAAAAAAGCTAATTTATGTCAGATCTTTAAGATAATGTAGCAACCTCATCATGTCATGGCTTGAAAGATTTCATATTTGTATAATTTAACAAAGTTCAGATTATGCTATTCATTTCTTTATGAATTTTGTCGAAAAGATCTATGTTAGATTAGAGTTGCAGTGACCTGGATGGAGGACATGTAAACATACATTTGAATTTAATTAGCTTACCTTCGTAGTTAGATGTAGTCGTGTCCCGAACAGTCTCCAAATCCAATAATAGTATGGATGTTATTAACAATAAGATTTTAGTTTGTGAAACTATTTGCTAAATATATTCTCGACTAATGTGAAGATTTTAGCTTAGTTTTATTGTTTTTGACATATTTTTTTTAAAAAACTTTATTTTTGTTGTTAGCCAAATAATTAAATACACCTTGCGTATTCAACACCTTCCTGTAAGCATATATGGTACTGTTAGCTTTCTACTTTCTTGACTTTACAATATTTTATTGATTGAGTAGTACTCTATTATCATATGTTAAGATAATCTTTAAAGGGCTTGTGATTGAACGTACGTTAATTAGTCCTCTTTGTTTTCCACATATTCCTTCCATTACACAAAAAAAACTTTATAGAATACAGTTAACTAGCTTTTATTGGTATGAATCTTATGTACTCGGTCTCGATCGGTAATATTTCAATAATTAGAGGAAAAAATATAATATAAATCACAATGGGGCATCCCAGGACTTTGATGGTGTATGATTTATTTCTTAACTACGTTAATTAAATATGATCATCACTCATCATTTTTCATGAGCTTATACTTTTACGTTTAATTTTTCTTTTATAACTCAAAACATATTATTTAACAATATTCACGTGCTTTTCTAAAATTGTACTCATCGATATGGACAACACGCGCAAAGCACGTTTCCAAACTAGTTAACATAAAGGAATGAAAAACACAAGTACACAAACGTTCCTTTTATGACACTTAAGCACCAAGTTAGTTCAGGCCAGGCATGTGCTCGCAACTCTAGGCTTAATCACTTGCCCGTTAAAAAGAAGACAACTTTAATTAATCCTTGTATGATCATATTTCTTTAACCTAACCTATAACCTATAATCCATAATTAATATCCCATTAACTTACACAAGAATACAAGTTATGAAGTTAGAGACCTTCTTAGCATAAGACGAAGAATTTTGAAACAATTCCGTACAAACTATTTAGGAAAGGGGAATTTATTTACAAAATATGAATAAAAAATCTTTAGCCTACAGAATCAAGATGAAGCACAACAGAAAAGATATTGCGTGCAACATAAAAGATACCTCGCTCACAAAAAAAGATTAGCACAATTACTATTTTGTATAAAAGAGTATTGCTATATTTTAAAAATTCTATAATGTTGCTATTTTATGTGAAATATGCAATTAGACTTAAAAAATTTCAAACTTTAGATCACTAATCACATTTCAAAATAATGATCATCTTCTAAATACTATGCCAAAAAGTGGCTTTTCTGTGTAAATCCCCGACAATTTAGCTAAGCGGCATGTTTTTTCATTACCTTTTAAGATGCAACCATTTTCTCAGTTTCGGGACTAAAACTTACTCAACTTCAGAGTTTTGGTTTGAAGTTGAAAAAATATGTAATTGGACAACTTTAGACCAAAAGCTTGAAGTTAAAGCCAACTTAGATAGAAAAGACTTTACAAAATTTATGCACTAAATAGAAAAATCAAGCGGCGGAATCCAGTTTTTAACCCATAAGAAAAATGTTACTACTTCTTCCGTTCCACTTTAGATGAACCTATTTGACTTTGCACGGAGTTTAATAAAGAAGGAAAGACTTTTGAAACTTGTGGTCTAAAATAAGTTATAGATATTTGTGTGGCTACAAATCATCTAGAGATGAGTAAAAATGAAAATTTCTTTCCAAATTTAGAAAGAGGTTATTCTTTTTGAAACAGACTAAAAAGGAAATAGATTCATCATTTTTGAAACGGAGGGAGTACAATTTTGGCTCCCATCAGGAAAAGTTTTTGGCGACCGCCAGCTTGAACCTTTTGGCGATGCTAGGTCCTGCTGCTAGTAATAAATACCTGGCACAACTGGAGATTTTCTTATCGGTGTCAAAATTGCAAGACGATTCTTACAGTAGTCAAATTTGTGAGACATCGGAAGTGTCCTATTTCAGTAAATCACTCCATGACTTGTTTAGATTCAACTGAAGTTGGGCTGAAATAGCGTCCAACTTCAGTCCGTGAGATTGATTACATACGCTAATTACTATAGCAAGTCATTATTGCAGCTGCTAGGCATGTTGCAAGGATGACAATTCTTGCTGCTACCGACACTTTTGTCTTGGCCATTCCTTCAACTTATGAATTTTCATATTAAAGAAAAGGTAACAAGCTGAGGCAAGTATCTTTTTTCATGCACCAGACTCTTAAGAGTTTGTAGGGTTGAATTAACTGATTAATTTAGCACTAATAAAGTTTGATTTCTGCATGATGAGTTCAAATATAACACAAATTGATCACAGTAAGCTCTGTATAGCCTCAGTACTACCTCTATCTTTATATAATGTAGCTAGGATTGTTCAAAGCTGCCTATATAAGTTTTCAGATCTCGCTATTCCTTAATTAACTTAGGAACTAGCATGGAAAAAAAAAAAAAGCCATAACAAAAGAAAAGGAGAGTTCTCATCAATGATCCAACTTTCATCTACTCATCTATATTATAATACTGTACTATTAAATTATTTATCTCAAATGATTAGAAATCCAATTAGACTCTATCATCTAAATGAGGATTCCCTATTCAAATACAAGCTATCTATGTTCTTTCAGCTCTTTCATACATCTCCTCCCCCTTCTTTCTTGGTAATAATTTCTCCACTATTCTTCTCATTAGACCTTTTCTTCCAGAACTTCAAATGTAGACCTCTTGTTTCCAAAATCTTCTCAATTTCCTCAATTGGGAGCCCCTTAGTTTCTGGAACACAAATCAGAACAAAAAGCAGGGCTATAACAGAGATAACTCCAAAGACAAGGAATGTCCATGATGTTCCAATGGCATGTGTCAATGACAAAAAGGATTGTGCTACAATGAGATTTGAAATCCAGTTTGCTGTTGCTGCTATTCCTCCACACACCCCTCGATATCTTAAAGGATATATCTCCGAGTTAACAATCCATGGAACGGTACCCATCCCTGGAGAGAAAAATATGATGTAGAGTGCTAGCCCGAGTAAGGCTAGCCATCCATATCTACTAGGGCATCCTCTTGTGTACCATAACCTGTCTTGATCATGACAAGCATCCTTCATAGTATCATTATCGATCAGACATGCACCGGGCAGCAACTGGAAAATACAAAAAACATCAAAACGTAATCAATTATCGAACATAATAGCATAGACATTTTAAACAAGTACTCTTAGGAATAGGGCAGTTAAACATTTGTTGAGTGTGCAGAAACCTTAAATGACAGATTTGCAAATTTGCTATGAATATCAAAGGATGTATGTCAGTGTCTCATCTAAGTTTTGGTAATATTAAATCATAAGTTAATGTTAAGTCCATAATAATTCCAACAGTAGTAGCATATAAGGGGTCAGTATTACCTTATTTTGAGGTGAAGCACAGAAGCCACAACTAGGAGAAGCTTTGAGGCACCTTGTACAATCCCAAGAACTAGCAGAACCAGCATCATGGTAAGCAGGACAAGTGAATGTTGCTGCAAAGTGAGATGTCTCAACCATACTAACTGCTGGTGAAGTTGAAGTAGCCTCATGGAATACTGTTGATAAAAATCCTAGGGAAATCATAACACCAAACAAGCTGATTACAAGAAGCTTCTTCCTCCCAGTCCTGTCTATGAAATATATACTAATGATCGAGCCAAAAGCGTTTAGCCCAGCTGTGACAAGCGATAGAAGGAGAGCTGTCTGGTTCGAGGCAATTCCAGCCAGCTGAATGATAGTAGGACTATAATACATTACAGTGTTAATGCCAACAAATTGCTGGAAGATTTGGAGACCAACTCCTGCTATTAGTCCTCGACGAACTGTTTTTGTTTTGCATAGTTTCAAGAGGCTGATATTCTCAGAGGCTTTGTTTTCTTCAAGTTCTTTTTCTACGGAATCTTTAAGAGCTTGAATTTCCACTTCTACTTGCTCAGGTGAATATATCTTCCTTAATATTGCCTTGGCTTCCTCTTGCCTCCCCTGTTTTTACCAAGAAAACATTTTATTTACCAAAAACTTGCTTGATCGTGAAATATCATATTGCTGCAAACAATATCTTGTTTGATTGATGGAAGAAACAACTAAAATTAGTAGGTTAACTAATGTGCACTGACAGTGAATCTTTTTACACCATTAAATTAAATAACCTACACTAACATGTTTGTCTATAGTAATTTAAGCCCCCGTTTGTTTATAGTTTTTGGGGATATTTTTTGGGACTTTTTGGGAGAAAAACTGTTTGTTTATGCTATTTCATCAAAACTTCTCCCAAAAAATTCAAAAACTCAAAAAGTGCTCAAAGGCTGTTTTTGGGCAGTTTTTGGGAAATTTGAAAAACTACTCACAAAACTTCAACTATTTTTTCAAGTAAATTCTATGTCCAAACACAACTTCAAGTTCCAAAAATTATTTTTCAACTCAAATCCAAAAACTCAAATTCCCAAGTTTCAACCAAATCTATGTCCAAACGCTAGCTAAATTTTGTAACTTAAAGAATGAGTAAATAACCAATTAAAATACACTGATCGTATTAAATTCTTTGAACTTCAATGTATATATGTTAAATCCATTAAATTAACCTTGCGATAGAGCCAACGTGGCGATTCAGGAAGAAAAAGCATGAGTATAAACTGTAGGAGGGCCGGCAATCCTGCTACTCCAAGCATCCATCTCCAGGTCCCTGGTGCCTAATTACAAGCAGCAAAACAAGCTTTAGTTAGCATCTTTTTCCTCTAGTATTTCAAGTAGTGGCTAATCTCACGAAATTTTGAATTTTATTTTGCTTTTCTTCATCTAGGTGTGCACCAGATGTTAAATTCTCATGGCCTAGCGCATCGTCAGAAGCCTGTCATGAGAATTGTCAAGTGCATGTGCATGCTTTACGTCTAAAATTGTATGCCCTGTTTACTTGAGAACATTTTATATGGTTTGTAGTTTCAGAATCATAAATTTTGTGACATAAACTATTATAATATGACTATAAATCAAATTTCATACAGTACATTTTAGAAAGCATATGAAAATTTATATTCTTAGATACAATAGGATAAAGTAGCATACCTTAGTGAAGGCAAGGTTGATAAGGTAGGACAAGAATTGGCCTCCAGTGATGAGAAATCCATTGGTACTAACTAAGGCACCTCTAATCCTAGCAGGAGAAGCCTCTGATATATACAAAGGAGCAGTCATTGATGCCATGCCCACACCAAGTCCCACAAATACCCTACCAACTATAAGAAGTGCTGAATTCATTGCTGAAGCCATAATAATAGCTCCAATAAAGAAGAGGAAATCAGCTATGAGTATTGCAGTTCTCCTTCCAAATTTATCATTTAGCCAGCCACCAATTGCTGCACCTATGATTGCTCCAGCTACTGCCATGCTCACTATGGATTCCTAATGAAATATTGAAGCCATGCATAATTAACATTATTGATTTGTGTGACGCAGGAAATGCAATTAAAGTAAAATTTCGTACGTAAATGGTTCAAATCCACTCCTACCGCATGCGATTTCTCTTACTATTACTCCCGAGACGTTCCATAACAGATGTCGTAGTTCGGAATACGAGGATTAAAGTTTTTAATTTTGACCCCAAATTTAGACATAGATTCCTCATATTTTTTAAAATAAACTTTGCATATTTAGAAACTATATAAAAAGTATTATATAAGTCAAATTGTACGGTCCTATCAGTGACTTGGTACCCATGGCCAATGACGAAGCTAGAGCTTCAAATGGTTCTTACTTACTGCAGATGATCTCGTTAATCGTTATTATGGAATGACCACTAACAGTACGATGAACATAGAAAGGTACGAGAATGTGGTAACTCTACAAAAATTATGAGGAGTCTTTGGTTGGCGGTATTGGACTAATAGTCGCGGAATTAAATTTGGGACTAAATTAATCCCATGTTTGATTGTTGGGATTAGCTAAGTTGATAGAGCTTTTATCCCAAAATCATGGAATTAGTTAATCCCATATAGGAGGTGGGTTTATTTATCTTTGTAATCCCGGAATTATCCACTTTGAACCAAACGACCCTGATTGCTTTCTTGTTGGTTTAATTAGTCCATGAAAAATAACAAAAACTTTAGCTCCCGTTTGGACATGATTTAGGATTTGGGATTTGGAACTTGGAAAATTGAAATTTTGTTTGGACATGCATTTTATTTGGAACAAAATTTGAAGTTTGTGAGGAGATTTCCCAAAAAATCCCAAAAACTGAAAATACCCCAAAAACTATTAACAAACGCTAGCTTAGAGCAACACTTTTTCTCAATTTGAACTGTTTTTTTTTTTAATTTAAAATATTTAATGTAATGCTTTAAAAACATGTGATATAAAAACTTAAAAGTTAGGTGTCAATCGGACTCAAGGAGTGGCAATTGGCAAAGGCTCAACCATGACCACAAAAAGGGTCCCACCCACTGCTTGATGCTTGTGACTTGTGACATGGTAGTTATTTTGCAAGGTGGAAAATAGCCAAACAGAAACATTTAAAACGAAATAAATAAATGAATATGTCTTGTTTTATTTGAGCAATTGAACAACTGACAATCCAAAGAGAAATTGATGGAATTTTGCCTTTATAGCCAATTTAAGGTCTCCCAAACAGTTGGAAAACACACTTAAAACAATCAAATTTAAACATAACAAGGGAAACAAATAGAAGAGTAACGCTCAGGGGCGTACCTACCTATATGGTACCGGTGTCGTCTGACACCACTTGACTAAATTTTTTTGTTATATATATATATATATATATATATTATATTAATAAGAAAAAACAGAAAAGTTCCTATAAAAGTATAAAATGACACCACTAAAATAAGAGATGCTGTAGCAAAGTTGGCTGAAGCGTGAGTTATAGTTTTTAGCATTAATGGATCGAATCCCGCTAGCAGCTCTAAAGTCTAGATTTTTATGTTTTTGACACCACTCATTAAAAATTCTGGGTACGCAATATGTTTTTGACACCACTCATTAAAAATTCTGGGTACGCAACTGGTAACGCTGTATAAGACGTTATGAACTATTGAAGGATGATTCCAAAAGAGAAGGATTAAAAGAAGAAAATTATACTAGGATAAATTGTTGTAAACACGGTGTGAACTATAAAGAAAAGAAAACTATAGTAGGATAAATTCTTGTGTTGTTGCAAACCTGTAAGACGGTTTTCCTATCAACATCCTTGAAGTCATCTCTAATGTAAAGGAGAGCTCCTGATATTACTCCTACACTCCACAAAGCAACATGAGTGTCACATTATAAACCTTTATATTTGGAATAGAAAGCTAAATTAAAGGAGGGAATAATGATCAGTGAGTAAGACAGTTAAGTTTCTTAAACCGTTTAACTTCTACATATTACACCACCATGTAACATGAACGCGTAGCAAGTTTGTTGGAGGGAGAGACCTGTATCATAGCCAAAGAGAAGGCCACCAATTCCAGCAGAGAAAGCAAGACGAAGAACATAAGGATTCTTCCATGAAAGTGCTAAACATTCTTTGAAAGCTGTTGTATCTGTTTCATGTGCTACTCCACCTTCCATTTCTACTATATACTCAAACTATGAACTCGTTGAACTCTCTTTTTACTTAAACACAAAGAAACAAAAGAAGACAGTAGAAAATATAAAAAGAGAAATTAGATGACTATCTTTTGGGAACATAGAAGTTTGAATATGTAAGAGAAGGGGAAAGATATATATAAGCTATATAAGAAGGAAACTGACCAAGAATATGCAAATTTATAGAGGCCAAGAAATTAAAAAGAATACAACAAAAGAGAAAAAGATAGTAGAGGGGGTGGGGTAGTTGTTAGCTATATCTAAGTATTTAACTCAAAGGGATTAATAAATCAGCACATATATTGTCTTATTGCTACTTCTTACCTTGTGTCACTTTAGGGGCCTAATAATCCACACATCTGAATTGGTGAAGGCTCTTCAACTTGTGTGACCACAAAAAATTACTTTAGTTTTCATTATAATTGAGGTTTACAGATCAATTTTCTCCCGTTTAAATTTTTTAGTGGACACATTTGATATTTTCTATTTGTAAAAGTATCCGATAACTCTATCGATTAAAGTTGGAGAACGTAAAACATATATAATGGTTCAATCGGTCCAAAGTTTTTCATATCAATATCATTTGGTTCAAGTATAGGTTTTCCAGATAGGCTAACTCGAGTTTATGTCTTATCAATTTCTTGTGATATCATTTACAAAAATTTCTCTCTTATTAACCCAAAACTTTGACTAATCAAGTTGAACCCATTGTGACTTGTCATCAATTATATACTCACTCTACTAGTAAAACTTTGGAAGGTTACATAAACTGGCCCCAATTTTGAGTAGTATTTAGTTTTGAAAAGTTATTGAAGTAAAAATATTGAGTTGTTTACTTTCAATAAATCCATATTATATTAGATGTTTCTTCTGCATCATTAAATCTCTTCCAACCTAAAGAAAGAATGAAAGAAAAAAAATTAAAGGAGAATAAAGAATATTCATATTGATGTTGTTCACTTTCACTGAATCTTTTCACCACTAACTGAATGTTCCACCATAAATGGGTAAACTGTCAAATTATTGAGCAAATGATGAATGTACAATGTGATATGTTGTGCCATTTTTGCAAATATATGTTTTAATAGCATTCAAAATTTCTATGTAGTGGGTAAAATTGTAGCATATTTTACAGAGGCGCGTTGCACAATTTCATGGACATTTTACAGTAATAGTAAATAAGCTTTAAAAAAATGAATCTAATAAAGAAACGGGTTAATAACTACAAAGAAAAAAATATTATATAAACGACAAATTAAGTTACTGATTTTTTTAAGAAAAAAAAAAAAACAGAGGATAAATATTCTAACAAATTTATATGAAAATGACATCATTTTACAACTCCAATTGGACCTCATTATCAACTTAATGATTATTGTCAGAAAGTATTGGTACAACTAAAGTCACTTTTTCTGGAAATAAAAAAAATCTCGTATCTAATTGGTGAGTTAAATATCGTCTAAACTAATATACTAAAAACTAATAATTTTGTTAAAAATTTGGTGAGTGTAAACAAGTACTACTATATAAAGTTAAAAGTCAAGATAATTTTATGAAAAATGCTTTTCGGATACGTACGGCTAGTCATTTTTTCCATAAGATGAATAATTTTTCCATTGAAAAATACTTTCGGCTAGCCAAATAAGAAAATAACTACTTCATGAATGTTTTTTTTCCAAAATAGTTTTTGTTGTGCCAAAAAAGAAATCATAGTAGTAGCCATTAAAGAAAACTTTTGATTTACTTTTGAGCAACATCAACCGGACACGTATGGTAGTATGGACAATGACTGACCAATAATTTATTCCTATATTTATTAGGCATTTCCCAGGTTTCTGGCTTGAAAATCAATTTTCTAATGTTATCCATTATCTAGATGTTGACTCGTGAAGTATTTCTATTTTATATTATAAAAAATTTACATATATAAACAAAACGCATATCATCCTTACTAGTCATCTTCTTCCAAAACCTTTTATAAAAAGTCCTGTATAAAGCCGGAATATGATGTATCGTATAATCTACTTGTACATCCCACTTCATTATCCATGGAATCGAGAACTCAATAAAGAAATTCATATGAGAACTTCCTTCAATAAGAGTATCATTTTTCTGCAACTCTTTAATCTTGGGAGATACATCCACCCAATCTGCATATAAACTGATCAATGGTTCTGGTAATAATTTTATTGTAGGACCATAAATAATCCACCATTGTGAGAACCAATTTGGTATAATGCTCTGTTTATAAACATTTGAGCATATCTTTATAAACCAAGAATGTTTCTTGTTTTCATTCTCATATAATAACGCTTTATAAAAGCTGTCCACATAATCCCAGTAATTATATTTCACTGGTGTCTTCATTTCTGGATGGGTATAACTCCTTTCAGTAAGAGTACTTAAACCCCATTCTTCTGCGGATATAATCCGTTTTATTATCATTTTTGAAAAGTTATAAACTTTCTTTGTATTAGCTGGATAGAAATGCGTTATCTCGCAAGATCCACTGACATTAAGTATCATCTCATAATGCATTCTATACTTATAAGTACTTGTTGCATATGACACACTGTTTAGATATCTTGCCATTAGTTTCCATGGCTCATCTTTCCATTGAAGGTCTCTGTCTTCAAGAAATAATATAAACTCCTTGTAATCTGTCTTCATATATGACTGAATATTTTCATTATCATCTTCTGTTATTACAGAAGAATATGATGGAGGCATATTATCCTCTTTTCCCATATTTTGAGAATTTTTCCATTTTAAAAACTCTTGATACTGCTGATATGACATAGTATCATTATCCTTTGAGGATGATCCTGTTAAATTTTCGGCTATAAGCCTTTGCTTACCCATTTGGGCTATTATAGCACCTCTACTAGTGCCTCTTCCTCTGTTTCCCCTTCCTCTATTAGAGGTTGGGTTTCCTCGAGCCTGCATGTCCTGCATTTGATAAATCACAATTTTGTCAGGCTAAATACATTGGATATTTTTCCAATACCTTACTGATTCCTATTATATCTCTCGTAATTTCTTTCATCCTATCAGTAGCTCTTTTCAAGATACTTATGATATGATCTATTTCTTCTTTATAAAAGTGATCAGCATGTAATAACAAATCCTTGGATTCATCCGTCAATTTTTTCAATCTATTCTGCGTTGCACGCAGATCCCAAAATAACATATGCATCTGCCGAGATAGAAGCTGATTCTGGCAGTAGGGACAATAATGGTTCATATTAGTTCTTCTACACATATTAAATATCCTGCAAGATAAAGCAATGACTATTATCATTAACTAGTCAAATATTCCCTAGTTAAGAAATCAGGAAGGCTATTATCTTCTCCTTTTTTATAATGTATTTCAAAGTCAAACGGAGCTAAAAGTGCATGCCATCTAGCAAACATTTGTTTAGAAACATCATGCTTAAAATCTTTATTAAACATAAATTTGGCTGACTGACAATCAGTTTTAATAACAAACTTCTGACTGTATAAATCACCTTGAAATTTCAAAACACATTTTACTATAGCAAGTATTTCTTTTGCTACAGTGGAATAATTTTTCTGGCTACTATTCCATTTACCAGAATAAAATTGTATCAAATACTCAATCTTTTCTCCTGGAGCCTTTTGTTTTAAAATACCTCCATAACCAATATCTGAAGCATCAGTTTCTATTATTTTTGGCCAAGTAGGATTAGCCAATGTCAAACAAGGAAGGTTTTTTACTCTTTGTTTGATTTTCTTAACTACCTCAGTATGGGCATCTGTCCATACTTTTGGAATCTTTTTTAATCTATCATATAAGATAGATGTATCTTTTGCAAGATCTTTATAAAATGGAGCAATATAATTTAAACTCCCTAAAAATCTTTGCAATTGAGTCTTATCAGTTATAACATCAGGAAATTTAGAAGCAAATTCAATACTTCTATTGATAGGAATAATTTTCCCTTTCTCAATATTGTGTCCCAAAAATCTAACTTTTGTTTGAAACAAAGACATCTTAAGTTTAGATATAACCAAACCATTTTGTATGATAATTTTTTTAAACAAATCTAGATGTTTAAAATGCATTTCAATAGTATTTGAAAATACTAATATATCATCAATATAAACAATAATAAAATTACTATAAGGAATGAATATATCATTCATAATCTTCTGAAATTCAGAAGGGGCATTTTTCAAACCAAATGGCATAACATTCCATTCGTATTGTCCTATTGGAACATTAAAAGCAGTTTTATACCTGTCAGCTTCAGCTATTTGAATCTGCCAGTACCCTGATTTTAAATCAAATTTTGAAAATATAATAGCATTATGAAGCCTATCCAATAAATCCTTTTTATTAGGAATTGGATACCTAATCCATTTCAGGACTTTATTTAAAGGCTTATAATTTATAACTAACCTTGGAACTCCTCTTTCTTGTTCAGCATGTTTATTAACGTAAAATGCTGTACAAGACCATGGCGATTTGGATGATCGTATGAGGCCTTTATGCAATAATGAACTTACCTCTTTTTTGCATAATTCCAAATACTCCGAATTCATTTGGCAAGGTCTTGCCTTAGTAGGGATTCCATCTGTTTCAGAGAAATCTTCCTCATAAGGAAGTGTGACCACATGTTTCTTTCTATCCCAAAAAGCATTTGGATGGTCACTACAAATTTGTAACGAAAACTGATTTATAATAAAATCAATCTTTTCCCTCAACTTTGGATTTTTTAAAATCTCATCGATATTTAAAGTTAAGATTTCTTGTTTAAGAAAGTTGATATGCTGACTCTTATTAGCTAGCATATCTTTTAATTGATTTAAAACCCTAGTAATGGGTTCAGTTATAAAATCAAATATAATACACTTATCATTAAAAGTTCCTATTATATTTTTCTTATCAATTCTGGTAATAGGAAATATACTTTGTAAAAAGGGTGTTCCAAGTATAACTTGGTTGGACATGTTTTTAATTAAAACAAAGCTTTGAGGTATACATACCTTATTTTTGCAAATATAAGCTTTTGGTAATTTGTATTCAATCTGCATTTTTTCACCATTAGCAGATCGCAAACTATGAGTAGTTTTATGAAAATATCGTGAAGGGATTAATCCTTCCTGAACACAGTTTAAATCTGCTCCACTATCAACTAGAGCTATAAATTCTTTTTTGAAATTATAATCAATAAGAATAGTTATTTTAATAAAAAACTTTTGAAAAGTAAAAATTTCTAGAGTAGATAGAAACTCACTGTCCATCTCTTCTTGATCCTGATCATCTCCAAAAATATTAATATTATCATCAAAATTAGAAGAGATTGTGGGAAATTCCTCAGTCTCTTTTCCCTTACCTTTTCCTTCTATTTTAGAGATTCTCTGATCCAGAATTCTGTTTTCTTTTTTGAGATTAGAAATCTCCTGCTTAAGGTTATAAACCTCTTTTTCCAAATCTTGAGATGTGGTCGGAGAACTGTTACTACTCATTCTCCTTTGTTCCAAAATTCTTTTAACTTCTTTCATGGTATACGGAGTATAATCCATAGGGGTATATGAACCTTTTCTTACCTCCTCATTTACTTTAGAGTAACCATAGTTTTCTTTGAGTTGATCCATAAGTTTTGATCTTGCTTCTGGATCCTGCATCATTTTAAACAAGTCTATTAAACTGTCATTATCTAAAGTATTAATCTCTAATTGAGCAAATACATTATAATATTCTTCATCATCACAAGACTGTCCATTGTTACAACAATGACCACATTCTTCTTCAGAAGAGCTTGTACTAACTTCACTTTCATCATGGAATACTTTATTAAATTCCTCCTTTGAAGACATGACTTCCCCTTCTGGCTCAGAATTCAAAAGAATTTTGCATAGAGAATCCTTTAGGTCCTCATCTATTTGAAGAGATTTAATCTTTTCTTTCACTTTACAATCTTTCTGGAAGTGTCCAAACCTTCCACATTTATAACAAGTGTTATCCTTCGGATTTTTCCCCTTGTTATTGCCTTTTCTTTCATTAAAGGCTTTCTGTCTCCTGACACGTTTTTCTGTACGCCTTCTGGCATATCTTTGTTTCCATTCCTGGTCAGTATATTTCTTACCAGTTTTACCTTTATGAATTTTGCGAGGCTTTGCTGTAATCCTGGGATCTTCCATACCGAATTGTCCACAAAAATCCCCTAACTGTTGTCTTTCATTAAGACGATTGCGTTTAAGCTCTTGATTTAGCTTAATCTCATTACATAACGCCAATCCCTCTTGGATACATGTTCCCACTAAACTTCCATAACTATGAATATCATAATTGATTTGAACTCCTCCCTGTCTGAGATTTTTTCTTACTCTTTCTGCAAAGAGGTTAGGAAGTCCGTCAATAAATTTAGATTTCCAATGAGCACTATTACTCTCTGGTAACTCCATTACTCTGCAAAGAAAAGTATCCTTATAATATCTGAATGAAGTTAACGTCTTACACCTCATATTTTGTAGGAGGGTCCTGATGGACTCACTATTATCAGACCATCTTCCTGAAAAATGTTCAATGATAGTAACAGCTAAAGCATAAACAGCATTAGAATTATCTGTTGTTTCTGATGTTGTAGCTGTTCCTGGTTCAGTTTTTACTGCAGTCAAAATTTTTTCTCTCTGGTCTGCAGTGAGATAATTATCCCACCATCCTTTTAACTGACCAGTAAATCCTGCAATTATCATATTAGCAACAGTCCTATCACTATTATTGTTAGACTTACAAATGGTGCTATACATCATCATCCTGTGCATAACAACATACATCTGTCTCTGGGTATGACCATCAATATTCCATTCATAAATTTGCTTACCACTGAAACTGTTTGGAGCATAGATATCATCTTGCTCTTCAAATAAAATATCCTGTGGAGTAGGTCTTGGATAATAAAACATCCTCTGCTTAGGTTTATCAGCAAATTTAGAATTATAAGAAGACTTGAACTTAGATGATCTCAATTTATTAATCTGATCATCATAAGATTCAATATCACTGTCCCCTGTTTTAGTCAGAGGTTTCAAAGATAACTCTTTAAACTTTTCATTCAAAATCTTTGTTAGATCTGAGCTATCCGGTTTTATTTTAAAGTGACCAACATCAGGAGGAGGTTGAATAGTTGGAATAGCTACTCGTTGTGGCTCTTCCATCTTTTCTTTTCCTGATGTGCTAGCAGTATTACTGCTTATGATAGATAATAATTTATCTACTTTCTCCTGTAAAGATATAATCTGTTCACCCAATATATGAACATAGATATTAGTATAGTTTTGCTGTTTTAACATAGTATTAATATGGCTAACAGTAACCTGCAAAGTTTGTTCATCCAGCATTGTGGCAAATGCTGCAAAATCAAGTTTCTTCATTTTAAAAGGCTGCTGTGGAGGCAACACAGCATCAATAATCTTACCATTTGCCATTTCAAATTGTCTTTCCATGACAGCAATAGTATTAAAAACATATTTTGCCATAAACCATAAAACAAAAGATATAAGTTTATTATGTTTTTCTAGGTCTTTATAAAATTCCTCTGAAAAGGCATGTTGCTCATTTTTATCAAAATTCTTAAAGAACCATTTCCGAAATAGTGTCCATCTGGGTTTATAAAATTCTTCTGAAATTTTCTTTCTTGCGGGTGATCCCCGGCTAAAATCAATTTTGGGCTTTAAATCCATTAAATACCTTTAAACTCCATTTCTGATGAAGTTATATCCGCATCATCTATTTGTTGTTCCTTTATTGGATCAACAGGAGTAACAATATTATCTTTATCAATTTTCAAACTATTATATCTAGGCATTTCTTCTCTTATTTGAGAAGTAGAAGCCCTAGAAGGAGTTTCAACAATATAATCAATTGGAGAAATATGAGAATAATATAAAGAATTAGATCTAGATAAGCCTTTAGAGCTAGATCTATCTGATTCCATATTAATTCTATCTATAATATTATCAGATTCAAATCTGATTTTTACATTTCCTTCCGGAGTCTGCTCAATTCCAGTCAAACCTGTACTTTTTAAATCTTTAGGGGGAGCAGCGTCCTCCATGACCCACTCTTTAGGGAAATCTATTTCTTCCCACTTGATAGGTCTTCTCGTAGTAACTTTGGTTTTACCAAAATTTGTTTCTATTAAGATAGTCTCATTTTTAAAATCCATAATTTTACACATAGGATTTAAAGTATATAATGGCTTAAAATAAATCCTATAACAAATACATATAACTTCTGTATTAGGCATATAATCATAACCATGCAATTTCACATTTAATACTAAGGCTTTTAAAGCATTTTCATCCGATAATGATATCTGCAAGTTCGGATAAGCATTAAAATAGACTGGACCATAGGCCAAGCTTGATTGTACAATCCCTATAAGGGATTTTTTCCAGTTATGGTTTCTACCATCCCTGAGAGCAGCTATAAATGTTTCATTTAATCCTCTTAAAGTTAAAGGTTTAAATGCAACTTGGATTAGTCCAATATGAATGAATCTATGTGTATGCATATAAGGCAATAAATCATGTTGAGACAGTAGATTGAAAGTAGCATGATCATTATCAATGGTGATGGTATCTTCTGTAGTTTTAACTACTTGTTTCAAACCCATTTTTTCAAAGGTTCCTAACTGGTATATTAACTTAGGTTGAACTTTAGGAATCGTCCATTTATTAAGGAGATCTAGATGTTGGGGAATATCATATTCCTCTTTTCTACTGTTTTTAACAGTAGTCTTATTTCTGATAATATTCATCAGAATAATATTTAAGTGTTGAACTCATCACCTATTGCTACTGTGCACCATGGCTCTGATACCAAATTCGGACCGGATCTTTCGCAGCATGGGGGTAACAGGGAACTTTACTGGTGACCCAACCCTGGCAAGGAGTGGCTGAACCCAAAATTAGGTTCAACAAACAGCCCTTAACGCCATCCTTGGCTAAGCGGGCAAACAACAGAACCTTGGTTCTGGCATTCAACCTTCCGCCTGGGTTGTTTATCCAACCATACCTTTAACACCACCACCTGCTGGGATTCTGATCCTAATCTGTTATTAGAATCATCTTACCCCAATAGCCTAGTGTGACAGAGCTCAACACTTAATGATTTAGCCTATCATTAGGCCAAATAATTTAATAACTTATATTTAAAAGAAAACAAGATAATTATAAATTAAATACCTTGATGTTGCGCTCAGGCAATGAGAAAACTTTTATTTCCTGAAATGTTTACAAGAAGGAGAGATTTACAATGTAAGAGAGGGGTTCTGTGAACTGATGCCCTCCTCAGTTGTGTTTCCTAATCTATTTATAGACAAAATAAATTAAAAGACTTGGCCTACACTTTACAAATGGCCGGCTAAAATTTAAAAAAAAAATGGCCGACAAATGGCTCTTTATCAAAACTACTTTATTAAAGGAAAAGTAGCATTATTATTGCTACTTTATTAAAGTAACTTTATAAAAGCTGAAGATTCTTCAATAATGCATTTTCAATAATGCATCTTTCTTATCCAATCTTATCCTTGCCTTTGGCGTTTCTTGCTTTAGATGATTCTTCTTGTTGAGTCATCACCTGCGTTATTATATTGGTAATATAATCACTTGCTTCTTCTTCTGTGATGGATTGAGATTCACCTGGTAGACAATAGTCACCTTCATCTTCCGTATTATTAGCAGAAGCCATCGATGTATCTGACTGAGTTTCCACTCCAAGATTTCTCATTAAATCTTTTTTTACTTCTTCTAAGTAAAAGGCTAATTTTTCTTCTTTAGTCATCAAACCCTTCTTCATATTTAATTTATTAAGTATATCCATGGTGCACAGTAGCAATAGGTGATGAGTTCAACACTTAAATATTATTCTGATATAAATAGATTAGGAAACACAACTGAGGAGGGCATCAGTTCACAGAACCCCTCTCTTACATTGTAAATCTCTCCTTCTTGTAAACATTTCAGGAAATAAAAGTTTTCTCATTGCCTGAGCGCAACATCAAGGTATTTAATTTATAATTATCTTGTTTTCTTTTAAATATAAGTTATTAAATTATTTGGCCTAATGATAGGCTAAATCATTAAGTGTTGAGCTCTGTCACACTAGGCTATTGGGGTAAGATGATTCTAATAACAGATTAGGATCAGAATCCCAGCAGGTGGTGGTGTTAAAGGTATGGTTGGATAAACAACCCAGGCGGAAGGTTGAATGCCAGAACCAAGGTTCTGTTGTTTGCCCGCTTAGCCAAGGATGGCGTTAAGGGCTGTTTGTTGAACCTAATTTTGGGTTCAGCCACTCCTTGCCAGGGTTGGGTCACCAGTAAAGTTCCCTGTTACCCCCATGCTGCGAAAGATCCGGTCCGAATTTGGTATCAGAGCCATGGTGCACAGTAGCAATAGGTGATGAGTTCAACACTTAAATATTATTCTGATGAATATTATCAGAAATAAGACTACTGTTAAAAACAGTAGAAAAGAGGAATATGATATTCCCCAACATCTAGATCTCCTTAATAAATGGACGATTCCTAAAGTTCAACCTAAGTTAATATACCAGTTAGGAACCTTTGAAAAAATGGGTTTGAAACAAGTAGTTAAAACTACAGAAGATACCATCACCATTGATAATGATCATGCTACTTTCAATCTACTGTCTCAACATGATTTATTGCCTTATATGCATACACATAGATTCATTCATATTGGACTAATCCAAGTTGCATTTAAACCTTTAACTTTAAGAGGATTAAATGAAACATTTATAGCTGCTCTCAGGGATGGTAGAAACCATAACTGGAAAAAATCCCTTATAGGGATTGTACAATCAAGCTTGGCCTATGGTCCAGTCTATTTTAATGCTTATCCGAACTTGCAGATATCATTATCGGATGAAAATGCTTTAAAAGCCTTAGTATTAAATGTGAAATTGCATGGTTATGATTATATGCCTAATACAGAAGTTATATGTATTTGTTATAGGATTTATTTTAAGCCATTATATACTTTAAATCCTATGTGTAAAATTATGGATTTTAAAAATGAGACTATCTTAATAGAAACAAATTTTGGTAAAACCAAAGTTACTACGAGAAGACCTATCAAGTGGGAAGAAATAGATTTCCCTAAAGAGTGGGTCATGGAGGACGCTGCTCCCCCTAAAGATTTAAAAAGTACAGGTTTGACTGGAATTGAGCAGACTCCGGAAGGAAATGTAAAAATCAGATTTGAATCTGATAATATTATAGATAGAATTAATATGGAATCAGATAGATCTAGCTCTAAAGGCTTATCTAGATCTAATTCTTTATATTATTCTCATATTTCTCCAATTGATTATATTGTTGAAACTCCTTCTAGGGCTTCTACTTCTCAAATAAGAGAAGAAATGCCTAGATATAATAGTTTGAAAATTGATAAAGATAATATTGTTACTCCTGTTGATCCAATAAAGGAACAACAAATAGATGATGCGGATATAACTTCATCAGAAATGGAGTTTAAAGGTATTTAATGGATTTAAAGCCCAAAATTGATTTTAGCCGGGGATCACCCGCAAGAAAGAAAATTTCAGAAGAATTTTATAAACCCAGATGGACACTATTTCGGAAATGGTTCTTTAAGAATTTTGATAAAAATGAGCAACATGCCTTTTCAGAGGAATTTTATAAAGACCTAGAAAAACATAATAAACTTATATCTTTTGTTTTATGGTTTATGGCAAAATATGTTTTTAATACTATTGCTGTCATGGAAAGACAATTTGAAATGGCAAATGGTAAGATTATTGATGCTGTGTTGCCTCCACAGCAGCCTTTTAAAATGAAGAAACTTGATTTTGCAGCATTTGCCACAATGCTGGATGAACAAACTTTGCAGGTTACTGTTAGCCATATTAATACTATGTTAAAACAGCAAAACTATACTAATATCTATGTTCATATATTGGGTGAACAGATTATATCTTTACAGGAGAAAGTAGATAAATTATTATCTATCATAAGCAGTAATACTGCTAGCACATCAGGAAAAGAAAAGATGGAAGAGCCACAACGAGTAGCTATTCCAACTATTCAACCTCCTCCTGATGTTGGTCACTTTAAAATAAAACCGGATAGCTCAGATCTAACAAAGATTTTGAATGAAAAGTTTAAAGAGTTATCTTTGAAACCTCTGACTAAAACAGGGGACAGTGATATTGAATCTTATGATGATCAGATTAATAAATTGAGATCATCTAAGTTCAAGTCTTCTTATAATTCTAAATTTGCTGATAAACCTAAGCAGAGGATGTTTTATTATCCAAGACCTACTCCACAGGATATTTTATTTGAAGAGCAAGATGATATCTATGCTCCAAACAGTTTCAGTGGTAAGCAAATTTATGAATGGAATATTGATGGTCATACCCAGAGACAGATGTATGTTGTTATGCACAGGATGATGATGTATAGCACCATTTGTAAGTCTAACAATAATAGTGATAGGACTGTTGCTAATATGATAATTGCAGGATTTACTGGTCAGTTAAAAGGATGGTGGGATAATTATCTCACTGCAGACCAGAGAGAAAAAATTTTGACTGCAGTAAAAACTGAACCAGGAACAGCTACAACATCAGAAACAACAGATAATTCTAATGCTGTTTATGCTTTAGCTGTTACTATCATTGAACATTTTTCAGGAAGATGGTCTGATAATAGTGAGTCCATCAGGACCCTCCTACAAAATATGAGGTGTAAGACGTTAACTTCATTCAGATATTATAAGGATACTTTTCTTTGCAGAGTAATGGAGTTACCAGAGAGTAATAGTGCTCATTGGAAATCTAAATTTATTGACGGACTTCCTAACCTCTTTGCAGAAAGAGTAAGAAAAAATCTCAGACAGGGAGGAGTTCAAATCAATTATGATATTCATAGTTATGGAAGTTTAGTAGGAACATGTATCCAAGAGGGATTGGCGTTATGTAATGAGATTAAGCTAAATCAAGAGCTTAAACGCAATCGTCTTAATGAAAGACAACAGTTAGGGGATTTTTGTGGACAATTCGGTATGGAAGATCCCAGGATTACAGCAAAGCCTCGCAAAATTCATAAAGGTAAAACTGGTAAGAAATATACTGACCAGGAATGGAAACAAAGATATGCCAGAAGGCGTACAGAAAAACGTGTCAGGAGACAGAAAGCCTTTAATGAAAGAAAAGGCAATAACAAGGGGAAAAATCCGAAGGATAACACTTGTTATAAATGTGGAAGGTTTGGACACTTCCAGAAAGATTGTAAAGTGAAAGAAAAGATTAAATCTCTTCAAATAGATGAGGACCTAAAGGATTCTCTATGCAAAATTCTTTTGAATTCTGAGCCAGAAGGGGAAGTCATGTCTTCAAAGGAGGAATTTAATAAAGTATTCCATGATGAAAGTGAAGTTAGTACAAGCTCTTCTGAAGAAGAAGGTGGTCATTGTTGTAACAATGGACAGTCTTGTGATGATGAAGAATATTATAATGTATTTGCTCAATTAGAGATTAATACTTTAGATAATGACAGTTTAATAGACTTGTTTAAAATGATGCAGGATCCAGAAGCAAGATCAAAACTTATGGATCAACTCAAAGAAAACTATGGTTACTCTAAAGTAAATGAGGAGGTAAGAAAAGGTTCATATACCCCTATGGATTATACTCCGTATACCATGAAAGAAGTTAAAAGAATTTTGGAACAAAGGAGAATGAGTAGTAACAGTTCTCCGACCACATCTCAAGATTTGGAAAAAGAGGTTTATAACCTTAAGCAGGAGATTTCTAATCTCAAAAAAGAAAACAGAATTCTGGATCAGAGAATCTCTAAAATAGAAGGAAAAGGTAAGGGAAAAGAGACTGAGGAATTCCCCACAATCTCTTCTAATTTTGATGATAATATTAATATTTTTGGAGATGATCAGGATCAAGAAGAGATGGACAGTGAGTTTCTATCTACTCTAGAAATTTTTACTTTTCAAAAGTTTTTTATTAAAATAACTATTCTTATTAATTATAATTTCAAAAAAGAATTTATAGCTCTAGTTGATAGTGGAGCAGATTTAAACTGTGTTCAGGAAGGATTAATCCCTTCACGATATTTTCATAAAACTACTCATAGTTTGCGATCTGCTAATGGTGAAAAAATGCAGATTGAATACAAATTACCAAAAGCTTATATTTGCAAAAATAAGGTATGTATACCTCAAAGCTTTGTTTTAATTAAAAACATGTCCAACCAAGTTATACTTGGAACACCCTTTTTACAAAGTATATTTCCTATTACCAGAATTGATAAGAAAAATATAATAGGAACTTTTAATGATAAGTGTATTATATTTGATTTTATAACTGAACCCATTACTAGGGTTTTAAATCAATTAAAAGATATGCTAGCTAATAAGAGTCAGCATATCAACTTTCTTAAACAAGAAATCTTAACTTTAAATATCGATGAGATTTTAAAAAATCCAAAGTTGAGGGAAAAGATTGATTTTATTATAAATCAGTTTTCGTTACAAATTTGTAGTGACCATCCAAATGCTTTTTGGGATAGAAAGAAACATGTGGTCACACTTCCTTATGAGGAAGATTTCTCTGAAACAGATGGAATCCCTACTAAGGCAAGACCTTGCCAAATGAATTCGGAGTATTTGGAATTATGCAAAAAAGAGGTAAGTTCATTATTGCATAAAGGCCTCATACGATCATCCAAATCGCCATGGTCTTGTACAGCATTTTACGTTAATAAACATGCTGAACAAGAAAGAGGAGTTCCAAGGTTAGTTATAAATTATAAGCCTTTAAATAAAGTCCTGAAATGGATTAGGTATCCAATTCCTAATAAAAAGGATTTATTGGATAGGCTTCATAATGCTATTATATTTTCAAAATTTGATTTAAAATCAGGGTACTGGCAGATTCAAATAGCTGAAGCTGACAGGTATAAAACTGCTTTTAATGTTCCAATAGGACAATACGAATGGAATGTTATGCCATTTGGTTTGAAAAATGCCCCTTCTGAATTTCAGAAGATTATGAATGATATATTCATTCCTTATAGTAATTTTATTATTGTTTATATTGATGATATATTAGTATTTTCAAATACTATTGAAATGCATTTTAAACATCTAGATTTGTTTAAAAAAATTATCATACAAAATGGTTTGGTTATATCTAAACTTAAGATGTCTTTGTTTCAAACAAAAGTTAGATTTTTGGGACACAATATTGAGAAAGGGAAAATTATTCCTATCAATAGAAGTATTGAATTTGCTTCTAAATTTCCTGATGTTATAACTGATAAGACTCAATTGCAAAGATTTTTAGGGAGTTTAAATTATATTGCTCCATTTTATAAAGATCTTGCAAAAGATACATCTATCTTATATGATAGATTAAAAAAGATTCCAAAAGTATGGACAGATGCCCATACTGAGGTAGTTAAGAAAATCAAACAAAGAGTAAAAAACCTTCCTTGTTTGACATTGGCTAATCCTACTTGGCCAAAAATAATAGAAACTGATGCTTCAGATATTGGTTATGGAGGTATTTTAAAACAAAAGGCTCCAGGAGAAAAGATTGAGTATTTGATACAATTTTATTCTGGTAAATGGAATAGTAGCCAGAAAAATTATTCCACTGTAGCAAAAGAAATACTTGCTATAGTAAAATGTGTTTTGAAATTTCAAGGTGATTTATACAGTCAGAAGTTTGTTATTAAAACTGATTGTCAGTCAGCCAAATTTATGTTTAATAAAGATTTTAAGCATGATGTTTCTAAACAAATGTTTGCTAGATGGCAGGCACTTTTAGCTCCGTTTGACTTTGAAATACATTATAAAAAAGGAGAAGATAATAGCCTTCCTGATTTCTTAACTAGGGAATATTTGACTAGTTAATGATAATAGTCATTGCTTTATCTTGCAGGATATTTAATATGTGTAGAAGAACTAATATGAACCATTATTGTCCCTACTGCCAGAATCAGCTTCTATCTCGGCAGATGCATATGTTATTTTGGGATCTGCGTGCAACGCAGAATAGATTGAAAAAATTGACGGATGAATCCAAGGATTTGTTATTACATGCTGATCACTTTTATAAAGAAGAAATAGATCATATCATAAGTATCTTGAAAAGAGCTACTGATAGGATGAAAGAAATTACGAGAGATATAATAGGAATCAGTAAGGTATTGGAAAAATATCCAATGTATTTAGCCTGACAAAATTGTGATTTATCAAATGCAGGACATGCAGGCTCGAGGAAACCCAACCTCTAATAGAGGAAGGGGAAACAGAGGAAGAGGCACTAGTAGAGGTGCTATAATAGCCCAAATGGGTAAGCAAAGGCTTATAGCCGAAAATTTAACAGGATCATCCTCAAAGGATAATGATACTATGTCATATCAGCAGTATCAAGAGTTTTTAAAATGGAAAAATTCTCAAAATATGGGAAAAGAGGATAATATGCCTCCATCATATTCTTCTGTAATAACAGAAGATGATAATGAAAATATTCAGTCATATATGAAGACAGATTACAAGGAGTTTATATTATTTCTTGAAGACAGAGACCTTCAATGGAAAGATGAGCCATGGAAACTAATGGCAAGATATCTAAACAGTGTGTCATATGCAACAAGTACTTATAAGTATAGAATGCATTATGAGATGATACTTAATGTCAGTGGATCTTGCGAGATAACGCATTTCTATCCAGCTAATACAAAGAAAGTTTATAACTTTTCAAAAATGATAATAAAACGGATTATATCCGCAGAAGAATGGGGTTTAAGTACTCTTACTGAAAGGAGTTATACCCATCCAGAAATGAAGACACCAGTGAAATATAATTACTGGGATTATGTGGACAGCTTTTATAAAGCGTTATTATATGAGAATGAAAACAAGAAACATTCTTGGTTTATAAAGATATGCTCAAATGTTTATAAACAGAGCATTATACCAAATTGGTTCTCACAATGGTGGATTATTTATGGTCCTACAATAAAATTATTACCAGAACCATTGATCAGTTTATATGCAGATTGGGTGGATGTATCTCCCAAGATTAAAGAGTTGCAGAAAAATGATACTCTTATTGAAGGAAGTTCTCATATGAATTTCTTTATTGAGTTCTCGATTCCATGGATAATGAAGTGGGATGTACAAGTAGATTATACGATACATCATATTATATATATATATATATATATATATATATATTGGTAAAGGGCTTACTACACATTTCAAATTGTATAATGTCACATAATGAAGCAGATATTCTAGAGTTTTTCTAGGGTACCCAAAGGTAAAAAGAAGGAAGTATGTATATCCATCTCGATCATAGCAAAACCACTGGGAAATGTTTTAACTCACTCCAAATATTGAAAATTACGAAAAATTCGGCTCGTTCGCTCGATGGATGCCTAGCCATAGCTACAAATCTAAATATCAAACTTTCAAGGCATTGCATAAGTTACAATTAAAAGTAATATATATAATTGACCATACAATGTGAAATGGACAACAATAGTCAAAACTTTGACCATAATACTAAGGCATTATAATAGCGTTAATATTCTAAATTGCATACCAGTCAAAGCCAGTCAGTGTCACACAATTAGGCAATTTGTTGCCTTTCTATTTTCCAATTAGCTTTCAGGAGATTTAATTGTTGAAAGTAACAGAGGAAGAAGGGACTGATAATCCAGATGATATAAATCATAGTTGCTTGGGATATTATTTTTATATCATTTATCCCTATTCGTTAGACAAAAACGTAGATGACATATGATATATTACTCGAGTGTATGAGTAGTATAGAATATAATAATCGTGTTTTGGTGAATTTCAGAGACTCAAGTCTGATTTCACAACACTAGGCTCTTTCATAATTTACCTAATTATTCTTACATCTTGTATTTTAATTTATTTACACAATTATTTAACCTAGTTATTGTTAATTTTAGGAAAATATATGCAACTTCTCCCTTTCTAATAAACCTTTTTTAAATTTAATTTTACAAACGTCACTAGAAACTTCTTGCAAACCTTTCGCATCAGGGACCACAACAAAAAAAAAAAAAAAAGGAGGAAAAACATTAATCAAAAGAAAAGCTATGCTTTTAAAGAAAAAAAGTTTAGACCGTCCTCTAGAGAAAAAGCAGATTGCGAAAGGCATTCAACATGACAACTTCATGCATGTGAGGTTAACAACAACAATAATATACATAATGATACTTCACAAGTAAGGTTAGAGAATGATGTAGTTTACTCATACCTTATCGAATAAAGTGGAAAGGTTTCTCCTGCTAGAATCGCTGCTCAAGAAAAATATTTTTTAAAAACAGATCTAGGAAAAAAAAAAGTGTTAAGATGAAAAAAAAATATAAAAAGTGCCGACATAAAAAATAAAAAAAAATCAAAAAAAATATAATAATAATAATAATAATAATAATAATAATAATAATAATAATAATAATAATAATATGACAGAAACTGCTCGACTACCTTCTAAACTTCTATCTTAAACTTCGACATCTATACCCTCCTATCTAATGTCATATCGTAGGTGATCTGAATGTATGTCATGTCGTATGTATAATCACCCCGCCTCAATTCTTCCTCTATCTACTTCTACATCTCCATAAACCCAGCACCGCCAACCCCTCACACCTCCTTACTTGGCATCTATGCTCCTCCTTTTCACATGTCAGAACCATCTCAGCCTCGCTTTTCGCATCTTTTCCACCACTGAGGCACTCCCACCTTATCTCGTATGTCCTCGCTCTTAATCTTATCCATCCTAGTGTGTCCACACATTCATCTAAATATTTTCATTTCTACTACTTTCATCTTTTGAATGTGAGTGTTCTTGATTGTAGAAATCTATGCCCCATGTAACATGGCTGGTCTAACGACCACTTTATAGAACTTATCTTTAAGTTTTGGTGGCATATTCTTATCACAAAGGACACCAGATGCGAGCCTCCATTTTATCCATTCCGCCCCAATAAGATACTTGACATCATCTTCAATTTCTACATTTTGCTGGATTATAGACCCAAGATACTTGAAGCTCCCTCTCCTTGGGATGACTTGCATATCAATCCTTACTTCGTCATCCGATTCCTGTAATACATCGCTGAATTTGCATTTTATGTACTCAATTTCTAGGGTATGTCCAAACCTCTAGCACATCATTAACTCCGCCGTATATCTTGTCTAGTACTATGTCATCTATATCCTAATTGCTAGCTTAGTACTTAATTGATCAAAGTTCAAAGCTAGCAATTAGGATGTAGATGTTGAATCAAGTGAAATTTTTCTTGATGGAGGGAAATTACTAAATTAAGTACTTTCTCTATCCCAATTGATTTGGTGATTTTTTGATTTTAAGAGTGAAAACTTTTTAATTTTGATCGTTAATTCGGTCAATTTTAATTTTTTAAGATAAAATTTACATAGTTAAAAATTACAGTAATAATTAACAACTCAAAATATTTAAAAGAATGTATATGAAAATTTTACTTTCAATAAAAATTCATTCAATTCTTTCAAAAACCGGACATATAATTGAGACAAATGGAGTATGATTTTAATTTATTATGAAATTCATAAGACGAAGAAACTCTAGTACAAGTGTTATAAATCATAATATCAAAGAATACTTGTCATATTTTAAGGGAAAATAGCATTTGTAATCCCAGAATTATTGGCTTATTCCTCTTTGATCCTTGTACAGTTGTACTATGTGACTAAGCACATTACATCTTCAATTAACATAAGTCTGTTAACTATTTTAACGTCTAAAGGAGCAAAATCACACATCCCTAAATTAAAGGTTCATTTTTGCTTCACATAACACAAAGATCAAAATCGGAATAAGCCAATAACACAGGGCCAAAAACTCTATTTGGCCATATCCAATTAAGACACAAGTCACTAGCTCATTAATACAGCTTTGTCATGCTATATATAAATATAGTAATAATTAAGTATATATACGGCAAGGAATCCAATCTATAGTAGAGCGAAAGATCGTATGATTTGTGATAAGTAATTAGATACGGTAATTATCTTGAATAGATACTTAGCACGCACTTTGTATTTGATAATTTATTTAGCAGATAATGAATGTATACGAAACTTTACAGAACTCTACATTTTAATAAAATAATTTCAAATCTTCCACAAACTACGAAGTTAACCACATAAGCAGAGGAATATACAGATCCTAGAATCTGCAAAAACTTGACAACTCAATTTTGCTACTTTAGCAAGGCCTCCGTCAACCACAAGTTGAATTCATATATCTGTTTGATTTTATTTGAGAATTTGTCGAGAAAGGTAAATTATTGTGACCAGTAGGCCAAAGAGGAAGGGAGAAAAGGAAAAGATATCTTCATAAGGTGCATAACAGTTATAGGAGCAATCTAGTGCATACGAGGACCACAACATTGATCATTCCATACTAAAACAGTAGTTGCTTTTGGATATTAAAAAGAATAAAAAAGAAAGAACTTCACTTTAATGTATGAGTTCAAAAGAGTGGGAGAATATTTGTCAAAATCGATTTGAGTTATGTGACACAAACCAAAATATAGAAGAGATCAATATAATGGTGCTTACCTTATAGCATTTCTATGGATCATCTTTTGTTTTTTTTTTTTTTTTTTGCGAAAAAATTGAATATAACGGTTGAAAAAATATATTTACGTGTCAATTGAAACATGTGAGAAGAATCAAAGAGAAAGAAATTGTAAAAGAAGAAGGATTTATGCTCAAAATGACTTACTATATTACTATTGGTTGGAGTAAGTGATCAATAGTTAAAATTTATGTAGAGCAGAAGGACTAATGCCTAATAGCTGATCAAATACACATTATATTTTCACCATCTAGCTAGCGTAAAATATGTTAATGTATAAATAGACAGTAAAATATAATAACAATAATTATATTTTAGTTTCAAATAAGTTGACATCGACAATATGAATTCTATTATTCTATTTAAACAAATACTAGCAAATATCACACAAAATAAAAATAGAATATGAAGAAAAATTGAGAAACTTTTAGTCGTACTACTACTAACTAGAGAAAAAGGATAGCCTATGTTCATTTTCAATCTCTCCCTCTCACCACCATCACTATATTTTCTCCTACAAGCTTTTCCCAGAGCTCATATCTTTTGATTATTGAAAAATTTTCCCTTTTGTCACATTCATAAAACTAGTCCACAGAACAGTTTCCACGTGACCCATTTTTATGGAAATATATTTCTTGGTCTTATTTATGGCCCCTCTTTCGGATGACCTCTCCAATTTTTGGTTGATTAGAACTTACTTTAGAAGTGTTCCCTTTGAAATTTTCGTTTCCTTTTTGAAATTTATGGGCTTTCTTTGGAACTGTTTACAACAGACTAACTCAAAAGTATTAGTACTACTATATTATGCATAATTCTTTGCACTTTTCATCTCAAAACTAAAGTCTACTAAACTTGAACAAACATGAGTGAAGAATTTTTCTTTCCCCTCCAATACCAAGTGCCATTTGGCACACGGCACAACATATACTCTTTGTTTACGTCTCTTTACTTATAATGAGTATACATGTGGATGTGATAATTAGGTATTTGATTTTCATAGAGGAATCTAGTGAGCAGTAAGCTTCGAAGAGTTGTGGCCATTTTCAATTTGTTGTATTAACTTTTATTAAACGTTCGATTGACTGAAGGTTATTTTAAATTGTGGCATGCACAGTGCACTTTACCAGAACTTGCAGTCCGTTTGAATGAGAACTGCGAAAAACTTTGGAGCAAGTGAACAACTAAAATGAGTAGGATTAACATTGCATATATCTTAAAATCATCATTTTACGCAAGCTTGATACATTAGAGGGGTACGGAAGGAATAATATTATCGGCTAGAAGCTAGAATACTCCATCATGTAACTAAATTGATGTCAGGGAACTCGAGAATCTTTCTCAAAATGGCCATTTGAGACGTGATCACTTCTTGACTAAATTGAGAAAGATGTCTTATATAAGCTTCTTGACTAAATTGAGAAAGATGTATAATATAAGAAAAACAAAGTCTAATAAATGATCCTGTTTAAGTATATATTTTGACTGCGATTCAAATATTTGCAATGTTATATCGATATTGTTCAATTACGATCATGAATTTTACTCTACAACCTTTAATACTTCAAGAACTGGTCCAAAATGAGTTACTCCTATTAAGTGTTATAGTATCAATACTTGGAACAGAGTTTGTTTTATGAAAATTTACGGACATTTTTAGAGGAGAAAGTAGAAGAAAATTACACATTTTGCCTTGCAAGTATTCATTTATTTAAACAGAAATTTAACGGGGCCATAAGTAAAAATCCCAAGTTTAGTTCTCTTTTTCCCATTTCCCCTCTGCGGGCTACTAATTTGGAGTTTGGGCTGGCGGGACCCTAGTTTAGTCCATGAAGGGTCTGTTTGATAGCCCAAAGGTAGAAACTCAAATGGGCTGAAAGCGTGAAATTCAAAATTCAAACTGTATCAATCTGCAAACTGTTTTAGACTTCTTTACCATCCTGGTCTATTGTTTCACCTTCAGATCCTGTCATATAGTAGCTTTTTACTTTTTTATGACATAGAGGGAGCAGGAACGGAGTAAGTGAAACGGTCAGAATAAAACTCATATCAACTATAGTCTTGATGCATGGTTCTATCCCGGTGTTGGGTTATGAAAATAATACAGCTTGGAATTTATCAATTAGAAAGAGGTTATTGTTAAAGTAAATGCAATTTTTTCTGCTAGGAATTTGGCAGTACATGAAATATCATCCCCAAATAATGAAGTTCAATTGTATTTTATCAACTTCAAAACTTTATTATGATCAAAAGGCATCATTTAACTACAACTAGACAATGTAGTATTCAATTATTATTATTTAGAGAATCAATTACCTTGGTTTGGGATTCCTTTTAGGTTGTAATTTTTGTAATGTACTGCTGTACATTTTCTAAATTTATCAGAAATATAAGATCTCCATCTTCTAGTCTTTCTTCCATATTACAATGCCCGTGTTGTGTTCTTTTTACCAGCACTCGAGGTTACCAGCGACAATTTCTAAACCACTCAGTCTCATTACGACAGGACGACAATGATCATAAAAGTCAAAATTGGTTAAGAAGTGTATACACAATTCACTTGTTTAATCAACTAACCACACACCTTTCTTTCTTACAAACAGTACGTAATTGAATCATGTTACAATTATTATTTTTAACAATCACAGTATACTCAAGTTTTTAAGCCGTAAGCATGAAAATGAATGGAACGACAAAAGTAAGAAAAAGGTGAAAGTGAGAGCACTAAAAATATGGGCTAAACCAACATAATATATAGACTTGAAAAATAAAAGTGAAGCTAGAAGCATGGGGGATAGAAGTTAGATGATAAAAAGTGAAAATGAAAAAGTAAGTAGAGAGAAGGCTAGTTTCATGTCATGCAGATACTAACAATTTCACTGCTTTTCAAAGTCACGCTACTGTTGCACTGTGATTTGTGCTGGATGTTTCCACACAAAAACAAAACAAAACCCACTTTGACTGACTTATACCATACATCACCTGACGGTCAACGGCGGCTTGTAAACCGCTACTTGTCGGCTTGTCGGTTCTTTCTTGCAATTTCCTTCCTTTTATATTTTACACCTTTACATATAGTATATCTCAAATACTTTGTACTCCTTCAGTTCCACACCCATGAAGGTCAAACTTTTGCATAAGTTTTTCTTAAACCATAATGTAATTGAGAGTTATTGACTCATTGAATCTGATTTGTATTCCGTAGAGTTCATTGAAAAGATACTTAAGTGATAACTATTAGAATTTATTTTATTTTTAAGTCTCGAACACTAGATCATATTTGATTAAGCTAGCGTTTGGACATAGTTTTTGGGGCCATTTTTTAGAGATTTTTTGGGATTTCCGAAAAAATCCAAAAACTAGTTGAGTTTTTGGGAAATCTCCTTACAAACTTCAAATTTTGTTCAAAATAAAATATATGTCCAAACAAAATTTCAATTTTCCAAGTTCCAAATCTCAAATCCATCCGTTCTAAAATGGTTGTCATAGTTTGACTTGGAGCGGAGTTTAAGAAATGTTGTAAGACTTTTGTAACTTGTGGTCCAAAATAAGTCATACATAAATATGTGACTATAAAACATTTCATTAAGGGTAAAGTAGTAGTTTCAACTCAAAAATATTTCCAAATTTAGAATTATATCATTATTTTTAGAACGAATTAATAAAAAAATAGTAACCAACTATTTTGGAACAGAGGGACCGTCATTGATTGCAATTAAGTGTCTTACTTCTTTTATGTTACTATTTATAAGAGAATACCACGTTTTTTATTCTCTACTTAACAAGTGATAAATTTCAATATTATCATTTTAATTTATCTAGTATCCCTTGTAGGAATGATTTATCATGTTACTGATTGCAAAATTTAAATATTATTTTCGGTATATATTTAGCCCAAACGACAAGATTCAAAAATAAAATTTAGTGCTTACTCAAACTGACACATAAAATATAATGGAAAGAGCACTATCCATAGAAAGTGTGGAGTACAATTTTGTTGAAAAGAATCCTTTTATCCCCAAGAAATGTCTGCGGGAAAAGAAATTGAAAGGATTGTTCGCCTTATACACAAAGAGTTGAATAGTTCGTTATGTGTAATTTTGCACTTTTCCACTTCTCTCTAATCTACTTTAACCTTAGATGGTTATTGATGTGAGTTCATTTTCTAATAATTACCATAAAAGTACACTAAGAGACAGTCTACCCATAACATATCAAATTACATAGTGTAGGTATATATATATATATACACATAAGTTAAATTCTCTTTCCAATTAACTTGATAGTGTCTATACTTCACACATGACATAACCAATACATAAACATTAACTCAATAGCTAAGCATCTTTACTGAAATATTACCCTTCTACAAGATACATTTGAAGCTTTAAAACGAAAACAGCATCTAAAATGCTACGTACTCATGGACAGGTTAATTCGATTATGAAATACTCCGTATGTAAGCATGCATGTTACCAAAATCTAAAACACTTCAATTCCTCAAATGAAACCAGTTCAGCTTACAAAAATTTCAATCAACTTTAAATAACAATCAATTTACGCCTTCCCAAATTAGTTAGGTCCACAGCTAGAATTACCAAGATTGGTTGGTTTTAACTTTTAATAATAAAAATAATTTATAATTATAATTATAATAATGGGGTAGTAAATATAATTTGTGTTGCATGACTAAAAAGTGTGTTAGTGTACCTCAACTCTGAGTTTCAGGTTCCAGTATGAGCTAACAGTTGTCCTATATATCCCCTGTTCCCATGCCATTTTCATTTCTCTCTCACATCTAATTCTGGTGATTTGCTGCGGCATTTTTTCTGTTGGGAATATGACTTTACCTCTTTCACAAGTGGTCCCTTCATTTATATCAGCCAATTTAGCTTGCGTTTGATAATTTCTTTGAAAAACTTCTTTTAAGAAGTACTTGTCTTAAAGAATCCTTGTATTTAATAGTAGTAAATAAATTGAATTGCTGAGAAATTGTCTAACTATATGTGTTACCTCGACTTTGAGATACACCTTCTATTTTTTGAACCACGTTGCTCTCTTCTTACTCATGAAATTAGTTTAGCAATTGATCACCTAGGAAGATGAGGAAATAATTGTCACGCCCTAAAAAATATTTTATTATTAACTGCGCGGGTGCGAGTTTATTTATTTAAAGGCTCGTGACTGGTGTTCAAAAAGGTACAAATTTATTTAGAGAACTCGGAGTCGCCACTTGACATAGTTTAAGGTGTGCCAAGTCACCAGAAGGTACCTTGGAACACCTTTGACTCGTCTAATGGTCTGCGTTTAGAGATTCGGGTAAGGTTCTCAGTTGACTCTCGGGAAGGTATTAGGCACCCTCGAGTCCTGTGCCGAGCACAGTTGCTTTATTGTCGCAGTTTTAATTTATTAAATATGGTTGTTATATTTTATCGTTCATTTAAAGTTACAGCTTGATTGTTCGAAACCGAAATCGCGTCAAGTAACCCACAAGGTATACTTGGACAGAATTTATATATTTTTTTTTTTTACTTTTTGCCTAATAAGTAGATCACAAATCATACTTATAATTGCCTAATCGAACTTACATCCTATTATTTTGCCTAATCATTACATCTTGGGTGGATAATTAATCATATCAAAATAAAACACATTGACTAATTTTAGGTATGAAATGAACGACACAAATGTTTAGCATTTCTAATAAACTTGTTATTAATGAAGACTTGTGGCCATAAGTTAAAATGCCATTTTGGAACTAAACTAATTCGCAAATTATATACAATATGATTATGCTATTTGTGCTTTCAAAGGTTTGCAACTCTAGGCTAATTTTTGGAGTGATTTTGCACCAAATATCTCTTTTCCTTAAACAACTTTAACGTTTTTTTTTCAGATTTGCAGGAATGCACCAGTTTGTAAAAAAGGGCCAGATTTGAGTGGATTTGCAAAAACGTACAAGTTTGCAAAAATAGCCAGATTTACACCTTTAACACCAACTGTGCACTTATACCTATTTTTGCCTACTCATTTCAGCATTGAAATAATTTTCAGAATTTCCAGATTTGCAAATATGACCAGTTTGCAGAAATAGCCTTATATTACAGAAACGGCCAGAATTCAACATTTTGGTTTTAATGGTTAAATCTTAAGTTTGCCTAACCTTTACATGCTGTCCGGATTTTCATACATAGCTAAAATAATAGATGAATTAAATTGCACAAATAAACACTAAATATTTCCTAGTTTTTCACAAATAGCTAGTTTTAAACTAGAATAAACTCATAACAAAAGGCATACAATAAAGGGTTTTAGACATTTTTTACTTCATTTTTTTTCATAGCCAAAATGATAAAATATACAAGGTAAATTGTGTTTACCTTGTGTAGAAAAACTTCCAAGCTAGTGAAGCAAATGAAATAGCAAGAACCCAACCAAAGCGAGCAAACTAGTACCCCAAATCAGCCACTACAACAGCCCCTTTTATACCTTCTATTCAAACTTTAAACCTTAAGATTTATGCCCCAAAAGACCTTAGATGTAAAGGCTTTTGGTTCTAAATCTAACTCTTAAACTCACTAATTTTTTCAAGTGTTTTTTGCTCACTCTTTTTGTGTAAATTTTCAGCTAGTTGTTGTGTCTTAAAGAGGGTAGTAAATGCCTCTATTTATAGCTAAAAGGTGGGGCTAAAAGGTGGGGTGTGGACTTGTACAAAAGTACAAGCCCACACCCTACACTTGAGTGCTTTTAGTCCCATTTTTTCAAGCAAAAGTACAGCAGCTATAGCCACTGTTACAGCCACCTAAAACTGTCCTAAAGGGCTGAAATAATGCAAGTAGGGTCCTCTAAAAGGACCCCCAATACTCATTACATAACTAGAAGGAAACCAAGACCAAACTAGACAACTAAATCAGCCCCCAAACTAACTTAAACTAAACTAAAAGTAACCAGATTCCAACCTTAGTTCAAAAGCAAGAAACAAACAACCTAAGCTAGTTAACAAGTTTCCTGGACAATTCATACTTAATAATGAATGGACCACCTGAATTGAAAAGAAAAATCATTCCCAGCATAACCTTAAACCAAACTCACAAGGATTCAAGTCCAAAGCCAACTAGATTATCTAAGGTGACAGTGAGGGAAAATTAACTCAAATTCTCCCATCAAACTTGATTAAACCAAACCAAGCAATTTGCAGGTCAAACAACACTAGCTAACAGTCAATCTTATTCTTAAGAGCGGATTAAACCAATGACTTGAACAAACAACACTAAAAAAAAAAAAAAAAAAAAGCAACTCTCAGTGCTAATCAACAGGAAACATGCTTAGACAAATTCAACGCTCAACTAATTCTTCAAATTCTAACAATTCACAAAACTTCCAACAGTACATGAGACTACAAACCAGAACCATAAACATTTACTCTTGAAAACAAGTAACGAATTAACGAGAAGACGAAACTTTCAATAACAAAGAACAATCAATTTCATACTTCAAACACATTTGAATATCGTATTTACCATCACTAAAGTTCTAAGCAATAACATCCTTAGTACTAACACCATCTATATAAACGAAAAGAGAAAGAACAGGGGCTGATTCACCTAATCATTCAAGCCAAATCAAAAGCTCATTTGATGCTACCTCGTTGATCAACAGAGCTGCAGCGTCCCAGTTCCAGTTTGGTTGCCATCACACCCCTCGGATTCGTAGCTGAACCACCACTGAGCCTCGCTGCCTTTGCTTTCCTTGTCGCGCACCAACTGCTTCAACTCCGTCAAAGCAAAGCCATTGTCACAATGTATCCAAACCAATCCGCATCACCCACTAATCGTTTCCCTTCATAACTGTAAAAACAGCCCCCTACAGTCTCCACTGCTCATCGTCGCCACAGCTTACAAAAACAGAAACAAACCCCCTCCCATACGTCAACAAAACAGCCGCCAAAACAGTGGCATCACAGCCTAATCAAAACACTATCATCACAGCCCCTATATCATACCAAAACTCCACCATACTCCCTCCAATTAGTAGCAACATCCAAAACAAAACAGAAAAGGAAAGAAAATAAGAAGAAGAAGAGCAAATAGAAAGAAAAAAAAAAAACGAACAGAAACGGGCAAGAAAAGGGAAACGGGAACGGGGTTTTATGGGGGATGGGGTATGGGGAGAGGTAGAGAGGAGTAAGGAGAAGAGGACGAAACAAAACTTACCGGAAAAGCACCAAGTTGCCGGATTTTTGAAGTTTGACCGGATCTTTGACTTCCGATCTACGCGAATCGGTTCACTTTTTGGAGAAAATAATTGTGGAAATGGAACCAGGGGGTCAAGGCCTTTCCGATGATATATATATTGTATTTTTCCGGCCACCGGAGGTGGTGGCCGGCGGCGGCCGATCGGCGGCTCCACGGTGGAGCAGTGGTGGCGTTTGTTTTCCCGGTTGGAGAGAAAAATTTGAGCAGGGTCTCTCTAAGTCCTAAGAGACTTGTGAGTGTGTGTGACAAAATGAGAAGAAACCAATGCTTTTATACATGGAAGTCTCGGACGATCTGAGCCGTTGAATCAAGATGAGATCAACGGCTAATATTGAGTCTTTCATGGGTTGGGTCAAGAGAAGTGGGCTAATGGATCATAATTGTTGGGCTATTATTCTTACACAAATGGCCATTAAAAGAGTCTATACTTAACAAAACATACACAATTAATCGTAATGTAAACCACATAAATTCACGATACTATCACAATTAAAACGTAGAATCACAATTAAACAGATAACAAGTAATTTTTGGTAATTTTCAATTTTTTAACGTCCTAATTAAAGACGAAATTAGTTAGAACAAACAACAGAAGTCAAGAAAAAATTGACGAAACGTTCTATGAATCTAATACGACTATTTTTAGCATTTTTTTAATTTTGTGTGCCAAAATTAGGTGATTACAGCTGCCCCTCTTTGTTCGGGAACACGAAGAGTTTTCGGACAAAGAAGTAATCGACAACTAATTTTGGCTTTTCGGTTCTAGCCGAGAGCATGCTTTTCAAAATGGTGACCGTACCTTGAATTTCGGTTCTAACCGAGAACAAAGTTACCTACATATCCCCGGACTAAGGAATCAGGTCAGTGTAGTTCCTTACGTGCGGTAGCTGGGACTACCGCATTCAAACAGACACTAGACTCACTAAGACTCACTAAGACAACCCTAGACACTCTAGACTACTTAAGACAAACCAGAGGCTCTTCTAGACACGCTTGGGGCTGATACTAGACACTCTAGACTACTAAGAGGCTGTCGCTGCTGATTACTGGTCGCTTGCTGGTGGTCATTGCTTTACAAGGAATGGAAATACAAGGGAAAATGTAAAATTACAATCCCTAGCCTAAATCTTCATGCTTTCTTGAGGTGAATCTTGGCTTGAAAGACAGCTCCATCGCCCGTTGTATGGGCAAGCATCATCTGAAACTTGAAATGGTCGCACTTGTTTCAAACAGGTCTTGACTTGAAGCTGGGGATGGTCGCTATCTTCGAGCAGGACTAACTTGAAAAAGGAGTGGTTGCTATCTTTGAGCGCAAATGACTTGAACTACATGTGAGTGCTATCTTCTAGCAAAACTGACTTGAAAGGAAAATGATCGCTATCTTTTAGCAGATCCTGACATGGAAAGGAAATGACACTATCTCTGAGCGAGACTGACTCGAAAAAGGAAATGATCGCTATCTTTTTAGCAGATCTTGACATAGAAAAGAAATGACGCTATCTTTGAGCGGAACTGACTCGAAAAGGAAATGATCGCTATCTTTTAGCAGATTCTGACATGGAAAGAAAATGACGCTATCTTTGAGCGAACTGACTCGAAAAGGAAATGATCGCTATCTTTTAGCAGATCTTGACATGGAGAGGAAATGACGCTATCTTTGAGCGAACTGACTCGAAAAGGGAATGATCGCTATCTTTTAGCAGATCTTGACATTGAAAGGAAATGACGCTATCTTTGAGCGAAACTGACTTGAAGAGGAAATGATCGCTGTCTTTTAGCAGATCTTGATATGGAAAGGAAATGACGCTATCTTTGAGCGAAACTGACTTGAAAAGGAAATGATCGCTGTCTTTAGCAGATCTTGACACGGAAAGGAAATGACGCTATCTTTGAGCGAAACTGACTTGAAAAGGAAATGATCGCTGTCTTTTAGCAGATCTTGACACGGAAAAAAAAATGAAGCTATCTTTGAGCAAACTGACTCGAAAAGGAAATGATCGCTGTCTTTTAGCAGATCTTGACACGGAAAAGAAATGACATTGTGTTCTAGCGGGAATTGACTCGAAGAGAGAATGGAGTTCCGTCTGACATCTAGCGCAACTATCCCAGTTCAAGTGGTCCTAGCTCTTTCTTAGCAACATAGCAAATGTCACACTTACTTTCTGCATCGTGGATACACCCTGTTTCGGATCTTGCAAATAAGCTCAATGACTCTTGTTCTATTTTTCACAGTACTGTGGGATGAACAACGCTTAAAGCTTCTCCCAAACATATCCACTCTTCATGATACAATTTTGGTATGTCGTCCTTCCGGCCTGATGTGCCGTGCTGGGCTCCAATTATCAATGTTGATCATGACTTGCTGAGAACTTTCCCATTGCCGAGGGTGTGCCCTGCTCGCTGGAATTAAACCTGAATCCTGAAAGACAGAGTTTTGCAATTTTCTTTTGTTGCTCATGTGGGGTTAGCGCCGAAAGGGCGAGGAATTAATGGTGAGGCGAGATGTACAAAATGGAAATAAAAAAAGTCTAAGGGCGAAAGTCGTTTGGACAGAGAACGTCTTTCTGAAAAGGGAAACTTATCTGGCAATATACTGGCAGCCTTGATGATCATGACATGTATCTTGGATGACCTCGTCCGACCAGTGCCACTTGTTTGTTGAGAGTTGATCCACGGAAGATATCAAACCATAACCAAGTTGAGGTGACTCTCAAGTCGACTAGTAGCGCCCTTTCGGGTTTTCACCAACTAGCCTCTCTCTTTAATCTTTTTCCTCACTGTTTGCCTTGCGGCGCCTTCTCAGGTTTTCACCGACAAGACTTCTTTCTTTTCTCTTTTTTTCTTTCTTTTTTTTTCTTTTTTTTTTTTCAATTCAATTTACAACACCAACATCTCTTGAAAAATGTGAATAGATGATACAAAAATGATAGAAGTTTGTTTTTATTTTATTTTATTTATGAAATAAAATAAAAACAAACTTCTGCCCCAGTTTAGCATGAAAAGGGGAATCTAAATTTCCTTTGATGTTGGCCGCAAACTTGGAGGCAAGTTTTGCGTCAATATGAACAGGGAAAGAGGAATTTTTTCTTATTGCGACCGCACCGAAATGGTTGCCTACGTATCCTTTTGAGAGGAATCAGGTCAGACGTAGCTCTAGGCAACTGCCCAGGTTTTTGATGCTTTTCAGTTTCATTTCATTTTGGTACAATTACATTGATTCCAAACGGAGAACATGTCTCGAAAGTACAATGTTCAAAGTGCTAATAAGGGATACATTTTGGGATAGCAAAAAAGAACAAAAGCTTTGCATTCATCCCGAGTTGAAAGCCATCTTGGAGTCAAATGTAGTACCTCTTGACCGCGTCTGCATTGACGGGTATTTCAGTTGTCCTGCCTTCTGGATCTGTAAGGTACAAAGCGCCATTTGGCAATACTTTCTTTACCAGGTATGGCCCTTGCCAATTTGGAGCGAATTTCCCTCTAGCTTCTTCCTGATGAGGAAAGATTCTTTTCAAGACTAATTGCCCTTCTTTCAAGTCGCGCAGGCGCACTTTCTTGTTGTAGGCTCGGGCCATTCTTTGCTGATACAATTGACCATGACAAACTGCATTGAGCCTCTTTTCATCAATGAATGACAACTGTTCCAATCGGGTTTTGACCCATTCTGTGTCCTCAATCTCTGCTTCCACAATAATCCTGAGAGATGGTATTTCAACTTCAGCGGGTATGACTGCTTCAGTTCCATATACCAATGAATATGGAGTGGCACCTATGGAAGTGCGCACAGTTGTGCGGTAACCAAGCAAAGCAAAAGACAACTTCTCGTGCCAATCACGAGATCCTTGTATCATTTTCCTAAGGATCTTCTTGATATTCTTATTGGCTGCTTCAACCGCACCATTTGCCTTTGGTCGGTAAGGTGTGGAATTTCGGTGCATGATCTTGAATTTTCCACACACGTCATTCATTAAATGACTGTTCAGATTTGCCGCATTATCAGTGATGATGGTACTTGGGATACCAAAGCGACAGATAATGTTAGAATGGACGAAATCCACCACAGCTTTCTTGGTCACGGACTTGAGAGTCACGGCCTCAACCCATTTGGTGAAGTAATCTATTGCAACCAGAATGAATCTGTGCCCATTTGATGCTCTTGGTTCAATAGGCCCGATAACATCCATCCCCCAGGCTGTAAAAGGCCAAGGGGCTGACATTGTGTGCAACTCTAAAGGAGGTGCATGTATCAAATCACCGTGTACTTGGCATTGATGACACTTTCGCACAAAAGTAATGCAGTCATGTTCCATGGTAAGCCAGAAGTATCCCGCTCTGAGTACTTTCTTAGCTAGCACGTACCCGCTCATGTGGGGTCCACAGATCCCGGAATGCATGTCATTGAGAATTTTCGTGGCTTCAGTTGCATCCACGCATCTTAACAGTCCCAAATCAGGTGTCCTTTTGTACACCACCCCTCCACTCAGAAAGAAACCACTTGCCAGTCGTCGAAGCGTTCTCTTTTGATTATTTTCTGCCATTGGAGGATATGTCCCATCTTGAAGGAAATTCTTGACATCAAAGTACCACGGTTGACCGTCAATTTCTTCTTCAATCACATTGCAGTATGCATGTTGGCTTTGGACCTGAATCTCTAACGGATCAATATGGGCTTTATCAGGATGGACAAGCATTGAGGCTAATGTAGCCAATGCGTCAGCCAGCTCATTATGTATTCTGAGAACATGTCTAAACTTTAGAACATTGAACTTTTGGCGAAGATCGTCCATACACTGCTTGTACATGATCAGCTTAAGGTCTCGAGTTTCCCATTCACCCTTCATTTGGCGTATCAAAAGATCTGAATCTCCGATCACCAGCAATTCTTTGATGTCCATGTCTAGAGCCATACGCAAACCCATTATGCATGCTTCATACTCAGATGTGTTATTAGTGCAACTAAAGCGGAGTTGGGCAGCTGCTGGATAGTAATGTCCCGTGGGAGAGATGAGGACTGCTCCAATGCCATGACCCTTTGAGTTAGAAGCACCGTCAAAGTACATTTTCCACATGTGCTCTTCTTCATTAATCAACTCTTCAAGCACATCTACCTCCTCGTCAGGGAAGTAAGTCTTCAACGGCTCATAATCATCATCCACCGGATTTTCAGCCAAATGATCAGCTAAGGCTTGAGCTTTCATTGCAGTTCTGGTGACATAAACTATGTCAAATTCTGTGAGCAGGATCTGCCATTTTGCAAGCTTGCCAGTTGGCATTGGCTTTTGAAATATGTACTTCAATGGATCCATCCGGGAAATCAGATAAGTGGTATAGGACAAAAGATAATGTTTCAGCTTTTGTGCAACCCAAGTTAGGGCACAACACGTCCTTTCCAACAAAGTGTATCTGGCCTCGCAATCTGTGAACTTCTTGCTCAGATAATAAATGGCCTGCTCTTTCTTTCCCGAGGCATCATGTTGCCCCAGTACACAACCAAAGGAGTTTTCATTGACTGACAAGTACAAAAATAATGGTCGACCAGGCTCAGGCGGAACCAAAACAGGAGGATTTGACAGGTATTGCTTGATCTTGTCGAAGGCTTCTTGGCACTCCTCGGTCCATGCAATTGATGCATTCTTTTTCAACAACTTGAGGATCGGCTCACATATTGTGGTAAGTTGAGCAACGAACCTACTGATGTAATTCAACCTGCCTAGAAAGCTTTTGACATCCTTCTTGGTTCGAGGCGGAGGTAATTCTTGTATTGCTTTGATCTTTGCGGGATCCAGTTCAATACCTCGCCTACTAACAATGAAACCCAACAGTTTTCCAGCAGGCACACCAAATGCACACTTGGCTGGATTCAGTTTCAGATTGTACCTACGGAGCCTTTCAAAGAACTTTCTGAGATCTCTCACGTGTTCTTCAGCAGTTCTAGACTTGATGATCACATCATCCACGTACACTTCTATTTCTTTATGCATCATATCATGGAAAATGGCGGTCATAGCCCTCACGTAGGTTGCCCCAGCATTTTTCAAACCAAATGGCATCACTCTATAGCAATAAGTTCCCCAAGGCGTAGTGAATGCCGTTTTGTATGCATCATCTTCATCCATCTGGATTTGGTGATATCCAGCATAGCAGTCAACAAAGGATTGTATCTCATGTTTGGCACAATTGTCTACGAGAGTATGAATGTTAGGCAACGGGAAATTGTCTTTGGGACTTGCCTTGTTCAAATCTCGATAGTCCACACATATCCTTGTTTTTCCATCCTTCTTAGGAACCGGAACAACATTTGCAACCCAAGTAGTGTACTGAACCGATTGAATCACTTTTGCATCCAACTGTTTCATTATTTCATCATGGATTTTCTTGATCATATCAGTCTTGAACTTCCGTTGCATTTGTCTCACTGGAGGGAAACCGGGTTGAATTGGCAATTCGTGGACTATCAATTCAGAACTCAAACCCGGCATCTCATCATATGACCATGCGAAAACATCTCGATATTCAAAGAGCACTTTCCGAATATCGTTCTTCACTTCAGGTAGAGCATACATGCTTATCTTGGTTTCCCTCACATCATCAGGGCTCCCAAGATTAACATCCTCTGTATCAGCCAAGTTGGGTTTAGGCTTGCCCTCATGGCGTTCAACTTCCAGGCCTATCTCAAAATCTGCCTGTTCCCCGTCATATTCGATCTCATTAACAGATTCCTCAATGTTTTCTTCGTCACTTTCAACCTCAACTATGGTTATGGAGCCAAAATCAGATTGCGGTCCCTGGATGGACGATAAGTTCCTTGAACATGTCATGATATCAGGACCAGCAGATATATCACTACAGATAAACAAAAATAGAATAAAATTAGGAATATGAACAGAGATTGAAGTAAAGCTTGGCTCTTGGCCTTTCATTAATGAAAAAGGGTTTGAATTACAAAAAGAAATATGAGCAAAATAATACACTTGGCATACAACCCTTAGAATATCCAAGTGTATTCAAAAGAAAACTGTAAAACAACAGTCTACCAAGACCCCTTCCTGATGGGGAAGGGAGTTGCATTCCAGTTAGTCAGGTGCACGTCCGGGCCAATGTACTGAATTGAAGCATTACTGGAGCCTTCACCCGGCTGTACCATGCAGATTTCAAAAATGCCACCTAGATCAAATGGTGCATCCTGATTGTCTTCCACTGTGTTGACATTTGTAGCGACAACCTTTGGTTTCATAACATATCCCACAAAAGACTGAGCGAGACACGGAATTGGCTTTGGGAGAGACCAAACTTCTGACTTCTTCTTCTTTGCTTGCCTGCGATCAGCTGCTTTCGGCTTGAACCCTAGTCCCCACGTGCCTTGCACGCCATTTGGATAAACTGGATTTACCCTGCCTTGTAGTGATGCTCCCAAACCCTTTCCAAATTGGAAACCATGCTTTAACATTTCGGACGCCATCATGATAGACGTCTCTGACACTCTTGGGATGGGTATAGGTTTCCCTTCTGTTACTTTTTCCACATACACCACATCGGAGGTTTGATACATGATGGTCGGGCGTGTAGTGACGGCTTCAAGGGCTGGCACGTCCAGGCTATTGTTAAACTGTGAGTCATCCTCCCCATAAACCACGACAGCTTGATTATCCCAAGTAAACTTGACCACCTGATGAACTGTGGATGGTACTGCACAAGCCATGTGAATCCATGGTCGGCCCAATAACAGATTGTACGATGCATCCGTTTCCATGACTTGGAACTCAATGCTGAAGGTAGCGGGACCAATGGTTAACTCAAGATTGATGATGCCCAAAGATTCTCGAACTCCACCATCAAAAGCACGAACAGCAGAGGAACTTGCCCTGATTTTGCTCATATCCACCCTTAGACTCTTCAGTGTAGATAGAGGGCAAATATTCAATCCTGCGCCGCCATCTATTAGAACACGTGTGACATAGGAGTCTTCACACTTAACTGAGACATGAAGCGCTCGATTATGACCGGTTCCTTCTGCTGGCAGCTCCTCATCGGTGAACATCACACGATTAGTCTCAAATACTCTGCCAGCAAGTGCTTCCAGATTAGCCACAGTAGTTTGTTCAGGAATGTAGGCCTCATTCAATATCTTCAACAGTGCATTGCGATGTGCTTCAGAGTTCATAAGTAGAGACAAGAGTGATATCTGAGCTGGAGTCTTTCTCAATTGCTCGACGATAGAATAATCTGTCGATCTCATTTTCTTCAAAAATTCTTCAGCTTCTTTCTCAGACACAGGCTCTTTGATGGGTCCTTGGTCTTCTCGACCTGGCTTTGCCTTTCTCAATTCTTCCGGGGTAAAACATCTCCCGGACCGAGTTAGACCATTCACGTCTGCAGCAACCTCCATGATTTCCTTCCCATTGTAAGACACAATTGTCTTGTTGTAGTTCCAAGGAACGGCCTTTGTACTTTTGACAGGGAGTTGCGCTGCTTGAGTGATGATAACTGGTTCACACTTCTTTGCCTTGACCTCGAAGACCGGAGCTTTCTGGCATGATGCCCCTTGCACAATAAATACTGGTGCACTGTCATGAACTTTTTCCTGCTTTGCAACCGGAATTGTGAAACTTGGCTCAACGGCAGTATCTTGCTTTGCTTTGTTGACAACAGACGCACTTGACTTTCCCCTGATTACAATAATAAACGGCTCAGGGCCTTTGATGTCTGGAGAGGGACCAACTGCCACAATCTGCTTGGCGGCTTTCCCTTTCATGTCCTCTTCTATGCATACCATCCCTACCATGTGTACGTTGTTTTGAACATCATGAGCTGGTAAGGGGTTTTGATTTACATTTTGTGTTTCATCCCCCACGACTTTTATCTGGTTGTTGTCTATCATTGCCTGGATTGCCCTTTTGAGTTCCCAGCAGGATTCTGTGTCATGTCCAGGTGCTCCAGAATGAAACGCACAATGGCGTGAATGATCAACTCTTCCATTGGGGTTCACTTTTCCCGGGATTGGCTTCAACAGATTGGCTTGTTGCAACTTTTCAAACAAATTAGTGTAAGTCTCACCCAGTGGGGTGAACTGCCTTTTCTCTTGTTGCATGTTTCTCTGTTGCATGTTTGGACGAAAACCCTGCGGACCTCGTGGTCGGTAAGGCATCTCCTGGTGAGCCTGAAATTGAGTATGTGCCTGTTGATTGTTATATTGGACTGGAGCAGGGGGTGGACGCCACTGTGGACCAGATAGAGGCTGAGCATAAGATGCTGCATTTACAGGGAATGAGAACTGCGGCATGGCAAATTGTTGGCCGTGAGTTGGATAGAATTGTTGTGGCGGGGGTGCCTGAATATACCCTTGACGGTCGTTGTATCTCCCATCATTTCTTCTCGGTCCAGGACCAACCATTGCCACCTCGTCTTTTTTCTCTTTCTTCTTCCCATAAGTACCTGACCCTGATTGCAACGCTTGGGTCGTGGCTCTCAAAGCTGTTTGGCTAACAATCTTGCCTGCTTTGATTCCTCTCTCAATCATCTCCCCAATTTTTACTGCTTCACTGAATTGCTTCCCAAGGGCAGAGGCCATTGCTTGGTAGTATGTTTCGTCAAGTACTTCGACGAATTCTTCCACCATTTTATCGTCTGGGATCAAAGGGCTCACACGCGCCGCCTGTTCGCGCCATCTATAGGCATACTCTCTGAAGCTTTCGCCTGGTTTCTTTGTGATCGTCTTCAAAGAAGAACGATCAGGAGCAGCCTCCATTTTATAGCCATAATGATTCAGGAAAGCGCTGGCCATGTCGTCAAAGGTGACCCACTTGGAAACATCTTGTTGCACAAACCATTCTGTGGCCGGTCCTCCCAAACTGTCCGTAAAGTACGCCATCAATAATTCGTCCTTCTCGATACCCCTCATTTTGTTGAGGTATATCTTCACATGGATCCTCGGGTCACTTTGCCCGGTGTATGGATCAAATTTGGGCACAACAAAGCCTTCAGGCAATGGCACATGAGGGAATAAGCACATGTCTTTGTATGAAATACTGGTTTTACCCCCTTGCCCTTGTATGTTTTTCACAGTTTGCTCCAGGCTTTTCAATTTCCGAGCAAAGTCAGCCTCTTCTGTTTTCCCCAATCTTTCGACATCAGCATGTGATTCTGGGTGCTGTCCATGATCATACGACTCAGTGGGGCGGAGTACATTACCCCGGGTTTGGTCGAATTGTTGATCACGAGCCCTCAACTGTGGGTCACTGTTTGACCTTTGCAATGTGTGTCCTGCAGGAACAGTGAATACTGTGGCAGGAACTTGGGCTTGGCCATGTTGTCCATGTTGTGGGAATTGTGCCCCAGGTTGTACAGTAGAGGGTCCAGCTACGTTGTCAGTTTCTGGATGTGGACCGAACCCTGGAGGATAACGGGGGTCTTCTGCCATTGTAGATTGCCCTTGCCCTGGTGGCTGAGCATTCGCCGTGAAACCAGCGGCACCTGGCGGAGCAGGAGGTGCCTGAACTGCCGACAAGTTACGGACCAGTTGCATCATCATTTCCTTCATGGCCGTGAAATCCTCGGCCATCTTAGCCTGTTGTTCAGCCAAGCGAACCAGCTCAGTGTTCTCAGTTTCTTCGGCCATCGTTGCTGGAGTGTCTTCTTGAAGAGGTGCTTCAACCACTTCTGGAACAGGCAGTGGTCCCTTGATTCTGGTGGAATAGGAATGTGGGGCCAGCACGGCAGTTGCTCAAGCTCTAAACAAATCAAAACACGTTAGTGCAACAAGATAGCATGGAATATGAATTTGCTCGTCGGCCTGAACAATGCCTAAGGTCGTTATGCGTCATCCCAAATCGGTTTAGATTAGATCCCCAAGTGTATTATTTGATCTCTTTTCTCTTCTTTCTTTTTTTTTTCTTTCTTTTCTTTTCCTTTCTTTTCTTTCTTTTTCTTTTTTTTTTTTTTTTTTTTTTTTTTTTTTTTTTTCAAGTGAGGCTAGAGGATGAAATGAATTGACACATAAAAATAAGCAAAATATTTTCATTACTTCAAAAGAAAGAGTACATACGGTGCTTCCGGAGCACGACCAAAAGGAACGTACAAATGACTTAAAAAGGTGAAAATAAATTACAACATGCCAAATTTAAAAACGACATAAAGTACAACAATGCCAGGATGTAAAATAAATGACAAAAAGCAATAATCTGCATCATCTTGGCCTGATGTATCTACTAGGGTGACTGGGGCACAAAGTCAGCTGGCTCCTCTGGGTCGAACTCAAATGGCTCCACGGGATCTGCTGGCGGGCCTTCTGCAAAAGTACGACGCAATCCATTCAAATCTGTCGCAACTCTAGTGACGAAGGGAAGCACATGTGGGAGTATGTCCTCTGCGGGAAGCCTGCTATACTCATCGATGGACCGTGCCACATATGTAGCGGAGTCATAAACTTGCCGATAAGCTACACTGATGGTCCGTCCTGCAGCCTGTATGTCTCGAAGTCGGTCCTGTGCTAGCCCTCTGAGCTGCTCACCCTGCTCTAATGCCCTGTCAAGTCGAGCTCGAGAATCTATGGCATCCTGGCGATGATACTCTTCCCTTTTCCTGCTTTCCAACAAAGCTGCCCTGTCGGCATCCCGCTCTGTCAATGCCTGTGAGTGCATGGCACGGAGTCGTCTGACTGTGTCTAGGTGCTGATGCGCGAAACCCTCACTCTCTGCCTGAGCAGCTCTGGCGGCATCCCGCTCTGTCAATGCCTGTGAGTGCATGGCACGGAGTCGTCTGACTGTGTCTAGGTGCTGATGCGCGAAACCCTCACTCTCTGACTGAGCAGCTCTGGCGGCATCCCTCTCTGCAATTAAGCTTTGTATGGTATCACGGCATTCCTTCCTGATCTCGTGCCTAGCAAGCTGAACCTGCATATCCAGCCTGGCCTCAGTGTCAACCATGCCTGCTTTCGACCTCGCGGGCATCTCTTTGGGTATGGGCTGATGATGATACCAGAACTTATACTCCCGAACGACCTCCCCCTTAAGTCCATCCTGAACCTGTGTGCTTTCTGCGAGGTACCTCCTAGTATCCCACAGGCGCAGGATCTCACCTCTAAGAGTAGCTGGGTTGAGAGGATAGTCTGAGGCATATGCACTCATGTCCTCAACTATAGGGATCTCCTGCTTTCGACCCAATTGCCTAAGTACACGCAGAGGAACATAAGGCTGGGATGCTGTCAAACCCATCAGAACGAGAAAAGGACGATCCACGCATCTGTGTACAACCTCCCTCTTAGGAAACCAGCTACACTGCCACAAGATCTTGTCCGGCGTGAGAGAGTTCAAGAAAGACCTCCAATCTGGCTCACTTCCTGGGAATTTATACCTCTCGATGTGTTCGAGATGGTGTTCAAGATAATCGATGTCACAACACCTAAGAATATCACGAGGTGGGCAAGGGCGTACATGCTCCAAGAACCAGACCTGTAATAGAAGGTTACACCCCTCAAAGAAACTGCTCTCTCCCTTGTGGCATCGAGTCAAAGCATGAAACATACTACCCAGAATCGCCGGGATGATAGTGGCATCTGGTGCTCCACCATACAAAGCTGCCATGGTCCAGCTGACCTTAATGGATATCGCTCTATCCGGTAGTGGGAAAACCAACAACCCTAGCAAAGCGAACACAAAGACCTTAGGACAGAGGAGTACCCAATCTTCATATTTCAGCTTATCGTGGAACTCCAATCCATACTTCTTAAAACCATTATCGGCCCCAAAACGATCATAAAGGTAATCAAATGAAATCCAGCCTTGACGAACACTAGCGATTGAGAGGTCCGTCCGTAGCTTGATATTATTGAAAAAATCACGCTCATTAACCTTCCTCGGAGCAATCATATTCTTTCTCTCAAAATCCAGCTTAAGAAGCCCAGCTATTTCCTCGAGGGTCGGCGTCATCTCAAACCCCTTAAAGCAGAAGGTATTTTGGCTTGGGTTCCAAAACCCAACTAGTGCACTGACCAAGTCTCGCCGCGGGACAATAGTTTTAGTCACAAGGTCAGTCAGAAAACCAATCTTTTCCTGGACTATATCTTTCTGCATTTTACTCATTGAGTCCCACCAAGACTTTAGAGATTTATCCGATTTGGGTGGACCATCAGTCATCATAATAGAGGGTGGAATGGCATCAGCAGGGTATTTTCTTTTGACTGTCCTAGAAGATGATGCAGCCATTGTTCCTAATAAAAAAATGTGTCAAATGTTTGAAAGCCTGAGAACAACTTAAAACAACTGACAGAGCAAAACAGATGCCTAAACTGCTAATTCGAAACTCCAATTTCCAACAAAAATTTTGTCATTGTAATGACGTAAAGTTGACCCTAAGAGAATCGAAAAAATTTTGCCATCATAACGGCATCAGGACTGACTCCAGGAAATTACCAACATTGGTATTTAGATGTAATTTATAAAAGAAAAAAATTCGACGTTACAACGACGCCACATTGACATCAAAACAAAATTTCATTTCCAGTGATGAACACTACAGTACTTTTGCAAAAATTTGCCGGCATAACGACGTGAAAAAACTGGATCTCAAAAACTCCCAACATCGGTATACGAGCCTTTTTCCTAAAAATTCGCCATTATAACGGCGTGAAAACTGACACAAAAATTTTTGACTTTCTGACTACCAAGTATGTACATATTTTTTTTTTTTGTAAAATTTTCGTCATTATAACGACACAAACTGACATATACAAAAGACGGAAAACACTGACGTTTTTTACAAAAATTTGCCATTACAGCAGCAGTATGACTCAATCTTATAAAAATAGCAAAACATTTACATTTAAAACATAAAATTCAACCTCTTCCTCACTTTTCCTTTCATTTTTCTCTTTTTTTTTTTTTTTTTTTTTTTCTTTTGAAATCCGTCTCTCCCCAACTTGGTCAGCATAACAACCTTTCCTAATCGCATGCAACACATAGAATGCTCTTTTCAGACAAGTCTTTCCCGGGAAGTGGGTCCCGTTCAGACAAAAGGTAGTCAGCCTAGACAAGTGCAATACCGGTGTATCGCACCTCATTAAGTCGGATATGATGCAGATAATTGGGCCTAAAGGTTTAACTCTAGGTGACACAACTGACTCAGTGTCTAGACTGGCTGAAAACCCGGTGGACAAACCGGGCGGAAAGCGCATCAGGGCCATCCGGAGACAGTGTGTCCGGCCTAAAACCCCGTCACGCCTTCCTCCTAAATCATGGGCAATTTAGTAAGAAAGTCCCAGATGCCACAAGCAATCTGGTAAGTGCACGTGTGTGTGTGTTTCAGAGACTCAGTGGGTTGCGGAGGAAGACAGTTTATATATACAGTTCAACAATATCAAAGCAGTAACATTCAACTTTTCAGGTGATAACGGCAATAAAATAACAACCAAATATTTAATAAATTAAAACATGCGACAATTTATCAAAGCCGGAGATTCTAGTTTTCACTAATTTCCCCAGCGGAGTCGCCAAGCTGTCACGCCCTAAAAAATATTTTATTATTAACTGCGCGGGTGCGAGTTTATTTATTTAAAGGCTCGTGACTGGTGTTCAAAAAGGTACAAATTTATTTAGAGAACTCGGAGTCGCCACTTGACATAGTTTAAGGTGTGCCAAGTCACCAGAAGGTACCTTGGAACACCTTTGACTCGTCTAATGGTCTGCGTTTAGAGATTCGGGTAAGGTTCTCAGTTGACTCTCGGGAAGGTATTAGGCACCCTCGAGTCCTGTGCCGAGCACAGTTGCTTTATTGTCGCAGTTTTAATTTATTAAATATGGTTGTTATATTTTATCGTTCATTTAAAGTTACAGCTTGATTGTTCGAAACCGAAATCGCGTCAAGTAACCCACAAGGTATACTTGGACAGAATTTATATATTTTTTTTTTTTACTTTTTGCCTAATAAGTAGATCACAAATCATACTTATAATTGCCTAATCGAACTTACATCCTATTATTTTGCCTAATCATTACATCTTGGGTGGATAATTAATCATATCAAAATAAAACACATTGACTAATTTTAGGTATGAAATGAACGACACAAATGTTTAGCATTTCTAATAAACTTGTTATTAATGAAGACTTGTGGCCATAAGTTAAAATGCCATTTTGGAACTAAACTAATTCGCAAATTATATACAATATGATTATGCTATTTGTGCTTTCAAAGGTTTGCAACTCTAGGCTAATTTTTGGAGTGATTTTGCACCAAATATCTCTTTTCCTTAAACAACTTTAACGTTTTTTTTTCAGATTTGCAGGAATGCACCAGTTTGTAAAAAAGGGCCAGATTTGAGTGGATTTGCAAAAACGTACAAGTTTGCAAAAATAGCCAGATTTACACCTTTAACACCAACTGTGCACTTATACCTATTTTTGCCTACTCATTTCAGCATTGAAATAATTTTCAGAATTTCCAGATTTGCAAATATGACCAGTTTGCAGAAATAGCCTTATATTACAGAAACGGCCAGAATTCAACATTTTGGTTTTAATGGTTAAATCTTAAGTTTGCCTAACCTTTACATGCTGTCCGGATTTTCATACATAGCTAAAATAATAGATGAATTAAATTGCACAAATAAACACTAAATATTTCCTAGTTTTTCACAAATAGCTAGTTTTAAACTAGAATAAACTCATAACAAAAGGCATACAATAAAGGGTTTTAGACATTTTTTACTTCATTTTTTTTCATAGCCAAAATGATAAAATATACAAGGTAAATTGTGTTTACCTTGTGTAGAAAAACTTCCAAGCTAGTGAAGCAAATGAAATAGCAAGAACCCAACCAAAGCGAGCAAACTAGTACCCCAAATCAGCCACTACAACAGCCCCTTTTATACCTTCTATTCAAACTTTAAACCTTAAGATTTATGCCCCAAAAGACCTTAGATGTAAAGGCTTTTGGTTCTAAATCTAACTCTTAAACTCACTAATTTTTTCAAGTGTTTTTTGCTCACTCTTTTTGTGTAAATTTTCAGCTAGTTGTTGTGTCTTAAAGAGGGTAGTAAATGCCTCTATTTATAGCTAAAAGGTGGGGCTAAAAGGTGGGGTGTGGACTTGTACAAAAGTACAAGCCCACACCCTACACTTGAGTGCTTTTAGTCCCATTTTTTCAAGCAAAAGTACAGCAGCTATAGCCACTGTTACAGCCACCTAAAACTGTCCTAAAGGGCTGAAATAATGCAAGTAGGGTCCTCTAAAAGGACCCCCAATACTCATTACATAACTAGAAGGAAACCAAGACCAAACTAGACAACTAAATCAGCCCCCAAACTAACTTAAACTAAACTAAAAGTAACCAGATTCCAACCTTAGTTCAAAAGCAAGAAACAAACAACCTAAGCTAGTTAACAAGTTTCCTGGACAATTCATACTTAATAATGAATGGACCACCTGAATTGAAAAGAAAAATCATTCCCAGCATAACCTTAAACCAAACTCACAAGGATTCAAGTCCAAAGCCAACTAGATTATCTAAGGTGACAGTGAGGGAAAATTAACTCAAATTCTCCCATCAAACTTGATTAAACCAAACCAAGCAATTTGCAGGTCAAACAACACTAGCTAACAGTCAATCTTATTCTTAAGAGCGGATTAAACCAATGACTTGAACAAACAACACTAAAAAAAAAAAAAAAAAAAAGCAACTCTCAGTGCTAATCAACAGGAAACATGCTTAGACAAATTCAACGCTCAACTAATTCTTCAAATTCTAACAATTCACAAAACTTCCAACAGTACATGAGACTACAAACCAGAACCATAAACATTTACTCTTGAAAACAAGTAACGAATTAACGAGAAGACGAAACTTTCAATAACAAAGAACAATCAATTTCATACTTCAAACACATTTGAATATCGTATTTACCATCACTAAAGTTCTAAGCAATAACATCCTTAGTACTAACACCATCTATATAAACGAAAAGAGAAAGAACAGGGGCTGATTCACCTAATCATTCAAGCCAAATCAAAAGCTCATTTGATGCTACCTCGTTGATCAACAGAGCTGCAGCGTCCCAGTTCCAGTTTGGTTGCCATCACACCCCTCGGATTCGTAGCTGAACCACCACTGAGCCTCGCTGCCTTTGCTTTCCTTGTCGCGCACCAACTGCTTCAACTCCGTCAAAGCAAAGCCATTGTCACAATGTATCCAAACCAATCCGCATCACCCACTAATCGTTTCCCTTCATAACTGTAAAAACAGCCCCCTACAGTCTCCACTGCTCATCGTCGCCACAGCTTACAAAAACAGAAACAAACCCCCTCCCATACGTCAACAAAACAGCCGCCAAAACAGTGGCATCACAGCCTAATCAAAACACTATCATCACAGCCCCTATATCATACCAAAACTCCACCATACTCCCTCCAATTAGTAGCAACATCCAAAACAAAACAGAAAAGGAAAGAAAATAAGAAGAAGAAGAGCAAATAGAAAGAAAAAAAAAAACGAACAGAAACGGGCAAGAAAAGGGAAACGGGAACGGGGTTTTATGGGGGATGGGGTATGGGGAGAGGTAGAGAGGAGTAAGGAGAAGAGGACGAAACAAAACTTACCGGAAAAGCACCAAGTTGCCGGATTTTTGAAGTTTGACCGGATCTTTGACTTCCGATCTACGCGAATCGGTTCACTTTTTGGAGAAAATAATTGTGGAAATGGAACCAGGGGGTCAAGGCCTTTCCGATGATATATATATTGTATTTTTCCGGCCACCGGAGGTGGTGGCCGGCGGCGGCCGATCGGCGGCTCCACGGTGGAGCAGTGGTGGCGTTTGTTTTCCCGGTTGGAGAGAAAAATTTGAGCAGGGTCTCTCTAAGTCCTAAGAGACTTGTGAGTGTGTGTGACAAAATGAGAAGAAACCAATGCTTTTATACATGGAAGTCTCGGACGATCTGAGCCGTTGAATCAAGATGAGATCAACGGCTAATATTGAGTCTTTCATGGGTTGGGTCAAGAGAAGTGGGCTAATGGATCATAATTGTTGGGCTATTATTCTTACACAAATGGCCATTAAAAGAGTCTATACTTAACAAAACATACACAATTAATCGTAATGTAAACCACATAAATTCACGATACTATCACAATTAAAACGTAGAATCACAATTAAACAGATAACAAGTAATTTTTGGTAATTTTCAATTTTTTAACGTCCTAATTAAAGACGAAATTAGTTAGAACAAACAACAGAAGTCAAGAAAAAATTGACGAAACGTTCTATGAATCTAATACGACTATTTTTAGCATTTTTTTAATTTTGTGTGCCAAAATTAGGTGATTACAATAATTACCACCTATTAGTAACTACGTAGACAAAATGTTTCTACCATTTTATTAATATTTATTATTTTTCACTGATCTCCTAAGAATAATGTGATATACTCCATCCGTTTCGATTTATATGACATCATTTCTTTTTTAGTCGGTTACAAAAAGATTGACAGTCTAACTTCAAAATTACAGTTTTGTCATTAATGAAACGATTTACAACCACACAAACATCTATGTCTCATTTTAGACCATAGGTATCAAAAGTATCTATTTATTTCTAAACTTCATGCCGAGTCAAGCTATGATATATAAACTGAAACAGATGAAGTACGAGTATCGTTTGAAATGGCTACAACATCTAATTAATGCCTCTTCCTAGAGCTTGATATATAATTGAGCTCTCATATAGTAGTAAGTTCTAGCACTCTCTTTGAACTCTCAATGCAATGCTTATTTTTCTTTGGTAGCTCTTGATGGAGAACGTCACTATTAAACGACGGGCTGCACTCCCAATTAATTCTGAAAGGGTACTGCCAGTTTCATAAAAGATGAGGGTCCTTGAAATGATGATAATAACCTCGCGCAATCAAGCTTTAAGGTGTGGATACGGTGATTTAATGGATAAGTATTACAGTTAAATGTGATGACCTGCCACGTCATCCTGCCACGTAGACGCCATTTGGCGCATAACTTTGCCATGTGGAAGCTTACATGGTTAATGAGCCTAACACTTGATGGAATATTCTAGAGAAGTATGGAGAGATTCCCATGAGAAGGCTCTAGTTCTTTATGGACTTGCTTGGAAGAATATCTTAGAATACCTTGGAATATTCTAGCTAGGTAGATTATTCTAGAGAGGGACTTATTTGTAAATATGGAGGATTCTAGAGAGGGACTTGTAAACAATTAATATTTGCACACTAGCCCCTAAGTGAGTAGTATAAATAGAGGGGCCATTCATTTGTAAACCATCAAGCAATTCAACAACAATCTTCCAAATAATAAAAAGCTTCCTTTGGCAATTCTTTCTTGTTCACTTCCATTCTCTTAGCGATCCTTAGTAGTTTCGGCTGACTTGGCATAGCAAGGTCGTGAGCAAATTGTCAAGTGCCGCACGATTCGCTTAGTTCAAGACTAAGGTCGTGACAAGGTGGTATCAGAGCGAAGGTTGTGACTAAGGGAATGGCCAACGTGGAGGAAACCAACAACCAACTCAACATTGCCAATGTTCCAACCAACGTTGTTCGGGAGTCCGCCACCAAGAAAGGGCGAAGTAGAAAGAAGAATGCCAACGAGAGTAAGGAAGGACCGTCTAGTGTCATTCCAAGCGAAAAGGCTACATCCCCAGACCCACCAACCACCGAGGCAAGTGAGGAGGAAGACGAGGACCTCAAGCCCGGGAAGGAGTGGATCTTGAAGGTCGAAGCGGGGATGGAAGCCATGGACATCGTTGACCAACGCTTGGAAAAACTGGAAGGCGCTTTCGACACTCTTGAGAGGCACACCCTTGATGAGATTGAGGACGTCCAGAAAGAGTTGGAGGGACGTAAGCAAGCCGAGTTTGAGCTAAAACAGACCATCACTACCTTGGAGTGCAGGCTCATGGACGCGCTGAGCACCATCGATGCCATGAAGACAAAGATGGAGGCACTCGAGGAGCAGGTCGATGCTGGTGTGATCGAGGCAGCCAGCAATGTGGTTGTGACGAGGGAGGCTAAGATCGAGGCTCCCAAGCCTCCAGTGTTCAAAGGGGTTCGTGACGTGCAAGAGGTGGAGAACTTCCTTTGGCACTTGGAGAACTACTTTAAGCATGGCAAAGTGAGGGACGAAGAGGCTAAGATCAACACCGCAGTGTTGTACCTCTCAGAAACTGCCATGCTTTGGTGGAGAAGGAAGACGGCTGACATCGAGAAAGGCTTGTGCACCATTAGCACATGGGAGCAGTTCAAGGCAGAGTTCAAGCGGCAGTTCTTCCCCAACAACGTCGTGTATGAAGCAAGGCGCAAGTTTAGGGAGTTAAAGCAGACAGGGAGCATTCGCGACTATGTGAAGGAATACACCACCCTCATGCTCCAAATCCCCAACCTTACTAGTGATGACTTGTTATTCCACTTCATGGACGGGTTGCAAAATTGGGCTAAGCAGGAGTTGCAACGCCGACAAGTCACCAACATAGACCAAGCCATAGTTGAGGCTGAGTCTTTGATGGATTTCAGGCATGACAGACATGACAAAGGCAAGGGCAAAGAGTCAAAGGGTGGCCCTGCCAAAGGTGAGGGAGACCGTGGTAGAGGCAAGGAGATGCAACATCAACACCCTAAGACTCAAGACTCCAACAAATCCGATGGCAAGAAGAGTGGTCGTCAGGGTTATGCCGAGAAAAAGGCGCATGCTGAGAAGAAAGGATGCTACATCTGTGGAGGACCGCACGGCTTTAGGAATTGTCCCAACCTAAAGAGTCTCAGTGCCATAGTGCGGGAGCGAAAGGAGCAGGAGCAAGGAGATAGTTCGGGCACAGCACAACTGGGTACGATCGGACTATGTGGAGCTGTCACGAGGCAAGCTAATAAGGCCAACGAGTATAGCACTCAGTACGTGGATCTCATTATCAACAATAAGCCCGCACGTGCTATGGTCGACACTGGAGCAACAAACAACTTCATGACCGAGGCCGCAGCAAAGAGACTAGGGTTGAAGCTTGCTCCAAGCAACACCCGCCTCAAGACAGTCAATGCCGAGCTGACAAAGGTATGCGGTGTAGCCAATGATGTTAGTTTAAAGTTGGGCAGTTGGCAAGGTATGACAACCTTCACCGTTGCACCTATGGATATCTTCGACATTATACTTGGGCAAGAGTTCTTCCAACGTTGTCATACTATAATCGATCCCTACCTCCAACGTCTCTTGGTCATAGAGCGAGAAGGATCTTGCATGGTGCCTACAGTGACTATGCCGCCACCGGGAAAAGGTCAGACACATCTCTCGGCTATGCAGCTTGTCAAGGGGCTCAAGAAAGGGGAGCCAACATTCATTGCAACCCTTGCAAGCTTAGAAGATGACGATGGTAAGCCAGAGACATTGCCGCCCTGCATAGAGAAATTGCTCGAGGAAAACAAAGATGTAATGCCCGAGGAGCTGCCTAAGCACTTGCCTCCGAGACGTGAGGTGGATCATAAGATTGAGCTGGAGCCAGGAACTAAGCCACCCGCATTTGCCCCGTACCGGATGGCACCACCAGAGTTGGAGGAGCTTAGGAAACAATTGAAGGAGCTACTAGATGCTGGTCATATCCGCCCATCGAAAGCACCCTTTGGCGCACCAGTATTGTTCCAGAAGAAGAAGGATGGATCATTGCGCCTATGCATAGACTATCGGGCGCTCAACAAGGTCACCGTGAAGAATAAATACCCGATCCCGCTCATTGCTGACTTGTTCGATAGACTTGGACAAGCCAAGTACTTTACCAAGGTGGATCTTCGCAAGGGCTACTACCAAGTTCGTATTGCAGAAGGGGATGAGCCAAAGACAGCATGTGTGACGAGATACGGAGCCTTTGAGTGGTTGGTTATGCCCTTCGGCTTAACCAATGCACCTGCTACATTTTGCACTCTCATGAACAAGATTTTTCATCCCTACCTTGATCAGTTCGTGGTGGTCTACTTGGACGACATAGTCATCTATAGCAACACTCTGGAAGAGCACGTGGAGCACTTAAGGAAGGTTTTCCAAGTCTTGCGGGAGAATGAGTTATACATCAAGCGGGAGAAGTGCGAGTTTGCCCAGTCGAAGGTGCACTTCTTGGGGCATGTCATTAGTAGCGGGGAGTTACGCATGGACAAGGCTAAGGTACGAGCTATCCAGGAATGGGAGGCACCAACTAAGGTAACCGAGTTAAGATCTTTCCTTGGCCTTGTCAACTACTATCGTCGGTTCATTAGTGGCTATTCAGCCAAAGCCGCACCACTGACTGAGTTACTAAAGAAGAATAAGCCGTGGGATTGGACGGAGCATTGTCAACAGGCGTTTGAAGGCCTTAAGACAGCGGTAACGGAGGAACCAGTCTTAGCATTGCCAGACTTTTCCAAGATGTTCGAGGTACATACAAATGCTTCGGACTTTGCCATTGGGGGTGTATTGATGCAAGATAGACATCCTATAGCCTTCGAGAGCCGCAAGTTGAATGACACGGAGCGACGCTACACAGTACAAGAGAAGGAGATGACCGCTATTGTGCATTGTCTACGCACATGGCGACATTATTTGCTTGGGTCAAAGTTCGTGGTCAAGACAGATAATGTGGCCACTAGCTATTTTCAAACGCAGAAGAAGCTCACACCGAAGCAGGCTAGGTGGCAGGATTTCTTGGCTGAGTTTGACTATGTGTTAGAGTATAAGCCAGGCAAAGGAAATGTTGTGGCCGATGCCTTGAGTCGGAAAGCCGAACTTGCTGCCATCACTTCAGCAAGTTGTGACATTCGCGAGGCTATCAAGGAGGGTATGCAGCATGACCCAGCAGCCAAGCAGCTCATAGAGTTAGCTACCCAAGGCAAGACGAGACGTTTTTGGGTGGAAGATGGACTACTGCTTACCACGGGATGGAGGGTTTACGTGCCTAAGTTTGGAGACATCAGGCGGCGTATCATAAAGGAGAGCCATGATACTATGTGGGCCGGCCATCCAGGCCAACGACGCACTAGGGCCTTGATTGAGTCGGTCTACTACTGGCCACGCATGCGGGACGACATAGAGTGTTATGTTCAGACTTGTCTTGTATGCCAACAGGACAAGGTTGAGCAGCAGAAGCCAGGAGGACTTTTGGAACCACTACCCGTTGCAGAGCGTCCATGGGAGAGCGTGACTATGGACTTTATCACATGCTTGCCCAAGTCCGATGGTTACAACACTATTATGGTGGTCGTGGACAGATTTTCAAAGTATGCCACTTTTATGCCCGCCTCAGCCAGTTGCACAGCCAAAGAAGCCGCCAAGTTATTCTTCAAGAACGTGGTGAAGTATTGGGGCTTACCGAGGCACATCATCAGCGACCGAGACCCTCGATTCAGTGGAAATTTCTGGAGGGAGCTATTTGAAATGCTTGGTACGGAGCTGCACTTTTCTACAAGCTTCCATCCACAGACAGATGGACAAACAGAACGGGTCAATGCTTTACTGGAGTGCTATCTGAGGCATTATGTGAGTGCACATCAGAAGGATTGGGCAAGACTCTTGGATATAGCCCAATTCTCTTACAACTTGCAGAGGAGCGAGTCCACGGGGCGGACGCCATTTGAGCTAGCCACTGGCCAACAACCACAAACTCTACATTCACTACCTGCAGCATTCGAAGGAAAGAGTTTGGGGGCTTATCATATGGCCAAGGGCTGGGAGGAGCAGCTTGACACTGCTAAGTCCTACTTGGACAAGGCAGCTAAGAGGATGAAGAAGTTTGCAGATCGTAGGAGGCGTCCCACAGACTATAAAGTTGGAGACATGGTCATGGTGAAGTTTAACCCAAGGCAATTCAAGTCACTACGGGGCATGCACCAAAATTTGATGCGCAAGTACGAGGGCCCGTTCAAGATCGTTGCCAGAGTGGGTAAGATCTCTTACAAGCTTGAGTTACCATCACATCTTAAGATCTATCCTGTCTTCCACGCCAGCATGCTCAAGCCATACCACGAAGACAAGGATGATCCGAGTAGGGGCCAGTCGAGTCGTGCTCCTATCACTATCACTGCTTCTCATGAACGGGAGATTGAAGCTATTATTGACTACCAAGCCATACGGAAACAAGGACAAAAGGCTACCGCCATGTTTCTTGTACACTGGAAGGGACAAGCACCAGAAGAGGCTACGTGGGAGCGTTATGAAGATTTGTGGCAATTCAAGGACAAGATCCGAGAGTTCATGCAGCAGCATTGCGCCGCGGTCGTCGCAACATTAGGTGGGGGAGAGTGTGATGACCTGCCACGTCATCCTGCCACGTAGACGCCATTTGGCGCATAACTTTGCCATGTGGAAGCTTACATGGTTAATGAGCCTAACACTTGATGGAATATTCTAGAGAAGTATGGAGAGATTCCCATGAGAAGGCTCTAGTTCTTTATGGACTTGCTTGGAAGAATATCTTAGAATACCTTGGAATATTCTAGCTAGGTAGATTATTCTAGAGAGGGACTTATTTGTAAATATGGAGGATTCTAGAGAGGGACTTGTAAACAATTAATATTTGCACACTAGCCCCTAAGTGAGTAGTATAAATAGAGGGGCCATTCATTTGTAAACCATCAAGCAATTCAACAACAATCTTCCAAATAATAAAAAGCTTCCTTTGGCAATTCTTTCTTGTTCACTTCCATTCTCTTAGCGATCCTTAGTAGTTTCGGCTGACTTGGCATAGCAAGGTCGTGAGCAAATTGTCAAGTGCCGCACGATTCGCTTAGTTCAAGACTAAGGTCGTGACATAAACGTCAGAAAAACTTATTCTTCAAGCTGGCCAAAGCACTATTAATGGAAAGAGCTTATGATAAATACACTCATATTGTATCTAATCCCGGACTTAGAACTTTATAGTTCTAAATTTTAGAACAACAATCTCAAGTGCTTGTAATTTGTAAACGAGTTATTAATTTAATTTTCAAAACATATATTTTTGTGAATTTCTCGGAGACATATATAGAGATAAGACCAAATAGGCGTCTCGTATCCTACTCTGCACTTGTAGAGTTTTTGATAAAGATTCATCGACTCTTAACTAGAGATTAGAATGAAGTTTGACCAATTACTTGTAGAGTTTTTGATAAAGATTCATCGACTCTTAACTAGAGATTAGAATGAAGTTTGACCAATCACTTTGATGGTTACATATAGAAAATTATCTGCGGGTGTAAAAGGATTAACTTATTCTCCCAACATTATTATAACAACTCTTTACTCTAGGATAATCTACGGTAATTGACCTTATCCTCTTTGTTCATCAGTTTTCACACCCCCCCCCCCCCCCCTCCAAAAACATTTTACAAAAGCAAATGCAGAAGAAAGGCATGCAAATAAAGTAGATGATTGGGAAAGGATCGTACTGCTTTGCTTTTGCTGTTGTAAAAATGAGGAAATATCAAAGCCGTCAGATTTTGCCGGGTTCAGCTACTATGTCCCTAGCTACTTATTTCCCCCCACCCCCCATATTACCCCCTACCCAAGTAACCCCTTACCCCACACCTCCCTTTGCTTCCCTTCTATATAAACCAATCTTTATTTTACGCAAGCCCTAACAACAAAACCTTCCATATTTCTTCAATTTTCACTACTAAAAAACACTCAAAAAACTTGTAGGAATCAAGAAAAATGCAGGTAGTGAAAGAGTCATCATCAAGTATGAGAATTGCCGGAGAATCAAGAATTGAGTCAGTTTACGAGAGGGTTCGGTACTTAGTTTCAGGCAATGCAGTGGTGGTTTTCACCATGAGTGGTTGTTGTATGTGCCATGTGGTGAAACAACTCCTTTTCGGTCTCGGTGTTGGCCCAACAATAGTGGAGCTAGACAGGGATGCAGCCGGAAAAGAAATTCATAATTTACTTTTCCAGTTAGCTGGGGATGGACAGCAGCAGCCAGTACCAGCTGTGTTTGTTGGTGGGAAGTTTTTGGGTGGAATTGAAACTGTTATGGCTTGTCATATTAATGGTACCCTTGTTCCTCTTCTCAAAGAAGCCGGAGCGCTTTGGCTCTGAACCCACTAACTTTAAATCCTGATCGGTTTTACTTCTATCATCCTATAATGTTTGAATTTTATACGTATTAGTAAAGGGAGACAAAAGAGTCGACAATGTTTCGAATTTGCTAGAGGCTCTTTTTGTTTTTTTCGTTTTCTTTTTTCTTTGTTGGGGTGGAAAAAAAAAAGGATTTAGAGTTTGTTGTATTTTATAATGACTTGCTCGATCTTATATAATATCTTGATCTTGGATTTTAATGAATCATTTATATCTTCTCTCAGTTTATTATTTTCATCATTGTTGCAAGATTGATAGTGATCATGAGGTTTACTAGAGACAAGGAAGATGAATTAAATTAAAATAAGAGTTTCTAGGAGTTTTATAGGCTGGTTTAATTCCATTGATATATTTTGCTGTTTTTTGTTTGGGAAAGGAACAACGAGAAAGCTAACTATGCATCTTATAATTTACTGGAAATTATTCTTCTTTGTCTGAAAATTTGTGAAATTTCAAGCTAAGGTTGTTCATCAATTTTACATTACTCTTTAGTTTTACATTTTTTGGGGGTTTGGGGGTGGTGGGGGTTGATGAGGAGCTGGTTAACATGAGCATGCAGAAGGAGGAATTAAGTTTAATTTTTCTCTCTTATTTTAAGAGAAAAGGAAAAGAATAATATAGATGAAAAAATAAATGGAACCAAACGTTTTACGTGATATGATGAAGAAAAGTACGAGGACGCAAGGAAAGAATAGTGGCGTCAAATTAATGATGAGCATATGATATGAATGCTGGATGAAGATATATAGTACTCGTTTGGATCTGATAACCAAAAGAAAGGAAAATTGAAGTGACATAAAAAGAAACAGAAATTATTTTATTTTTATTGAATTCATCTATTTCAGCATTTACATATATCACTAGTTAAAATCACTAATTATTTCGAGATCACCAAGAATTGTAGTGGGATATGAATAGAATTATATCTCTCCGCCACTAAATAGATGAACTATGTCACATAAGGCACATTTTCGGGACAGCTCCTCCAATCCATCAATGAACTAGTGTGCTATACACTTTTGTGTGTGTATATATAATGTGTAAAATATCTTTTATATATGTAAATTGTTGAATTTCTTTGGTACAAGAGAAATTTCTATTTTGCTACTAGTCCTACACATGACTCGCATCATCATTATCCACATTATAAAACAAGCTTTTAACCCCTTTTGTTATTATCTTTTTGGCGAAGACTTTGCTAAAGGTTCCTTCTTAGGATTATGAAAAGGAAAAACGAAGTTGAACAGTTGAAGAGTAGTAAACTCAATGGGAACTTTTCATTTTGGGTCTAAAGTGTATAGACACTTGATATGTATAAGGATGGTCAAGCTGCAGTGACGTATAAAGTGAAGGACAAACAAAGAAAATGATCATCCTGATATATATATTGTATGAGATATATGAGCAGAACATGATGTTTTATTGCTTTCAGTTATTTCCTTCAGCTTGGACTAGTACACTTTGACTGGCATAAATAAATCTTCACTATACAGGGTTAAAATGCAAAAATGATCAAACAGTAGTTCTTACTGTAACCGTACTTGTTTCTTTTTTACCCAAAGAAAGCATTTCTTCTGAAGATTAATTAATTAAAAAAAGGAGGAAGAAGTAAGAAAATTACTCCAATTAAGAGTAATAGGAAAAAGGTCTAAGCTAAGTTCAATCCTGGCTAAACCAAACAGTTCCTCATAAAAGATCCAAACAGGGTTTAAGAAGGTTGTTAAAAAGGAATCATTAAGTACTGTGCACACACAGTCATTGCAAGTATATATAGAAGATTTTCGTGAATAAACGAATAAGTCATGACATAAGAGACAGGACAGTGTGTTATGCTAGGTACTATTATTTCAGTTATCTAATCACAATACCAAATTTGTATAGAGGTGGAAATATTTGGTCCGTCCTTTCTACTTGCAAAATTGCAAATCATACATATTGAACCAGACTGATCATGCATGCAAATTTCGCATGTATTAACATCCACAAAGTGCATAAACAGTCCCATCCTCCATTTTTTCCGCGAACTATAATAAAACTCATGTAAGTGTTAATTCAGTCATATGACTCTATCTCACAAGATATCGATACATCTAAATATACAACCAGGTTTATATAGTTTTTGAAATTTTATTTTACTAAATGCAACTATAAAACCCAATGGTCGAGGCAAAATACAATGACTATTGAGAGAGACCTCCATATCGTTTCGTAATAGTGTTAGTACTATTTACTATCCAAGTAATTGTGACAATATCATCAGCTAAAAAAAGCACAATTTCACTTATAGTCAAATGATCTAATTAAGACGCTCCTCTCGTACGTCCCTGTAAATTCGAAACATTATTTGGCCTGTCCACTGCGAGCCCGTTTGGGTAAGCTTAAAAAGTTACTTACAAGCATATTTGTGCCTTTAAGTAAAAAGTGGATGTTTGACAACTAAAAAAATAGAATACTTATAACTTATAAACACTTTTGTACTTAAAAGAAGCCAAAAGTAAGAAGTTAGATTTCATAACTTTTCAAAAATAACTTATAAGTAACTTTTTACTTTTAAGTTAGTTAAAATAAGTCCACCCAAACGGGTACATCGGCAAGTTTCCTATCCTTTAAAGGCAAATACTCCCTCCGTCCCATTTTAGTTGTCGCTTTAGCAAGTTTCATTTGTCCCAAATTAGTTGTCGCTTTAGCATTTCAAGACATTTTTTACCAATTCTTTCCAACTATGCCCATATTTAATAAAGGAGTATTTACTAGAAAAGTCAATCCACTTTCATTTATTAGGGGTAAAATAGTAAAAGATATACCCTATTTATTGATTTCTTAATGAACGTGCATAAGCCTAAAGCGACAACTAAAATGGGACGGAGGGAGTATATAGTTGTGGGAAATGCCAAATTTTACATCAAATATAATTTATTAACATTGATAATCAATATGTTCAACCTAACTAAACTCATTATTTAGAATTTCGAAATGGAAAAGTTGAACTCTCTACTAGTACACTCGAATAAAATGAATGAAGTACTCATTCTCTCTCACACTTTGGTGATGTAACCATGATTTACTCGTGACATTAATTACAAAATTGAAAAAAATACCATTTTTTTTTAATTCGTTTAAAAATGAATGATCAATTTCTAAATTTGAAAACAGTTTAACTCTAAATACAGCAATGTACTCTTAATGAGGTGATTTACAACCACATATATACCAATGACTTATTTTATAACATATATAGATTGTTTTATAGCGGTACGATTACGATGCTTGATCCGAATGGAATAGAGTTTTAATTTTTTTTTAATTAAAATTTGTGTCAAATTAAACAGGTTTACATAAAATGAAACGAATGAAGCATCTTTTTTATTTTTATTCTTTTTTCTCTCGGTAAATATAATGGATCATGTACTTTTTATAAAGCACATATAAACACAACAAATTTCAAATATTGAAATTAAGATTTACATAACAAGATTCAAATATTAAAATAAAAAAAATAACTATTTATAACAAGAATTTATGATCATAGGAATATAAAATTGTATTAAAAACATGCTTAGAATATGTAAAGGGAAGGTTTCCTTTTTCCACATTTAACCCCATTAAACAAAAACCAATAACGAACCGCCCATGGTGTTTTCCATTTTCGTCGTTCCACCTCCCTCTAACTTTATTAAAATTCCATTCATGTCCTCCTTTTCTTCGTTCCCTTAAGTTCACACTCGCTGATTTTTCTTAACGATTAAAACAAAATTGGCATGGCGAAACCCGAAATTGATAAGAAGAATACTTTTAGAATTCAATTAGCATGGTTTATTGCTGCTTTTATTGTTGTACTCTTCGCTGTTTTCCTCAGTACCTCCAAATTTCAAACGTTACATCATTTCAATAACACCGCCAAAACATGCAAATGTTCTCAGGTTTTTTCTGCTTTTCGTGAATGAGATGATTAATGATTTAATTATTTATTAGTTCTGTGTTGTGTTTTACTCCCTCCTTTTCAAAAAGTACAATTTTTTCACTTTTGAAAGTAAATTTGACTAATCTTCGAACCTAAATTAAATTATATTAAATTAATATTTTCAAATAAAAATTTGGATATTAAAAAACTATACGAAAAGTACTATAATATGCAACTCTTCGCATATCAATATGATGAAAAAAATCATCTTAAATTGTTGGTCAACGTTCATCCAGTTTGACTCTCGAAAAGCGAAAAGGTTCATCCATTCTGAAACAGAGGGAGTAGCTGAGATTATTATTTTTTTATTATTATTAATATTAATATTTGATGATTATTGGACTGATGGATCAGTACTATTCCTTCCCTTCTAATTTATGTCAATGTGTTTAACCGAGCACGGAGTTTAAGAAAGAAATTTACTAAGATTTTTGATACTTTGGGCCAAGAGTACTACTTTTCCATCCCAGTTTAGTTGTCGTTTTAAGTTTTTTCATGCCCGATAAGAAATCATAAATACAATGTGTATTTTATCAAGTTATCTCTATTAAATGATTTTTGAGACTTGAGCAGTGTAAAAATGAAGTAATACTTCTCTACTAGTTAAGTTATATTTAGTCTGGATTCCTAAAGCGACAACTATTTTTGGACAGATTTTATATCTAAAGCGACAAAGAAAAATGGGACGAAGGGACTAGTAGATACTATTGTGGGAAGGAGGGAGTAATAGACAATTCTATGACTATAAAACATCTCATTAGAAAGTGGTCATTCTTTAAGAAAAGAGTGTCGCATAAATTGGGACTGAGTGAATACATGAAATGCAGTCAAAGTTAGATTTATAGAGGTGTGTATTCAATGATTTTTGTTTTGGTATGATGAAATGTTTGTAGGGAATAAGCAAGTATACTGGGGTAGTGGAGGACTGTTGCTGCGACTATGAGACCGTGAATCATCTTACCAAGGAAGTGTTGCATCCACTGCTCCAGAATCTTGTTAAAACACCATTTTGCAGATATTTCAAGGTATGCATTTTATCATTCGTCTCGTGGAAAGCGTTTGGCATGTTTATGTACTTGGTCAGCTTAGTATTGAAACCCGTTTGAGCTGTTAGTTGTATATGCTGGTATTTTCCTATTATGAAATTGTGTACTGGTGGTTATTTTCCGCTTGGATAGCTAATATTTTACAACTTATGATTGTGTATTCTGTGGTTTGTTTAGAGTTTAACTTTCTCTGAAGTTTTGGTTCAAAAATATGTTGCACAGTTGTGGAAGATCAATGTCTTTCTTTTTAATCTTCTTTTTGACATCAATACAATTCAATTATTCGATAGTCCCCAGACAGTTACTGGTGCCACCTCATACAGTAACAAGATGTGGTCGACTTTTAAGGTTTCAACTACAAGCAGTTACCGAATGAGAGAAATAGATTAGTTTCAAAAGTATTTTGATTGTGGAACATCAATTCTGTGATCAAAGTTTCAAGAACTGATTTTCACTTATTTGATGGAGGAGATCAGGAGCCATGCTCTGTTTGCATAGAAACTGTATTCTATTGCACATCTTGCTTCTTTCCCACATTTATGCAAATTTTATGACTCCTTAGTCTGAAGTTGACCACTTTGACACATTTAACTCTTCTTATTATTGGAATTTATTGCTCGGTCTTACTTCTCTGATCCTTGTATACAGTTTCCTAAATGCCAATTTACTAGTCCTGTCATTTTCATCTAAGTTTCCAACTTTATGTTCTGTTTTGTTTTCCTCAAGTAAGGATTTTAATTCTCTTTCAACTTTATGTGTCTGATTTAATTTGTAATTTGATGACATAATGTTTTCAGCTTCAAACAAGAACTTTAGCTGCCTACTGTTAATGCTGTCGTCACTTGTTTCTTTTTCTTTTTTACATCTTCTAATGACACTCTGCTGATATTCTCTGATGTATTTAGTTGCCCTTACTTGCACAAAATCCTGTTCCATTTATGCCCCACTATGTTTTGCATTTGCAGGTTAAGTTGTGGTGTGATTGTCCATTTTGGCAAGATGATGGCATGTGCCATTTACGTGACTGCAGTGTATGTGAATGCCCAGAAAATGAATTTCCTGAACCACTTAAGGCGCAAAGTCATCGCCGTTCTTCAAGTAATCTAGTCTGTCTAGAAGAAAACCCCGAGGCAGCTGTTGACCGTACAATAGACTCCAAAGCATTCAAAGGCTGGGTGGAAGTGGACAACCCGTGGACGAATGATGATGAGACAGATAATGGTTGTTCACTTTCTATGGTTGTATATATAGCTCCAATCCCCTGCCCATGCAAAAAGAAAAAAAAAAAAGGAAGAAAAGGAAAGTGAAAAAAAGACAACGAGAAACTTAATGAACTGGAGCACTGGTTGTATAATTTCATGACTCGTTAGTGCCACAACTGATCGTGAATGTTGATAACTTTTTACGGATATTTTCTCATCAAAGACCACTGATCTGCAAAATGGGTCATAATTTACAGGCCTCCTTACAGTTCAATCTCAGGCATGGGTCACTGCTTTGTGGCAGAGTAACCCATTTCCGCGCCTTTTTGCCCCTCGTTAAATTCCATTTATTTTTTCTCTGTCAAAGTGAATAGTACTGCATCAATAGAAATGTTAGGTGAATCTATTTTCTGAAATTGGTTAGGAATTGATAACGTTTTTCTTACTTTCAGCTGAAATGACATATGTTAATCTCCAGTTGAACCCTGAACGGTACACTGGCTACAGTGGTCCATCTGCTAGAAGAATATGGGATGCTGTTTATATGGAAAACTGCCCTAAATGTAAGCTGGTTCATTCAGTTATCTTTATCTCTTTATATTAATATATATTTGAGATGCTCCAAGAAATACACAAATGATTGTTTTGTACATATTTAAAACTCCAGACTTCCCGGTTGAAGTTCAGATGAATCATGTTCATCATTGTTGGTTCGAAATTTTTTCCACTGCAGTGTTAGGATTTGTTAATTCTTCTATTTGTTACCGGCCTACATTATCATTGCGTCACTTTATAGTTGTGGTCCTTGAGGAAGATTTAGCATTTTGGAAGTACTGATGTAAGAATGATTGTCTTGTAATTCTACGAAATCAAATTGTTAAGTTTCATTGCAAAATACATCTAGAAAGGTGGCAAGAGAAGGAATGGGCTTCCTTGCTCTTTGAGCAGTTGCCAACTTCAAATCTGATAAAGGTTTCCTAATCAAAACTTGTCGCCAAGTTCATCTTTGGAATTTGCAATCCTTGAATATCGAATAGAAAAAGCTTAATATCTTCAAACTTTTGGGGTGGTGTTCACATTCAGAGGTTTCCTTGCTTCTTTGATATGAGCTCAGATGATTTCTGATTCGTTTTGCATCAGTTTCTAGAGTTCCATTATTAGTCTGTGACTCATTCTGCAGATCCATCTGGAGAGATTTGCCCAGAGAAAAAAATATTGTATAAATTAATATCTGGCCTGCACTCCTCAATTTCTATTCACATAGCTGCCGATTACTTGCTCGATGAAGCATCAAACACGGTATTATAACTCTTCCACTTGTTTTCTGTCATGGCTTTTTTGTCTAGCAAGTATCGTTTTTGTGCAACAATTGTGAGGACAATCTTGTCCAAGAGTATATACTTTTTGTGGATATCGGAAATGTTCATCCTGCAATGCACTTACTCTTGGCTGGTATCTTATTAGAAGAATTGTGGTTGTGAGGGAATGAAAAGTAATAAGCTGTAACGACCTATTCATTCTTGTTTGTGAATTTATTATCATGAGAAAAGCCATGCTGAAATTTTCTGTACTTTTTCCTATTTTTAGTCTTCCTTTTATTTGTCTTAAAAATATGTTTGTGAAAGTTTCTTGACAGCCCCTCAGAGGGAGAGGGGGGTGGTTTGGAAGTATGACTAATCCAACGTGGATTGTTGGTGACACTTTTAAGGGTAACTTTTTGTTTACCCGAATTCAGATGGATTTTCATCATCCTAAAGCACGGCAGAACACCTTAGAACATCCTGTCGCATGACTGGGCCATTGATCATAAGTCTCTTCACATGTCTATAGACAATAGTTTTTCTTCCTGAGATTTTACAATAGCTGCATCATTGTGCAATGTTATTGGCTCTGACTGTGTTCACTGTTCTTCTGTTTTTGCTGTGATTCAGTGGGGACAGAATCTTACTTTGATGTATGACCGCGTCTTAAAATTCCCTGACCGTGTCAATAATCTATATTTCACTTTCCTGTTTGTGCTCCGAGCTGTTACCAAAGTGAGTATTTTAATCTTATATGCTTGATTGATCCCACCCACCCCTCTAATTGGAGAGGAGCAGCAAGTGAAGTTATGATTTATAACTCATTTAGTGCTTTTACAGGCAGCTGACTACTTGGACCAGGCTTCATATGATACTGGAAACATTGAGGATGACTTGAAAACACAATCTTGGATGAAACAATTGGTTTACAATCCCAAACTTCAAGCTGCTTGTCCTTTGCCTTTTGATGAAGCTAGGTTATGGAAAGGTCAAAGCGAACCGGACCTGATGCTGCAAATTCAAAAGCAGTTCAGAAACATCAGGTCTCTCTAAGAAGGAATGCTTCTACTTGTGTTTCTGAATCATGCACATTGACAAATCCCTTTACTTTCTTTGCTGTCCCTCCCTTTTATATCTTGATGGTTCTCCTCTTTTGTTGCACTGATAATAATGGAAAATACAGTGAAGAAAGTCTAGTTCTCAGTTATCTTACTTTTATCTGTTATTGAATTTAGTATTATCTGTTTGTGAGCATGATCATGCATGTTAAGGTTTTCCCTAATTCCTTTATTCAAGCTTGTTGGGAACTGAATAAGTTTGGTATGCTTTTTCCTTCTAGATGCATTATTTACTCGTTGATCTGTAACCAAAATTGTAGTGCACTGATGGACTGCATTGGATGTGAAAAATGTCGTCTTTGGGGAAAGCTCCAGGTTCTTGGTCTTGGAACCTCATTAAAGATTCTATTCTCCGTCAATGGTCAGGAAGGTTTAGGTGAAAGTGTAAGTCTTATGCAGAAGCATGACTCTCATTACTCATCAGCCTTCATCTCAAACAATTTCCAGTTTATTGTGTTTGATATGAACTATTGACCAACAGCTGAAATTACCTTATAGCTACGTGTCAAAATCTGGGTACTTTCCGTTTCAAATCATTTTAGGTCGTCTATTATGTTGATACATGTATATTCCTGATTTCACCATGTCCCAAAAAAAAAAAAAATGGATTTGAGTTTACCATATGTGTTTCTGCATCTTCCCTTTTAACTTTCTCCATTACTCTTTACTTGCTGCTTAACCAAATGACTGACGGTTGTTTTTTTTTTTTCCTTTAAATTACTGTTTATATATTGTTTCAGCTGCATTTGCAACGGAATGAGGTTATTGCATTGATTAACTTAGTGAATCGGCTATCAGAATCCGTTATGCTTGTACATGAGAAGGGGCCTTCACTCGAAAATGTAATGGGAACACAAACTTCTACACCCGATGAACAACCACCAATGATAGAGGCACATTCTAATTTATAGTAATCATAGTGGAGGCAATTCCTGTTTGCACACTAGTGCTGTTTTGTGAATTTATTCGAGGCGAAGATATAAGTTAGTGTTAGAACGATTAGTAGGTCTTTATTCTCACCTTGCAGCAAGTTGTCTTGTGTTCGAGTTAGAGTTAGAACTTGGGTTGCAGTATCGACAAGAACAAGAAGTTTGTTGCTTCAAATGGTCGCGGCCACTTCAGGATATGAAGCTTGGGAACTGTTTGAGGTACTTTCAAAAAAACCCTACTGACTGTGGACCCTAGTTCTTTTTTCTCCGGTTGAAGGTGGCTTGCTTTAGCAAGATTACGTGCTGCTTCTTTTTTTCCTTTCATATGAGAAGGATTCTTCTACACATCAACTTTGTAAAGAGATGTAAAATGTAGTCCTTTTTGATGCGTTGGCTCAACATGTTGCAGTTCTATGTGTACAGTGCTACAGGCATGTTACTCAAGAGTTTGTAGAAAGATATGTGAAATGTAGTCCTTTCAATGGACGTTTTCTGCAAGAGTTATTTATTCATTTGTTTTATATGGTAATTTTAAGGGTATAAGTCCTTTCAACAGAAGTTTGTTTGTAAAACTCAAAGCTTATGTGCTGATAATTCCAGTTTCGGTTTGTTTAGCAAATGATGTAATCTGTTGTGTCAACTGGAAGATACCCATACATGGAAATATGAAAGACAAGCTACGCTCTGCCCTAAACTTTTGGGCAAAATCACCGGGATAACTATGTTAGCTATTCGTTTCGGCGCTCTTTGTGTTGGGGCTTGATTCCATTTCAAGCCCCAGCCGACATAACCATTTCATACCTCCTCTGATCCTTGAAATGGTTCAATCCTTCCCAGTAAAATGCGGTGTGTTCAAATTCTGATCGCTTTTACGCGAGAAATTTCGCAGTCCCTCGTAGTTTATGGAAAATAAACCTAGTTATGCTATACAAGTATTGAAGTTTGGGTATTCTACCAGTTTTATTGAAGTTTGGGTATTCTACCAGTTTTACCACAGTTTCACCACAGCCTGATTTAGTTGGGATTTGCAATGTTATTTTTGTTTCTTAATTGGGTGGAACCATGTGTTCCTCGTATATGGCAGAAGGCCAAAGGAGCGCAGCCCTCCATTGTGCTATCGACATAATTCATTCTATGTATATGATCCTTCGGGAAATTTTGATCACTAGCCATTTTTGGATGCGTTCATTGGGGACTATCCACCGTTTCCAAATTCATTGAAGAATAGCCAAAAATTCGCACGCACACTTAAGCTACATTAGCGTTGGAAAAACACCTCAGACTAGTCCCATAACAAAATACTGGGACTTTGAACAAACAAAACTTGTTCAAAGCTCAAGTATTTTGTTATGAGACTTTATATATAAAGCTTCAGTCCCATAACAAAGTGTTGGGGCTTTGAACAAAGCCCCAAGTTTTGTTCACAGCCCCAGCATTTTGTTATGGGTTATGGGACTTTATATATAAAGCTCCAGTCCCATAACAAAATGCTGGGGCTTTGACCAAATTTTGTTCACAGCCCCAGCATTTTGTTATGGGATTGAAGCTTTATACAAAGTCTCATAACAAAATGCTGGGGCCTTGAACAAAACTTGTTCAAAGCTCCAGTATTTTATACTGAGGTTAGTTTACTGAAGCTTCCCAGTATAAATACTGGGGCTTTGAACAAGTTTTGTTCAAGGCTTCAGTATTTATACTGGGATTTGTCCGGAGGTGGCTATTTCTCAGCGAATTTGTTTTTGACGGCTACAAATCAATTAACGCGCGTCAAATAGACCGTTGCACGAAATATTTACTGATCCTTCCAGGACATCCGATAGAAATGATATCACTTTAGCACTAAGAAATAATCTTCTAGGCTCTTTATAGCTCTAAATCTGAATCTATATACAAGTTAAATTGTAATAATGAATTGATGATCATTTTACAACAATATATTCAATATAGTCTCACAAGTGGGGTCTAGGAAGGGTGAGATGTATGCAGATCTTACAAGAACATAATACAAATTGCAGTCGATAATTGCAATTGAAACAGTAGAAGCCTTGTGATGTGGTTCGACTTATTGCTACTTGCATTTTTTGTTTTTATTTAACACTCGCATAACACCCACTAAAGGGATGTACTCCTTGCAAAATAGAGTAACTCCTTAATTCCGAAGAGTTAGAATTTCATAACTCTAATGGTCTGTCTTTGCAAAGAACTCCTTAATTCCTAGGAGTTGAATTTCATAACTCTAAGGGTCGAGAGATGTCATTCATCGCACCACATCCTTTGGTTGATGAGTATGAACTTACTTTTCATAACTGAAAACTGATTTAACAAATATATAAACATATGTTTGGATAGGTGTCCTAAAATAAAAAATCAATTAATTTATGTACTTGGTAAAAAGGTGTTAATAAGCTATTTTTATATTAAAAATGACCAAAATGTAGAACGGGAGTGGGACATTTATTTTGAAAAAAGTATTTCAAGAAATACAAAAAATAAAAACATTAACCTATGCTCCTGCTATTTCAGTAATCACCACGCCTTCCAACTCGTTAGTAATTTCCTTATTTTGGTGCATTCAACAGACAAAGGTGGAAGGAAGCATGATGGGTTCACAAAACCAAAGCTTAATAAAAAGGCTCGTCTCCTACAAAAGTGACTCAAATCAACAACATGGTTGAAGTAGAGAACCACTCTTCTCTTCCTTCTTCTCCGCCGCAGCCTCCACCTTCTACCACTGATAACAACCCGAATCCTCCGTCACAATCATCACCAACTACCCCACAACCTCAACCTCCCTTCAATCCCAGCAGAAGTAAGTGTAAGATTTTATTTATATTATCTTATTTCCCCTTATGTATTTTTCTTTATTCTACTTAACTGGGTCCCAACAGAATTAATTGTTAGCTTCAGTTTGATAGTTACCTAATTGGCCTACTGGGATCTGGTTTTGCTTTTTCAATTTCGAGATTTCAATCCAATTGTCTAGTTTCTATCACTTTTTTTATCGGTTGACGAATTTTTTCTAGGGATTTTTGTTATTAATAAACCGAAGATATATATATTTTTATATGGATAACCTAGAAATACCCAAGTGTCAATGTCGTACAGTTCGATACTCGATTGATAATAGGCTTGTCCTTCTACCCTTCTCGACTTAAATACTAGGTTTTTGTCTGCGGCGTAGTTCGAACATGTGACGTTCTCCTAACCCACACATCATAAGCTGAGCTAGACCAAAGCCCTGGGGACTAATTAATGGAAAATTGTATGTTCTTTTTTCTGTCCGTCCCTTCGTTTTGGGGGTGGGGAGCGTCGGGGATTAGTTCATAATAGAAGGGCGACAAAGTTCTAGATATAATCCTACTTATCACTGTAGTTATGAGTGATGAGTTCTCTTTGGCCAACTTGCAATGGTGATTATCTATAATAGATTAACTAATTGGAAGCTTAGTCTCTTGATCAATTAGCTTCCAATTAGATATGATGGTGGTTATTTGTAATTGAAAATAACAACTTGTCAGTTCTATCGTCCAATGAGATATGACAGACAAAAATTATTATGTCTACAGAAACTGGCAACTGTATGTTAATCAAACTATTTGTGTCCAAAAGATATTGATTTATGTTTGTTTTGGCATAAAGGAGAACTAGGTTTGTTTGATCTAACATGTGCTGTTTCTTCTTGGATATTAAAGTGATTGGCATCATCAGAAGGAAGGCCATGATAAAAGACCTAGCTGCTATGTACCACTCAGAGTGCCTTGGATATTGTCAAGAACTTTTGGAACTTCAAAGAAAAGCCGAAGAGGTTAGAAATATCATCCTGCATCTTTTGCAAAAATCAAATCCCCTGCTTTCGCTTGTGTCTTGTGAAATCGCAACCTTTGTGGAATAATTGAAGCCTGTTATTTGAACTAAGTATACCTTTCATGAGATTGAGGTAGAGGTAGACCGAAGAAAAACTGGGCTGAGGTGATTAGACATGACATGGCTCAGATCCAAATCACCGAGGACATGACTCTAGATGGGGGACGTGGAGGTCGAAGATTAGGGTAGAAGGTTAGGCGATAGTCGAGCATCCTTTTCTTTATTAGATGTAGTACTATGCCTATGTGGCTGATTTGCATGTTGCTTTTCGACTCTATATCTACTATTATTTCTTGTTTGTTGGATATGCATTAGCTTCACATTTAATTTAGCATGATATCTATGGCTTGATTTTTCAGTGTATTTTTTGATATTTCTTTCCTAGCCGAGGGTCTGTCGGAAACAGCCTCTCCACCTTGGTGGGGGTAAGGTCTTCGTACATCTCACCCTCCTCATACCCCACTTATGGGATACACTCGGTATTATGTTGTTGTTGTTGTTTTTGTATACCTTTCATGAGATTATTATCTACTTTAATATATCATGATCTGAACAGTGACCTTGTGCCTGTAAATTTTTCTTGTCTTTCTTGAGCTAGAGGATCTTAGCAGTTTTTTTTATTTTTTATTTTCAACTGGATGGGTAAGTGAGTTGCTTACTGGTGCAGATTCTTGTATATGTAGTTTTCTGGTACTTAATTTTTTATTATCAATCTATAAAATGATGCTCCACTTGCAATTTCTGCTTTTTGGTACACAGTCCCGTTTGCTTGAATTCGCTAGTTATAGAAGTAGCATGAAGGGTCCACCTTTTCCCCTGTGGTGCTGATTCAAGAAGTATCTAGCTCTTGGGGTACAAATATGTTGTCCAGAAGTTTATATCATCATCGGTGGAAAGGGAGGAGTTACGAAATCGTGGTTGGGATCTGTTAGAGAAAATATCTGGTACTTGTATATATGTTAATGAGCAGATGATGCTTGTGACCATCTGGTAATAGATTATCCTGTTTGAGAAAAGTAGAACTTTCCCATTTAGAAGAAAATGCAGGTCATCCACGGTGTAGATTCTTATTCTGGTTGCTCTAATAGTTACTTGATAATTATTAAGTGATAACGAGCCAATCATGAAATGCTTTTACCTGCCCTAGTAGGATTGGTCTATACATCATATTGACTGGAGGTTCAGCTGTTATAACATCATTTTGACTGGCTTTAAAAATTTAAGAGTAGCTTGGAATGACTGTCAATCAAGTGAATTACAGGAAAATTAACTTTAACACTTAGCTGTTGGGTATGCTCTGGTCCTTTGCTCGCTTGCTCTACGAGTCTCAGTATGATTTAGACAAAAGTTCAAATCCGACCAGAGACAAAACAGTAAAAATATCGCCCAGCGGCCACTTTTAACACCAGTATTTGGTTTGAGGCGACTATTTTCTTCGGTCTTACACTTGAGGCCACTCTTGGGCCTTTACTAAATAAACATTGACTTAAGTTCTAATCATTGACCCTGGACTGAAGTTCCATTTTTAAGGATCTGGACTGAACTTCAGTCAACATGGCCCTGGCCCTGGACTAAAGATTAAGGATTGAACTTCAATCCATATGGCTCTGGACTGAAGTTCAATCTTTAAGGACTGAACTTCAGTCAACATGGCCCTGGACCGAAGTTCTGTCTTTAAGGAGTGAACTTCAATCCATATGTCAATCTTTAAGGACTGAATTTCAATCCGGCCTCTGGACCGAAGTTCTATCTTTTAAGCGAAAGTGGCCACAAACTAAATGTTTTGGTATTAGTGGCCTGTGCCCAAAGACCGGTGGCAAAAGTGGCCTTTCGTGTACTTTCCCCGACAAAACAGCTAGATGATTTCTTTACATTTGCCTAAGCTTTGGTAGGCAGAGTTACTTGGTGCATGTGTTGGGGTGAGGAAGTAGGTACTACCTGGTGGAATAGTTGAAATGCGCTCAAGCTGGCCCTAACACCACTCTTATTAAAAAGAAAATAGGATGAATATTAAACTTCTTAACAAACTTTCTTTAAGCCTTAGTTTCGCATACTTTGTTATCTAGTCGTTTATCTTGTGATCTAGTGTCGTATATCCTTTTCGTCGTGTTATTGACCTCTAAATTGGAGAGGGAGTCATGCTTTCCAACGCTTTTCTAAGACCAAGGTGTTCCACTTTCTAGTATGATGCATGTCTTAATAGCATTGGACTTTAGCTGCTGGAAGTTCTCATCAGAATCCAGTAGTGAAAAGATGAATACAGTATGACTTTAGCTGCTGGAAGTTCTGAAAAATATTTGAAAACCTCAAATGAGTACTTTGCTCCTTTTTTTTTCCCCCTTCAAATTTCTCCATTATCATACTAATATTTTTCTTCCAAATGCTTGCAGCAATTAATTGACATGAAAACTACAGAAGATACACGAAGAGAAACGATGAGGCCCTCAAAACGTATGAAGAAAACCCGTTAGCATCTTATGTAAGATACACTTGTGCTATATTCTATGCGTTCATGAAACCTCTCACCTTTTTTGACATTAGCAATCTGGAAAACTGTCATTTACTGATACCAGAAAGTTGGTTAAATCTATCTCTATTTATCTGAAGTTTGACCATCTTTTCTGATCTGTCCAGGAAAAATTCAGTCTATTGTTCAATGCAGAGGAAGCATTTTCGGAGATTTTGCGACAGTTGGGAGACGCAGATTAGTTCCTGCTCCTGCATCAGATGCTATACATGTTTTTACAGATGTGGCTGGAACTCCCATGGAGGATTTTCTTTAGCCGTATAGCTCAGTCACACAGCTGCTCTATTTTTTAGCCAGTAGAGTTTGATGTTTGTACAGTTATATAACATGTTTCCTAGTTTTCTGTATGAGTGAGGACTTTGAAAAATAGCATTAACTGGTAGTGTTTGGCTGATGTCTACTGCAAACACTACCACTTGAAAACTTAAAAAGGTTGGGGAGAGTAGAAATCTTTTTGTTGTTTTAAGCATGCTGTATTTGAAACCACCCTTATTTAATTCAGGTGATAAAGTTCTCCTGTCTGATGGTTCTTTTTTTTTTTTTTTTTTTTCTTTTTTAAATAAGGTCAAGCTGGAATAGCTCAGTTGGTTAGAGTGTGTGGATTTAATGGTTTTTAACTTTCAGAGCTCAAATTCGAAATATTTGGTTCATGGATAGGTCAATTAACATGTTTCGTGCCCTAGTTTCAGCCTAGTAAGATCATGCCCAATTAGTAAATTCTGATGAGCAGATATATCCGACAGCGGAGACCTGCCTAGACTCATTTACCTATATCCATTTCAAAAACGAACAAAAAATACTCCTTTGATCCTAAATTAGACATTCTCCATGACTTTCTATAAATTAACCATATTGTTGTGCTGAGTGGTGGGTTTTTTGTTGAAACTAAAATTGTATGTCAGCATATGTTTCTGTTGTTAAATACTACCTGGAATTTTTTAAAACAAGCTTAGAGCAATAAGAACTAGATGGTTTTGAGGGTGCCTTACAAGGGTTGCCTCAATACTGTCTTGAATAAAACCATAGACTTTACTTTCTTATAAATTTGAATATGAATAAAATTGTCTGTAAAATTGTTCGAACCTATCCAAAAAAGTACAATTATCTTCTTTCACCTGTTTCATAACATTATTTCAGTAAAGGCCCTTGAGAAAGTTGAGATGCATGCTATAGTCAAAACATTAAAAACAAGACAAAGCTTGTGACAATTGCTTTGTGGTTTTTCTCTTCTTGAAAACTCTTACAACTAGAAAACTAACAGCAGTAGTTTCTATTCATGTTTGAAGCCGCAAATCTATGACCAAACCAAACTTCATTCCATTTTAAAACTTACATTTGCAGGTTGCGAAAAAATAGATACAAGGATGGATAATGTTGGGAATGATACTACATTTTCTGTGACTACAAGACAGTATAAGTGAGGCTAACTTGTCAGTTACCGTGCCTGCGAACTTCAATTAAGATCTGCATTGCTGCTTCTGCTTAAGCTATATCATAACCAGCCACAACACGTGAAGGACGAAGATGGAAGTCGACCTGTTTGGCGTATGTATTCAACTTGTTCTGTAGTTTTTTCAGCTTGCTGATTTTTTCTAGCTTCAGCTGCAGCACGCTTTTCTTCTGATTTTTGTCTTGCCAATGCAATCTTCTTCACCATCTTTGCTTGAGCTTGCGCTCTCATTTGTTCAACTTGTGCCTGAATAATACATATCATGATGCAAAATAACATGAGAATTTTGCAGTAAACTAAGCCTTGGATCATTAACTCAAGTGGCAGCAGCCAGCAGGTTAATATGACATTAAACAGCTCACTATGAGGAGATAACTCGGGTTGGTTCAATTTCTAGAAGGTGTCTCAGTAGTGATGTTATAATATTCAATCATCGATAAGCAAGTTAGATCAAGTAAACACATCCAAAATTGTTCAAGAATGAGGCTTCTTAGTCATGACAGACCATAAGTTACTAAATGTGTAATCAGCTGTACCTCTATTTTCCTCATCTCTGCTTCTAGCTTTGCTTTTTGCTGGCTTTCCCAAGCTTGGATTTTTATTTCGTCGCGCTTAAATCTGGAAGTTCAATGGTCATTCTGTTAACTCATAATTTAACAGTAGAATATAGATCTTAAAATGTAACTGATGCAATTCAGAGTTCGATATTGGGGAAAGCAACCTCGCAGTGTGCTTTGACTTTTCAGCTTCCTCCCAAGCAGCTGCCCTTTTAGCATATTCCATTCGTTCAACCTCAGCAGCTTCACTCTCACTTTTATCCTTCTCATCTTTGCTCGCCCAAGCAGCTATATTCATCTTACCGAGTTGGACACCAAGGGCTACAATCTCTTTTCTTGTCTTCGTCTTTAATTCTTCCTCTGACAATTCTTTTTTATTGTTTTCTGTTGAATAATGAGAAGCATCGCCAATGTAATTCTCTGTAGGCGTTGGCGCTGGCTCTCCTCTACGAGGTGTAGATGGGATTGAAGACGTGGGGCTGCGGAGTGGGGTTGTTGCACCAACAGGTGTAGTTGATCTTGAAGGCTCCTGACTTGGAATAGGAGTCATTTCTGTTCCCATATCTCTCATGGAGACTGATCTTATTGCAGGGACAACTGCATTGATGTTCAATCAAACAGCTTGCATCAGTACTGTACAAAATCAATGATTTACACAAGAGGGAAATCATCAAAGTAGTCAACTATGGGATTTTTACTAATGGCACAATTTACAGCCATAATGTACCTGTTCTATCATCTGTCAGACTCTTTGTACAAGAAGAATCCCCATTGACCACCTCGGTCAAATCCTTGCTTTCAGGGCAAAGATCAAGTGAAGTGGCATTCGCTCCATTTCCTTGATTATGAGAACCAGTTTGAGCAAAAGCAAACTTCTCGGACGCTATGTGACATGCAGGTTGACAAAAATCGACCTTCTTAACTGCTAATTTACTTTCATAACCACTAGATTCCGGAGCAACTCTAACCATGCTCCCAGCAGGCACCCGGTGTGCTTGGTGCTGTAATTGAACCTTCTTGGAATAATTAGCTTGCGCATTTTGCCTATTCATTATCCACTTCTCTGCATCGTTCCACTTGGAAGACATGGGCCGTGAAAATGACCTTGTCATCATGGAATTGTGGTGCATTGATCTCTCCCCTTTATGAAACTCAAAGCTGGATGTACTATCATAATCAAGATTCTCATCTTCACATCCTTTAACTGGATGAACTGAACTAGAATTCCCGCCATCCATTCTAGAAAATTGCTGCCTTTTCACGCGAGCAGCTTCCCCATTTTCCTTTGGCAGGTAAGAACTTGAACTCTCATCACCTTGCCTAGAATTTAGCAATGAATTACCGGGCAATTTAATCTCTGCAGCCTCTAAGTTGCAATCTGCATAATGAAAGGGTCCCAGGTAAGTATTACAATAAATGTTTCTAAACATATTTTTTTCCTCCTAGACACTCAACTCAAATTCAAATTAGCCTATCATGTTTCTAAAAGCTAAGTACAGGTAACTGCACATAGTGAATGTAGTTGGCAGCTGACAAATAAGATCAATAAGGACTGTTTTTGGTAACCTAATAGTTTAAGCTATTCTTTTTCATAACTGAGAAACCCACGAACGATGGTCAGTGGCACATGGTTCGAAGCTCAATGGATAATGAATCCGCCCCTCTATTGTTTGCAGCAGCGCTCTGAACCATGAATAGCCCTCCTAACAAAACTTATACTAGCCTAGAGGCTTACAAGTTTGCAAAAAGAAAAAATGTGAGAGCTGCGGGGGGGGGGGGGGGGGGGGAAGCTAGGTGGGGTACAACAGTTCATTAAAATCTTCAACCTTCCCTAAATTAAGCTAATCAAAATTTCTATAATCATCACTAAATTAAATGAAGATTAAACATACATTCTTCCTCAAAATCTCCACTTTGGGTAGCAAGCAAACTGTTGTTGACAAACTCAGAATCCTCAAGCCTAGCTGGAGAAGTTCTTGAAGAGTTACTATTTGATCCTTCTTTTTTCTTCTGATGATGAGGTCCTATAAGCTTCATCCTCAACTTACTTGGAGATATTATACCAGTCTGAATAACCCAAAAAAAAAAAAAAAATACCAAGTTATTAAAAAGCAATTTAATCAGCACCCACCATAGATTTTTCCAAAAAGCTCCAAACAATATAACCAAATCCCTCAAAAATAGCTAAAATAAACAAGTTGAAGTTGTGCCTTTAATCGAGTTGAAAGTTCCTCATCGAGTAAAAACATTGTCTTTATATACCCCAGATCAAGATTATCATTTTTGAAAAAACCTTTTTAGATAAACCCCATTGTGCAAGACAGAAAAAAGTACTTAAAAACTACAACATAGCCAATGTGATCCTACAGGTGCGGTTTTAGATAGTGAAGTGTATGCCAACATTAGTGATAATGGAAAGACTATTTTCGATAGACTCTGCTTCCGAAACATTGCAAGGAAGATAAAAATAAACTTCCAAAATGGAAAATATAAAGTACCTGCACTTTGTGAATCCTTTCGTACTCCATTAGATCTTTCTAAGCCAGTGTGTGTGTATGTGAGAGAGAAAAAGAAAGAGAGAGTACTAATTTCAGTTCAATGCTAATGCATTTGCTGACTACAAAGTGTGTGTGTTTTGTAGAGGGTGGTGTGATGGGTCATGGGACTTGTAAATATTTAGAAATTGATGTCTGGCGATTTTTTGCCGATTCTTTGACCTTTGACTGCCTCTTTTTCTTTTTCTAAACATTTAATAAATACTTTACCTTAGATGAGAAATGCTTCTCCTCTTTTGGTTAAAATTTCAAAATAGGAACAATGAAATGCATTTCACTTTTTTTTTTTTTTTGATATTTAATGTTACACAGTTACTGCCTTCAGAAATCAGTTAAGAAAACATGTATTACTTGTATTAGATGCCATTATTAAAGAACAAATTATAATCAAGGTGTAAGTAGGTCAAGCATCGAGGCGAACGACCCGAGCTCGCATTTAGTCCATCCGAGCTTAATATGCTATCAAGTTGAATCAAGCCACAACCGAGTCTAACCGAGCTTTATACCATACCGAACAAGAGCTGAGTTCGAGGTGAGTTTTATTATAGTTTGATGAGCCCGAGCCGAACTTAACCGAGTTCTACACTATACCGAGCTGAGCCAAATCCGAGCCAAGCTCAATCGAGTTTTACTATAGTTTGACCGAGCAACGAGCAAGCCAAGCTGACTCTTTTGTATTTGTATCCGCATATTATATATTTTTTCTATTTATTGATATATGAAGAAAGAGTATGATTTAAAAGATAATTTAATTTGAATGTACTCTATGATCATGATTAAACAAAGTATCATAAAAAAACCAAATTAAGAACATCATTTTAAACCCTAAGTGAATGTGTTAAAAATATTCATGTTAAATTGATTGACGAAGAAAAGATGTAAGAATTTGAATTTGATGGAAAAAAATGAAATTGATTAATGATAAAGAAAAATATAATGTAGGTTTTTTTTTTCCCAATCAGCGTAAATCATCACATTTTGCACATTTCAAAGTACGTTCCAATTTTTTATTTGAACATATGCACAACTTTTTTATTTCAACATTATCCTTTGTTCTTTAACAATTTCCCTCCTGATTTAGGCACCCTTTTGGATTTGCTGACATTAAGTTAGATAAAATTTTAAGAAAACAAAAGGAAGAGAATGTTAAATCGTAACCTTCAAATTAACTTTATTTAATAGTTTGAGTAATCATGCTTGTAAAAGTGACTTTTAAATTACTTTTAATTGACCTAAAATTAATCAACTTTCTACATATACATTTTTTCTGTTGAAAATTCCCTTTTGATCGTGAATGAACCAAACTAGCTAGAAAGAGGCTTCTTGTGTGTCTACTTATCGACTAAAAACCACCAAGTGATGTGGTGTAGCGAATGTGGCTACTCCTTCCTTAACCAGAGGTCTCGGGTTCGAGCTCTGGGTATGAAAATCACTGGTAGGGAGCGCTTTCCTCCGAATGGGGCCCTACGCGGCGTGAACCCGGATTAGTAAGGGCTCCAATAAAGATACCGGACACCGGATGGGAAACCAAAAAAAAAAAAAAAACTTATCGACTAAAAAGGTATCCTAAACCAGAAGAGGAGTAATGCCCCCTTAACTATTTCAAAAAGTCCATTATGGAAAACCTTTGGACTCTTTCTAAAGTTGTCTGTCCTATTGCCAGTTATGACAAAGAATTTATCTCTTGAAAGTTGAACTTAGCAAAGAAAAAAAAAAGAGATAGATTTGCTTTTTGAACCAGCATCAATAATGCCACCTTTAACTTTTATCGCATCAAATTGAAATAGTTACCTACCCCCATACTTATAGAGGATCATTATTGTCATTTTAAAATTAATCAGATCAATTTTTAGCAGATAGATGATGTACAAGGAAAGCTAGAGGTTAATCACACAGCACAATGATGAAACTTCAATGACAATGCCATTGCCCTACTGAGTGATAGTTACTTCAAAATTACTTGAAGTGAAAAACTGGTCAATAAACTTTTAACTAGGGTAAGTGTATGTGACAGGCAATTAATGAGTCCAATCAATTTAATTTGCAAGTCCTTAGAAAGATAGATTTTTACTAGGTTATTTAGTGCATGACAGGGAATCAATTAAGGAGTCCACTCAAATTCAATTTGTTAAGTCATTCTTTATACTCCTAAGTCCTATATATCCTTTCATCAATTATATAAGCTTTTAATGAGTGAATAATCTTAATCTTTGACCATGAAGGTCCCCAACTGGGCCAGCCAGCTGGTTTATCCCTTTCTTCTGTCCTTTTGTTTTCAGATAATTTATTTGGACTTGCCGTCTCTTTTATAGCATTGGATAGAAAAACAAAGTTTTTCAAAGCATTTTGATTGAGAAAAAGAAAGAAGTGATGATTTTATTACTGGTAACGTAGAGCAACACATGTCAAATTCCGAACAAAGAAATATTGGTCACTTTATAAACCACAAAGACTTTCAAACATGTCAGTTTTACGTTAAAAACTTTAGATAAAAAGATAATGTAAAAACAAATGGAAGCAGAAACTATATATATTGAGAGGGTAGTTGAGTTTCAGAAAAGTACAAATCATTGGATTCACTTGTGTAGGAAAATATATAGTTGTTGGGATCATCTGATCACTTTCTGAATTTACTTATGACGAAGATCACATAAATGTCGTTTACTTGCATTTATGTACTTAGATTTTGTTCAGTTTTCAGGACTGTAGGCTCTTAAAAATTTATGTTAGACAGTCCATTTTAATTTGGGCAATATGCCTAATAATAATTCAAAAATATTATACTTAGCTCAGTGCTCGAAAATATGTTATCCTATTTAATTTTCTCTCTTGTATTCTTTTACTTAATGATTTTTGGCTAATTGATGCGCAAGTTCCCCTAAGTTGTGAGTTTTCAAGAGGTGGATGGGCTATGAATATTGTAATATATATACTAGAATAGAAAAATGGTACTCCCTCTGTTTTATAATTGATGAATCTTCTCGCTTTTCGAGAGTCAAATTAGATGTATTTTAACCAACAATTTAAAATAATTTTTTTATTGTATTGATATGCGAAGAGTTGCATGTTATATTACTTTTCGTATAGTTTTTGAATATGCAAATTTTTATTTAAAAATATTAATTTAATATAGTCTAATTTAGCTTCAAAGATTAGTCAAATTGATTTTCAAAAAGTAAAAATGTTCATCCTTTTTTAAACGGAGTGAGTATTTCAGATACCCAAGATATATGAATTACACTACTAGTTTGGCATTATGGTGGACTTTTCAAGAGAAATGGCGATATAATTACACTATTTTTATTTTTTTCTAAATAAGAATGTATCCGATGACCAATATGTTTGACAGAATTAGAAGTTAAAAGCTAAAATATCTAATTCTATTGTTGGTATTAATAATTTTAGCCATAGGAATTGTATATATAGTTTTTACCTTAGAGTAGTTTGACAACTCAAACAGGATTAAACTACTAATATTACTAGAATTTTTAGTCTTTCACAACTTATTCTATAAAATTATTTTGAATAGTATCTCAGTACTTAAACATCCGAGCTGAGTTTAATTTCGTAACAAGTGTCATATCTCAATCATCATTATCATCATTTAGTTGTGTGCCTTCAAAGTCAATTTGGGCGTTAAACTTCAAGTAAACTACAACATTTTAATTGTTTTTGGGGGAATCAGATTTTGACAACACAAAGATTATAAATAATGTATTAATTAGTGAAGACGATTGTGCTTACTAAAGAATACTCTATGTACTTGTACCGTGAATCACGCTTTATCCCTCCCATTCTTCCAAAATTCTTCATTATTATTTTTAAAAATTACGTCATATATCACTCACTCGTCTAGTTTAAATTGTTTTAAGTTATTTTACGTCAATTAAGAAATCAATAATAAAATATTTAAGTTATTCAAGTTATTCTTGTTAAAAAAATTTGAAAGTTGAGCTGGACTAAAAAAAAAAACTATTATTTTTACTGATTAAAGGTGAAGTTGGAAACAAGTAATAAATTTAGTCATGAATTTATAGAAACTATTTTGGGTTAAATTTTTTGAGCTAAAACGAAAGCTTAAATGGAAGGGAAGGAGTGTAGACCAGTTACTAGCTTTGAAAAGAATAAAACAATTACATCACAATATTAAATTATCATTTTTTTAGAACGATATATGATAAATTTAGAGGTGTAAACCTGTTCCATTCTTTTTATTCTGAAATTGTGAGAGTGACAATGATACGAAAAATCCTAGAGGGTCAAATGTGACATCGACCTTTAAATTGTGTAGCTAGTCATACAGAAAACAAGGAGGTTTAAATGCACTTCTATCTTCAACTAATTAATTGTTCAAGTTTAAATTCCTCGCAGAGGTTTTGACGATTATTTAGTTTCACACCAAAAATGATTACTCCTATCTAATATGCCAATTATAATACTCACTCTTTAGCAGCTAAGGCTAGTTTATAAAATAATATTACTAGTACAAAACTATACATACAATACTAAAATAAATGAAGAGTTTGCTATTCATGTAGACCAGTCAAAGATACTTTATCTGCAGTTCCAGCAATACCCTCCCTATTATAGGAATGATGAGTTAATTCTATCAGTGAACATCAGGGATAGGAAAATGGTTCTGAATTCTATAGTGTCACACACTCTTGTACCCTTCATTCACCTGGGCGAAGCCAAAATTTAAAATTTAGGAGTTCGGGATTCTAGTCTGTTTAAGTTAAGGATTCTAACTTAATAATTTTTAAAAATTATAGAAAGTTTTTAAAACAAATAAATTTGGACAAATACGAACCCCCTTCACTACACTCCCTCCGCCCCCATCATTCACATATCCTAAGCCACTTATGGATGCTAATTGGAGAAAATGACACACAAATTAGTTGTCATTTTAATAATAAAGATGTGTTTCAAATTAGTTGTCACTTTAAAATTTTGAGATTAAATTTTTTAGACTAAACTCACAAATATCATGTTCTCTATGTACTCCATCAGTCCTTTTTTACTTGTCCACTTTCAATTTTTCACACCCACCAAAAAAAATTTAACTTTACTAATATACCCTTGTTAAATATATTTGATTCAATTAATTATATCACTTTAAAAATTATAAGATATTTAATATCAAGGGTAATTTAGGAAGAATATAGTTAATTATTTTTTGAATTACTAAAAAGACAAGTAAAACTAAAATTTGACTTTGAAGAAATTTGACAAGTAAAAATGAACGGGGGAGTATTTTTAGTTCTCTATGTTCTCTAAAATTTTTGGGACAATTTTTATCATGTTCCCTATGTATTTGCATTGATTATAGAATCCAAATGACTCGCAAGTATTTGCACCTACTTGTGGAATTTTTGTTGGATGATTTTGGTCAATCTCAAAAAAAAGTAGTCTCATATTTAATGTTGCTTACATTAATGAATTCACACTACCTATGACTTTATTAAGACCTTACGAGCATTAATCATATGTTTTGTCTTTGTCTTTCAGAAGATTCGGAGAATTTCAAAATTTTCGGCCAAAAAAAGATCGCAACATGTAAAAAATTTTAAATGTGCTCTCACTAAACATCCTGAAAAGTGATATGAGATTGTCAATCGCTTACAATCAGGACATTTCTTGTAATTTTCTTATTGGAATATAGATGGATTAAGCATATTAAAATGTTCATTTGTAATGTAGAAGTTTGGTTTAGGGACCATTCCAGAGAGTATATTTCATACATAAAAGAAATACAAAAAGATTTTCAGTAATCAACTTTGGTAATGTTGCTTCAGCTAATGTACGCAATAATAACTTTTGACAATTGTCATCAAAATAATAATGGTATTGTTCCTTCTATTAATTTCCATTCCAAACTTGCTGGTTTATTATTGAATTTTGTTATTATTGCTCTAATGAAACAAAAGCTAGTTTAATTATGAGGAAATTCTTCCTTTCAAGTTCCTTTCAAGCTAGTTGAATTATTTTATTTCACTCACTTTTCCCACAATTAAATCCTAATGTTGTATCATCAATGATCAGCAGGTTAGCATAAACATTTGCATGTTAATATGTACCTCTAGATCACATAGCACGACCTAGAAAGGCTGAAAAAAGAAGACTATAGATAGAGTATGTAGTCCAAAACTCAATTCATTCTAAAAGTAGTCCTGTGAGTCATACCCAATAAAAAGAAAGACAAAGGGAATTCTTTTGGAGAACATGGAGGTGAGATATTAATTTTCTTCTTTTTTCTTTATTTTTGTTTTTGTTTTATTTTTCTTCTTGGGAGATGGGGCAGAGAAGACAATCTCCAATAACTATAATGCATAACGTGTACTCTATGTAAGTTAACTACTTACTACCTCTAGTAGACATGATTTATCGTTTTGGCAAATCAATTTTGTTCATAATATAATATCTGATTACATTTTAAAAAACAAGTATTAACTCCTTCAGCAAATTCATGTTCAAAGAGAGAGTAAAAGAACAGTTTAAACAAATTCTTCTTATACTTAAAAGGATATTAGATGTTTTTCTTGAGAGGCACTAATATTACAAGACAAAAATAATATGAACTAGAGATAGTACTTCACTGTTCTTGAAACACTATTACTTGTGTGGTAACGTATGAACTTTGTGCATAGTTTTCCCCCTTGCTATGAGGTCCTGTGACTCCTGTCTATAGTTTTGGTTCAAGCTACATACATATACAAATTTGTATGTTATTCTATGTACTTATATACCATGTGAGTGTCACCGGCCACACATTCCCAATGACAGTGGCTCACAATTGACCGTGCAACACTCGTAGTCCCACCTGACTATGAGTCAGCCTTCTCCTCGTCCCAGGTTTCTAAGAAGCTTACCTCAGTGGCATATCTTCAGCTGTGCTGCCCGAAGGTTCTCCTTTATGCGCATCTCATATGCCGAAAATTCAATATGCGCACGTCTGGGTTTGGCTAAGGATCTGTCCGTCCCTCGCCTAACACTAAGCGCCGCTCTCGTGCGCGCATTGCAATCCTCAAGCTTGGCCCTCGCCTTGTGCCCTGACACTTAGCTATGCTTCGCCCAAGTAGGACAACTCTCAAGCCCTCGGCCCTTGTCATGTGCGTCTTCCAAATGATACCTTCTAATGTCTCCTAACATTGGCAAGCGTAGACCTTGCATCATACCTCATTCTTGAGTGCAACCGTCGCCCCATGACTGCACGTCTAGAGCCCTTGCTTGCATGGCCGAGCCTTTGCCGTACTTACAAGTCAATACACAAGACTCTTGATAGCTCCTCGAGTACTCAATCGACACAAAGGTCTTTATCTTATCCAAAGACAGCTCGCGGGCTTAAGTCTTTCCTCCCGTCAAGTCTCTGCCGCCCGTTGTGCGCCCAACATTGTGCTACTGGCCACACGCCGTCCATAGAGTTGTTGCCTGACTTGTATGGATACCAGGAACACTCCTTTGAGATGTTCAGGACAGGCCCTTGAGGTTCTTCCTCAAGACAACTCACTTGCGCCAAAGTGCACGGGGAGGACTGGTAAGCTATCACCATATCTGCTCCCTTTATATATGTCTTCAAAAGAAAAACTCATGTCTCAACAGTTAATATCTTTTGTCCAGCGAATCATACAAGGGCTTATCTCTCAATTTCGACATCCAAATGAAGCACCGTTTTTTCCTACAAATTCTTCTCGTCTTCCTTTATATTTCCACATAGTTTTATCTCATTCTCATATTCATGGAAAGAGATATAGCCCTCAGAAGATCATCATAATTACGACAATGTCACTGTTCCTTGGCTAAGTCAAGCCCATAAGAAAATGAATTCCAAACGTTCCCAAACTTGGTAGGCACACGCAAAGTCACGGCACGCGCCAAGGTATCACAAAGGCACCGAATGACAGAATGTTTGCATTTAATATACACAAAATGTGTATGTTTGCTTAAATTGTTGTGTTTTGGAGTAATAAATTTAAAAATATCGTTATATAAGTATCGGTATGTTATGTAATAAATACCCAGAAAGTGTCCATGAGCTAAATATTTATTTATAAAATTAGATGTCAAACGCTAAAAATCTACATATTTTCGATAAAATATAAACTCAAATCCATAATCTTCGGATACTAGCAGGTCTTTTGGTACTATTGCAATGTCTTCGAGCTTTAGGCAATAATTGGATGCTCCTTTTGAAGCTTTGTGGATTCCACTCATGCCCATGTGATCACATAAATCAATGCTCATTAGTAACATAAAGGGAGTAATAAAGTATTAAATCAACACTCAAATCATTCTTAATAGGGCTTCCAACCCTAGAAATATACTATCCCTTTAATTATAGTGCCCTAATCCTTCATACAGTTTGATTAAAGTATCTATCCATCACTATTTTATGCTCAAAGCCCTAGACAAAGCTCTTTAAGAATCCAGACCTCTTTCCCTACCATCTTTTCATGGTGGGGCTGTGAAATGGGTAATTGGTGGTTCACACTTTTAAGCACAAAACTTTGAATTCCTTTCTTTCAAGGCCTTTTCAGATTAGAGGAATTAATGGAGTGAGTCCAAAACATTCTTTCTAACAATAACTGGAGTTGTGACTCCCTAAAATCCTCATTCACATGGTGTGTTTAATTTCCCATCCATTGGGCCATGACCTTCGTATGTATATGAAGGCCATGACATAGATGTATTTGTTCTTAACTTCTTAATTTGGTCCCTACGTGGCCTTCATTTATAATAGACACTGCACACAAGAGATTACAGACATATTATTGATCACACAATGTGACAAAATGCCTATTTGATCTGGACAATTGAACGTTTGACTTGCACAAGTTTAGAATTATTTATGACACTGGCCTCCTGTCTAAATATAAGAATTAAAGAAAGTATGTAAAGTACCAATCTGCATCGATCAAATTTTCTAGTGGGAAGTTCTGCTATTAAAAAAGAGAGGAGTTCTAATCAACAATTACAAAAGGTCCAAACATGTCGACTCTTTTTTGGTCCACAAATGGAGATATGTTATCATTTTTTTTAATGACAATCGACTCCCTATTAATTAAAGAATGAAAGAAGGATCAAAGCATCATGAATGAACTTTCTCGGAGAAATAATTAGTAACATGAAAAATGAAGTAGAGACAACCATTAATATAATATGGTATTTAGAAATAAAACCAACCACATAGATAGTGTGTTAGCCGGCAAGCAATGGGTGTTTTGGCTGTATAGTGTAAATCTTGAAGAGTCAAAATCATGGTAGCATGCATATCCAATTAACAAATTCACCATGGGTACATACATATATGAAAACATGCAAATGGTATGTACCAAGAATCCAACTACAATTTCAAAGTATCAATTACATGATCTTTGTACCAAGAATTTAAATACAATTTCAACTTCCAAATATTTTTTTAACTTTAATTTCAAATATTTAATTCACCCTCAACTAAATATCTCCAACGATAGTGTAGAAAAAATTGTACATATAATGTAGATAATTTAAATCCTGCATCTATATGTGCCTAAAGCAATAAGAAAAAACAAGACAATTTTATATATTTTCCGTTTTTCTCCATGTCAAATTAAGTGGCACTGTCAACCCCCAAGCCCCATGTCAATTGGTGGCATCGTAGGTATGGGATTGGAGAAGAAACAAAAAGGATGTATGTAGTTGATCTCATGTAGCCATATTTTGGAATTGCATGGTAGACGACTCTCACCATTGCGAAAAGGCTAGACTCTCAAATTAAGTGGCATGGGTAGGTATGGGATTTGAGAAGAAACAAAAGCAGGATGTAGTTGATCTCATACCCTTATTTTGGAATTACATGGTAGACTCTCACCATTGCCATAAGGCCGCTATATACTTATTTCTCTTTTTATTCTCACTACTTCAGTTGATGTAACTATTGTCTCTCTTTTATTACAACTTAGTATATATCATTTTCATCATCATTAATACTAACTGGTTTTTTGGTTTGATGTATAAGACTAAATAATACATGTATTAAGTTATGGATTGAGTTATCTCTTGTTTGGTTACAAAAATAGGTGAAGAATAACTAATACATGGTTTATATTATCCCTCAATTTGGGTACTACTAGTTTCTCGACACGTGCGATGCACGTAAAGATCAAATCTTGTAATACACGGTCTTGTACAATAATATTAAAATATATTGAGTAAGCAATTATATACTACAGAATAAAGTACAAGTTTTTTGTAAAATTTGAATTTAATTAAAATGTGATGAGAGCTTGGAGAGTATTTCATGACCTCCTCCATCGCTTCGTAGGATCTTGATTTTATGTACCAATTCTCCAAGCAATGGTTCATAACCCTTTCTCAAAATTGATCTTTTATTCCAAACAAATATTAATTTGAGTTTTCATAGTATATTTCCTCATCATGTTCTAATGAGTAATTTTAAGTATCAACGTAAGCCTAATTCATATCTTGCTACCTTTAAAAGATATCCTTCACATAATTTCATGCATGCTATCAAATTAATACCAACAAACCGTCCCAATCATGTCGCATATACATACTAAATAATGAGAATTAAAGAGTAGAAAACGTAGAACCCGATTTTTTGTGGTAATCACATAATAGTCTACATTAATATTTGTACAAATCAAATTTCAACATATATATCATAATGAGTATTAAAGAGTAGAAAACATAGAACCTGATTTTATTAGGCGGAATAGGTTACCAGCTCCTTAAACTTGGCACGAAAAGTTAGTTGGCTCCCTCAACCTTGCCATGTACCTATTGGCTACCTGAACATATTCAATTTTGTGCCATCCGAGCACAATTTGGCTATCCAGTAGACAAAATAGAGCGCGTTGGTTTCACGTGCACTAATGTGGCAAAATTATTAAATAAAAAAATAACACGTGTCTTTTGACTAGAACAAATAAAAAAATTTGTAAAAAAACAAAAAGAAGAAAGAAAATAAAAGGTTTTACCCTCCCCCTCTTTACTCGTCCCCTCCACCCAACCTTTCCCCATCTTCCCTGATCACTTCCTTTTCCCCATACCATAATACCCATAAAAAAAATAAGCACCAACTTAGCTCAATAAAAAAATCATACGAAGAATCCATTTTGGGACTCAAAATCTTATCAAAATCAATTCTTTAACATACTCACAAAGCTAAACAGGTGTAATCACCTAATTTTGGCACGGAAATTCAAAAAAATAATAGCTTGAAATTGATCAAATAGCCGAGCTAACATTTTAGTATTTTTGCCGAATTTTCCTAGAATTTTCTCTTTTATTCTAAACTAAATTTGTCTTTAATTGGTATGTGAAATATGAAAATTGCCAAAAACTATTTGTTCTAGGTTTAAATTTTGATTCTATAGTTTAATTAGAATAGTGTTGTAAAATGAGTGGTTTAATTTCAGTTAGTTGGCATGTATAAATCATTTTATGGCCATTTGTAGAACAATTGACAGCCCAACACGGTAGCCCACGAGCCCAATTCTCCTTGACCCGGCCCATCTCACCCTTGATATAAAAGGCATTTCTTTGCCATTTTTGTTAATTTCTCACAAAAATCACCAAATAGAAGAAACCTTGCCATTTTTACCAGTCCACGCCGGAAATCACTTCAACCGTTCCCCCGCCGCGCCTCCGCCGCCGGCCACCACCTCCGGTGGCCGGAAAAAGTACAAAATACATCACTCGACTCGTTTTGGCCTCGTGGTTCCATTTCTCAACTCGTATTTTACAAAATCCCAACGGATTGGTGTAGATCGGGCTTGGAAAGGCGGCACTCCGGCAACTTTTTCTCTTTTCCGGTGAGTTTTCTTTTCTTCTTCTTTTCGTCTCCACCCCGTTCACCCTCACACCCCTATTTTCCCAAACCCCATCCCCGTTTTTCCCGTTTTCTTCCTTCCATTTTCTGTTTTCCTCGGCTTCTTCTCACTTTCTTTTTCTTTTCTTTTAATAATAATGTTTTGGAGGGACTGTGATGTTTGGCGTGGAGTGGAGGGGGCTGCGATTGATTTTGGCTTGGGGTACTGCCGTGTTACCTTAACTGTAATGGTGGTGACGATTTTAGATGGTGACATTGGTGGTGGTGGCAGCTTTGGAAGCTGTTTATGATAGAACGGAGCAGGGAGTGATGTAATTTGGTTTAGCATGGTAAGCTAGTGGTGGTGCGACATTTAACCTTGTCGCGATGATGGCAACACTGTTATGGCGAGTTCTCTTGATGGCAAATAGGTGGGGTTGGCTTGATGTTCTGATGGCGGAGACGCTGGCAAGGCAGTGTCGTAGCTGCTGTAACGAGGCAGTGGTTGCGATGACATGGTTAATGCTATAGCAGCGAGGCAGTGATGGCGACGCAGGCAGTGATGGCGACACTATGCTTTAACTGGTTGAATGGGATTTGTGAGCCTCTTTTCCCTGTTTAGCTTAGAAATTTTAGTTGTTAAGTTTGTAGTTAGTTAGACGATTAGTTAGAAACCATGTCTATGTTTAGTGTCAATGTTGTGTGTGCCTTTCTTTGTATTTAAAATCATAATGTTCACTATTAGTTAAACTCGTGCTTGATCGTTCCATTGCCTTCCTCTTTGAGTAAGCTTGATTTTGGTTCTCGCTCGTTTGTTTAATCCTGGTTTAAGCTATGACAGTTGTATGGAATCGATTTTCTGTTATTAAAAAATGGTGTTTTCTCGAGTTCGTTCGAATTAAGCTTGAAATCGACTGGTTGTTGTTTTTTGTCTTGAAGTGATCATGAGAGAGTTCGCTAGTTGTCCATTGAATTGTGAGCGGAAAGACACAGAGAGATTGACTAGTATCGTATGAGTTTGATTCATGAAACTTGTTTTCTCAAACTGCCAAAGTGTGTACATTTAACTAGGGTGGTTTGCTGTGAGCATGAAGATTTGATTCTATACTTTTAAGGTTTCAGTTTATGCATGAGTGTGTGTCTGTTCATAGGAATGTGTCTACTGTTGTTATCTTGAGTATGTTGTCTGGGTTGATTGTTAATTAGAACATGTAAAGTGGGGAAAGGTGAACTTGTAGCAGGTGCCTAGATATTTGTCTTAAGTGCAGATAATGCTCTCCAATTTGTTTTAATGAGGTCAAGATTTTGCTTAGTTTGATTAGTGTTTGATTCTGTTAAAGCTGCCTGGGAATTAATGTATCAGTTGGTGTGCTTTATGTTAAGTGTTAAAACTTGGATTTGAAGAAAGCATGGAAGATGAATGTTTAGCTTTAGTTTAAATTTTCTATTAGATTGCTGGTCTACTGAAAGCTTTAGGAAGGGTGTTGACATAGGATTCTTTTACTTCTCTTTAAAGTAGAAGCAAGAACATGTGAGTGTCCTTTTACCCAAGTCAAAGTCAAGGTGAAAGTGAAAGGTGGACAGACTAAGAGAAGGGAATCTCTGCCATGTTTGTAGTTTAGTACTTTGCATTTATGGCCTTTGTGGGGTGACCCGATCTCAGGCTCCCCCCTGCTCACTTTACATTAATTTCACAGCATGCTTGCTTTGGCTTAGGAGAAGGCATTAAATGTTTTGGGGGTTTGGGAAGGGAAGAGGGCTGATTTCTTTAGCTATATAAGGAGTGCATTTACTCCTTGACAAGGGGAAGACATTGAATGCTGATATTTATTTCTTCTCAGCTATTTTTTTTTTTCAAAAAAAATAGATCTGAAAGTAGAAAAAATAGTAAGAAAAATACATTAAAAAAAGAAGAAGAAAGAGGGCTGTTCCTGGTTGATAGCAAGGGTTTTACTTGGTGTTGGTTGTTGCTGAATACTTTGCTTGGGTTAGGCTATTTGGTTGATGGTCCTTCATTGCATTGCTAGGGAATATTTTCTTCACTAGGTACTTATTCACTTCTTATGTATCTACTTTTGGAATGTTTTATCATGTTTAGATTTCAAATACATATGAATGATGTGTATCTAAATTCTTGTCAAGCACTTTTGCCACTTGTTACCTCTAGATCTGCCATATATGTGTCTTAAAGGAAAAAGGAAAAATCAGATTTTTGCTCAAATGGCACTACTTTGAACTTTTAGTCAAATCTGAAACACAAGTAAGAAAGATGACTGTTTTGCGCAAATATTGTTAATAACAGAATACAGTGGCGTCGTTGGTATTTTTGCAAAGGTGCTCCAATCAATATAATCAGATTTTTGCTCAAATGGCACTACTTTGAACTTTTAGTCAAATCTGAAACACAAGTAAGAAAGATGACTGTTTTGCGCAAATATTGTTAATAATAGAATACCAGTGCAAATGCTAAGTGGGCTGAATAATAGTAGGAGCTGATAATATGGCCAGACCTTAAAGCAAATGGGTAAATGGGACGTTAATGCAATTCCCTCAAATATAAGTCGTGCAAACAGTAAGTAATTTAAAGCAACTTGTACACACGGTCTTGTTTAAATCTAGCCTTTAAGTTCTAGTCACACTTATGTTAACATAAATGAGCTACTCTTTTAAAACTATGATACATATAAAGTTGACTATGATACCAAATAAAATGTATAAAAAATTGTTACGGAATTTATAAAGTTGAGCTCATGATAAAAATAGCAAAGGGACCTTAGTATCTGAAACCAAATAAATTGATTCAAGTGTAGTTTATTTAAATCGGAAGATCTCGAACGGGTGAAGTGTCTGTGCGACCATATCCGGTTTTAAATAAATTACATTTGTGAATATTGAATCGAGCCGTATTTGAATAAGATATAAATGTGTCGAAAGTAAAATGCGGCACATATAGTCAAAAATGAAGCGGAATTATGAGTTTCGAGTTTGACCAAAGATAATAAAAAATTTTGGAGACTCAAATCAAGGCGGATAAGGTTTCGAACGGGTGAAGTGCCTGCGCGAAAATATTCGGCCGAGTCACTGAAACAAAAAAATAATAATAATAACAAAAATATATATATATATATATATATATATATATATATATATATATATATATATATATATATATATATATATATATATATATATATATATATATATATATATATATATATATATATATATATATATATATATATATATAAATAAATAAATAATAATAATAAAAATAATAATAATAATAAAAAAATAATAATAGATCAAAGCGTAGCAAAAGGAAATAAATAAAGGCAGGTACAATAAATACTTCATATAGCCGGAATGCGTCAAATAAAAGCAACTGTGCTCGACACAGGACTCGAGGGTGCCTAATCCCTTCCCGAGAGTCAACCGAGATCCTTACTCGGAACTCTAACGCAGACCACTAACGAGTCATAGGTGTTCCAAGGTACCCTTTTGGGTGACTTGGCACACCTTAAACTTGTCAAGTGGCGACTCCGAATTTTAAATAAACAATTCGTACCTTGAAACACCGTCACTTCCTTAAATGGAAACCCTAACTCGGGATAGCGCCAAATAACCGTAAAATCCCATAAACGCTTTTCCCAAACCCGAAACGCCCTCCCCAAAAGCGGGCGCGCGGAAAAAAGGGGTGTGACAGCCTTGGCGACTCCGCTGGGGAAAAAGTGAAAACTGAGAATCTCAGGCTTTATACTTTGTCGTTTTCGGCTTTTAAATATTGTTTGTACATGCTGCCTTGAATGTTACTGCTTTGATATGTTTGAACTGTATATACACAACTGTCTTCTCTCGTACACTTCTGAGTCTTCTGGAACACTGCACACATGCACGCCAGTCTCGCTTCGGCGTCTGGAATTTCTGTCGTGTCTCAGGACACAAAAAGTTAACCCTTTTTAGGAGGAGGTGCGTTGGGTTAGGCCGTTAGACGTTGTCGATCGGTACCCCCGAGGCATTTCCAATTTGCCGGAAACTGTAGAACATGAACCCATTGAGTCACCTAGAGTTGAACCTGTGCTTTTGTCTAGGCCGATTTATTTGCATGTCATTAGACTTAGTGAGGTGCGGTACACCGGTACCGCACTTGTCTAGGCTGACCCTTTAGAGTCTAGATGGGGCCCACGCCCCGGAAAGACAGTAATGGCATCTTCTGTGTTGCATCTAGGGAGGCCGTTATGCTGACCGTTTATCGAGGGAAAGCGGGTTAGTTTGGAAAAATGAAAAAAAAAAATGAAAAAAAAATGAAAGAGAAGAGACGCTTTGTTAAGAGGGGCAATTTCAGACTTTCAAATAGTAGCGTGTCAAATGTCCTTTTCCCGTTGTCGGCAAAGATTTTAAAGCCAATTTCACGCCGTTATAACGGCCAATTTTTGAAAAAAAAAAAATAAATAAAAATAAAAAGAGAAAACAACGTCCATAGCCAAATTTGGTGGCGTTGTCATGTCAAATTCTGTTCAAAAATTAGAAAAATCAAAAAAAAAAAAAGGGGAAAAATCAATCAAATAGAGTCGTCCTGTTCGGTAAAACACTGACAAGTTTTGTTTGTCCGGGCTAGTCGAATCATGTAAATATTTTATTTGAGTCGGCTTGTCCGTTTTAATGTCAATGGTCAACTTTTGGTGTCGTTGTCATGTCAAATTTTGTTCGAAAATTAGAAAGTCAAAAATAGAGTCGTCGTGTTTTGTAAAACATTGACAAGTTTTATTTGTCTAGCCTAGTCAATCATGTAAAGAATTTCGTTTGAGTCGGCTTGTCCGTTTTAATGTTGTTTTACAAATTTTGTCCAAAGTTTTCTCGGTCCTAATACTTCGTTTTAATAAATAGGTATCATGGCTGCATCATCATCTAGAGTAGGAAAAAGGAAGTTTCCTGAGGGATCTACTCCACCGCCTATTAAGATGGTCGATAAATGTCCTCCATTGTTGAGGAATTGGTGGTACCATTTGAGCGAAAAGCAGAAAGGGGTTGTGCATGCGAGAATTGGGGAAATGACACATTTTCTTAACCCTAAGTTTGCCCCACGTCGGGAACTAGTAAATGCTTTGATTCGGTATTGGGAACCGAGTCAAAATACCTTTGTGTTTGGTGATATTGAGATGACTCCCACTTTAGAAGAGATCTCGGGTTTGACTAATGGAGTGTTTAGGACAAAGAAGTGCATAGCACCTCGGTTTGTGAGAGTCGAGGAGTTCCTACGGGACATGAGTCTGCGTTCTGATACCCAGTTAGTGAGTTTGGCCTCAGGTTGGGTCAGTCTGGAGTATCTTTATGCTCTTTATGGGCGGGGAGATGGATACACAGAGCATCGGCCGAAATTCATCACCACATTGAGCCATGACCAATGGGATAAACTTAGGGAAAGAGCTTTCATTTTCGCCTTCCTTGGCCTCATGGTCTTCCCGATGGAGAATGGACAAATCTCTATCCATACCTCTTGGATCGTGAGAGCTTTATTTGGGGGAGTTCGAGATTCTACTGTGGTGCCGATGATCTTGGGCAGTATTTATCATGCTCTGACTCGATGCAAAGAGAAAGGGGCCCGGTTTTTCGAGGGTTGCAACTTGTTGTTGCAAGTATGGTTCGTTGAGCATCTGTTCGGCCGTTCTGACCCTACTCCACTACCCGATGCGCCTAAATGCCATTTGAACACCCATTATTATCGTACTCGACATCTTGATCTACCCGAGAGCTTTGATGGGTGGGCAAAGTATTTGAGCGAGCTCACTCTGGAGAATATCCGGTGGCAGGTTAGTTGGTACCCATCGAAAGAGGGAATATATGGTAGTATGGACCGTCCTTTTCTAGTATTGATGGGTCATAAGGGAGCCGAGCCCTATTGCCCTACGCGGGTGCTCCGACAGCTTGGGCGCGTTCAGGGTGTACCTAGGGTAGAGGCCGTGGAAGAGTATCGCCTTGATCATATTAGCGGTGAGTTTCCCAGGCACACTCAGTGGTTCTCCATTTGGGATAATATGAGACCTTTGACCTCCAGCACACAGGTTATAGACCGATTCAGAGGCGAGGTCACTCCCGAGTATGTTTTCTGGTTCGGCCGACAGCCTGCTTTGGTAGCTATGCCAGCGAAAACGGTCAAGGGACCGTATGATGAGGCGCTCAGGATTGACATGAAGATAGAGATGCATAGGGTAGAGACTGAGGAGAGATATGCGGGTTTAGTCTATCGTCTTCGTTCTGAGAGGGATGCCGCTCGAGCTGCTTTGGTTGAGAGTGAGGGTCTAGCGCATCAGCACCTAGACACAGTTAGACGACTTCGTGTTATGCACTCTGAGGCATTGACAGAGCGAGATGCCGACAGGGCAGCTTTGGTGGAGAGCAGGAGAAGGGAGGATTATCATCGTCAGGATGCCATGGATGCTCGAGCTCGACTCGACAGGGCACTGGAGCAGGAGGAGCAGCTCAGGGAGCTAGCACAGAGCCGACTTCAGGATATACAGGCTGCAGGACGGACTATCAGTGTAGTTTATCGGCAGGTTTATGACTCTGCTGTATATGTTGCACAGGCTATCTGTGACAGATAGCAAGGCTGTCCCGTGGAACTATGCCCAGGCAGTGGTAACGTACATGGGAAAGGAGGTTGTAGCAGAAACGACACAAGTGGGCGGTATAACTCGTTCTGGGCGGTGCTTTACCCCGGAAGAGTTAAGAAAGGCAAGGCAAGCTAGGGAAAATCAGGGTCCAGTCAAGGAGCCTGTCACTGAGAAAGAGGCGGAAGATTTTCTAAAGAAGATGAAAGTGCAAGATTACTCTATCGTGGAGCAGCTGAGGAAGACCCCTGCTCAAATTTCTTTGTTGTCCCTGCTGATGCATTCTGAGGCGCACCGTCATGCTCTCTTGAAAATCCTGAATGAAGCTCATGTATCTGATAAAATGACTGTGGGTAACTTGGAGGCTGTCGCTGCCCGCATCTTTGAAGTCAACAGGATCACTTTCACTGATGAAGAATTGCCTATGGAAGGCACAGGCCACAACAAAGCTCTGCATCTGACTGTTAAGTGTGACAATTCTTACGTCACGAGAGTGCTGGTTGATGGTGGGTCTGGTCTGAACATTTGTCCGCTGTCTACTTTGAAGAGATTGAAAATCAACGTGGATAGAATTCGAACCAATACTATGAGTATCCGTGCTTTTGATGGAGAAAAAAGACAGTCAATTGGTGAGATCGAGCTGACATTGACAATTGGGCCTGTGGACTTTGCTATTGATTTCCAAGTCCTCGATATGGATTCGTCTTACAATCTACTGTTGGGAAGGCCCTGGATTCATATGGCGGGCGCAGTACCGTCAACTTTGCACCAGACCGTGAAGTTTGAGTGGAACCGTGAGATGATCCTGGTACACGGAGAGGGAGATCTGTCGATCTATAAGGACCCATCCATTCCAGTTATCGAGGTCACCAATGATAGCCCAACTCTGATGTACCAAGCCTTTGAAGCAGTCAATGTGGAAGAGGTTCCTGAAGGCAAACCTTTGCCCCAAGCAAGATTGTCAGAAGCAGCGGTCATGATGGCTACGGAAATGTTGAAGCATGGTTTCAAACCCGGGAAAGGTCTCGGAGCATCACTACAAGGAATGTCACATCCAATTAGTCCACTCGGCATTCGAGGTACCTGGGGTCTGGGATACAAGCCCACAGCTGCAGACAGAGCAAGAGCTAGGAAGATGAAGAAACAAGAATGGTCACTTGAGAAGCCTGTCCCTTGCCTCGCTCAGTCTTTCACGAGGTCCAACGGGGGCAAGTCTATTTCCAAGAATGCTGAGGAGACTGAAGAACAAAAGAAGCTCCTGGCCGATCTGAGGCACGTCTTTGGCATCAACATGGTGCAAACTGGCGAAGGATCTAGCAATGCAGAAATCCAGGACATTGGCCCTGATGTGAAGCTGAACAACTGGGAATCCATGCCTCTCCCCACTAGGAGGGGCTATTGGTAGCAAGTTTTGTTATCCTTTCTGTATACTTGGTTATTCTAAGGGTTGTAATCCAAGTGTATTTATTTTGCTCGTTATGATGTCAAACCCTTTTATCTTTCAAATTCAATGAAAAGCAAGACATGTTCTTGTCTCCTTATTCTATCTCTTTACTTTCCTGATTTTTATTTCTTATTTCTTTCTGTAGCTATGTTTCTGATGGCCTTAATAACATGACATGCATGCTGAAATCACGCCCTGATCTAAACACACAGTTTAACTTGGTCTCAATGAATCAACCAAAAATTGAGGAAATACATGTTGATGGGTGGAGTGATTATGAAGTAACAGTTGAGGAGGTAGATGATATGGAAAGGACGGATACCGAAGAAATGTTTGAGAAAGAATATGATGAGGAGGGAGCTGAGAGTGAAATAAATGGGGAATTAGAACAGTTTGAGAACAAGCCTAAGCCCAATTTAGATGACACAGAAAACATAAATTTGGGAACCCCTGACGATGTTAGGGAAACCAAGATAAGCATGCACGTTGCGCCAAAAGTGAAAAACGACATAGTCCAAGTCTTGTTTGACTATAGAGACGTGTTTGCTTGGTCATATGACGACATGCCCGGTTTGAGCACAGATTTGGTGGTTCACAAGTTGCCAATTAATCCTGGTTTCCCTCCGGTCAAGCAGCTACGGAGGAAATTCAAGACAGAAATGAGCAAGAAAATCCATGAGGAAATCATGAAGCAGCTATCTGCGAAGGTGATACAATCTCTTCAGTATTCCACTTGGTTGGCCAATGTTGTGCCGGTGCCGAAGAAAGATGGGAAGACAAGAATTTGTGTTGACTATCGAGATTTGAACAAGGCCAGTCCCAAGGATAATTTTCCTTTGCCTAATATTCACATTCTCATAGACAATTGTGCTAAACATGAGATCCAATCTTTTGTGGATTGCTATGCCGGATATCACCAGATCCTGATGGATGAGGATGACGCCGAGAAGACAGCATTCACCACGCCCTGGGGAACCTTTTGTTACAGGGTCATGCCGTTCGGCTTGAAGAACGCTGGGGCAACGTACATGAGAGCCATGACGACTGTCTTCCATGATATGATACACAAAGAAATTGAGGTGTATGTGGATGATGTGATAATAAAATCAAGAACGGTAGAGAATCATGTTAAAGACCTCAGGAAATTCTTTGAAAGACTCAGAAGGTACAATTTGAAGTTGAACCCGGCCAAATGTGCGTTCGGTGTTCCAGCTGGAAAGTTGTTGGGTTTCATTGTTAGCAGGCGGGGCATTGAATTGGATCCTTCAAAGATCAAGGCTATACAAGAGTTGCCTCCGCCAAAGAACAAGAAAGAAGTTATGAGTTTCCTCGGAAGATTGAACTACATCAGTAGGTTCATCGCTCAACTCACCACCACGTGTGAGCCAATCTTCAAGCTGCTGAAGAAAGATGCGGCGGTGAAGTGGACTGAGGAGTGTCAAGCGGCCTTTGACCAAATCAAGCAGTACCTGTCAAATCCACCAGTGCTGGTCCCGCCAGAGCCAGGACGACCTTTGTTCCTCTATCTGTCGGTGATGGACAATTCATTTGGTTGCGTACTGGGGCAACATGATGCCACGGGGAAAAAAGAACAGGCAATCTACTACATGAGCAAGAAGTTCACGGATTACGAGGTCAAGTACACTTTGCTGGAAAGAACGTGTTGTGCCCTCACATGGGTAGCACAGAAGTTGAGGCATTATTTGTTGTCATACACTACTTACCTCATATCCCGGATGGATCCACTAAAGTACATTTTTTCAAAGCCTATGCCAACAGGAAGGCTTGCCAAGTGGCAAATGTTACTCACAGAGTTCGACATAGTTTATGTCACCAGAACTGCAATGAAAGCCCAGGCTTTGGCTGATCATTTGGCCGAAAATCCAGTGGACGATGAGTATGAACCTCTTAAGACATACTTTCCTGATGAAGAGGTAGGCACAATTGAGGAGTTGCCTTCTGAAGATGATAATCATTGGAAGCTCTATTTTGATGGGGCCTCTAACTCCAAGGGCGATGGTATTGGGGCTGTTCTCATATCCCCGACAGGTCACTATTATCCGGCGGCTGCGCAACTTCGTTTCTGGTGTACCAATAACACGGCAGAATATGAAGCTTGCATCATGGGTCTACGCATGGCGATAGATATGGACATCAAAGAACTACTAGTGCTTGGAGATTCCGACCTACTAGTACATCAAATCAAGGGTGAATGGGAAACTCGAGACGTGAAACTCATCATGTATAAGCAGTATCTGGAAGAGCTTTGCCGAAGGTTTGATTCCATTGAATTCAGGCATATCCCAAGAATGCACAATGAGTTGGCAGACGCTTTGGCTACATTAGCGTCCATGCTTAGTCATCCTGACCAGACTCACATTGATCCTCTCGAGATTCAAGTTAGGGATCAACATGCTTATTGCAACATGGTTGAAGAAGAACTTGACGGCGAGCCATGGTACCTGGACATCAAAAACTACATCAAGAATGGAGAGTATCCAGCGCTGGCAGAGAGCAATCAGAAAAGAACCCTCCGCCGTCTTGCAAATGGTTTCTTTTTAAGTGGAGGGGTGTTGTACAAGAGAACCCCAGATCTGGGACTGTTGAGATGTGTGGACGCACAAGAAGCCTCAAGAATTCTCAACGAGGTGCATTCGGGAATCTGTGGACCACACATGAATGGCTATGTGTTAGCCAAGAAGATCTTAAGAGCAGGTTATTTTTGGCTCACCATGGAGCGAGATTGCATAGGGTTCGTGCGGAAATGCCACCAATGTCAAGTGCACGGCGACCTGATACATTCACCTCCCTTAGAGCTCCACACAATGTCCGCTCCTTGGCCTTTCGTAGCATGGGGGATGGATGTCATTGGCCCGATAGAACCAAAGGCATCGAATGGGCATAGATTCATTTTGGTCGCCATTGACTATTTTACTAAGTGGGTGGAAGCGGCGACATTCAAGTCGGTAACCAAGAAAGTTGTGGTCGACTTTGTTCATTCAAACATCATTTGCCGGTTCGGTATTCCCAATACCATCATCACCGACAATGGGGCTAATCTGAACAGTCATTTGATGAGAGAGGTATGTGAAAGGTTCAAAATTGTGCATAGAAACTCCACACCATACCGGCCAAAGGCAAATGGCGCGGTCGAAGCTGCAAACAAAAACATCAAGAAGATCCTTCGAAAAATGGTGGAAGGATCTCGAGATTGGCATGAGAAGTTGCCATTTGCTCTTCTGGGCTATCGCACAACTGTGCGCACCTCAATAGGCACGACCCCATATGAACTGGTGTATGGGACTGAAGCGGTCATTCCAGCGGAAGTCGAAATACCGTCCTTGAGAATCATTGTTGAAGCTGAGATCGAGGACACTGAATGGGTCAAATCCCGCTTGGAACAATTGGCTTTGATCGACGAGAAAAGGCTAAATGCAGTATGTTATGGTCAACTATATCAGAAGAGAATGGCCAAAGCATACAACAAGAAAGTGCGCCAGCGCAAATTCAGTGAAGGCCAGGTAGTCTTGAAGCGCATCTTTCCACATCAGGAAGAAGCGAAGGGCAAGTTTGCTCCAAATTGGCAAGGACCGTATGTGGTGAAGAAGGTGTTGCCCAATGGTGCTCTATTCTTGACAGACATCGAAGGCACGATGGCTGAAATGATTGTTAATGCTGATGCAGTGAAGAGGTACTACATTTGATGTCCTTGGATTGGGATGGTGAAAGTCTTTGTTTCCCTTATCCAGATGATGTATCCCTTTTGTTAGCCTTTGGCTTTGTATTGCTTTTGTGAACCCTTATGGGAATCCTGTAATTGTAATGAAATTGAGTGAATGAAAGAAAGATTCAAAACGACAAATTTTGGCATTAAGTTGCTAGAGCTACGTCTGACCTGATTCCTCTCAAAAGGATACGTAGGCAACCATTCTGGTGCGGTCAAAATAAGGGAAAGTTCCATTCTTCCCTATCTCATACCAACGCAAAATTGGCCTCCAAGTTTACGGCCAAATTCAAAGAAAATCCAAATCCGCAGTTTTGCTAAACTGGGGCAGAAGTTTGTTTTTATTTTATTTCGTCAATAAAATAAAAACAAACTTCTATTATTCTTACCATCTTTTCACATGCTCATGAGACGTTTGGCATTTCAGTCTCAAAATCAGGAAAAGGCTCAGAGCGCCCAAGACATTATCACCAGCAAAAAGAAAAAAAAAAAGAAAAAAAAAAGAGAAAAGAAGAAGAAAGAAAATGAAGTCTTGCCGGTGAAAACCTGAAAAGGCGCCGCATGACAAACAGTGAGATGAAAGAACAAAGAGAGAGGTTAGTTGGTGAAAACCCCGAAGGGGCACTACTAACCGAATGAGGGTCTTCATAAATGTCATCGAGATGGGTTTGGCAAGTAGTCATTGCTGAATGTTTGAATGGAGGGAGAGGTCGAGGAAGAGCTGTTGTGAATGGATCAGGGTTCGAGGCCAAGATGCATGTCATGTCCATTGGGGTCATCGTCGTTTTGCCTCCAGATAAGTTCATTTTCATCTCCTAAAGGACATCTCTCGTCCAGAGTCTTTTGTCCAGAATCTTTTCCATTTTTCGACTCTCAGTCAAAATAACATCAAAACGAGCAAAAGAAAGTTTCGCAAAAATTGTTTACCTGTTTTGCAGTTGTAGCAGAGCACAGTCAGGACCCGCCTGGATAATGGAAGCCAACATCACATCTCGATAGCAAGAACGACACATCGAGAATTTGCACCATTGAAAGACCAACAAAAGAAGCTCAAGGCGCCCACCTGAAGAATGAGGGAGTAGTTTATTTAAGATATCGAGGCACCCACCTGAAGAATGAGGGAGTAGTTGTAAAGAAGTCGAGGCACCCACCTGAAGAATGAGGGAGTAGTTTATTTAAGATATCGAGGCGCCCACCTGGAGAATGAGGGAGTAGTGGCAAAGAAGTCGAGGCACCCATCTGAAGAATGAGGGAGTAGTTTATTTAAGATATCGAGGCACCCACCTGAAGAATGAGGGAGTAGTGGCAAAGAAGTCGAGGCACCCACCTGAAGAATGAGGGAGTAGTTTATTTAAGATATCGAGGCGCCCACCTGGAGAATGAGGGAGTAGTTTATTTAAAATATCGAGGCGCCCACCTGGAGAATGAGGGAGTAGTGGTAAAGAAGTCGAGGCACCCACCTGAAGAATGAGGGAGTAGTTGTAAAGAAGTCAAGGCACCCACCTGGAGAATGAGGGAGTAGTTTATTTAAGATATCGAGGCGCCCACCTGGAGAATGAGGGAGTAGTGGTAAAGAAGTCGAGGCACCCACCTGAAGAATGAGGGAGTAGTGGTAAGGAAGTCGAGGCACCCACCTGAAGAATGAGGGAGTAGTTGTAAAGAAGTCAAGGCACCCACCTGGAGAATGAGGGAGTAATTGTAAAGAAGTCGAGGCACCCACCTGGAGAATGAGGGAGTAGTTGTAAAGAAGTCGGGGCATCCACTTGAAGAACGAGGGAATCCATGCTGTAAGGAGGGAAGACCCACCTGAACCAAGATCGGGGGTTTATCTTTCTACAAAGAGCAAAACCCACTTGAACCAAGAGCGGTGGTTTTATTTTAAACAAGTGAGGGGAGCAAGGACCAAGAAGCTCATTTTGGGAAGCATGAAGAAGTTAGCTTAGAAATTGTAATTTTACATTTCAAATGTTGTATTTTCATTTTCCTTTGTAAAGCAGTGACCACCAGCCAGCTAGCCAGCAACCAGCGACAATGACCAGCAGCAACAACTCTAGTGTGTCAAAAGTGTCCTGTGTCAGTCCAGGGTAAGTCTAGGAGCATCGAGTCAGTCCTAGTTAGTTCTGAAAGTGTTTAGAGTTAGTCTGTGTATGTCTAGAGTGCTTAGTGTTAGTCTAGAAGAGTCCAGTGTCTATTTAAATGTGGTAGTCCCAGCTACCGCACGTGAGGAACTACACTGACCTGATTCCTTAGTCCAGGGATATGTAGGTAGCCTTGTTCTTGGTTAGAACCAAAAGGTCAAGGTACGGTCACAATTTTGAAAGCGTGTTCTCGGCTAGAACCGAAAAGCCAAAATTAGTTGTCGATTACGTCTTTGTCCGAAAACTCTTCATGTTCTCGAACAAAGAGGGGCAGCTGTAATCACCTAATTTTGGCACGGAAATTCAAAAAAATAATAGCTTGAAATTGATCAAATAGCCGAGCTAACATTTTAGTATTTTTGCCGAATTTTCCTAGAATTTTCTCTTTTATTCTAAACTAAATTTGTCTTTAATTGGTATGTGAAATATGAAAATTGCCAAAAACTATTTGTTCTAGGTTTAAATTTTGATTCTATAGTTTAATTAGAATAGTGTTGTAAAATGAGTGGTTTAATTTCAGTTAGTTGGCATGTATAAATCATTTTATGGCCATTTGTAGAACAATTGACAGCCCAACACGGTAGCCCACGAGCCCAATTCTCCTTGACCCGGCCCATCTCACCCTTGATATAAAAGGCATTTCTTTGCCATTTTTGTTAATTTCTCACAAAAATCACCAAATAGAAGAAACCTTGCCATTTTTACCAGTCCACGCCGGAAATCACTTCAACCGTTCCCCCGCCGCGCCTCCGCCGCCGGCCACCACCTCCGGTGGCCGGAAAAAGTACAAAATACATCACTCGACTCGTTTTGGCCTCGTGGTTCCATTTCTCAACTCGTATTTTACAAAATCCCAACGGATTGGTGTAGATCGGGCTTGGAAAGGCGGCACTCCGGCAACTTTTTCTCTTTTCCGGTGAGTTTTCTTTTCTTCTTCTTTTCGTCTCCACCCCGTTCACCCTCACACCCCCATTTTCCCAAACCCCATCCCCGTTTTTCCCGTTTTCTTCCTTCCATTTTCTGTTTTCCTCGGCTTCTTCTCACTTTCTTTTTCTTTTCTTTTAATAATAATGTTTTGGAGGGACTGTGATGTTTGGCGTGGAGTGGAGGGGGCTGCGATTGATTTTGGCTTGGGGTACTGCCGTGTTACCTTAACTGTAATGGTGGTGACGATTTTAGATGGTGACATTGGTGGTGGTGGCAGCTTTGGAAGCTGTTTATGATAGAACGGAGCAGGGAGTGATGTAATTTGGTTTAGCATGGTAAGCTAGTGGTGGTGCGACATTTAACCTTGTCGCGATGATGGCAACACTGTTAAGGCGAGTTCTCTTGATGGCAAATAGGTGGGGTTGGCTTGATGTTCTGATGGCGGAGACGCTGGCAAGGCAGTGTCGTAGCTGCTGTAACGAGGCAGTGGTTGCGATGACATGGTAAATGCTATAGCAGCGAGGCAGTGATGGCGACGCAGGCAGTGATGGCGACACTATGCTTTAACTGGTTGAATGGGATTTGTGAGCCTCTTTTCCCTGTTTAGCTTAGAAATTTTAGTTGTTAAGTTTGTAGTTAGTTAGACGATTAGTTAGAAACCATGTCTATGTTTAGTGTCAATGTTGTGTGTGCCTTTCTTTGTATTTAAAATCATAATGTTCACTATTAGTTAAACTCGTGCTTGATCGTTCCATTGCCTTCCTCTTTGAGTAAGCTTGATTTTGGTTCTCGCTCGTTTGTTTAATCCTGGTTTAAGCTATGACAGATGTATGGAATCGATTTTCTGTTATTAAAAAACGGTGTTTTCTCGAGTTCGTTCGAATTAAGCTTGAAATCGACTGGTTGTTGTTTTTTGTCTTGAAGTGATCATGAGAGAGTTCGCTAGTTGTCCATTGAATTGTGAGCGGAAAGACACAGAGAGATTGACTAGTATCGTATGAGTTTGATTCATGAAACTTGTTTTCTCAAACTGCCAAAGTGTGTACATTTAACTAGGGTGGTTTGCTGTGAGCATGAAGATTTGATTCTATACTTTTAAGGTTTCAGTTTATGCATGAGTGTGTGTCTGTTCATAGGAATGTGTCTACTGTTGTTATCTTGAGTATGTTGTCTGGGTTGATTGTTAATTAGAACATGTAAAGTGGGGAAAGGTGAACTTGTAGCAGGTGCCTAGATATTTGTCTTAAGTGCAGATAATGCTCTCCAATTTGTTTTAATGAGGTCAAGATTTTGCTTAGTTTGATTAGTGTTTGATTCTGTTAAAGCTGCCTGGGAATTAATGTATCAGTTGGTGTGCTTTATGTTAAGTGTTAAAACTTGGATTTGAAGAAAGCATGGAAGATGAATGTTTAGCTTTAGTTTAAATTTTCTATTAGATTGCTGGTCTACTGAAAGCTTTAGGAAGGGTGTTGACATAGGATTCTTTTACTTCTCTTTAAAGTAGAAGCAAGAACATGTGAGTGTCCTTTTACCCAAGTCAAAGTCAAGGTGAAAGTGAAAGGTGGACAGACTAAGAGAAGGGAATCTCTGCCATGTTTGTAGTTTAGTACTTTGCATTTATGGCCTTTGTGGGGTGACCCGATCTCAGGCTCCCCCCCTGCTCACTTTACATTAATTTCACAGCATGCTTGCTTTGGCTTAGGAGAAGGCATTAAATGTTTTGGGGGTTTGGGAAGGGAAGAGGGCTGATTTCTTTAGCTATATAAGGAGTGCATTTACTCCTTGACAAGGGGAAGACATTGAATGCTGATATTTATTTCTTCTCAACTATTTTTTTTTTCAAAAAAAATAGATCTGAAAGTAGAAAAAATAGTAAGAAAAATACATTAAAAAAAGAAGAAGAAAGAGGGCTGTTCCTGGTTGATAGCAAGGGTTTTACTTGGTGTTGGTTGTTGCTGAATACTTTGCTTGGGTTAGGCTATTTGGTTGATGGTCCTTCATTGCATTGCAAGGGAATATTTTCTTCACTAGGTACTTATTCACTTCTTATGTATCTACTTTTGGAATGTTTTATCATGTTTAGATTTCAAATACATATGAATGATGTGTATCTAAATTCTTGTCAAGCACTTTTGCCACTTGTTACCTCTAGATCTGCCATATATGTGTCTTAAAGGAAAAAGGAAAAATCAGATTTTTGCTCAAATGGCACTACTTTGAACTTTTAGTCAAATCTGAAACACAAGTAAGAAAGATGACTGTTTTGCGCAAATATTGTTAATAACAGAATACAGTGGCGTCGTTGGTATTTTTGCAAAGGTGCTCCAATCAATATAATCAGATTTTTGCTCAAATGGCACTACTTTGAACTTTTAGTCAAATCTGAAACACAAGTAAGAAAGATGACTGTTTTGCGCAAATATTGTTAATAATAGAATACCAGTGCAAATGCTAAGTGGGCTGAATAATAGTAGGAGCTGATAATATGGCCAGACCTTAAAGCAAATGGGTAAATGGGACGTTAATGCAATTCCCTCAAATATAAGTCGTGCAAACAGTAAGTAATTTAAAGCAACTTGTACACACGGTCTTGTTTAAATCTAGCCTTTAAGTTCTAGTCACACTTATGTTAACATAAATGAGCTACTCTTTTAAAACTATGATACATATAAAGTTGACTATGATACCAAATAAAATGTATAAAAAATTGTTACGGAATTTATAAAGTTGAGCTCATGATAAAAATAGCAAAGGGACCTTAGTATCTGAAACCAAATAAATTGATTCAAGTGTAGTTTATTTAAATCGGAAGATCTCGAACGGGTGAAGTGCCTGTGCGACCATATCCGGTTTTAAATAAATTACATTTGTGAATATTGAATCGAGCCGTATTTGAATAAGATATAAATGTGTCGAAAGTAAAATGCGGCACATATAGTCAAAAATGAAGCGGAATTATGAGTTTCGAGTTTGACCAAAGATAATAAAAAATTTTGGAGACTCAAATCAAGGCGGATAAGGTTTCGAACGGGTGAAGTGCCTGCGCGAAAATATTCGGCCGAGTCACTGAAACAAAAAAATAATAATAATAACAAAATATATATATATATATATATATATATATATATAAATAAAAAAATAATAATAATAAAAATAATAATAATAATAAAAAAATAATAATAGATCAAAGCGTAGCAAAAGGAAATAAATAAAGGCAGGTACAATAAATACTTCATATAGCCGGAATGCGTCAAATAAAAGCAACTGTGCTCGACACAGGACTCGAGGGTGCCTAATCCCTTCCCGAGAGTCAACCGAGATCCTTACTCGGAACTCTAACGCAGACCACTAACGAGTCATAGGTGTTCCAAGGTACCCTTTTGGGTGACTTGGCACACCTTAAACTTGTCAAGTGGCGACTCCGAATTTTAAATAAACAATTCGTACCTTGAAACACCGTCACTTCCTTAAATGGAAACCCTAACTCGGGATAGCGCCAAATAACCGTAAAATCCCATAAGCGCTTTTCCCAAACCCGAAACGCCCTCCCCAAAAGCGGGCGCGCGGAAAAAAGGGGTGTGACAACAGGGAAAAATAAAATTATTATGAAAATATTTAACTAAACCTTAGCGGACTATGGATTCTTGGTGGTCAGAGGAAATAGGGCTTAAATAACTGAATTGTGTTGCCTCGTCATTCATCACCACGCCATTAGTTTTCTGCTTTTTTCTCTTCGCCATCATTGATTCTTCATAACTATGGAGTATCTTTTACCTTTTCGATTCATCAATTTTAATTGCCATTTGATTTTCTCATTCACCACCTCATTTTTTTCTCTGGGAAGGTTCGATATAGCAGAAATGCCTTTTCATTTGAATTCTAATGTTTAACTTCATAAAGTTTGCTTCTTTTTGGATCAATTTGAAAGATGGTTATTTTCAGTTATGTTTTGGTGGTGAATTGTGAAAGGAACTCGTAAAAGATGTAGTGGCGGCTAGTGGTGCCGGACTGCGACAATGGCAATGGTAATTTTTTTAAAAATATTAAAAAAATAAAAAAAATAGGATATTTTAAAGTCCTCACGCGCCAGAGAGAAGTGAGAACCATTTTTGTTGCCATGTCACCATTTTGTGCTCGAATGATACAAAAATGAATATGTTCAGGTAGCCAATAGGTACAAAGCAGTGTTGAAGGAGCCAACTGACTTTTCGTGCCAAGTTTAAGAAGCTGACAACCTATTCCGCCATTTTATTAATATCCACCATTTAGGTTTCTCCAAGTGCGACTTCGTATTTTCGAATACACACTGCTAATGGCTTTTGCAATGTAATAACTGAAAGCAACATGCCATTGCCATCATCTTTGTGAATCTGCCTATTGAGATTCGTCTGTAACACTTCTTTTTGTTTTTGAATCCTCATTTGCAATTCTTGAACAAAGAATTCGAACTTGTAGAAATCGGGTATACCCACACTTTATTACTATCTTTTATTGTTCATCATCATCTCATATAACAATACATACTTGATTGTCATTCCATGCATAATCAAAAACGGTTAAGCCAAATTCCCTCCAACACATAGCACTAGTATCTCATCTTGCACAGTGGAATCAGGATAGGAAACTTTGAAATATCCCTAATCAGTAACATTCACTTTCCATTTAAACTTGTATGTTGTGCCTTATTTATGTTCAATATGTTAATAGAACTCTTATTGCATGACAATGTTGATCAGTTAGAGTTTATATATGATATTAGGCACATTGCATGAGAATAACCTTTTTGTTCGCTTCTTCCTCAATATCCTGACATTCCATGCTTCATTATGTGACCATATGACCGAATCATCAGTGATGAAATCTAGATTCCACAATTTCTATTATGTAGTATTGTATATTTCTTTGCACTCTCAATCATCACATAGAATTAATTTTTATTGGGTTTTTTAAGTCTCTTCCAAATGATGGCTTGCCTAGATTAATCTCTCAAGCAACTTATTATTAAGACCTGGTGGGAAGTGCCTATTCACAAATAAAGTGACATCCGTTCTATTAATTTGAAAGATTACATCCCTTAACTTCAAATAAACTTGGCATATTTTTATTTAACTTTTTTATAAGTAGGGTATTTTTAGTTTTGAATGACATTTTAGTAATATGACTTTTAAACTTCTTGAGAACATATTTTTACAGCAGTATGATTTTATCCGTAGACCCATGTGGAATTAATAATACCATATTTTGCAATACATGGATTGAGTTAATACATAATTTATCTAATTTTAATACAATAAGCCAAACACATAATAAAACAATCCCTGCATTATTAATCCATATATTACTAGTCACCGGCGGACCCAGAATTTTTGTCAACGAAACTCAAAAAATAAAGATGTTGTGCATGAGACTCAAAAAGTCATAGTTTTGATACCACTTCACCACTATACTAGAGTATCTTTCATTTTTTAAGGGGACTCAAAACTAGTACATATTTATATATAAAATAATTTTTTATTTATTTATGGAGTATAATTTTTCGACGAAAGGGTATCAAATTGATACCCCTATAACATATCTAAATCCGCCCCTATTACTAATCCATGTATTATTAATTCGTCTATTATTAATCCATATATAATTTATTTCTCTAACAAACCACCCCTAAGTGTAACATATCAAACTTCCTGTCCAGTGTTAAACACATAGCAAAATGAAACACATGGAATAGATCCTAGTCCTAGACTAGACACGGTAAGTAAAGCCAAAGGTGTATCTTGCAAATTTGTACTTTATGTACTGTTCCAATTCGCACATGTCATTCTCTTAAGATTCGAACCATCACATGGGCAAGGACACTTGTTTGCATTTTTAATAATTTCATATATTTGTAAATATTTTTATCCAATTTTAACCTATTAAATTCCGTTCTTCTATTTATGGTACCAACTGCGGCGGTACAAACCAAATCAAATCGAAAAAAAAAATGATTATGATTTTGTTTGACTTGATTTGGTGTTGGCGAAAAAAACTAATATATTAGGTTTGGTTTGGTCTTACCCATAAAAAAATCGAACTGGAACCAAACCAAACCGACATTATATATATGTTATTTTTAGATTTTTTATATGTATAACATTCATTCATTGAAAAGTATTGTATAAATATTTTAGTAGTTTTTCTTAGTTATATACTTATGTTACAAACTTACGATTTACAACACACATCTATAGGAACTAATTTTAATAAGAATGAGTTATAGGCTTACGACCTATAAGGAAAGCCCTCCAGAAAGTAACAAGTGAACTCAAATTAAGTGCACAAAAGAAAAAATCTAATTAGTTAAAAGAATTTCCTTAGAACAAGAGATTTTGACACTCAAACATTTGAGCCGTTATTATTGTCTTTTTAATCGGTAGGTATTTTTTTCTTTTGTTATCTATCTGCATCTGGATTTGCTATATTGTACGTCTCTGAATCTATATTTGGAACATCTGATTGAGAGTCTGACTCTATAGTTACCTATCAAAGAAAAAAGAGAAATTCTTGAACTCTATGTATCCAAAATTTTAATATGAACTAACTTGGTTTAACTTGTCTTCTTTTGTACAATTGTATACGAGCTATGTACCTATACTTCTAAAAAAGAGAAAGCACCACATATTTATTGTTAACAAATAAAAACCGAATAAACCGAATAACCCGAATAAAATCAATATTAGAAAATCTGACTTTGATTGGTTTGGTTTAAAGATTTAAAAAATCAAAATTATTGATTTAATTTGGCAAATGAAAAAATCAAACTAACCCGACCTATGTTCAATCCTATTACCAACTATTGCATCTAGATGACTGGATTACTCAAGGGATCCTTAATCTTGATAGAGGATTTATATAATAATATAGGTCCTTCTTAAACAAGAGAAAAGCCTTTGTGGAAAGCTTGTGATTAGTTTAGTTATCTTATCCAATTTTGAAATATAAATAAATAAGTCAGCAATCAAATCAGAAATTAGCTTTAGAATGATCTAAATTGATGATGGGGTGGTTGAAAATTAACATTCTATGGGGTCTAAATATAATGGTGTCTTTTGTGTTCATGAACATGTGGTTTGACTAGAATTGGAATATTGTCACATTTACTTTTACGTTTTCTCCTTTGATGGGTCCTCAATTTGGACAGATTTTGGCTACCGATCTTTCAAAGTTCGGCTAATTTTAGGTCTATTTTTCCACGCATTTTCCACACACAAGAAAATATGATACACCTTTTGTGTCGTCGATGAGTTATCAACATTAGCTTACTATTGAGAATTTACTTATCTTTCACCCTTAGGTGTTTGGATATATTTTACTAAGGTTTGAAACAAAGACAGTATTTGGATTCTAAAAAAGTTGGTATTTGGTTAGTATCTTTAGGAGCTCAGAGTTATAGTGATCATCTAGCAGGTATTTTTATACTCGTATCTTTTATATTTTCTCCTTAATTATGCAAAAAAAAAAAAAAAAATTATGAAAAACCAAATACAATGTTAATATTACTCCCATCTTTTTACACGTCAAAGGAACAAATGTACAAGCACATCACTCAAACTATAGCTTCGAAGTTTTGTCACTGCTATTTCAGATGCTCTTCTTTCCCTGTGGAGATTTTCTTTTCGCTTTAATTATCTTGTAATTGAAATTTCGCTGTAGATTTGCACTAGGTAGAGACATACTAAGTTAAAAGCAAATTACTTCCAATTCAATTGTCATTTACAGACTCATTATTTGGTTTTTTCTTTGAACATTAAGTTGTCATTTTATCTTTAGTTCGTAAATTCATTTTTAAGACCAATTAGCTTAAGAAAAAAACTTACTTACATCTATAACCAATTTTATTTTTATTTCGCAGACAGAAAATTGCACGTAAGTTCATTTTCCTCCATTATCTTTCCTATTTCTCGTCTCTTCTTCCTAGCTTTCCTGACAAAGAAACCTTCATTGGGCCAAGTCCAGAAACGGCCCAAGGATTGCGAGAACAAATAGTCCATTCAAATAAGGTACCTATCTTTTTCTTAAATAAGCACTTCTAATTTTCTGACCAAACAGGGCTAAAAAGCATAAGCTAGCAGTTTAGTGCACAAATACTTTAGGGAAGGTAGATTAAGCAAAATAAATTAATCGAGCATTTCCTCTAATGAGATGTGATGCCTGAATGAAGTAAGAAAACATAGCAACTAATTGAATCATTTCCTCTAATGAGAAGCAAAGTACTTTTTCCTCATAGCATTAATCTTTTCATAATATAATCAATAAATACATACCAAAATTGAAGGCATATCCACATGACCATGCCCAACACTACTCTAAATCCTCCTTACTCGCCCAACACTTAGCTTCATTTTCTATTCAGCAACTCTGAAAATCTTGAGTAACATTATGCAGCCCTTCTTTGCCTTCCAACATCTTGTGTGGAGGGTAATAGTGAATGTTCAAGGCACTATCTCCACTAACATAAACAACCCTTAAGACATCATACTTCAAATTAAGTGAAAATCCATCAAAATAGGGAAGAACATTCCTAGTATCTTGATTTAAGATGTAATTATAGCAACATTGCAACGATTTCCATACGAAAATCGCAACAACTTTAGGTAGTGTTTGAGACTTCAAGCAAACTCCAGCAGCTGCACCATCCATCTTGAGGAAACGGTCCTTAAAAATCGCTAAGCACGTGTAGGAAAAATCTTCAAGTGACATGTCTTGATGGGAATAAGAGGCACAGTTCATGGAAACTATGTCCCCAGTGTAGAATTTTGCAGCAGGGGAATGATCCTTTGATTCTCCAGCATATGCTTCATAGAAACTATGTTCCAGTAAAACTGCCATGCTTGACACATTGGTTAACATTGAAAGCTGATAAAAGGAAATGGAGGATATTAGCAATTGTGTGACAAGTATACAACATTTTCAGATTCTCAATCGCACAGTAAAGAATTTTAAAGTATAGTGCACTCTATCCGGTTAAGTTGACCTACAATATGAAATACTAGAAAAATAGACTTACAACTTACCATAGCAGGTTAAAAAAAGACGGACGATGTATGTATTCTTTATGTAATTTATATATACAGCTTAAAGCTTTTGACTCATCAAGTAAAATAGGAGAAGAAAAAGTAGAACTATTGTTGTATCATCAAACTTACAAGAGCTGAAGCCAGTAAGTCCTTGTTATTCTGACTAGATCTCTTTATCCATGCTCCATACCATATCATCTGCACTACCAAAAAGACAGTATATTACCAACCAATACACATAAGCCACTGTTAAGCTACAAAATATTACACATGCTTATTTTACTCCTCATCCTTGTTTCTCTCGAGAAGCAGATTTAGGACGGTTTTGTGAATTTAACATATTACTTTCCAATCAAACTACGTAGTCGTAGACATCAAAAAATTTAAAATGTATACGTATAATAAGATTAAACTCATTCTGAATCTTGAGTCCGTCTATGCCCTTATATTGAAAGACTTTTTGAATGAAAGTACGTATGTAAAACACGGCCTAATTCATCTCAAGAGGCCGTTTATATTCGTTAATAGGAAATTATTAAATTAATGTTCAAGATTCAACTCGTACCATGAAAAATACTTAGCTCCACTCTTATCAAAGGGGGTGAAAAAGGTGAAAAGAACAAATAAACAGATGTAAAATAGCACAAAAATACCAGATTCCCATGAATACTTCTGAAAATGGCACTGTGAACACATCCAAGACTTTCTGTACAAAAAGAGAAATGCTTGAGAGATTCCACTAGATCATCTACAATCACCACTGTTGGCCTGAACACTAAGAAACTTGTGTCCAAGTTTCTGCTATTAAATGGAAGAAAGCAAGCCATAATATTCAATTTTCTGTTTCTTCTTGATTCAGCTTCCCAACTACTACTATTTATCTTCCCTTTATACAAGAAAACAGTGATATATTAACAGGTATTTGAAATTTATATTTTGTTGGACTGACTGATTAGTTTGAGTTTCAACGAAAGCATGCACTTATACGCAGGATTATTTTCTTTGGTTGGCTGTTTTAGGATTTTAAATAGTATGGTGCTGCCAAAGAATCGAAGAATCCATTTGGTCTTGCACTTTGACTTGGGATCCTAAGTGTAACTAATTTGAATAATTTGTTCAAATTTATTAGGTATAAAAATGTGACATTCTTTTTAAGCTGAATAAAAAGAAGATTAAGACACATACATTGAAAAAGATTAAACTTTTAATATTGAGTTTATGTTCTGTGCACGTACAATATAAGTAATTTTTATTCTATCATGTAAGTTAACCTACAATAACATGTAACTAATCGTATTCAGTATAATATAATTGACTAAAAGATAATTACACGTAATATTCTAGTAATCGAGATTGCTGGTCGGAAAATGAAACTAGTAATATGCAACATATATTAAAAATTAAAATACATTAATTAAAAAAATTACAATATGTCCGTAAGAGAGTATGTTTACATGGTTCGCTAACAATGCTCGTCGTATATAGTTAAAATTGCTTGCAACTGTTGGAACATTCCCGCAGCCCAACTTGGACCAGCCATGAGCTCCTCATTTTCCCTAATGTTACTAATATGAATTAAATTTCACCAAAATTTTAATTATATTTGACACATATATTGGGAGTTTGATTATCAACTTGCCTTTGGGTAGCCAGTCCAAATAATCCCATAGCATGATGTATCCAAAATAAATACTCTAGTAATTAGTGAGATAGGAGTAACAAAGAAATTAAACTCATACCAGCCATCAAAGTAATTTCATCTCCTATATATGAACAAAGATTGAATATCTTTCCACTAATAGCCGGCTGCTAGTGGCTGAGATACACCCAACCTTGCAAGATTTAGGCAAGTCGTTAAACCGTAAAGAAAGTTTAAGGGAACAAAGCTATACTTCAAGTCAAAAACTCATTTATCTAGTCTATGATATATTCGTTTCTAGTAAATTTTGGCTTAAAAATGATTAAGGCTCCAAATTTCTACCACGCCCTCTTTATTTCTTTTTTTCTTTCTTTGTTTCTGCTTTTCATTATTTTGTTTTTTCCTTCCGTCCATAGCACTGTGACGCAGAAAAAGATCAGTAGAATTAAGACTTCTATAAGATCTAGAACTAGTAAAATGGTGGAAAGTAGAAAATGTTTCGGCAGTGACGCTTGAACTTTGAAACTTTCACGGGAATTATATACTAAACTGCTTACCTAACAAAGATTCCAGAAAAAATAGTACTAAGTTAATATCACAATATAATATGATTTGCAGTTCCAATTATTGCTGTTTGGCTTCTCATATTCAGATGAGGATCTAGAATTGTAGGCTAATGACAACTTTCACTATTCCTTTATGGCAACATGTGCGACTTAATGAGTATAAACAAGTATTTATAAATTAGATACGTGTGTATGTGTGTGTGTTTAATTCCGATCTTCCTAGTCACTGACTAGTATATATATTACGATACGAAGCCAAGATTATATATTTATATCATTCCAGAAACTCAAGCAAATAGTCAATCCAATACGAGCCGCCACCTGAGAGAACTCTCTTGCATTACTATCACTGGACAAATATGTTACCTCTATCTCCTTGTCACAAGTCTTATCAACATCTATTCACGTAAAAGATAGAAGAGGGGGAGGAGTGAGGGGTGTTACATGTTATTCCATCACTATATGGTAATTGTAACCCTCAACTGCCCGCCTTAGAGGACTATCATATATGAGCAAAATGAATACCAGGACAGCTGTTGTGACTAATGTTTGTTTTGTATATATCCCAATCAATTGTGTCCCACAACAAATATTCAACGAAACCAGCTTGTCACATGGTATATATCGTAATCAATCGCATTACACGAAGAATATAAACTAGAGGCAACAAGTTTGCCTTCTAATGGTCAGATTTTCTCAAAGCTACTATCAATCAGTTCACCATGTGTGACAAAGTCCCACTAAGATTTACATAAATCCTTGAAATAGCCCTCATGAGGTCTCATAGGAGCCTATCCAAACCTTTTGACAAGTCCATGAAGACCCGTAATGAAATTTACCAGTGCTAAATGCTAATTGGCAACAATCTTGCTATCCACGAAAAGGAATTTCCATTGGTACGTGGTCAACGCTTTAGAATACCTCAACCCCACCTCTCAAAGGAAATAACAAAAACGATTTTTTTTTTTTGTGGGAGAGGGTGGTGGTTTAATCACCTTGTTCCCCAAGCTCACAATTTATAGTTTGAATCTTCAGTTTGAAATGGTAGCAACTAATTCAACCACTTTTATACAAGTTCAATCAGCTAAATCAAGGGCGGATAACCAACTTCCCCCAACTAGCAATACGCAACATCTTGCAACCAACTAGCAATACACGTTTTGCAATACTCATTGTTTTATCGAGTCAGAGAATATCTCATGTAAATTGTTTTGATCAACGTGTTATTTAGTACTTGTAGTAAGACATAATTTTCTATGATAGTCTTCATCTCACTAATTAATAGCTAAATTTTTGTACATATTTGGTAGTCTCGTTAACTTAAAGTGATCCTTTAAACATATGGATATTGTGCTCAAATATTTTAGAGCGGTCAAAAGGAGTGGTCCAACACAATCCTACCCTGATCTCGCAAACTAAAGACTTCAAAAACCGCGAGCTGTCTACTGTGTTTCGACAGCTCTAGTTCAAGCGTTTTAAAAGACGTTTTCATGGCTCGCTTCGGGAACTGGGGAGAGACATAGCAAAAGCACACCGGGGTGACCAGACAGGTATGTACTGAAAAGCATAAAACCACAATTTGGGCCGTATTGGAGTAGGGATGGCAATTGGGGCGGGGCAAAACAGCAAACGGGGCAGGGCGGGGCAACTGTTAAACGGGGCGGGGCAAATTTTGTTTTAGAATTTTCGGGGCGGAGCGGGGCAATATAGAAGCCCATTAATTTTTCTTGTTCTTTTTCCACTATTTTCTTATTTCATCACTATTTTCTTATTTCATGATTAAGTTGAGGAAATAATGGAAATATTGTTCCACTATTGGCTATTTAAGCTATTAATTAATATAGTAAATACGTAATACTTTTGAAATACTATAAATTTTTTAAAAGCTTCAATTTCTTCAAGTAATTCCAAAATCATCAAATTTGAAAATTTCAATAGAAAAAAAGTTAGAGATATGTTAAATGGATTAAAAGTTAAAAGAAAAGTTCATTTTTTATGATAAAAAATAAAAAAATAATGACTTAAAATATAATTTAAGTGGGGCGGGGCAGGTCAAAACGGAGCAGGGCATGGCGGGTCAAACGGGGCAGGGCGGGGCAAAAACTTAACAAAGACCAAATGGGACGGGGCGGGGCAAAACTTTGGCAGGGGAAGGACTCAACCTGCCCCGCCCCATTGCCACCCCTATATTGGAGTATAGGCTTAGGCATAGAAAACCTAGTGTGTCCTCTGTGTTCCATTTTAAAGTAAGTTGTATTATTAATTAATAAGCTCTTCCAGTTAATTGATTGATAGTCACTTTGCTTAAAAAAGCAATTACTCATCTCAAAATTGACTTCTTTATAAGTAATGGAGTATACGGTTGACATTGACCTACTCGGGACCAAAAAAATTTGGTACCTTCCTTAAAAGTACCATCACATATCAATGTTACATCATGTCCCAGCTAATTGTATCTAGATTAATACAGACAACAGATGCAATTTCTATCTTGTACTAATACAGGTAAGAATCTCAGGTGTGATCCATCGGTAATTCCACGGTTTTTAGTCTACCTTGCAATAGCAGGTCAAAAGGATGCTATCAGAACCTCTGTCAGCTTTTGGGCATTCTCTTCTGTCCATATAGAGCAGTATCATCTGGTTTAGATAGTATCATGTTTAGATTAAAACTTAGCCTTTTTAATATGAAATGTTCTGTATGTAAATATTTTACAAAATAAAACTATAATGTCAATAATTATGGACATAGAAGATAGTAATAACTTTGGAGTTGTGAAAATGCAGTTATGCAGGTAGCATATGGTGAATAGCAATTGATAAGTTGTGATCAAAAGCTGACGAACTCTAAATAGTTGGGTTAAATGGAGTAGGAATAGAAAAAATCTAGAGATAATTAAATTTCATCCTCAAACAACATTGATACTCGTGTAGATCACTAAACTCAGGAAATCATTGTCCAAAGAAAAAAAGAAGAAACATTGTCATACCAAATAAAGCAATCTTTGAACAATCAAACTTCATCTAGAATAGTATACTATAACAGGTCGGAAGAAGCTTCCACATCACAGCATGTCATTAGTCTTTATCATTTATCTTATCAATCATGTGACTAGCTGTTTAATCAGTGATCACTAAGGTCACAAAGTCAAGAGCATGGTTGACAGGTTTTGGTCATGCCGACAGAAATACCGGTGGTTAGATTCATACCCCAATGTTGTCAAAGATATACTAGTTTCGGAGTCCCTTAGATTGTCACTAAGATCTGTAACACCATCGAAGAGTATTCATGTATCACAATCAATGAGAAGTTACATGCTTCTTGGTTTACGGTCATCTACTATGAGTCCTAATATTCTGTAAATACTAGTTTTTAAATTTAGCTTATTACTACCATGCAAGTGAGAAGACAAATGAAAGTAAATGATTTTAGGAAGTTCTTTCTGGGAAGACACGCTGAGACATTACCATACCTGTTTATAGGTTAACAGGGATCCTGAGTCCATCATGTGCAAGTTGAACTGAAATACCTTCTCTGCAAGCAAATAATCATGTAAAGTTCCAGACAAGCTGCTAAACATAAAATTTCTCCCCTTTTGACGAACCATTTTAGAGGACATACCTTCTAGACCATTCAACGAGGAATTCATTGTCTATATGGTGGTCAAATTCATGTGTCATTCCAATCAGTAAAGCTCTCTTGGGGCACAGCATCTTCAATGCCTCAAGAGTCTGGAAAGTTAAAATTTTCCAGATGTAAAAATGGAGCAGCATAAAGGTCAAACAGAGTCCTCATGAAGTAAGCATACCTGAGGTAGGCAAAGGTGAACATTGTGGGAACTATTCTGCAAAAATTGAAGACAAAACAGCATATTACGTAAGAATACTTTCTTGATAAATAGAACTGAGAATATAAATCAAGTAGAAGGGGGAATAAGACCCAACGACCTGAAATAAATAAGTTCCAGCTTGACAGAGGCATATGTTGTATATGTAAACCCTAGATGTGAAAATATACATAAACCAGCACACGGAAATGACAGCTCGCTACCAGTTATCTATAAAATTCAGCAGTTACATTAAGATTCTGCTTTACCTCCGTTGTTAATGTGGATATTACACTTACAACAAAGCACTCTGGATGTGTTTTAAATTGCATACCTATAGGAAAATTCAATAAAACTGGATGTATGTTTTAAAATGCATAGCTATAGGAAAATTAAATAAAACTGGAAACAGCTATGTGGTAGGAGCTAACTCACAAAAACAGTTATATTCATTGGTCTAAACCTCAAATATTATAAAAGAGAGCACTCTAACAAATGATTGAAAATTCACATTGCCTAAACTAACCTTATATAGTGTGTCCAGAATAAGAAGATCTAATTGTTGACCACTATCTTTTGAAATGTCTGCAAAAGAACAACCGTCCTTAGTAAGAAATTCAACCTTCATTTACTAACAATATACAACACATTTCCAGCCAATGAGACCTAGACAAGGAGGCTTCAACTATCCTTGAAACCGGGGTTAACTTGTTTGCATAATTCCCATATGCAGGTAAACTTGCATGTATGCTAGTATTGGTTTTGTAATTGTTCAATGCTTTCTGTATCTTACTTGTTCATGCACAATTCCTTTAACTGTGTCTTCCCAAACATGAAAAAGAAAACAAAGGTTACAGAAAGCAGGTTCTAGTAACCATATCTGAATGCAAACCAGATTTCAAATAAACACAAAAAAGATCAATCTATACACCACTGCATTCCAAACAAATCCACCGACCAAGTGCTCTGATCAATTTCATTAGTATCTGACTTTGTTCAATAACCCTTATTTATGTCCAAAAACTACCCCTTATTTATGTCCAAAAAAGATCAATCTATACACCACTGCATTCCAAACAAATCCACCGACCAAATTGTGTGCTCTGATCAATTTCATTAGTATCTGACTTTGTTCAATAACCCTTATTTATGTCCAAAACTACCCCTAGAAATCACAGACAGCAGTATGACAACTGGTCTCACTTGGGAAAGCTTGAATCAACCTATTGGAGCTTGAAAATTGCTTTGCATTTGGTAACAGATGGACAAAAAGCAAAGTGAAAACAAATCCATTTCTCTTTTCCTTATTCCCATTTTCTTCTAGGAGACGGAAAGGGGATTTGGTCATTTTTTCCCATTCCTCAAGTACCTAAAAGTTTCAGAAAGCTATCCATTGGGAAAGAAAGGTAAGGATATGTATCAATATGCAGTACAGTTAGAGAAGTTTAAGCTTTCTTGCCACTCCATTCATCACAGTAGAACTTATTCTCAATAAGATATGATGTTGCTCAGATAACGAAATTATGAGCGACAGGGTGCAGTAACCATCATATCCAATAAAGACATGTACAGTGCCATTTCCACTTGGCATAGAACTTCAATGGCTCTGCAAATATCTCAGTCTGGTCAGACAAATTTGGAAAAAAATACGAAAAAGTTCAATCTGAGACGAGTGAAATGAATCCACCAGGGACTAGGTTGAGGGACGGGTATAGGTTTTGCTTCCCCCATGCCTATATATTGCAATGACTGGTTGAAAGATTCAGTGCATTGGGTGAAGGGTAAGATCAAGAATGATCAAGATCAAACTTCCAAATATACAGAGGGATAAAGATAATACTCACAGGATACAGTGGTTGGAAGAAAACGTGAAACATCAGATATATATGCAACTCTGAATTTTTTACCAAAAAGAAACCCCAAGCATACATAATCTTCTCCATGCATTACCTACATCCAGATCTACAGGTTAAAAACAAGACAAGACACAAGGAATAGAGAGTGCATTACAATGAAAGGAGATACTGGTGAAACTCACAGGCAAGGGAATAAATTCTAGCCCTGATGCAACAAACGGCTTTTCACAATCATTTTCAATAATCTGCCAATCAAGTTGTGCTACACGTCTAACTTCTTGGCCTTCCTTAAGTTTCTTCTGGACTAAGTAAGGGAATTTCTGAACAATGCTGTTTCAGAAGAAGAACTGAAGGAGAATCAAGCAAATCTCATGACAACTAAATAGTGCATAACTGGAACATGATCATATAAAAATCGAAAAGTAGACAAAGAAAAACATTTCATGTTTAGTAACACATGCACATAATCTCAATGTCATTACTCTGCAGTCCAAAAAATAATTGATTATTAGTGAACAGCTAGACAATAGGTACTTCAGTAATTAACTAAGGACAAAGGGAAAGTATTATGGCAAGTGACAACAGAAAGGAATGGTGAGAACCCAACAAACTCAAAAGTGTATCATTCTTTATGCAAGTGAAGTTTTACTTGTCTTTCCAACAAAAAAAGTTTTATTTGCAGCTTTGACAACGAACAGAAACTTTTTTTTTTTTTTTGAGTAAGGTAACATTATATTCATCAGCACCAAGATGGTACTGCTATCAAATATTTACACATTACAGGGAGCCTTGTATCTTACAAGGAATCAAAAAAAATTCTACTGGCGATTCTGCATCATCTATGTAGTTCTCTTTGCACCAGAATTGAAAAGACAAAAAACAATTCAGCTTAATTCTCTGGAAGGAACTACTCCTATAGTCCTATTCTCAAAACATCTACTATTCCCCTCTTTCCACACCGTCCACCAAATGCAAGCAAAATTTCACTTAAGTACAAGTAAAAATTGTCACAGACTTCACCAGTAAAACCACAAACTTAACAAAATAGTATGCACAGCTGGGGAGGAGTTGACACACCGACTTTCAAGCCATCTCTTTGCATACACTTTCTCTATTTTCTTTTTGTTTTTCCATTTTTTCTGTGATGCCATGGTGGTCCTGGTTTGAGGGGATAAAGTCTACCAGGCCACTTTGTTAAAGTGCAGTTAATAATAGACAGTTGCTAACATATATAAATTGATTATTAATGATGCATTGATAGAGTGATTACTAATGACGCACTAGAAAAGACAGGCTATCATGGCTTGATAAACACAAGCAGGAATGCTTTCATCAGTTTACCTATCCATTGAGTATTGAGTGAGGTACACTGGTGTAGGATCAATGTCGTTGGTCGGGCTAAATGGTTGCACTGCACGGATGTCATCCAAGCCGAGAGTTGCATCAGCATGCTCATGAGTCAAAATAATCTGCTAATAGCATAAGCATCAGCGTAATACAATTTTGGTTCCAAATAGAACAACTCTATGTAGGTTAGAAATATTCCAAAAACCTTTCAATCTCATAAAACAATATCAATAACAAAATCAATAAGCTGCTTCACTCATATAATATCTTTTATCACAGTTTAACTATTTTCTATATTCACTTTTCAGTGGAGAACACCATAATTCAGTTAAATTTATCTAAACAACAGGAGAAATATGGTAAGGACTAATGTTAGTAGAACTTTCTGATCAATAAAAAAACAGGTGGTTGAACCAGGCGCCAATCTGTTGGGTAGCCGTCACCCAAATGTCTATATAATATCTCATTTTGTATAATTAGATACTTTATAATGTTTGTTCACACCAATATTTGTCTTCAAATAGAGAAGCATACTAAGACAAGTTGATGACAGAGTAGTTTCTGTGAACAAAAGTGTCAGAAATGAAACTTAACCAATAATGCACCTATGGTGCTGAAGTAGTGTGGCTTTTGGATGTTAATATAAAAGAATTTGGGCAATGAAGTAGATTTGTAATCCATTAAATGTATTCGGAACAGTAAGAAAAATAGAGGGTATTTGAAGATGTTGAATTTGTGAGGTCACATAGAAGTTATCAGTGGCTTATTCGAATGTGAAAATATTGGGAAAAACTCAAGCCGCAATATTAAAATGTGTCAGCAATAGTTTCCTTCTTTTTGAAAGCAATGTTGAATCTTAATCAATAAGTGAAGACAAATGAAAAGAAGTAAGCCTATGAAAAATACGGTGTCTCAAAATTGCAAATACCAGGGACATTAAAAAATAAGAAGTGAAGGATGAATGAGAAGTTATACAAAGATAATTACGTTCCACATATGAAAATTGACTAACCATTTCTAGAAAGATCAAAACAAACATCTTATCTTTTATTCCTGCAGATCCATAGCCTCTACAATCTACATGCATTCTTCTTTCATAGTACAGATAACCATATAATTGACAACTTTTTTATTAACAAAGAAATCTCCTATGGTAAGTGGTGCACGGTTCCAAAATAGACCCCTCGGTGTAATTGACAGATTAAAAGGAGCAAATCAATGGTAAGGCATGTCATAGAAACACACATTGCAGAAGAAGAGCAAGTAGTATATTAAGCTCGCCGATACGAGTACCACCAAATGCATTGAAATTCTTACGCTGCTGAGTTCTACATTTGTTTCATACAAGTAAATCAAAGTTGTAAACACAAAGCCATACGGTTCAACTGAATCCTAAAACAAACTTTTATGCACAATTGACAATTCACTCATAAAATAAACTTTTATGAACATTTGACAATTCTCTCAATATGCTAGTAAATACAACTGGCAAAAATCGAACTCACGGAATCAACTTGAGGAATTTTGTAACGAGTGAACCAGCGAAGAACTTGCTCCCTAAACGTCTTGCCAACATCAATTAATATGTACTTGTGCTCATCATTGTCCTTACAATAATCAATAAGTAGAGACGTATTACACCTGCATGCCATAACACAAGTGTTAACTTATTACACATAGCTCTAAGGTCAATTATGAAAACACATTGCTCGTCAAGTTGCTCGATTCCACTAAACTATGCGTAAAATAACTAACATCTTAAACTTTTAGATACGATGGTCATATATTTCAACGAGATCAAATTAAATTACAATGCAATGAAATAAATGGAGAAATTACCTGTAATTAGGGTTTAGATCAGGAGGTATGGTAAGGGACTGGGAGCAAACGGGACAAGGAGGATCGGAGGAACGGATCAAGCAAAGTGCATTGGGAACGGCGCTGGAACAACCGGTACCGAGGAAGATCAAGGCGGATTGCGGCGGAGCGCTGCCGTTCTCGGTGGCGGACATTTTGATCGGTGGTGGTGGATTGAAAAGGAGAAGTAGTGAAGCATAAGATTCAAATGAGGGGAATGTGCTTGGTATTTATGCGATTGGGGAACATGGTGGGACCCGTGGTCTTTTTTCTTTTCTTTTCCCCTTTTTTTCCTTTTGTCGTGGACGGTTTGGTTAATTACATTTTCCACATCGTTCGAGTCTTTTTATTTTAGAGTGATTCTTTTTTTTTTTTTTTGGGTTTTAGAAAAAGTCTTTTCGGATTGGTTAGCATGAAATATTTCTTTGTCTATGCAAGAACGTCAACGACAATTGCTACCTAGACATTACATTAAATTAGTTGGAAGAATGTGAGAAGAGTTCAAGAACACTTGTTGTCCAAGGAAGAGGGGTCAAAGGCAAGTGTTTCCTATTAAGCGGTACTTACAAAAAAATGGAAGGTAGGGATAGAGGTATTATTTATATGATTCATAGGGGTAGTTCTATCCAAAATTTATTAAAACTTAACGGATGTCATTTTTGCTGAACCGCTATTTAGGCAAATCAGTTGCACTAGAGTCATAGTTTTGTAAAGGATAATTTTGATGACTAGTGAGTTTTGACACCATTTAAAAAAATGGGGCACTTACAAAAATACCCATAAAATCTAAAATAATTACAGTCACTATCCACTACTTTCAAATATTACCCGACATACCCATTAAACTATTTACCCACTCTACCCATCCAGACTTGTATACCATAATTTATGCAGTATACCATAAAGGTATAGACATATAAAGTATAACAAAGATATACAGTAATAAATGGTCCTCAAGACTTTTATACTATAATTTGGTATACAGTAATAAATGGTCCTCAAAACTTTTATACTATTCCCTCCGTCCCATTTTAGTTGTCGTTTTAGGTTTATGCACGTCCATTAAGAAATCAATAAATAGGGTATGTCGTTTACTATTTTATCCTTAATAAATGAAACTGGATTGACTTTTCTAGGAAATACTCCTTTATTAAATATGGGCGTAGTTGGGAAGAATTGGCAAAAAATGTCTTGAAATGCTAAAGCGACAACTAATTTGGGACAAATGAAACTTGCTAAAGTGACAACTAAAATGGGACGGAGGGAGTATAATTTATGCAGTATACCTTAAATGTATACACCTATAAGACATATAAAGGTATACAATAATAAATGGGTAGGTTGGGTAATACTTTTAGTTTTATGGTTAGTATAATTTTTAATGGGTATGACTTGTAAATATTTTAAATTTAATGGGTATAGAGTGTAAAAATCCCTAAAAAGATTCAGCCAATAATTATCAAAAATTTTCACCGGGTGTTCTCCATGAGGAGTGGTTTTGCAAGATTGCCCATATTTAATAATGTTTTATTAAAGTACTGTTATGTTGATACGGGGCTAAGATTTTAAGGCACAAATTTGTAAGTATTGGCATGGGGCCAAGACTTTACGGGCAAGTGTTGTCTTGCCAACACTTCAAGTTATATGGCGAGAATGCAGGAAGAGATTGGAAAGGGCAAGTGTTACCTTTTGCCAACACTTCAAGGGGCAAGTGTTAGCAAATAGAGAGGGGTCAAATGCAAGTCGATCTTGGCCCCGTGCCAAAAGATGTCGTTCATAATTTTTGATTAAACTTAACGGGGGCATTTTTACAAAACCACAATTAATATGGACAAAAAGGCAAACTATTACTTATGGTGTCATATTTCTGAAAATGGGCCAACAATCATAAACTTAATGGAAATAGCCAAACTTTAAATATAGACATTTTTTAAGAACAGGCATAGTACAAAAATATGAGAATTTGAACAAAATTCTAGTATAATTTTCTGGAGTTTAATTCAAATTTTTAGAAAATTATCCCGGAGCTTCATATTTGAAGTCCTAGTATTTTAAAAATTTTAGTTCAAAATTTTTTGTATAAAATAATGAGTTTTTCCGTGTTTCTTAAATCTGGCTAGTCTTCTAAAATTTTTGAAACTTTTGATTAGTTTTTTCACTGTGCAAACAGGCTAGGAGGTCAAATTTTTACTTTTCTAAATAACCCATTTAGACCAGATCGGGCCCATATGTAACCAGGATGCCAAGTAAGAGTTTTGTCTCATAAGCCTATTTCAGTAGCGCCATTTAAGACGCAATCACCTTTTAAAATTATTTGAAAGCCTAGTCACTGAACTTTAGACTACGAGGTCTGAAATTTGCTCAACTCAACACTTTTCGTCTTAAGTTGGCAACAGAGTGAAGTTGAGTCCAAGTTCTAATGTCTTAAATTGAGCCCAAAAAAAAAAAAAAAAGGAACTCCAGACTTGAAATTCAGTTTATTTGGACCTCGACATCAATTCTTGAGTCTAATATTCAATAAGTGGCATCAACTTGCAGAGTTACGGCAAAAGTGGCCTCTTTTTAAATGGTGTTGGGTAAATTGCCTATATGTGCACTTGGTTCGTAGAATGCCCCGGCCCGTTCAAATCAAAACATAGGCTTCTCTCAGACTACAACTAGTACCACTGTTAACTCAGAAGCTGAACTTGTCCGTAGCAAAGAACTCAGAAGTAAGCTATTAGAACTCTTTTCAAACTTCTTATTTGCTTAGAACAAATGCCTTAGAATCTCAGAAAGTTCATTAAAATGCTGTTTAAAATGACTAAGTATAGAAATATTTGCAAGATTCTTTGGTTTGGTTCTTGTAATAATCATGTTTATGTTGAATTTGCTGAAAAGATTGGAACTTTTGAATCAAGACTCCATTTTGGTAGACACCCTTTTGGTTGTAATGGAGTTCTTGCATTTTTTTCATCTAGAACTGATAGTGCTAGACTTAATGTTAACCCTAAATTATTCTTAGAAAATGGTGATTTTGATGATAATGGAGAAGGGTATGTTGTAAAAGATGAATTGGGTTCTAAAGAATGTAAAGGCTTAAGCTTTTCGGATACTAGTTATGATGAGAATCGAAAAGATTGTAGCTTTAAGGATAGTTCTAGTAGTTGTAGGTTGGATGATGTGGATGAGTTTGAAGAGTTTGAAAAAGAAGATGGAGGAGATAGTTTGGACTGTATCGATGATGATTTTAAGGTTTTGGATTCATTTGGTAAAAGTCCAAGGTTAGGCGATAGGACGGAGAATGTTGGAATTTCTGTAAGAATTGAGGGGGTTGAAGATGAAATGAGACACCCTTTGGTTAAGGAAACATGTAGATTAATTGAACATCATTCAGCTTGGAATCCGAAGCTTGAAATAGAATTGAGACGTTTGCTAAGAAGTATGAAGCCTCTTCAAATTTGTGCTGTGTTAAAGTCTCAATCTGATGAAAGGGTTGCTTTGAAATTCTTTTACTGGGCGGACCACCAATGGAGATACCGACATGACCCCATTGTTTATTATGTGATGCTTCAACAATTAAGTAGGACAAAGTTGTGCCAGGGAGCTAAACGCGTTCTTCAGCTGATGAAACGTAGAAGAATTCCACGGAGGCCTGAAGATTTTGGTTGTGTGATGGTTTCTTTTAGTCGAGCTGGACATTTAAGGAAGGCAATGCAGATCCTGAATGTGATGCAAAGAGCAGGTATTGAGCCTAATCTGTCTATATGCAACACTGCAATTTATGTTTTGGTGAAGGGGAATAAAATTGAGAAAGCATTGAGGTTTTTGGAGCGAATGCAACTAGTTGGGATAACACCAAATGTTGTTACGTACAATTGTTTAATCAAAGGTTATTGTGATGTGCATCAAGTTGAAGATGCATTAGAGCTGATAGCTGAAATGCCATATAAGGGCTGTTCCCCAGATAAAGTTAGTTATTATACGTTGATTGCATTCTTTTGCAAGCAGAAACAAATTGATAAAGTGAGAGAGTTGGTGGAGAAAATGACCAAAGATAGTAACTTATTGCCTGACCAGGTTACTTATAACACTATTATACATATGCTCTCAAAGCATGGCCATGCTGATGAAGCACTAGTGTTCTTAAGAGAAGCTGAAGAAAGAGGATTCCGAGTGGATAAAGTGGGCTATAGTGCTGTTGTAAACTGCTTCTGTAAAGAAGGAAGAATCGATAAGGCAAAGGAACTGGTCAATGAAATGATTCTCAAAGGATGTAATCCTGATGTGGTTACTTATACTGCAGTTCTGAATGGGTTTTGCCTCGCTGGGAGAATTGATCAAGCTAAAAAGTTACTTCAGCATATGTACAAGCATGGTTGCAAGCCAAACACTGTATCATACACTGCCCTGTTAAATGGGCTTTGTCAGAGTGGAAGGTCTGCAGAGGCAAGAGAGATGATGAGTACGTCTGAGGAGTGGTGGTGGAGACCGAATGCTATTACATTTAGCGTGGTAATGCATGGGTATCGTAGGGAAGGTAAACTGTCTGAAGCCTGTGATGTTGGTAGGGAAATGATTGGAAAAGGCTTTTTCCCTACTCCAGTTGAAATTAACCTGCTAATTCGATCTCTTTGTGAAGAGGGCAGAGCAGATGAAGCTAAGAAATTTATGGAAGAATGTCTGAAGAAAGGATGTGCTGTTAATGTGGTGAATTTCACGACTGTAATTCACGGTTTCTGTCAAAAGGATGAGTTGGATGCTGCTCTCTCTGTTCTTGATGACATGTATTTGATTAACAAACACCCTGATGCTGTCACATATACAACGCTAATTGACGGATTGGGAAAACAAGGAAGAATTGAAGAGGCTATTGATCTGGCTAATAAAATGCTTCATAGGGGTGTGCTTCCCACTGCTGTGACGTATCGTACGGTCATCCACCGATTTTGTCAGCAACGTCGGGTGGATGATATGTTGAAATTACTGGAGAAGATGCTTTCAAGACAGGGGTGCAAGACTGCTTATAATCAGGTTATTGAAAAGCTTTGTCGTTTAGGATATCCTGATGAGGCTTATAAAATATTGGGAAAGGTCCTCAGAACAGCTTCAAGAGTTGATGCCAATACCTGCCACATTCTTATGGAGAGCTATTTAAAGGAAGGGAGCCCTCTTTCATCATATAAGGTGGCTTGTCGAATGTTCAACCGGAATCTGATTCCTGAATTAAAGCTCTGTGACAAGGTGAGGGATAGATTGATGCAAGATGGAAAAGTAGAAGAGGCAGACAAGCTTATGTTGCGCTTTGTTGAACGTGGCCGTAGTTTGCCTCAGCTTCAGAGGGCTTGAGTTTTGACTAGTACAGAGGAAATCATTCTCAAGCATATGACTGTACTGACAAGGCTACAATAGGAAATATAGACATTGAAAGGAAAATGAATGATGCTTAGAATTTTCCAGGAAAAAAGGTCAGTGTTTCATGCATAGCAAGATATCTGGAAATGCCAGTGGTTTCTAGGATCAGAGTTGTGCTACGGACATCAACGTGTATCTTACTCCTAAATTTTGGACATTCTCAGAGATCTTTTCTCATGGTATGGCATTTTCTATTCCCAGCTGCATTCTTTTTTGAAATGTATTCCCTGTTTGACGAACCTTAGAGCCTGGTAGTCCTATCATACATATGAGCATGTTTTGTCAACTGTTCGCTTGTTAGTTGTTACATTAACTTCTTGCCATTGATATTGATATTGTCCTGGGATTTTCCTCAGCTTGGTTCGGAAAGACTGTGGATGACTGTCTGATGGCTTCTGCATATTCAGGCTGGCAGGTGGAATTTCACCTTCAAAGACAGTTTCGACTTATGAGAGAAGTGCTGAACTCAAGCTTCTAATCTCCAAGATAACTCGTGCTGGGTATTTCGTATTTGGTTTGGGGACAGGCACCCAAGGTTTCAGTTCAACTGAAAAAGTACTACATCGCATGATGTGTATTAAACCCCCATCAAAAGTTCGTATCTTGCTGTGAACCGAGTCTTATAGTTAAGTGGAGAAGGGTAGAGGAGCAGGTAATTATCTACCGAGTTTTGAAGTTGGGACCACCAAGTTTCTTGGTTATAAAAGACAGTGTCAGTGCATGTAAGCGCTGCCCCAGGTGCTTGCATTGCCCAGGATCCTGTATTTTATATCTTCTGTAAATACATCGGTTCATTTGTTTCAATAGGTTGGAAGATTCATCATAGGATGTCTTGATGGCAAAGCAGCTGATAGAGCCCTTGGAGATCTAATTTATATGGAGATTGGAGAGTATAGTAAAGTAGCAACTTTCCCATGTTTGGGTAGCTATGATTTTGTCGGGATTTAAGCTCTACCTCGAAGTTCAAAAGAAAATGTTACAGTGGACTTGTAGAAAACTACAGTGTAGATGGAAATTGGGAAATTACAGCTAATTTCCTCAAGGAAAACGAATTTTATCATTGGCATCCCATGTTGAATGTTTTTCATTTTTGTTCTTGGTAAGTTGACCAGTATTTAAAGCCAACAGACTAATTCAGTAGACTGCCTTTTGAAAACAAAATTCCAAAATTTAGAAGTAATTTACAAAATACACATACTAACTCAGATGTTTCACCATGCAGCATTATCAAATGAATTTTCACAGAAGTCGTGAAAGAAAATACATCTGATTTTCAAATATGCACAAACCCGGAAAGAAGATTCATTTGACTTTGGAAATGTGGACTTTAAAAGTTATATTAAAAAGTTGAAGTTGTGTGTGGACATACATTTCAGCTGGATAAAAAAAAGGAAGTTTTGTGAGTGGAGAAAAATTTTTCTTGAAAAACTTTAAAAAAATGGTCTAAGCAGTTTTTGATTTTTCATAGACTCGACTTAAAAAGAAAAAAGAGATGAAAAAGCCCTTAAGATTTCATGGACACACTTTTTCCAAAACGTGAAAATTTTGTTTGGCCAACAGGCAAATTTTGAGGTACTAATGTCAAAGAAATAAAATTTGAAGCGCACAAAAACTGGTCAAAAAAACTACCTTTTGTAACATAAAATACGTTATAATTTTTTATTTTTTGGTGAAGAAACCTAGTTAAAATTTTCAGTAGAGAAATTTGACAATCTAACAACTTCTTTCCAGCCAGCCTGTTGATAATAGTAGAGAATCTAATAATCGAATAAACACGGTTGATAGCAATTTCAACCATTATGTGTCTTAAGGATACACCCACTTTAGTTTCAACTTTCAACTGGATAACCTTGTACAACATCAATGTAATGATTATATTTACTCTACAGAATTGTTCCCGCTACAGGAAAACAAGGTTTACCAAATAATTATTGGATGACAAAAATCTTAATCTATCTATCTAGAGAAAAAAACATGATCTAAATTTAGGGTATATCATCCCTAGCAATACAAGAAAACGTGTTGAGTCAAAAACAAAATTTTGGTACACTTGTAGAATGTGTGGTGGCTGCACCTGATATATTCCTCACTCTTTTTTGCCCCTACTTTGTTCTTGTGATGACTCTTTGAGTAAGTTCTACAAGTGCCCGTCTTGATCTCTGAACTTCCTCGTCATCAGTCTCAGGAAGAGAGTCAATAGCTGCTGAGGCAAGGCTAGCATGTTCTCTTGCGAGTTCTCTTGCTCTCTGTATCCCTCGGCTCTTCCCAAGGTAGTCCAGAGCCTGCAAAGTTCATGGTAAGCTTTTTGGTATGAGAAAGCCAACACTGATCAGGAGAAGGAATGCGAATGGATGTTGGTAACAACATCGCATAGTCCTCAGCAAAAACTAGTAATGAAAGTCTATCCACAAATCCAGAAGAAACGACCATTTACCTAACACAAAAAATCACTTCTAACATTTATAAAATGTCAAGAACCAGGATCTCTATATCACACTGGGCCTTACGAACTCAATTCCCAGAACTGGAGTAGACTTGGAACAGATGATTGCATCAGAAATTATTCCGACATTATAATTTACAGGGACAATCTTTGGAATAACCAAGTTCACCCAACCACTGCATCTTGTTGATGGGACTGCTTAATTTAGAGTTAAAACAAATGAAGAAAGGAATCCAGTACAGAACTAAAGCTTTAAGACAACAGAAAACTGTGACATATTTAGAGGGTGACAGTACGATTAAGATAAAAACATCATTATCAACGTTCACACTAAAGCGCACCAGATTAAAAAGGGGGTACAAAATTTTCAGCCACAGGGCTTATGTAAAAACAAAGTATTTTTGGACATGCTAGGAAAAACAGAGGAATGCTTACAATCTCCACATTGACAGGATCATCAAATCCGCGGTCCACCACCTTACGCAGTTGAGGAAATTCCTCCATCGCAAACAATATCGGGGCAGTTACTATCCCCTACAAACACAAAAGTATAATAGAGAAATTCAAGACTAGTGAAAAATGATTGAAAATACATTAGTAAGACATGACAGTTGCATGTTTACGAACACATCATCTTAGCCAAAGAGTCTGAACCTACTTTTGATTGTACTATATATAGAAGGCATTAGCAAGAATATACCTCGCTTTTAATTTTACACTAAGGGAAACAATTCCCCGCAGAAGATTATATAGGAAGTATATCTAATGATGGTGTAACATCCAAAGCAAAAATGACAAATCTACCAGTAAGCCAAAGCTCCGTAAATCCTACACTGACCACTCTTCTGCCACAACTAAAATTGAGTTCAAGATTAACGATAACAACTGACGAGGCCAGAAAAATTACATGGCGAATGTCAGACAATGAACCCTTGCCGAGGGTTGCAGATGTGCCCGTGAAATCAAGAACATCGTCTATTAGTTGAAATGCCAATCCCTGCAAGAGAAGACATAGTAAGCGAGAATTCAGAACTACTCTCGTGGTAAAATACATAAACAGGTCTTTAATTGCACAATCAGAAGGAAGATATGATTCCTGCCAAAGTGAAACTATTACATCCTTAAAGAGATTAATAAGTCAAACAGGATGTGAATGAGAAGTGTAAGCAAACCAGATTTTTTCCATAGTCAAAAGCCAACATGGAGACTTCAGCAGTATGCCCTCCAAGTAATGCGATAGCTTTGCAACTATTTGAAATCAATGATGCAGTCTTATAAAATGTTTTCTGCATATAGTATTCCATGCTGCAAAAGATAACTTAGAATGTTAATTTCAGAGTAGGTTGGTTTAAACATGGCAAGTCAACAAACAAGTAGGTTCAGATAATAAACCCAATCTTATGCAACCTTTAGTGCAACACATCCATGACTAATCTTACAAGTCATGCAAGTGTAAGAAAGGGTGTTTACTGATAAAAACAAAATAAACAGCAGAGATACTAAATCTTCTATGTGTCCCCCATTTCCTTTCCCAATCTTAAACTTACACCAACTAGCATGAATGTTTCATATGACGTGAGGATTACTTCAGGGAAGGTTATGTCCCTTTGTCATCCTTTAAACCAAAATTAGACATTCCATGTTCCCGCGAACCTCAATCTCAAATTGAATGTTATTGCAACTATTTGTGACAACTGACTAAAGCACCTGGTGTCCTAAAATAGAGATGATTTTACTAAAGTTAGTATATAAGCTGGCAAAATGCATGTTTCGTATCCATCAGCTGACACAAAACTCCACTTTTATTGGAGACATGGTGCCTAACACCCGAACTTTAGCTTATGAAAGAACAGCCCGACTTTAAAAGCAGTGTTGTCATTTAAAAAAAAAAAAAAACTTTAAATGCAATGCTGTGTAGCCTTGTTTTCATCATCTGCAAGCATTGTTTTACTCAGCATTACCACACTCTACTTATCAAAGGAAAATATTATGATTCAGTAATTCATTGACAGTCTATTTGCAGCATTTTTTGTTATGTTGGTTCTCAGGCTTCTTTTTTTTCCTTTTTTTATTCTATTCCTTCCTCTGTTCCAATGTTCTAATATTGTTATGCAGCCCTCAATTTAAACCCTGGTTCCAATTTCTGCTAAACTGACGATACAAGAATTTTAAAATGAAACAGAACAGAAAAATATAAAATTCTACAACTGGTGAAAAAGAGAAGGAAAAAACTTTTTCACTATTTTCTCATTTCCACATCTTTACTAGCTATCCTTCTTTTACTATGTTTTGTGGATTATATCATCTACAAGAAAGTAAAGATGATTGGATGCCTTTTGTAGAGAATCATAGGTTGATGTAGATTCTCTACCTTTTTTATATACCTCTTGTATACGGGAGTTTTTCCAAATGGCACTTAAATTATTTACATTATCAAAATAATCATTTACAAGAAAAGTGGTTCCAGCAGGAGGTCAGATTATCAGATACATGGAATTATTAGAAAGGTGGGGCGCACACACGTTGTAGACAATTTTTGTCTAAGTGACTACAGAAAGAATAGATTGCTAAGCCGGATTACACGTAACATGACAGGAGAAATAAGCTATCGTAGCTTATAAAAAATAGATTATGACTGCTTTTTATCATTTCTTTTTGAGAAATGACTAATTCCTATCATCATCATCAATTTCATTTATTCTTATCTTTTAGTTAGAAAAAAAGGTCCAATCTGTATCAAAGTTTTATCATTTAGTCAAAATAAAGAGTTGGTAAATTTAGTGTTCATCTTGTTCAAGATTCCCTATTCCATAAATAGTACATAATCTACGATGTCTGAACACTCGAGAAACACCAGAGGAATTGTTTTGGGTATTAAGATCTCTCCTTTTCTCCTCCTCCTTCTCACAACTCTTATTTCTTCCTCTTGCCTTTCTCCCTTCTCCCTTTTCGTCACTACACCAAAAAGTAAAAGGCCAGAAGCAGCACTTACTAAAATTGCTGTTGAGCTCGTTGCAAGGAATCAGTTAGAATATTTCTTGCATACTTAAAGGTATCTATTGAATAAAGCAGAGACTTGTCTATTCCATGAGTCTCCCATCTGCCATTTATCTTTCTGAAGTTCCATAGGCGGGCACTGGTCTAACTTAATGATTACAGTTGGGAAAATTTCTAGTTAAGAACTCACTAAATTTTCTAATATCTTGAGACAGAAATATTTCATTTCAGAAATTTTAGTCAAGGTCAATAAGAAAACCAATCAGCACTTTACCGCATACCTACAAAAAATAAAGAGAAAAAAAATGAGCAGCAATGTACCAGCATACCTACAACGTTCATCAGAAGAAGTCGTCATTTGCATTGTCTCTCCAGTAACAAGATGTTCCACAACAGTAGCCAGAAGGGATACAACCTGCAAGATCAGAGTACAGCGGTGAAGAGAAGAGCAAGAGATATAACTGAAAATTAAAGCAACAAAAGCGTCAACTAAATCTATTCTAGCTAGCATACTATCCCTGATTGCTGGAGTTACTATTTTTCTCTTCCTTCTTTTTCTTTTTACATTGAGGAAAATAAAACAAAGGTATGAATGGAACAAGACGGAAATTCACTTTTTCTACATTTAATGGAAAATAAAGAAAATCCTAATAGAGTCGTTGGTTGGAAATAAAACAAAAGCAAAAAGCTATGTTTCGCAATACAATTTATATGTGACGGCATAAGTATTACCAATCATATGACATTAATTTGCATGGAACTAGGAGCATTCAATAGTTAGAGGGGTGTAAAAACCCTCAACCTAGTTACCTAGACGTTAGAATTCTTAATTTTTGTTGATAAATTTTTTTTTAGTAAGAAGAACATAAAATGATATATGTTCCACACAAACGAAAAATAGAAAAAGTAGGAATAAGCATAACAAGCCTTAATAATAAGAGTATCCTTGTTAATTCTGCAAAAATATTTCACCGCCAAGAGGAAAGGACTGTGCAATACCTCTGTGTTTTTCAAAGAGGCAAGTGCCACACAAGCTCGGGAAAGCAGAAAATCTCCAGCTAGTACAGCTAACTGCATCAAATAGGTGAAGAGATAATAGGGTTTAGCAGACACTAAGGTCAATAAATTCAAAATCCACCATAAAAGAGTTATTTTGTTAAACATAACCCATAGGTGCAAATTGCTCTTCCACCAAAGGGGAAAGCATGAGTACTGCCCCCCCAAACCCCCCACCCCTCTCACTAGGCCAGCTTAAATCTTAAAATGACAGCTGCTACATAACCTTATAAAAGAAAGTACTGCCGCAGTAAGAATGTAATATCCAATGTTCGACTTGGTGATATAAGATTACTACATCTGATTCAATTTATACAGCACCTCAAATTTGGCACGTTCAAAATGTTTAACATCATTCCATAAATAACAGTTTTCTGTACAACTTTTACAAGCTTCAAAAATTCTAATAATTTAAGTATGAAAAGTGTAAGCTTTCACTTCTCATTTTATCTACCAAACCAATTTTCCACTATTACTCAATATATATCTTCCACCGCCACTAATATCAGATACATTTAAATATGAAAAGTTTAAGCTTTCATATGTCATTTTCTCTACCAAACTAATTTTCCATTATTACTAAATATTTATCTTCCACCGCCACAAATATAAGATACGAGTTAGCAACAAGAGGGGTAATTTTGACAAGTAAGAATTTGAGAAAAAGGAAGATGACTTACATTAGCTGTTGTTTATGTGCAATGACTAGGGCAAAGATGTCAACCATTTACTCATTTACTGTCTGGTTGCATCAATAGTTTGGCATATGGTGGGTGATGCTGGGCAAAGGGAAAGAGATTATGTTCAGTTGGGGTGTGGATAGGAGGAAGAAAAGTAGGCCGTGGAAGCTTGCGGCTCTACTATGGGTCATTTGAGGGAAAGAAATAGGAGCCCCTTTGAGGGCGTATAAATGAATTTTGGCCAGCTTAGAAGTAGCATGTTATCTTTGATTTCTTTTTGGTGCACTCACAAAGTTCCAATTTGTATAGAAGATTTGGGTCATGTTTGTAGAAAATCATCTTTTTCTTTTAGACTTCTTCTGTCGTTTTGGTATACCTCTAGTATACGGGTTGTTTAGTGCACAAGCATTATCAAAATTATTTTTTTTCATATAACGATGGTGTTCGGGCCAGCTTACGCACCTAGACTAATTCCACCAGATACCTTCTACCTCCCACCAGCAACAGGTACCAAGTAACTCTACCCAACAAGGCTTGGATAGATGGTAAGAAAGACCTAGTATTTTTTTCCTCCACTGGAATTTGAACCAGAGACCTCAGAGTTCTATCCCACTTCATTGACCACTAGGCCACACCCTAGGGTGCGCATTATCAAAATTATCACTATCAAATTACAAACTTTTTACTCGCTTCAACTAAGGTTAATACGTAAACACAATGCCATCTCACTACTGCAACATCCGCTTGCTTGCAATATATGTAGGACTCTAACAGGGAATAACATATTTCAGAAAAGGAAAGTACTAGGTACCTTATTTCCCATGACAACGTTTAAAGAACCTATCCCACGTCTGGTGTCAGCATCATCCAGTACATCATCATGAAGTAGGCTGGCAACCTACGATAGAGTGAAAAAGAAACTTGTCATGAAATGGCACCTTTCGACCAATTATAAACTAATGTGAATTAGAGGAAGAGATAATATGAAACATCAAACTTAAATTTAGGCCCATCCATATGTGCCAACCATGCTAAGATGTTTTCCTATTGACCATCAGGGGAAGGGATTCATTGAGAAAGAGACCGAAAAATAAGACAGGTACCTGTTGCAGGTTCTTTAGGCAACTGAACTTTTGTTAGAAAAGTAAAAAAACCTAGAGCGACACGCATGTACAACAGATAAAGCAACTAAATGGACCCAACAAAAACAACTATGCATCTCTACCCTTCCCCATGAAAGTATGATCGGCCTACTTTCAAAAATTTAAGATCAACTGCTATCCTTCAAACTCAGAATAGAAGTCACAAATTTCCCCTGCATTTACTTCCCATACTGGAAGGAAGTTCTCTAATAGTCTTATAGATTACTCAATACTCAAATACCCAGCCTCCTCCTGTTGCTTCCTTACCTATCAGGCAAGATATATCAGTTCTACCCTGTGTTTACCGGTTGCTTCCTCACAGTGGGGTTTATTTATGAGTTCTTTTCATGAATTTAACTTCTATCTCTATATCACACAATCCCTGAATGTATAGTTCATAGGTTCCTTGAATTCTTCATTTTACCTTGATGTGCTCATGTCAAGTAGTTATGACATGGGTAAGGGTCCTTTTGCATGGAACCTTTAAGACACTCATACAACTTGGATCAAGTTGCACGTGTACATGTGTCTATTTTGTATCCAACACTCAACCAAAGTCCAAGAGACAACAGTTCAAGAACTTGGACGTTAAAGTCTTGTCATCAGAGCCAATACATTTCCATCTTAATAGAAAAAGGGAACGGAATAGTTACATGGATCATCTCTGTAATCTCAGCTATAGACTGCTGCCTGGTACGCAATTCCCCGTATATTGAACCAACATCCACCTGGGGTAAAGATCTATGAATTGGTACATTCAACGCTGTAGCCATCAACAGCAGAACCTACATCAAAGTTCACCGTTGTATTTATTATTGGGGAGAATGTATGAAACCATGAGCTGATAAATGAGTGCACATTGACATGATACAAATTTGATAAATCTACATTATGATGTGATCCGGCCAAGCTGCATAATAGCCATTTAAAGAAAACAAAGCACAACAAAAATATAATATTCCTACAGGGCATCATCCATATTACCACCACAAATGTTTTATACTGCAACAACAATGTCTTTAATTAATATCCCTTACACTGAAAGCCATTGCTCCTTAGATAATAATATCTAGAAAATTTGCATATCTAAAAAGAAGAAAAGAAAAACACTCTATGTTCTGTTTGTATAGAACATGCAGCTGTCATATTTCACTAAAATGCAAAATAGAAAACAAAAACAGGCCCAAGTTGTTAAACATAATGGAATTTAGTTTATATTTGGTTTTGCGATTTTGCTGTTTCTTTAGTCTATTCTTGTTTTTTCCTGCTCTATTCACTTTCTTTTGTTTTGCTTTCTGTCGCCTCTTCTGGAGGAAGCAGCAGAAATGATTGATCTTCTTCTCGTGAATATCAGGCCTGCATTACCATCTCCCATGGACCAGAAACATTTTCCTATAAAGTCCTATCGCAAAACGTAAGGCTTCAAACTTCTTTTTACCTTATCCTCTTATTTCGATGTTACAAAACTCAGTCCAAAAAGACGAGTGAATGTTGGATTCTCACTCTAGTAAGTTGCCTGTCAGATGTCATGCTTGAACCTATTGTAAGTGAAACTAAGGGAAATTCATTTTCTTCCCTATCTCTCAGAAAAAAGTTAAGTTTTGAGCTTTCCAAAAGGAAAGTGTCATATGCACGTCTCTACTATTTCAGAAACCAAATATCTAATTGTTCGCTAAGCAACGACCACTTAGCTTTCACCAGTATTTAAGAGAAACTCATTTAAAGGAAAGAAAGTCGGTAATTTAAGAAAATCACGAGTATTTTGGAAGCTATGCAGTCATCATCAAAGGAAATGTGAAGTTTATCTTTTTGAACAATTACTTGATGACTGTTAAAGTTCCTCTCTTTGGGCTATACACAAAAGTCTGGGCACCAAACCATGGATAAATAGTACATATGAAACTGCAGCTTGGGAGTAACAAATCATACTGTGGGTCGGAACCTCTTGCCTTCTACTCCCATTTTGAAAAAATACTCAGCAGCAGAAGCTAGCTTTGGGACCTGCACACAAATGAAACATGCTGTCACCTAGCATCATGATATTTAGCAATCACAGCCACAGAACAAGTCATATACCTCTGCAACTACCATTGATCTCAGCCTGTTCGTAAGAAGAGATAATTCATCAGCAACAAGGGAAAATGGGTCCACTTGCTCCTGAGAGAAAGAGAACAGCAAAAGTTGGAAAAAGCATCACCTTTGGCAATTATATTGAGGGGGGATAATAAGACAGGCAAAAAAGACTCAGAAAAGGCATGAAAGTGGCAGTTTTTTTTTTTCTTGTAAGGACCTTAAAGTGGCAGTTCAAGTGTTCAACAATAACTAAATCCTCAGGAATGACATTGAAATATAATGCTAGCAAATAGGCAGGACATAGCATGTGTACTTTTCAAAGTTACAAATAACTTGCTAAACAAACCTCTGCTACAGCAGTGCTTTGGTGATGAAGTTGTTGTCCAATACCATTAATAGCATTAGAAACCCATGAATATATTACTCTGCTACCCGAAACCTACTAATCACCAAAAACAGTGACAAAAGAGTATGAGAATAAAAAAGTAGCAATAACAAGAACACATTGAGCAATTAAACCATGAACAATCTTTGAAACTACTTGCAAGAAATAAATGACTGGAAGAGTGGGAAAGTAGAACACATCTAACATTGACTATCTATCGAAGTAAGAGTTGAACTGACGATACACCAAGATAGAGGAAATGGAAACAAAAGAAGAGGGAGTGGAACAAGGATACCAAGTCCAGCAAGACCTGGGTCTTGCCTCCTGTATCTTTCTACACCTTATTGAAAACTAAAATGCCTCCTTTCAACACCATGGGCACTCTCCCCCACCAATACCTGAGGACTAAACACCCAAAATCATGAAGTAAACATTTAAGAAAAGACTCGCGAGAGCTGCAAGTGATGAACTAGCTGGAGCTTACGTAACGGAGTCCAACTTGGAATAAAGGATACCTCCTGTCTGCACTATTTTTCTCCAAAGCAACTTAAACTCTCAATTTCCAATGTAGTCAAGTCCTCAAAAAGCTTGCTGGACCTGATAAAGCGAGCACCTTGAACAAAACCCTCAAACTTCTTGACAATCTACCACGTTCTTCGTTCCGTCTCTTTTTTTTTCCTTTCATGTCTAATTCTACCTGTGTGAGCTTACTCACAAAGTCGTCTTGTTGGTCTCGAGCCTGGATAAAATAGGACAGTTGACGTAGAATAAAGTCCAACATATAACTAGTCATGTATGAGGAATGTTCACAATATCGGATATGCCACGACGTGCTTATCCTATCACGTGTAACATCGCATATCGGGGTGATGAAATTGGCACTTAAAGCAAGAACGAGAAGTGGAGTGCACACTTCTTTGATGAAGCGTGAAATTACGAAAATTTAAGTACCAAATAAATATGGATTTAGTCCTCTTCATGGATAAGTATGAATTTAGTCCTAAAATAATTAAATTCAAATAAAAATAACTAATTTCAGCATCCCATAATGCTTATATTAATCTAACTTTTCAAAATTAAGACTTAAAGACCATGCGCTTCTTATTGAATCACTTTGTGCATTATAGTTCGAAGTGCACACTTCACTAAAGTGCATGGCTTCACTCATGAAACTATAACCCCTCGTTTAGCAACGCTTCATTTCTCTAAGCAATGAGATGTTGGCTTTTAATAACACTGACAAGGGGTGACATCACATTGCTACCTAGATGTGAAGGAGTACAAGCAAGGTTCTCACAATAATAGCTTGGGGTTAAGCCCAATTATTGCTGTTTTTTTCCTTTTTCAAGTTTGAAGCCGCCTTTTGTTCTCTAAAGACAAAATTCACTTCCAGATGCACAATGGTGATGCTACAATTGCGCTCTCATATACACTTCCCCGCTTTGTTACTTAGAAGGTCAGCACCAACGAAAGGCCACAAATTCAGACATCAGAAATGTCAAACTTCCTAGTTATCACTGTGTCAACATCTTAATAAAGTTCAACTAGGAAGGTCTCTATTTTATCTATCTATGGAAAAAAACATCTTATATGTGTATGTATCATCTATCTGTGGACAACCCCTTTCCTCCGCAGAAATATGCACACAACCACTTTCCTCACTCCTAGGGCGCACGCACATGTATATATAAATGCACATACATTTATGGATGTATGGGAAACGATACACACATGCCCCCTCCTAGCACGCGCACTTACCCAAAACTATATACATATATACACACATACATGATTTGCAACTGGTTTGGCCGCCCCTTGACTACTACTCTACCTAGTACATGACACTTGCCACTAGCAGATGTGCCTGGTAACTTTGTCCACACTCTTACACAAATGGGAAGAAATCGCCTAAGTTTTTCCATCGCCTCTCTTAAAAATTGAACCCTAGTCCATTCTAGCTTCATTAACTATTAGTTCACTCCCTTGGCTGCTTACACATGCTAATGACCCCATAATTTGTACTGCAACATGTTGCCTGTAGCACAAACATCTCTACATAGAGCAAAAAGATTACTACTTTGGGATTGGGGGTGTTGATTGATTGGCAAGAAATAGCACAGTTGGTCCAATATCTCCTCCATTCAGCATTTAAAAATAAAACAAACCTGAAATAGCAGCTAGTATTGATATTGAAGCAAGTAAATAAAATAGATCAAGGGTCCTAAACTAAAACAATTCTAATAAAAAATTACAGCTTTAAAAATAAAAAAGCAGAGTAATTTAATTTACCTTTTGAGAAGCATAAATAGGAGAATAAAAGTGATTGGAATGTTGGTCAGGACGTAATGAGAATATCCATCTACATCTATTCAAATTCCTTTTTGAAATTTGAGATAAATTCCTTGAAAGTATCATTCTACACAGTAATGTATAAATTACGTGTGTGTTGTATGTGTAGAATTTGAGAGAAGAAGAATGGAGGAAGAGAAAGGTCAAAGAAGAAGGACGAGGAGTACGACCGCCAGGGTTTGTGGAACCAAATGAAGTAATTTTAGTTACGTGTTCTATTGCTTTTTTTAATAATAATACAGTAATAGCAATTGCAATGACGATGCTCTATTTTGAGCCGTATGTGTGTGTTGTGTAATCAAACACACACTAATATTAGAGGATACCCGAACAAATGGCAGTTCGGTGCACAAAATATTATGTATTCATATATAGTTTGGAGAAGGACCGCACCCAAAAAGGTGTGAACTATACTAATGCAAGCATTAGTGGTTGTTTACACGACTTAAACCCGTGACCTTTAAGTCGTACGAAGATAAATTTATCAGTTGTTTCAAGGCTCCCCTTCAGAAGAATAAATTGTAGAAATTGGATAAGGCACCCATATGGGTCAACGTGAAGTCATGAATCCATGTTTAAATAAAAAGAAAGAAGGTTTCTTTTCTGCTCTTCCAATACAAGAGAAAAACGCTCTCTACCTCTTCTAAATAAACTATTTTCTTCTATGTGCCGAAATGACGTGGTTGGTTTCTGGGAAGAACGTGATCTTCTATAAAATAATATTGAAATACTTTTGTAATTAAGGTACGACCATAGACCGTGACTCTTATGGTTTAATTTGTGTTTTATATATGTTATTGCACTCTCAACTAGTAAAACAAATACAAATTAATCTTTGCCAAACTGCATGTTCAATGAATTGTGTTTTCCTTCATAAATAATAGTGTACGAGAAAAAATAAATACAAAGCCAATTTCCAGATTCAGTTTGGCTAAACAATTCTATTTTACATAATTATTTTCTTATTTACGTATTGTTAAATACACATATTCATATCACACATATTATCATGGATAATGTAAATATATTCTTCAAATGATATATGTAAACATTAGTAATGAAGTGTTTAAAAAGAGAAAATGAATTTTGTGTACGTTGATTACTAAACTTTGTATTTTAGTAATATCCATATACTATAATTGATATAAAACTTTATTGCAAACAAACGTTGTATTGCTTAAATAAGATTGTGTGTTGAAATTATTTTAATGCAGCTAATCAAATGACCCCTAATTGTATATTGGATTTAACCCATGAAACTCTTCTATGCTCAAGATTTACACCTTTAAATAGAATGTCAAAGCCTTATTATTGGATTGACCTATGAAGAAAGAGGCCTTTATTGTCATTGATGTGTTTGTAGTTTGAAGTGTCTCGACAGATCATAAAGTTAGGTAAATGAGGTAAAAAGGGAAAGGAGGTGATTCATGGACCACGGAGGGATGTTTGGCATATGGCACACCAAACAACGTGCATTTCTTTTTTTATTTTTTATTTTTTATTTCCATCCGGTATTTGGTACGCACATTGAAGTCCGACTAATCCGGATTCGCATTGGAAGGTCTTACATTGGTGATAAAACACTCCCTACCAAAGACGACTTCATTCCCAAGCTCGAATCCGAGACATCTGATTAAGAATTGAGGAGTACCTACCACTCCATCACAACCCTATGTTGTATTTCTTTTTCTTTCTATTACAAGAAAAGTACGAAGATCCCTTGATTTTCTACATTTATAACACTTTGTACAAAGCTTCACAAGTTTTATGTGAAATACAGTAACTTATTAGTCGCTGGCTCACTTTTGGTGCAACTATTTTTCTATGAATGTTCAGTGATCAAGATAAATCAACAATCACAATAAATTCCATGTAAATCATATAGTCCTCTTTTACACTAAGCAATAAATTATGGCACTTCTTAGTCCTGTCCTACTACTTACTCTATCTCACCTTTTGTTTCTGTTGCTGGGAAAAAATTGAGAATTTGAAGCTCCCACCTGTGAATTATTCTTGGTATCATATTTTATATTTTTAATGGTTACATAAATTCAGTGGCATCCGTGAACCTAAACAAATTAAACTTGAGGGGTTTACCGCTGGCTTTTTAGTTTTATGAAACTATTTTCTAGACATGATATATGATCATAATCAATTTGTTTACCTAATCAACTCGAATCACAAAGACCTAGAATTAATTGTTTCAATTTACTCAGTTAACATAAAGAATTTATTAAACCATAACACAGTATCTAATTAAGAATATTCAGATCTTATATATGCTTAGCCTAATCGACCCCAAACATTTTCATATTCACAACCATGAAAAGCCAAAATGGGATGCTTGTTAACCAAGATATATAGTCTTTGCTCCATTCTAATTTGACTTTAGTTTGTGTATACCAAATTGTGTCCTTGCACGTTTCAAGATTGCGTGAAATCTTTGAAATATCCTAAACTAAAATTAGTTAAGTTAATGAACTACCTACCAAGGATGAGTTGGGAGGGTTGAGACCACACACTTAACCAAATCATTAGCCAATATGTTCCAAATGCCAAAAAAATATACTGTATATAGTTAATGTATGTTTCTTGTAATTCAAGTTTCAAGAACTTTGCCCATTTCTTTCGCAGTTGAATGTTTGACTAATACCCAAATCTCATAAAAAATAATAATACTACTAAATTCTCTCACCACACACCTGGTCAAAAGTCTACCCACCTACTTCTTCCAAATGCATCACATTAAAAAGGTTCTCCTTATATTTAGCTCTATTAACAACTATATAAATAACTTGTTTTATTCCATTAACCACATAGGTTCCTTTTTGTTAACAAGCCTTTCCATCAAATATATTCCTGCATCAAAAGCAAGCTTTTCCTTTCATAATGGGAAAGAAAATGAGTTACATTTGGGTTGAGGTAGCTCCTTCCCCTTATATTTCTTGTCAAAAACCTTCAAATGCTCCTAAGTTAGAGACCATTCTTGAAGAAGGATCTGAAAACTTGAACCACATGAACATGAAGCTCATTTATATTCTTCCCATCTTCCTCTCTTTTGCATCTTATTTGTTGATCAACAAATATGTCATCTTCTAAATTTTGAACATCAAAGCAAAGCCTTCTTTTAACTGCACCAAAATCCCCATAACCTTGGATTGGATCAATACATATATCAAGACAAAAGTATGTGATTTCATTCATTTGACACAGTTGATGTTGAAGCAGGTTAAAGCCCATTGCATAAATCTTGCACATGAAGAATACATGGAGTGCATGTTTTGAAATAAAAAGGATCTTTGATGAGAAGAAATCGGACTCGAGAAAGGAATTTAAAGGAAGAGTAGGGTACGAAGAGGAGGGGTGGGGGTGGGGGTGGGGTTGAGTGTGTTAAGAAAGACAAGAATAAAAGATATATGTTAGATTCATGAGTTTAGAGAGCAATTATGGCTATCCTTGAGGTTTCTTATGTACTTATATCAATTATTATTAGTAATAGTAATAAGAAGCCTATTATGCATTTTAATTTACACTGTATCGTTTTATGAGATAATATTAGGTATGTTGCTGTTACTATATTATTTTATCATACAATATTTGAATAATTGTATTATTTGTTACGGAAGTGATAAGTTTACTAGCACAGCGTATTGAAAATTTCTCACAATGTCAATAAGTACCGTCCCACCAACAAAAATAGAAAAGGTGAAAATATAATGTTATACAAATCAGAACAACTTACAGAGAGAGGCAGGATTGTTTTAGTTTTATAAATCAAAACTCAACAAAAACAATCACTAGCAAGAACACGGGCAAGTAAGAGGAGTACAAAGGGCCGGGCTTAAATTATGATGAACAAAGTATAGGGTAAACGGTGTAAGTTAAGAAGAATAAACTCACCACACTAAATGGATTGCTATGTAAAGTGGATTTTTTCATTGGTACTTGATAGTGAATTAGTAATGCAATTTGGTGAACTCTTAAGTAACAACCAACACAAATATATTGTACTTAAATAACAATACATTACCACAATGTGACCACAGAATGTCACAATCTAAACAAGTTCTTATTACTCTCTCCATTTCTTTATTTGTAGCTGCTTTTTTGAGAGAGTAAAGGCCAATATAGTTTCTCAAGTTTGATCTTACTCATGTCAGTTCTTTTTACTTCATGCGATACATTAATAGTCCATCAACTATAGTAATAGGTTCTGCTTAAATCTAGCAGAAGGCAATATAAGAACACACCCAACCCATAGCTAATTAGTGCAAGCGGTTCGTATCAAAAACTCATGACACTCGATTAATTTGGATTCGTGCTGATTAAGTCTACTAAGCATATAAAATACTCCTTATGTAGAGGCTCTCCATGCTCAGCCCTTTAACCCGAGATGTCTAATAAACAGTAGAAGATCTAGATCATTCTACATACTTACATCATATATTTATAGTCCAGTTAATTACACCCATCAAGCTTCAACACAGTTGACTACTCACAAAAGTCAAGTTCTATGAATAGCACTTCCGAAGCTTGAGCCTTGAAGTCAACAGTGCCATATCGCGCTAGGAGTTTTACTACTGTCATAATTTAAAGCCAATACCATAAAAGAATTTGGAATGGAGACATCTCGTATAGTTGGCACCAAAAAAGTGTAGCTCGAGTAAGCTATAATGGATTCTGTATTTATTTTCTAGAAATTTGCTTCATTTTATGTGCAAAAGCCTTCTCACATAACCATGGTTAATTATATGAATACAAGTAAAAGATAATGATAGACTCATGTTATTTATTGGAGTGGTAGTTTAATACAAACATTAAGCGTGAAAAGGCTTTTTTCTATCGACTAATATTGCTGAGTTATAGTTTCAAACTCTATGGTAAAGTGGTACTACTAAGTTGGTAAATGATTATACACTACTATGCTTGGTCAAAGGGAAACATGCTTCTAAATTTCTGTATAATTCAAAACAAAAAATGGGGAAAAAATTTACTACTCCAGAAAAAAGAAAGTAGAGATATTATTATCTGTAAAGAAGCTGCCCTTGGTTGCCTAGATTTTAGCAATTTATTTAGGTGAACTGCATGCTAATTGAATAACAAAAATATTCAAAACATTTGACCATGATATTTATTTTACCGGTCAGTGATCAAAATAAAACACAGACCATTAATTTTAGAACTTCTTAACAACAAAGACTATCTATTTTCACGGTATATCGCTAATTTTTTTTCATAACGAAGATTCAAACCATTGATTTCCAGTGCTACATTTACTCAATCATGCTAGTATATATAAATGAGCATCAAATTCTCAGTTTCTTGACAAAGCAAAATAAAGCAGAAGGCCAAAGTCCAAGTCGAGAAGTTTCCTTCTCCTATAAAGATAGCTTGTCCACACTTTAATCAAGAAAAAACCTTATTTGCCTAGAGCTTGTTTGAACGAGGAAGACAACTGCATGGCAAGGAGATACATGAATAATATTGTAGAAGTAGCACCAGCACGCCTCATTTCTCCTCGAAGACTTTCAAGTGCTCCAAAATTAGAGACCATTGCAGAAGAAGAAATAAAAACTGGTCAAGTTCTTATTGACAAAAAAGTGTTATACGTTCTATTGATTTCGTTTCTCGCTTATACATTGATCAACAGATACACGATGATGTAATAGGAGGCTGGACTTTTCGTTCCAATTTTGACACACTTTTCGTCTGATGTATTCATTTTTTGTTATAATAAGATGCTATGTTTGAAGAACACACATTCAGAAGATTGTTTTTTGTTATCCATGCATTGTCTGTCATTTTTACTATAAATGAATGCTTAAAACAAGATGACTGTTGTAGAATGACAGAAATAGCAGCAACGTAATGGCACATAATTTATACAAAAGCTGTATTCTCAAAGTAAAGTAATAATATTGCACACCAAGTTGTTAAACAAGAAATGACAATTCACCTCCTGAACACCCCTCTTCATAATCTTTTGTATAACTATACAAAACAATATATTCTACATAATTTATCAGTAGAAAGTACACTTGCTAATATTCAAGTGAAAGGCCGATTGTAGGAATGTTACCAATTTCTATGCTTTGGTAATTTTTCGCTCTGATAACATCTAATGACTTCATTTACATACCAAGAATAGGTCCGTTCATGAGAATACATCTGCACGTATAACACACATTCTATGGTTATCCAAATAACAAAAGACTAGATGTATGCAACCATGAGATAAGTTCCGAGAACCATAGTATTATCAAGTACATTCAAGATTTCTTGTCACTGCATGAAGTTTGTGCATGACATTCCAAATTTTACAAAATCTGTAATGATTTTCAGAGTTTCAGGTATTCAATTTAAGATTCGTTTGTTAGGAGTACTTGGTTAAGAACAAAAAATATGAACTTTTAACGTTTCTTTCTAATTTCGTACAAGTTTCCAAATAAAATTTCAGGATAAATCAGCCATATCCATTAGATAAGTCAAGTCACCTAGAAGACATCTGTATATATCTTCCAAGAGTAAGATCATGCAGTATGTCAGCAGAGCATTTCAATGGAAACTTCCATTGTAGAATGTTCTCATATGCAGTCAAATCAATGGAGCCTTTAACATCCAAGTTGTACAAGGCAACATATCAGAACAGTTTGGATTAACTCCCAAAAGATGGATTTAATCACTCACTTAACAGTCAAATCTATCTACATATCCTCGTTTCATTCAATTTCATCAACCAAAACTCCACCGACCTCAATAAAATTGGATGAGTAACTATACCTTCTAGTTTGACATGCCTTTCCAGTTCCATGATAAATTTGTATCCCCATAAGGCCTGCAAAAGGAGAGGTCAAATCAAAGTCCAGACAACATGCACAAAAGGCTGCACAACAATGATCTCAGAGAGATATATAACCTTTTTATCAATAGCCAGAAGATGGTTGACAACTCTGATCACTTTCTACAGCAAAATGTACTAATTATTTGCAGTAAGCCAGATTGAAAACCAACTTAGGTGTCATGGAATGAAAAGACGAAAAGCTAGCAATATGTCAAGCTGTCAGAACTCTTGGTTACACAGGCCAGTGGGAACTAAACACTTTCCCTTTAGATAACCTATCTCTAATTGGAGGCAGTCCCTTTACCAGCATCCCTTCAGCCGATACTTGTTATCCTTACATTTTCACATCTTCCGTTGCTAGATCTCCCACAAACCTATGTCCATTTGCAGGACTGAGAGACAGCAAGCAAATATTCCATTATTGAGAAGGGGCTGATAAATTAGCAGCCCCGCTCCAGCAAAGTGTAATAGATTGTTCTTCACGGAAGACCTATAGTTACATGTATGCTGAAAGTTGTGCAAAATTTTGTTGTTGTTTTTTTTTTTTTTTGGGGGGGGGGGGGGGGGGGGTGGTGTTTTACGTAATTGTCATAGGAGGTATATACTACTGTAACTTCAATTTTCACTGGTCGTATATCGAATCAGTGGTTTATACTCAACACCTTGTAGAAGTATTCAAGTGGGTTACAGATAAGGAGGCTGGTACAGAATCAAGATTGGGTCTGGTATTGTTCTCTGTGCCCCCCACCCCCCTCCCCTCCAACTTAAAATTATCATGAATGGAAACAGAAAAAACAAGAAAGTTTCTTTAACTAGCATAACTTGCATCCAGTTTCTTGTTATTGTACTTCAAATCTATCTTAATGCAAAACATACTCGGCAATTTTGCCTGTTTCTTAGATGGTCTAAAAGGATACTCTTTCCCTGAAGTGAAGGGCAGGCGGAGCGGAGTTAGGAAGGGTTCCTTGCTGTACACTCTGAAGCATATATAAGTATAGAACAGGACTTTGGCACATATAAAAGGGTGTCATGAAGCATTAATTTGCATGTTGGTCTACCTTGGATTTTTCACATGAAGTAATAAGAAAACAAAGGCCAGGAAGATAAATGAAGAACCAACGGCAATGTAGGACATTCCAAGGAAGTTATTCCGGCCTCCCAACCAGCTGGTTGTTGAAAGAACAAGTTTCTTCCTTCCACCAAAACTGTAGGTGTTGTAGTTGTTAACAAGCTCCACCATAATTAATTCATCTTCCTCTAAGTCTTCTTCAATTCTTCCATATAACTTACGGAAGCTAGGGAGAGCAGCAGTACGCATCCATACAATGAGATCCTCCTGATCACTTAGCTGATTGATTCCATCATCCATTCCAAAAGACGAAATACGATCCATGAAAAAGGACAAAATTAGAGAAAAGAATTAAATAGAAATCAAATCTGTATACTTGAAAAAGAAGGCAAGAACCACAATTTCAAGGTAATAATTAATGCTTAGTTCGAAAAAACCAATCCATCACCAACCAAACTGCTAAGATTCCAATCCTTAAGCAAGGATTCAAAATGTAGCAAGTGATAAAAAAATTCAATTCATGAGCCCAAGGCGATATAAAGACTCAATACATGAGTGCAATTCTCAACTCATGAGCGCCACATCTAGGAAGGGAACCTAGCAATAACTTAATGAGTTCACTGTTATTATTTTTGTACTGTAAAGCAAGATACTGTGTCACGCCAAATAGAGATGTGAAACTTTGGAACAGCCTCGCAGCATGTGATGGGAAATCCGGAATAGAGGCACAAGCTCTTTCCACAATCAGTATTTGATCTTAGTAGTGACTCGTGTACATGTTCATCTTGGAAAATATTCAAAATTATCAAGAAGGATTCGTTTCTTTTTCCATCTTCTTTAGTCAATGGATTCTAGCACAGATATCAACTCTAAAATGAAGTACTGCTCCTTAATCCATATGCCTTTATTTAACATTCGATTTTATAGACACCTTGGATGTTTCATTAATCTGAAAAAGAATAATGAAAGTTGCAGCATCAAGGCCTTACAGGAATGTTAGGGTCCAATGAAGCACCACCAACTAGAGACCCATTCTGGAAATTGGATGGATAAACATGCTTCCCAAATTTGTGTTCACGATCACTCCTCCAAGCAATATTTTTTCTGTTCACTTTTAGAGCATCTACCCCACGGAAAAAGGAGTACGTGTCATTAAACAAGCTCCATGCAATCAAACCACAAGGAACAATTGGGAGACCATTGTTTTCGCCTTCAGGTTGGCATGAACTCGTATCGTTGTACGTTAGTCCATGTAAAAGCTGCTTATCACTTCTACTTTTGACGTACCTGGATTGAAAGAACCAAGCCGAGTCAGAAAAGAATAATTTACAGAGGATAGATAGCGAATGGACTTCAAACGGAGCGAAAAGGTTATGAAAATGCACATAGCATGTCAAAAAGAGAAAGGAAATTAAGAAAATAGAGAAGAAACAAAATGGCACAATAGTATATAATGTGATAAGAATATGGCATAATTGAGAAAAGCGTCTATATTGCGGACACACACAAACACACACACAAACACACAGAGAAAGGAACTTATAAATGGTGGGATAATCAACTACTTTAAAATGCCAGTAATTCCAATTTTCCATTGACTTGCTTACCAGCAAAAATGGTACTTGAATAAGAAAAAATAACAAGTGAAAAACCTTCACCTTCTGTGGTTCTGATAATAGTTATCGAGTTGATAATAGATATAAATTGGAGCTTTCATATTCTGGGGCACCTGAAGAAGACAATTTTCAAACACAAAACAAAACAAATAAATGAAAATGATAAAGAAAAATTTTCAACTAGAAAGGACTGCTCCAAATATGGAAATTCCATCACGAATAAATGCAAAAAGCAACGGTTGGCTGTTTTTGCAAGAAAAGTGGAAATTACGCAGTATACTGCTGGATGAGCGATGAGTATCACAGATTAAATTATACAATGTCAAACATATTATACCTCAATATGTGCACACGACAAGGAATAAACTATTTCAGCAATACAAGTGAGGAAAAAAATCTATTAGAAGTTACTCATTTTTATTTCTTTTTATAAGTAATTTAGAAGAATTATTTGTGTAATGCACAAAACTTAGTTCAAGATTTGAGAAGAGAGGTAGGAATACTGTTAAAGAATATTTTGAACTGTCAAAATCTCTGACAGAAGACCTGGTGTAGAAGGTTTACAACCAGGAAAACTGGAGATTTCTTTATGATCTGGGAAACTGGAGGTTTCTACTCAACATATGAGCCAAAACGAGATATGGTAGTGAAAACTGTTCTACTTTCGGGACAAGTGGTAGTAAATTGTGTTCATAGATGAGCTTTTGTGAGTAGTCAAAGTATACATCCTCACGACTGGATGTCCAGAAGAATGCTTAAGGCAGTGTCGGAAAATGCTATTTTAAATTGAATATGAGGTGTACATATAGGATTGAGCATAAATAAGTCAGCCCTTTTATCATACTAGTTACATGCAGATGACACCTTAATATCTTGTGAGGGAGGAGAATCAATATATAAAAAGAGTCATGCTTGAGTGTCAGCTCATAACTCTTAATGAAATATCACCTTTAAGTAACGCGTACAATTCTTAGAAACTGAGCTATCTTTGATGTAAGCAACTTTTTGGCTCTTCAGAGGATTTGGCACACAATCTAAATCATATCTGTCAACAATCTCAATCACCTGCAAATGCTTTTCTGATCAACCGTTTCTGCCAAACTTATTGATCAAGAATGGCGGAACAACAGATTACGCAGACAGATTAATAATGTCGAATCAACAGAAGAGCTAAAGCTTACACTTTCAGAAGCATGAAGACAGAGAAGTCCAATTGGAATAAAAATGACGCCTATCGAGAAAAACATTGAAATGACCTATTAAGAAGATGTAGTCAGAGCAGCACAATACCCTGTCGATGCAGAAAAGAAACAGAAAATTCCAGAGAAAGACTCCTCAATTTAGTTACCGATGCTGGTGTCAGGACAGGTTTACAAGCCGGGAGATTCTGCTGGGTAAACTGATGTACAGCTGCAAATGTGAGAGTCAGTATTTAGCTTCTACTTCTGTATTTTATAGGTTAGAAGCAAATAGAGTTGCATTACACTCAGCTTAAGAAATAATACTGACAGAAATGAGGAAAAGCAACGGAAACTGATGGTAATAATAATACAAAGAAGAGCTCAACCAGACGACCATCAGTTAGTAGAGAACAAAAGCTTACTGAATTAATCATAACTTGATATTTTGATTAAAGATGCATCAGCAATCCCAATGTCACAATCACATAACCAATTCTATAATTTGACAAGAGATGGCATAATGGAATCCTCAATTCACATATCCTCCTCCTTAACAAGCTTATTTTAAAGAAACAGACATAGCAAGATCCCAACGACAATGGCAATATCTCTAGCAAGTGAAGTATACTTGGAGCCTATGTTTTAAAGCGGGTGCCAATTCTCCGAATATGTGGCATATCATGTTATCTATTATAAAAGTAGGTAAATGCACTTTCACAATAAGCATAGCAATAGTATGGCCGATCATTTTGTGTATAACAGTATATGTCACGATCAAGTTACAATGAAAATTCTCTGCTATTTATGTGCCATTTCTGATTCGAATCGAAGGATCTTTTCTTTCCTCAATAAGCTCGATCAGTAATTTGAACTATCATATACCAATTCACTTAAACCCTTTCCACAAAAAACAACTGATTATATTTTTGCAGAGTGAACTTACCATTTTTAAAATGTCGTCGAATTGGACGGGAACGAGATTCAACAGATTGTGCACCATTCAAAGTAGTACTGCTTCCCTCCACATCCATTCAATTAAATTATTCCAGTAGAATCTCTATTAAATACTATAGATACATTTGGTCACTGAGCAAAAATCCCTAAAGGAAAGAAAAAAAAAACATAAGAATTCAAATAATAAAGTAAAATTAAGCTCAAACATCTGGAATTTTTTTTGCAAATCTATATTAATTAAGAATACACGTGTGATCCAAGCATTCAAGCTGGGACTTGTTTATTTCAAAAGATCAAAAGCATGAAATTGACTACAAATTCGAGTTCAATTGAGGTACGTACAATTAATTGAATGTTGAAATTAAAAAAAAATGTTAAATTAATAGTTACCTGTGAACTGGGTTATTGAAAATTGCACTAGTAACAATTGTTGATAACTAGGATTTTGAATTTATATGTAGGGGAAAATGAAGACAGTGGGAATGGGATGATTGGAATAGAAGGTAGCAGGTGGAATGTGTGAGATTAATTTTGACAGAAGCAAAGCATAGTGGCAAATGTTGTATAGGTACTAATACATTTATATACGTTTTGAGCAAACATGCTTTTCAAAGTCTCCCATGTTTTTTAGCTTTTATTTTAAAGTTTTCTACACAATATGTTCACCACGGTTAGGAGATAGTTACAACATTTTACGTGGTCGGCGAACCATCTTCATCCAATAATTTATTATTTATATAGGTTAATTATCATTTTATATGATAATATTTTAATATAAAAAATATTAAAGATATTTAAATGGCGATTGATCCCTACTTTTATGCGTAAGTGAATCATCGTTTGACCAACTGAAGCATTTAAATTTTTATAGTATGAATTTCCTAACATCATATTAGACATACTTTATAAACTATATGCATAGTTTTGTTGGGGGAGTATGGGTCCCTGCTTAACATCATCGTGTGTCCTCAAAATTGACTTTGTGCTGCCTTTTTGTCCCCATTTGAGGTAATTTTAGCAAAATGATCTCTATTTCATCCATAGACAACACTTCAAGTTATGATTCAACAAGTACGGTCTTAGAAAGAGGGGCAAGTGTTGCTTGCGAGAATGTGGGGATAGATTGAAGGAGAAAGTATTGTCTTATCTGGAAGAATGTGGGAATAGATTAAAGGACGAGTATTGCTTATGCAGGAGATGGTCAAAGACAAGTGGTGCCTCTCAAGCAGTACTTACAAGAAAGGAAGGGTGAGATACGAGCGTCATTATAAGATTTCATAGTAGTATTTCCATCCAAAAATTTATTCATTAAACTTAGCGGATATCATTTTTTGCTAAACCACTGTTATGGGGTCAAAAAAGGCTAACCATTACTTATGGTGTCATAGATTTGCAATTCTCCCAAATAAACGTAGGTCTAATCTTAAAAGATAGCCTAATCCGCGCGGTACATCTCACTATTTCAGGCCCAACGACAGTGCATCACGTTTAAATTTGGTTAAATTATACTCTATATCAATTTAGGGAACTTTTTTTTAAAACATAACAATATTTTACTATTTTACGAAACGTATCAACATTTTTTACAATGCTACTAAACATAGCATTTTTTAAATAACCCTAATTTTCCCCCCGTCTTCTATCTCTTCCCTCTCTCTTCTCTCCCCACCCCACACTTCACTGTTTACGCCACCGCCATACCATCCCCATCCCCGTCGCTGGCGTCCCTCCCCCTGCCCCTATCATCGCCCGCAACCCTTCCCCCATGCGTAGTCGTCTCCCCGTCATGATGTTTCCCGTCGTGGTCTGTGTCTTCTTTAAGCACGTCGCGGCTGTGTTTCTGCTCTGCACCATCGGCTGAGTTCCGGCGGCCACAGATCTGCTACAATAAAGCATATCTGGTGTTTTCTGTTGTGGATCCGGCAGCGCAACTGTTTTGGTCTTCTTCTTTTTTTGGAATTTTCTGGTGGAACACGGCGGAACCATGGTGGTTGTAGTGTATGTTTGGTGTTTGTGGACTGTATGTAATGTATGTCATGAGTATTTTCATTGTATGCACAGTGTATGTACTGTATATACAGTGAATATACACCGACATACAATAAATATACACTTTCATACAGTAAAAATACAACATGTATCGATTTATTTTTGGTGTGTGTGTCCGGTGAATGAACATGCATACATTGTCCATACAGTAATCATACAGAGAATATACAAACGTACAATAATCGTATGTGTGTGTATCTACTGTATTTTCACTGTATGCATAATGTATCATTGTCCATATACTGTCCATAAAGTGAAAATACACACAGATCCACAAAAAAAAAAAAAAAAAAATTCTGGCGACTAGCGGCCGGTGGCTGATGATAGTGATGGTGGGTGGCGGTTGGGGGTGGATATAGGGTTTTATCATCCTTTTGTATGTATTTTGCTATGTTAAAAAAAAACGTTGCTATATTTTGAAAATGGGAGAATATTGACATTTTAGTGTAAAAAAAAAAAAATGTTAGATTGTAAAGTAAATGTGGCTCCGTAGCCTATTTTCACCACGCTAAATGAAAACTAGCCAGCGGTTCAAAGCTGTTTGAGGATTAGCCAGATCCAGAAAAATCTTAGAATAAAATACTGAGATTTGTGAATAAAATTTTAAAAATTCCAGTATTTTATACTGGTATCATTTAAATATTTTTATACTGAATTTTCAACATGTTAGTTTAAAGTCCTAGTATAAAATACTGGGACTTTAAATTAAAAACTCCGATATTTTCTGAAACATTGAACAAAACACCACATTTTTTTATTGGAATTTAGTTCAAAGTCTCAGATGTTTTTAATGTGGATAGTCTTAGTGTTATTTAACGCCAAGATGTTGTAAGTGTGCGGGGAGAGGAGGGGGAGGGGAGGAGGTAATTTGGCTATTTCTCAATGAATTGTTAAATAGTAGATGAAACTCACTTAGGGTATCCAAAAAAGACTATTCATCAATTTTTCATGTGCATGACCCACTTAGGCCTTATCAGACTTGTTTTGCGGGGAAAGTGCATGAGAGACCATTTTTATCAGTGGTCTTTGGTTTGAGGCCCTTTTTTTTTTTACTGGTTTTACATGAGAGGCCACATTTTGGAACTTCAATCCTTGTGGGTTGTACTTCACACATGTTCCGCGCACAAGGGTTGAATTTCAACTTCAGCCCACCATAAGGGTTGAAGTTCAACTTCAGCCCACAAGGGTTGAAGTTTAAGCATCTATGCCTAATGTTCATTCCTTACGGGTTGAAGTTGAATTTCATAACTTAGCCATGAAGTTCAACCTACAAGGTTTGATTGAAGTTCCAAAAAATTGCATCTCATGTAAAACCTATAAAAAAAGTGGCTTCAAACCAAATATCAGTGGCAAAAGTGCCCGGTGGGGTAAATTTTTACTTTGTTTTCCTGGGTAAAGTGCACGAGTAGCTACTTCTGTCAGTGTTCTTGGGTTTGAGGCTATTTTTTTTAGTGATTTTACATGAGAGACCACTTTTTGAAATTTCAATTCTTTTGGGCAGAAATTCAAACCTTGGGGGCTGAAGTTGAACTTCTAACTCTTGTGGTATGAAGTTCAGCCCACAAGGATTGAAATTCTAAAAAGTGGCCTTTTATGCAAAATCAATAAAAAAATGACCTCAAAGCAAAGACCAGTAGCAAAACCGACATAGCGAAATTTTTACTTTTTGCTGGGGTTTGAGAAGTAAAACGTTGGTATAAAAATACTACCATATGGGTCACTACATATGATTTAGTGAAAGTATTTGGATTTAACGATGAGTTTATATCAGATCTTCCCCAAAACTCACTGTAATATTAAGTGATAAAATTAGAAACCAACAATTTAGCCAAGTTTCAGAACTTCACATTTTAGTCCTAAAAAGTGCTACTTCGTCTTATGGAATTTATCTTTGAGTTACAAATGGTTCATTTCCAGTTGACAACGTAAACTTGTTTTTCTTTATTCTCTTTCCTTTTAGGGTTGCTTTATTCCTTCTGGTACTGATGGTTAAAACCAAGAGCAGATAACCCTCAAACAATCCATTTATCTCAAGATAGAGCAAAATAAACACTTATTTTGCAAAAAATATTTTCGCAGGAAATATGGATATTATTTATTTCAAGTTGAGCATATAGTTTTCGTTTAACTATGTAGTAAAATTCTGAAGTCTTTTCCATAGCAACTCTTTGTTTCAAGCCCTTTCTATTTTTGACTAACTTTGCTCTAGGTAAAAAAGAAATAGTCGTGTATATGTAAACTAGATATATATACACTATTTGAAACTAACAAGCTAAATATCAATTTTTGAACTTAAAGTAAGATTTAAAAGTATTTCATTTTATATACAAATTAAATTATGATCATGATTGATAACATTTAATTTGCACAAAATATACAAAACTCGCTTAAAGATGAGAAATTTTGGGTTTTAAGGACGAGTATATCCATTTGTAACTAAAGTGAAAAAATGAATTTTAAAAAAGTGAAAATGTAGGGTAATAATATGACATGATTTCAGGTGTTCATGCTTTAATAAGCTTTACAAAGATATTCTTTTATCCCTTCAACCAAAACTTTATCTTATTTAAGCAGATTTCCTCTTCTTTTTTTCTCCTTAAATCTTTTTTTTTTTTTTTTTTTTTTTTTTTTTGCCTTTGATTATATCAAGAAAGTAGTCAATTGAGTATACGCAAAAAAGTCTAGCAAAGGTCCTACCTTCACCAATCCACATTATCTTTTGGTACTCTTGTGGGCTCTACACGATCTATTTGGTGCTTTGCAAGATCTATCTTTGAATATATTATTTATATTTATAAATATCTAAATTATACTTTAGATAATAAAGAATAATCGAATTAAAAAAATATAGGTTACTTCATTTAAGTGTACGTCCTAAAACCCTACCATATGAGCTACATTAATTGTGTTATGGGGCATGGGGACCCCATTGTGCTTCAAGATTCTTACTGGATATGAGGAAATTCTAATTCATTAAGGAATCAAACCCAAAATTTAAAGTTTTAGGATCACTGTCGACACTTTGTAAGGTTTACACCTTGGTTTATAAATTGGAGGGGGAAAAAGGGAAAGAAAATAAATATTTTATCATATTCACTAAAAAGACATAATCAACTTCCGTTTCTAATTAATAAATATATTTCTTTCCCTTTTAACTTTTCCTATGTTACTTCTAGTGTGTCTAAAATTAAGTAGAATTTTGTTTATCTTAAGTATCTTCGTAGATTTCTCGATGAATACATATAAATTTTAGAGATCGATCCATGCAAAATTCACTGTTCAAAATTCCCTTCAAGAAATGTAATAAATTCTTGTTTGAATATGGGTAGGGGAAAGTTTTGAAAACGAAAGAGGAAAAGGAATACTTATGAATTATGATTCATGAAACAGTTCTCCTTGGAAAAAAACACATTCAGTTTGGCCAAATTGGACTTTAAACTTGGTCATATTGGCCTGTCAAGTTTCAATAAGATCAATTTTTAAAAAAAAGTGTTTTGTGTTTTCTTGATGTACGACAGAGAGGTTTGACTTTAATACTGCTTAAACTAATTAAAGAGACATTAAGCATTATGATGTAGAAATGATTAGATATGTTTTTCAAGAAACAAAGACAATTAGAATAAGTGTTTCAGTTAAGAGGGGTTTGGATTTTAGATGGTGCCTCTTGTCTCCCAAACATAATCAAGAAAGAGAATTAAGGTTTGTTTTCTTGCTTCCTTGCCTAGCCATCACCCTTAACTAACCTAATTATAGAAAAACATTTATTGGTAATTGGTGTTTAATTACCTCAAATTAATAAATACTTAGTTTACATTTACTTATGATTAAAACAAATAAATTCCTACATTTATTATCACTTATATTGATAAACTAACACGATTTAATGTAAAATATCAAGTGCGATAAATATTTTTGTCATCCTGAATAGTCAACTGCTCAACTCTATGCTTAAACACAAATATTTGTGTGTCAAATTCTTGGATTTGTATTAACGACATAAATAAAGATTTGAACTTGAGAGCAACTAGGGAATTTCTTATTGTTCATGATTAAGTCTCACTTTCACCCTTTCTTTTCATAGATAACAATCCACGTTCTTGCTAAAAATAGCATGATTAAGGCATAGGGTCCACAGTAAATCATCTTTTAGTCTTTGCCTCCTTTTCATTGTCAAAATTTGTTAACCTCTTTGTAGTCCAATACCGTAAGTTACATTCTTTGATATTACTAATTAATGATGGATTAAGTGTATAAGCATTAATGTTGATGCAATATTATGAAATCATCTACAGAAGAGTAGGAGGAAAAGAATCAACTCTTAGATTTTCAGTATCTAGGGTGTACCTAATTCTATGAAATATCAGCTTAATTAAGTTACAACTATTTTTATAAGTTATATGTAACATGGACAAAGTGAGAAATGATACATTAATATTTGGTCAACTAACCAACAGTATCAGGGATTTCAATTTTCATCCCCAAATAAAGATAGAACTAAATGTAAATTTATTTTTAATCGAAGAAGAAAACAAAAACGAAATCACCGTCTTTTCCCTTTTTTTAGTCATCCCGTTTCAATATGTGATCAGTAGGTATAACTTTTCTAAAGCTCTTTAGTTATTTGAAAAAAGAAAGAAAGAAAAGAACAGTCAAACTAAAAATAGTTATTCAAACTTTTAATCTAAAGCCAAATGGTCACATGACTATTCATTTCTATTTTATAATCAAGATCTGCATCTAGTGATACATGTAGAAAGAACTACACCAAGGTCAAATGTTAGTACTTTGAGACGAAGACTTGTTAATGCATCTGAATGACAAGACATAGAGCCTGTTTGGGTGAGCTTAAAAGTGACTTATAAGCTTATAAGCTCATTAATATATGTTTGGTAACTTATTTTTGAAAAGTTAGGAAATCCTTACTTCTCAAAAAATGGTTTTTAAGTCACTTTTTGACTTAAAAACCACTTAAAAAAAGCTCCTTATAAGCACACCCAAACAGGCTCATAGGCAGATAATTATATAGCCCTTTTCTATTCGTGGTACACCAAATATTGCAAATTTACAAGAATAATGTTTTTATCTAGAGCTAAATGATTCCACCATATATAGTTCATGAGAGTCGTATCCTTGTTTTTGTGTGTAATGCAAATATTCCAAACGTTATAAGCTTTGAACGAGGAGTTCCACGGTTAGTTCCATTATTAGATACAATTAATATTTCCCAAGATCAGTCCTTTAAGTTTTTCTAAATTTTGTGTTGCATAAAAGAAAAGGTAGGCTATTTTTGTTTCATAAGTTCCAAAATGTGAACGTTAATATATTCGTATTTGTCATTTATAATTTTTCTATGATAATAAAACTAAAACTTATCAAATCAGCATAAAAAATAGAAGCAACCCTATCTCAAACTCACTGTCCGAAAAAACAAAAACTTGTACCATTTGCAACCTATCATAAATTATAAATAATTAATAAGTATATATCCTTTTTTTGTTGTATTCATAATTACGGATCATAATATGTTTACCTAGGAGTATTACATATAATCTGCTTCTCTCTCTCTCTGCTTTAGACATATAATAATACTAGAAATCTACTTGTTCCATTAATTCAACTACGCATCGGAGAGATCCATTAATATACGGAGTAAACGTTAGTGGTTTATTTATCATCAAGTGATGTGGTGTAGCGGATGAGGCTACTCCTCCCTTAATCAGAGGTCTCGAGATCGAACCCTGGAAAAATCACTGGTAGGGAGCGCTTCCTCCCGAATGGAGCCCTACGCGACGCGAATCTTCATTAGCGGGACTCCAATAAAGGTACCCGAATGGAGCCCTACGCGACGCGAATCTTCATTAGCGGGACTCCAATAAAGGTACCGAACATTGGGTGGAAAACAAAAAAAAGTTAGTGGTTTATTTTGTTGGGAATGGGATGTTAGGTCATAGTTGAGGGCGAAGGAAATAAAAAAAAGGTGAAAAATAATGTATTTAAAAGGGACCTACAAATCTAAGAGGTGAGCTGTTGCTTTATTAACATCTTTTAGTCATTCTCTAACGCTACGTTCTGTCTATTTCGCTAGAGGTCTCTCTCACCTGAATTATGCACTTCCATACTGTTCTAGCTTTTTGTCAATTCCATACCTACCATACTACTGTTCTTTTCCTAAGTTACACAACTAGTTATATTAAAGTATAATAGTACTGTACAAATTACGACTAACGAATAGGAGTAAACCTAAGAAGAACTGCTTTATGCATATATGGAGTAGTAGGTAAAACTTGTTAGGGGGAAGTATTTATATATTTTTAAGACAGTATGTCAAGTTTTAAACGGTTATAATTAACATATATTAGATGAAATAAGATTGCACAAATGATAAAAAGAGAAACTTCTTCAAGCTATAATTGTATCTTTCAATTGTAGAAAAATGTAAATAAAAAGAGAACCTTCTTCAAGCTATCTTCCCTTAAAAAACAAGCTGAAAACTAAAGAGCTTGACTAATACAAACTGGTGTAAAGAAATTTACAATATCAGATCATTTAAAAAGTCAAACTAAAGATATCTTTTGTAGCAATCTTGGTAAATGATACTAGTGATTAATAGGTAAAATAATTCTAATGGTTTAAAATCCTCTTTTATTATCTGTGTATAAAAATTTAAATGCAAAATTGAAAAGTTCTTGCAATGTTTATTCCTCTTAATCTCCGTAATCCAATTTCACGTCTCTTTTTGTGTTTCGACATTTTTTCTTCAATTGGTTAGTTTTAGATCTTTAAGTTTGTTGAGTTTATACTCTTGTATGAATGGTTTAAAATAAAAGGAGCAAAGCAAGTTACGTAATGGGAATTGCTAATATCTAAATTCCCATAATTGCACAAGACATCCCATTTTGGTTTTAACTAAAACTGGGCTAGATAGATAAGATTTGATTGGAATAGCTTATCCCTCTTTATGCAAGAGTTTGCTCATATTAAATGAGTAAAAGCTAATTTCATGACAAATCTCCAATAAAGTCTGCCACGTGGAACTAATAGTAAAGTAAGAATAAGACAAAAATATATGAAAGGAGAACGAAAAACTTGTATTCTCAAAGTGTTTTAAGTATGTCTTCTATAGACAAAGTGTCTTCTATTTATAGGACTCCAATACATAGGAAGTTACAAGTCATCCCTAAATGAGGAATTAAGTAGGAGAAAGTGGGGAGGAATTAAGTAGGAGAAAGTGGATAGTAAATCATATGTTACAAGTGAATAAATGGAGAGTGAAGAGTACAACGCATATTTACTCCCCCTGATGAAGACACTCATTGACATCTCGAAGACGACGCATTCCAATCTTGTAAACAAGCTTCTCAAATGTTGAGGTTGGTAATGCTTTGGTAAACAAATCCGCCAGATTATCACTCGACCGTATTTGTTGAACATCTATTTCACCAATATTCTGAATATCATGAGTGAAAAAGAATTTCGATGAAATGTGTTTTATTCTGTCTCCTTTAATATATCCTTCTTTCAGTTGCTCAATGCATGCGCTATTGTCTTCATATAATATTGTTGGAATCTTCTTCAAAGGAAAACCACAAATGTGCTGAATATGTTGAGTTATTAATCTCAACCAAATGCATTCCCGACTTGCTTCATGAATAGCCAATATCTCTGCATGATTTGAAGAAGTAGCAGCAATAGTTTGTTTCATTGAACGCCATGAAATGGCTGTACCTCGACATGTAAACAAATAGCCCGTTTGGGACCGACCTTTATGTGGATCAGATAAATAACCAGCATCGGCATAACCAATCAATTGTGACTTGGATTCATTCGCATAGAACAAACCCTTATCAATAGTGCCTTGGAGGTATCTAAGTATATGCTTAATACCATCCCAATGTCTTCGAGTTGGGGAAGAACTAAACCTTGCCAATAAGCTTACAGCAAAAGCTATATCTTGCCGAGTATTGTTGGCAAGGTACATCAGTGCACCAATTGCACTAAGATATGGTACTTCAGCACCAAGAAACTTTTCATCAATGTCACAAGGTCGAAACGGATCTTTATTAACATCAAGTGATCTCACAATCATTGGAGTACTCAACGGATGTGATTTATCCATGTAAAATCTTTTCAAGACCTTTTCTGTATATGTAGATTGATGAACAAATATTTTGTAAATTCCTTTTCACAGTATTGTTGCTGTAACACCATGTTCGATGCATGGAAAGTGGAGAGTGTCTTTTCCAACATCATAGCATCATCAATATCTGCTCCACATAATTTCAGTTGAGAACTGATCCTGAAAACAGCAGAATTATATTCGGTTACAGTTTTAAAATCTTGTAACCGTAAATGAATCCATTCATCCCGAGCCCTTGGTAGTACCATGGCTTTAAGGTGATCATACCGTTCTTTTAAGTTAGTCCACAATTCGAGTGGATCTTTCACGGTTAAATAGTATGTTTTTAATCCTTCATCAAGATGATGGCGAAGGAAAATCATGGCTTTAGCCTTATCTTGGCTTGATGTTTCATTTCCTTCTTTGGTAGTATCACCAAGACCTTTGGCATCCAAATGTATTTCGGCATCAAGCACCCATGACAAATAGTTTTTGCCGGATATGTCAAGTGCCACAAATTCAAGCTTTGATAAATTTGACATAATGAAAACTATCAAAGAAAATAAAATAGATTAGAATTATTATCAATCAAAACAAGAATGTCTAATATACTATTCCTATAATGCACTATAGCATATTTACATTTAATAAGAAATAGTATATATATATGTGAAGATAACAAAATGTTAAATAATTCATTGGTCAAGCAAGTTGCTAGCTGTAGTTCATTTGTAACATAAGGAGTTCACTTTTCTTAGTTATATATTAATCTATAACAAAATTATACTTAGAGACATGAAGCTGAAAAAGATTAGTAGGAATTATACCTAGGCTTACCGCTGGGAAAGATTGAAACTTGACTTGTAGAATATTAGAGCTCTTCGTGCTGATAACGTGCTGTGAAACTAATAGTAAATAAAGTAAGAACAAGACAAAAACATATGAGAGGAGAAGGAAGAACTTGTATTCTCAAAGTGTTTCAAGTGTGTCTTCCATAGACAAAGTGTCCTCTATTTATAGGACTCAAATAGATGAAAGTTACAAGTCATCCTAAATGAGGAATTAAGTAAAGAAAGTGTGGAGGAATTAAGTAGAAGAAAGTGGGGTAGTAAATCATATATTACAAGTGAATAAATGGAGAGTAGTGGTCATCCAGATTTATATTACATACATGTATTTGTAACATGCCTTAATTATGCTTAAAACTCACAATACCTGAACCATGGACTATTCTAATCCTATTTCCCCTCAAGTACAAAAACTTATTCTTGTCCATTGCTTGGCTTTGGAGCCATTGCAAAATAGAAGTGATATTTCTACAACTTCCAACTATGTCATGATTCAATGCAAATAATTTAAGCACGTACTATATATATATATATATATATATATATATATATATATATATATATATATATATATATATATATATATGTTGAGCACTAAATTAAGGTCCAGGGCATCAACATCAGTTTCAGTCCTTTAGGAGTTACGTTGTCACCACTTCTATTTATGCTGCGAGGGAAGATTATGGTCAAGTACTCGATTTTACGATCAACAAAAGAATTCATAAAGTTACCAATTTAATATACTCCTTTGTTTGACATATTATTTGTACTTCTAGTTAACGTGGTAACATATATCCTTTTTAATTCATTAAAAAAGAATGTATTTTTTTAATATAGAAATAGTTTAGCTCAAACTAATATATTACTGATAAAGAGAAACTTTTATAGCCACAAAATATAAGGAAATTAATTATGACATAAATTTTAAAAATTTTCTGTTCTTTCTTAACTTTTGAGTATGAAATTAAGATAAAGATTTGCTCTTATTATAATAGCATGTTAGGCCAAAGATTTTAAGATGTCAAAAGTACTTTTTCATAAAAAATTGGAGTGTTTGGCTAAAATAAGTAATAGAAGCAATCTATTAATTTTTCAAGGCAAAAATATCTTACTAAATTTTAATTAACAGACTATTCGTAGTTATTTAACTAATATATCTCAGAAATACAAATAATTTTTTTCCCCCGTTCCCTATTTTGGTTTGGCATTATTCATACTGATTAAGAGCCTTATTTATATCTTACATTTTAACTAAATTAAAATAAAATATAAGTTAAGTCGTTCATAAAAAAAGTTTTTTTTTCTACATTTGACTAATTTTAGTCGCAAAATGAATATTAATACTTTTTTTTTTGTAATTGACACATAAATCACTTTTTGTACACATTATTCAAATAAGATAGTTTTTTTTTTTAAAAAAAACAACTGTCAAATAAATTTGTCAAACACAAACGGCTTATTTTCGAAATAAATATTCTCTCTGTTCTACAAAAGATAATATGGTTCGAGTTTCGAGAGTCAATCAAGTTTTTGTTTGACCACAATATTCTCATATGTCTCTTAAATACTTTTAATTTTTTATTATTATAATTTGTATTATTTTTTTATAGTTTTTTAATATATAAATATTGTTTAAAAAATTAAATAATTATATATCCAAAATGTCAATCGATGTAAAAATTTTAACTTTCCAAACTCGAATCACGCGGTCTTTTATTATGTGACGGGAGGTTATAATTTTTTTGAACTAGGCTAAACATGCTCGACAACTGTTAAAGGTTCAAATCCTCTAATTCATGATGATTCGTGGGCCGCAATTACTGACCACTCATAAAGCTTAGGATTTGTCACTTTCCCATTTTCACGGGACATACTTTTTTCTCACCTACGTACATTTTCATGCAATCCCATTACTCTTACTCCTAATTACTTCCGTCTCCAATGTACGTGCACTTTTGTAATCTTTTGCTCTTAATACTTGACGTTGTTATATGAATCTTATTTTATACCATTAAATAAGAAACAACAATTCAAATTTATTTAGCTATTCTATCACCCTCGTTTACCTTTACTTTAGATAACCACTCGCAGTGAAAAACTGACTATGATCCCACAGGAGAAGATGCTCTTGAAGACACATACATGGAAACCTCATCTAATCATCCCAGATCACAGAATAAGGGTTGGTTTGGCCGCCTTTAAGCGAAGAGGCGCATCCACCGAAGATGGCAGCGAGAAAGATGGGAGCACGAACGTATGACTACTTTCTATCCACACTGTTTGCTTGGAATCTTAAAATCTTACTCCTATTAGAGGTTTGTGTCTCAGTAGATAATGTAGTAAAGATTTGATAGTGTTAGATAACCTAATTATTGAATTTTAGATTAACACAGTTTAAATGGAGCAATATCGATAGTGAGGATTCAAGTGAGTTTCAATTAAGATTAATAATAAAATAGATCATACTATTCTTTTTAAGGTAAAATGCGATGTAGAAATTAAAAGATTAAATTGTAAAGTAAATCACCAGCTAATATCGCAGGCAAAAACACACAGTAGTGTGTTACTAATTCTCTGTTGCAACATATAAAAATGATAGGTATCAACAATATTGTTCGAAAATTGTAAGGAAATATTATTATTCTTAATATGATCCAGACTCAGAATTAAACGTAACAAACACTAAAGAAGTTATAAGTCACGTTACCCTAACTAGGGAAATAAAATCAAATGATTGAAACCATCATTTTTCATGATCAGTTAACTGGTAATTAATGGTTGGTGCCGACTGCCGACATGATTCATTCATCCAAAATTTCTACTTACTTCTAGGGCCTCATCAATCAAGTGGCCACTATCATGGGTACATTACCTAAGCAGGTGATTCCATAATACTCCTTCCGTCCCATTTTAGTTGTCGCTTCAGATTTATTCACGCCCATTAAAAAATCAATAAATTTATGTCTTTTACTATAATACCCATAATAAATAAAACTGAATGGACTTTTCTAGGAAATACTCCTTTATTAAATATGGGCATAGTTGGAAAGAATTGGTAAAAAATGTCTTGAAATGCTAAAGCGACAACTAATTTGGGACAAATAAAACTTGCTAAAGCGGCAACTAAAATGAGACGGGGGAGTATATGATTAAAGCCCGAAAAAAAAAATACTTTGAAATTACAACCACAACAATATATGATTTCACGAGTAGAGTTCGGGAAGGGTTGTACGCAAGGGCAATAAGTTGTTTCCAAAAGAGCTTCCGCTTTGAAAAAATACTTAAATTTTGTTTTTCTAAAAACAATTTATTAACTTTCTGAAAAAGTTTGCATGTCAAAATAGGTAGTAGTAAAACGTAACTCTTGAATATATTGAAATTTTACGAGGTGACTAAAGTTTTTATTGTCATGCGGAGTACTATATACTGTTCATTTAAACTTTTTACTCAATCAGACCAAACCATATATTCCTCTCCAATTCACCTTCTTTTCTTACCATTCTTTTGTTTTCTCCGTCCCAAACAATTATGCATAGAGGAAAAGTTAATTACAAATAATTATCTACATTAAATATAAATGGATTGAGTTTTGAGAATATGGTAAATAATTTCTTATATTGGTTAAAGTACTACTGAATTATTTATATTGTCGTTACATATTTAGTAGGAACAGTGGTGGAGCCACGCCTTACCAAGGGACATCCTTTAATTGCAAATACTTACACTGCATAGATTGGTAAAAAAGATTTTTGTATATATATACTATATTTTGAATCCTCTTAATTTTTTTGTATGTATAATTTTTTATATTTTGAGAATTCTCCGGAATAAGTATCTTTTACAAGTATTTCATGTTGTAACAATGATTTAAACACATCAGGCAGAAAATGTGGTGATTAGGTACATACCGTCCTTTGGATTATTATTAGTACTAAGTACTACGGATATGATGAGATGCATGAGATTAATACAACCTTAATAAGACATTCTAGATTTGAATTATAAAAATAAAGAAATTTTAATACAATATTTTCGTTTGACCAGCTTTTGGTGATACCAATCTAAATTAGTCGGGGAGTAAGTACACGGCTAGTTACAGTTGAAAAGAATTATTGGTAGTTTTAAAAAAATATTGGACTGTAAGAGGAGAGAGAAGATACATGGTACATGTACTACTTTGAAAAAGAACCAAAGAAGAGACGCAGGGAGGAGCCAAACCTAGCGTTATCCCAGTAGTACTTGTTACTAGTACGTAATATATTGCCTCTGCTCTCATTCCACCACTTCTTTTGTTGTCACTTTTCACCATACCTCAAATTTTACGTCTTTTGTATACATATTTTGATGTATATACTCTTTATGTAGTTGCTACGTACATGTATCATAGCTGAATGAGGTTCAAATGTGCATTTGGTGGGTCTTTGCACTAAGTTATGAGAAAAAAAACTTGGGTTTAGTATTTGGAGTTGTTTGGAGTTAGATTATGGTGGTTTAAAGCTGGTAATTTGGATCTTTCTTGGTGTAAAGATTAGATTAGTATTCAAGATTTTGTAAAGTTGGTATCTTTTGAGGTGTTTGGGGTGAAGAAGAGCCAGAGCTGATGAAGCTGAAAGCTTTTGAGCTTTGTAGTGGAACAGGTTTTGGTTGATTAATTTTCTTTTTTCCAAGTGAAGTATATCTTCATATTTCTCTTAATTATTGAGGGTGAAGCTATATTGGCTGTTTCTTAGGTTCTTTCTTTAGTGGCTTCAAATTAAGACTAGTGTTGAAGTAGCAGAAATGAGGCTTTCTTCTGCTGGTTTAAATCAGCAGTCTCCTGAAGGTAAAGTTGCCATCTCAACTTCTTCTTCTTTTTTTTTCCCTCAGTATCTTGAGTATTTCAGTAGTGTTGTTCCGAGAGTCTTTCAGAAACAGCCTCTCTACCTCACTCGAGTTAGAGGTAAGGTCTGCATATACCTGACCAACTAGTTAGAGGTAAGGTCTGCATATACCTGACCAACTAGTGGGATCATACTGCATATGTTGTTGTAGTGTTGTTGCCATTTGTGTTACTTCCTTTTGAAACTTAGTTGATCTTCTTCGTTATGTTGTTTAAGAATATTTGAGATGTCACAAATATTTTCCTTGTTTTATCCTCTTCTGGTGTCAATTTTATTTCTCCTCTTCCTTCTTCACTTTGTTTCTTAATTTAGTGTTTCTCCATATTCTTCTTTTATCCACTAGTTGCTTTCAGTTTGAGATCAGTCTACAACATTACTCTTTCACTTTTCTATTGAATTTTGCATCTTATCTTCTCCTGTTATGGATCACCTGGTACTTATTACCATGAGTGAGTTTTTTGATAGTTTTGAGTTTGGTATGTTTGATAGATATTTGGTTTGAAACATCCTTTTTCCCTAGATTTTTGTTTGAAAAACACAATTGTTTATAAGTATCTTCTAGGCCTCTAATCTCTCAAGATGAGGAAAATGAGAAGGTTGGTAGCTTGGTCTTCCTAGTGGGATAACACTGCATATGTTGTTGGTAACTTGGTCTTCCAGATCTTGAAGAATTTATGTTCTGAATGTAATTTGAATTGCAGAGGAGAATAAATGTTTGAATTCTGAGCTTTGGCATGCATGTGCTGGACCTCTTGTTTCTCTACCAGCTGTTGGGAGCAGGGTGGTGTATTTCCCTCAAGGGCATAGCGAGCAGGTCTATTTCTATCATCCGGAATTTGCTGTGTACTTTGCACTGTTGAAGAAGGAATTAATTGTTAGCTTTTTGGATATAGTCTTAATAATTGGAGATCCTTCAATGATATGCTTTGTAGGTTGCTGCATCAACAAACAAGGAAGCTGAGGCTCATTTTCCCAGCTACCCAAGCCTTCCCCCACAACTTATTTGCCAGCTTCACAATGTGACCATGCATGTAAGTTTCCTTTTTTTTTTTTTTTTTGGTGTACAATCTCTTATTGGTAGCAATTATCTGAGTTTGTAGTGTATTATTGCTCATTAAAAGAATTTACATTCTTATGCAATTCAGGCTGATGTTGAGACTGATGACGTTTATGCTCAAATGACATTGCAACCTTTGAGTCCTGTATGTTTACTTTGTCATATAGAAAATTGTCTCAAATCTTTAGTCTTCTTTCTACTTCCTGATTACTGGAAGGTCCTAACTTTCTTTATTTGCAGGAAGAGCAAAAAGAGTCATCTTTTCTTCCTTTAGATTTGGGTACCCCAAGCAAACAGCCAACAAATTACTTCTGTAAAACATTGACAGCAAGCGACACAAGTACTCATGGTGGATTTTCAGTACCTCGGCGTGCAGCAGAGAAAGTTTTTCCTCCATTGGTAACAAAGCATTTTTAGTTGCTGTTACATCAGATGATGAATTTTCATTGTCTTTTTTCCTTTCGAATCTTCTATTGATGCCATGACTTCTGTATTCAGGACTACTCTCAGCAACCTCCTGCGCAAGAGTTGATTGCTAGGGATCTGCATGACAATGAGTGGAAATTTAGACATATTTTTAGGGGTGAGTTCATGATAAAAGTGTCATTTTGCTTTAGTACTAGCTTGGAGCCAAATATACATATTGATTTTGTTGGGCAATATTTTGGAAAAGCCTCCTTCTTATAAGCAATTGCTGCTTTTTTTCTTGTGACAGGTCAGCCCAAGAGGCATCTTCTTACCACTGGTTGGAGTGTGTTTGTAAGTGCAAAAAGACTTGTTGCTGGTGATTCAGTCATTTTCATCTGGTAGGCTGACAGGAAGAAAAGTGCATATTGTTCTCTCTTTTGCTTTTAACTGCATTTTGTCTCAACGGTCCGGAACATTGCAACTTTGATAATTATGGCAGAGGTTACTGGGCTGTTTGAGCTGATTTTTTGTTTTCCAAATAAGTACTGCTATCTTTAGTTTCAAAGACTTATATTAATCAGATCCTGAGTGAACTACATTTATGATTTCTACTTTTGTTACACAATCTAACTGCCACTGATGTGTTAAGACCAAGAACTTTGCATATTTAATTGTGTTTTTATGGGGAACACTTGGTGCTGCTTTCTAGGAAAGGTAATGCTTAACCACGAGAAGAAAGAACTCTGAACTATGAGGGAAATTACCTTTTGCTTTTTCCTTTTAGCTCCAGAATCACTCTCTTATCTTAGACTAGCTGTGTATGGCATAGTCAATATTCAAAATTTTCCTGTTTTGTATCATAGGAATGAGAAGAATCAACTGCTCCTCGGTATAAGACATGCCAGTCGGACTCAAGCCGTAATGCCATCTTCAGTTATATCAAGTGACAGCATGCATTTGGGTCTTCTGGCTGCTGCAGCTCATGCAGCATCAACTAATAGCAGATTCACCATCTTTTATAATCCAAGGTTTGTTCCTTTGCAGAAAGACCAACCTATAATTTTCATAGCAGGTTTTTTCTAACTTTAGGCTGGAGTGCATTGATTTAGGTCTAGTCCTTCAGACTTCGTTATACCTCTTGCCAAGTATGTCAAAGCAGTATATCATACTCGCGTATCCGTGGGCATGCGCTTCAGAATGTTATTCGAAACTGAAGAATCTAGTGTTCGTCGGTAGGTAGATCCACACTTGTTTATTTGTGTTTCATATTCGTGCTATTTGCAAGAGCGCCTTAACAGAGAGTTAAAAGTTTTCGGGACTCAAATTAGACATCTGATTATTCACCTTTTATGCAGTTACATGGGCACTGTAACTGGCATAGGTGATCTGGATCCTGCTCATTGGCCAAACTCACATTGGCGTTCAGTCAAGGTATGCTCTCAATTTTCTTCTGAATCATTGCTTAGATCTTGTATCTTCAGAATAGTATTGTCCACTGCAATGTGTTATGTGTTGGTGAACTTTGAATCTGTTCATTCAGGTAGGCTGGGACGAGTCGACAGCTGGGGAAAGGCAACCAAGAGTGTCCCTATGGGAAATAGAACCTTTAACATCATTCCCTATGTATCCATCACCATTTCCACTTGGACTCAAGAGATCATGGCCACCTGGATTCCCGGCCTTAAATGGTATTAGGATCCAACTCCTTTCTCTTTTCTTATGCTTCCGGTTGGTTAGTTGATTGTGTGGACTTGATCTGATTGTATTTCGATGTTCTCTATTTTGCATGAAGGGATGAAAGATGCTGACATGGTAATGAATCCTATGATGTGGCTCCGTGAAGTTGGACACCCAGGAACTCAATCTATCAATTTTCAGGGATTTGGCGTCACGCCTTGGATGCAGCCCAGAATTGACGTCCCAATAGTTGGAATGCAAATGGATGCTTATCAAGCTATGGCTACTGCGGGCCTTCAAGATATGAGGGCTTTGGATCACGGTAAACAGGCTCTCAATCCACTTCTGCAACTTCAGCAAGCCAATGGTGTCAGCAGCAGCACTGCTGGACTACTGTATCCCCAGTTATTTCAACAGTCTCAAAGCCAAACAGCCTTTCTTCCGAGCATGGCAGAGGGCCAGTTCCAAGTGCAACCTTCCCAGCCTCATAGTTTTCAGCAACAAATGCTACATCAGAATTCATTCAACACTATCCATCAGCAGCAACATCAATCTCCTCAGGAGCGACAGCCTCCAGTGCAGCAACAGCAAGCAATTGGACAGCAGGTTGCTAATGTATCCTCTGTCATGAATCAGCTGGGCACGAGCTCTCAATCAACAAAGACATCCTTGCAATCATTCTGTTCTATGCAACAAGAACGCTTCACTGACACACATATGAATCTCTCTACCAACCCAATTACTAATCCACTGCACAGTTTATCAGGTGCAGTTGCCCGAGATGAACCAACCCACCTTGTCAGTGTAACTAGATCGAGCTCCTTATTATCTCCTACTGGATGGCCACCAAAGAGGGTGGCTATTGATCCTGTTCTTTCTCCTGTATCTTCACAATGTACTTCACCCCAGGTTGATCGGTTGGGAACACCCACCAAAAGCATATCACAAAATGCTTTTTCTTTGCCACCATTCCCTGGTAGGGAGTACCCCGTAGATCAGGAAGGGAACAATGATCCCCACAATCATCTTTTGTTTGGGGTCAATATAGATTCCCCGTCTCTTATGCAAAATGGAATACCAAACCTTAGGGGAGTTGGTAGCGATTGTGAGTCAACAAATGTGCCTTTTGCTTCTTCCAACTACTTAAGTAACACGGGCACGGATTTTCAGAATGCGGTTATGGGAACCTCTGGATGCATTGATGAATCAGGTTTCATGCAGAATTCTGAAAATGTGGGACAACAAAGCCCACATAACACCTTTGTTAAGGTACTTGCCTTATTTGATGTTGTAGTTCCTTAAGTACTAGAATTTTTTTTAATATTTACAGCCTGATTATTCACCCTTGCCAAACATCACATGCCTCCTTGCATTTTCTTTCATTCCCTTTGGTGGGTTGGGGGGGGGGGGGGGGTTATTCTCCTTATTGTCTTATAATCATGTCCATGACAATTACTGTAAGGGTAGCAACATTTAGTATCCAAACATAGCCAAATTAGATTTTATTCTATGATAAGGAGATGAGAAATCACATGGATATATTCAGGAGGGTGAGGGTGTGGGGCACAGAGGAGAAAAATGATATAGCCTTGTCGAGATGCTCTGGACGAATCCTTTCTTCTGTTCTAGCAGATATACTATGTGTTAAACTGCGCAGAAACCTTTGTTTAACATTTCCTTTCACCATTCGTAATTTTTTTTCTTTCTGGTATGCAGGTCTACAAATCAGGGTCCTTTGGGAGGTCACTAGACATTACCAAGTTTAGCAGCTACCACGAGCTGCGAAGTGAGCTTGCGCAGATGTTTGGCCTTGAAGGCCTACTGGAGGACCCCTTGAGATCAGGCTGGCAGCTTGTATTTGTTGACAGGGAGAATGATGTGCTTCTCCTTGGTGATGACCCCTGGCCGTGAGTTCTCATCCTTCATCTTTTTAAGAACTTTTCTTGCCTGACATTGCTTCATGTTTATTTTCAAGCATAACTAACTAACAGGCACTTCTCAAATAACTATGAAATCCTGGTTATAACAAGAAGCTAAGGCAGTCACTTTAACATTCATTTTTTCCCTCAAGTCTATCTGTTCTTCTATTTCCATCTGCCTAGTGTGTAACAAAGTAATGCTCATACTGTTGTACATTGTGTTTCCTTGCCTTTCAGGGAGTTCGTGAACAGCGTATGGTGCATTAAAATACTCTCGCCTCAAGATGTGCAACAGATGGGAAAACAAGGTCTCGAGCTTTTGAACTCTGTGTCTGTGTCCAGAACATCAAACAATTATAGCTGCGATGACTTTGCAAACCGCTCAGAAACTAGGAATATGACCTCTGGCATAATGTCTGTTGGTACTCTGGACTACTAGAATTCTCTTAACCTGTCAAGATTGCTCCTTTTGTAATATTGGCATTTCTTCAAACTGTTCCATGATGAGAAGAAATGCCTGATTCTAGCTTAAAGCTTTGCTAGAAAGTTGTTTACTGTAGTTATTGTAACTATGTTCCTTTTTTATTTTCTAAGTCCTTAATGTACACAGAAGTGAAGTTTAGCAGGTATTTTTGAGCTGTAAAATCACAGTTATATATTAGCTTTGTTGTAAGCGAACACGAATATGTTAAACCCTTACGGATAATATTTAAAGAAATTCAGTGTTTCTCTTTAGATTAATTTATTTAGTTAGCTAAGCAAGCTCTACCAATTTGTGTATTCCCAGGCTTAATTCGATCTGCTCAACAGATATTTCTCAAGTAACATGTATAAATTTCTTCTCCAGGTTTAGTTTGGTTTGATATAATACATAGAGATTCTACGAAGGTAACATATTTAAAAAAAAGGATACATTCTCTTGAGGAACCAATATGTTTGTAAATATGTAAATTTTATGCAGTGGAGCAATGGAAGATGATATAGGGCCTCATGTAGGATGACAGTAATGATTAGCAAATGACTAGTGGTGAAAATAATATTTTAGCAAGTTCCACTTTATCCACACTTTATTGCGAAGGGGCCCGGCGAAGGAGCCTTTTGGCGATGACAGTGCAGCGAGGGAAGTCCTTCTCTATGACACTTTTAGCGAGGTATTTCCGTAGCTAACAACTAGTTTTCTAATAGTGTTTCTTGGTATCGACAAGTCTTAGACAGCAAAAGAGACAGTAGTAAAGAAATTCAAAATGAATAATCAGGTTGAGAGTTCCAATTTACCCGTACTTAACTGATGAGAGATGATAGGTAATCAATGAAATAGTTGAGGTGCACGTACATATTGCTCCTAAGTTATAATATTATGGTTATAAATAAAAGTTGCAGGTACTGTATACAAATCACAAAGAGGTGGGGTTGTGGGAAAATGAGGAAATAGACAAAATGTGGGACTCATAGGCCCAAAGGACAGAGGAGGATGGGAAGTATCATCCGACGCAATAAAGGAAGCAATTAAATATAGAGTCGGTAAACCCCTAGCTAAACCCTTCATAAAATAAGGTATCTATATATATAGGGGTGGGACTATATATGCTAAAGTCCTTTTCCTAGAAAAGGTTAAACAGTGTTCATGCATATGCTTTTAACCCTATTCCAATTCTCTTCTCCTTCCCCACCCATACATAATATTGCTTTTCTTCGATTTGATGTTACCTTGTTCAAACATGAGAAAATGAAATAACTTACTGCTCTGTATTATCGTGGGGTCTTGATTTGACATGAACGAATAATTGGCAGACTAGATGTTGAGAAATGAATATTGAGCCTGGTTTTATTCTCTAAACTGTGAATTTTGGTTATATTTGGTTATCACTTTCATGCACACAGAGATCAATGTCCACTGCTTCCGGCTTGAATTTTATGTGTGAAAGAGAGTATATCAAGTATTTTAAAAAGTTATATATGTATGTATTATTTCAGAGTTCAGACCTAAACTTTAATTCAGAATTCATGTGCAAATCCTTTGTTGCATAAAGCTTGAAATGTACATTGTTCAAGTGGAGTAAGTATATCTTTTCTGATGAACAGATGAAATATGGTGCTTAAGTAGCCATAAACAAGTTTATGCCTTCATAATATAACTATATAAGCTAAACTAACGTATTGAATGTGACTATTTGATAGTAATTCTCAGCGGGAGCCAGTCATTACGAAATATGTTAAGTTTTATCGCATTTTAAAAAAAAAATAAAATTAGAAGGTTCTTGCAACTGTTTCTTTAACGAAAATCATATTAGGTATAGAGAGGATAATTAAACAAGTTATTTCATGATGCTAATAAGGTACTTTAGGCCAATAATTTCCTCTACGTAATTCTCTCTGCATGGTTTTGTCTTGCTCTAAGTTTTGAGTAGGCTTAGGTTTTGATATGATGGAATTTTTGTACTCATAGAAGGTCAAAGGTGGAAAATTAGTAGCCTAGTAGGGCGGCTTGTCCAAACATTAATGTTACAATTTTTAGTGGAAATTCTAATCATTTCCCTTTTTCTTAAGTATTTATAAGTTCATCAATCATTACTTATGTTGAGAAAATTGACAGGAAGCTATAATGTTGTGGTTTGTTTGAAAAACTTGGAGATCTATTAAACACGAAAGATCTTTGAAAAATACTAGAACCATTTCCTTATTTTCGAAAGTTATTAGAATCAGTTTGGCTTTGAATTATGGGAAAATTATGCCCTATATACATTCATAGTACCTATTTACTATACCTAACCCCACTTTTCACTCTCTTTCTTTCTCTAGCCATTCAAAAATTTTTTAAATAATTATTAATTAAATTATACAATTAATAGAGACTTAACTACATATAATAGATAACTATGCGCGAACATTTAAGGAAAATTAATGAACATCTATTAGCTACAATTAAGGGACGTGACGGATATATCGGCGGCTTTTGGGTTGCCAACGATCAAAGAATCCCACAAATTTGCATACAATAGATTGTTCCTAAGACATTTCTTTCCACTTTTGTACCAAAGTTCAATTTAGGATAATGAGTATAAACTACAAAGGGCATACTGAATATTTCCAATGTATATTGAATTCACTATTAGTAATTTATTATACTATAAAATATTACAACAAAGAAGAAGTGAAATATACTATATGAATATTTAAGATATATACTTAACCCAATTTAATAACTGAAATATACACTAAACATATTAAAAATAAATATCAAGTAGTACATATTTATAGTATAAATATCTCAAAAAGAAAAACCAACAATGCAATACTTATATTTAAAATACGCATTAAATATCTTTCAAATATATATAATTAAATATATAATTACACTACAAGTATTACAAGAAAAAAAGTGAAATATTAAATATGTATATTTAAAATACACAATGAATATTTGTTAATATAACCGAAATATGCAAACATATGCTTAAACTATATGCATATATGCAATATTTATATTTAAACTATATGCTTAACCCTATTTAATAACTGAAATATGCATTAAATATCTTTCAAATATATATATTTAAATACATAATTACACTACAGATATTACAAAGAAAAAAAGTGAAATATGCAATATGTATATTTAAAATATACAATGAATATTTGTTAATATAACTGAAATATGCTAACATGATTACATTATAAATATTACAAATCAAGTAGTGAAATATGTCACATGTACAATTAAAATAGATAGTTGATACTTGATTGAAAATACCAAATTTTTTAATAAAATCTGAGGTTGATGGAAGAGATGCTGGAGCAAATGTGTGGTGGTTTATCTAATTTTGACCCTCTGTGTAAAAAATGATTGGATTGACTTTGTGGAGATTGAAAAATAAATGGTAAGAAATCATTGGGTGATGCCTAAAATCGTGTTGTATCTGTTGTATATACCTAAATTAGGGCACAGTTGAATTGATTGATATCTCTTTAATTTTGGTAAAAATAAACACCAAATATTAATATTAGTATTTAATATTTGTTTATTTTGTGACTAGTGATGTGGCTATAAAAAGTTATGGCTAATGAATAGAAAATATTTACATATAGACGGCTGTTTGTGTAAACCACCCTTGAATTATACACATGTGAAGGCATATTAGATCTAATTGTATACACGGTCTCGATCGACACTCCTCCATAAGAATCTTTCTTAAAGATAACTCAAGACACCATACAAACAAATATGCTTTTAAAATGCTTCCTCCATTCCACAATGGATATCATAATTTGATTTGGATCGGAATTTAAAAAATAGAATATTTGAAAAATTATGGTCTAAAATAAATTATAGGTAAATACGTGGCTATAAAATATTTCATTAAAAATAAAGTGGTAAGTTTAAAAGTAAATTGTTTCCAAATTAGGATATCCATTATGAAACGGAGGTTTGCATAGGCTAGACAAGCGGATACTGAACACCAATCCAATCTCGACGCAAAAAGGAAAAGCAAGTACATCCTTAACGGCCTCTATTCTTGACGTGAACGACGCTTTGTCGGAACACTTTCTCAACGTTAGAGAGAAATTAGCTGATCAAATTCTCCTGATTTTCTTCATGAGACAAACAACTGAATGATTCTTTTTTTACTTGGTTTTCCCACATTTCATCGACCACACAGTATAGAAGATAAAAAAACATTTCTCTATTTCTTCTTAATTTCACTTTCTCCTAACACGCCCAAATTACTGAGTTGATTAAAGCGTTTTTACATTATATATCAAGATATTCAAACTATTTACAAGCTCTACCCATTAGAAATTATACTATACATAAAATTAAAAATATTTACCAACATACCCATTTATTACTGTATACCTTTGTTATACTTATGGGTGTATATCTTTAAGGTATACTGCATAAATAATATTCTCTCCGTTCCAAAATGGATCGCACTATTTTCTTATTAGTCCGTTCCAAAAACAATGAGACAATTCTAAATTTGAAAACATTTTTGAGTTGAAACTACTATTTTACCATTAATGAAATACTTTATAGCCAGATATTTATGTATGGCTTATTTTGGACCACAAGTTTAAAAAATCTTACCATATTTGTTAAACTCCGCTCCAAGTCAAACTATGACAACCATTTTGGAACAGGGGATAATATACAAATCTAGATGGGTAGGACATGTAAATAGTTTATGGGGACTGATAAATATGAAACTTATGAATAGAAATGTGTAAATCTTTTAATTTTGATGGGTATTTTTATAAACCTCCTTTAAAATAGCCCGACAACAAATATAGTTCTTTAGGGGTGATTTACAGAAAGGGTATACTTTTGGCCCCTAACACAGGTTTAGCCAATGTAAGAAAAGTCTTATCGTTTTGGCCCACATAGAAAAGCTCCTGGCCTCGCCAAATAATACTAGCAGCAGGTTTTGGTGTTTCTCCTTACGGGTCTAAAATTGGAGGACTTTAAGAATTTGTCTATTTCACGCAAAAACCAGGTTCTTTAGTATGCCGAAAATTTAGTAAAACTTTCGTGGAGGAACCTGTTTGGCGTGCATTAATTGATTTGTAGCCGTAAAAAACAAATTCACTGAGAAATAGCCATCTCCAAACAAATCCCAATATAAATACTGGGGCTTTGAACAAAACTTGTTCAAACCCCAAGTATTTATACTGGGAAGCTTCAGTAAACTAACCCCAGTATAAAATACTGGGGCTTTGAACAGGTATTTTGTTATGGGACTAGTCTGAGGTGTTTTTCCAACGCTAATGGAGCTTAAGTGCGCGCACGATTTTTTGACTATTCTTCAATGAATTTGGAAATGGTGGATAGTCCCCAATGAGCACGTCCAAAAAATGCTAGTGATCAAAATTTCCCAAAAATTTCACCATCCCCAAATTTGACTAGTTTTGATTTTAAGCCCCATTTCTATGTTTTTTTTAAAAAAAAATCTCCATTTTGTCAAGTTTTGTCCTGCCAAGACTCAATATAATTCAGCTAGGAGAAAGGATGAAGGAACCGAGCGTAAGTGTTGTCAATTTACCAAGATTTCAACGCAATCTAGTAATTGGGAGGAATAGGAGAAGGGGTCGAGATGAAAATACCCTGATTAATTTTAATATTTTGATGTCATTGATTCTTTTTAACTTGATATTTTTATCTTTGCATGTTATTCTTGTGTTTTTATATCCTTTTCCAACCCGTTTTCAAAATATATTTTTTTAGCCGAGAGCCTATCAGGAACAACCCTCAACTTTACTCGAGGTAAGGGGTAGGTGTACGTATACCATACTCTTCCTAGACCTCATTTGTGGGATCACATTAGGTATGTTATTATTGTAGGGGGTGAAAGGCTTAAGTGCAAGTATTGCCTATTTGAAGATAATTTAATTGGAGATCGGTGGGAAGGGCTTGAGAACAAAGAGTATCATGCCAAGACTTCAAGGGTTGCCTATTTCGCAATATTTCAAGGTAGTGGAATTAGTCGATGCCAAATATTCAAGACTTTAAAGAAAATTAGTTGGAGAGATTGGGGTGGGAAAATATGTGTCATCCATTAGATGCTAAGGGTATTTTCACTTGAACATTATCCATTAAATTAATAGATGATCATTTTTGTTCAACCATGTTAAAAGGGACAAAAAGACAAACAATTGATTCCGATGCCGTAGTTCTGTAAATCTTCCTTGTAAAAATTTCGCCCAGAGGATACTTTTACCACTGGTATTTAGTTTAAAGCCACTTTTTTTTATTGATTTTAGATGAGAATCCACTTTTTGGAACTTCAATCTTTGTGGCCTGAAGTTCAAACGCTGTGGGTTGAACTTCATGCTTAAGTTATGAAGTTCAACTTCAACCGTAAGGGTTAGATGCCGTAAACTTCAATCCTTGTGGGCTGAAGTTTGAACTTCAATCCTTGTGGTGGCTGAAGTTAAACTTCAGTCTTTGTTGGCTGAACTTGTGTGAAGTTCAATCCAAAAGGATAGAAGTTCAAAAAAGTGATCTCTCATACAAAATCAGTAAAAAAATGGCCTCAAATTAAAGACCACTAGCAAAAGTGGCCTCCCATGCACTTTCCCCATCTTCTTTTAGTATGGACTTAAAGCCCAACTCGATACATTGGATTGGACCAAACAATTGAACCGTTCTTCCTCAAAATAAGTGCTGCTATTGGAAGAGTGCAGAAATAGCCCATTTTTGTGTCATTTAGGTTTTAGTAAATTTTTAAAAATCATTTCATTTTAACCACTAGCTTGAACTTCAAAGTTCGTGTCTTAACTTCAAACCTCCACCTCTTAACCGGAAGGTCTGAAGTTAGGCATATGCAACTTTCAAATTCATACCTCAAGTTTGAAGTGAAGATTTGAAGTTGGGCATACCAACTTCCAAGTCAAATCTGGGCATAACAACTTCAAACCTTCAAGGTCTGATGTTCAAGTCTGAAGTTAGTAATAGACAACTTTCAATTTCAAACCTTTACTTTCAACTTCAAATATGGGCATAACAACCTCAAACCTATAGGTTTTAAATTAGGCATAGACAGCTTTCAATTTCAAACCTTCACTTCCAACTTCAAATTGGGTATAGCAACCTCAAACCGGAAGTTTTAAATTTGGGGCATAACAATAGCTTGAATGGGTGAATAAGTTAAAAGTTCAAAATTGGCTATTTTAGAAAAAAATTATTAACTAAAACTTAAATGAGAAAGGCAAAACTGACAGCCGAACAAAATTTTTACGCTATTATTTAGTAAACATTTGATCTTGTAGCCAGTTTGCACCGCGTTAAATGAAAACTAGCTAGCGTTTGATTTTTTTTTTTTTTTTTAGAAAAGTAGTCAGATCCAAGTAGCACGGAAAATGTCAATATTTTTTATCTAAATTTTTGAACTAAAATTTTAAAATCTGAATATAAAATTCTCGGATCTGTTAAATCTGAAGTCCCAATATAAAATACTTAAACTTTGAAAAGTTTAGTTCAAAAGTCCAAGTATTTTTGGACTTTGCTAAATATGAAGTCCCAGTAAAAAATATTTAAAATATTAAAAATTACAGTTCAAAAGTCTAAGTATAAAATAATGTGGCTAGTCTTAAAAAATACGTCTTTTTTAAATTTGGCTATTTTTCATAATATTTATAATTATTGACTGATTGTCTTTAAGTGGTGAAAAATTGGCTAGCCATCAAAATTACCCTATTATTCCTAAGTTTTATCAATTTCTTTTAACTATGTGCAATAATGTACCTACTGTTTTCGCTTATTTCTGATGACGTAGTTGAAAGATTAGTACCCCAACCTCCAATCATATCCGTAGAACGAAAAAGGGGATCTCTTCTAATTGGTTCTTTGCATAATGTATTCAAGCTTCGTTTACAACAATAAACCTTTTGATATTTTAATGATTAAATATCTCCTCTGATCCATTTTGTATATAATTTTTATTCACGATCCATTTTATATCACACTCTTTAATCATTTTAAATAATTTACACAAATTCACTACTTTAAAACTCTTACATTATTCATTTTTTTTTTGTTTTATCATCACATTATATATATCGAAACTTCTTCATAGAGGTAAAGGAAGACCAAAGAAGAATTAGGACGAGATGATTCGTCAGGACATGGCTCACATTTAGATCACCGATGACATGACCATTGATAGAAAATCGTGGAGGTCGAATATTATATTAGAAGGTTAAATAGTAGTCGTGAGAGTGTTGTTTTAATATTATTTGTAGTATTTAGATACTTTATTTATTATATTCTGTATTAGTACTATTTTCATTGTTGTCTGCTTACTTTAGCTATCAATAGTTTCTTTGTTAATATTTTCTTTATCATAGGTTGTTCATCTTATTTTTGCTAGCATATTGTCGGATTATTATTTCTTGAGCCGATGGTCTATCGAAAACAGTCTCTCACTTCGGTGGGAATATAATCTGCGTACATCTTATACTTCCCAAATTCTACTTATGGAATTATATTGGTTGTATTGTTGTATATATCAAAACTTCTCTTGAATAAACTTTACTCGTGCACACAACAATACATAAAATCCCAAAAAAAGAAAGAACATTGCAGCCTAAAGTCACCCAAATAATCTCTTATCTTTAATGCTGGTTGGCCCCTAGCACATCAAAGTACATGAATTCCACTCATGCTTATCCACAAGAGGAGAAGATATATCATATATATGGTGTATCCGTTTATTCAGTTTATTAACTGCCCAAACTCCAATCTCACAGGTCTTACGTGCCACCCACCACGTTGATATATCCAATAAAAAAATAACCAACCCCACCAAAAAGAAAATATTGACCTGGTAGATAATTAATTTTTCAAATATATATATGTACACTTAATTTTACTTGAGTGACTACGAGTACAAGTACCTAAACGTTCCAAAATCAAACTCCTATATATCTTAAATTTTATGAATCAAACTTTACTATATAAATCAGAACGGTGGGAGTACACTTTTTAGAACTAATTAAAGAAAACATTTGGCTCATACACATTTGAGAAGGAAAGAAAACATTTGGCTCATACACATTTGAGAAGGCATCCGACTATCGTAACTGACTATGATGATAGTAATTTAATGAGAGAAGAATAACTTTTGACCTATCAAAAAGATTCGATGAAAATCGGGCATTCCTTTTGCTGCATTGTTCTAATGGAGTCTTGTATAAGCACCTCTTTTTTTTTTTCTTTTAAAAAAGTCGGTTGGCTGTTCAATTCAAACATCTTTTCGACTATTTTCCCTTTGAGTCGAACGATCGATCGTGCTTCTTCGACTATCTTAGAGTCAAGAGCTTTCCCGCTTCCTTCTAAGCAAGCAAGAATCAACTGCTCCGCTTCGGAGAGAGGTTTCGGTTTCGGCTGAGGAGGCAAATTCAAATCGAGAAGGGGTCGTCCCGAAGAGCTTGATGGATTATTCAACCTTTTTCTGATACATTTGTAGCTTAAAATTTGATGCTTAAAACACATTTTATTTTATTCAATCACCATAAAAATACTTAAAAGCTACAATCCAAACACCTTAATTCAAGAGGAAATAGACTTGTAATGAAAGTCTGTGGGGGCCTACGGTTTTCCTTTTTTTTTTTGTTCTCAATGGGGACCCACATTTATCCATCTACAATTACTACTAGCCAGCGAAGCTCTGTCGGCAAGGGCGCGTAACAGTCCACGTGTCTTTTGTGAAGTCGACAGTACTTGCTTTGTCACTGTTGTTAACGTTAACAGTGTCACTAAATTCCAGCATATGATTTGTCGTTTGTAGGACACTCTGCCAACACTGATTCGTTTTGTCAGGACAAGAATAAAAAAAAGGTGAAATCTGGATAGCTCCCAAATGAACTGGTGGCTTGTTAACTTTGTCATGTAAAAGTAAATTTGAACATTAGTACTTGAAATATATTTTTCTCAATAATGTACATATAATATAATTTTATTTAAAACCTATTAATTATTTAGTTAGATAAAATAATTGAATATTATTCTGATTATTGTAGATGTGATTATATAATAGTGACTGCTAATAGAGATTATGCAGCAGTAAGTCAAAGTTAAATTTAATTTGTATAAAAATATAATTGAATTAAATAATTTTTATTTTGGCCCTTATTAAGTGTAAATCAAACGATCCTTCAGACCTTTTAGTTTTCTAAAAGGTCAATTCTAATTAGAGTATTTCGTTAATGACAATCGATAACGTCGAGATACTTTAAATCACATTACTATCTTGAATCTTAATTTAGTCTTTATTCTAATGAGAATTTCTGCTTTTTCACGCACCTTTAATCACATCAACAATTTAAATAATGGAGGTCTGCGTGGAACTTGGTAATCCACAAAAGCTCCTATTTAACAATGCCCAAAGATCTTGATGAATGAGACACTAGTCATATAATATTACCAAAAAACAATTGGAGTCATTTTCTCCTACTTTACTACTTTAACTGACTTTGTATTATACAAGTTCACCCTTCGTTTGGAGACTCTAATTAGTACAAAAAATCTACTAATATGCCGTTAATACTTGATCAAAAGACACTTTCCCAAAGAAAATTAAAGAAAAAAACGTGTACTTAAGCAGTACTAGATAGATTAGCTTAGCTTAAGATAATTTAATCATTTACTACTCCCTCCGTCCCACTTTATTTGTCGTAGATTTCGAGGGTCAAACGAGTTTATCTTTTACCATAATCTTTATATATATTTTTTATATATTTTGAGTTGTATTTTATTGTAACTTATAGTACTTTTTATATAGTTTTCAAATATGTAAATTTTATTTAAGAAAAGTTAAAAATTTTATATCTTAATCTACGGTCAAATTTAACAAGTTTGACTCTCGAAACATTAACTATGACATACAAAATGGGACAGAGAGAGTATTTAGCAGGCAACAACAATACTTTCCTTTTTCTACTCAATCTCTCCAACACTGTCCAAATCTGACACACATACTTTCCTTCTCTTTTTAACTTTTTCCACCTTCCTTTCACATCTTTCCTCTTTCTGCATTGAAAGTAGTACACAGCGAGATGGATAAGGAAAACCACACATATTACACACAATATTCCCACGTAATCACAGACACACACACTTTTAATATTAATAATACAATAAAATCCAGCTTACTTAAAAATAACGGATAAAATTATTTTTGTATGATTTATTGATTACGGATTCGACGAGCCGTGAAAATAATTGTTGATGCCATGCATCAGAATAGATTACATACGTCACATTCTTATAGGGTACGAACTCTACATAAATACGAAATATTTTAAGTATCAAACCGTCTGTATTTTACTCCATCCGTTCCAAAATGGCTGTCATAGTTCGGATTTCGAGAGTCAAACGAATTTATTTTGACTGTGAATTTAAACATATAATCTTTAAGTTTTTTGTAACGATGTTTATATATTTAGAAACTACATAAAAAGTACTATAAATCACAATAATTAATAATTTAAAATATTTAAAAAATATATAAAAATATTACGGTCAAAATTAAATTTTTTTGACTCTCAAAATTCGAACTATGACAATCATTTTGGAACGGATAGAGTAATATTTATAATAATACTGCTTACTATTAGTAGTAATATATATAACCCCACATCCACAATTTCCAATCATGGAGTAGTAGCAGCTAAGATATTTTTTTCTGTCCACATAAAGCATAATCAAAGTTTCAAAACCACTCCATTTTCCCTACCAACGGTTACTTTTATTTCCCAGCTTTCAATGCTTACTATAAACTGAACCAAAAAGAAAACCAACCCAATACCAAAAACTATACAAAGAATCAAAAAATTGAATTTTTAGAAAAGCCAAGATGGATTTTTCTTCATTTTTGACATCTTTAGGAACTTCGTTTATATTATTTGTGATTTTAATATTGTTATTTGCATGGCTTTCAAGAAAACCAGGGAACGCTGAGGTATACTATCCAAACCGGATCCTTAAAGGTATGAACCCGGTTGAAGGCGGGTACATGACCCGAAACCCGTTTTCTTGGATCCGGGAAGCTATGTCATCATCTGAAACTGATATTGTTAACATGTCTGGAGTTGATACTGCTGTCTACTTTGTTTTCCTTGGCACTGGTAAATATATAAAGATCTCTCTTTTTTTTTTTTAATTCATATTTTTAAGCAATTTTATGTTTTTCAAGTAGTAGATGTTTATGTGAATAGAGTTCCGGAGCGACTAGTAAAGTTTTTTGACCTATAGGTTACGCGTTAGGCTGCTGCTTACCTTACGCCCTTAAAGTGTGGTCCCTTCCCCGAATTTTGTGAATGCAGAATGCTTTGTGCATCGGGCTGTCCTTTCGAGTAGATGTTTATGTATTTATGAGTTTTTTCCCAGCCTTATTTTGGTTCTTTTAGTTTGGTATCTTTAACATTTGGTTATTTTTGTGGGGCAAAGAGTTAAGTATGAAGCATAATGAGGAACACAAGTGGTTGCCTTTAACTCAAAGCAAACTAATTTTAGCCAGCTTTTTAGGATCCTTTTTTTCCCCTTAAACATAAGGAGTTAGTGGTGATAGTTATGGTGGTAATTTAGACATTAAAAAGAAGTTTTGAAAGATGGCTACACTTTACTAAAGTAAATTGTATAATTTTCCTAAGTACTAGTGGTGCACCTGAACTTGTTACCATCCGCTGTTTTTGGAAACAACACTGAATCTTTAATTAATTGCTGGTATCTAATGAACTAATCGGACTTTTGTGGAATTCTTTTTTTTTTAAAAAAATAAATAGTTCACAAGTCTTATTGTTCGACCATTCTTTTGTGTAGAGTGGGATAAGTTAGGGTGACAAACAAGAAATTTGGACTCTTTGAATTTGGTTTTGGTTCAATTGTTAAAATAGTTCTGGGGAAAGTTGTGTTCGGAAACTAGTTGGATTCATACATATGAAATCCTCTATATTGTTCCGAATTAAAGCTAATCAAGAAATCGGTCTAAAATCGAATGGAACAGATATAGAGGATTTCACATAATTGATTTCAACTAGTATAGGAAAGGCTTTGTTGTTGTTGTTGTAATACAAGCAGCGATAAACCATTAAGTCAATGAAATGTCTTCTAGACCTGTTCTCTTGAGTCAAACTGAATTCATGCTATACAATCTTAATATGTTCATTTGTGCGCTTCCCTTCATTGGAACTTCGAAGCAAATGTGCAGGTAGCCCATTTTAGAAGTCATAGAAGCGTAGCCATGTTGTTTAAACCTAAATATGAAAGTTCATTTATGATGGTGTTTGTATGCTAAACTCTTGAGAGTGTAAATTCTTGTATAAAGCTTTTTTTTTTTATTTTTCTTTTTCAGCCTTGGGAATATTTGTCTTCTCCAGCCTTGTACTGCTACCTGTACTGCTACCAGTTGCTGCAACTGATCCTGTGAAGGCAGTCAATACCACCAGCAAGGGGACTTTTAATGAACTTGACAGGTTATCTATGGGGCATGTCGGTGTAAGTTCTGTTGACCTTTCCTTAACATTATCTATAAAAATATGTAAACAGGTGTCTCATGGATTTAACTTATCCTAATTTGGTAATGCGGCATTTAGATGTCTAGGGTCTATTTTATTGGCATTCTATCTAAATTAACAGAACTTGCTTTGATTTGCCCTCCATTTTCTTTATTCTTAATTGCTATTATATATTCTGTTACTTTCAAAAGGCAGAAGATTCTGATTTGGTGTACATCAGCTATGCATCCACTGTTATTTCGTTTTTCGTCGTTTTTCTGTGAATTGATGAATTCTAATCTTCTTCTTTTCTCCGTTGGTGTTATAGAATTCAGGTGTGCGGTTGTGGGCATTTATAGTTGCCACGTATTGGGTATCTATTGTTTCGTACTTCCTTTTATGGAAAGCATACAAGCATGTTATGGAATTGAGAGCTAAAGCTCTTATGTCTCCAGAAGTCAGAGCCGAGCAATTTGCTATTCTTGTCAGGGATATACCTCCTGCCTCTGAGGGTCAAAGTAAAAAGGAGCAGGTAGATTCATTCTTTAGAGAAATCTACCCAGAAACATTTTATAGATCAATGGTGGTGACGAACAATAAGAAGGTAATTTCCCATATCTGACATTCTCTGTACTGTTTCAGTAGTCTGCCATTGTGGATTTTGCTTTACTTACACATGCTCGTTTCACAAAATGTAGCATTCTACATTAAAAACATGGATCTTTGTTGGGATTTTTAGGGATATGTATAGTGGAAGAATATACCATTTCGTCCTGTATAGTACTTGCCTTCTGTGGAATGTGGATGATTCAGATGACACCTGTCATTACTAATGTGTAAATGTGCTTGTGTGATCATTTCTCTCAGTAGTCCAGTAGCAAATTTTTTCAATTCTCTTGTTGATTTACTGTGTGTGATTTATTAGGTGAACAAAATTTACGAAGAGTTAGAAGGGTATAAAAAGAAGCTTGCACGTGCTGAAGCCATCTATGCAGAGTCGAAGAAAACAAATCCTGATGCAATAAAACCCTCACACAAAACTGGTTTCCTTGGTATTGTTGGTGAAAAAGTCGATTCAATTGAATTCTATAATGATAAGATTAAGGAGTTGATCCAACAGCTAGAAGCTGAACAAAAGGTCACTCTCAAAGAGAAACAACAATCTTCTGCTTTGGTCTTCTTTAACAGCAGGGTGACTGCAGCTTCCGCATCACAGAATTTACATGCCCCAATAGTTGACACATGGACTGTTATAGATGCACCAGAACCCAGGCAGTTGATTTGGAGTAATCTGCCCAAAAATTTTTATGAGAGAATAGTTCGACAGTATGTTGTGTATGCTGTTGTGTTTCTGACCATATTCTTTTACTTGATTCCAATTGGGTTCGTTTCTGCATTAACAACTCTTGACAATTTGGTGAAGTATCTCCCGTTCTTGAAGCCGATTGTTACTGTGACGGCAATCAAGACAGTGCTAGAAGCTTTTTTGCCTCAACTGGCGCTCATCATATTTTTGGCTTTGTTGCCAAAGTTTCTTCTGTTTCTATCCAAAGCAGAAGGCATTCCTCAAGAAAGCCATGCGATAAGAGCTGCTTCAGGGAAATATTTTTATTTCTCAGTGCTGAATGTATTTATTGGTGTTACTTTGGGTGGAACTCTATTCGGTACCTTCAAGAACATTGAGGGCAATCCCAACTCTATTATTCCTCTGTTGGCAAAAAGCCTTCCACAGAATGCAACTTTCTTCTTGACTTTTGTGGCTTTGAAGTAAGTCTGTTGGCTGCTTTCCCTTTTATTTATTCGCCTACTTTTTATTTCACAGCTTCTTCTAGACCATTGGGGTTGTAAAGTAAGCCTGTGGTTTGCTTTTGTTTTTATTTTCGCAGCTACTTCATTATCTTCTTTGTAAGGGTATGTTGTCTTGAGTCATCCGTGATATGCCTTCTGATCTTTGATTACCACATTGTGAATATGATTTACTTTCTTGACTTATATTTACAGAGAATTATCTAAACTTCTAAGATCCTTTTAAGTCCGCAAGAATTTATTAAGCTTTTCAGGTCTCCCAATGTGGTGAAATGAATCTTAATGTCTAATGTTCTAGTGGTAGGAGAACCTCGAAGGTTACTGCGAATGATATATTACGTGGAGATGCCATTTAACTTCTATTATATTGATTCAGCAGAAATGTAACAGCAGCTGATAGTCGGAGAAGTCTCATTATACAAGCGCTAGATATGCTGTCTTACATCTGGCTTTCAAGTTTCAGCGCACTCTATTACCTGTTCATTTTGTTTCATCTCTTGCTGAAGAGCTGGAAAATGTTGACTTTCGTATGCACTTAGTTTGACACAGATATTCTCCTTTTTAGCCGCCAATCCTATCTATCATCCTCTTTGTCTTTTTCTTTTTAGATTGTCCTTTTTGACATTGAGTCATTTTTATTACATGGGTATTTCTGTGGTGTTAAAGTTCCGTTTGAAATTGGTGATAGCTAGTAAAGAGAGTCTTGAATCTCCTTTTAATCTCAACATTTGATTGTTGAAGTTTTATTCTCTTTGCGAAATTCAAGGTGTTTTACGGTTCTGAATCTTAATTTCTTTTGATGGTAATTTCGTTCTGCTTCTCCATATGATATTCCAGATAAGCGAGAAAGGAACATCTTTTTGGTTAGAGAACAGAAAAATGATTTTGCTACTTTGTCATCTCAGGTTCTTTGTTGGCTATGGACTGGAGCTCTCTAGAATAGTTCCTCTTATCATATTCCATCTCAAAAAGAAGTATCTGTGCAAAACTGAAGCTGAGATAAAGGAGGCCTGGGCTCCTGGAGATTTAGGCTATGCAACTCGATTTCCCAGTGATATGCTGATTATGACGGTTGTCCTATGCTATTCCGTCATTGCCCCAATCATTTTACCGTTTGGAGTGGTTTACTTCGGTCTGGGGTGGCTTCTTCTACGGAATCAGGTAAATATTGTACCTATTTTGGCATCATAGCATTTATGTATATATTTCTATCAACTAAGCTTTGTTCCGGAATTGGTTAGGTGGTTTAAATGAATCATTTATAGATATTCCAATCTATTCAGGTCTTAATTCATTTTATTTGAAATAATTAAACAGACTAATTAGGGGTTCTATAGAAGTAGAGGTTCTCTAAAGTCTCACATGTATCTAGATATAGATAATACAACAAAATAATAAACCAAGTATGTTACCACAAGTGGGTCTCCCAGTATGTTCCCACAAGTGGGTGAGGTGTACTCCTATCTCGAGGGAGATAGAGAGGCTGTAGATATAAATAATGTAGTACCTAAATAAGGCCTACTTGTAAGTCGACAACCTAATATAAGACCTACGTGCATTTTTGCAAAAGGATTTGATTGCGATCATTGTATCCTAATTTTTCTTTTCTTTTCTAAACAGGCACTCAAAGTGTATGTTCCCTCATATGAGAGCAATGGAAGAATGTGGCCCCATATCCACACGCGCATGTTAGCTGCCTTGATTTTATATCAAGTTACCATGTTAGGTTACTTTGGAATTAAGGAATTCAAGCCTACTCCAGTTCTTATTCCACTTCCAATATTCTCCTTGATCTTCGCGTTCATTTGTCAGAAGAAATTTCGTCGGTTCTTTGAATCTCCTGCTCTCGAGGTCGTTTCCCACGAACTAAAAGAAGTTCCACAAATGGATATTGTGTTCAGATCGTTCATCCCACCATGCTTGAGTGCAGGAAAGTCTGATGACCATCAGTTTGAGGACGCGTTATCTCATGTGTCGAAAACAGGTTCTTCAGCAGTTTGATATAAACATTCGACAAGTGTATCTTTCCACTGTGTTTCATTTTGTTGTAAATTGAACCTTGGGAAACTTCATTTAGATAGTTTCTCTGTGTTGATAGTTTGTGCCTAGGATTTTAGATAGTTGCTGTAAGTTAATACTTCATTGATTAGTTGGTCTTTGTTTGATAGTTTGTTTGGGATCTTTGTGAAAGTAGTTTTCTGTTTATGAAGTTAGTCCAATGAATTTATTAATGTCTTATGGCAAGTTGCATTGTATTTCACCATAGCCTAAAGAAAAAATTCAATGGCAATTTATTTTACCTTGTTTTATCTTTGTCGGATTATGGTTTACCATTGTGCATTATCTCTAATTTCAGTGACTTTTTAACTGCAGGTTTTCTAAGCAAATCGTGTGAATAGATTTAAGATATGACATTCACATCTAATGCTGCACAAGAATGTCCACTTAGCATGACATTTCAGATCTGAGACTAATTTTATGTAAACATAATCAATTAAATGTCCACGTTTCTTTCGATCGCTGTTGGCCGTTAGGGGTTCCCCAAGCTCATCCACCATTTATTAGTTCACTGATTTTTAAAGGCGTTTTTGGGGCGAGTCGTAGCAAAACGCAACGGAATGTTCCGGTGGGGTATAGATTATGAAAGATGTACGCGCCACAATTTGGGGTGTACTTAGGCGTTGGACGAGTCCACACCCAAAAAAAATTCAAATTAAAAAAATAAAATTTCTCAATAAATACTCTATTTAAAGTCTACACTCAAATATCAACTTGCTAATTAAATTCTCAAATTTTTTTATTACTTTTTACTCCTAACCTTATATAATCTTAAAATTTTCTGTAATTTCTACATAAGATTACATTTTTTATGAGATTTATATTTTTTAAAATATTTATATCAATTACTTTAATATATAAAATATTAAATATTAGAGATCCATGTTGCTTAGCTCGGTATCTCGGGGCTTATGCCTCGCCCAGTATCAGATAAATAGCCTCGTCTTACGCCCACTATTTAAAAAAAAAATTGGTTTAATTAAAGATTAAATGTACTTAATCTAATACACGATTAAACATAGTTGATTAAAGAAGCAACACACGAATCGCACTATTCATCTGATTTCTGCTAAACATGGTCGTGGCACGTTTTTCTCTAATATGATAAGATGTATTTGTATAAAGTATAATCTCTTTTGTCGCTTTCCCACGAGAGTATTCCAGTTTTCTTGTATTTGTTTCTAATTTAATTTTACACACGTTTTTGTAATGAAGAAAAAACACAGAATGTGTGTGAGCATTCCATAAGAGAGTTTAAAAATTAAATAGATCTTTTCTCTTTCTTTACTACTCATCTCCCTCTATTTTATGTGTCATAATTTAACTCGGCACCGAAATTTTAGGTGTCATAGTTTGACTCGGCACCGAAATTAAGAAATAAATGAAGACTTTTGAAATTTGTGGTTTAATGTTAAATTGTTACTAAATTTAAAATGTTGTCATTCTTTTTAGAACAGACTAATAAGGAAATGCTGCCACATAAATTGAAATAGACGGAGTACTATGCTTTAAATATTCTAAACTCTTTCAAAGTATAAATAATTATTATGGTTTATACTAATTTTTGTAAAGTTTGATATGTAAACTTCAATAAGTTGATGTTTGATTTTTGTAATGGTATAAATAAGTATAAATTATTATTATTAAACGAATGGTTTTGTAAGTACACTTTAACCTTCTATAAATGGTTTTAGGTACACTTTTTTAAGGCTATTAATTAATTTCACTTATTATGCATATTATTTCATGGTCAAACCGAAAAGCTAACGCGTGATGGCTGACCATTTTGATATAAGCTGCAAGTCAAACACTCTACAAATTGGCTGTTCCCTTTTGAATATTAAGAATACTTTGTCAATTTCCAACTACCCCACATCATATAAATAGTATACATAATCCAAATTCAAACCTCAACTGGATCACAATTCTATTTTACATACATTTCTCCATATTTTCAAGCCACCATGAAATCAATTAGCCACCTCCATGCATATGATACTAATATCCACCATCATAACCACAAACTAAACAACATTAATAGACTTTCAATTGTTTCTTCCTACCAAGAAAACGTTTCAATGAAGAAATCAAATAAGCTTAGTGAAAAATTGTCAAACTTTTTAAACATTCAAACACCATACAAAAAAAATAATACTACTTATTCTAATAGGAATATTTTGAACATTGAAGACAAGGCCAACACTCCTACAATGTCCCCTAAGGAGGACATATCGGACCGATGGCGTGACATTCATGGTGTTCAAGAATGGGAAGGTCTTCTTGATCCACTCGACCCATTGCTTCGTCGAGAAATTGTCAAATATGGTGAATTTGCTCAAGCAACTTATGATGCATTGGATTTTGACTCGTTCTCTGAGTATTGTGGAAGTTGCATGTACAATAGTCATAAATTGTTTGACAAGTTAGGCCTTAGCAAAAGTGGCTATAAGGTTACCAAGTATATTTATGCTATGTCACATATTGATATGCCTCAGTGGCTTGAAAGATCAAGATTGACATATACATGGAGCAAAGATTCAAATTGGATTGGATTTGTAGCAGTGAGTGACGATGAAGAATCGCGACGAATTGGTAGAAGAGATATTGTTGTGGCATGGAGAGGTACTGTGACACCTTCAGAATGGTATGAAAATATGCAGAGGAAATTAGAGCCAATTGGACATATGGACTCAAAAGTTGAACATGGTTTTCTTAGTATTTACACATCTAAGTGTGATTCAACTAGGTATAACAAGTCAAGTGCCTCAGAACAAGTCATGAAAGAACTGAAAACTTTGGTGGATTTTTACAAAAGCAAAGGTGAAGAAGTGAGTCTCACAATAACAGGACATAGCTTAGGGGGTGCACTAGCTCTCCTAAATGCTTATGAATCAGCAGCAAATTTTCCAACACTTCCAATTAGTGTTATTTCATTTGCATCCCCAAGAGTTGGAAATATTGCATTTCGAGACGAGCTTTACCAAATGGGAGTCAAAATTTTACGTGTTACAACAAAACAAGATTTAGTCCCTCGAATGCCTGGAATTGTTCTAAATGAAAGTTTACAAAAGTTCGACGATTTTACTGGGACATTGGAGTGGATTTACACACACGTTGGTGCTGAATTGAAACTTGATGTTAGGTCTTCACCTTATCTCAAAAGAGGGTTCAATTTTATAGGGATTCATATGCTTGAGACATACCTTCATTTAGTAGATGGTTTTGTTAGTACTAGTTCAACTTTTAGGTCTAATGCTAAAAGGGATGTTGCATTAGTGAATAAGGCATGTGATATGCTTGTAGATGAACTAAGAATTCCTCCTTGTTGGTACCAATTAGCCCACAAGGGGTTAGAGTGCAATTCTTATGGTAGGTGGGTAAGGCCCAAAAGAGATCCAGAAGATATACCTTCACCTGCTAGAGAAGAACAGAATCATGAACTTGCATTTCAGGAAATTAGTTATGGATTTTGAATCCTACTAAGATAAAATAAGGTCACCAGCAAAGATAAGTGGGACATATAATCAAGTTATGACCTGATTATTAATTAATTTGGACAAAGCATCCCTAGATATAATGAAAATATAAGGAGAAAGACTCACTTGTCTAATTGCTCTTGAAGGATGGAAACCATTTGTATGTATGAGATACGTTACATTTAGACACTGTAAATAACTGATTTTTTATGGACATCTGATTCTTACTAGTATACTCCAATTTTGCTCTTCTAATAAGCCAATTTCAACAATTCTTCTCATTTTTAGTTGAATTGTCAAAAAGTGAAAATGAAAAATCACAGAAGATCAATACAAAATCATGCGAATGAAGAGAAACAAAGGCTGGATTGGCTCTAAAGGCCAAAATATGTTCTTGAAAGCTAGGCTTAAATGGAGTCTAACTTCTGGAAATGAATTTGATTAAGTGACCACACCCTGCAAAGTGTTTTCAAAAGTAGTTGCGGACTAAATAACGCTCTGAAATTAGGTTATCTGTGCACTATAAATTGGCTCAATTGGTGCGAAGTTAAAAAAATTTGCAAGCGGGCGGATCGTAAAAATTTCGCCTACAGGCCACTTTTTTCATTGGTATTTGGTTTGAAGTAACATTTTTATTGATTTTACATGAGAGACCACTTTTTGAAATTTCAATCTTTGTGGGCTGAAGTCCAAACCTTGTGGGTTGAATTTCATGCTTAAGTTATGAAGTTCAACTTCAATCTGTAAGGACTGAACTTTTAGGTATACATGCGTAAACTTCAACCCTTATGGTGGGCTGAAGTTGAACTTCAACTCTTGTGGGCTGAACTTGTGTGAAGTTCAACCCATAAGGATTGAAGTTCTAAAAACAGTCTCTCATTTCAAATTAGTAATAAAAATAGCCTCAAACCAAAATCTACCAGAAAAAGTGGCCTCTCAAGCACTTTTTCCTGGCATATACTAAACTTTTGACCTCTAATAGGCTAACAACCATAAAACTTTACCCTAAGTCCCAAAATTTGATTCGTTTTGAGGTTTGTCCTCTTTGTCTATGGTTTTAAGTAAATGATCTCCAGCTTGGAGAGTTCAATACAATTTTGCTGGGAGAGTGTCGCCTATTTACCAAGATTTCATGGCAATTTAGCGGGAAGACGGGGGTGAAGGGGTTTAGTGCAAATGTTGTCTATTTGTCAAGATTTTATGACAATTAGTTGGGCACGGATAAAAAGGTCGAAGGGAAGTATTGCCCTGTCAAGCAAGGCAATTTAGTTGGACACGAAAGGGGTCGATGACAAGTATTGTCCTACCAAGACTTCAAGAAAACTTAGCTGAAGAAGAAAAAAGAACACACACCATTAATTAAGTGTCGAAGGGTATTTCCATCCAAAGTTTTAAACGGATGATCACTTTTGCTAAACCACGTAAAACGGGGTTAAAAATTAAAATGCAAACAATTGCCTCAGGTGTGGTAGCTCTGTAAATCTCCCGCAAACAACTCGTTTGACTGCGCTAGATAGCGCTATTGTCGAGTATTTTTTATTTTATTTTATTTTTCAAATATATTAACACCATTATATATATATATATATATATATATACACACACACACACACACACACACTGAATACATTATACGTAAATATTAAAAATAAAATATTGAAATATTTATTATGTACATTTTAAAATATAAATATGAGTAAATATGTAATAGGAAAAGATATGTAAAAAACTTGAATTTGATAGTTATGGAGACATTACATATTTTTACATATACTATCCCCTGAAAAGAAAAGATCTTATTAACTAGCAGTAGGAAAGAAATAATAAAAATATTTTCTTAAAAAGCAATAATAGACTTCTATAATAACTCATATCTTTGTACTTTTTTAACTTATTTCTGATTATTTCTGCATGGTTTCTGAATTCGTCTGCAAATCACCCCTTATGATTGTCATTTTTCTGCAGAATTTTGAAAAAAATTACATTTGTTTTCTTTTAGACATAAGTTTTAGCTTTTTCCTTTTAGACATAAATTCCGATAAGTCATGGATAATGAAGATAGGGTGATGTGTTTTTTAGGAAAAGGCCAAAGTACCCCTTTATATTATGGTCAGATTTTCAATTACACACCTTATCTTTGTGTGTTCACACTCTTACAAAGTATGTGGATGCTACAATATGTGTTTTAATTTTACTATTTTTGTATATTTGTCATGTTTTAATTGAAAATAAATAATTAAATATACTTATATAGTTTAAGGGAGTAATAGGACCAATGCAAAAATGAGGTGTGCAACTGCGAATTTGATCATAGTTCAAGGGGATAATTATGCGAGTTTATGCCGACGAGACCATTTTCTAATTACTTTGTTATCTGGGACCAAATGTTCAAACCACTAGCTTATTTGTCCTATTTTTGTAAATCAGTGGCCTAACATTATTACTCTATAATTGTCTTCTCTTTTGATAGTTTAACATTGACTGAAATAAAAATGCAATAATCAGATTCTTCCCATATATTATTACGTGAACTTATTCTTTAAAAAAAAAATATATATATCATAGTTAATATACCAGCATATAAACTATACGCACATGTTGCCATAACTGGAAAAGAAGTTCTTGCAGTTTAATCAACCCCAGCATGCTCCACCTAGCACCCCATTCCTGCGCACTTATTGTTTCAGAAAAAAAAAAATGGTTTTTTTCTGCAGTTTATCAAATATTTTTTAATTCTTCTATTAAAGTTTGCGATAACTTTTAATGTGTTTGAATATGCTTTTTTAAATTTTTAATATGTTCACAATTATTTCCACTAAAATAAAAAGGGAAAATTTACATCTAATTTGAAACAAACAAAGTTAATTTACAGTTTACTAATTAAAGTGAAAGATCAAATAATTTAGAAATGAAATTAAACTTTCTATCTTTAGTTTGTAACCTCAAACAAAGTGAGTTCCAAGTTATAGGACGTTTATATAATTTATTCGAGATGAGTGTTTGATGTAAATAATCCTATTTTATATTAAATCCACAATACACATAATCACACATATTTCATTTTATTCGCATTAGATAATTCGCACCATATTAAGTTAATATTAGCAATTAAAATTGAACTGAAATAATGCCTAACTTAATACGGAGTAATAGTTATGTGATAATATGTACGTAAAAAAAATATAATTTCTTATATTTATTGGCTGATTGTATACCATCAATACAGATAAGATTTTACTCTAAAATATTATGGGCAAATGAGAATATTAACAAATGACAGGTATGGACTCATCACATGAAGCCAACTGTTGTGTCTTAAAGAAAGTCAAAACAGCTAACAGCCAATCAATAAGTCAATCAATTGCCAATAATTACGCAAAAATAACTGCCATGAGCCAACCATTCCCTTTTATGAGCTAACACCCAACAAAAATATTGAATACTTCAGAAATAGTAGAATAAGACAACTTCAAAATATTAATTTTTTTCTCAAAAGTACTTAATAAAACATTTTAGATAATGAGAGATTAGAATGAAAGAAGAGAGGAAGAGAAGAGGATTTGTAAAGCAACCTCTCTTCTTTGGATCTCTCAAATCATAGTAATATTTTTATCGAGTTAGTGTAATAGTTTAGAAAGTACCCTTTTCTTCTAAATTCAGCATTCCTTTTCATTATTATTCTCTATATTCTTCAATATATTCCCTCCTCTATCTTTGTTGAGTATTTTCTCTTCATTTTTGATATATTGATAATGAGTAGACTTCGTGTAAATTCGTCTCCTGATTTAATTGTTAGTTCGACATCAGAACAGTTCTATGATGATTCAGCTTTAGAAGGTAATGGTTATTCCTTTTCTTTTCCTCTTTTTTCATCTTTGCGTAGTGCTTGATGTGTGTTAATGTAAGTTTGAATATTAAGGTTTCTTGCATGGTTCTTGACTTTTTTGAGAAATATTTACGTATGATCATCAAAATCAATGATGAAATACAGGAAGTATGGCTTTCTTTATAACCAATGCTAGGTACCTTTACCTTGAATTTTTATGCTAGACACCTTTATCTTGAATTTTCAGGGGTTGCAGCCAACATTAAGTTATTGCTGAAGTTGACTCAAGAGCACAAAACTGCTTGCAACAAAGAAAAGAACGATGGCCGGAGAATGTTGAGGGTGGCAACCATGATGACCATTTTGGATAATGTAAGGACAAGAATCCAAAAATGTCAATCTTTTGGCAAGAAGTTATCATCAGAAACTGAATTAAGTCGATGTAGTACAGATCTTAAGGTTCCTTGTCATGTTCCAATGGACAAGAAGCATCACGAACCAATGATTGATGAGAAAGAAAAGCTGAGAAAGCAGCTAAATGCAAGCTTGGTAGCACGAAAGAGCCTCGAGGTAATGTGTTCAAGCTTAGGGAAAGAAAAAGAGATTATGGCAGCAGAGCTCTCGAAAAAAGTCCATGAGTTGAATGAAATGGAGGATCTCATCAATGATCTAAAAGAACAAAATGAGAGTTTAGTGGAAAGGTTACATGAATGTGCCAAAGAGCAAAAAGAAAAAAGGTGTAGCAGTGGTGAAGAAGAGACACAAGGAAATGTTGCCCTCCAAGAGAGAAATAAGGCACTTTCAGAGAACCTCCTAAGGTCATTGGATGGCTATCGGTCCATGAAAAGAAAATGGAAGGATGCACAAGCGGAAAACATGGCAATGCATGCAACCATGGAGGAAATGACAGCAAAAATTGGAGCTGGACTTTCTCGAATCCACAGCTTTAAAGAACGAATTGCCTCTGAAAGTGTGCCTTCGGAGGATATCCAAGAGGAGATTGTTGAATTAGAGCATATGTTTGAATGCTTTGAAATGCAGGTTGCGAAACATGGCCAAAAGGAAGGGGAATGTGTTAAACCAAAAGCTGAGATTAGTGCTTGCAAGCCTACAATACTTGCATGAGAAGACAGGGTAGCTTATAAACAAGCAGACAAAAAGGAGAAAGATGGTGCTCAACTTTGTCTGAGCTTTTCTTTAGAATGGTCCGGAATCATGGCAATTCACAAAATCAACCGAAATGGAGAAAAGATAGAACATTTTTCTCTGTTATGGATTCAAAGTATTAAAGGAGTATGTAATAGGAGAATGACTAGGGATGTTGCTTTTCCTTTTTATGTGCAAATTTGACTGATGATCTGTTGTTTTCAGTTTTTTTATAGTGCAAATAACATCATATGTTTGGTCGCTTTGTCCAACCTGCTTGATAACCCTTAACTTAAAGTGCTCTGTTATGATTTATAAAAGTGATTGAGGTCTACTATGTAAAGAAGCGGGGCTAGACGGCAAGCAGATATGGAACATGCAAAATGAACCAAAATGTAAACTATAAGTGCAGTTATGGGGTTGATTCTGCACTTACAGTTCTTCAATCACAGATTTAAACACAGCTTTCAACAATGGTACATGCACAACGAGCCAAAATTCCATGGCATTTTTAATTTATACGTCTAAAAATAACATGACTTTTAAGATACAAGTAATTGGATGATGACATGGTTTATGATAGTCACTTGTGTAAATTTATAGCATGATGCCTGAAATAACTATATAGGAGCACGGTAAGAAGGCTAAGATCATGCCTATGATGTTATAAACTTAGCTAGAAATTTTTGTACTACTCCAGCTCCAGCAACTTGGAACCAGCGATGCAGTTAAGAATCCATGAGTTGCTTGCCGCTACAGCTCCAGTTAAACTAGCCAAAGCTTCTGCATCAGATCTTCTGCGAGCTAAAATTGATGTTTTTTCGCTTGCTTCACACTTTTCAAGTTGCTCTTGACTATAAATTACAAAAGGTGGAGGGCATCCAGGTGAAAGAATTTCACGATCCATAACTACAGGCTTCCTGTTAAGGACAATTCCTCCAGCAGCAACAACGAGGTCATGTAGATAGCTTTTGTAAGATGGTAGAAAGTCCCCCATAAAAAAGAAGTTGTATCCGTTGAAAAGCTTTGGTTGCTGCAAAATAGGAAATATAAAAGTTAAAGAATGCATAAGCGGACTTTAATGTCCATTATAAAGGATCTTAGTAAAAGCAGAAAAGCAGTGAGTGCATCCAGCAGAAGAAGAAAATGCAGTGAGACCTACAGCAACCACTAGACCAGAGGGAATTGAATGTTAAGATCTCTTTATATTCATTCTTCCAAAGTGACTGAAAAGAGCAATAAGCTCAAATATGGAAAGAAATTCCTAGAAATAATAGAAACTAAACTGACATCCTTGATGTCCACAAAATGAGAGGACAGATCAAGGAAGTAAAAGAAATAACAATCTTATACTCCAAACATTGTTGTTGAAGTACCACTTTCCAGAATGGGAATCTATCCAAGATGCATAGAATCATCAGAGAGTGCTTAACCAAAAAGACTTAAAAGTTGCTCTATCCAAATAATTTAAAATGCACTTGATTTGTTTATTTTTTATGATAAATCTAGGGAAAGATGTAACCTTGTTTAAAATCCTCAATCTTCCAAGCTTAGGGCCATCCACAATGCCATGAGTATCTAATTTAATCTCATATTTCTGCTCATCAACAAGTTCGGTGGCTTCCACACAAGCAATTATCCCTGAAAGCATAAAAAGCAAACAGTAAGAGGGAGAACACAGAAGCTAATCTCTGGCTATACAGAGAACACATTCGCAATTCAACATATTTATTTAGTTAAGAAAACAAGGTTACTGACATTGCATGTTCAATATCCATTTCCCAGCCAAGACACCCATCAAGTATTTTAGAGTTCTTCGGCATGCCCCTTTCTGATCAGTAGAAGCTATGACATGGGTGACACTTAGGTCCCAGGTCTTGACTACTGTCACTCCAAACAACCTCATAAATGCAGAAATAAGCCCCTGCAAGTTAAGGATTTAACTTAATCAGTTAATGAACCTAATTTATCTCAAACAACTATCATCATTTTTTTCCTATTTACTTACTCTTTCATCATCCGTTAAAGCTGAACAACAGAGCACCAAACTCTTATTCTTCTTCTGAGGCTTTGACTGTGAAATAGCAGTATTATCAGGTGTTGCTGAGACTTTGGGTTGGTGGAGACGAGAATTTCTGCAGATTAAAGGCAAAGAGAATGGAATAAGGACAACAACAACATACCAGTATAATCCCACATGTGGGGTCTGGCGAGAATGGAATAAGGACATTGAGCCAAAATCTAAAAATTTTAGCTAACAACAATTCTAAAAGTCAGTTGGTCCAACCTTTCAATGCTTTTTCTAGTCTTAGGCTTGTCACCAGGGACCTCACATGGCAGCTTTGAATTGGCATGTAAAGGACATAACATAACAAAGTTGTCCTGAAACAAGGAAAATAGAGTAAGTGATGCTGATAATTAATTAAATATATACGTCTTACAGAGCTATACATACATAATCCCATCGACATTCTGGTGTCAACTTAGCACAAGGAACATGAAAGCTTTTGCGACAACTCGTTTCGTAACACCCAAGAGCTGCTCCTTTTACTCCACAGAAAACACAAGTGATCCTGCGGCTCCTCTTCAGCTCAGACTCAAGATTGATAACATCATCATCTTCAAAATATACATTAGGGGCCCTGTAGAAGTGCATTTCAGAATTATACACTAGAAATGATTTGACTTGTAACAGAGAAAATAGAATGATTATATGCACAAATTAAGGGTTCAAGCAGTGGAAACAACCACTATAGCTTGCATCAAGCTAGGCTGCGTACATCACACTCTTTGGGGTGCGGCCATTCCGCGGACACTGCATGAACGCAGAATGCTTTGTGCATCGGGCTACCCATTTTCATAATAAAAAAGAAATATACAATTTCATAAACTAGAAATTTGTTATACTAAATTATCTAGAAAGCACTTTTAAATGAATGAAATATAAAGCAACCCTTTTGAGATATCATTACCATTCTGCACAATGTTTGTGCACGTGTATAATGCCCAGTACTCCACTGACATCTTCTTTGACAGGCTTTCCATTAAGGTAGCTTACAATGACTCCTGAAACCTGAAATTTGATTATGGTAAATGGAAGTATACAATTAATATACAAAGTCAAAAGGCAAACAGCATTAAGAATAATATGATAATAGAAGGGATAACAAAAGAAAGAAACACAAAATGCCAATAACTTATACCTCAGATTCCTCTGCTGAACGGCAGAAAGCACACTGGATTTTGTTGTGGCTGGACTCACACTTCTGGGAAACTGAAGCATTCAAGTTCAGAATAGATTTCTCTGTTTCCAATGAATTATGCACTTTTTTCTGAATCTTTTCAAGTGAAATATTTTCCTTGACAGCATGGTGTGCATCATCAGAAAACTTCACCTTTTTCTTCCCACGAACTTTTGTACCAGCAGTAGCTTCCCCACCATTATCCATGGGAATCCATCTATTTGCTGATTCAAAATTCAAAGTGTCATCTTGAGTTTGTGCAATGTTATATTTAGCAGTTCGCTGTCCGCTGTTTGGTCTAAAACTGCATTTATTTTGTTCACCAGAAGATCCCTTGCGACGTTTATTACATGTCTTCAAGCCAAAAGTCTCGAACCTTCCTTCACTGTGTTGTTCCTGATCCACAGGAGTAGACAAATTGAAGGACGTGGACTTATTGCTCTTGCGATTTCTTTTGGCACCACATGAAGTGGATGTGTCTTCTACTACTGACCCAGCAACATTTGTAATAGAACTACCCCCTTTTTTGCTATTCAAATCTTTCTTCTTCAAATTAAATGCTTCATCCTTGTTCTGATTATTCTCTATAGTTTGTTCAGCTGCTTTTTTTGAGTTCTTATGTTCTTCTGATGCATCACCAATTATTTTCTTGCCTTGTTTCTTCTTGGTAGTTCTCAATGCCTTACTCCTGCTACACTTGCTAATGACACCTCTCGTACTGGTGGTTTTATTTTCAGGAGGAAGTACAGAGGCCGAACTTGGTTGTCCTTTATCTGTGCTCTTTTTATTTGCCATGGCTGTTCTGTTCAGAGTTTCTGATTCCTTAATACCATTTTCCAACGAGGAAGCTTGAGTCTTCTCTTGAGCTCCAGCAAACTCAACATTGTCTTTAGTCTAAACCAGCAACGGAAAAAGAAATTAGAACTAAACAACATTGGAGAATGAGAAAAACGAAACAGTTTTGACGGCAATAATGTACAAAACCGAAATACCTTTGTCTTGAAGGGGCTCGAACAAAGTTCAGGAGAGCACGCTCTCTGTGTCCAGTCAAACATCTCGCTGTCAAACTGATCTATTCCATTAGCAGCATTATGAGTTCCACTCTGTGTAACGAGAAAGTGGAAAAGGTAACGTAACTTCCTCAAATAAAATGCATGCAGAAAGTATCATCATGAATAAGATCAATATTAAGTTTGACTCTGGATCCTAAAACATGAGAACTGAATCCGAGTGTACCAAAAACCTGATCGAAGGGTTTCTATAAACATTTTAAATGCTGTAAGAAGGTAGAAAGCAGATACCGAATGCAAAGAAACAATCAGTTGGGGAAGCAATCCTCTCCCCCATCCGCTCAGAACCAAAAAGATGCAATACAGGACAAGGATTCAATAAATTAGAGTGTTTCATAAATGCCTACCCTGCCAGCCCACAGATCAGACCGAAGATTCAAGTCTTACAATTGTCCCATATAAGTGTAAACTTTGTTCTTGCTTCTTACTATAAATTGGATATCACGTTACTTACTTTTGGAGACATATCACAATGGACCTCATCATCAGAGTCCTTTATATCGCTGAAGCATGGAACACCGGGAGGTGTATCCAGGATAATGTCCCCATCTGTTTGCTGACTAGATCTTTCTAATTCCTCTTCGTCTCTCAGCCAAAAGAATGGAGATAGTGCTAGTTCTCCTTTTTCTTTAAGCACAGACCTATCTTTCTCAATCACCAAAGATTTCTGAGTTTCACTGGTGATGGATTTACCATTTCCACCAACCAACTGTGTATGTGGCGAAGTCTCTGAAGGTGGATATTGTGGCACCTGCACTCTCTTCTTTGTCGGAAAAGAAGGTCTAATAAGACTCGATCGAGAATCCTTTTTGTCGCACTCCAAAGATTCTTTTGATCTTTTCCCTCTTTTTCTTTTATGATTATCAGAGGCTGGAACTTCTGCTACAGTCGTAGTAGCTTTCTCTTGAAATCCACAAGTTTTTTTGCTAGATTGGTTCTCTTCACCTGTACAACAGATAAAGATGCTCAAACCAAAATTATTTGCAGAAGTGATAATAACTACATCTGAATTGGCTAAAGCCAAATTAGCTTCTTCAGAACCATAAGTTGGATAAAACAGATTTATTTCGAGCTTGTTTGAACTGAAGAACGAAGAGTAGATGCAAACAAGATTTAGTGGCAACCATACCATCTAATGCTTTACATAAATTACAAATATGATGTCTACAGTGAGGTTGAATATTAACAAAAGTTAAACCTAACTTGATGAGAACTAACTAAAAGACATGTAAATAAAACAAAAACATTCAAGATTACATGTAAGATATATTTGTTCAAGCATGGATTAGCACACCAGACTATCTATTCAAAACACACATGTTAGACAAAGCTGATAATAATACTAGGTGCAATGTACATGAAAAAGGTTCACAAGATTGATGAAAGACAAACTGATGGACTATTACCTGGTAATTTCGATGAAGGATTGGTTTGAGAAACAAATATGTTGACTCCTGAAGAAACTTCCATGTTCTTATAGATGTTCACCAAGTTATCCATATGGAGAGCAGGTCGGATTTCTATAACGCAAAAAAGAAGTTAAATAAATAGCATAAAAAAGAGTTTTTCTAACCAGCGTCGTAGAAGCAGCAACAAAGACATTACATTGTTAAAACAAAGTGAAGTTTTTGTTTATCTGATAGAACATGCGAAACGGGAAAACTAGTGACTAAATGTAAATGTTCACCAAATGTAAGGAGCAACACTTCTAATTGACCCCAGAACTAGCACCTTAACATTGATACTATATTCTAAAGAATTAAGCATATATAACTGGCCCATCCCTCAATCAAATTATTCCAAGTATAACTTCTAGGCTGATTATAGTGTAGGCATTATAACAAGATTTTTGAAACGATGGCCGGCTAGATACATTGTTGCTATCATTTGGCTAGGATACACTGATTTTACACTGTTATACACATATAACCATCCGCCAGCTATGTTTTTTTTAATTGGTTAGGTAAGCGGCTATTTAGGTTAATTCTCTTATAACTTCAATGGAAAAAATACATATACAAATTAGAAGTGTAGCAAAAAACACGAACCTCTACGATGAAAAGGAACTTTGCAAACTGGACAATTGGATCCAGATTTCATAGTAGTCTGAATACATAAACTACAAATAAAAAAGAAACATTCAATTTATCAAAATTTCGATTCCAGAAACAGTACATCTGCATTTATATATATAAACATTTTGTCAAACACATTATACTTACTTGCAAAATACATGATTACATGTAAGTGACATAGCCGAATTCAACAAACTCAAGCTGCGAAAAAAACAAATTAAACGGCACAGTTACAGTAAGATACAATAAAATATTAAATAACGACGAAGAATTTACAATTAAACAATAAAAATTACAATTAATTTTACCAAATAGGGCATTTGAGTTCTCTTCCCATTCTTTCAAGATGTGAAATATCTGCCATTATTGTTACCGTAATTATTTTTGAATTTTGTTGATAATTATGATTTTAAATAGTGTGGTTTTGGGGGTATGGATTTATTGTAGTGATGAGAATTGTTGGAGAAGCTAAACAGTGAAATGTGAAGTAATGGCGGCTATTTTTAAATACGTTTGGGGGGAAAAGAGAGAATTTTTGAATTTTTACTGAAACCCCGCTATTAGTCCCGCCATAACGTTCTGTATTTGGGGGTATCCAACCCATTAAACCGTCCGTGTAAAGAAATAGTACTAACAAATTCAATTGTATTTTTCTTAAAAGTTAAGTTCAATAAGAAAAATGATAAATTCTGAATTAATTTTTTTGTTAAGAATTTGTAAAGAAAATTTGCAATAAAAGAGATATTCAGAAGTGGTGGAATCAGGAATTTTATCTGAAGGAATTCAACAAAGCTCAAAAATGTAAGTTTAAGAATTAAAGCTACATAATAAAGCAATTCGTTAAGTAACTTTTCTCATTGTATTGGAAGAAATTACATAGAGTGTTAAACTTTGTTTATTGCACCACTAATTAATGTTATATATTTCTATATATGTATGTTCTTTGTGTGCTTAGCGAGTTTATGACACACATAAATTTTGTATAATTTCTATCGATTGTTATTATGTTGTCCAACATAAATACAACATAAACTAATTTCGGATGTATCAAGGCTATCATTAATAGATTATGCTAATATAAAAAGAAGGAAGAAATCTAAAAATGTCAATATTTGTAATGCTCGAGTTAGATATTTCAGGATCATCATGGTAAAAAAAATTCGATTATAAAGGCCAAAATTAGACTGGACACATGCTGCCACATGTCAGTCAATGTGGTAGGTTTGGAGTGATGTTTGGAGTTAAATCGTCCGTTCTTTAGATCCAGAACGAACATGGCAAATTCAATTAACTGACGAGAACCGAAGAGAAGGCATCATCAGCATTGCTCGATCGGTGGAATAATCATAACCGGGCTCGACTCACTCGGTTTTCATTCGGTCACACGAACATCGAAGGAGGACCAAGCGTACACTCCAAAAAAATAGAGCTTCAGCTCCAACAACCTCTGATATTCAAAGGAAGCAACGTTATTACGTCACAACTCACAACCAACTCTATTTATCTTTAGCAGACGTGATCATTCGGAGACATGGGAAGATTGAGTTCTACTGAATTAAGGCTTCTAGTTTATAAGTATTTCCGGTTCTTCTCATTTTGTAATGCCTGAGATTCGGAATACACTTTTTGTAATCAAATATTGCTCGTTGCTACTGCCATTATTGTCATTCTTGTTCATTGCTTGGATCTTGAGGATATAGACTTTGTCATCATCACTGAAGCACGAGAACCACGACAATCAATCAGATAGTTTTTGCTTACTTCATTATTTACTATAGTTCTATTTCAACTTTCACTATTATTGCTATTTTGTTTATTACTGTACTACATTCTTGCATAATCCAAATATCGTAGGTTTAAATTAAAGAACGGATAAACAACTTGATATAAAGATGTATTTGTACTTTATCAAATATAAATTTAATTATTAAGTCAGAACACAATTTTAGGGAATACATCAATGATCACTCGAAAGTATATGCTCGGTGGCTTGTCTAGAGGCTAGAGCAGCTAGGAATATCATGATAGGTAAATATTAGCTTCAATGAACTAGGATAGTGCATAAATTACATTTTCGTTTAGAGTTGTTTTTTCAAAAGACTGATAATTTTATTCGCAACGAAAAATGTATTTCTCTCTTCTTTTTTTTTTTTCCTATGGGGGTTAAATTTGGACATATCCCATTTATAAATTCGGAAGAAACATTCATTGGCGAATCAGTAGAAGAGAAGGTACAAGTACGAGTTGAACAACTGTTAGATCTCTTCAGTAGGATACACATGAAAATTTGGAAAAATAAAAGATAAAAATTGAAAAAGATTTAGAAAGAAATCAATCAAATAATTCCCAGTTAGTCGTGACAAGAGGTGGATCAAAAGTTTCCCACTTCCTGGTAACAATAACTGGCTTTATTTTGGCGTTGGCTACTTTGAGCACATCAAGAGTTTCCACACATTTCTGCACTCTTTGACCCTGCAAGGTTAAGATATTCAATTTACAAAAAACACTATAATTAGAAAGCAAAATGAATTTTATATTACATAGTGCAGAATTCATGGGTATTTAATTAATTGTATTACACATAAAAATACAATCTAATTTAAACTTTATTTGGTCTGTATAACGATTAACCATTTTCTTTTCTTAAATTTCCTGTAGACTTATATTCACCAGCAATATGTAAGGGACATCTTATCATTTGGGTTTCTAAGCAACATACCATTTCAAATAATTATCGATATGTATTAGGGATTGCATCGTGTATGACCTACTAAAGAAAAATGTGAGAATATTTACCTGCAAATTCTTCAGGGCACATGCATCTTCTTCAGCAGCTGAGATGTTATCCAACTTGACAGCTTGTCTCATTAACATCTCAATCAAAGTAGTGATCTGTAATTCTGCTACTTTATTCCCATTCCCTATTGACTTTTCAATTGCAGAAACCTATAAAGATTATCAAATTTAAGCGCACTAATAAATTACTAATGACCATTTGAATTAAAGTGAAGACTAAATAGTTCTCGACGTGCATGATCATGAATAGTGTGTAATGTTCAAACTGTATCCCAAACTGACAACATGTATCACTCTGTACGTGTTTACTATGATTAATTTTGCTATTTTTTTGTTCAATTTACTATAACCATTATACAATTTTAAAATGGAGGTATAAATATATAAAGGAATTACTACATAATTACTGTTAATTTATTTACAACTCCATCTTATAAGTTTCATTTGTTGACTCTTTAAATAATAAGCTAGTAAGTATGTCAAGAAACCTCAGATGAAGTGAGATACTAAGGCATGAAGCAAGTTCACAAAAGGTATCTGTTATGAATTAGTCCGAGGGCAAGTTTGAAAAATTGGACAATTATATTTGGACCCCGATGGGAGATTTTATTTTAGATTAGTTATATATACTAGGTATTCGAATGATTAGACAAAAATATATTGAGTTATCTCTCTTCTCTTGTTATATCCCTCTATCTTCTCTTTCTGCTTTTCCCTCTCTACATTGTTTTCTCTGAGCCTGTATCTCATCCCCTTCTATTATTCTTACTCTGTTTATGATATAGTTTCCTCAACTCATATTGTATTTCCATTGTGTTTTGCAATAGTACTCATTTACGGTGCTTAGTGGTTTCTTCATTGGGTTTGTATCTTAATAACCTACTACTTACTCACATTGGGTTTTTGAACACCCAATCAATAAGTATAAATACATTATTACCCAACCATTATTAGTTAATATACATTCTCGCTTCATCAAATCACTTTTGACATGGTTAGTGGTTATGGTCGGGTGTAAACACTAACTACTCCATCTATCCCACTGTCACATTTCATGCGAAGTTTTTTTTTTGGGTCAGGCCCTTAATAAATGACATATTTTTATATAAATTAACAATTTAACTTTATGAGATACTTTACAATTACACAAAATTCTAAATTTTAAACCGTAAGTTTTAAAAATATTTCTTTATTTCTTAAATTAAATACCCGATCAACAACATTCACATAAATTGGAATGAATGAAATAGTTAAACTCCTAGTTTTAAGTTATAAATACCCATCCATCATCTTCCTTTAGAAAAAAAGTAGGTGTTAACTTAAGTGATTGGGACAAAAATAATGATGGTAGCTGAGAGGGACAAATTTGATATTCTCTGTTGTCCATTTTTTTTTTTTTTTGGGGTTCATTTTTCCTCTCTGTTAGACTTGAAATAATTACTTGTAAAAACGAAAAGACCCCACAGCTTCAAGTCATTGGTGGTAAAAAATTCAGGATTCTTGTACAAATAAGGACACAAAGAAAACAATCCATGCATTGATGTCCCACAACTTTTATGCCAGCTATGTACCATACTGATTGCCCCTTCAACCACCTGATATAATTTCAACCTCATGTATACATCATAATATCTAAGGAGTAATTTAGCATATACTATATACTACTATAATGTAGCAGATTAATCTCCATTATATATGGTTAACTGTAATTCTCTTAATCTTTTAGTGAATAATTACCTGCTCAGCCAGCTTATCAATCTCCACGGCCACGTCGTTAATCAAACGATGTACGGCTTGGATTTTGGCGTTCTTCCTCATCTGCATGAACCTTTTCTCCTTGCTTTCTGGATCCTCGATTAGTATGACTTTTGATCGATCTTTGACTCCACACATGTCTAAATAATCCCCATTTTCTCTTTCTTTTCCCCTGAATATTATTCTCTGTTCTACAGGTTGTAATCCTGTTTCTTCTGTTAATAACTTCTTCAATTCTCCTGCCAAATGAATCAAACTAGTCTACTATAAGCCAACAAAAAAATACGTGACAAATAAATCATTGTAAAAGAATTTACTCATCTGTCAGTGTATATAACTCAAATTTGTCAAACAATCAGACTTTTCTTTAACATTATAAAATGAAAAATTATTCCATTTGATCGTTATAAAATTAAAGATGACTGTTACAGAGAGTTCTAACTATACGATGCAACAAATTAAGGCGCGGACTTACCAAAAGTTGTTTGAGCATTGACCGAGATTTCGTACCGTGCAGCACCATAAGCAACACGAAGAAGCAAATTGGGAGTTGGAACGTCCGAAGTATTATCAGTCCTTCTCTGGACTAACATGCCACCAGGTCTCATTTCCCACTCTATTACCTCTTCATTCACTGCAGCTGTTGACGACGTTTTGTCTACGTTGTTGGCTTTTTTGCCGTTGAATTTCAGTTTTCTCTTCATCATTTTTCCCTTCTCCGGCAACTGTAACCAGAGAAAAATTATTGGGAAGCTTTCAGGATGTTTTAAAGACTAACTACCAACTGTATTATAAAATTGGGTGGGCAGTTATAATATTAGTATGTGGACCCACCTTGCAACCCCCCCCCCTCCTTTTTTTTGTGTGTCTTGTGGGTTTTTAGAAGTTTTAATATAGTAGGAGTATATTTTTAGTCTTAATAACTTCAAAACATCAAAGTATAGAATTGAAATTAATGTGTTTTTTTTTTATTTGGATAATTCATGCTCATTGTTAAACGCATTTGCTTAATTTGAACAATTAAGTTTTAATAACACATAAATAGTGGGAAGATTACTTTAATTTTAAGATTACCATTGCTGAGGTCATATTTAATCTACTTAAGAATTAAGATGAGTGTTCCTGTTTCTAGATTTGTTTTTCAAACAGAGACAAAAAGGTTACTTAAGTACGATCAATAAGCTTCGCCTTTTATCTGCCAAACTTTTTAGAACAAAATCCAAAAAAAAAAAAAAAAAAGTTGAAATGTGAACGTTTCTCTACAATCTTACACGTTAATGTTATTTACTGAACATGATTACTTAGAAGTTTGTAGCTACTGTGTTCTCCGGGGCGGACCTATGTGGAAAAAATTGGTGTACGGACATTCGTTGACGTCGATAAATTTTTTATATTTGTAGATATAGAAACTTCAGAAATTAGATATATATATTACTTGACATTCTGAGTAATTAGCATATTTATGTTAAATTTAATAGTGTTCAAATCTTGACTCCACCTGGTGTTTTCTGAATGATAATTCCACATATTGTTAATGTTATTACTATTCCTTATTTAACTTCTCTAGCAATGAAATGATGGGATAAATGAATCGAAAAAGTAGGTTGACCAATAGGAGATAAGCAAATAAGCAACTTTGTTGATTGGAGATACGCCAATATAACAGCTAAGCAAAAGGTTGCCGACAATCTAAGGATCCACAGAGGACATAACATAATGTTTATGTTTACTTTTCAAGAAGATGGATAACAATAGGCCACTTGTCGTTGTATTATTGGATAATAATAATGTACTTGAAAGATACTAATGTGGCCTTTATGAGCTTGGTTTTGATAGGCTTATTTGATTAGGTGAAATTATGACTATCAAGTTTACTTTGTGTGAAGTAATCCTTCATTTGAAGCTTCTTATTTTGTTTGCAATTTAAAGGATACGCGTGACAGGTAGATCGAGGAGCCATAATCCATTGGTTGATTAAGATTAACAAAACAAAGAGATTATACTTAAAGCGCAAGAAAATAATGTTTACAAATCCAAAAAGAATACGAAAGAAAAAGAAAGAGAAAATGATTAAATACGAATATAAAGCGCGAAAAAAGAAAGAGAAGTAGATTGTTTTTACCTTGATGAATGCAGATTGCTCCAGTGATAGTGAAATTTGGTATATTTGGCGAGTCTAAGGTTGAAATCAATGTTTGACATGAATTTTATATGAAACTATTCAAATTGAAGCCAGTGGCGGATGTAGAAGGTAGACTACGGGTTCGGCGGAACCCAGTAGGTTTAGCGCAGATAGTGTATGTGTGTTAAAAAAATCACTGAATATATGAAAAATATTTAAGTCGAGAATCCAGTTACTTGCACTTGAGATTGTTATTCGAAAATTTAGAATCCATAAGGTTCAAATCTTAGATCCCCTCTGCTTAAAGCTCACCGAGAGGTAAAAGGAGGCTGTTGTACTGTGATTGCAAAAACCTTATTAGCAAATCTATTAATGTTCAATAAGTTTCATTCTTAACATTCGAGTTTCACTAGCGTTTCAAGTATTGATGGTCAATCTTATACATATAAGTATATATGACATTGATATAGAATTTTTTATGGCCAACATATTACAGGTAAACTAGTTTACTTTTATGTTTATATTATTTATTTTCACATTGTCAAAGACAAACATAGAGTGTTCAGATGGTATTGAACACGGTCGAGGAGTTAACAAACAAGTTGATTAGTTAGATGTTCAATGTCATTACCTATAAAACAACGAAATGTTGGATTGTATTATAACGGTCTTGAGTTGCTTTCTATACACAAATCCTTTTATTAGGGGATAAGCAAGTGATTATCTTATTATATCAAAGTGATAATTGATAAAGGTTCGTTAAAATGTTCCCATTTGTTTGTTCTTGTTTTCCACACTTTCTCCTTGCAAATTTCGTCAAAAATAACCGACATTCCTCAAAACAGTGGCGAGCAAAATAAAGAATTAATTGCAGTTGAAGGGCTTAAAGTACTACAATTGCTTTCAAAAGTTTTAAAATCATCAGATTTTAGTTGTGTACGAACAACAAAAAAAAAGCACGTTGACGTCTAGTGTATGAAAACTTATAGGTTCATTGCACAAGCTGTGAGGAAGCATGTTTTCTTAAATAAAGTTAAAATTTACAGATTTACACAAATAGGATACTTATCGCCCCTCTCACATTACGGGGCTTGTGGCAAAAACTATTTAACTTATTCCACGATCTCCGAAAGTCGCTAGAAACTCCTGATGAGTGCCAAATTCCAAATAAAGAAGTCATTACAAAAAAGTTACTGGTCGGGCTGGCGATTCGCCAGGAGTTCTAGCGACTTGGAACTAAAAGTTAAATAATTCTCTAACAGCGGCCAAAAGTGTGAGAGGGACGAACCAAAAATCTATTTAACGCAAGAAATTAAATTTTAGAAGGCCTGCAGTTTCATCATGTGTCCTCAAAAGTGACTGGTTCTGAAATTTTTTCTTTATTTCCATTGTTTTAGAAAAATGGCGTCCGCTTTTGTTCCTTCATTCCTTTTTTTAAAAAAATAAATATTGCCTAGGCAAACTTTAAGGTGGAGAATGTGAGAAGAGGTCGAGGTCGAGGGAAAGTGCTACGTAAGCTAAACTTCAATTATCTAGGAGAATGGGGTATGACTAATAAGGGTGAGGGCAAGTGCTGCCTAGCCAATACTTCAAGGCAATTGACTGGTATAATGTAGAAAAGGGTTGAGGACGAGTGCTGCCTTGGCTAGACTTCAATGAAATTAATTGAGAGATAGTGGGAAGAAGATCGAGGACAATTGTTGTCTATGGTAGACTTAAAGGCATTTAACTGAATCTTGAGGTTGATGATTTAGATGGAGAAAAGGGAGGGAGGGGATACCACGTGTCATTCAATAGATTTTTGTTCGCACATAATTTTGGAGGATTAATAGTGTTTCCACACTTCCCCTCCAATGTGACTCGAACTTGGGACCTTCTGGTCGTGGTTGGATGTGTTTTACCAGTTGAGCAACTTCACTTGTCTCATTCAATAGATTGATATAGGTATTTATGTTCGGAATTCATTCATTAGATCAAACGGAGATAATTTTTGCTAATCCAATATAATGAAGGTGTAATTCACCCTACTTAGGGCAAAGTGCACGAATAGCCACTTTGCCAGTAGTTTTGGGTTTGAGGTCATTTTTTTAGTGATTTTACATGAATAGCCATTTTTTTGAACTTCAATTTTTATGGACTGAAATTCAAACATTGTGGGCTGAAGTTCAATCCCTGTTGGCTGAACTTCATGCCTAAAGTATAAAGTTCAATTTCAACCCGCAAGGGCTGAACTTTTAGGTATAGATGAGCAAACTTCAACTCTTGTGGGCTGAAGTTAAACTAAGTTCAGTCCACAAGGATTCATGAATTTCCAAAAAATTGCCTCACATATAAAACTAATAAAAAAAGATGGTCTCAAAGCAAAGATCAATTGTAAAAATGGCCTCTATGCGAAATTTTTACACTGCCTTAGGCTAATTGGCCCATTTCAAACTGATGGAAGGCCCATGTATTTTCGGTGACTTTTGGCCTAAAAATGTATGAATTTACTGGGGTCAAACACTGTTACAACGGCGCTAAATTTGGTTATTTCGTGCAAAATTTTGCCTATATATACACCTGAAATAGGCAATTCCTTCCTAAATTGTTCCCCCTTCTCTACCGGGCGAATCGATTTGTAAGTAAAGAAACCCTAATCCCTTTTAAGTTCTGGGTTTTCCCTCCTTCCAATAAAACTTTTGTATTAATTTCATAGTTCAAGCTTTACCAAAACATTCTTATCATCCAAACAATGGATTTTAATATTCTAACTAACCAATATGTCTAATTTCCTTCTAAATCAATTGATTTAAGATACTCTTAATTCCTAATCAATCTGTCCAAAACATACATTTGTATGTAAGATATTAACATCACCGTCAAATAAAGTCTAGCTAGATTATTAATTATGAGCATACTTAAATTAGATTTTGCAGGAATATTGGTGTATCAGCTTATTGTAATGTAATTTACTTAAAAATAAAAATAAAAAAAATTGCTGAGATAACCTGTCAAGTTTCATTAGATTATTCACAATGTAGTTTGATCCCGGCATGTACTAGAAGATTTTTCATATGCAGTTATAGTAGTACTTATGTGTCAACCAAGTTTATTTTGTGGTCATATGTTTACTAGTTTAGTTGCGATTTCCTCGATGATTGTCTATGGTTGCAGTAGCTTTTTGATACCTCGTGGGTGCTATGGTTTCATTTTTCGTCAGTTGGCATCTTGTGTTGTGCATTGTGGCTAGACGCAAGCACTAATGTATCTTCTATTTGAAGGTCCTTTTATAGCTGTGTAATTAACTACATAGTCGTGATGGATCTTGATATCAGGAAGTTTGGAAGAGGTAAATGTCTTCCGTATTTAACTTCTTATTTGTTTGGGATTGGCTTATCCCTTTGATTTTCTCCCATAATAGCCTTTTATGCAATGAAATGCAAGTAGATGACATGGTAGACTAGAACCCTCTTTACTATTCAGTGGAGCATTTTTGTCTCTGATTGTGCATCTGGCATTTATTGGTCTTTTCCGATGAAACACTGACAACCTTACTATATTCATGGAATTTTTTTGGTTGCGACGATGATTGTAAAGGTGATTGAAGTTAGAATTGGTTAAGATATAAGCATGGCCTTTTGTGCTAATACTTCACAAGTCATACTCATGAAGGACCCAATATTATGTGTAATTGTAGAGGCCATTATCTACTTTTATTCATTTACTCTATTAGTGTTGTATGTGTTTCCCAGCAAACACTTCTATTGCCTATTTTATCTAAAGTCACCATCTTTTTTCTCCACTCGAATATTGTGAGGACCTACGTATGCTATTGTGTCCCGTGTCCTGGATACTCCGTGTATCGTGCTTTTTTTCATTATAATTCTCATCCGGACCCTCCCTGTTTCTGAAAAACGTGAAAACTCATTATTATGTACTTTAAGCTGCAAACTTTGATCCTGTAATACCTTGTGAAGCAGTGGGCTAGAGCAGCTTTAGCTTTTTCTTATTTTCCTAGATAAAATAGTTTGCTGAGTGCTGGATACTGTTTTTATCAGAATAACACATTCTTTAACTTTTGGTCAGCATCTATGGTGCAAAATCATCTACTATATTCACTGTATTAGAGCTTCACGATGAGAAGGATATCTCGTGAGGTTTAAACCAGTGATAAAGCAAGTTTGGAGCTTCACAATGCTTCTGATCTTAAACAGATCAGTTGATGAAAGTCTTACCATGACTTCCTCTGACATGTATTTCTGCTTTTGTTTTTGTTAGGTATTGATTTCTAGTGATAGGATGTTGAGTCATCTTTCTGCTCATGATAAGTGTTGAGCGTTCATGAGAATATGCTGGTCCCCCCAAAAATGTTTATCTGGAGTTGGGTTTTGCAGTTCATTCATATTTTGTTAGAATATGGAGGTTAAGTTGCATATGATCCATGATCATGTATATGAAGCTTCTGATGAAGGATAAAATTCCGCTCCAACAATAGCTTACCAATTCGTGTTACCTTTCTCAAAAAAAAAAAAAAAAAAACAATAGCTTACCAATGCTTATACATTAGCTCTATTAGATATCCTTTAACTTAAATGGGGATTCTTCCGGTCATGTGAATCTGTTGTTTGTGTCTTCAGGGCCTAGAGAACTTGGTGGTTCAATTGATCTGCTAGACCACTGTAAACTTAGAAAACATCTTGATTTTTTCTGCAAGAGGTCTCTGCCACTCTCTATATGTGAGTCACAATACCTTAGGAATGTGGTGGGGGACACAGAAATAAGGAAAGGTGAAGGAATGGATCTCGATCAGCTGTCCAAAAATTCCTCGGACGTTGGACAGAGACGTGTACACTTGCGTCCTTTTGGCTTGGATCTTCTTACAGATGCTTTTCAGCTAAGAGAAGCAACATCTGCTGATCTGCCATTGGTAAGAATGCACGTTTTAATCCTCGATGTTCTCTCTTACTGTTTCGGGAGTGCTCTCAAGCCTCGATTTGTTGTACTAGTTAAGTCCTGTTGTATAGTTTCCCTGAGTTGCTTATCTGTGTCAATAGGCAGAATTTGGGTTACCATCTGGTGTATCAAATTTGAAGAATGATAAGAAGGAAAAGAAGCATAAAAAGCACAAAAACAAGGATAGGTCAAGGAAACAAGATCCTAGCAGTTGCATCGATAAGGATCTCAAACCAAGCAAGGATAACAATAAGGAAAAAAATGGGACTAAGGCACAGAATTACGGTCCAGATTTGTTTCCGAGACAGCAAGTAAAGGTAACACCGACATCGGCTTCATGTTTGTGATATTGGTTAGGTCCGTGGAATGAATTTTATGCTTCTTTCCATGATCTAGTTGTTACATATCTTTTCCCATGATCAAGTATTCTAAGATATCATGTATTTCCAATTGCACTCTTATGTGTAAGTGTTGAAGATGTTTTGCAGTTAGTAGGGCACTCCTGGTTGAGATATATTTTCTGCAAAATTTTCTACTGTGTCATTTGAATATTGTTAACTCTTATGAATATGCTACTTACAGAAATATTTTGTAGAGCTTAGATTTGTTTTGAAGCCAAATTGATATGTGTACATTATTATGTCTAGTAATCATTGTCTCTGTTCCTGATTACTGTATCAGAAGCCAAGAACGGATGGCAATGGATTTTTTTCTGGCATCCAGACTTACCGGAAAATGAGTTAGACTAGGTAACTTTATTTTGCAGAAGTTAAAAATATGCACGTCACTCGGCCTGTCTGATGCAGGACAAACTTTGCAGGAGGTGCATACAAATAGTAAACAGATGCTACATGTGTCATTAAAGCTCAGAAACAATCAGCCACCTCTTCCTTGTTCAGTAGCTGCAGATCTTTGGCACATGTTCTTCTGAATTGTTGGTCGTAGTCCGGTCATGCCACCAGATATAAAGAGAGGCTTTTGAAAGCTGGAGGTTGTTCAAAGTTGGGTCAACCATCAAGAAAATGTGGGAAATGATCACTGCAAACATTTTTTGGTGTAGTTGGACACAGAAACTGTAGATGGTTTTATGGAATTTCAACTGCAAACAATTAGAGGCTAAATGTCTCTTTAGTTTGTTTCGTTGGAGCAACTTGACCTTTGTAAATAGTAGTGTAGATCTTTTTTGGGCCTTTCTGGCTCCCTCAACTTAGCTTTAGTCAGCTGTTTCTACCTTTTAATAGTAACATTCTACTCGTAAAATGACCGATATTTATTATAGTGGTAAATTATTTGTAAAATTACAATCTTCAAAATAATCCTATTCAAATATTAATTAGATTTCCTTTCACTACGATGATGTACCTTCTTGCTAGGTTTACTAGCATTATGGAAGATTCAATTGTTAAGGTATTAAATTGCATTCAAAGGAAGGTTACCAAGATGGTACCTTCACCAATACAAGCATTATATTCACTAAGAGATTAAATTTATTAATTTATGAAACAACTAATGTTGTAGATATCTCCTATTAAACTTGATTCTTTTTGTGAGTTTTTAGTTAGTTGTAATGTGACTTAGAGTATACTTTTTGTATGTACGTTGCAAATAATTTAAATTATTAACAATGTAGTAGTAGCATTTTCAAATTTTTAATAACGAAATATGAATATCGATCAAGATTTTAATTTGAACAATTTTAAAGAGGTGTAAACAAAAATTCACCACAGTACAACAATATTCCCTCCGTCCCATTTTGTTTGTCGTAGTTTGACTTGACATAAAGTTTAATAAAGAAAGGAAGACTTTTGAAACTTGTAGTTGAATTGTTTCCAAATTTAGAAATATGACAATTTTTTTATGACAGACTAATAAGAAAAGTATGACAAATAAAGTGGGATAGAGAGAGTAATATTTATATCTACATACCGCAAACTGATTGACTCATATAAAGAGAAGCTGGTCTGCTCAAGAACTTGAAAGGCGACAACAACATTTGTTGGAGGCCGCCACCCCGCAACCTCCAAGCCAATACGGTCTTTTGGATCTCTATTACCACAATGTCAACAAAATACAATGACAATTAATGGCAGAAAAAAAATCTATACATCTGAATGGCAAGAATCTCCATTAAACACTTATTAGTTCCATTTACAACTCCTTATTATTGTTCATCTCCATTTTCCTCCATCTCTTTTGGGCCTGACCATGTTCTGAAATTTCTTGATTCATGTCAAAGCTTATCCCATCTTTTTCAAATTCAAGCCCATTTAATTACCACTGGTTTTTTACAAATCCAATACCCTTCATTTTCTTCTAGACTTTTAAATCTCTGTACTCATTATACTAACATTTATTATACTAACTTTGTTTTTAATTGCATTCATTTTCCTGATACTTTTTCAATTAATACTGTTTTAAAAGCTTATTCTCGCAGTTCTGTGCCTCATAATGCTGTTTTATTTTACTTTGAAAGGGTTAAATATGGGTTTATCCCTGATAGTTTTACTTTTCCACCCTTGTTAAGTGCTTGTAGTAATGCGGGTCGGGTTGAGTTGGGTCAAAAATGTCATGGGCAATTAGTTAAGTATGGTGTTGATTGGGTTTTGCCTGTTCAGAATTCTTTGGTGCATTTTTATGGTTGTTGTGGGTTTGTTGGTGTTGCGAGGAACGTGTTCGATGAAATGCCTGAGAGAGATGTTGTGTCTTGGAATAGTATTGTGAATGGTTATGTGAAATCGGGTGAATTAGTCGTTGCGCGACAGTTGTTTGATGCAATGCCGAAGAGGAATTTCGTTGGATGGAATGTTATGATGACTGGTTATTTGAATTTGAATAACCCTGGGAAGTGCTTGAAGTTGTTTCGAGAAATGATGCAGGGAGGATTGAATGGGAATGATGCGAGTGTGGTAATCGTGCTTACTGCTTGTGCTCGTTCAGCTCGATTGAGAGAAGGAAAATCTGTTCACGGGTCTCTTTTTAAGGTAGGTAAGGATTTGAATTTGGTTATTGGTACGACTTTAATTCATATGTATAGTAGATGCGGAAGAGCAGAAGTTGCTCATTTAATCTTTGATCAGATGCCCATTAAGAACATTGTAAGCTGGAATGCAATGATTTTGGGATATTGCATTCATGGAAATCCAAACGATGGGCTTAATCTGTATGCAGAGTTGGTGAGTAGTAGATTAGAAGATACAAAAATATATCGTGTTAAGAACATTAAGCTAGGTGAAGAGGATCGTGTGCTTCCAGATGAAATCACTTTTGTTGGTGTGTTATGTGCTTGTGCCCGTGAAGGACTCTTGGCAGAAGCAAGAATGCACTTCAGCGACATGAGTGATGTGTTTGGGTTAAGGCCCAATTTCGCACATTATTGGTGCATGGCTAATCTTTTCGCAAATGCTGGACAAATGCAAGAGGCAATAGAAATACTAAAGAACGTTCCAGTTGAGAACAATTTTCCGCTGGGATCCTCACTGTGGTCTGAATTGCTTGGATCGGCCCGTTTTAGAGGGGATGTGATTGTAGGAGAACAAATTGCAAATAAGTTGATTGAGCAAGATCCTGATAATTTTTCATATTATTTGTTGCTGGTCAACATATACGATGCAGCTGGTCGTTTGGATGACGTAGCTCGGACAAAGAAGAGGATGAAGGAAAGAGGGATAGAAAGAGTGCCAGGTTGCAGTTTAAAGGACTTGAAGGAAATTGTCCACAACATGATCACGGCATAAATTGCAGGTATCTCTGTGTTAATTTTGTTCAGGACATCCTTTTTTCACTAAAAGTCAGCTTGATTCCCATCATGACATGGCTGAATAGGACCATGCAGTACAATCGGCTTCTCCTTTCTGATCACTCTGCTCTTCTTACTTCTGCTAACTTAGCAAGAAAGCTGATATACGAATCACATGATGCTGTCCACTGCTGGTCATCTGATCATTTTCAGAGTCACAGATGTTCCCTCCTATAATCAGTCTCTTATTTTTAGTGAGGAGCTTTTGCTTCCAAGGGAAACATCCTTCAAAGAGCAGTTTGGATAACATTTCAAGCTGAAGTTAATAGAGTTCATTGAAGTTGAATTTGTTGCAAAAGTCTAGGTAAGATTTTTTTATAGGTTTTTCATTAAACAGTCAATGTATTGAGTCTGAGTTTTAGGTTTTCTTGAATTGCATTGTAGATTTGATTCTTCAATTTCGGGTTTGAAATTGGTCTATAACCTTTTTTGCAAGATTTTTTGGCTCGATCCACATCGCTTTCAATTCTAGGTATCAATGGATAAGAAGCTGTACTGCCATTGCACGTGGGGTTTGTTTACTGTTCATATAAAGTTTGATACATGCATATTAAACAGATAATCAATGATCTTTTTTCCTAATTGGGGTGCATTGTACATATAAAGCATAATTTTCAGCATGAATGTGGTAATGATTAAACGGTTTTGTATGATCTTTCACTATTTTGACTTTCAATCATACATCAAACTATGACTTCTTTTCGGTATCTTCAATATAATATAGAGTGTGTATTGCGTCAAAATAGTTTTATTATGACTTCTTCTTCTTCTTCTTCTTCTTCAAAGGAGGGCAGGACTTTGGATTTTAATGTATTTTGAAGCATTATAAATTTTTTGCAGGTGAGGAGTATTGGAAATGGATTCCTGGTTTCATGGCATTTGCCTTCTGTGATTGCGCTGATGATTTGGTTCTATCACCCTCAGTCTGATGGCAGTTCCATCAACTTTATCGAATCTGCGAATGTTTCTCCCATGGTTGATGGTGTTAATCCTGCTGATAAGATGTATATCATGATATCATTAGGCCTTTGCCACCTCCACTTCAATTTGGGAGATGGCTTCCTTATGGACAATGAGTTGATCTTTGGTTATAAATAAAATGGACAATGTGTTGATGGTGAGGTTTGACATTTGACCATGAAGATGGCGCCGAGGAGCAGAGAATTTTCGTCACACTTTTTAGTTGCTTGCAATGATGGGGTATGCATCAAGTTCTTTTATGAATATAGTCTTGGCTAAATTAGCTCAAGTTCTTTTATGAATATGACTTCTTCTTCTTCTTCTTCTTCTTCTTCTTCAAAGGAGGGCAGGACTTTGGATTTTAATGTATTTTGAAGCATTATAAATTTTTTGCAGGTGAGGAGTATTGGAAATGGATTCCTGGTTTCATGGCATTTGCCTTCTGTGATTGCGCTGATGATTTGGTTCTATCACCCTCAGTCTGATGGCAGTTCCATCAACTTTATCGAATCTGCGAATGTTTCTCCCATGGTTGATGGTGTTAATCCTGCTGATAAGATGTATATCATGATATCATTAGGCCTTTGCCACCTCCACTTCAATTTGGGAGATGGCTTCCTTATGGACAATGAGTTGATCTTTGGTTATAAATAAAATGGACAATGTGTTGATGGTGAGGTTTGACATTTGACCATGAAGATGGCGCCGAGGAGCAGAGAATTTTCGTCACACTTTTTAGTTGCTTGCAATGATGGGGTATGCATCAAGTTCTTTTATGAATATAGTCTTGGCTAAATTAGCTCAAGTTCTTTCACGAGCATACTTCTATATGAGCTCCGTAATCTATTCTTTACTTCTAGCTAGTCAGACTTATCTTAGTACAATCTGGATGTGATTGGGGGCATCTATAGGAATGCTCCCTCAGATTACTAATAACCCAAGGGGTTGCTACTAAGGAGTAGGAAACAATCTTAAAAAATATAGAACCGTGTCTGTTTGTGGAAATAGCTAGTAAAAATAAGAATATCCTGTGTGACTCTTGCACATTGCTCACACTTCTTTTATGCATTTAGAAGTATCTGCGGAGCTCAGAAGAAGAGGGGGATATGCCACGTTTCAACCTTCTTCAACTTTTTCTAATTTATTTTTTGAACTTTACTGTTATGGATTTGATAGTATCCTCTAATTTTCTTACAACTATGTGCATTACCAACTCTTACAGGGACCTTACATTTAAAGGATCATGAAGAGCTAATTAGAAATACTGTAAAAGCTCTGTGCGATGCAGATGTATCTGAGAGAATATTTAAAGCAGGGAAGGATGTTTCCCTTCCGGAGTCCGCCATAAGGAATGTAGCCAAGCCTCTTAGAAATGTTGGTGGAAATAGAGTGTCACAACGACCAATTCTCTCCTTTTTTGCTGGAAATATGCACGGACCAGTGCGTCCCAAACTTCTCAAGTACTGGAGCGACAGAGATGAACGATGTGAGGATTTACGCAAGAATTATGTCTTATCCTGAGCATATGAAATCAAGCAAGTACTGTCTTTGTCCAATGGGTTTTGAAGCGAACAAGCCCACTGATCTTTGAAGGAATATACTACGATTGTGTGCCAGTGATCAATGCTGATAATTTGACCCTCCCATTGGATGAAGTGTTTGATTGGAGTGCTTTTCTCTGATTGTTCCTGAGAAAGATATTCCTCAACTGAAGGAGTTTTTATTAAGTATACCTCTTAGACGTTATTTGGTCATGCAAAATAATGCCAGTTTCTACCATATTGTTAGATCAAATGACCCAATGCTTTTCATAGTAGTTTTATTGAGAACGATTGATAATAGAGAGAATGACAACATAAGACACCTTTGCACTGACTTCAACATAAAAGAAGTAACACAAGACTTACTGCTTCCAAGTGACATGAATACTAAACCACAGTAAACTTATCAAGTAAATCAGTTACTTGAAAATTGATAAACCAGAATTCTCAATTGTGAATCCTCCATCAACAATAAAATCTTGGCCACTCACACACTTGGACTCATCACTTGCAAGGAAAACAGCTGTTTCAGCTACATCATTTGGAGTAAGTGTAGCACCATTTAAGTTAGAATAAATATCTGAACCTTCCTTACCAATCGTCTTTAAGTAATCAAAAGCTAATGGTGTAAGAGCAAAATATGGTGACACAGAATTCACACGAATACCATAACGTCCTAAATCAACTGCAGCATTCCTAGTTAGTCCTAGCACACCATGCTTGGAGCTGGTGTAGGCATGAGAACTAACACCACCTATGGATGCACAAACACTAGCACTCGAAATTATACTACCTTGACCACGAGGGATCATTACTCGAGCCGCTTGTTTAATCCCAAGAAATGTACCTGAAAAAAAAGAAATTTGACATTATGACAGAATCCTAATTTTGACAAATAAATTAGCGATAAAAAATGCAATTATATATCCCGTACCTACAAGGTTAATGTTAATGACTTGTTCGAAATCGGATTTTTCATTATCAAGAATATTGGATTTTATTGCTCCCGCAATACCAGCATTGTTGTACATGATGTCTAGCTTGCCATACTTGTCTACAGCAGTGTTCACAACATTTTCTAAGTCTGCTTCATTTGTAACATCACAATGCACAAATGTGGTTGACGATGGATCCAAATCTTTGCAAACTTTTTGTGCTAAGTCATCTTGGATATCTGCAACCACAACTTTGGCTCCATGCCTTGAGAATAGTCTTGCAGCAGCTTCACCAATGCCACTAGCAGCACCAGTTATAATTGCAACTTTACCTTCGAGCCTAAAATAAATAATGATCCGTCTTACCATCAATGTTAGTGGAAGTGCATAATCTTTTTACTCCATCAAGTTAATTACAACAACATATATGACTTATATTAGCAGTTTATGCGGTCACTCGAAGAACAAATAACAATTAACAACCTGCAACATTCAAGTATTCAACTAAATGTATTTATAAAGTAAATATTCTTTATACTATCAATGTATATAACTAAAATACTTTCGTCTTAGATGCATCATTCATGTAAGTATTTACATTTATACATCGAAAATGTATTTTAATAAGAGTTAAGAAAGCAGTCTATCTACTTCATTCGAGGTAGGGATAAGATTTAGGACTTATGTAATATACTCGATATATTGTTGTTGTTGTCGTCGTCATAGTCGGGAATAAAAAGCAACATTCATACCGTTTTATTTTGATGGTTTTAAACCATTTTAAGATAATTTTAATGTATGTCATCAAAAGAAATGATAAAAACTATATTAATTATATCTGAAATAATTTCTAAGATACATAATACCTATTTACTATGTAATACGATGGCCCAACGTCCAATTTAAGACTTCTTTGGTAGGGTTTAAGTTTTATATTATATTATATTATATTATATTATATTACTATTTTAACCTATTAGTACAATTTAACCATGTATAACAAGTTACTATACTCATTAACTATTTTTTAAATTGTCATATCATACTCGTTGTAATTTGTAAAGAGTAATATGTTGTTGTAAATCAATTTAACCAATAACTCTAAACTTATACAAGCAAGTTCCATAACTTGAATTCTTTCAAAAATTACAACGGACAAGATTACATGACAGAGTGATGGAATAATGAAAATAGTTTATGCCTTACCTTCTTGCAAACTGTGCAGCCATTGAAAAATGTTAATGCACTCAAAGACTTTAAGTGGAAGAGAAAAGCAAAATGCTTGGATACTTTGTGAGATATCAAAATGATTCGACAAACTATGAGATGAGTTTTCCTTCTGCGCTGCCATATATATATAAAGGAATAATTAAGGTAAAAAGACTATGAGCCACAAATTGAAGTAAATCTTTCTTTGGATAAACCACCATAGGTGGTGCATGAAAAATGTGATGCATTTTTATAATTTGTTAAAAGAAACAAGCAAAGAGGACTAGACAAAACCATCAAGATCGAGATGTATGGAGTATGAGTCACGTTCGATAAAAAAATTGGGCAATACCCACAAATATTTATACAGTATTTATTTACTATATAGTTGTGTGACCAGCTGTAATGCATGTTACAGACTTGGAAAAGCAAATTTAGCGCAAGCATAACCGATACAATAATTGAGAATCATTTTACTGCAATCATATTTTTTTATTAGCCATATTTCGCTTGACATAATCTAGAAACAGGGGCCTAATAGATTTGCTAAAGTCACTTTTGCTTTTTTTTTTTTTTAAATAACACGTAATTACTAATATTGTGCGCATTATCCCAAAAGTGAACACTAAATACAGATATCTTTCACCGGAAATGATAACATGACATGCAACTTACACAAAAATTGTAGATCGAATGTGGAAAATATGGAATGCAGCTATGGAATCATTCCAAAACTGAAGGATCATTAGCGACTGTGTGTTTTTTTGGAGCGGATCTCCTCCAGTGGATTAGTGTCCATTAGATCTCAATAGAGGTCTTTATTCCTTGCCATGTGTCAAGGTAAACATTAATGGCTGGGATCTATTTTCTTAGCACATTTTGGCAAGAGTTGTTCAAATTGCAGGATATTGAGTTGCTTACATCCATAGGGGATGGTCAAATCGGAGTTTTGAATCAGTGTTTAGAGATATATCTCCGCTGTTTTTGTTCAGATTCTACTCATCGTTGGAGCAGGTTTCTCTCACTCGCAGAATGGTGGTACAATACTACATATCACTCTTACATTAAAACAACACTGTTGAAGTGACCTAACAGCAAATATATTAGGAGTAAAGTGTAATTGTATAAACAATGAAGAGTAATTAGCAAAAGCAGTTAGTGGTTATAAGTAGGAGTTAGTTAGGTTAGTTATAGTCTCTTAGCTCATTCCAAAACTTCCTAAATAAGAAAAGGGATTCTTCCCAAAATATCTTCTAAGCTCTTTCTGATCCAAAGCTCGATGACTCCATTAATGGAGAATTTAACAAACACATTATGAGCTTCTCTATGGCCAACCTCCACTGCTACAGTTGCCTTACTTACCCGGTGAATCAACATCGTTCGGAGAGGAGCTTTGATGTAGGCGAGTGGGTGTATATTAAGATTCAGTCTTATCGTGGAACCAAGGCACTTTTCAAAAATAGCTGCTCATTACTATGGACCATATCAGATATCCAACAAAATAGGAGCAGTTGCGTATACTCTTCTCCTACATGCTCAGCTTAAAATTCATCCGACATTTCATGTTTTGACAGCTTAAGAGATGATACCAAGATTCCTTCTTCACCAACACATCCGCCTATTTTAGATATTGCAAGTCCCTTTTGTCCCGAACCAGAAGCTGTGTTGGATCGTCGCATAGTGAAGAAAGGAAACAAGGCTTGTCAAATGGATCAATGTCCCTTCAGACCTTGCTATGTGAGAGTTCATGTCAGCACTGCAAATCCGGCTTTCTCATTTCCAACCTTGAGGACAAGGATGTTTCAATGGAGGGGGTATTGTTACACTAATTAATCTGTAGAAAAGAAGGGTAGAATTGAAAATATTAATTAATTAATTTCAGTATATGTATTATTAGCGTGTGCTTTGGGTATCATTATGTATGTAGTTATTTTCTTCTAGATCTACCTTTGTTTCTCATTATCTTATCAGTTTAGTTCTATCTCGAGCAATAGCTACATTAACCTTGAGGACCTTATATCCATTACTAATTGAGTCATAACCAAATCCATAATTAATATAATCCACCTCACATGGAAAGTTTGGATGAGGAAGTATGATTGTTTCTCTTGCGGAGGGGTTCCATAGTAATAATAATAATAATAAATATAATACCGAAGGCTCTTTCTCAAGTTTATTCCAAAGCATGACGAGAAACAAGCCATCACAACAACAACATAGTTTGACATCATATGGTCATAATTTAAAAAGAAATCAAGTTTCTGTTCCTCCACAGCAAATTGAATTAAAGAATAAGAACAAGAGAAAGGCCTACTATTATCATTATAGGAGTAACATATTTGGTAAATAAGCAACTTTTGAAAGCTTTGGCTTTTGGCGTTATTGAGATGTTTCATCACAAAGTAAGGTTCATAGATTAATGTATTTTCAAGATTTACAAACACACTTAATCGAAGAAGAGATTGTGTTGGTAACCTGCTGAGGATATCTATAGATATTTCCTCTTGTATGTGAGTTCCATTCCTACATAGAGCAAGAAAAGTGCTTTTGACATTCACAGGTTGAACACATTAGTTGCTTTAAAGGAGAACAAATATTCAAGAAGAAACCCACAGCAATTAGAGAATAGTAAAAGAGGTTTTCAATATACAACTTACTCCACTTTTTTAGAGTGGGGGAGAAGATCATGGTGCCGTGAAAGTGTATATTCCGTGTTTATCATAACAAACTAAGATTGCAGTAAAACATTTGTTTGAATTAATTAAATTATACAAAATATTAAATATAAAAACTTATGCTGGTGTACGATTGGTATAATCCCAAAATTGGAGAAAGCAACCATCTTCTGGACAATGATAGTATTTGATTCCTTGCTCACGCCTATGTTTTCCAATTCAGCCTACTGAATATATTTATCAAAACTTTGAGGCTGATGTGTAAATGCTGGATACTTATGATGCTCTATACTAAACCATGCCTCACCGTTTGATCAATTATGTAACACATTTTCAAGGGAAGATGCTCAAGTATGGCAACGTCAACAAATTTATGGTATTTGTTAATTTTTTTGCTCTCCTACAAGAAGGTGGACTTGGTAGTTGTTATAGTTTAGAGCCTGTTTGTGTGAGCTTAAAAGTGATTTATACGCTCATTTGGTAATTTCAAAATTTTTGAACTTATAAGCCATAAGTTGCTTAAAAACCACTTTTTGAGAAGTTAGGAAATCCTAACTTCTCAAAAAGTACTTTAACTTATAAGCCACCTTAAATAAGCTGCTCTTACAGCATTTCTTATGAAAACTAAAGAAGGTACTCTTTCGGCCTAGGTGGTAGTCACTTAGAGCTTCACTACCACCTACAAAATGACTCAGCAGACTAACTTCAATTAGGAGGCTGAATCTACCGGCATATTAAGCTGAGTGGTCGTTTGGTTGTGGTAGCATACGAATTAAAATCTGTATTAAATCCCTCACAATATAATGCAGTGTTTGGTTTGTTTTGTAATAAGGTATAGAAATCTACACTAATAATATAATATTTGATTTGAATTTAGAAACCTGCACTAATAATACCCGCATAAATAAATGAGTGAATCTATGTATTAGTTTGTGCAGAATACAAGGTAGAATAATAATATGGGTATTAGTAATGCTGGGATTAGTTTTGGAAAAAACAAATATGCCTTCTCATCTCTTTACATCTATTGAAGAATAAAATATTAAAACATAATTTAAATTATAAAATGTATATGAATTTTTTAATACAACAAATTATTTATTAACCAAAATATAATACCAACATAATTAATACCTGCAATGCTAATACCTACATAATTTGTCACCGAACCAAACGACTTAGTTTATTGTTTCTAAGAGATTGTTGGTAGGAAATTGCAAATATTTACGGTCCTTGTTAAAGTTAATGTGCGTGTTTTTTTTAAGGGTCTCAGAGTGACAACCTGTCCTTGAGTTTGGTCATTTATCGATCCACTTTGGCTCGCCTCCTATTAGAGTTTTTATTGCCCTCCCCTCTTTCTCCCAATAGAATTTTAAGAATTGATGATGGGTTTATATAAAGAGTTAGGCCAATGGCGGCTATGACTATTTGCCTAATTAGCCCCACCTTCAATTTTCCATCTAATTGTACCAATAGTTGTTGCTGAAGCTCTTAGACTATACTATACCATTATTATTGTTAGGAAATTGTAACACTTAAAAATTTAATTCAACTCTAATTATCATGTTATCAGTTAGAATGCAACATTTCGTTAGAGAATTAATTGTAAAAAAGTCTCTATATTGAGTCTTGTTAGTAATTTGTGTTGCAAAAGTTTGAGACTCAAGTGAAGAAATAAAATTGGGGATTAAGACGATCAGAGGCGGATCTAGAATAGCGAGCGAGTGGGTTCATCATTGTCAGAGAATGAAACTACAATGTCCAAAGGGTGGTGGACGAACTACCTCAATTAAAAAATTATATTATACGTATCCGTCAAATGTCACTTTATACGATAATATATTAAGTGTGTACATCTATATAAAATCGATAGTGATATAGCCTACTGGCTAAGGGTGTCCAAAATTTAGTCAGTACTACATGTTTGAATCTTCCCCGCAACAATATGCATCTTTTATAGGTAAAATCCAAACAAATTAAACCAATGTAAGTAACATAAGCGAGCATTTACAAAAGAATAGATTATTGCTGTTGAGTGTAAGTGAACCAATGTCTAACCAAGTGAACTATTCAATCTTTTAGAATATAAGTTTTCGAGCATTATATTAGACATATTTTAACAAATATGCACATGATATACTTTTAACGGAAAGACCATGGATTCACGTGAACTGCTAATTACCAAATTTGAAGACGATGCTTTGCATTTGTGATTTAGAATACGAGTTCTTTTCTATACAACTTGTAATAAATCAAAGTTTATTAAATTTATTTAAAACTTTAACTTTTTAATTTAATATATTTCTATCTTTTTTGTAATGGTTTCTTCCACTAGTAATTTTAGATCAAATTCTTTCAAAAATATATTGTCATGTAAAATAGGACATAAAATATTACGTATATAACTCATTTACCCTATTTTAACATGTGGAAGTAGTTCACTTTTAGGTTTCTAGTTCTCTTTATTATGATAATTAAAGAGATTTTTACACTATATACCCATAAAATTTAAAGTATTTACAAGCCATACCCGTTACAAATTATACTATCCATAAAACTAAAAGTATTTACCCAACCTACCCATTTATTATTATATACCTTCGTTATGCCTTATAGGTGTATACCTTTAAAGTATACTGCATAAATTATAGTATACAAGTCTGGAGGGACATTTATTACAGTATATATTTGTTATGCCTTATAGGTATATACCTTTATGGTATACTGCATAAACTATGGTATACAAGTCTGGGTGGGTAGAGTGGGTAAATAATTTAGTGGGTAGGTCTGGTAATATTTGAAAATAGTGGGTAGTAGCTGTAATTATTTTAAGTTTTGTGGGTATTTTTGTAAATGTCCCATAATTAAATTTTAAATGAGCTACTAATAAAGTTTCATTTATGAATGTATAAAGTTGGGCTTAAAGCCCGTATATATAAGAAATGGACTAATTTGATACTCTAACCAAAATCCTTACCTCCTTCCAACTCTTTCATCAATGGCGGCTTCTTTACAATTCACAGTGACACCTTTCAAACAATTTCAATTTCATTCAAAAACATTTCCCAAACACGCCTCTAAATCGGGAACTATCCGGTGTTCCGCAGCCACACCAACTAAAAGCTACTCCATCACTCTTCTTCCTGGTGATGGTATTGGCCCTGAAGTTATTTCTGTTGCTAAAAATGCCCTTCAACTTGTCGCGTCCCTTGAAGGTATGCATTGAATTTCCGTTGACTTCATTGTAGTTTTTAAATTTATACATTTTCTGTGACCTTCATTCATCATTTGAATTCTTTTTTATTGGCACTATTACTCTTTGAGAGTCGTGTGATGTGTGGGTTAGGCAGATGTCACGGGTTCGAACCCTGTCACAGACAAAAAGTGTGGTATTTAAGTGGAGAAGGGTTTTTGAGGGGGCGGGGGGTGTAATCGACGAGGTTCCACACTTTTAATAAAAACGTTTATGCTGGATATATCCCCGCGGGAGGTAGCAGGTAGCTCGTGAAATTAGTCGAGGTGCAAGCAAGCTGACCAGACACCACCCTTATGACAAAAAAAGGTTTTTACTGGAAATTAGATTTGTTGACCCTCTAACTATCGCTACAATTTTCTTTTTTTTTTTTTTTTTTTTTTTTTTTGGGACAGAGGAGTAATTTATATGTGGTGAATTTCAGACTTCATTTGAATGTTTTTTTTGGGGGGTTAATGCTTTAATATTTGGAAATATATTAGGATTTCAAATTGGGTTCAAAGAGATGCTAGTGGGAGGAGCTGCCTTGGATGCTGGAGAAGTGCCATTGCCAGATGAGACTCTTAAATCTGCAAAGGAATCTGATGCTATTCTACTTGGAGCCATCGGAGGGTAACTACATGAAATTGGTCGCTTCTAAATAATTTTTATATGTCATATGGTTGTTTTTCTATTGAATCTCATAATTTTCTTGCATTTTAATTAAAAGATATAAATGGGATAATAACGAAAAACATTTGAGGCCCGAGATGGGATTGCTTCACCTTCGAGGAGGCTTGCAGGTCTTTGCTAACTTGAGACCAGCCACTGTTTTACCTCAGGTAATTTCTGTTGCTTAAGACTGTTATATCAATCTGGTAACAAGGTATATGCTTTTCTTGCCTTGCAACTGATAATCTTTTTTTACTTTAATAAAGTAAAAGTAGAGTTGTAATTGCAACTGATAAAAGTTGTCATGAAGAGAAAAATAGTCTAATTGAATTCTAGATTTTGGGTTATTTTAATCACTTATTCGGATTTACAGTATAAATTTCCTGCATGAACTGATAAGAGACATGGAGAGCACATAAAGAGCACGCTTGTCTGATACAATCTGTGATTGTAGCTCACTGAGTTTGAAGTAAAATAATAAAAGTAAAGGAAAAATAGAGAAAGGCTAAGAGATAAACTAAAAGCTAAAACTAATTCATTTCTTCAAAGATAAAAATTGCATTACAAGATGATGTATTTATACTACTAGTGTTAGGGAAGTAAAATGTGAATATGCTAACATGCTCCTCTAAAATAAGCCATAACTTATGCTAACTTGAGCTGAAAGACTTGTGGCTCTAGAAATAAAAATCATAACATTGTCTCCCTACACGTTTTGACACTGCAAATCCTGGAACATTACCTCCTACAAATCCATGCCCTATGTTCTCTTAGGTCCTCCAACACGAATTAACCGCTGGACTCCATGAGCAGCTAACATGATTGGCAAGACAAGACTACTCCTTTATTTATTCCATATACCTCTCTGTGCAGTCACCTCTCTCATTCCTTCTTTGCCACTCAAGATATTAATTTTTCTTTTTTTGTTTAAAATTGTCAGGATCATATGTTTTAGTTTATCCTTTTTGGGTTGCATGTAACAAAATGTGGTAGAAGTGGACTGTCTATTAACACAATTTGGACTCTTGGAAGCTTTTTGTTATTGAGTTCAGCTTTTGATTATCCTTCAACAGTTATCTGTTCCAGTTTGATATGCCTGTGCCCTTGAACACGTGAGTCTTTTTGTTTGCTCTCACAACCTGAAAGAGTGTGACCTCTGCAATTTGTGTAAATTTAATATTTTCTACAAAGTCATCATTCACTATCATACTTGACCAAACACATATCTGTTCATGAACTTGTCTTTTAAATCATTGTACAACGTAATTTACATTGTGTGTGTCTGTGGTATCCCTACATATTCATATTCCTCACTTAATGCAGTTGGTAGATGCTTCAACTTTGAAGAAAGAAGTTGCCGAAGGTGTAGACCTAATGGTTGTTAGGGAACTTACAGGAGGTTAGTTTGGATTTTCACAGCCATTGATATTCAAATCAACGTCTGTCCTCGTAATGTTGTTTCTTGACTTCTATTTCATAAATGGTTTCTCCTTGATTGCAACTTACTTTTCTTTTTCTCATGTTAATAGGTATTTATTTTGGCGAACCAAGAGGTTTCAGCACTAATGAAAATGGTCAGGAAGTAGGTTTCAACACTGAAGTGTATGCAGCATATGAGGTAATATAACCTATGCCTTCTGTTATGCTTGCTAAATAGGAGAAAATGTCTAGTATGCTCTCCAGTATTCCGGTAAAAGGATCTTGCTTCAGGTGAATGTTCACTTAGAGTCTCTCTCTCTTTTTTTTTTTTTTAATTGGAGGAGTGGTGCAGTTGCATCTGGTATCCTTTTCTTTTAATGTGTGGATGTGATTAACTGCTAGTTATAACAAGTGGTTCAGTTAGCTAGTTTCTGGTGATTTGTCTCTAAGATATCCAAATAAAAATTTAGGATCTTGAAACTATTGCCAACCATCATTATATATGCAATATTTCAAGTTATATTAGCTTTTCTTATCTAACTTTACTCTTATCATAAAAGATTTGCTTATCTAAATTTACTCTTTCATTGTCGTAGAATCACTGTAGAAGTTCACAAAAAAACTGCTACTTGTAATGTCTTACTGCTGCTAAAAGTGGGATAGATCTTTGAGTATTGAGATCAAGATTGTTACCTGAATGTGTGCGCGCAATCTTTACACTGCTAGTATTTGACTTTAAGTTTTGCAGATTGATAGAATTGCTCGTGTTGCATTTGAAACTGCACGGAAGCGGCGAGGAAAACTCTGTAGTGTGGATAAAGCAAATGTTTTGGAGGTAAAATTTAATCTTTAAGACCCCGTTTCTCTGCCCTTTTTTTCCCTCCTATCCTGGCCTTCAACTTTCTTGTCTAATGTGAGTTCATAATTTTGAGATATTGGCCAGGCCTCCATGCTTTGGAGGAAGAGAGTTACAGCAATAGCCTCAGAGTATCCTGATGTAGAACTCTCTCACATGTATGTTGATAACGCAGCCATGCAACTTGTTCGCAACCCAAAACAGGTTTGTTTACCTTTGAACTATTAAGTTTGCAGCTATTGTTTGTCAAGTTTTGACATAGCACACCTAGGACACACTAGTCCATGGAGTTGATCCTTTAAGTAAATGTATTGCAGTTCGACACAATTGTGACAAATAACATATTTGGTGATATCCTCTCCGATGAAGCATCAATGATTACAGGAAGTATCGGGATGCTTCCATCTGCCAGTATTTCTGCAACGGTATTGCCACATAAACTCCTTTCTTTTGAATTTTGATTTTTCTCCTCAGTACAAATTCTTACTTTAATCTCCTTTCAACTTTGGGCACATATTGCCTCTAGGGACCTGGATTGTTTGAACCTATACATGGTTCTGCGCCTGATATTGCTGGGCAGGTCGGTTTCCAGTCCTTCTTTCTCCTTTTCTTCCCTTTCCATGCTGCTTAACTAATGACAAACTTTGTGTTTTTATGACAATTGGGCATATGTTTATTTTTACATACTAAATAACATGCAGGATAAAGCAAACCCTTTAGCAGCAGTGCTCAGTGCTGCTATGCTACTGAAATATGGCCTAGGTGAGGAGAAGGCTGCTCAGAGAATTGAAGCAGCTGTGTTAGACACCTTAAATAGAGGATTCCGTACTGGTGACATTCACTCAGTAGGACATGTGAGTTTTATGTACCCTCAATTGCTCTATTACTAGATTACCTCCGAATGCGAAGAGATTAGATAACCTCTATGCATGGGACAGACCAATTTGAATGCTGAAATAATTTTAGTAACTAATGCTTTCATATTAAAATATCTTCAGAAATTGGTCGGGTGCAAGAAAATGGGTGAAGAAGTGCTCAAGTCTATTGACAGCAAAACTCCAGCTGCTGTTTAAATCTATGAAGAGGCTTCTGTGAGCTTACCAGATAATCATTTGGGCAGAAGCATTTGCAGTTTATAGAAGTAGCAAACTGAGTGTCTCTGTGTTGCCCAAGGATTCTGAAGTCTTCTTTCTACTTGCCATTTTTGCAATTGTTTGAAGGAATTCAACATTGCTAAAGTATTGTTGGGTGTTGTATCGTAGCCTTAATTTCTATACTCTTTGTCTCAGATGTTTTTTGACATAATCCTGTTGTAACATGGAGGGAAATAAATAAGTAAGCATCACGCGGAGATGAGGTGTCAAAATGAAATTTCTCGCCAACTTTCAATACTAGTTGACCTTCAAAAATTGTTATGGTTCGACTGTTAACCAATATCGTTGTTGCTTGCGTTGGATGATTGTAAACTATATTCGAAGAAATGCAGATATAAAAATAGGGGTTTAATTCATCAACGATCTTCAAGGGAGTACAATACATTAGTTTTTGAAGGCGGAAAAAGGTCAAAAATACCATTAACCTATTAGAAAGGGTTTAAAAATACTTTTCGTTAACCTTTAGGGTTAGATATACCACTGCCGTTAATCTTTAGGTTCAAATATATCGTCAACGTATTATTTAGGCTCAAAATTACCCTTAAAGCTAACGGACTTTTAAAAAAATTAATAATAATTAAAAAAAATAAAATAGAAGGGGATATTTCTTGCCCGTAATATTAAAGAAGACCATTTCAAACCATTGCCAATAGATAAAGAGAAGTTTTGGCCATTTTCAGTTTAAAAATTACTGGTAAATTTTAAACATTAGCTATTGACTTATCATTTATTTAAAATAAACTTTTGACAAAATGTATATACTACTCGCAGATATATATAGTTAATATAAAAATAATATAGAGACTACAACTAAGTGCATATGTGATGTATGCAATATTTACCTATCATAAAAATCAATTGATGATTTTCCAATAGTATATATAGTTAATATTTTTTTTGATTTCTGGATATTATACATTAATATATATGTGAGTTTAAGTTGTATTTTATTATTCCAAATATGCTTCTAGTTATATTTTTTAGTCCAGGGTCTATAAAAAACAATCTCTCCATTTTGGTGCGGTAAAGTCTGCATACAACTTTTTTCTGATCCCACTTGTAGGATTATATTGGGTATGTTATTGTTTAAGTTATACGCTCAGTTTTATTTTATATTGTGTATATATATTGGTGAGATGTACATACCTTTTATCAAAAACTTATTTTAGATAGATAATAAATCAATAGCTAATTTTCAAATCTAGCTATAAATTTTAAACGGAAAAGGACCAAAACTTGTCCTAAACTATTGGTAATAGTTTTGAAATGTCTTTGGTTAATATTACGGGCAAAATATATCCCTTACTATTTTTTAAAAATTATTTTTTCTTTTTTTAAAAGTCCGTTAGTTTTCAGGGTATTTTTTAGCCTAAATAAAATATTGAGGGTATATTTGAGCCTAAAGGTTAACATTAGGGATATATCTGGCCCTAAAGGTTAACGAAGGGTAATTTTAAACTCTTTTTTAGTAGGTTAAGGATATTTTTGACCATTTTCCGTTTCGAAGGAAAGGGAAATATGCAACACTAACTACGGGGGTAAATTTAGAAAACTACCATGACTAAAAATGAAATTCTGAAAACTCTATATATAATAATAGTTTGCTCAAATGTCCTCTTTCTCATTTTCCCATATTCACCCCTTCAAACCCTAGAAAGAAAATGAATGGAAATGGAATAGGAAACCCTAGTGATGAGAAGCCATCAACGGTGCAATGGTTGGAACTTCCAGAAGGTATTTTCTGCTTTCCTATGTTACAATGGAATACTATATAATGGTAACTTGCTTTTATACCGTAAAAATTCATTACGCGGTTAGTCTGGAAAGTTAGACTCTATAGGTGAACGTTCTTCCTATTATATATAGGAATTAAAACAAGACGGGGTGTCCGGGTCAACTTGTGCTCACCTTGACCAATATTAAGTACAGGTAACACTGTCCACCAAGTCTTAGATAGCTGAGAAGAAATGACCAAGTGTGTGTAACCTTATATAAGTTGGAATCTTTGAAGTGTTCTTTCCTTTCGTCCATGGTTAATGTGCCTCCTTATACAATTCTTAATGTTTTACAATAATCTTTTAGTAGTAAGAATCTAAAGACTCTAAACAATGTCATAGAGCTATTAATTTAAATGTTAAGAGCAAAACTCATGTGACCTTTAGTGGGAAAATTGAAAGAAGATTAATGTTTAGTGTATGAGATTAGCAAACTATATCTACTTATCTCTGCGAGCAAAGAAGCATTATTCTCTTCTGGTCCCTATCTCGAATATTGCCATATAATGACATATAAGATGTGTGTTAGGCCTCTGTTTTCTCTTTCTGGATTTTCTATTGTAGCAGTACTTCACTCTTCTTGTTTGTGTTGCTTCTAACATCCCACTCTCCTCCAACATTTTAAAAAAAAAAAAGAAGCTTTCCATTATACAGAGGTAGCAAATTGTCTCATCATACTTTCTGTGTTGATTTAAAGTAAGGTAGTAATTATTGTTATCCTATGCTATACTTGCACTAATCTTCTGTATCTGGTATTTTGAGTTTTGCATTAATTCTTTTCTGCTATTATTCACCAGAGCAAGGAGACTGAAAGAACTAAGTATTGCATTTTGCATGGGTAAGGTATGTAAAGTCTTGGATGAAGTAGTTCGAAAGCTTCCTCTGTTAGAAGAGCTAAGTGTCACACACACTACTCTGCCGGAAGGTTTCTTCGAAACTTTTCTTGGTGATTCGTGCCCAAAGTGGAAGTACAAGATTTTTACGGGTGCCTCTGATGAAGAGGCTCTAGCTATTGCTAAAAATCTGCCTGCTCTGCGCCACCTTCAGCTCATTTGGAACAACATGACAAATGAAGGCCTCGAAGCTATTCTTAATGGCTGTCCTCACCTCGTATCACTTGACCTACGGCAGTGCCGTCACGTTAGCATCAACGCAGACTTGACTAAAAGAATTTCTCGACAGATTAAAGATGTGAAGCACCCTTATGATAAGTCTTTGGATGGTGTTCACTTTGCAATTCGGGTGTATACGAAACATAACATGTCTGATGACATCTGTCTACCTTGCAGCACCTTCAGCTCATTGCCAATAGTATGACAAACGAAGGCCTCCAAGCTATTCTTGATGGTTGTCCTAACCTTGTATCACTTGACCTCCAAACGAAGGCCTTGGGGGAATGAAGTTTTTGAACATAACATGTCTTCTGATGATGACATCATTGGCATGTATGATGATGAAATCATTGACGTGTATGGTGATTATTACTTTGGTTTCTGAAGAGATATCTAGTTATCCTATTTCCAGCATTAGCCTCAATTGCTAAGTTATGGGCTTCTTTTGGTCAACTTTTCTGGTGTCTGCTGAATGAGTTTTATCTAGTGTATCATTATTGCCTTTGTAAGAAATCCTGGCTGATACTCTAATTCCTACTCTTAGTTTATCTAATTACTATTTACTCAGCATACTCTCCTGGCATTTTCAACATTGTGGAATAACATTAGCATTAGTATTTCTCCTGAGGAAGGAGCAAAATGCTCTTCACTTGTAGATCAGATAAGTCCCTCAACCCAAAGGAACCCTACAATATTTTCAAATTCTAGATAATGTCCATGCAAAACTAGTCATTATATGATTTACATGGTGGATAGTCACTCGTATACATTAACTTTACAATCACCAAATAGACACCTCCTCTTGATAGAAGTTAGTCTTGTGAAAGTTTTCATTACTTTGTAAATTTGTATTATTACGTTGGTGGATTGGCAGGGGAAGCAAAAAGGGATTAATATAGAATTAATAGCTATCAAAAGTGAAACTGATGTGGGGACAACTACTTCAATTAAACCCTTAATTAATCTAAACAATGTATTGTCCATTACTGCCTATATATTGGTTCCCTCATGTCCTCCCAATTCATTTCTCCCATCAAACAACTCAAACCCTAGAAAACAATGTATAGGAAGAGAAAAAGGAAACCAAAAGGTGAAGGTAAACAGAAAAAGGTACCATCAACGGCGATAAAGCCACCATGGTTGGAACTTCCTGATGGGATATGGGCGAACATATTACACAGGCTGGGGGCAATTGTGGTACTGCTGACTGCACAGGAAGTGTGCAGAAGCTGGAGGCGAATATGCAAGCACCCCTCCATGTGGCGAGTTATTGACATGTGGAATGATGTGGTTGACCTCCTAAACGTGCCTTATCATTTGGAGGTAATGTGCGAGAATGCCGTTGATCGCAGCCAAGGTGAACTTGTTGATATCAATTTAGAGTCCTTTGCCAATGATAGGTTGCTTAAGTACATAGCTGAGAGGTAATGTAAGTTATATACACTATTAGTTATAGTATAGTTTTTAATTTATTTTTACAGAATACCCATCATAAATTTCTTAAATGTTGCAGGAAGAAGCTTAAGAGAACACGTATTTCCGGTTCCATGTCATGGAAGCTAATTCATGTCTAGTTGACGTAGTCCAATGCATGTACCATGAGCTTTTTAATTTCCTATAGAACAAAAAGTAGTCTATGTTCTTCTCTTTGAATATTCATCTTCTTACGAGAAAACAAGGGTACGGCGGTATAGAAGCCGTGTTACCACTACTAAAAAAACCGGAATTTTCGACTACGCTTCGGTCGAAATATGTGTTCGACCGATTTTCGGTCGAACAAAAAAATTTCTCTTTCATCTCTCGACCGAATTTCGGTCGACGTGGCGGTCGACCCACGCGATGATAACCAGGGCAGTGAGCCCTCCTCCTTCATTTTGTTCTTCTTCCCCAACCATTTCTCTCTCTCTAAACACCCCCAAACCTCAAAAAACCCGAAATCCACCCAAACCCACCCCCAAAATCAACACTTAAACACAATCTACCCTCCTAATCACTACCCATAACAACAAATTCAAGGTAAATTCTTAATTTTAGGGTTACTTTAATTACTTTGTAAAACTTGAACCCTAACTTTTTAACTCAATTTTTTTGTAGTTTTGAAGCATATAAGCAGTGGGGATTCAATTGTACGTGCTATAGGAGCATAAATCAACGTTTAGGTACTTTTTTTTTATTTATTCCGAATTTAATTAACTTTTTAATTATTTTGTAACTTTGCATATTTAATGTTGCATATTTAGTTACTTATTAGTTAGCAAAGCTTATTGTAGTAATTGTTGATGTTGAACAATTTGTTTGGTGTTGTTAGCTATTACAAAGTTAGGTTTGTGTTGTTTGGAATTGTTGTAGTTGAATTGGTATTGTTTGGTAGTTTTGTTTGCAATGTGTTCTTGCCTTGGTATTGTTGAGAAGATGAACATGTTATGCCTAAAACGAATAAGCTTTTGTTTGTTTGAATTGCTTGGATAATATTAATTAATAGGGTGTCATTAGATAATATTGTTTCTTTGGGGCATTTCATCAAACAAGTAATTTACTAGTTTAATGTAATTTTTTAATTATAAACATAAGAAGATATTTGTATTCACTATTTTTGTTTTCAATGATTGTGTGTATTTAATCTATTTAACTGGACTATTTTTTTTTTTCTAATAATGTGTGTATTTAATCTATGTTACCCGCCTATTTGTTTTCAATGAATGTGTGTATTTAATCTATTTAACCCGCCTATTTGTTTTCAATGAATGTGTGTATTTAATCTATGTTACCCGCCTATTTTTTTTGCAATGAATGTGTTTATTTAATCTATTTAACCCGTCTAATTTTTGTGCAATGAATGTGTCAACAGGAATGAAGAATATTTTTTCAGGAAAGAAGGGGCCTAAAAAGGCAGCTGAGCCTTCACGTGAGCCGGCACAGGACAGTCCTCCCCCTCTAGTGTTTTCAAGAAGGAAGGGGAAAGGAAAGGCATGTGAGCCTTCAGGTGAGCCGGCACAGGAGACTCCTACCTCTCAGGTGCCGCATCACCTTCCTACAGGAGCACCAGCAGCAAACAGTCCAGATTTTTTCAGGCCGCCCGGCATGTCCCAGGTGCCGCATTCGCTTCCTACAGGAGCACCTGCCGGATACAGTCCGGATTTTTTCAGACCACCTGGCATGCCTCCGAGCCATACTGGTTGGAGGCATCACTTCAGTAGTTATGACATGACTGAGAGCCAGGATGGTCCATCCCAGGGCGTTCCCGGACTAGGCGATCCCACACAGTCCACTAGTCCGTCTGGGTCGACTCAGCCGCCTTCCGACCCATCTAGCCCTACCTGCCCTTCGGTACAGCAGGAGATTCCTTACTATGATCCCAGATCGCCATATTACATTGGTGAGCCTGGCACTTGGGAAGACGGGCGTTTGATTATTTATCCCGAGGGGGATAAGAGGTAAGTATAGTATTTATGAAGTTCTTATCTATTTAGCAGTAAGCTTTTAAATATTAGTATTTCTATTAACCCGTCTGTTTTTTTACGCAGCTTTTGCCCCAACACTGATGCTACTCCTGTGCTGACGAAATGCATGAAATCTCAATGGAAGGAATCATGGCCATCCTGGGGCGCTGTGCCCCCTCATGTAAAGCAACAGATAATGCAAGCTTTTGAGGTGATAAATATGCATAAGATTTTTCACTAATTGCAGGTTTTCTTAATGATTATGTTTAAATAAAATATTTTGATGAATATTGCAGGTTCAGTGTAAGTGGCATCCGGCTCTGGACTATAAAGTCCGTTGTAACTTCCCTAAGAAATGCGCGGATGTGTACAAGAACGCAATGTACAATGCGCGCAAAAATGGGAAAATGCCCGGCTTCCTCTATGATCATCAATGGAGAGAGCTGCTGCAGTATTGAGGTACTCCCGAATTTCAGAGGAAGAGCGAGCAAGGGAAGAAAGCTCGGGCATCTACTAAGGGTGGATCACTGCATACCGGCGGCGCAGTTAGCGCTGCGACGCAGAAGATGCGCTTGGTAAAGTAATTTAATTTATAAGAATTACTATAATAGTTTATTTTCTATCTAACTTGTTCTCTTCTTTAATTTGTAGGAAAAGCAACAAAATCGGACTATTCCGCTCTCTGAAATGCACAAGATCCGCCATATCAAGAAAGATAAAAAGGGCGGAGAAACATGGGTCGAGCCCCGAGCACAAGAGGCCTGGGTAAGTACTTAAATTTAAACTAAAGTCGCGCCAATCCTTCAAGTTTAAAACTTCATTGTTGTACTGTTGATATATTTATGTTTTTCAGGAAAAAGCTACAAAGGCCCTTGAGGACTGGACTGCGACTCAGCAATCTGAATGCGGAAGCAGTACCCGAGCACCGCTAACGCTCGAGCAAGAAACCAACTTATGGTTGGAAGCGGTCGGAGGGGTGAAGAAGGGTTCAGCTTATGGCATTGGAACACTGTATTCATCTACCAAGCATAAATCGAACTATTTGGGCTCGTGTTCAAGTGCTCCAGCAAGCTCTGCTCCCGCTCCAGAAATGACTCGGATGCAAGCGGAGATCGAAGAACTGAGAAAACAAAATGAAGCTATGCGCTTAGCACAAGAGGCGCATCAGAGAGAAGTGCATGAAATGATGCGCGCATCACAGGAGGCGCATCAGAGAGAAATGCATGAAATGATGCAAGAGATCCTCAAGAACCAAAGAAAAGGTAAAGGAAGGCGTGATAGCTCGGGAAAGGGAAAGAGCAAGAGCAGACATAGCCACCATTCACCGTCTCAGTCTGATGCCGGGTCTAGTTCGGCTTCTAGCCATTAGTAGTGAAAGTTGAACTTTAAACTGTGTTTAGTTTGTTTGAATATTGTAGAACTTGAACGAATGATGAAAGACTCATTTCTATTGTTTGGCTTTGTTAGCCTTGTTTAAATAGCGTTTATGAATGTTTTGTGACTGGTTTTTCTGCGTGTTTCAGGTTTTTACAGGTGGTATAGGCCTAATTTCAGCTTTTATGTTGCAGGTTTTTACAGGTTTTCGACCGACTTTCGGTCGAAAGTTGGTCAAAAAAAAATTACCAGACCTTCGACCGAATTTCGGTCGAAATACACTTCGACCGAAATTCGGTCGAAGGCCTATCGACCGAAATTCGGTCGAAGAACATGGGCTAAGGTGACATGCTCTTCGACTGAAATTCGGTCGAACCTCGGTCGACCTTCGACCGAATTTCGGTCGATACTTGAATTTCTACCTGAATTTTATCGACCACCGCAATCGGTCGAAATATGGTCGATAGGTCGACCGAATTTCGACCGAAAGTCGGTCGAAAATGACGGTTTTTTTAGTAGTGTACGGGTTCACAGAACCCCATAAATTTGGCGCAAATCTTATATTTGTGCTGAAAAATCAACTTAATTTGTATAAATAACCTATTCAGAATCGAATAAGCAAGAACAGCAATGGTCCAGAACCTATAAACTTAAAATCCTGGATCCACTTCTCGAGGAAAGCTTAACTAAGCATGGATTATGCAGTTCTTGGAGCTGTTGAGTTCTATGTCCTGTGGCCCCTCTTGCATATGCTGGAATCTTGAAGTGTATTTCCTGCTGCCCAAAGTCATTTGTCTCAGTGTTCTACGATAATCTTTTAGTAGTAAAGCACCTTTCTTTCCTAAGTCTCTTAGTCAGAGGCAAGAGTCTAAACAATGTCACAAAGTGTTAAACTTTAAATACTAAGCAAAACTTGTCTGACCTTAAGTGAAAAAATGGAAGATCAGTGATTAGTCTATGAGATAGCTAGTGACCAACCTCTACCTCATCTCACAAACAATGACTCATTATTCTCTTCAAGTTCCTATCTTGAAGACTGCAATGGAAAGAGAGGATGCATGTTAGGCCTCTACATTCTCTTTCTGAATTTGCTATTCTGGCAGTTTTGTACTCTTTTTGCATATGTTACCTCTAAATGCTGTCCTGTTGCATCCCTTCTTCCACCCTTTCCCAACAGGAAATAAAATAATAGATCATCAAAAAGAAGAATTATTTTGCGCTATGCAAAGTTAGCATATTGTCTTATCTCTTTCTCTTTTGTCCTTTTTGGTTGATAATTAAGGTTGCAAATTGTTTTATCCCATGGTATACCTGTACTAATCTTTTGTATTAGGCATTGTTCTTGCTTTAGTCTGCCTTTAATTCATTTCTACTTTTGTTTACCAGATCAGTAAAACTTGAAAAACTTAGTATTGCACATTGCTATCGTGAGGTGCGTAAATGCTGGGGCGAGGTAGCTCAAAAACTACCACTGTTAGAAGAGCTAAGTTTGACACACACTGTCATCGTGCCAAAAGGCATTGAGGCTCTTGGCCGCTTTTGCCCAAAGTTGAAGTTGTTTAAATTAAATAAGTCATTCATATGGGACCTTTATACTGTCTCTGATATAAATGATGGAAAAAATAATGAAGAGGCTCTAGCTATTGCAAAAAACCTATCTGCCTTGCACCACCTGCAGCTCATCGGGAACAGTATGACTTGAGTAGTAGAATCTCTCGACAGATTAAAGATATGAAGCACCCTGATGACTCTCTGGATGATCTTGAATTTTCATTTGAGTCTGATGATCTAGAATTTACATTTGAGTCTGAGGATGCAAGTGATGCATCTTACATGTTAAGTGATAAGTGTGATGATAACTCTGATTTCTGAAAGGTCTAATCGGTGTTCTGTTCTAGCATTAGGCTCATTTATGAAGTTGTTGGCTGTTTTTTGTCTTGAACTGTTTTTCAGATGTCACTGATTTGATTTTATCAAGTGTATGTGTATTTCTCAATCGGAATGTCTTGGCTGAAATTTAAATTCTTTCTCGAAGTTAGTTTATTTAAAAATTCACACATCTGAAATTACAGACTAAGTGAGAATTTAAAGCTCATCTTTTCGAAGTGGCTTGCTTGAGCTTAGCAAATTATCATTTGGGGAGAAGCATTTGCTGTCAATAGAAGTAGAAAGTTCAGTGTCCCCTGGGTCGTGGCTCAATGATTCTAAAAATCTTCTTAATTGCAACAATAACATATCCAGTTTTATCCCACAAGTGGGACCTCGGGATGGTGAGGTTAATGCATACATTATTCATGGGGATGGTGAGGTTATTGCAGATATGGTTCATACATTGAGTAAGGTAGATAAGTAGTTTTCGATAGACCTAATTGCTGAAGTGATGCTGAGTGTTGTATCATAGCCTTAACAAATAGTAGTAGAAAAGATCTTAACCATTTGGCCAAAAAACACTCACAAAAGCCAATCCAAACACTTTACTCCTATTTTAATTTATGAGAATTTTGTCGCTTTTTTAGAGTCAATTTGACAAATCATTGAAGATTTGGATTAGATTATTTAATATTTTTAAAATAAAAATTTAAATATTCAAAAGCTATACGAAAAGTACTATAAGTCGCAACTTTTCTTATATCGATATGATTTAAAAATATATTTTATAATATTATGCAGTTTATCTCCCGAAAAGCTAAAATATTTAGGTAACCAGAGGGAGTACTAATCTTTTCCCCGGATTTTCTATGTCTAAATCAAATGCTAATTTTTCAATTTTAACAAAGTATCGTTCATAAATTAAAAGAGTTTTTTTTTTTTTTTTTGGTAGGGGTCAGAAAATGTGATAATGACGGCAGAAGTGTCTACTGGTGAAATTGTTCTATAGCTTCTCCATTGCTCAGTTCCCAATTCTGCCATCAAACAACCCTAGAAAAAAACAATGGATAGAAAAGGAAAGAGAAAAAGAAAAAGTAAAAGGAAGAAGCAATCAACTGTGAAAAAGCCACCATGGTTAGAATTGCCGGAAGAGATATGGGCAAACATATTACACAGGTTGGGTGCAATAGAGATACTGCGGACAGCAGAAAAAGTGTGCACTACTTGGAGCCGAATATGCAAAGACCCTTCCATGTGGCGTGTTATTGACATGTCTCACGGGTATGATCTCCATGAATTACTTTACAATTTAGTGGACATGTGCTATCGTGCCGTTGATCGCAGCCAAGGTGAACTTGTTGATATCAATTTGGAGTACTTTGCCAACAATTGCTTGGTTAAATACATAGCACTGAGGTAACTTTATCATATGCATTTTAAATATCTATGGTTGGGGTTAAGGTCTCTGACAAATTTCAAACACCCGAGCGCCTATATATGGGCATCATGCCCATTCAATTCTATCTGTGTAGGACAACTTGTTCACCAACACCATTCTATTCCAACACCCCCGCACGGCCAGCCATACCCTACATAGATGGTGCGTAGACCACGTGCTCAAAGGGGTTCCAACTGGAACCGTCTGCCGGGCTCTGATACCATGACAAATTTCTAACACCCGGCGCCCATATAAGCTTGGACCTAACTCCACCTCAAAAGCTAGATCAAAAGGGAGGTTTGTCCAAAGCTTATATGTGCATCATGCCCATTCAATTCTACCGGTGTGGGGCTTGTCCACCAACACCATTCCATTCCAACACATTCCAATTTCCAACAGTCTGCTTACATCTCACCATCCCCAGACCACACTTGTGGAATATCACTATCTATGTTGTTATTGTTGCATTTTAAATATCTATGTCAGAATTGTTAATTCATTGTCAAAATTAAGAAATTCGACTCTCGAAATTTAAACTCCTTCACATAAACTGTGATAGATGGAATATGTTTTTTGTTTATGAGAACTGGGAAGGGTTTAGATTGGTTGACATGGTTGGTGCTTGCTTGGGGTGGATTTATATTTCACTTATATGCTTTAGTTTTAACATTCACTATAGCATGATATTACTGGCTTGATTTTCAAAGGTGTTTTTTAATATATTTGTTTTTCTAGCCGAGGGTCTATCAGAAACAGCCTCTCCACCTCGGTGGAGGTAAGGTTTGCATACATCTCACCCTCCCCAGACCCCACTTGTGGGATACACTGGATATGTTGTTGTTGTTGTTGTTGGATTTCACGTATATACACGTTCAACGTAATTTAACTTGCACATACAGTGTTTAAAATTATTTTCTTAATGAATACTCTATGCATTCAATTTCGTACGAAAATATTCGACAAGGATTCAGAGATCTTTTAGTTCTGGACGCATCTTAGTCATAATTGACTTTTGTAATCAGCATAGAGATTAGAGTGTTATGTTACTAAATACTATGAAAAAAGGACCATCATAAATTTCTGAAATGTTGATGACATTAAGAAACAAGCTTAATAGAGCATGTATTCTCGAATCCGTGTCTTGGGATAATATTCAGCTTATACATCCCTATTTTGACGTAATCCAATGCATGTCCCATAAGCTTTAATTTCATATACAACAAAAAGAAGTCTATGATCTTCTTTTGGATGTTGACATTCCTACATAAAGAAGCATAACTGAGCATGGATTATGATTAATGCAGTTATGGGAGTTGTTGAGTCCTAATGTCCAATGATCCCTCTAGTATACGCTGGAATCTTTGAAGTTTATTTTCCTGCTGCCCACAGTCATGTGCCTCTCTTGTGTGGTGTCATTTAATTGAAGATCAAGAGCAAAACTAAGGAGACATTTAGTGGAAAAAATGATCAGCGATTAGTGCATGAGATAGCTAGTGAGCAACCTCTACCTCATCTCAACGAACAAGTATCGCTATTTTGTGCAAGTTCCTTTCTTGCAGATAGCATTAGAAAGAGTGGGAAGATGTTAGACCTGTTTATTCTCTTTCTAAATTTTCTATTGTGGCTGGTTTTTACTCTTTTTGTTTTGTTGCCTCTAAAATATGTCCCCTTGTGTCCCGTCTTCAACTCTCTCCCAACAGTAAATAAAATAATAAATGAGAAAAACTGTTTACTCTCTCTCTTTTTCAGGATAAACTAACGTTGCAAATTGTTTATTCCCATGGTATTCTTGCACTAATCTTCTATATTAAGCATTTTTCTTGTTTCAGTATGCCATTAATTCATTTCTATTTCTGTTCACCAGATCAAGAAAACTGAAAAGACTCAGAATTGCGTTTTGCTACCATAGGGTATATAAATGCTGGGATGAAGTAGTTCAAAAGCTACCACTGTTAGAAGAGCTAAGTCTGACACACACTACCATCGAACCAGATGACATTGAGACTCTTGGTCGCTCTTGCCCAAAGTTGAAGTCGTTTGAATTGAATAAGTCATTCGAAGTGGCTTTTTATGAAGACGATAAAAGAAATAATAGAGAAGCTCGAGCTATTGCTGAGCACCTCCCCGCCTTGCACCTTCAGCTCATCGGGAACAGTATGACAGAAAATGGCCTTGAAGCTATTCTTAATGGTTGTCCTCACCTTATATCACTTGACCTGCGGCAGTGCAATAATGTTAGCCTCAACGTAGACTTGAGTAGCAGAATTTCTCGACAGATTAAAGATTTGAAGCACCCGGATGATTCTTTGGATGGTCTTGAATTTTCATTTGAGTCCGAGGATGCAATTGATGAATAATCATATGTTACATGCCACGTCTGATGATTACTCTGATGACTGTTTGGATGGTCTTGAATATTCATTCGAGTCCGAGGATGCAAGTGATGAATATCACATGTTAGGTGATACGTCTGATGATAACTTTGATTTCTGAAAAGGTCCTAGGTCTTCTGTTTCTAGCATTGGCCTCATCTCTGAAGTTGCGGGCTTTTTTTTGTTATGAACTGTTCCTCGTGTCACTGATTGAATTTTATCAAGTGAATCAGTATTGCTCAATCAGAAGTTCTTGGCTGAAAGTCAAATTCCTTCTGCATGTTTGTTTATTTAAGAATTCACCCTGTTTATTTAAGAATTCACACATCAGATTTTAAAGAGTAAGGGGGTGAATTTAATGCTTTAAAGTTTAGTGTCTTTTCACCTTTCCAAATAACTTAAGAAGTACGAATGCTCCCTCTAGGGAATATAATTTTTTTCCGTGTTCCACCAAGAAGGGGAGTCCTGGAACAACAGTAAAGTAAAGTTGTCTCCGTGTGACCTAAAGGTCACGGGTTCAAGCCGTGGAATCGGTCAAGGTATACCTGTACTAATCTTCTATATTATGCATTGTTGTTGCTTCATTCTGCCTTTAATTCATTTCTACTTTTGTTTATTAGATCAGGAAAACTTGAAAAACTTAGTGTTGCATGTTGCTACTGTGAGGTGCGAAGAAGAGCTAAGTTTGACACACAGTACCATCGTACCAGAAGGCATCGAGGCTCTTGCTCGCTCTTGCCAAAAGTTGGAAGTTTAAATTAAATAAGTCATTCAAATGGGACCACTATACTCTCTCTGATGAAGATAAGTTTAAATTAAATAAGTCATTCAAATGGGACCACTATACTCTCTCTGATGAAGATGATGAAAAAAATAATGAAAAGGCTCTAGCTATTGCTAAAAACCTGTCTGCCTTGCACCACCTTCAGCTCATCAGGAACAGTATGACAAATAAAGGCTTCAAACAAAATTTATATACTTAAAAATTATTACAAGTCATAATAAGTAATTCAATACGTTTACAAATATATAAGAAAAATATGTTAAAAAATTACCTCATAGACTCCTCAAATAGTACAATTATTATTTAAGTAAAGTTCATGGGCAAACAGAAATCTAACTTTCTAAGTACACTTTAAAGACGCAACTATTATCCCATGAGACAACTCTTGTACCCTAGACAACAATGAATCAAAAAGGAAAAAGTAAAAGGAAGAAGCGATCAACTGTGAAAAAACCACCATGGTTGGAACTGCCGGAAGAGATATGGGTAAATATATTAGTACACAAGTTGGGTGCAATAGAGATACTGCGGACAGCAGAAAAAGTGTGCACTACTTGGAGGCGAATATGCAAAGACCCTTCCATGTGGCGTGTTATTGACATGTCCAACGATGGGTATGATCTCCATGATGTACTTTACAATTTAGTGGACATGTGCTATCACGCCGTTGATCGCAGCCAAGGTGAACTTGTTGATATCAATTTGGAGTTCTTTGCCAACAATAGGTTGCTTAAATACATAGCAGAAAGGTAATTTCTTAGTTCCTTGAGTCATTGTGTGTGTGGGGGGTCTTTTCTTTTTTGTTTTGGTTGACCTGTTTAGAACATTTTGCTCACTCTCGTCCAATTTATGTAACACATTTTTGATTGTGAGAATCAAATAAGTTTGGCCGGGATTATTTTAAATATCTATGTCCGAATTGTTAATTCACGGTCAACAATAACATATCAGTAATATCCCATAAGTGGTGTCTGGGAGGGACATTTACCCCTACATTGGAGGCTCTTTCTAACAAACCCTCGGCTCGTTAATTCACGATCAAAATTATGAAATTTGGACTCTCGAAATCCGAACTCTACCACATAAATTGGGACGGACATTCAATTTAGTTCGAAGATATTTGACAAGGATACACATATGTTTTACTTCTGGATGCATCTTTGTCTTAGTTGACTTTTATAATCAGCATAGAGATTAGAGTGTTGTGTTACTAAATACAGGAAAAAATGCCTATCATAAATTTCTAATATTAAGAAAGAAGCTTAATAGAGCATGTATTCTGGAATCAATAATGTCTTTGGATAATATTCAGCGTCGCATGCCTATTTTGACGTAATCCAAATATATATCTAATGCATGTACCATAAGCTTTTAATTTCCCATACAACAAAAAGGTAGTCTATGTTCTTCTCTTTGGATGTTGACATTCCTCCAGAAAGAAGTTTAACTGAGCACCGATTATGATTAATGCGGTTATGGGAGCTGTTGAGTCCTAACATCCTATGATCCCTCTAGTATACACTGAATCTTTGAAGTTTATTTTCCTGCTGCCCACAGTCGTGTGCCTCTCTTGTGTGGGTCTGTTCTACAATAATCATTTAATTGTACAGAACTTTGCGTTCGTAATGCAAGAGTCTAAACAATGTCGCAAAGTGTTCAATATTGAAGATCAAGAGCAAAACTAAGGAGACTTTTAGTGGAAAAAATGATCAGCGATTAGTGCATGAGATAGCTAGTGAGCAACCTCTACCTCATCTCAACGAACAAGTATCATATTATGTTCAATTTCCTTTCTGCAACCAAAGGTGTATCCTAGTTGTCAATAAAGTGGGATACAACCCTAAGGTCTCAGGTTCAAATTTTAGCGGAGACAAAAACAGTAGGTCTTTCTTCTTATCTATCCAAGTCTTGGTGGATAAAGTTACCTGATACCTGTTGCTGGTAGTCGAGGTGCGTAAGCTTGCCGGACACCACCGTTATAAAAAAAAATGTTCAATTTCCTTTCTTGCAGATTGCAGATAGTATTAAAAAGAGTGGGAAGATGGCCTGTATATTCTCTTTCTAAATTTGCTATTGTGACTGGTTTTTACTCTTTTTTTTTTCTGTTGCCTTTAGAATATTGTACCCTTGTTTCCCGTCTTCAACTCTCCCCCAACAGGAAATATAATAATAAAGCACCAAAAGAAAAACTGTTTTTGTAGCTTATAGTCTTATATCTTTCTCTCTCCCTATTTTCGGGATAAACTGAGGTTGCAAATTGTTTAATCCCATGGTAATCTTGCACTAGTCTTCTGTATTAAGCATTATTCTTGTTTCTGTCTGCCGCTAATTCATTTCTACTTCTTGTTCATCAGATCAGGAAAACTGAAAAGACTCAGAATTGCATATTGCTACCTTAGGGTATATAAATGCTGGGTTGAAGTAGTTCAAAAGCTACCACTGTTAGAAGAGCTAAGTCTGACACACACTACCATCGAACCAGGAGACATTGAAACTCTTGGTCGCTCTTGCCCAAAGTTGAAGTCCTTTGGATTGAATAAGTCATTCAAAGTGAATTTTTATGCAGATGATAACAGAAAAAATCAAGAGGCTCGAACTATTGCTGAGCACCTCCCTGCCTTGCACCACCTTCAGCTCATGGGGAACAGTATGACAGAAAATGGCCTTGAAGCTATTCTTAATGGCTGTCCTCACCTTGTATCACTTGACCTTCGGCAGTGCAATAATGTCAGCCTCAATGTAGACTTGAATTGTAGAATTTCTCAACAGATAAAAGATTTCAAGCACCCTGATGACTCTTTGAATGGTCTTGAATTTTCATTTGGATACAAGGATGCAAGTGACGAATATCTCATGTTTCATGACACGTCTGATGATGACTCTTTGGATAGTCTTGAATTTTTATCTGAGTCCGAGGATGGAAGTGATGAATATCACATGTTAGGTGACACTGATGATAACTCTGATTTCTGAAAAGATCTTGGTCTCTTGTTTCTAGCATTGGCCTCATTTATGAAGTTGCGGGCTGTTTTTGTCATGAACAATTCTTCGCGTCACTAATTGAAATTTATCAAGTGTATTAGAACTGCTCAATCAGAACGTCTTGGCTGAAATTCAAATTCCTTCTGCATGTTCGTTTATTTAAGAATTCACACATCAGAAATTATATAGTAAGGAGTGAATATAAAGCTTTAAAGTTTACTGTATTTTCACCTTAACCAAATAACTTAAGTAGTGCAAATTCTCCCTCTAGGGAATATAATTTTTTTTTTCGAGTTCCATCCAAGAGGGAATTCTTGGATCAATAGTAAAGTTGTCTTTGTGTGACCTAAATATCATGGCTTCAAACTGTGGAATAAGCCACTAATGTTTGCATCAGAGTAGGTTGCCTACAATACATGCCTCTCGAGTGCGGCCCTTCTCCGGACTCTACGTTGGTGCTTCATGCATCGGACTGTCTTTTTGAGTTCTACCAAATAATGGATTTATTCAGCTGCTATCTAAACTTCTGAAGATGCTTCCTTCAGCTTAGCAAATTGTCATTTGGTAGAAGCACTTACAGTTGGTAGAGTTGTCAAGCTGCAAAATTCAGCGTGGGTCAATGATTCTCAAAGTCTTCTCTTTTACTCTTGAGGCGAATTCAAGAGTTGTCAAGCTGCAAAATTCAGCGTGGGTCAATGATTCTCAAAGTCTTCTCTTTTACTCAGAGGCGAATTCAAGATTTTAATTTGATGGAGTTTAAGCTTTCAGGATTTTTTAATTTGATGAGTTTCACTTTTAATTTCTTACCATATTTATTGGTTTTCCCATACATATTTATACTCTGTGTGGGTTAAACTGAACCGATCGATTGTATTCATCGTGTGCCACTGATGGAGTCTTTTGCTGATTTTCCTATCTTAGCCTAAACTTTCAACACCCCTGCGAAAATTGTTTTTAATATGGAATGGTGTCGAGATTGATTTTCGTATCTTAGCCTAAACTTCTCTATTCTTGTCTTCAATCTTGTGACCATCTCATCTAAAAAAAATTATTGGCGCCGAGATTCGATCCTATCCTGCTTTGATACTATGTTGAAATGTGTGACCATCTCATCTACTATGTTGGAATTACCGGAAGGCATATGGGCAAATATATTACACAGGTTGGATGCAATTGAAAGCATATAGGAACAACAAGTTCTTTTTCATGGATATATAAACCTTTGAATTCCCTTGACATATGTTCTAAATATAGTTCAAAAATTGCTTTACTTGCAGGTTTCAGTTTTAAAATCCCTCATTTCTTTGGGAAGCTAAGTACCTTCTTAATGCGTCACTCGTCTCCTTCCACACTGTAACAAACACCTCCTTTCACTTTCATATCAAAACAAAACCTCACCGATTCACTGTGATACAATGGAGGAGGAAATGAAAGAGCTCAAACAAAAAATTGTCAAGGTTCACTAAGAATATCACACCGATCAGAGTTATCAGACAAGAAACTTGATAAGCAGTATAGTTACCTCCTACAGGCAATTACATATAGAGTCCAACAAAGGGATCCATATTTTAATACAATGAATCAAACGCATGACTATAAACAATCCATGCTTTATTAATCTATGCATAACTAGTTCATGTATTACTAATTCTTATATTGTTAATCACTATATAACTCCTTTTCCTATCAAACGACCCTTTAAAGTTCGGTTACTTTTTGGTCACAATCTTATACTAACTCACAGACACATATACACACACAATTCTTAAGCCTAATGGCAAAATAAATTTAAATTATGATATCATCTTTTTAATTATACTTGCATGTTGAATATTATGTTCGAGTCATGAAATACCAAAAACAGAAGTATCGTGTGAATATGCAGAATAATCCAATTTCCTTTTCCTATCCACAAATTGTTACTTCCAATTGTCCATGATCTAATGACAAAAACTAACATTATAAGTGTACGTTAGACGCTTAAAGTTTCAAGTTGCTCAAAATACTACTCCGTATATGATTAACTAAAATTAATCATATAAAATCATACTAGCATGGAAGGGGGTTGGGTAAAATTTGTAATTTCTATGTAACAATTGAGAATTTAAACAAAGACAAAATAAAATAACTAAAGAAAAATTATGCATAATAATTATACTATTCATTACGGATTTTCGAATGGGTCCTCCCCCTAACAAATCAAAGAACACGTAACGTTGCTTGTAGAATCTATCCTTCAATAAAGACTAAATTAATAAAACCAAAACTTTGTAGACTAAAATGAAAGTAGTAATATTTATTCATAAGCCCCTCCAACTTCTCCTTTATTGATCCCACCTCCATTTCCTTAATTACATTACATTCATCACTTTTGCTTCTTGCGTTATGGCTTTACGTTTCGGAACATCAACAACACAAATCAGGTTTATAAGCTTCTGCTATTTTTTTTTTTTTTTTTTTTTACGAGGATCTATCAAAAACAATTTTTTTTTTAAGGGTTAGGTTTACGTACGCCTCACTCACTCGTATAATATTTTATTTGTCAGGGGATACTGTCAACAAGTCTCTTCCACTACCGATGGATTTACATTTCGTCGTGGAGGTAATTAAATATTATTATTATACTTTGTAATAATAATAATAATAATAATAATAATAATAATAACTCAAAACTCACTTATGTCACTTGCAGCTAAACTTTTTATTGCTGGTGCAGTAACAGCTCTTGCTGTCTGCCATCTCTGGTATGTATCTCCTTTTATTTTTATAATTGAAAATGTTTAGCTACACATTATAAAAGGAAGTAAACATTTTTGTGGGACTAAAAGGCGCGCTTAAGCTCTGAAACGAGGCACGAATCATGTTTAGTGTCGCCTCGCTTATAGGATGCTTTAGTGTCGTCATCCTAAAGAGGCGACACTAAACAATTGATATTTCACTTTTATGTAGGATTTGCATAGTACAGGGTTGTAAGTGCTTGAGGGGTATATCCATAATTTGGCGAAAAAATGTTAGGTAAGATGAAAAATCATTAAGTAGGTGCAAGTGATAGTCAGAGCTGGATTTGAATTTGTTTCTTGACACATTATTTCCTTGTTAATATATTCTAATCATCCTCTCTTTCTTTTGAGGTTAGTCAATTTGCAGGAATCTTTTCTTTCTTCTTACACTAATTTAAGTATTTATTTATGCAGGATAGGCACTAAGCTGGATGCAGCCAGGGAAGAGTAAGTTGTACCTTCTTGGCTGTTTATATCTACATTTTGTTTTGATGGGCGTAAACTCTTCTAGTTTTCTTCTTTTCCCGCAATAATCGATGGTAGTACATGTTAATGGTTTCTTTGCTAGCTTACTGTTGGTGGTATCTTGTAGATTCTTTATTGTTTTTTAAAACTCTATTGTACCATACAAACCTTCCTTTATTGAACGTGATATAACAGATCAGGCTATCAACCTTTAGTGCCTCGGGGGCATATGGCTTCAGTGTCCAATTTAGATGATGCTACACTAAGCTTGAGCTGCCTGTGCTAATTTTGGCATTGGTTGAGTAACCTTCATGAGCATCTTCATGTCAAAGTTATATTAGTGATATGCCTAGCTTTCTTTTCCAGTGGAGATCTCACCTGCCTCTAGATTTACCTCTCCCTTCTTAGCATTTCTAGGTTGTCGTTTCCCACCTCTCAATGTTTTTTAGTCTCCATAAAACAGTCTTGTGCTTCTCTCTTTTTCCTGTTTATCTTGTAATTTTTCCACCTGTCATGGCATTGACCTAAGTTTGCTTGTATCATGGCTTGGCTCGACACCTTTACAGCCGTAACTTGTTTACTCGTCTAAAGTATCTTTCCCAAGAGTTATTAAGGATTTTTTGCCCTTTTGGTTGGGAAAAAGGCCATTTTATCGCACCAGCATAAAGTGAATTTATGGAGTACGTGTTACAACAATAGTGCCAGCTATATAACTGCACATGTAAGGACTTGAGGAAATCCAACATGCTGTCTGTATCAGTCATTTCCAGTTTCTTACACCAAAATGCTAATAGAGAAATGCATTAAATATACAAATTCTATTTTGATTTCAAATGGTCTATGATTTTTTCCCTTCCATACAATGCACCAAATGCGAGCTGGAACAGATCTCCATAGCTTCCGACTCTCTTTTCTGTTCAGCACCTTTGTCAACAAACATGTGAAATATTTAACTTGTAATTTCCCTACTTTCCTTTAATGTTTTCCACGACTACTCTTGTTCCCATGACGTCTTCTTGGCTGCATATAAAATTCTGTAGCAGCTTCTAATTGACAACACAACCCTGCTGCTCACTTTCCACATTTTTTTATCCTATGTGTGTCTCATAATATACTAGAATCAATTAGCTGAAGGAGATTGGAAAATTTCTCCACTTCCAATCATTTATATTTCTTCTCGACATCATGTACAATCCCTGTCCATTCTCCAGTACTCAGGCATTGCAGCTGTTGTGTCTGTTGCTTAATAAAAGAAGAAAGATATCTAATAACCCTCTCTTGTATTTCCTTTCTCCTACGCTTGTGTGTGCCACTACTGGCTTGATAACCCACATGTCTCTATATTGCTTAAAAAAGGGGCAGCTCGGGGCACTAAGTATCCCGCATTCACGCAGTGGTGGGGGATGCGCCGCAGCCCAAGGGGTGTGATATGTGCAGCCTACATGCCTCTACATTGCTAGTTAAATCTCTCTAGCCGCTTTCAGAGAGGGTTGCATTTGGACTCCCAGGTCACTTCCTTTTTTGCCAGAGGTAACACATCATATCTTACTAGATCATAAGTTCTCTTAGCTTATCAAGCCTCTTATCCACCTGTAGTTCATCTGTTGCACCATTAAAGAGGAGAAGCATACCACCCAATGAGGACCACTGGCCCTTCCTTTTTAATAACCTTTTCTCGCATTTCCCACTACTCTAGTTCTTATCATATCTGCTTTATGTTTTGCCCCATCACTCATGAGACATCCCCTAATATGAGGTGAGTAATCTTCTGAAGCCGCAACTCATGATGCCAGGTAGCTCGACTGTTTTCCACCTCATTTACTGTGTATATTTAAGACCATAAATCAGATCGAATAACACAACTCTTCCTTGACACCACAAGGGAGGAGAGTGTCACCAAGGAGAAGGCAAAACCCTGAGTATGACTTCCTTTTTTGAGCTGAATAGTATTCAGTAAGACTCCTTAAATAACTTCTTAAAAAAACCATTTCCCATCAAGAAGATATAAAGTGAAGGGGGCCTGTGTCTAAGTTGCCTTTATGAAGAAAAGACGCCACATGGAGTTAACATTAATTTAATGTGGAATTTCAGAACTTTGCCGAACTGATCCATTTTGCTCCGAATCCCATGTCTTTTAAGGTTCTTAGAAGGAAGTCCCATTTAACATGGTTATATGCTTCTATATCCAACCTCAAAGATGAGTATGCAGTCCACATATTCATTTACCATAGGATTCTTTGCTGACAAGCAATTGTCTTAATCCCTCTTCCATGCGGATTTTGCATCTGATCTTTGTGGAATTGACCATGCTTTTAGTGAATTGAAACAACTACTAAATCCAAGTCCCAAATTTGGGCCGGCTATATGAACACTCACCAACTATGTATCTCAGATTAAGTTGGATGATTTGCACCAATAAGATCATTTAGTACTATTTAAGTTCCGGCCCGGTTAACCTTTTTACAAAAAATTGACTCGCCAGAAACGGAAAAGAAGGCCATAAATTGGCCATAAACTTGTTGCCTTGTCAAAATCCTGACGATCGCCAAAAACGGCCAAAAATCACCAGAAGTTGGGCTGGCGAATCCTGGCGCATCGCCATAAAATTGATTAGGTTGCCTTGTCACACAATCGTGACGATCCTGGCTATTCTAACGAGTTCATCTTTGCACAACTTTTTTCAGCGGGGCTACCTAACCACCTGTCCTTTAGAAGGCCTCGGTGCAAATTTATGAAGTTAAGTTCATCTGACTCCAACAGTATACAAAGAATAATAATAAATAAAAGGTACTATAAGTTCTCTACTGGAATAAAAAGCTCTCTATGGAAACTGAACGTAACTAATTCTAGAAGGATGATTTGGTGGAAACTTTATTAACGGTTCAATGGGTTATTTGGATATTCTTAGTGGGAGATGTGTTGAATGTACAAAAAAAGCTGTATCTTTCAATGCGGAAGAAAGTACCTTTCCTTTTATGGAATTTTGAATTCATGTAAAGGAGCAGATCTTGCAGAGATTTTGCTGTATTGCGAGGAGTTTTGGTTTCAGATTGACTTGTGTTTTACAGTTTGTTGTTGACAAGGCATTTTTTTTTTGCTCTGCTTAACAAATGCATCTTATTAGATGTAAATATCTTATGATGTTTAAAAATGGATATTATGTCTTGAATCTAGATAAAAAATTTAAATGCTCTGCTTCAAACAAATAATTTAATTATTGTACTATACTTTCAAGAATTTAATTCACTTTGATATTTGCCTTGTCAGGGAGCGTGCTCGTCGGTTGAGGTGGGAAGATCGATAGTAACTGAGTCGCTGTTAGTAGAATGGACTACTTATGAGGATGTATTGTTGATCTTGTGCTACTACAATTCCTGCATGTAGATACTTAATTCTGTTATCTCCTACTAACATATTGGATAGTCTGTATTTTGTTGTCATGACGAATGTGTTCGCCTTTTTGTTTTGTTGGTCATAATTGATTTTTTTTTTATTTATCTTTTAGTAGCAGTAGTAGACGGGGCTTATTTCTTCACCTAGGCCCTTTCAGCCTAGGTATACATAAAAAGGCTCAGAAAACACTATATAAATGATTTTGAAGACATTAGACATGGGTTCTGGTTAAGGATTGTGATATACTTTTCTTTGGTTAAAGCTTGTCTTGGTGACCTACACTGAAGCATATAACCAGATGTCCTATGTACAAACAACAACATATCCAATGAGGTCCCACAAAGTGGAGTCTAAAAAGTGACGTAGATTTTACCACTATCTTGTGAGAGACAGATTACAAACTAAACACGAACTACAATACCATATCCCGTATTATTCCATAAATGGGGTTGGGGGAGGGAGAGATATACGGAGTCCTAGCCTCTACCAAGATGGAGATGCTGTTTCCGATAGATCCTCGGCTAAACACACACTGTCAGTTTAAATATAAGAAATCAAAGATAAATGGGACATGTTGGTGTTGGTTCTCTAAAAGACGGTGTCTCCTGTAAATGCAAATTTCCAAATGTCTATTTAGTAGTCAAGCCATAGTTTGGTGATACCATCAGCCCACAAATATCTTAGAAACACTAGTTAGAACTAATTGTTCCATTGGAGCTCTTTCACATATATTTCAAGTTAATCTCCTTCACAAGGGCCTCACATATGTAAAAAGTAGCAGCTACATAAAGTGATGTCATAGTTACAGATTTTATATTAGGGGATAAGTAGATACTAACGCAAGTAATATGAACAAAGCTTAAGTGAAAGGCATCCAGTTGGATAAAACAAGCACCTACGGCATGTCAACAATAGAGAAAGCTAAGAGATTACCATTAAAACACATTTTAGTTGGACACAAATCAAGTAAGGGAAAAATAATAGTACCAACTACTGAAATTTTTGAAAGCTTTCGCTAAGCGGTTGCCTTGAAGCGATGCTTGGAAATCTAACTTGTTTTGTTCTGCATGTGGCTTCCAATTGTTGTGTGTGGGCCGCGGTTCAATCCTGCTTCTTTCATTTTCTCTTAATTTATTTGGATTCCATGACTATGAAAACCTTCCATTTTGTAAATTTCTAATATTATGAAAATGATTACTAGAATATTGTGAAGTCCAATGAGATAATTAGTTAGTTACCGAAATCCAACCATTCATATTTATATAATACTTAGGTGATTAAGGAATAAGATAATTGTTCATTACTCTACTCTAATACTATATAACCAGAAAATAGCATCAACACACTCAATATGAATAAGGTATGAAATGAATAACTTGAAAATATGTATAAAAAACTTCGAACATATTAAACGAAAATACACACATGCAAAGTTGCACGATTGACACATGGATCCTATGTAATTTTCCATCCCGTGGTGAAATATTTTGGGTTTGTCTTCATCATGGGCCGACACGTGTTGTAGTAGCTATAAATTTACTTTTTTAACGTAGAGAATCGGAACACATATACAAGAGCAAACAAGAAACGAAAGATTGGTGTGGGCTAATGGCTTTCCGTTTAGGACAATGGGCTGCTGGTACTGGTAGGGTTTTGTTCGGAGCTCCAACAACACAAACCAGGTATATATAAACGTGACCTATTTATATTTTTCTTTTCTTGTTTGAAGCAGAAATTTACCCCCTTATTATTATTTTTTTGGATTTGTCAGAGGTTACTGCCAACAAGTTACTCCCACTTACAAAGGAGATTATCGTCGCGAGAGTAAATTCGTTAATCTTACTAACTACTCCCTTTGTCCCAATTTATGTGTTGCTTTTCGAGATTCAAACTGCATGACAAATGTATTTTTGCACCAAAATGTTAAGAGAAAAGTTGCTAACTTAAACGACGTTTTGAAGTAGTTTTCAAATATATAAATGTTAATATTAAAATATTGAGTTAACCTAATCCAATTTAGTTTTAAAGTTTAGTCAAGTTGACTCTTGAAAAGCGAAAAAGCCACATAAATTGGGACGGAGGGAGTAACCTTTGTCTATGTTTTCACTTCAAATTTTATCTCTCACTGTATCATTTCACTGCAGTTAATTCTTTCTGTTACGGCGCTATGGCAGCTACAATACTCTACATGTATTGGTGTGTAACTCAAACATTTTGTTTAAATTATAAGAAAATATGTGAAATTCTAGCGTTAGAAGAAACACTGATAGTAATTTTTTTAAAAAAAAATATGGCAGGGCAACAAAGCAAATGATCGAAATCAATGAGTAAGTTATACTTTCTCATTTTTCATTTATGAAATCTGAAATAGATCTCCATTTTGCACGAAAAATATAACATAACTAGTAATTAGTTGCACTAGATTTCTCTATTGAGTTGAATTGTGTTTAAAATATGTTACATTTCTTATTTTGCAAAGCTGTCCACAAAATGAAAAGTGGGACAGTTTTCTGCCGAGAGGCTCTCAAGAAATCAGGTATTGTACTTGATGATCACGACGTTCACGATAAGCTGCCACAGTTGAGCTGTGTTGGGTAGTGAATGAGAAGATCGTTGAGAGTTCCTCAGTGGTTTCCACTAATTATGGATCAAGTATCCCTTCTTGACTTCAATCCAAGCAAGAAGAATTGTAAATTGATCTATTGAGTATTAAGTCCAATCCAACTTTCGTTCCAAACGAAAATCCTTTTCCAGTTCCTAAATTTTATTCTTATCCAGAAATCGGATCATAAAAGCGAAAACTCAAAAAAGGGGATAAGATCAATGTGGTTTGAATAAAAAACCTAGAAGTGGAGTGCATGTTTCATGCATGCAGAATTCATGCCGTTTAGAAAATCCATTATAAAAAAAAGGGCAGCCCGGTGCACAAAGCGTTCCACATCCACACAGGGTCCCGGGAAGGGCCGCACCCAAGGGGGTGTGATGCTATCCTAATTCACGCCATTAGTGGCTATTTCTACGGCTTGAACCCATGACCTTTAGATCACACGAAGACAACTTTACCGGTTGCGCCAAGGCCCCCTTCAGAAAATACATGTAAAATACGTGAATTTATTACTATAGTAATGATATTGCAATTAAATCTACTAATTTCAGTACCTAATGATAGTGCTGATATTAATGTAACTCGTCAAAGTTGCGATTAAATGAAGCAACTGGCTGTGTGTCATGTTTGTAGCGCACAGTTCTACAGTGTGCATGGCTTCGCCTATGAAGTGATAATAGCCCCTCGGTTCCATTGCTTCATCACTTTTAAGTGATAAACCAGAAATGGTCTCTGGATATAACAAATGAAATCAATGAAGTGCTGGTTTTTTTAATCTTTTTGACAATGAAGTGCTAAAGTAGGTTTTAGTCGGTCATATTTTTGTGTAAAATGGTGTCAAAGCTAAGAAATAGAGGGATGAGGAAGTAGAGCTGATAGATATATCTTGCTTTTGTTGACTTTGTCCAGATTTGTATAATATTAGCACAACTCACAACTAACAGCCTCCTACTTGCTTCGGATTTCTAATTTGACCTGATGCTTTTAGTTTCACATCAGATCTAGCCGAATTCATGTGTCCTTTTGGGCTATCTATTCTTCATGGATCTTCTTGAGCTTGTCCATGACTGGATTATTTAGGCTTATGTCCAAATAAGGCTATCAATGAGATATAGCTTACCTAACTAGTTATATTTTGGACATAAAATTACAGCCATTAGTTTGTAGATAGCTTCATGAGTCTGTCTACTTTCAGCACACAAAACAGCATTTAAAGGAATAATGAAAGGCTTGGATTGTTTTTGATCAAATAAAATCCATCATCCTACTTTGAAGAATTCAAAAGCCTGTTCAGCCTTGAAGTTAGGGGTGTCAACTTTTACTTTTTAAAAACCGACCAAACCGATTGAATGCAACTAACAGAGTAACCGCACCAGTTCTTACTATTCTTTCTTAACATGAGAACTCCAAATTTTCTATGTTATACTGATACTTACTACTTATTAATAAGAAATGAGAATCTAGTTACACTTGTGTTCTTATTTGATGTTTTAGAAATGAAAATAACGAATATTAACTGAACTAAACCAAAATCAAAGATAAACCGAGATGATTGGAATGGTTTAGAGAAGCCCAGTTTTGGTTTATATATATATATAAGTAACCGAAAATTTGTTGTGGAAACCGGCCTTCATGGAAACAAGATACCCACACAGTTATTTTGAGTCCCTTAACTCTTTTCCTTTTCAGTTGCAATTATTGTGTATTTGCAATCTCCACAGCCTTCCTGATGTCCACCATGGATCTCTCATTTTGACACCATAGTTAGGTCCATATGTATTGGTGAGGTGGCAAGATTTTTTTTCCACAGAGAGTCAAGTTTGATGGTTGAAGTGTATTCTCCTTTGACAATTCGATACACATCTATTGTGCACGTCTGTCTGGCATGTATGTTTAAGTCCCCCTTTGAGCTTGGTTTCTCTAAGCAGAGTACATAAGCACATTCATTTGTAGATCAACATCTTGACCAGTTTCTTTTTGTCTCTGTTGTTAAGATGCCACGGGTTCAAAGCTTAGTACTGTTTCATATTTCATATTCATCTTGCCATAGTTTGATGTGGTATACCCCTGAATGTCTACCCCCCTTTTTTCTTAAGATGAAGTTCTCTTCTGGTTGCATGAAAATTCTCCGCTCAACATCATAGTGTTTTTTTGAAGCCGTAGCGTTGCTTCTAGTTCCTCTCTAAAGCGCGAGCTTCCTTGGAATTTTTGTATTCCTCCGGCTGTTGGATTATATCAGTATCTTCTTGTTAAATAGTAGGCTGCTCTTAGTGTCTAAAAGTTTGTTATCCATCATTTGGCTTAGTAAAGAGGTCTGATGGGAGATCATCATCTTTTCCTCCTTCGTTTAGATATTTTCTGGATAGACGTAGTTACATACATTATTCGATGTAGCAGACATGGCGGATAGTTTTACACATAGTTAGTAAAAAGTGTTGCGGGGCTTGATCTGGCTGACTTGCTAAAATGGCTAGTGAGTTTGACCCTTATTTTATTTTCATTCTTTAAGCTTGGCTAGCCCATAACGAGTTTGGCCGGTTTGCAGGCTTGGACAAACAAAGGCCTAACTTCCTCTATCTAAGTCAAATGGTTCCACGAGGAGACTCCTTTCACCATGTGCTAGGCCCAAGTTTGGGTAGGGTAATTCAAAATTCAAATGTGCCTCGCGAAATGTTCTTTTGCCATCTTGGTCAGTATTTCCTTGCCGACTTTGTTCATATCCCTGTCTCAAAGTCATTATGTCATCATTCAGTCACCTGATCATTCGAGCATTTCATTGACATTTCTCTCCAAATTCCAAATAGGAATCTGACAAAGATAGTATGTTCTTCATTTCAATATATCTAGTATATCATGTTGGCTTTTTAACATAAGACTTGCACTATAGCACACTTAGGTTGATCGTTTAACATGGTATCCTCCATTTCGAGCATTTGTAATTCACATTGGTTTTTGTTCCTTATCAAGTATTCATTAAGTTGACATTTGAAGGGGACCAAGCAGGAGGATCCAAACCCAATCAGGCTTCTGCGGTGGCCATGCGCCAGTCAAAGCTTGGGTGGATATGCTTCCTTACGCATTGACTCTGTAAAATTCTTTCTGCTTCGTTGCGTGGTGGAACTCAAAACAAACCTCTAACAATTCATTTGGAATATTTGGACCACAACAATTATCCTTCTATTAGGTTGAATCAATTTTTGAAGTTCCGAGAACTGCAGTTTACTTGCCCGTCAAACACCTAACATAGGAACTCTTTTTTTATCTTTAAGAGGATTGTATTAGATCTTGATCCCTTTGCCTTTTGACTGGGGAGTTGCTCTGGTTTCACCTTCTGTTCTTTGTTCTTTAGTGATAGCAGCACAAAAAATTGTTTCGAAATGTTCAATTGATGGAGATACTTTGTGTCTCTTGAGGAATCTCTGGATCTTGCTAGCCAAATTCCCAAATCTTCCCTTGAACTGCATGCCTGATCTCCAACCATTCATACCACACTTCTTAATCTTATTAAAGTTCAGAGATGTTATAAGCTTTGTTGCTATCAATGATGCAAATATTTCTATGCATGTTTTCATCAAAATAGCTTTAGAGAAATGGTTGAAGGGAAATACAAACAGTGGCGATTAGGAGGAAATGAAATCCTAGAGAGGAGGATGAGCTTGTCTTTTGGTTAAATTTTTCTGAATGAACTTTCTGGTTCTAGTGCTTGATAAATCTGATATGGTTTCTTGCTGGGAAATTAGGTAGTTTTTGCCTGCTTTTCCATGTCTGGTGATTTTGTCATGTTTAAATATGGACCTAGTATTCATCTGACTGTGACTCTTTAATTCACTTTTATCTTTTTCTGTAGGTCTGGTTATAAACTTCTTTCAGAGAAGTCCAGGGAGATGACAAAGAAGTTGAAGGAGATGTGCAAATGATTATATGGTGATGTAAAATGCTAGCCATTGAGATCTAGGCGTTTGTCTGTTTGAAAACGTCTTCTTGTGTGTATGTGCACTTGGTTGCGGTCATCACTAGCTATCTATTATAAATAAATATATTAATGTAAAGCTGGTCTTAAGAGAGTCTGATATGGCATTACTCTTGGGCTGAGAAACACAACTAGTATTCTCTTTTCTCCCCTTTTCCCCTCATTCTTTGGTATCCCCATTTTCATTTAACTCACAGTTTAGTGCAAGGAAATGAAAGGGGGGTTTTGCATGAATAGCTAGGTTATAGTAGAACTTAATTATTTCATACCAGCAGGCTTTTTAATATCCAGTAGAATAGCAGCGTAAAAATCACAAAATATTAGAATCTTCGCCCAAAATCTAACCAAATCTTTTCCCAGTAAATCAGGAAACATATCTTCTAAGTCACGGTGTTCACTTGGAAGTCTTGTACATTTTGAGGGAATCCAACGATTGAAACTCAAATTCGAAAGTTAATTGTCAGATGCTGTAACTTCACGTGTATACACTAATTTTCAATGTGCCAGATTAACATAAATGAGCAGTGCTACAACAGGCGTAATATCAGGCCAAATTTTAGCCCTATACTGAAACTTAAGAAATTCCATTTACAAATGCTCTATAGTAAAACCCACCCAATATTAAAAATGAAATAACCAGCAGCACAGGATTTCTCCAAGGAAGTCAAGTTACTTGCTGGAGAAAATATAAAAGATTAAAGTTTTTATCAGTGTGTCTGAACTCCAGGTTAAACTACAGCTGCTGCTCCCCAGAGAAGAGCTACAGAACTCCCCGGGCAGTACATCAAGCTATAAACAATACAGTTAAACTGATTAAAACGGAACTGTGTATGGCAATGCATACAACTGAGTATCCTGAATGTATTGCGCGCCTTCAAACACAATGCAAAGCTACCACAAATAGTCTCAGTGCTGACGGCATGCTTTTCTTCCACTCGTGCTCGCTTAGGTTTGCTTTGGAACAGCCATGATTGATCATCAAAGTCAAGATGCTCACTTGGAAGACTTGGTGGAAGCATTTCTATCAAATTCTTGTACTGACATAGAATGCTGTTCTCATGCACCTTGGAGCATGATGCAACTGCTGCCTTGTCTACAGTAAAGGGGTCTGAAACTGATGCACAACCTTGTTTGTTGGCAATTTTTAACAAAGGACTGGCTTTCTCTACAACCGTCCTAACAGTAACTTCTGAATCTTGTTGGGCAGGTGTTGGCTCCTTCTGTTGGGATGTCGATGTCTCACCTTGCCCACCCTTTTTAGACAATCGAATGCGGATAATGCTACCTATTGACAAGCCAATAAACAAGCACGAGAAACAGACCAGAGGACCAAAATAGTGAGTACAGTAGTAAAGGTAACATACACCGACAATGTGCACAAGTCTGTCAAATTAAAAAAAAAAAAAAAAAACTTAGAGACGACTAGCCGTTGCATAGCCCGTTAAAAATTAGAAATCAGATCTATCAAAACACGCCTCACTCTCATTTTTCTTCCTCTCTCTTCCGTTTTCACCTTCATCAAACACTCAATCCCCTCTCTCAATCAAAACAACTCTTCCTTCAAACACCTAGATCCGCCTCACCTTCTTTATTTTTCTCCTTGGTAAGTTTCTTTCCTTTCATAAGTGATGAATATGTATTTGAAAAGAAAAGCTCAAATGTATCGATTTTTCTGATGAAGAGAATAAATTTTAGAAAGCTAAGTTGCAATGACTTTTTTGTAATCTTTCAGTCACTTCTTCAACATGATAATTTTTGTGCTCTTGAAGTCACTTGTTCAACATCAGAGTTTTTCCCGGTATAAGATATCATTTGATATTCATTCGTTCTGGGACCCTGTAAAAGAGTTTGTGGGTATCCTCAAGGCCTGCTCTGACAGTAGATATCTTCAAGGCCATGATAATGCGTTATTCTAAAAGACAAGCTTATCAGCGAAGGGACAGAGACTCCCAATTTTTGTGTAGATAGAAGCAACATATGTATTTTTTGGCAAAAATCGTGGATGTATGTACATTTGAATTCAACAGTATCTTGTTGGATTTCTTCCCGGAGCAAAGTTCTTATTACCTCAATGCTCCAAGTAAAATAGTACCAGCCGTCAACATAAATGCTGCTAAAGGTTATAGCGACACTGGATTCAATGACATTTAATCAATTGCCATTAAATGTATTAGCGGCATTAAGTATTGCCGCTAAAAGGCAGATTTATTGCCGCTAAAAGCCTCTTTTGGTGTAGTGTATATCATATAAATGAAGAGGCTCTAGCTATTGCTAAAAACCTGCCTGGCTTGCACCACCTTCAGCTCATTGGGAACAATATGACAAATAAAGGCCTCATAACTTTTTGTAATGGTTGTCCCCACCTTGTATCGCTTGACCTGCGCGACAGTGCCAAAATGTTAGCCTCGACGAAGACTTGAGTATAGGGCTGTTCATTTTTCGGTTTAAACCGATAAATCGAACCGATAAAAAGTTAATGGTTTATAAATATTGAGTTATCGGGTTATCAGTTATTTAACGGTTTGCAAAAAAAATTTATTGGGTTATCGGTTCGGTTGTCGGTTTTGTACATTTTCTTGTTGGTTAAACCGATAACCCAATAAGGTTTTCAAATTTACTATGTTGCGCTTATGTGCATAAAAGTAGTATACTTAATTATTATTAGTTGGAACTTAGAAACCTCAAACCCTAGTCTTCTTTTACTTGTGTAGCTTTCAAGTCGCCTCATCCATTTCAACCACCGATTTACTATTTCATTCCTTGCCTCCTCCATTAGTTTATAGAATAATGAAGTATATTTGAATCTGTTATTGGTTGCTTTTTTGAATATGGCATTTGAATTCGCTGTGAAAATAAAGCCGATTTTGTATTGGATGCAATCATTTAAGAGATTTTTTTTACACTTATTAGGCCTAAGTTTCTTAATGGTTAAACTGAAAACCGAACTGATAAGAACCTAAAATCGATAACCCGAAAACCGATAACCAATAGCTTATTGGTTCGGTTATTGGTTTAGCACTTTTAAAAACCGAAAACCGACAGTCCAAACCGATAAGGTGCAAAACCGAACCGAACCGACCGATAAACACCCCTACTTGAGTAGTAGAATCTCTCAACGGATTAAAGATATGAGGCACCCTGATGACTCTTTGTATGATCTTGAATTTTCATTTGAGTCTGAAGATCTAGAATCTACATTTGAGTCTGAGGATGCAAGTGATGCATCTTACATGTTAAGTGATAACTCTGATGATAACTCTGATTTCTGAAAGGTCTTTTAGGTGTTCTGTTCTAGCATTAGCCTCATTTCTGAAGTTGCGGGCTGTTAATTGTCATGAACTATTCTTCAGGTGTACTTGATTTGATTTATCAAGTGTATCAGTATTGCTCAATCAGAATGTCTTGGCTGAAATTTAAATTTTTTTTCGGAGTTAGTTTACTTAACGATTCACATATCAGATATTATAGACTAAGGGGAGAATTTAAAACTTATTTCTTTACCGAATAACTTATGCACGAATAGTTCCTCTAGCGAATTTTCTTTTCGAGTTCCACCAAATTAATGGATTTCTTATAAACAAATCTCTAAGCCCTTGCCATCTTTTGAGTCTACTCCGGCTGCTGTTAAAATTTCTGAAGAAGCTTGCTTGGGCTAAGCAAATGATCATTTGGGCAGGAGCATTGCATCGATATAAGTGGCTCAGTGATTCTGAAAATCTTCTTTCTACTTGCCATTTCTGTAATTGTTTGAAGGAACAACATTGTTGAAGTGATGCTGAGTCTTGTATCTTAGCCTAAACAGTGTATATATTCGTCTCCTATGTTTTTTGAGACAATACACTGTAGAAAAATGTGTATACACTAAAAACAACTGGAAAAAGTGTGTGTATATATTGCGTATACCCAACAAATTTGACTGTATACATTATATTCTTCGGTGTATACATTGGGTATACACAAGGATACCATTTGTATACCTATATTATCGTTTGTATATACTGGGTATTCGTTTTTCTGTATGGCTATAAAAAGTAAGGGCTAGTCAAAGCTTTGAGAGGAGGGAGTTGGCTGGCTGTTTTGGTAATTCTCCCTATATTTAAACCTATCAAATTATCTGGATATTAATGTTTGAAAAATATTTCAAGTAAAATAGTGCTAGTAATAATACGGGAGTACGACGATTACTCACTCCGTTCCATATTGGATGACATGTTTCGAATTTCGAGAGTCAAACGTGTTTATCTTTGACCATAATATTTTCATATATTTTTGAAATATTTTGAGTTATTAATTATTGTGCCTTATAGTACTTTTTATGTAGTTTCTAAATATATAAATAAAAACTTAAAGATTATATGTTCAAATTCACGGTCAAAATAAATTCGTTTGACTCTCGAAATCCGAAACATGTCATCTTTTACGCCATCCTTTTTGGAACAGAGGGAGTACATTTATTTAATTTTAACCTAACGGTAGCCAAATATATTTTAAATTTTTCAAAATAACATTTGTATACTTAAAAACTAAACTAATACTATTATTACAAGTTATTACAGTACACGTTATAATTCAATACATATACAAATATATAAGAAAAATATGGTAAAAATTATCTCGTAGACTCCTCAAATTGTACAAAGTACTTTAGGTAAAGTTCATGACCAAACAGAAATCAACTTTCTAAGTACACTTTAAAGATGCAACTATTATCCCATCAGACAACTCTTGAACCCTCGAAAACAATGAATCAAAAAGGAAAAAGTAAAAGGGAGAAGCGATCAACTGTGAAAAAACCACCGTGGTTGGAACTGCCGGAAGAGATATGGGCAAACATATTACACAGGCTGGGTGCAATAGAAATACTGGGGACAGCAGAGAAAGTGTGCACTACTTGGAGCCGAATATGCAAAGACCCTTCCATGTGGCGTGTTATTGACATGTCCAACAATGTGTATGATCTCCATGAATTACTTTACAATTTAGGGGAGATATGCTATCATGCCGTTGAGCGCAGCCAAGGTGAACTTATCGATATCACTTTGCAAAACATTGCCAACGATAGGTTGCTCAAACGCATAGCAGAAAGGTAATTTCGTACTTCCTTATGTCATTGTGAGTGTGTGGGTCTTTTCTTTTTTGTTTGGGGGCTTTTTTGGAGTTTTTTGCGGAGTCATATGAGTTTTTCTTTAACCACAACTTTTTCATATGCATTTTAAATATCTTCTTGAGTCTAAGGTCTATCTGAACTAGTTTATTTAGAGGTCTCATCATTCCTAACTCTACTTGTCGAATTAGGTATGTTGTTGCTATTGTTGTTTGGTCAAAATTAAGAAATTTAATGCATGAAATCCGACCTCTTTAGATAAATTGGGATAGATGGAGTATTTTTTATATGAGAATTGGGTAAGGTTTAGCATGGTCAACATGGTTGGTGCTGTCTTGAGCAGGGGCAGCCCGACGAATTTTGTGGCCTAAACCAAACTCTAATGAGGGGCCTTAACAAAAAGAAAAAGAAAAATATGCATACACACACATATATTATATATATAAAATCCCACTTTTGGCGATATTGTGAATTCGTCTTTATTTGCTAGTGTGTTGTATGATGAAACGACAGAAATAATACAAATCTATCTAAACATTAAACTCAAGAAAATAATCTATCTAAACATTAAACTCAAGAAAATAATCTATCTAAACATTAAACTCAAGAAAATAATATAATACAATACAACATGATACGATATATAATAACAACCATCCAAACAAGCTTTAATGTGAAAGTTGTACTTGTTAATGTATCCGAAAAAGAAAATATTCGGCGTAATTATTAATTTTTCAAAATATTTTCTTTAAATAAAGGTCTTTTCCTATTCAGACTTTTATATGGCCCTTTCCACTTTCAAAATACGATTACATGGTTAAATAATATTGCTCTTTTTAGACGGAAGATTCCCACACAATACTTTTAGAAACGGAGCTCAAATCATCAATCACGTATTGTACTTAATATTTTTAACTTTAATTTTTTTAAACTTATACTACAATATTAGGTGTTGCAAAAAATTGAGGCCCCCACAAATGTGGGACCTAAAGCAGTTGCCTTACCTGCTTTAAGCAAGGGCCGGCACTGGTCTTGGGATGAATTTACATAGAAATGAATTTCACTTATATACACTATCAATGCAAGTGAACTTTAACACAGTTACTATAAGTGTTCAAAAATTAAATTCGATTTACAAGAGTTCGCATATGTTTTATGTTACTCCCTCCGTTTTCTTAATAATATCAACATTTAAGAAATTTATGGTTTTTCCTCTTTTCGTTATGTTGCCTCTAAAATATATATTGCCCCCTTGTTTCCCGTCTTCAACTCTCCCCCAACAGAAATAAAATAATAAATCACCAAAAGAAAAATTGAAGGTAGCTTATTGTCTTATCTCTTTTTCTTGTTTCAGTCTGTCATTAATTCATTTCTACTCATGTTCACCAGATCAGGAAAACTGAAAAGACTCAGAATTACAAATTCCTACATTTACATTAGGGCATATAAATGTTGGGATGAAGTAGCTCAAAAGCTACCACTGTTAGAAGAGCTAAGTCTGACACACACTACCATCAAACCAGGAGACATTGAAACTCTTGGTCGCTCTTGCCCAAAGTTGAAGTTGTTTGAATTGAATAAGCCATTCCTATTGAAATTTTCTGCAAATGATAAAAGAAATAATGAAGAGGCTCGAGCTATTGCGAAACACCTCCCTGCCTTGCACCACCTTCAGCTCATCGGGAACAGTATGACAGAAAATGGCCTTGAAGCTATTCTTAATGGTTGTCCTCACCTTGTATCACTTGACCTGCGGCAGTGCAATAATGTTAGCCTCAACTTAGACTTGAGTAGTAGAATTTCTCATCAGATTAAAGATTTCAAGCACCCTGATGACTCTTTGGATGGTCTGAATTCAGCATTGCTGCAGTATTTTGCTGATTTTTTCCTATCGTAGCCTAAACTTCTTAATTCTTGTCTTCAATCTTTTAAGACATTATCCTGCTGTTAGAAATAATACCTGTGGAAAAAAAGTTGAAAAAATTGACTAGTTTTTACTTTTATCTTAAGCTAGTGTTTTTGAGTATTAACAACTTTATGTATAATATGAGGCGTTTTATCACTTTTAGGTTAACTTTGTCAGCGATTCTTGAAATGATAAACGTAGTTATTTGGATATCAGCGTCTGAGAAATGTTTCAAGTAGAATAACAGTATAATACTTATCCACAAAAATATAGTAATTAATTATCTTCACGTAGAGTTCATATGCAAACAGAAATCAATTTTCTATATACTTTTTCTCATTTCAAATATTAAAATTTTCAATACAACAACATATTCAATTTATTCTCAAAAGCGAGGTCTGGAGAGTGTGACATGTATGCAGAATTTACAAGTTAAAATCTCAAATGGTCGCTCAATTTTGGAAAATTAACCACTAAAGTCATTTTGTTTTGGTTGGTCCCAAAAAGGTCACTCAACTTAGGGAAAATATATCCAAAAGTAATTCTTGCCAGTTTTGCACCGTCACCCACCGAAAATCTAATGTGGTTTTTTTAAATATTTTTATATAAATAGGTCCGACTTTCTTTGCCATGTAGGACTTTTTTAATAGTTACTTACTAGTTTTCTGACTAGTGCAATGCACGTGTATTCCTAATAACTAGTACAAAAATTATAAATATTGTGTATAAGCGTGTATTGTTGCTAGTAAATTAAAGGAAAAAATATAAATTTAAAATACTGATATATGAATCCTTTTCGTTCGATATTTTTTGTTATCGTAATACATAATCATACTAAACATTACTATTGTACGAAGACCAGTAATTAATATTTGAACGATTATAATCATGCAAATTTTATAATATATCAAGTTCGAAGGCCAAATAATTGTTTGCTGTACTCTTAATTCCTAGTGCATAATAACAGTTTGCCATTAGCACAAAAAAATAAAAATCAAGAAAAGGTACTGATATCAAGCTAAATACTTGATATTATAAAATTTGCATGATTAAAATTTTTCAAATATTAATTATTGGCCTTCGTACAATAATAATATTTAATTAGTATGATTATGTATTGCGAAAATAAAAATATCAATTGTAAAGAATTCGATATATCAGTACTTTTAATTTAGATTTTTTTTTCTTTAATTTACTAGCAATTATACACGTTTATTACTAAATATTTATAATTTTTGTACTAGTTATTAGGGATACACATGCATTGCATTTGTAGAAAACTAGTGAGTAACTATTAAAAAAGTTCTACTTGGCAAAAAAAGTGCGACCTATGGTTATATAAAAAGATTTTATAAAGCCACGTCAGATTCTGGTGGGTGACGGTGTAAAAACAGGCAAGAATTATTTTAAGAGATATTTTCCATAACTTGAGTCGATTTTTTGGGACCAATCAAAGTAAAATGACTTTAGCGGTTAATTTCTCAAAGTTGAGTGACAATTTGAGATTTTAACTCAAGAATTTACCGGGTTGGTTTTGATAAACCCTCAACTAATTAAAAAGTATTTTGAAAATATGTTTGAAAAAATAAAATATGGAATTAAAATATTTCCAATAAGCTTTGGCACATCCTATATATTAGCTTCCTCATATATAAGCCTCAAACAAGTCAAACCCTAGAAATTGAAAAAACAATGAACAGTAAGGGAAAAGGTAAAGGTGAAAAGGAGGAGCCATCATCAGTGAAAAAGCCGACGCAATGGTTGGAATTACCGGAAGTTATTTGGGCAAATATATTACACAGATTGGGTGCAATTGAAATAATGGGGACAGCTGAGAAAGTGTGCACTACTTGGAGCCGAATTTGCAAGGAGCCATCCATGTGGCGTGTTATTGACATGTGGAACCGTGGAGACCCCTCTGAGATGCCTTATCATTTTGAAAAAATGTGCCGCCATGCTGTTGATCGCAGCCAAGGTGAATTAATTGATATCAATATGGAGTACTTTGCGACTGATCAGTTGCTTAAGTATGTAGCTGACAGGTAATTTCTCTGGCTCCTTACTTTAGCCTTTTACTCTAGTGTTCGTTCCATTTTTTTTTTTTTAATTTCTTTGGCGCCTTTTCACACTAATGTTTGTCCAAAATGTGTAGTGTGGTTGCCTTGGTTAGTGGTGAATTAGGGTGATTTTACATGGAGATGAATTTAACTTGTATACAATGACGACAGAAGGCGTCTGGGTGACGATTTTACAGCCACCATAACATATTACACTTGAGAGTTCAGGGCTAAGCCTTAATCACAAAAATGATAGAGGTCCAAAGTGTTCACCTCTGTTACAAGCTAATTTATACAAATTCAAGAGACAAAAAAGTTTGACTTGTTATATCTAATTCTAACACTTGGTAGATGCCACTTGTCTAGCTGAAAAGGACCCTTCACATTTGAAGGAAGCTGCTGAAAATTCCTGAGAACCATAGCCTCTTCTTGATCAGTGGCATGTTTTGCTAGGCCATCAGCTACTTGATTGGCCTCTCTAAAACAGTGGTCAATCTTGCAATTAACTTGGAATAAGATCTGACATATATCATCGATTACTGACTTCAACTTAAGATTACTAGTGTGCTTTTCCTTCAAACATATTTGTTATGATCAATGAGTCTACCTCCAAAAGGATGCTGATAAAGCCATTTTGTAAGCACCACTGCAACCCAAACTTGGCTGCCAATGCCTCTGCCAAGTTATTACTTTCGCAATTAATTGGGATTGAGAATGCCATTATCATCTCACCTCTGTGGTCCCTCACTATTCCTCCTATACCAGCTTTATTTCCCATATAGCTACCGTCGGTGTTGATTTTAACTAAACCTGGTTCAGGTTTAATCCATTGAACAATTGTCCAGGTAAGTGTAGGCTTCAATTTTTCAGCTATATAGCAGATCTGACTCCAAGTATTTCCCATTCCACAATTTGGAAAAGCCAATCTCAAGACTGATTTAATGGTCCAGCAAATTTGAAATTTCATTTTCCTAATCTATGTTATTAATTGATTTATATGATAACTTGCACAGACAATGTATTCAATTACATGATGAGTGTATAAAAGTTTAGCTAGAAAGTAGTCATTGTTTACCATTTATGTTTATAGATTAGATTCATAGCCGGGGAAGAGGCAGGAGTGCCATTTTAAACAACTAGTCATGCAATTCATTCTCGTAAATAATGTAGATATTAGAAGTTTAATTTAATAAGTTCAAGAGAAAGCCCCCATCATAATCAATTGAATGCTAATTTTATTTAGGTAGGAAGAAGCTTAACAGCGCTTGTATCCTTATCTTGGAAGCAAATACATGTATCGTTGACATAATTCAATGTATCTACAACTTTTAATTTCATATACAAAGTGTATGCATACTCTTTGAATGATGATGTTCCTCCAGAAATAAGCTTATCATGCCAAGTTCTGGGAGCTGATTGTATCCATAGTCTTATTATCCTTCTATCATACCCTGGAATCTGTGAATGTACTTCCCGTCGCCCTTGGTAGAGGTGAATCCAGACTTTAACTTTATAGGTTCGAGTTCAAAATTGTACTACATCCCATTTGATTTGTTGGATTAGTATTGTTTGTTGAACTCATATGAAGGGTCTGAAGCTACTAGGTTCGGATGAACCTACAACTTGTGTACTACATCCGCCCTGGCCCTTGGTCTTGTTCAGCTCTTTTACAATGTGTACAGTGTGAACAGTGTTCATGATACAATAGTCTTGGAGGCAAGTTGTAAAGAACTTTGAATTCCTTAAATTGATTAAGGCAAGAGTCCAAACTTTGAGGCAAGCTGTTATCAATTAAATATTAAGAGCAAAACTCTTGGAAAGTACTTACGCTACGAGACAGGACACAACCTCTAACTAAGAATTCTTATTCTCTTAAAGTTCCACTCTTTCCTGACAGCAATAAGAAGAGAGGAAAAGAGGTGTGTTAGGACTTTATATTCTCTTTCTGAATTAGTCGTTCTGTCAGTTCTTTACTCGTTCTGTTTGTGTTGCCTCTGATATTCCGTTCCGTCCTACTTACCCAACATAAATGATACACAGAAAACTGCTTTTTTGCTAAATCTGTCTGCTTAGGCAGCTTATCATTTTATCTTTTTTTTTCTAAAATAAAGTAAACTAGCATGTTGTTTTAACCTACTAATCTACACCTTGTGCTACTCTTCTGTGTTGGTTATCTTGATTCATTAGTAATTCATTTGTGTTTCTGTTTACCAGTTCAGGAAAACTGAAAAGACTTAGTATTGCATGTTGCTATGGCATGGTATGCGAAGGCCTGGTTGAAGCAGTTCAAAAGCTTCCATTGTTAGAAGAGCTGAGTTTGACACACACTACCATCACAAAAGAAGGCATTGAAGCTCTTGGACGCTCTTGCCCGCAGTTGAAGTCCTTTGAATTGAATAACTCATGTTATATGGGATCAGGTGCTGAGTTTGGTGGAGAAGATGGAAGAAATGATCAGGCTCTACATATTGCCAAAAACCTGCCTACTTTACACCACCTTCAGCTCATTGCAAATGGCATGACAAATGAAGGCCTCCTAGCTATTCTTGATGGGTGTCCTAATCTTGTATCACTCGACCTGCGTCTGTGCAAAAATGTTAGGCCGCTCGACAAAGTCTTAAGTAGTAGAATTTCTCGGATTAAAGATGTGAAGCATCCTGATGACTCTCTGAAAGGTTTTACATTTGGATTTGAGCCTTGGGGGACTGATGAATACAACTCGTTTTCTGATGACGACGGTATTGACATGTATGATTTTGACGATATCATTGACATGTATGATTTTGACGGCATTGGCATGTATGGTGATGATATGTATTCTGATGACGGCAGCATTGACTACTACTAGATCTCTAGTTGTCCTATTTCTAGCATTATTAGTTTCATTTCTGAAGTGAGCTTTTTTTTTTTTTTCTTTTTGGTCATTGGGATTAAGAACCGCTTTCAGCTGAATGGATGTTATCTAGTTCATTATTGCCTTATTGGAGTGCGTGGTGTCAAATTCTAATCTTACTCCAAGTTTATTTAATTACTCACAATCACTCACAATCTCTCTTTGCATTTTCAGTATTTACCAAACATGTGTCGCTAGTTGATCAAAGCACTTATAATGTGATTTAATGGGACGTCTATGTTGCAACTTGCAAAATTGAATAGGAGTATCAAATTATTAAGGATAAATAAAAAATGATAGGAATATTCTAAAAACTTTCTCATGCATAATGTAAAAGTTTATGGTCCCGCACATCCTATATATAGGGTCCGCGCATGCCCTGCATATATTATTCTCCAATTCCCCCTTCATCAAACAATTAAACAATAACAATGAATCCAAAGGGAAAACGAAAAATGAAAAGGAAGAAGCCATCAACGGTGACAAAACCGGCATGGTTGGAATTACCGGAAGATATATGGGAAAACATATTACAAAGGTTGGAGACATTTGAAATACTAGAGACAGCAGAGAGAGTGTGCAGTACATGGAGGCGAATTTGCAAGGACCCGTCCATGTGGCGTGTGATTAACATTTGCATCAACCCTCTCATGTGGCGAGGTATTGACATGTGGTATGATGTGGAGGACAGCCTTGACATGTCTTATGATTTAGTAGAAATGTGCTATCATGCTGTTGATCGCAGCCAAGGTGAACTTGTTGATATCAATATGGAGTACTTTCCCAATGATCAATTGCTTGCACATATAGCAGCCAGGTAATTTCTGTTATTCTGTCATACGGTAACTTGCATACATAGTGTAAGTATTACTATTCCATCTGAGTTACTCTATTGATTCTATTTTGTATGACTATAGGAATATTTGATTTAACGAGACGTTAAATAACCACCTGCAGCCTTTTTAAGAGGAGCTGATACCTTTTTCAGAACCTTGTCGTAATTGATTCCATAATTAGCATAGAGATTAGAGGATTATGTAACAGAATACAGTAGAAATTAAGAAAAAGTCCATAGTTTTTTTTTAAGTTGATACTCTAATATCAGAAAGAAGCTTAACAGAGTAAGTGTCCACGCTTCCATGTCTTGGGTGCTAAATCATGTGTAGTTGACTTAATCCAATGCATGTCCCATAAGCTTTTCAATTTCCTATACAACAAAAAGAAGTCTGTTCTTCTCTTTGAATGTTGATATTTCTCCAGAATAATAAGTTTAACTGAGCATGGATTATGCAGTTCTGGCGCTGTCTAGTCTTAATGTCCTAGCAATCTTTGAAGTGTATTTTCCTGTCGCCACATATACAATGTCTTATGTGGAATAGTGTTCGACAACAACTCTTTTAATTGTAAAGCATTTTCTTTTCCTACAGCGGCAAGAGTCTAAACAATGTCGCGGAGTGCTCATTTTAAATATTAAGCAAAACTAATGTGACCTTTAGTGGATGAAATGAAAGAAGATTAGTGATTAGTATATGAGATAGCTAGTGACCAACCTCTACCTCATCTTAACGAACAACGAATCATTATACTCTTTAAATTTCTATCTTGCAGAATGCAATAGAAAGAGGGAAGTTTTATGTTATGCCTGTATTTCCTTTTCTGAATTTTCTATTGTGGTGCCTAATACCGTCCTCTTCTTTCCCTTCTTCCACTCTCCCCAAAAGGAAATAAGATATCATAAGCACCAAATTAAATAGGAAAGCTGCTTTTGTTTTAATCTTCTGTATTAGGCGTTGTTCTTGCTTCAGTCTGTATTAATTCATTTCTACTTCTGTTCACCAGATCAAGAAAACTAAAAAGACTCAGTATTGCATATTGCTACCGTTGGGTGCGTCATGGCTTGGATGAAGTAGTTCGAAAGCTACCACTGTTAGAAGAGCTAAGTTTGACACACACTACTATCACACCAGAAGGCATTAAAGCTCTTGGTCACTCTTGCCCAAAGTTGAAGTCTTTTGAATTGAATAAGTCATTCAAAACGGATTTTTATGATGGCTACAAAAACAATGAAGAGGCTCTAACTATTGCTGAAAACCTGTCTTCCTTGCACCACCTTCAGCTCATTGGAAACAGTATGACAAATGATGGCCTCGAAGCTATTATTACCGGTTGTCCCCACCTTGTAACACTTGACCTGCGGCTTTGCCAAAACATTAGCCTCAATGCAGACTTGAGCAGTAGAATTACTCGACAGATTAAAGATTTGAAGCTCCCAGATGACTCTTTGGATGATCTTGAATTTTACATTGTGAATAAGGATGCAGGTGATCAATTTCACTTTTTAGGTAATATGTGATGATTACTAATTTTTTAAAAGATCTAGTTGTCCTGTTTCTAGCATTAGCCTTATTTATGAAGGTGTTTTTTATTTGTTACTATTATTAGTATTTTTTTTTTTTTTGATTGTGTATAATCCTTCAGTCGTGAACAGTTCTTTAGGTGTCGCTGATTGAATTTCTCAAGTGTATCATTATTGCTCAATAGGAATTACCTGGCTGAAATTCAAACTCTAAGTTTGTTTATTTAAGAATTCACACATTAAAGCTCCTCTTGGGAAAAAAATCAATGAGTTCCACCAACTTAATGGATTGTCTAAATAAACAAACTATTCCTTGACCATCTTCTCTACTTTTATGACTATGAAGATGCTTCCTTGAGCTTAGCAAATGATCATTTGGGCAGAAGCATTTCGATAGAAGTTGCAATTTCAGCGTCTCGGTGTGGTTATTGATTCTGAAATTCTTCTCTTTTACTAACCATTTTTGTAATTGTTTTAAGTAATTCAAGATTGCTGGCGTATTGCTGAGTGTTGCATCATGTACTAAACTTCTCTAATATCATCTCCGATGTTTTGACACATTATCCCGATGCAACATGGAAGATAATTAAATAAATGTACTTTTTTTTAAAGAAAGTTATGGATATATTGCCGGTTTACCAATATTACTGTGTTGCTATAGCTACCTTAGATGATACTCCTCCGGTCCATATTATTTGATTTTTTTTTGGGTGTTTTCACGCATATTAAGAAAATCATCTTTTTCGTATTAATTAACAATATAATTGACTATATTAGCCCTTATTTAAGCTATTATTACTTATCATTTTGTTTAAAATTAATTATTAGCAAAGGGTGACATTGTAAAATTGTGTTTTGATTTTCGAAAAGATCAAATATTGTGGACAAAAAAAAAAAATAGGCTAAAAAATCAAATAAAATGAATCCAAGAAAGTATTGGAAATCGGTACAGGTTTCTATCCGGCAAATCTGCAAAGTGTCAGTATCTTACTACACTACGTATAAGATAACCCTCTAGTCTCCACATTGATCATTAGAGTGTACAATAAACTAGGTTTTCAAAATGGTAAAAACCTGTACATCATATGTTTATACCAAATCATCATAATTTATTATGATTAAGTGATTATATGAGATGAAGACGCAGACTATAAAGCTTCGCCCCCGTCCTTCTTCATAATTCTCCAATTCTCCCATCAAATAACATGAACCCTACAAAATAAAATGAATAAAATTAAGGGGCAAGGGAAAAGATGAAAACAAGGAGCCGTCAATGATGAAAAATCCGCCATGGTTGGAACTGCCTGAAGATATATGGGCGAATATATTACACAGGTTGGGTGCAATAGCTATATATACTGCTGACAGCAGAGATATATAGTGTGCGCTACCTGGAGGCGAATATGCAAGCGCCCGTCCATGTGCGAGTCATTGACATGTGGAATAATGGGGATGTTGATTATTTCGACACAATGTGCCGCCAAGCTGTTGATCGCACCCAAGGTGAATTAGTTTATATCAATATGCACTACTTTGTCACTGATGAGTTGCTTAATACGTACTGTACTAAATATTATTTACATATTTGTATGGTTTAATTTAGATATAATATGCTAACAGAGAAGGCTATTCAACACGATCAGTGTAAGTTGGAAGAACTTTCTTATAATTTACTCCATCGGTCCTATTATGTACTCCCTGTTTCAAAATAATTGTCACAGTTCGGATTTCGAGAGTCAAACGAATTTAACTTTGACCGTAATATTTTCATATGTTTTTAAATATTTTGAATTATTAATTATTGTGACTTATAGTACTTTTTATGTAGTTTCTAAATATATAAATATCGTTACAAAAAACTTAAAGATTATATATTTAAATTCACGGTCAAAATGAACTTGTTTGACTCTCGAAATCCAAACTATGACAATCATTTTGAAACGGAGGGAGTACATGTTTGACGACTGAATACAAATATAGAATGTTATTTTGGTAAATAATGACCACACATGCCAGACTTATTACGACAAGTAACTATATCTGTTAGCTCTGGAGGGGTCCTTTTTGTGTGAAGTATATAGTTTTTCTCAACTATAGATTCATAATCGGGTAAGAGTATTTGTTTACCATTTTAAACTCCTTATCATAAGTCACTCTGTAATCAATGTGGTCAGAGGGTTATTTTATTGAATACAAGAGAAAGTGTAGGTCGCATACATTAAATCCATGGGTGCATGTGCATCCCCTCTCCTTCTCCTGACCCTGCGTGATCGCGGAATGCATCATGCACCAGGCTGCCCAGCAAGAGCAAAGGGGACAACATAATCCCTTCGAATGTTGTTCCTCCAGAAACAAGCTTAACTTAGCACAGATTATGCTGTTCTGGTAGCTGTTGATGTCAACTTGCTTAGTGCTATCATCCTTCTAGTATGCCCTGGAATCTGTGAAGTGTGTTTCCTGCGGCCCATTATCTTTTACATTTCTTTTCAATGTTTTGTGCGAAAAGTGTCTCATCATTTATGGCGACACAAATATCAATAGTTTAATTTAAACTGCAATTTTCAAAAAGTCTTCTTACTTTATCAAACTTTGTATCAAGTCATACGTGTTCACATAAATTAAAACGGATGGAGTATTTAGCTAAATCTGTCTGCATAGGTAGCATTCACATTATCGTCTTTTTCTTTTTCTCTTTTTTTTTTTTTTTGGATAAAGTAAAGTAGCATATTGTTTGAATAACCTGCTAATATTTATATCTGTGCTAATCTAGTGTATTAGGATTGTGCTTTGTTGATCTTGCCTCAGTCACTGGGAAAATATATAAATTCACTTGTGCTTCTATCTACCAGATCAGGGAAACTGAAAAGACTTAGTATTGCATGTTGCGATGAATTGTGTAGAGTCTGGGACAAAGTAGTTCGAAAGCTACAACTGTAAGAAGAGCTAAGTTTGATGCACACTTATATCAGGAAAGAAGGCATTGAAGCTCTTGGACGCTCTTGCCCGCGGTTGAAGTCCTTTGAATTGAATAACTCATTTTATAATATGGTAATCCGTTTTGAGGTTGATATAGAAGATGTAAGAAATTATCAGCGGCTCTAGATATCGCCAAAAACCTGCCTAGCTTGCACCACCTTCAGCTCATTGCAAATGGCATGACAAATAAAGGCTTCCAAGCTATTCTTGATGGTTGTCCTAATCTTGTATCACTTTACCTGCGGCTGTGCACAAATATTAGCCTTGACGAAGTCTTGAGTAATTAAAGATGTGAAGCACCCTGATGACTCTCTGGAAGGTCTTGCATTTGCATTTGAGCCTTGGGGGGCGACGAAGATGATGCAGAACGTGACAGTATTGACATGTATGATGACGACGACGACATCATTGACATGTATGATGATGACAGCATTGACATGCATGGTGATCACATATCTTCAGACGACAGCATTGACTACTACTAGATCTCAGCTAGTTGTCATATTTCTAGCATTATTAGCCTCATTTCTGATTTTACAGTTTTTTTTTTTTTTTTGGCCATTGGATTAAGAACAGTTCTTCGGTCATCTGAATGTCTTTTATCTCGTGTATACCTTATTCGAATGCCTGAGTGAAATTGTAATTCCTAGTCCAATTTTATCTAATTACTCAAACTCTCCTTTCATTTTCAACACCTTGGAATAACTTTAGCACTAGTATTTCCCTTGCGGAAAGAGGATAATGCTTTTCACCTATTCTATGTTGGATAAAATCCCTCACCCCAAAGGAACCTTACGAAGTTACGATACCGTCAAATTAATGATAATGTCCAATACATTTCATTTTAGGTAGAGCTATGATCCAAAGTGAATAATATGTGTATAATTTATGTATAGCGGCTAGAATATAAAATCTGTAATTCTGACCGGCTAAGTTACATTTCCTTTTACGAAACTAATTAAAAACTATTCAAGCTGGCGGTCTTTGAAAGAGAGTTGAATTCTTAGGGGTGTCGACGTACATTATATGCCTAATAAAACCCCATCACATAATTAACTATAACCCTACTAAACAAGATGAGTAGAAAGGCCATGGAAAAAGATGAAAAAAAGGAGCCGTCAATGGTGAAAATTCCGCAATGGCTGGAACTTCCGGAAGATATATGGGCGAATATATTACACAGGCTGACTGCAATTGAAATAATGGAGACAGCAGAGGAAGTGTGCACTACGTGGAGCCGAGTGTGCAAGCACCCTTCTATGTGGCGAGTCATTAACATGTGCAAGGAGGGGGACATTTGTGCGAATTTCAAAAAAATGTGCCATCGTGCTATTGATCGCAGCCAAGGTGAATTAGTTGATATTAATATGCACTACTTTGCCACCGATGAGTCGCTTTCTTATATAGCAGACAGGTAATTAATGATTTACTGTACATATTTGTATAATTTTATATGATAACTTGAACAGACAATGCAGTTCTTTCTAATACTTTAGTCCATCATCAGTCCTATTATATCGTGCATGCACTCCCTTCGTTTCAAAATGAATAGCACTATTTACTTATTAGTCCGTTTAAAAAATAATGAATTCTAAATTTGAAAATATTTTTTTGTAGAAACTACTACTTTACCCTTAATGAAATGCTTTATAGTCACATGAGTATTTATATAGAACTTATTTTGGACCACAAATTTCAAAAATTTTACCATATTTTTTAAACTCCGATCCAAGTCAAATTAAGACAACCATTTTGAAACGGAAGGAGTATGTTTGAAGTAACACAACGTTAAATTGGTAAATAATGACAACTAGCCATATGTTTTAGTCTGGAGGGGTCCTTTTTGCGTGATAGTTTGCTTAATATAGATTCATAATCGGGTAAGATTATGTTGGTAAACTCCTTGTCATAATTCGCTCTCGTAATCATCAATGTGGTAATTAGAGGGTTATTTTATTGAATGCAAGAGAAAGAGCCCATCATAAATTCCCTTTGAATGTTGTTCCTCCAGAAACAAGCATAGATCATGCAGTTATGTTGCTTAGTCCTATTGTCCACATACAATGTCTTGTGTAAACAGTGTTCGTGAACTTAGCGCTTTATGGATAGGCATTTTTTTTGCTTAATGTCATGGAGTTCTTTTACCGTGATTGTTCCCTCTTCAACTCAGTGCTTTATAGATAGACATTTTTTTATTATTTTGGTTTAATCGTCCTACCTTACCTTAATAAAAATAAATAAAAAAATAAAAAAGAGTAGCCGAGCCAAATGAGCTCTCACAAATCGAATTTGAGTACCACGGAATTCCTCGAGCTTTGCTTCAGGCAAGAGTCCTAACATCGGCACGAGCTGTTATCAATTTAAATATTAAGAGCAGCACTCATGGGAAGTACGTAAGCGAAAAATTAAAGAAGACAATTAATTTAAAGAACAAAGATTTGTATATTCTAGATGACAAGAAGATAAAGAGATGCATGTTGGGGCTTTATATTCTCTTTCAGATTTGTTACTGTGCCAGTTCTTTACTCTTTTTGTTTTTGTTGTCTCTATAATCCCCAGCTCTCTTACTTCCCCAACAGATGTGGAGTAATACACATAAAACTGTTATCTAGCTAAATCTGTATGCATAGATAGCATGAGGTATTGTCTTCTTTTTCTTTGGCCTTGCTTCAGTTACTTGGCACATTGATTAACTCATTTATTCTTCTCTATTTACCAGATCAGGAAAACTGAAAAGACTTAGTATTGCATGTTGCTACGGTAAAGTATATAAAGGCTTGGTTGAAGTAGTTCAAAAGCTCCCATTGTTAGAAGAGCTGAGTTTGACTCACACTACCATAACGGAAGAAGGTATTGAAGCTCTTGGGCGCTCTTGCCCACTGTTGAAGTCCTTTGCATTGAATAACTCATGTTATATGGGATCCTTTTATGAGTTTGACAGAGAAGCTCAAAGAAATTATGAGGCTCTAAATATCGCCAGAAACCTGCCTGGCTTGCACCACCTTCAGCTAATTGCAAACGGTATGACAAATAAAGGCCTTCAAGCTATTCTTGATGGTTGTCCTAATCTTGTATCACTTGACCTGCGGTTGTGCACAAATATTAGGCTCGACGAAGTCTTGAGTAGTAGAATTTCTCAGATTAAAGATGTGAAGCACCCTGATGACTCTCTGGAAGGTCTTGTATATGAATTTGAGCCTTGGGTGATTGAAGATGATGACCGTGACACACCTGATGATGCTGATCGATTCATGTATAATGACATAATTGACATGATGTATTATGATGATATGTGACATGTATGGTCCTCTAGCCTTTTTTGAGAAGTCCTATTTCATTGTCTCTTTTCTGAAGTTACGGGCATTTTTTGTTAACTGGATTAAGAACAGTTCTTTAGATGTTCGCTGAATGAATTTTATCAAGTATCATTATTGCCTATTGAAATGCCTGGGTGAAATTCAAAATCTCTCCAAGAATTTTGTAATTATCGGAAATTTTAATTTACTTTTTGGCATTTTTAGTGATAACTTTAGCATTAGTATTTCCCCTGCAGGGAGAGCAATATGCACTTTACAGATTACTTATATAGAGTATATGATAAATCCCTCAACCCAGAGCAATAGTTCAATATTCTCAAGTTCATGATTCTGTAACTTTCACTTTAATTTAATATTTGGATACGTAGATAACTGTTTATCCAAGGAAATATAAATGAGGGAATAAAAGAGACTTTTACTAATGTGCCAACCAGTCAATTATCTTATGCAAGAGAAATCTTTTACAACTTATTATCTGGTTTCTAAAGTTTCTCTTCTTATTTGGTTGAGTACTTATAATGCGATTTATGGAACGTTTATGAGCCCGTTTGGGTGACTTAAAAAATTTTGGACTTGTAAACCACAAGTGACTTAAAAGCACTTTTTGAGAAGTTAGGAAACTTCTCAAAAAATGACTTTTAAGTCACTTTTTGACTTATAAGGGCAACTCCAAGGGTTGTCCCTAAACCCTATTTTCCCTATTTTTAGGGATACATTTAGAGAAATTTTACTCCAATGACTCCCTATTTGTGTCCTCAAATTAGGGAGTGAATAGTGTTTCCCCAAATTTGGGGACACACTATTCATCTCCCTATTTACTATTCACCATTAAAATAATATTATTTTTATTATTTAACTTTTTAATTTATCTCTTTATATAAATGTAATTATGTTTATATAAATAATTTATAGTCTTAGCATTGTCGTATTATTTTGAAAATTTAATTATCGTGTATCTATTTTTTTATGTAAAATTGGTAGTTAATTTTATTATGAGTTATAACTTATAATTGTATAAAAAAGATATAACCATAAAAAATAATGAAAGGTGCAAATATGCATTAATAGATCATTTATGGGAGCATAGAGGTGCAAATTGAAGTTCTACTTGTAGTATTTCGAATGAATTTTATCGTAATGTAATATGTATTTAATTATTTTATATCACAATTATTTCACTTTTATTTGAATTATCCGTTCATATATATAATCTTTAATATTTTCTTACAAATTATATTGTTTAAAATTTTATAGTAGAAAATAAATTTATATTGAATATAAATTATGTGTGACAAATATGTAAAAAAGAAAATAAAAGATAGAATTTGTTTAATGGAAATAAGAAAATAAAATTGAGATAAAGATAATAATATAATATAGAAGAGAGAGAAGAATATAAAAAAAAATATTCTTTTTAGGAAAAAAAAAAGAAGGGAATAGTTGGAGTAAGTTTTCCCTAAAATAGGAATTTTCCCATTTTAGGAGAAAAAATAGGGAAAATCCTTGGAGTTGCCCTAAGCCACTAAAATAAGCTGCTTATAAGCCCACCAAACAGCTCTATATTGCATAATCAACATCAAATAGTTGGATATAAGTAAAGTTTATGTGCAAACAAAAATCAACTTTCCAACAACTCTTTCTTAAATTTCAAATTTTGAATATCACCAAAATATCGTCTAAACAGTTCCGCCAGACGTAGCCAATAAGCTTTGACACAGCCTATATATAGCTTCCTCATAAATATCATACTTGCTCACTTTCCCAATTCAAACTACTCGAACCCTAGAAAATAGATAATTATGAACAGAAAGCGAAAAGGAAAAGGTAAAATCAAGGAGCCAAAGCCACAATGGTTGGAATTACCGGGAGGTATATGGGCAAATATATTACACAAGCTAGGTGCAATTGAAATAATGGGGACAGCTGAGAAAGTGTGCACTACTTGGAGCCGAATTTGCAAGGACCCTTCCATGTGGCGTGTCATTGACATGTGGAATCTTGGGGACCCCTCTGAGATACCTTATGATTTAGACAAAATGTGCCGCCATGCTGTTGATCGCAGCCAAGGTGAATTAATTGATATCAATATGGAGTATTTTGCCACTGATCAATTGCTCAAGTACATAGCTGAGAGGTAAACCAATTTATGTGCCTTACTTTAGGCTTTTACCAAAGTTAAAATGATAAATGCCTAAATGACCACCTGCCAGATTTTTTAATACCAGTAGCTATATGTTTATAGATTCATAACTGGGGAAGAGGTGGTGATACCATTTTAAAGACCTAGTCATATAATTCGATCTCGTAATCAATGTAGAGATTAGAGGTTTATTTGCTTGAATACAAGAAGCAAAACAGAGTTTGTATCCATGTCTTCGAAGCAAATACATGTATCCTTGACATGTATGTCTAATGAACTTTTAACTTCTCGTCCATAGTCTAAAGCTACTGGGTTCGGATAAACTCACAACTTGTATGCTACATCCACGTTGGCGCTTGATCTTGTACATCTTGTATATAATGTCTTATGCAGACAATGTTCTTGATGTATTAGCCTTTTAGTTGTAAAGAACTTTAAATTCCTTGAGTTGCTTGAGAAAAGAGTCCAAACATTCGCCCAAGCTGTTAGTAATGTAAATATTAAGAGAAAAACTCATACGAAGTGCTTTTGGGAAAAAATGAAAGAAGACAGTATTTACTCTATGAGATAGGGCTCAACCTCTACCTCATCTCGAAGAGCAAAGGAAAATTATTCTCTTGAAAGGTCTATCTTCCCAAGTTGCAATAAGAAGAAATGGAAGATTTGTATTAGGCCTTTATATTCTCTTTCTGGATTAGTTATTCTGCCTGCTCTTTTACTCTTTTTGTTTGTGTTGCCTCTAAGTTCCCTCTTACTTCCCCAACAGAAACACTACAAAGAAAACTGCTTATGTTGGTAGATTTGCCTGCCTAGGTAGCATATAGTTTTATCCCTTTCAGTTTTATTTTTTCTTTTCTTTTTGATAAAGTAAAGTAGCATATTGTTTTAACCTGCTAATGCTAATATATACCTTGTGCTAATTTGGTGATCTTGCTTCATTCACTGGGCACATCTATTTTCATTTGTGCTTCTGTTCACCAGATCAGGAAAACTGAAAAGACTTAGTATTGCATGTTGCTATGGCATGGTATGCGAAGGCCTGGTTGAAGTAGTTCTAAAGCTTCCATTGTTAGAAGAGCTGAGTTTGACACACACTACCATCACAAAAGAAGGCATTGAAGCTCTTGGACGCTCTTGCCCACATTTGAAATCCTTTGAATTGAATAACTCATGTTATATGGGATCAGGTGGTGAGTTTGGTGGAGAAGATAGAAGGAATGATCAGGCTCTAGATATCGCCAAAAACCTGCCTACTTTACACCACCTTCAGCTCATTGCAAATGGCATGACAAATGAAGGTCTCCAAGCTATTCTTGATGGTTGTCCTAATCTTGTATCGCTTGACCTGCGGCTGTGCAAAAATGTTAGCCTCGACAAAGTCTTGAGTAGTAGAATTTCTCGGATTAAAAATGTGAAGCAGCCTCATGACTCTCTGAAAGGTTTTACATTTGGATTTGCGCCTTGGGGGGATGAAGTTCATGAATATAACGCGTCTTCTGATGACGAGTTTGACATGTATTGATGATGAAATCATTGACATGTATGGTGATGATTACTTTAGTTTTTGAAAAGATCTCTAGTTGTCCTAGTTCTAGCCTCACTTCTGAAGTTATACATGCTTGTTTTAGTTGTTGGATAAAGAACAGTTCTTCTGTGTCAGCTGAATGAACTTTATCTAGTGTATCGTTATTGCCTTTATTGGAATGCCTAGGTGAAATTCTAATCCTACTCCAAGTTTATATAATTACTCACAATCTCCTTGCATTTTCGATACCTTGGAATAACTTTAGCATTAGTTAGATAAATGATGTGTGTGACATGGATCTACATGGCTTCCACGGTGGACTCCGACTATAATAGGGGCAAATCTAATGGTAGGGAGTTTTAAGTGTGAAGGGGTCGTTCGGTTACCGGATAAGTATTATATTTTCAGGATATAATTTAAGATTGTTCTTACCTCATAGTTGGTTTGAGGTATTAATTAGTACCTCGATAAATTTTATACTAAAATAGTGAGACCTTCTATCCTACATGAGAGGTGGGATATAATATTATGGGATCTCATCAAAAGACCTCTAAAAGTTAAAAGGAGCATAAAGTTAGACAATAGATGGGCCAATTTGGCCCCTCAATTTTACCCTTCAACTATGTGAAATGGTGCAATTTTACCCTCCATTTGAATTTGGTCTCAAAAATACCCTTCCGTTGGCTTAAAAGATCACTTATAGCCTCTAAACTACAGATTTTTATTAGATAGTGTAAAACCGATCTTATTATGTAATCTCCTTCAACATTATGCAAACCACCCTCGAGCCACCTTCAGTGTCCTCACTGCTCCCTAAACATTGGAGTAAAGAATTTGCAAAACACATTTAAGAAAGCAAAGGAATATAAATAAGCAAAGCCAAGTTATGCAAAAAGATTGAACCAAAGCCAACTAACTAAGCTCATAAATTCAAAATTATCAAATTATAAACGAAGTGGGTCGAAAGTGGAGCAGCTAAACAGCTAATTCGAGTTACGAATTTAAGAAATACAATTCAATTTCTTGTATTAAAACTTCCAAAATAAATCAACTGAATCAAATTATGTTGCAATCTCGGCTCAAATTTTGAACATAAATATGACCATAAAATAGGGAAATCATAGACCCACTTGAAATTAGGAAAATTATACATGGTCTGAAACAGAGGAAACAAATTATTCCATCAAAAAAAATTAAACAATCCTCGTATTTTTCTGTATGATTAATTATAAAATGAAACAAATAAATCCTATTCTAAAAAATATTTGGTCAACTTGAGAAAAAACTCTCTGAAAGGCCAAATTAGTTACATGGAATATTCATTTTCTGTCATTGTGCAAGACCTATAATCTCATTTTTTGTTGGAATTTGGCCTTGTTGGTAAGGAGATAATCGGCTTGAGGAAGAAAGAGAAAATAAATGGGGAGGTTTACGAAAATACCTATCAAAATCAAAATATTTATATACTTCTATCCATAAGTTTCATGTGAAAAAAGAGGCATAGGGTCCTCCCAAGTTTCAAATAAAGAAAAGGGGACAAAAAATTAATTAACTTAAGTGAGGGCCGAATTGTAATAATTAAAACTTATGGGTATGAAAAATATTTTCGAAATTTACAAAAAAGCCCTACAATTCAAAAAAATTCAAACATTTCATTTTCCCTCCCTCCCACCTACTTTTACTTTATCACCTATTCAAATCATTTTACACTTTTATTTCTCTCTCTTTCTTCTTTCTCCCTCTTTTTTCTTCTTCCTTCTCCTTCTTTCTTCTAGCTTTCTTTTCAAATTTTATTTCTTTACCATTCTTGTTATTTTGCTTTCTTCATTTTCATCTCAATTTTCTTCTCTTCTTAGTATTCATTTAATTTTTTTCGTTCTTCTCCTTTTTCTTCTTCTTTGTCCCCGTTTCATTCTTTTTCATATTTTTTTTAATTTTAGTCGTTTTACACATATTTTCGAATGTGTAAACATATTTTTTATATGTTTATATAATTTTGAAAATATTTTCACGGCTGGAAAAGATGTGTACACATCAGTTGAGATGTGTACACATCAGTTGAGATGTGTACACATATATTATATGTGTACACATTTCGACTGATGTGTACACATATTATTATATGTGTTTAATATGTGTACACATATAATATATGTGTACACATCTCGACTGATGTGTACACATCCTTTTATTAGAGTGGTGGATGATGGTGGGGTGGTGGTGGAGGGTGGTAGAAGGTGGTGGTTGGTGGTGGAGGGTCGTAGAAGGTAATGGTGGGTGGTAGGAGATGGCGGTGAGTGGTGGAGGGTGGTAGAAGGTGGTGGTGTGTGGTAGAAGGTGGCGGTGGAGAGTGGTGGAGGGTGGTGGTGGAGTGGTGGATGGGCAGAGGGGTGGGGGTGATGGGGGTGGGGGTCCGACTGGAGGCTGGGGGGCTGGGGAGGGGAGATGATAAGGTGGGGGGCTTTGTGCAAATAAAAAACTTGGGGGGCTTTTAAAATATTAGTCATTAGTATTAATTTTAAAAGTGTCCCCCTCACCCAATTCTTAAAGACTTTGTCCCCTTTTCTTATTTAAGAGACTAGAAAGTCCTTCTCACCCACAAAATCCAAGTTTCATATTTACAATCTAGACTTGTATACTATTATTACGCAGTATACTTTAATTCATAAATTATAACAAAGATATACAGTAATAAATTAAAGATATACACTCATAAGTTATAACACAAATATACAGTAATAAATTTCATGAGCAATGTAATTTTTAATAGGTAGAGTTTGTAAATATTTTGAATTTCATAGATATATAGTGTAAAAATCCCAATTAAATGGGTTATCATAAATCATGACATTTAGCAATTTATTCAACTAATTAGAAGCGGCCTTATTTAGGCTTTCTAATGAAAGTTTGTTGGTTTGGACTTTGGAGGGTATAACTGGCCTTAACGGAGAGGTATTTTTTTTGTTTCGCATAGTTGTGGGGGGGGGGGGGGGGGGGGGGGTTAAAATTGTCATTACTCCTATTAAACAGGAATGTCGTGTTCACAAAGTGGACTAGTGGAGTCAATGGCACCCTAAAAACGTAAGAGGAAAAGAATTCAAAATGCCGAAACCACCGCCGTCGCCGCCGTGGGTGGAGCTTCCGGCGGAAATCACGGCAGACATACTGCAGCGGTTAGGAGCAATAGAGATACTGGTGAGTGCACAGAGAGTTTGTACTACGTGGTGGAATGTGTGCCAGGACCCTTCTATGTGGCGTGTTATTGATATGAGAAATGATGGAGATATGTACAAGCGCTATGACTTGGATACTATTTGTGAAGTAGCTGTGGATCGTAGCCAGGGCCAGTGTGTTAAAATTAATATCGAGAATTTTGGTACCAGAGAATTGCTCTTCCACATTGCTCAGAGGTATAATAATTTTTTTTTATGTGACAAGGGAACCCGTAGTGTGCGCTCTAGGTAAACCCCTCCTGATGCAATAGTCTGCAAAACCACATGGGAGAGATAAATTGCACTAGGCAAGCCCCGTGCGACAGCTCAAACTGAGAAGGCTGTTGGCTAGGGGATTTGATACCACTTGCTGAACCAACTCAGCTAGTCTTGCGGGTTTTTTTAACACCAAAACTATAGCATGTTAACATTAGGCTAGTTGTGGAATTTATAGGCCAAGCCTCTCTACATTACTCAAGGTAGGGGTAAGGTGAAAATTCCAGGTGTTCCTAATAGTTTTTAAAAATTATTTGTTAGTGTAAAGAAGTTAAACTATTTGTTAAAAAGTATTCAAAAACACAACTTAGATACTTTGTTTTCCAAAAACTTCTCCGAATCCAAACCCACCTTGGACGTGTTAATATATTGGCCCTACAACGACCAAAGTTTGTGATTAGTATCTGTGACGTTACTTCTTTCCAGAAATCAGTAAAAACTATGAGGAACCAGTTCTATTTTATGTGGTATGTGTGTCTACCGACATCCACAAGTTCCGCTCTTACCTCTAGACGAAAGCCTTGGGGTCAAATGGGAGCAGCAAGTTCTCTCTTGTAGGAAAGGTCCTCTTTTGGTCAATAACGTGGCTCACTTTGCACTTCAAGATCCGGCCCCTTAACCTCTTTATGATAAGAAAAGCTATTTCTCCTTATCTTCCTGGACTCCATCTTGGTGGAATCAGATCATAGAGAGCTTATGTAGGTAATTTAGCAAGTGTTTATAGGTCTAATTCAATCTATGTTTGCGCTGCTTCTGGACTCAATAAATTTGTAGGTTCCGTCTATAAATTCCTATACCCAACTTCAAGCTGAAGCTTTTATTCATGGCCAAGAATATTACAATTCCCAAAACAGTTTTGAAATTGAGGAAATGATATAAAGATATCACACTATGATATACTTGTTTGGTTTCTAGTCAAGGTTCATAAAGAAACAAATCGTGCTAACGAATATAATCTTTTACCCGATAAAAAGACAAAAATTCATGCTAACAATGAGGATAGCTCAAGTGGAAAGCACCTCACCTCCAGGCTCCAACCTTACAGTTGTGGTTTCGAGTAACCATGAGAGCAAATTACTGCATTTAAAGAAAATACTAATGTTGAGAGAACGCAGTAGTCATGCCCTGAAATCACCAGGAATTTAGAGTTGGTTTTTCTCCAACTCCTGCTTTATGTTGAGTCTGGAGACCATGATTTTAAATTAATAGCATTAGCTCATATCTTTGAGGACTTTAAAATATCATTACTTAAAGAAGAAGGAGAAGCATGGCGGAGAAATGAAAAACTGGGTAACGTCGGGGTGAAGGAAAAATCTGCCATGATGACTTGAGGAGAGGAACCAGATGGTTGAAGAAAAAAAGGCCTCATTCCCGCTTCACAAGTTTGTCTACATTCTGATATATTCTGGTTGTTAGATTGTTGCTCCAATAATCGATTGATTATTCTAATACAATTAGATAAACCAAGCATTCTACACCTTACCGAAAACGAGAATACCTAGAGATACATGTGAATGTAATATAAAACTGATTTTCCGGATTAGGGGATCTGGGTTGCTAGTTTCTTAGCCTATCACCTTTTTTTATAAAAGAAAAATGTTTGCTCGATTCATTCTGCATGCCCCAAGTACCTAAGTAGCTTGGACTAGGGTGTGGGTATCCGACACGAGTGTGGATCCAGAGTTCGGATCCTTCATGATCTTAATTTTAATATTCAGGGGTACTAATCCATGTACTGATACAAGGTCGCGGATTCGGCTAAAAGTAATTTAACTAAAAGTAGAGATGTAAAAATAAGCCTAAATATTTCTCAAGCTCGTAGGCAGACATCTAGACACTCTGCAAGATGGCATGATTTCTACCATTCTCCTGCAACTTACATAACAAAGTATGAAATTGATCACACACACTTTGTTGGTTGCAAGAAAACTTATCCCATTCGATTTCTAGTTGAGGTCCTTGAGGATGACATTTTGTAGGACAAATGGAAGGTGCAGAGAGCATGGAATAGAGTAAAGAGGAGTGAAATTGCACAAAGAAAGTTTTTGGTTAGGCTATTTTTTGTATACTTAGTCTTGGAGTAAAAGAAAGATGGCGTGGAAAAAACTTTGAAAACAAAAATATAGTAAGCTTATAACCAGATCTTATCTCAATTTTCTCCTAGATTTTGGTCAAAGTACCCGATCTGAATTGACCAAATTCGGTACGGATCCCAGATCCACATCGTGTCGACACGGGTGCAGGACCAAAAGTAAAGAGTCCGCGCAACTTAGCCAAGTGCTCGTTAAGGGCTTGATACAGTTGCATCCTTGGTTCATACGCAAACATCATACAGTGAGTAACTTTCACTTTGTGATTACCTGCCTAAAGATTATACACATGTGGAGGAACTTATAGAATAGGGAGAAGTGGAAACAGGGTTTCCTAGAAATTTAACACGAGACAACTATAAAGGAGCTCTTTTCTTGGATATTTAACCAAAAAAGGACAACTCTTGAGCTTACTAGGATGATAATGAGAAATAGTAATATGTTCAATGTGAATTAGTTTGCTGCTATTGGTACGTTCAATGCCCTCGAAATTCGGATTATATCCATAATGGAAATGAAGTGGTATGCCCCTGTCTTTCTGCACAAAGAACAAAGTAGAAAAAAATAAAATTTGATATATCATTTTAGGCAGAAGTAGGAATTGAATAATTTGATGGATGAAATTCTAATATGTAGTGATATATATAACTTTTTGGGATAAAGAAGTAGCTGATGTTAAAAGATTGGATGGAGCAGCACATTGCTTGCTCACCAAATACAGAAGTTACTAGGAAGAAGGAAGGTTAAGGGAAGGGGAGGATGACGAAGGGAAGGAGGAATTGAATGTGTGTTTAAAGTGTGACTTTACATCTCCTGTTCATGTCAAACTGGTCTGCTTGGTGAGACAGGATCTTATTGAGGGTTTATATTGCTTTATGCCTTCAAATTCTGTTGGTTATCCCATGTTTGTGTTATGTTCACCTGCAATTATTAGGCTTATGTTATACTAATGTTTAGTAATCTACTTCCTTCCTTAAAGGTGCTATGGCTGTCACTTACCTTTTAGTTTTGTTGTAATTGCTCATTACTTTTTGTTACCACTTGAAGTAATCAAATTTGAAACCCTTTTGAACAGATCAAGTCAGCTCAGATACCTGAGACTTGTCAGCTGTCATTGTGTGTTAGATGGATGTTTGGCTGCTGCTGCTAAGAACTTTCCTCTGTTGGAGGAGTTGCACCTATTCTTCTCCGTTATTGGTAACGAGGATGTTGAAATTATTGGGCGTTCTTGCCCTTTGCTCAAGTCATTTACGTCAAATGCCTATGGATTTCTAGGATTTGATCCTCCGAAGTATAAATGCAATACTTACGCTCTAAGTATTGCCATGAATATGCCTGAACTGCGGCACCTTACCCTTTTTGGACAATTCTTGACAAAAGACGGCCTGCATGCCATTCTTGATTGCTGTCCACACCTTGAATCACTTGACTTGCGCCACTGTTATAATATCGAACTTGAAGGGTGTATTTCCCAAAAAATATATCAGGTTTTACAATTAGATTTATATTTAGTTGAGTCTTAGGCGACCGTTTTATATCTCAATTTGATCGTTTGACAGGTAGTTTACGTGAACGAACTAATCGACCTCAAGAGTTTGATGCGGGAATAATTCTAAAATCGATGTCAAATAGATTCGGTATTAAATGAATTCGATGTCAATTGAATCCGATGTCAGGCAAGGATATGAATGCTGTCTAACAAATTCGAACTCAATGAAAAGACAATGATATACGATGAAATGACTTCGTTTTATCAAGATTCACAATTATCCGAACACGATTATGATACTTGAATCAACGAAAATAATAGCGATACGATGACAACTAAGTGAAATGAATAAACGTAACACAATAACGAATGAACAAACGTAATCGACAACAGATCCGATGAACAAATCAAATAGCTGACAAATGAATGACGATAACAGATTGTCCCAGTTAAACACAGATTTAAAGATGTTACGATCAAGTTAGATGCAGATCTAAACGAAGCAAGCAACAATTAAATAATCAAAGCAGTAAAGGCTTATTGTATTTGATGGATCGATGGATGTTGCTTCAATGGAAAGAACAGGTCTCTCTCCACGTTTGAGCCAAATCACGATCGAAGCTTTAAATACAATGACGGTTTCTGATGTAACAAACTGATAAAGGTAAATGACTGTTGAATATTTTCTTAACAAGAGAATAGTGGTTTGAAGAATAGAGTAATATTTTGCTCAGATGAACGTATCCAAAAATGAAAATACAGGGCCCTATTTATAGGTTGAAATGGAGGAGAATCCCCAAACCCTAGCAGACTTCCACTTCCCCACGTTTCTCATCCCACTGTTGCACGTCGTCATCTGCTCCACTAAATCCGCTTTATCTGTTCCGATTTTTTAGAGATGAGGGTCAGTTTGATCTGATCTTCAATAATGTTGTCTCCGATTTTATCCGATCAACATCGCATAACCGAACCAAATCAAACCGAAGCAAACTCTTTCCGATCTCATATCTTTTCGAAGTGAATACGCATATCGGATGCGATCGTGTTTGCTTCTTTCGTGATCGGACAGAAAACAGACCAATACAGATAGTCCCCCCACTTGCCAAGTGTGTTCGTAAAGCTTTTGGCAAGTGGATTTGAGTTTTTAGCGGGAAAACACGTGGCACGTTCGTGTCCCTCCAATTCGAAATGTCAAAACGTCGCCTCAACTTCCCATCGCTACACGTGTCAGAAATTGTGCGGGCAGCGACCTTTGACGGTTCCCGAGGCAATGATGAACTCTTCTCTATAAATATCCGCTTCACTTCCAGCTTTACAACTTCTGAAACTTTGTTAAAGGAACCAATTTACGAAAATTTCTTCAAATCCCACAAAATCTTCCATTCTAAACCGCTGATTCTTGCTGTTTCTGCCTTTAGATTTAAACATCTTCTTACAAATTTCACTTTACCGCGAATTCTAACAATGTCTACCTCATCACAGAACATAGTAGGGGTTGATATCACTTCTACTACGGCAGTTACCGCCACGGCTCCGCCGCAGTCTGCTGCGGTGGTGGAGCGAGCTTCCGCCATTGCAGACCCTTCAGTAGACAAGAAGGGAAAGAAGCGGAAAGAAAGGAAAGTGAAAGATTACGGTCCAAAAAAGTCATGGTCGGAGATCCTTCCGAAAAAGTTTACGTATGAGAACGATTGCAAAATCAGTGAAGCGGAGCAGGGGAAGAAGAAAAATATTCCGATCGACTCCGTTTACTGCACGATCACGCCGGAGGCGATTCCTCGGGTTCGAGAGGAGTGTGGTTGGAGAGTGGGTGACATCGATGTGATGTGCCCTCCGAGGAAGTCGACGTTGGCGACCCACGTTGAAGGTCATTCCGTGGTGTTGACTTACCCATTTACGATCGGATTCTCCCTTCCGGTCGATAACATCATCGAGGAATTTTGCAGGATGTACAAAATTTGCCTCGGTCAAATTTCTCCGATGATATGGAGAACGATCATAATCATGCGATACATCGCACAGGTGGCGGAAGTGGAGCTGACACTTCGTCACATTCTCAACATATACTCTCCTCGAGTTTATAAAGGAGGAGTGATAAATTTGGCTAAACGAGGTCAGCGGGCTTTGATCTCTGACAACGATGACGACCTCCGAGGATGGGATCAGCGCTTCGTTTTTATTCCTACGGAGCAACTAACCGACCCCGGAAGTGAGCCGCTGCCGAATGTCTGGAATCGGACTCGTAAGTATTTTGTTTTACCTTTCCTTTGAATTGCTTTTGGCAACACAATCTAAATTCCTCTGAAAATCTTCAGCTGAGGCAGTTGAATTCGATCAAATTTCCGACATCGTACCCTGGCTGATAAGGGTACTTGAAAAGACGACCAATGACAAGCGAGCCTGGAAGCCGGTCGCAGCTTTGAAAATGCTCAAAGCCAAAAATCATGGTAACTTCACTGTTTTTGTTTTTACTTCTATCTTCGTTGGTGTTTTTCGATACTTAAGAAAATTCTTCTTCAGGTATCACCGGTGCTGGGGGAGAGCCAAGCGACGAGGAAGTTGAGCCCGAAGGCGGTGAAAAACCCGATGACGCTCCTCCTCCAAAGAAAAAGAAGAAATCATTTCAAGACTTGAGGAACAAGTACTTGCCTCGGGTAGTGGTTGCAAAAGGGCAAGGGGATAGCTCATCGGTTGCGCCCCCAACCATAGAAGATGTGATTGCTGGCACGAGTTCGGCGATCGAGGCGGCGAAAGCTGCCGAAAGAGTGGCTCCAGTTATTGACATCGAAGAAGAGGGTCATGGGGAGGAGTCAACGTCGGATCAGTTGGTACAGCGTCCCAAAAGGACAGCTAAGGAAAGACTCCAGGAAACGGCCATTCAGCTTAAAGTGGCCGAACAGGGAGATATTTCCGTGGATGACTACCATCTCTCCCCCAACGCTGAAGATGCTAACTCAGGTTCGGGAGGCTTGCCTAGCAGGGAAGGTGTTCTTGTTCCTTCGATCGCCGTCCCTGAAAATCAAGAGGAGATGATCGAGGCCCTCGATCGTGAGCTTGAAGGGAGGGATCCTGCAAAGGGGAAAGCGCCGGCTTTGGATCGGTCAATTGAGACGATGAAATCCAAATTCGATGAAGAGACGGGGTCATCGTTTTTCAATACGGATCATGCCGATCCAATTGTTCCCCTTCCTCGAAGTGAAGAAGCCGCTGCTTTTGCTGCCTTAGGCGAGTCCGAGAAGAGGGGCGTTAGATCGCTCAAGATCGAGGTGCCAGCCAATGTTGATCTGCTTAGATGCCCAAGGAAGTTGGCGAACTACTTCTTCGATGTCATAGGTCCGATGGAACAAGCTCGGCTGAATACACACGAGGATTTGAGTCTGCCTTCCCAGATTTCCTACGGTGCTTTTAGGGTAAGTTCTATTTTTGGAGCTCTTTTTTACTTTAGAAATTCTTCGCTTTGGATTGATTTCATGACTTTGAAATTGATCTTCAGAACTGCATAATGGCAATCGAGACTGCTGATCGGATCCGCCAACTTCAAGATGGGGCCAAAGTCTTAAATGAACAGATCGTTCATCTAACTTCAGCGGGAGAAGAGTTACATCGGGAACTCAAGGCATCGGAGGCCAAGAATGCTGAACTTTCAGCCAAATTTGACGAAAGCGCGAACGAACATGCTCTTCGTCAATCAGAGTTGGAATCTCAGATCCGAGCTTTGAATTCGCAACTGAGTGATCATGAAGCCAACTTTGACCTGAAATTGGCCGAACTCAACTCTATTTTGGAGAGCAAAGACAAAGAGCTAGCTGACCAATCTGAGGAGTTGACTGCTCTTCGAAGAAGCAATGATGGAATAAAGGCTGAAGCTGCCAGCCTAACGGAGAGGAACTTGCTACTTCAGAAGGAGTCTAACGTCCTAAGGCGTGACCTTGAAGAAGAATTTGATAAGAGAAAGGATTTGATCCTTGCCGAATCAAGGCGCGACGTCCTAAGGGAGATGTTAGACCGGACTGTCGATGTTCCTACCGAGTTGAGCGAAGCCATTGCCATCGTAAGATTGACTCGTGAAGAACTTGGTCTTCCAGCGAGTTCATCCGATGAGGGTTCTGACGGGGACGCTGATGAATGATTTTCTTGCTTTTGCACTTGATCGATTTTGAAGTCCATGTATATAATGGCTCATGAAATCATCCATGTATATATGACTTATGAATGAAATCACTTCTGTTATTGCTGTGTTGTTTTTTGCTTTTCGAAGATAATTTAATCGTTCGAAGAATTCTTACGATAATCGTTGAAAGAAATGATTGGGGCCCAATGTCTTAGTGCGTAGTAAAGAATGACGTCTCATTTTCACGTAATGCACTCTTCGAACATTTTCACGAGTTCGGAATGAAGAATTTAACACTTGGTGAACAACTTAGATGTAAAATCTGATTAAAATTTGGAACGATCTCTGAAATCGAACAAATGTGAAGAATGAGTATAACCAGTGTTGTATTATTGAAGTAGACCGCTAATGGGTCTTTGATACATTCGGGATCGTATGATTCGATCGATTACAAGATGTAACCGTAAGGCACAGACATTGATCACTATTGGATCGTTTACATGAGACTGATGACGCTTGATTTCAAACGAGCCGCCAATTCGGATGACTTGGAGCTTTTGCCGAAGTTTGAACGAGTCCCCAGTTCGAGTGAACGTTGGAACTTCTGTCGAGTTTTGAACGAGTCCCCAGTTCGAGTGAACGTTGGAACTTCTGTCGAATTTCGAACGAGTCCCCAGTATCTGCCGATGACCCTCATGCTACCTTCATCCCCCCCAGTGTTTGGGTGCGAAAAATGAGTAGGCGAACACTGGTCCTTCGACTTCGTTACCTGAAACAGAATCATTGGGAGACCAAAACCAAGAAACTCGTTATAGATGAAGACCACGTTAGAGTGTTCGTCAGATTTATCGACCCCGATCGGAGCGTTTTGAGCTCGAGTGTTCGCGGGTGATGTTTGTCATCATTCGACTCCAACTATGCCTATCATCTAAAAATGTTAGTACCAGATAATAAAAGCATCTTCCGATGGAGGAATAATAAAAATTGCGAAGTGGAAATAAAGGGTGAAGATTGATACCGCAGAACCTCAAAAATAGTATTTCTTCAGTTGTGTGACGTTCCAATTGAAGTCTACCGGTTTGGAGTCCATTGTTTCGAGTTGGTATGAACCTTTTCCGATCACTGCCTTGACGCGGAAAGGTCCCTCCCAATTTGCTCCTAGCTTCCCTTCGTTGGGTTCATCCTTCTTTGGTCTTTTGATTTTCAGCACATAATCACCTACATTAAAAGATCGATACCTGAGTTTTTTGTTGATGTAGTTTTCTGCCCTTTGCTTTTGTGCTTGTATCCGAACAAATGCCATATCTCTTTTTGCTTCGACCAGGTTCAGATCTACCAGCATGGTTTCTTTGTTGGCTTCTTCGGTGGAGTGGGCGAACCGAAGGCTGGGCTCCCCCACTTCCACCGGTATCAGCGCTTCTGTTCCGTAGACAAGTGAGAACGGTGTCTCCCCGGTACTGTGTTTTACCGTTGTCCGATGAGCCCACAGTGCTCCGGGGAGTTCGTTCGGCCAGTTGCCCTTTGAAACATCCATCCTTTTCTTCAAGTACTCGAGTATTGTTTTGTTGGAAGATTCAGCCTGTCCATTTGCGCTGGGGTGATAAGGTGTTGATGCAATTCGCTTGATCCCCCACTTTTCGAAGAAGGCTGTGATTCGTCTTCCCACGAACTGCTTACCATTGTCGCATGTGATCTCTTTCGGGATCCCAAAACGACAAATGATATTCTGATGAATGAATTTGATAATTTCCTGTTCACGAATTTTAGCCAAGGCAATAGCTTCCACCCATTTAGAGAAATAATCTGTAAGAATTAAAATAAACTTTACCCCACCGGGCGCTGTTGGAAGCGGCCCGACCAAATCCATTCCCCACTTCATAAATGGCCACGGTGACGTGACCGAATGAAGTGGTTCTGCCTGTTGGTGTATGAGATTTCCAAATCGTTGGCACTTGTCACATTTGCGGACGAATTCCTTGGCATCATCTGCGATCGTTGGCCAGTAGTAACCAGCTCTTATGATCTTTCGAACCAATGACTTGCTGCCGGAATGATTGCCGCATTCGCCTTCGTGAACTTCTTTCAGCACATAATTTGTTCTATCTGGCCCAACACACTTTGCCAAAGGGCCGCCAAACATTTTCCTGTAGAGTTGATTTTCAAGGATGCAATATCTTGCTGCTTTGGCTTTAAGTGATCGGGCAGATTTCTTGTCATCGGGAACAGTACCTGCCTGCAAGTAGGACAAATATTTGCTTCTCCAATCCCAAGTTCGATTAACATTGTTTACCTCTTTAATGCTCCGACATAATGGGGATTCGAACAAGTGGACCACGGTCTCATCGAGTTTTTCATCGATGGCTGCTGCCGATGCAAGGTTTGCTAAAGCGTCTGCTTCGATGTTTTCTTCCCTTGGTATCTGGGCTATTTTCCACTCCTGAAAAGAAGTTAGAAAATTTTGTACCTTTTCGAGCAGCTGTTGCATCCTTGGATCTCGAACACAGAAATCGCCTTGGATTTGATTTACCACCAGTTGGGAATCACTTTTGATATCTATTCGTTCGATTTTCAAATCCTTCGCGATCTTTAAGCCTGCAGCGAGGGCCTCATATTCGGCCTCGTTATTAGTTTTTGCATGTAATTTGATCGCGTACCTGAGCTTTTCACCCGAAGGCGCAATCAATAGAATTCCGAGGCCAGTTCCTTTGACGTTGGAAGCTCCATCGGTGTACATTACCCAGATTCCGGGGTCTGGATCTCTCATCATCAACTCTTCCTTCTTTGCCTCCGGTAAAATATTGGCGCTAAAGTCCGCTACAAAATCAGCTAAAACTTGAGATTTTATGGCGGTACGAGGCTGGTAAGTGATATCGTACTCACTCAGCTCGACCGCCCATTTCATTAATCGACCAGAGAGATCTGGCCGATGTAAAATATTTCGCAATGGAAACGTAGTTATCACAGATATTGAATGACATTGGAAATAAGGCCTTAATTTGCGTGCAGCAGTGACTAGTGCAAGTGCTAGTTTTTCTAGATGTGGGTACCTTGTTTCGGCATCTAACAGTGTTTTACTAACATAGTAGATAGGAAATTGGTTACCTCCATCTTCGCGAACGAGGACAGCACTTACAGCGACATCGGAAACAGCCAAATAGACCAGCAGCATTTCTCCTTCAACTGGTTTTGATAGAAGTGGTGGATTTGAAAGGTACTGCTTCAGTTCCCGAAGAGCTCTTTTGCATTCTGGTGTCCATTCGAAACCTTTGCTCTTTCTCAATACTGAAAAGAACTTGTGACACCGTTCAGATGACCTCGAGATGAACCTGCTGAGATAGGCTACTCGACCGGTCAGTTGTTGAACTTCTTTCTCCGTTGTCAGGTTCTCAGGGATATTTTCGATCGCTTTGATCTTGTCTGGATTTGCTTCGATTCCTCTTTGCGATACGATGAATCCCAAGAACTTACCGGATCCAACCCCGAACGCACACTTCTCTGGATTCAATCTCATGTTGAATTGTCTTAGTATTGTAAAAGTTTCTTCCAAATGAGTCAGATGATTTCCCTTCTCAAGAGATTTGACCAACATGTCATCGATATAGACTTCCATGGTTTTCCCAATCAAATTTTTGAACATAGTAGTGACCAGACGCTGATAAGTAGCGCCGGCATTCTTTAGGCCAAAAGGCATGACCGTGTAACAATAAGTTCCCATGTCTGTAATAAACGATGTCTTCTCCTGATCTGATGGGTCCATCGATATTTGATTATAGCCTGAATAGGCATCCAAAAAACTCAGCATCCCGTGGCCCGCCGTCGAATCGATCAATCTATCGATGTGAGGCAGTGGGAACGAATCTTTTGGGCAAGCTTTGTTGAGATCGGTATAGTCGACGCATACCCTCCATTTGCCATTTTTCTTAGGTACTACGACCGTGTTCGCAAGCCATTCTGGATATTTTACTTCTTTAATGAACCCATTTGCTAACAGCCTTTCCACCTCATCATTGATTACCTTCCTTCGAAAACCTCCATTTGGTCGTTTCTTTTGCTTCACCGGTCGATGTTTCGGGTCGACATTTAACTTGTGCGTGGCGACTTTTGGATCGATTCCCACCATATCTGCATGGGACCAAGCAAAACAATCAGAGTTGTCCTTGAGGAAGGATATGATTTTTGCTTTTACGTCGATGTCCAATTCAGCTCCAACATAAACTTTCCGATCAGGATTATCATCGAACAATGTTACTTCCTCAAGTTCTTCTATCGTAGAGTCTCCAGCTTCTTGTCTATGCGGTTCTCTCACACATGGTGGAACCTGTGCGAAGTCGCCTTCGACTTCGGATTCCGGTAGCTGCGTTTGATCGCACAACAGAGCCGAAGTGAAGCTTTCGTTCACGGGTCCCACTAGCTTACATGGTGAAACCTGTGCGAAGTCGCCTTCGACTTCGGATTCCGGTAGCTGCGTTTGATCGCACGACGGAACCGAAGTGAAGCTTCCGACCACAGGTTCCACTAGCTGTGATTGCTACAATCGGAAGCCTTCCTTGACAGCTACTGAGTAACAGTCTCGTGAAGCCTGTTGCTCGCCTCTGATTTCGCGAATTCCCCATGGGGTAGGGAATTTTACAACTTGATGCAAAGTCGATGGAACTGCTCCCATAGCATGGATCCATGGTCGACCCAAAATCACGTTATATGCCATTTCGCCCTTCATCACCTGAAACGACGTCTCACTCTCCACTCCTTCTGCATAGGTTTTGATTGTAATTTCCCCAACGGTCACCTCACTTGAATTGTTGAAACCAGACAGGACCGTTGAGCGAGGCACAATCTTATCGCTCAACTGCAATTGTTCAACCACCCTTGCATGTATGATGTTAACCGAACTGCCAGCATCGATTAACACTCTTTTCACATCGGCGTCATCGATCCTTGTTGTTACTACAAGTGCATCATGATGGGGATGAATCCTTCCATCGAAATCGGAATCCCCGAACACGATTTCATCGGTCATATCATCGCGTGTTCGTTTGTCTCGTGTGAAAGAGACCTTTGCATATTTCTTCGTAGTGTAGGTTACCCCACAAACACCATCTCCTCCGGTAATAACATTCACCGTTTTCCTGGGAGCAGGAGGTTTTGGTGGTTCATCGTCTTTCTTCCTATTGAAATTGTTTCGTCCTCTCTCAGTCAAAAATTCGACCAAGTGACCCTTTTCCAGCAAGCTGGCCACTTCATACCTCAGCGCCTTACATTCTTCCGTTGTATGGCCGAAATCATGGTGAAATGCACACCACAGAGTTTCGTCCCTAGTATTTGGACTTGACTTTATGCGACCTGGGAATTTCACAACTTTGTCACCCATCCCTTTCAAATGATTCACCAGATTTGGTGTCGATATGCAAAAGTTGTATTCCGTTACTTTTGGAGGCAGTGGTCGATCTTTTGGAACCGAGGATGTGTTTGGCTGGGTCTTCTTTGATTGATTTCTGGAGCTACCAGCTTCGTGGTTGTTGCTCCCCATTCGATTGAAACTGTAGGGCCCCCATCGTTGGTCCCTGTAGTCTCTTCTGTCATTATCAACCCTCCTTGCCGGCCGGTCATAATGATAATTATTTCGGGCTAGCTGCAATTCTTCCTCTTCAGCCCTGATCCTTGTCTCGCACTCGAGGTACAATACATCGAAAGTCCATGCATCAATTTCCCTAAGACGATCTTTCAGTTTCCATGCCTCAATTGAATCAGTGCGCAAGTTGTTAGCAAAGGTCAAACATGCCCACCTTTCTTCGAGATTTGGTATAAGAATTTTCTCATCGTTAAATCTTTTTAGAAACTGCTTGATGGTTTCCCCGGGTCGCTGCCTTACGTTCAAGATGTCTTCGACCCTTGGTGCTATCTTTTTTGCTCCCGTATGTGAACGAATGAATTTCGCTGACATGTCATCGAAACTTAGTATTTCGTTTTCGGGCAACTGTAGATACCATTTCAGCGCTGCCCCCTTCAATGTCTCACAAAACTTTTTAAGGCTGACCGAATTGATCTCCTCCGAGGTCAAGTCATTTGCCTGAACCGCAACCGAAAACATATCAATGTGATCCCTTGGATCTGTGGTTCCATCGTATCTCAAGCTTTCTGGTAATTTGAAAGTCTTTGGTATAGGTAGTGGGGCTGCACTTGCTGGAAAAGGACGTTTTGAGATTGACTTTGTAATGCCTTTGTCAGCCAATTTCGGAACGCCTGGCAATTTCTCCATAAATGACTTGATTTCATTGAACTTCTTATCGATGTTATCATTCATCATGGTCTGCATCGTTGCCATCATTCTTACTTCTGCTGTGACCGATGCCGGAGCTCCCATGGCTTCGGCGGCTGTACCCGATCCCCCTGATCCGACCCCTGCTGCAAGTCCCCCTGTTACGGCGCCCTGAGGAACCGAAGTCGGAATGCTTGCTGGAGGTGTGATCGGAGGGGTAGGTACCTTACTTCCGATAGAATTAGATAGTGCCTTCAACTGCTCTTGTATCATTTCGAACTGAGCATCATGCCGCTTCAGGTACGCAAACAATGCCGCGTTTACGCTTCCTGAATCAGTTTCGACTGCGGGCTCTTCGCCTGAACGCCGCGCTTGGCGTGCGTTCAGCTGTGAACCAGTAGGAATGTTGTCGTGAGTTGGATCCTGCTCGTTGTTGGTAGATTCATCGACCGCTTCAGCATGGGCCGAAGCATGAACCCCGTCATTGGGATTGAACTGCTGCTGACCGTTCAAAGCGTCAATGTTGCGTTCATCTGCCATTTTAAGACAAGAAGGCAAACGTAAGTAGTATCAAGCGGTTCAAATTTCGGAATAAATCGATTGCCTAGGCCCCACGGTGGGCGCCAAACTGTATTTCCCAAAAAATATATCAGGTTTTACAATTAGATTTATATTTAGTTGAGTCTTAGGCGACCGTTTTATATCTCAATTTGATCGTTTGACAGGTAGTTTACGTGAACGAACTAATCGACCTCAAGAGTTTGATGCGGGAATAATTCTAAAATCGATGTCAAATAGATTCGGTATTAAATGAATTCGATGTCAATTGAATCCGATGTCAGGCAAGGATATGAATGCTGTCTAACAAATTCGAACTCAATGAAAAGACAATGATATACGATGAAATGACTTCGTTTTATCAAGATTCACAATTATCCGAACACGATTATGATACTTGAATCAACGAAAATAATAGCGATACGATGACAACTAAGTGAAATGAATAAACGTAACACAATAACGAATGAACAAACGTAATCGACAACAGATCCGATGAACAAATCAAATAGCTGACAAATGAATGACGATAACAGATTGTCCCAGTTAAACACAGATTTAAAGATGTTACGATCAAGTTAGATGCAGATCTAAACGAAGCAAGCAACAATTAAATAATCAAAGCAGTAAAGGCTTATTGTATTTGATGGATCGATGGATGTTGCTTCAATGGAAAGAACAGGTCTCTCTCCACGTTTGAGCCAAATCACGATCGAAGCTTTAAATACAATGACGGTTTCTGATGTAACAAACTGATAAAGGTAAATGACTGTTGAATATTTTCTTAACAAGAGAATAGTGGTTTGAAGAATAGAGTAATATTTTGCTCAGATGAACGTATCCAAAAATGAAAATACAGGGCCCTATTTATAGGTTGAAATGGAGGAGAATCCCCAAACCCTAGCAGACTTCCACTTCCCCACGTTTCTCATCCCACTGTTGCACGTCGTCATCTGCTCCACTAAATCCGCTTTATCTGTTCCGATTTTTTAGAGATGAGGGTCAGTTTGATCTGATCTTCAATAATGTTGTCTCCGATTTTATCCGATCAACATCGCATAACCGAACCAAATCAAACCGAAGCAAACTCTTTCCGATCTCATATCTTTTCGAAGTGAATACGCATATCGGATGCGATCGTGTTTGCTTCTTTCGTGATCGGACAGAAAACAGACCAATACAAAGGGGATCTAGGAAGGAGATGCAAACAACAGATTGTCGATTTTAAAGGCCCTCATGATTCTACCTATGGATATGAATTTGATGCTCAAATTTTTGATCAGTTTTTTCCTGATATTGACGACCGATATGTAGATGAGGATTACATGTCTTCTGATGATGACTCCCATTCATCCTCTGATAATAGTATTGGCCAACCGGATGACGAGGATGATTATAATGACTACGTTGACGATGACGAGGATGATTATAATCCCCGTCCTCCTCGTTATCCTGATGACGAGGGTTATTATAGTCCATGATGATTATAATGACAAGAATGATCGCAATGACAACGATGACTAAATCCACTCAGCAGCTAGTACCTTAACATCACTTTGGAACAGTAATAGGTGGAGTGTTTAATTTTTTTACATAGTAAGCAGCTGATTATAATCAGAATGACCAAAGCAAATCATCTTCCTTTTGCATTAGACGTGACTTCTACCACTAGTAAATAATTAATTGCACTTGCATAGTATCGTTATCACTCAAATTCACCTATCGCCTATCTGTTCTTTTCCAACTTCCACTTAACTGGCTAAGCAATTTATTGGCTTTACTTATTTCTTCCTAATGATGGGTGAATTTGACCTTTAGTCTTCCATGAACTCTTCCATAACATATGGTCCTGTTAAATGACCTAAAAATGGCATATTGTTTACGAAGTTGAACTTCTCCTTTAACAAAGTTCTAATAGAAGTGACCATTTGAGCCTTCTACGGTAGGTAGGAAAGGTGATTAAAGGTGATTCAAGTTTTATGAACTTGCTATAAGTGACTCTTTTAAGATTAATGCTAATGATACGTACCCCAAATTAAGTTATTCTCATTTACACAATACTCATACACATACGTTTGCTACTATATTATAGATGATACACCCATGTCCACGGAGATCAGTAGTGGAATGGTGGAATGGAAACATGTCGCCTAGGATTATGTAATGTATTGTAAAATACTTTACTGACTTGCAGTGAAGTTTTCTTTCCAAAATGACTTCAAAAGTCGAGACAAGTTGCCTGACAGGTTTCTTGCAACTTGATAAGCAAACTGGTTACACATGGAGTATTTTACTATGCCTACAGTAAAATACATACTGTACATTGATGACAAATGTCAAGTTATTGTTGGCTTTAATGTAAGAAGAGATAAGGTTTTGAGATTGGAGTGAACCAGTTCCCCCTTGTTCTTCCAAGAAGAAAAAGCAAAATGCCGAACCAACGGAGAATTCTTAAAATAACATTATCTTTCTCCTCAATTGCACAACCACCACCATCGCCGCCGTGGGTGGAGCTTCCCCCGGAAATCACGGCAAACATTCTGCAGCGGGTGGGAACGGTAGAGAGACTGGAGAGTGCACAGAGAGTGTGTAGAACCTGGTGGAAGGCATGCCATGATGACCCTGCTGTGTGGCACGTTGTTGACTTGAAAGATGACTGGACTTGTTTCGAAATGTGTAATATATTGATCAAGATATGCAAGATAGCGGTGGATCGTAGCCGGGGCCAGTTACTCAAACTTAGCATTGAGAAATTTGGTAGCGTAGAGTTGCTCAAGTACATTGGTGAAAGGTACTTTTCGATCTTTTTTGTTTTGGTAACATTAATCTTATACTGCTAAATGGGTTCAGATATGGTCGAAATATGGCTCCCGCGGCTTTAGTTTAATGGTAAGAGACTAAGAGGTGTGGGTTAGGCGTTAGGTCCAAACCTTGCCACGGGCAGAAGTTAATAAGTGGTGACAGGTAGAGGTGTGAGCTCATTGTCTTTTGAGTTTTGAATCGTGTACCATTAGCCTTTGAGATTTCTCGGTTATTTTTTTTTTTTTTAAAAAAGACAATGTTATGGTCTTGCCAGCATCATCTTTTATTTTATTTTAAAAAAAAAAATTTACATATTCAAAACTAGGCAAAGTTACCATCTGCAGCAAACAACTATCAACTTTGAATCGGAATTTTAGACCTTGGTCGGATGCTGGCAAGGTATTGATCAGAAAACATAGGAAAGAAGAAACATGAAAGAAAAGATTAGAACTAAAGCAGGTTTTTCATTTCATTGATATTCAAATTTGAGCCTGCAGGCTACTAACTCCTTTTCAAATTGTTTGTCGTGGTAACTAAAAATATTTGTCATTTTGGGAGTTCAAGATAGAATTAAACATTTTGTTTCCACTTTACCATTTATATCAATTATTTTTAAAAGTAAAAATAGAGTACACATTTATTGAAGAGAGATTAATATGGTGAAGACCTAAGTTGCTCGGATACCGATGTGGGTGTCCGACACGGGTGCACATCTAGAGGCCGGATCCTTTGAGATCTAAATTCTAAGATTCGGAGATACGGATACGGGTGCGGAAATTCGGCTAAAAATAATTCAAAAAAAATAAAATTAGAATTATAATTCAATCCTACACTTTTTATTGGCCTTAAGAAACATTTCTCCTTTTGATTTCCTATGGAGGTACTGTAGAAAGACATTATTAGAGAGATCTTCAAAATTACCCTACTTTGGTCTCAATTTCAGGGAATCAAATTGTATCGTGTCTAGAATTTTTCCGCCGCCCGTGGTCAAGGTACCCAAAAACGTTTGACCATATCCGGTACGGATCCCACACCCACACCCATACTAGTGTCGTGTCGATATGGGTGCGGCACCAAAGGTGCCGTGTCCGAGCAACTTAGGTGAAGATTAAAGACATAAACAAAATACCGAGAAGCTTTCCTTATTAATGTTTATTTAAGTGGCATGTAAAAGGCAAAAATGACTAATAATTTGAGACGGAGAAAGTACAACATGTAGAATATGGGGACTGGGGAGGGTGAGGCGTATACAAATCTTACCCCTACCTTGGTGAGGTGGAGAGACTGTCTCTGAAAGACCATCGGCTTAAGAAAAACATTTAAAAAACATGTTCTAGATGCCAGTAATAGAAGAAAAGAAAAGTAAGACAACTAGTAATGATAATAGAAATAGAAAAAACAACAATAGTAATAACATGTCCTCGGTGAGGTCGCTCGCACGTCCTGCCTCCTTCGCCCTAGGCATTTGTACTCCTCCTCTTCACATGCTCATACTATCTCAGCCTTTTTCCCCGCATCTTGTCCACCAAAGAGGCCATTCCCACCTCGGCATGTATATCTTCATCTGTAAGCTTATCTTTCTAGTATGTCCACCCATCCGTCTAAGCATCATCATCTTTGCTACTCTCATCTTATATTAAGAGTTAAAATGAAGCAATAACATTTCTCTTTCGGAAGGAAGAAATGTGCTTTCTCTTTTGTCCATGTCAGAGAGACTTGGTTGTTTTTTTATTGAGTTTTCGTCTATTGCGGATTCAAATTATTTTATATCACCTCGTTATGATGCTTACTAACTCTTTTTCCCAGTATTTCTGGCTAAGCTCTTAAATCAGCGCCCATGTTATAGTAATGGTTTAAATACATACTTAGAGGTGCTACGCTGTGTTTTTCCCTGTGGTTCTTGCAATTGCTCCTTTCTTTTTATTGCCACCTTCGAAATAAGAGTTCTCTTAAAGTAATCAATTTGTCACCATTCCTAACAGATCAAGTCAGCTCAGATATCTCCGACTTGTCGACTTTTTTGATAGCAAGCATGGAGGTTCGTGGAAATCAAGACGCTTAGCTGGAGGTTTAGCTGCAGCTGCCAAAAACTTCCCATTGTTGGAGGAGCTGCAACTTCACTTTACCTTGATTACCATAGATGACATAGAAAGTGTTGGTTGTTCTTGCCCTCTGCTCAAATCACTTATATTGAATGCCAATGGATCTGATAGATGGTTTTCTCCATCATCTCCAAACGATGATCAAGCTCTAGCTATTGCAAGAAGCATGCCTGAATTGCGGCACCTTGCACTTCTTCATAATGACTTGACAAATGCAGGACTGCAAGCCATTCTTGATGGATGTTCACACCTTGAATCGCTTGACTTACGTTGTTGTCGTTGGATCAATCTTGAAGGGGATTTAGGAAGACGATGTAGGCAGCAGATTGTAGATCTAAAGCACCCTTGTGATTCCACCGATGATTATGAATTTAATTCTGAAATTTGGCATTACAGGTCTTCCACTCATGGTTATGACTTCGATTCTGAAATGTGGCATTACCAGTATCTTGATGAATATGATGACGATCCATCTTTGGTCGTCTGATATTGATTGTGTTCTCGATTACTTCATCGGCCTCAGTGGACTATCATGAGTATGATAATGTCTACGATTTTTGACTATGATGACTTCACTAATCCATGCAGAAGCGAGTTAGCAGTATGATGAAGCTCGTATCTTTTATTGATGTCATTTTCAAACTGAAACTTACTGATTGTAAGAACCCTATATTTTAGAACCAGTATTATTTTGACTCTTTCCTCTTTTGCTTTCACGGCTGGGAATAGGGGAAGAAGACAAAATGTTTTAGCTATTATATGTGATGTTATAATATTTGCTCCAGTATTGTGTTACAGTATTTACAGCAATCTAAACAAGTAACTTCTGTTCTATTCTTTACTTATGCTAATCTTACTGTAAATATTGTTTGCTAACTCATCATTGGTATCTGCTTTTGTTCACCAGATCAGCAAAACTAAAAAGATCTGACGCAGTTAAGAAAGCTCCCATTATTAAAAAAAAAGAAGTAATGTCATTACAAGATTACCTTGTTCATTTCTCAAACACCCCAGACCTGTGCTACCCTTATAAGTTATCACAACCAGTAGTGTTAGAGTTTAAGTCTACCAAGGGAGGACTTAACCATCTAACTGGTATGATATGCATGACTATATAAATTACTCCATACTATTGGACTATTATACGAAACTTATAATCTAAAATAATATCTCAAACTATAAAGAAGGTGAGTCTTATCAAAAAAGATCATAAAATAGTGGATCATAAACAGGGAAAAATGAAATGTATACGTAATAAATTACATTTCTTCTGTCTCAATTTATGTACAGTTCAGATTTTAGCGAGTCCTACAAGTTTTTTTACCGTAATCTTTTGTGTGTTTTAAATATTTAAATTGTTAAGTCCTGCGACCCACAATACATTTTATGTAATTAACAAATACGTAAATTATATCTTAAAAAATCTAATAATGTAATATTCATATTCACTCAAAATTAAAAGGTTTAACTTTTGTAATTGAAACTGTCCCACATGAATTAGGTAAAAGTCGGTAATTTTTTAACTTAAACCCATGAGAAATGTTGTGTAGTTCAAATATGAAAGAAATACTTAACTGGGTATTGGTTTTAGCGTTTCGTAAGCTTTTCTTGGTTAGTGGAGAAGTATCTAAAGAACTCTAGAAAGATCAGTAACTGCCACAATTAACCTAATCAGCACCTTCAAATCATATAGATCAGAGAAAAAGCAAAACTAATTTCCTAAAACTCACAGGAAAATGCCGAGAGTCAGACAGAAAAAACTAAAAGCATCATCATCTGCCGCCTTGCCACCGCCGTGGGTGGAGCTTCCGTCGGAAATCACGGCGAACATTCTGCAGCGGGTGGGACAGATAGAGATACTGAAGAGTGCACAGAGAGTTTGTAGTACGTGGTGGAAGGTGTGCCATGACCCCGCTATGTGGCGAGTCATCGACATGAAAAATAACGGTTATAAGATAAAAATTAGCGTGTTCAACAAGTTATGTCGCATTGCGGTGGATCGTAGCCAGGGACAGTTACTCAAAATTATTATAGAGAGGTTTGCGGATAAAGACTTGATCAACCACATTGCTGAGAGGTACAATCAGTTGACTTAACAATTACTAGTAATTTGTTTTCAATTATATTGCCTAAAGTATAGCATGCATATCCAGTTGTCAATTCATGCTTTACTCTTTAAATTATTACATTATAGTTGTGTTAATGATTAGGTTAGAAGGCTACATAGTAGTCGAACAATTTGTGTCATATTAGTAGTAGTATACTAGTATTTGTTTATATTTGATTCTTTGTCTTTATTGCTATTGCTGTTTTTCGTTTACGTAGGGTATTCTGTAGTTTTTAGGTCAGTTTTTTTCTTTGTCATGGTATTTTCTTCTTGCTTTTCAATATGTTTTTCAAAAATATTTTTCTTTAGCGGAGGGTCACCGGAAACAGCCTCTCTGTACATCTCACTCTCCCCAGACCCCACTTGTGGGATATCACTGGGTATGTTATTGTTGTTGTATAATTGTGAGTAAGTTGCACTTGCTATTACCTGTGTAAAGATCATACACTTCTAGAAGAACTTATGGAATAGTGATAAGCCTAAACAGGATTCTCGAGAAATTGGACTTGCTAAATTTGGGACTACCAAGAAGGATAATTCTTTTCTTTGATAAGTAAAAAGTGAAAACTCTCTAGCTTACAAAAACGATAAAGAGATATGATAGTAGTATGTAGTTTGAACTAGATTGCTGCTATTGGTATGTTCGATGCCCATGAAAGAACAAAGCACCAAAAAGTAAAATGTTGATTATAATTTTAGCCTGGGTGAAATAGGAACTGAATATTGTTGGATGAAGTGGCTACTTGTTAGCTCACAAATAAAGCATTTAGACGAAAGAAGGTAAGCAACGAGGAAGTGACAGAGGAAGGAGGGACAGGGTATGTGCGGTTTAACTTAAGATCTTTTGTTCCCGTCAAAAATACTCTCTGCTTTTTGGTGATCTAGGTTCGTATTGAGGGTCTATATTTCTTTATAGCCGCTCGTTTTGGTGGTTAACTACTCTTTTCCATGTTTTTGTGGTTTAATCATTTGTAATTCCCGGTTCACATTATACCAATGGTCTAGTAACCTACTTCTAAGGTGCTATATGTTACCTTCACTAAAATAAAGTTCTCTTGAAGTAATCAAATTTGTGACCCTTTTGAACAGATCTAGTCAGCTCAGACATCTCAGGCTTGTCTTGTGTTATTGTATCTCAGATGGATGTTTGGCCGCAGTTGCTAAAAACTTCCCTCTGTTGGAGGAGTTGCACATATACTTCACCGGTATTATGAAAGATCATATAGAAGTTATTGGTCATTCTTGCCCTCTGCTCAAGTCATTTACATTGAATGCCTATGGATTTGAAGGATATCAATGCGATGATGAAGCTCTAGCAATCGCCAGAAATATGCCTGAACTGCGGCACCTTGCCCTTTTTGGAAATGTCTTGACAAATGAAGGGCTGCATGCCATTCTTGATGGCTGTCCACATCTTGAGTCGCTCGACTTACGCCACTGTTATAATGTTGATCTTGAAGGGGATTTAGGAAGAAGATGTAAACAACAGATTGTAGATCTAAAGGACCCTCATGATTCCACTTATGGTTATGAATTCAGAGCTGAAATTAATGACTATGATTCTGAAGGCTACCCTGATCCAAGTAGTGATTCTGATGATAACTTCCCTCGGGTCTATGATGATTTTAATGATGACTATTACTAAATCGGTTTAGCAGCCATTATCTTGATGAAAATGTGTCTTTAATGAAAAGGTCATATACAAACCGAAAATCACAGAACATGCATGGTGGTTGAATATGGTATTTTGCAGGATTTTGGGTGATCTGGTATCTTTATGCAACAGTGACAAATAACGTGTTTAATTTTATACATAGTTGCAGGCTTGCAGCTGGTTGTAATTAAGTTAGAACGACCAAAGTAATCCTCTTTTGCATTTGAAGGTACTTCTCTTCTATGACTCGTAGATAACTTTTGCCCTTCTTGTGCATAAAAGCTAGTACTTCTACTGTACTTGTTTAGAGTAATTTCTTTTCTTTTTTGATCGTTTCTTCAGAGAGAATGGTAAGCTTGGCCGCTGGGTCAGAGTGACTCAAATTCACTTAATTATTTTAACAACTTGCAACTAAATAGTTAAGCTAATCGGCATTTCTTATTTCTTCCTAATGCTTGGTGAATCTGACTCATAGTCTTTCTATGAACTCTTTACAATAAAGTTTCATACTTAGGGCTAGTCTTTTTCATTGCATTTGGTTCCTTAGAGGTCTGAAACTTTCAAAATGGAGTTCACCTTGAACAGATAAGAGGCCAAACAAAGAAGAGATCGAAAACAAACAAAAACATATACAGTTGGGTCTATTTTTTCAGTTCGTCTTGAATGTTAACTTACCGTGCCACTATTATACCTCCCTCCCCTTACACGTCCATTCATTATGTCAGTTGTTTTAGCTGCTCCTTCTGTAATAAATAGCGACAGTGATTCTCTGAGCCGGTCTAGATTTCCAACGCCTCGGGAAACTGGTCGAGATAGATGACAGCACCTTTACTCCGTGGCTTTATGCTTCGAACTGTGATCAGAACGAGAGGAGTGGGCACCGAAGATGCCAAAGAAGCTAGCCACTATCATTGTATAAGTCTTGGTTGATTAGTTTGCCTTTTCTTGGTCTGGTGTGGCTAACAGGCGACAGGCGACAGAAGTATTTCGCATGGTTTTACCATCAAAGTGAAAAGCCTTTACGGACTTCCAACTTGCAAGACTTCTCTTATTTAGGCAAGACGCTAAAAGAATAAAGGCACAAATCAAACAAATAAAATGGAGAGAGGGAGGGGTCAAGTCATCCACCAGTTAAAGTTTTTGCTTCAAATTCAAATACCACCCTCTTTCCTTCTTTACTTGAAAAGAAGGCAGAACTTTTCTCCTTTGCTCTGTTTTCATTTTGACATTTTAATTAAAGTAGGAGAAAGCTATTGCAAAAGTATAAAATTTTGACCTTTTAACACTTGAAACATTATCAACTATATACACTTCTATAAAAGACAAATGCTAGTATGTAAAAACATAATATTCATGTATTAGAAAAGAAAGCTAAGGAATTAATGAGCTAAAGCACACAAAATATAATTATATGTATATATAATAAAGCAAATAAACAGTCAACTGCCAGTATTTTACATACCTCAAAGTAAAACCATGTAGGAAATCTTAGAGGCCAACTTGGCGGCTTAAACTTAAACATTTGTAATAAGTTCATTAGATAGTGATGCTAATAGTGGCTATCTGTGCACTTCACCTCTGTGGTCTGCACCACTTTCCCCCCACTTCCGCTGATTATTACAACAACATAATATTCAAAGTCTGCCAAAGAGTCAGCAGGGAGCTTCACATGTTTAATCTGTCCAGAAATTCTGCTACTCAATTCTTCATTGATGCGAAGGTTAAAGCACTGTCGCACGTCAAGTGATACAAGGTGAGGACAACCATCAAGAATAGCTTTGAGGCCTTCATTTGTCATATTGTTCCCAATGAGCTGAAGGTGTTGCAAGGAGGGCATGTTATTAGCAATGCCTAGTGCCTGATCATCTACATTACGTGATTGAAGATAGAAGTTATTCAGTTCAAACGACTTCAACTGTGGGCAAGAGCGTCCAAGAGCTTCAATGTCTACTGGTCTGATATTGCTACTGTGAGTAAAACTTAGCTCTTCTAACAATGGGAGCTTTTGAACTACTTCAAGCAAGCAATCACGTGCAATACTACAACATGCAATTCTAAGTTTTTTCAGTTTTCCTGATCTGGTGAACAAAAGCAAAGAATGAATTAATGCCACTGACTGAAGCAAGACTACCAAGCACATCACTTATACAGTCACACAGAAATTACATGACATAAAGCTATATGTTACCTCACTTTATCAACCAAAAGAAAAAGTAAAAGAGAAGACACTATGCTACCTCTGCAGGCAGTTGTAGCTAAAAGTGGTTCTTGTTGGACTTTTTGAATTTTATTTTTCTGGTGGGAAAGAGTGCAAGAAGGGAAGCTAGGGAACAAAATATAGAGGCAACACAAACAAAAAGAGTAAAGAAACTGCCACAATAACGAATTCAGAAATAAAATATGGAGGCCTAAAGTACATCTTCCCTCTCTTTTTAATGCAATCTGTAGGAACTTGAAGCGAACAACGATTCTGTGTTCACTCAGATGATGCTAACTATCTCATAGCTATACTACTCACTAATTTTCACTAATATTTCCCACTAAATGTCCCATTAGTTTTGCTCTTAATATTTAAAATGACAACAGCTCAACATTGTTTAGACTCTTGCCCCTGACTAAGCAACTTTTACGAATTCAAAATGCTTTACAACTAAAGGACTATTATATCATGAAACACTGTTCCATACTTGATGTTGTATAAGAGATCCACAAGACCATGGGTGGCAAGAAATACACTTCAAAAATTCAAGGGCATACTAGAAACACTGCATGTCTCAGCAACAGGACATCAACAACTGACAGTGCTGCATAATCCATGCTCAGTTTTATTTCTGGAGGAATATCAACATTAAAGAAAAGAACATAGACATCTCTCTGTGCACTGGAAATTAAGTGATATAAGCTGAGTTATGTCAACTGCACAAGCCTTAGCTCCCAGCAGCTGTGGATGCTTTGTTAAGTTTATTTCTAACAAATAATCAACATTCAAGAAACTCATCACAGGAGTTTTTCTTGTGAATTCTATAAAATAAGCATCTAGTCTCTACGTTTATTATGAAAGTGAATAATGACTAGTTTTGTAAGTGATTTCAGTTGCCCGGTTATCAATATAGCTAAGCAGAACTGTCACAGCGAAAGTTCCAAAACTAGGTATGTATCATCACAAAGAGAAATAACAGCTATACTAAGAGAAAAAGTTGTTGTATTAAGACACTAGAGTTATTTCATTTTATCATGAAATTTGGAAAATTTAAGCATGCTGTTAATAGGTTAATTCCCTTGAATGATACAGATGAAAATATAACTCATTTGTCACGTCTAAAAGTTACCGAAAGTTCTTAGCAGACGTGAAAAGGAAGAAAATGAGTCAAAACATTACAGATTAACAACTAGAAAAAGAGAAGGCTTTAAATTTTAATTTTTGAAATAGCTTTAATTAAGAAGAATAATTGCGGCATCTAGCCAGTCTATGATGTTTCAGCACCATACACCAAATCAAAATGAATAACTATCTTTTCATCTTACAGTTGCGGATGGTAGTTGCAGACTGCAGTTTCTCATAAACTAGAAACAAGCAGAGGCGGATATAACCTTTTTGGCAAGGGGTTTATCTTAACCCAGTAATTTCGATATAGAGTATAAGTATAGTATGTGAAAGCTCACTAAAATGACAGAAATTGTGCAATATGAACCCATAATTTTAATAGTACAACAAGAGCAATGCTAAGAACCTTAAGGATTAACCTGTCCCTCAGCTCCAACCAGATTCACTCCTAATTTTACCAATTTTACACCTAATACTACCATCTCAAGATTGAAATTTATCATTGTATCAAGAAGTAAATTAAGGACTACTTGTGGTAGGAGATACTAGGGAGAGAATTCCACTCCTTATAGGAAGCAACTCCTATAAGAAAAAACTACTCTCTTTGTTCCAATTTATGTGGAATTATTTCATTTTTACTTTGTCCCGAAAATAACGAACTTGAACTTCTCATATTTACCATTAAAAAGATAATTTATGTTCATTGAAATATTTATGGGTTGTTTTAAACCAAAGTTTCAAAAGCATTTGTTCCTAATAAACTCCGGATTAATCAAACACGATCACATAAATTGGTACAGATGGATCATTTTTTACAAAACAAAAGAAACCGAAATTAAGAAAGCCAGAGTTTACCTCTCCACTAGGTAATTAAGCACCTCAGTAGTGACGAAGTAGTCCATTCTGATGTCAACTAGTTCACCTTGGCTACGATCAATCGCGTGGAAGCACATAGTTTTGATGCCTGTCCAACTCACGGCGCCAGAGAGGTAAAAGTCACGGCAGTGGGACATGTCAATGGCATGCCACATGGAAGGGCCTTTGCATATTTTCCTCCAGCTAGTGCACACATTCTGTGCATTCAGAAGTATATCTATTGCACAAAGCCTGTGCAATATGTTTGCCCATATTTCTTCTGGCAGTTTTAACCACGGTGGCTTTTTCACAGTTGATGGCTTCTTGTTTCTACGTTTTCTTTTTCCCTTTCCCTTTCCCTTTCCCTTCCTCTTCCTATTCATGGTACCTCTAGTTGTTTGATGGGAGAAACATGGATCAGTGAGGAACAAGGACATGAATGAAGGTCTATATAGTCTGTCTTTAAAGTTGTGAGAATTGAAACACGCCTGTTGTGTGGGAGAATCTTATAGTACCAGTGTACCACTTCACTAAACAGCTTGTTTGAATGGTTGTAACTCGTATCGTATTGTATTGTTATTATGAGTATGACTTTGTTTTGATTGCTACTTTAATTACTATTATATTGTATCGCTAAATTTATGGTTATGTAACCATTGGTTATGTAATCATAAAAACTGTCACTTTATGTAACGATCGATTTGGTGGAATCGTGTCGTTACCTATTTTTCCTTCCATCATGCCTTCACTTATTATTTAATATTCACATTTTACCCTTTACCTTATATTCACTTACTAAACCATGGCAAATAATACAGTCTATCCAAACATTATACAGCCCAATATGATACAGTACGATACGATACAATACAACACAATACATTATGAAACGATGGGTAACAACCATCCAAATGGAGTGTAAAAGTTCCATTAAGCTGCTAATTAGGGAACGTGAAGGTAAGGTAAGTTTTTAATTTCTTACATTACAAAAACATTTTTATAAAAAATATATATATCAAACCCCTATTTATTAAAGGATTTTTTACATAAAAGTACAAGTTTTAGAGCTTAATTACCAATCATAGCAACATTTTAGAAAAACAACCCTATATAGAGGATAACACAAGTTAAGTACAAATATAGCAAAAATATAGCAATATTTTTCCATAATATACCAAACCCTTATATTCTTCCTCCTATTTCCCCCACTATCACTTTTGCTCCCCATTTCTCCCTATTTCACTTTTCCTCCCACTATTTCCTCCAGTTTCACTTTTATTCCTATCATTTCCCTCAATTTCACTTTTCCTTATCCCATCCTCGATGTATCTCATTGTATCTCACCGTATCTCAACCGTTTCTGCACTGTTTCAACTGTTTCTGCAGCACCGTATCTCAACTGTTTCTGCAGCACCGTATCTCAACCGTTTCAACTGTTTCTGCAGCACCGTATCTCAACCGTTTCTGCACCGTTTCAGATTGTGTTCAACACTGTATCTAATTGTTTCTGCACTGTTTCAACTTTCAAGTGTGTTTCAACACTGTATCTAAATGTTAGACACAGTTAACTAACCATGAAATTCAACACTATAAAATGATCCATACCTTGTCCAATTTGCCATATGGAGTTCTGATTTGTTTTGTGCTAAATATGAGGAATTAATTTCTTTATGGAGTTTGCTTTAGCCAAAAAAGATTCATATAGCCGGTCCCAACCTGTTTAGGTTCGAGGCTTAGTTGTTGTTATTGTCGGAATTCACCTTGGTTTGATCCACGCCTTCTAGCCAATCTAGTATGAGGTGAAGATGTAGTAGAAAAAGAGATTTTTTTTATGGGTACTATGATCATCACACGTTGTCTATGTATGAAGAGATCCAGAGTTCATTTACTAAATCCACTCTCACTGCATTATCAAAGTTGAGCCGACATAAACATTTGGGTGTTCAAATGAAATCCCAATCGGACTTTATGAATTTATGTTATACTATAAATAGGCAGTGTAATAAATTTCTTACACACCATCACTGTAGTTTAATCTATCACTGCTGGTAACTTTTATTCTAGGTTTGTAATTTGAAGTATTGAACTACACTACAATTTCCGCTTCCCTTCCTTTTATATAACAAATAAATTTTAAAGGCAGAATACCTAGATGCCTCTCGAAGTTGTACCCAATTTCCATATAGACACCTCAACTTTCCTAGTGACCAGATAGACACTTCATGTCGTCCCCAGTGTGTCTTGTGAGCACACAGATCAAACAAGTCAAATGTGTGAGTTACACTCGCTGCTGACGTGTCAAATGAATAAATAAGAAAGTGACATGTGTAATTTTTGTTAAAAATATTGACACATCCTTCTTCTTCTATAATTATTAAATACCCACAATTAAAAAAAAAAACTCTCTTTAAACCCTTCTAATACCCCCCACCCCTCCACCCCAACCCCCAAAGCCCCTCCTCCTCCTTCTTCCTTTTCACTCTCCCCTCTTCCCCATTTTCACCCCTTCCGAAGAAAATAAGAGACTCCCTTCCAAAGAAAGAAAAACTTCGTCCGACCATTACCGCCATCTCTGCAACTCCGCCCTCTGGTCGGAAAGTCAGACGTTCACCCCTTCCCACTGCTGCAGAAACAGTTGAAACGGTTGGTAGGTGTTGCTTGAAATTTATGGAGAGAAGTGACAGAGGGGTTCGTTGGGGAAGAAGCCTGGAGTTTTATTTTTATTTTTAGGGTGGGACCCACATAAGGGTTAAAAATATTTAAAAAATAAAAAATGTATTGTGGAACTCACATAAATGAAATTTATCTAAAAAGGAAAAGAAAAATACAAAAACAAACACTTCACGCGCTTAGAATTGTGTGAAATACACGTGATTTGCCATGTCACCATGAGGGGTTAACGAGACATGCTGGGGACGACATGAGGTGTCTATCTGGTCGCTGGAAAAGTTGAGGTATCTATATGGGAATTGGGTACAACTTCGAGGGGCTATTTATGTATTCTGTCAATTTTAAAACTAATAATAATAATAATAATAATAATAATAATTTAAAAAATGACACTTACAAAAATACCCATAAAACTTAAAATAATTACAGTCACTACCTACTAGTACTTTCAAATATTTGGTTATCCCGACTGAGTAGGTCTCTATAACATGAAGCTAGTGATCCAATATTTCTTGGAGGCTACTCCACCAAAAACCCTGTATCAGGTCTATATATAAAGGATATATTTTACCATGAAAGGTTATCTCGAAAGAGATCAAAATCTACATCATCATTGAGAAACACAGACAAACACCCTAATATGTGGAGACATTCCAGAATTAATACCCGCAATTACGGTAAACAACATGACTTACTCTTTTTTATTTGCTGTATGATTGCAGTTTATTTTTCATACAAATATTTATCATTAACAGTTACTCTGTTAAACAGACTCCGAGGAATATATATATGAATTTGGAGAGCATTTTAGGCATGCATATCTCAAGTACCTGGAAGCATCATGTTCATCCGCACCGCCGTGGGTGGATCTTCCCCCGGAAATCACGATGGACATTCTGCAGCGAGTGGGAACGCTAGAGATACTGCAGAGTGCACAGGCAGTTTGTACTGACTGGTGGAATGTGTGCCAGGATCCTTCTATGTGGCATGTTGTTGACTTGAAATATGATGGTGGTGCTAATAGTTCTCCTTTCAACATGCGTCGCGTATTGGACAAGATGTGTAGGATAGCAGTGGATCGTAGCCAGGGCCAGTTGCTCAAACTTAGCATCGAGAATTTCGGTAACAAAGACTTGCTCAACTTCATTGCTGAAAGGTACTTTTTTTGTCGTAATATAAATTTTGATACTGCTAAATATGGGTTTAGATATGGTCAAAATGCGGCTCCGGTTTTGGATTGGTGCTTGTGACGCGTGCCTTACTTTTATGTTTATTGTTGAATAAAGATATTAAGCTACATATTACCTTTAGGAATTTTACTATTGTATGTATTCTTTTGTGTTATATTGGCATGTCCTATGTGATAAGTCCCATTTTATGTCAATCATGACAATAAAGCGGCATCTCTTTGTCCCTTCTGGTGCCATGAAGGATAAACTAGAAGTAGGAACTGAATAGTACTGGATGAGTGTTGAGCTTGGTTTTATTGAGGATTAATATTGTTTTATGCCTCCTCCTTTTTGTGGTTAACTCTTTTCGCCTATTTATTTTCTAGCAAAATTCTTAAATATGGGTCCATGTTATAGTAATGGTTTAACAACATACTTCCTTAGAGGCGCTATGGCTGTCCTTTTCCTTGTGGTTTTCTTGTCATTGCTCATTTCTTTTTACTGCCACCCCTGAGATAGTTCTCTTGATGTAATCAATTTGTCACCCTTCCTAACAGATCGAGTCAGCTCAGACACTTACGATTTGCCAAGTGTTATAATCAGTTAGCTGGAGGGTTGGTTGCAGCTGCCAAAAACTTCCCATTGTTGGAGGAATTGCACATTCACTATACCTTGATTACTGAAGATGATATAGAAATTGTTGGTCGTTCTTGCCCATTGCTGAAGTCATTTATATTGAATGCCTGTATTAAGTGGACTCAAAAAGATCATCAAGCTCTAGCTATTGCGAGGAGTATGCCAGAATTGCGGAACCTTGCACTTCTTCATAATACATTGACAAATGATGGACTGCAAGCCATTCTTGATGGCTGTCCACACCTTGAATCGCTTGACTTGCGCGGTTGTTGTAGTATCGAACTTGAAGGGGATTTAGGAAGAAGATGTGGGCAGCAGATTGTAGATCTAAAGTACCCTCGTGATTCTACTGATGATTGTGATTTTGAAAATTTTTATCACCTGTATTCTAACAATGATGCTGGTTCACTAAGGTATTCTGACTACTACACTGGTTCACCCTGGTATTTTGACCATCACACTGGTTCATCCTGGTATTCTAACAATGATGCTCGTTCACTAAGGTATTCTGACTATTACGCTGGTCCACTCTGGTATTTTGACTATCACACTGGTTCATCCCGGTATTCTGACTATGACGAGTTCTCCAATATTTCTTTTGATACCATCGACGAGATCTACATGGATGACTACCATGAGTATGAATAATGCTTACTATTTTTGACTATGACGAATTCACTAATCCATGTAGCAGTGAGTATGTTGGTGAAGTGGTATCTTTTGTTGATGTCATGTTCAAACTGAATTTCAAATGGTAAGAGCCCATATTTCAGTACCAGGGTGGACATTGGTAACATGTTCTTGCGGATGGATTGTCAAGTTGCACGCAAATTAGTGTGAGTACTGCTGTTACCTAGACACAAAATCATTGTCTTTGTTGTGATAAAGATGTCGGAGTAAATACTAGGAGTAGTATCTGTGAGGCTGAATAGATCGGCACACCCTCAAACAGTCAAACTTGCCACAAGTTTTCATTTGAACTTGCACGCTAACAAATACAAGAGTTGCTCTAAATGTACTCAACGGACTAAGATGCAATCAGAGGAAGTTAACTATCCTAATGATTTTTCAGATAAAGAGCATCTGATCGGTGAGCTCCAAGTTAGTAACTCTGGTCATCTAGCATATTGACACTATCTAATGAGTATACTACCTTGTCCGATTTGCCATATGGAGTTCTAAGATTTGTTATGTGCTAAATACTATGAGTTATTAATTTCTATGGCGTTCACTTTCGCCAAAGATATTCATATAGTCAGCCCCAACCTGTTATTGTTGGAGTCCACTTTGGTCTGATCCATGCCTTCTAGGTGAAATCGCGGTAGTAGAAATAGAAATTTTGTCATGGGTTATCCGAAGTTATAGCCTAGGCAACCAAAAAAGATTAAAATACTTCAACTTTGAGAGCCACTTATTGTTGGTTGATCAAACTAGCTATGATCATCACACGTTATCTGAGTATGAAGAACTCTAAGAGTTCTCTTACTAAATCAACTCTCACTGCATTATCAAAGTTGAGCGCGACATAAACATTTGGGTGTTCAAATGATATCTCGATTGGACTTTATGAATTTATGCTATATATATAACTCCTAATTCTTTGGCAGCGGACCTCTTTGATAGTTCGACCCTTATCCCCGTTTAACTCAACTATTCGGCTGTACGGCTATTATTGGTAGTGTAATAAATTTCTTACACCATCACTGTAGTTTAATCTATCACTATAACTGTTATTCTAGGTTTGTTACTTGAAGTCTTGAACAACGCCCTAATGAGTGTTCAAAAAGTCTTTTTTCAAAATTAAAAATAAAAACTCAAAGATACCGTAGATACTGGAATTTTGTTGGATCAACCTGTATAAAATTTGGTTATATGACTAAGTAGATGGGGCTAGTGATAATAAGCTAAGGGTTTGGAGGCTACTCTACCCAAAACACTATATTGCCCCTATAAATAGGATAAATATATTTCCTGAATAGTTATCTCAAAAGATTTCAAAATCTACATCAACCTTGAGAAACACTTGCAAATACCTAATATTTGAAGACATTCAAGAATTTATACCTGCAATGTTGCTGCCCGCTATTATTTGAAGACATTCAAGAATTTATACCTGCAATGTTGCTGCCCGCTATTATGGTATTATGGTAGATAAAATGATCTATTTCTTTTTATTTGTTGTATGGTTGCGGTTTATTTTTCATAAAATTTATCACAAACAACGACTCTATTAAATAGACGCCAGAAGAAGAAGAAGGGAATATTAATTTGGAGAGCCTTTTATGCTTGGATATCTAATGTACCTGGAAGCATCATCTTCATCCGCACCACCATGGGTGGATCTTCCCCCGGAGATCACGATGGACATTCTGCAGCGGCTTGGAACGCTAGAGATACTGAAAACTGCACAGACAGTTTGTACTGCCTTATGTGGCATGTTGTTGACTTGAAGTATGACCGTGGTGCTGATGGTTCACATTTCAAAATGCGTCGTCGCGTATTGGACAAGATATGCAGGATAGCAGTAGATCGTAGCCAGGGCCAGTTATTCAAACTTAGCATTGAGAATTTCGGTAACAATGACTTGCTCCACTACATTGCCGAGAGGTACATATATTTTTTAGTATTGCTAAATGGGTTTAGATATGGTCAAAATGTGGCCCGGGCTTTGGTTTGGTGCTTGTGATGTGTGCGTTAGTCAGACGTCACATATTTGAATCTGCCACAGATAAAAGCATGGTCTTTAACGGGAGAATGGTCTTCATGATCAAAGTTCATTGCTCGAACTCATTTAAGATACAAATTACATTCGAAATTTTACTATTGTATATATTCTTTGGGTGATATTGTCATGTCCTATGTGGTAAAACCCACTTTATTTCAATCATGACAGTAAAGCAGCATCTCTTCTCTTTGTCCCTTCTGCTGTCGTGATAAACTAGAAGTAGGAACTGAATATGCTGGATGATTGTCCCTTCTACTTTTCCTTGTGGGTCTCTTGTTATTGCTCATTTTTTTCTCTTGATGTCAATTTGTCACCCTTCCTAACAGAGCGAGTCGGCTCAGACACTTACGATTTGCCAAGTGTTATGATAACTTTGCTGGAGGCTTGGCTGCAGCTGTCAGAAACTTCCCATTATTGGAGGAGTTGCAAATTCAATATACATTGATTACTAAAGATGATATAGAAGTTGTTGGTCGTTCTTGCCCACTGCTCAAGTCACTTATATTGAATACTACTGACTATAACATATGTATATTTTTGCTATCTGAAAAGGATGATCAAGCTCTAGCTATTGCCAGGAGTATGCCTGAATTGCGGCACCTTGCACTTCTTGATAATAAATTGACAAATGATGGACTGCAAGCCATTCTTGATAGCTGTTCACACCTTGAAACGCTTGACTTGAGCGGTTGTTATATTGAACTTGAAGAGGATTAGGAAGAAGATGTGGGCAACAGATTGTAGATCTAAAGCACCCTCGTGATTCTTCTGATGCTTGTGAGTTTGAAATTTTAATCACCTGTATTCTGACAATGGCGCTGGTTCACCCAGGTATTCTGACTATTACGCTGGTTCACCCTGGTATTCCCACTATAATGCTGGTTCATCCAGGTATTCTGACTATGACGAGTTATCCAATATTTCTTATGATACCATCGACGAGATCTACATGGATGACTATCATGAGTATGATTAAAGTCCTTACTATATTTACTATGATGCTTTTGTTGATGTCATGTTCAAACTGAATTTCTGATGCTAAGAGTTTATTCCATCATTTGATCTTTTTTCCTCTTTGTGGTTATGGGTGGAAATAGGGGAACAAGACAAAATGGTTTTGATTCAAAAGATACAGGGAGGTCACATTGCTTTACTTTTTGGAAGTTTTTGGTTTCATTGGTTCTTTGCAAGTGCTTGCTTAGTAGAACCGGTGAAGTGATTGTTTGAAAATTGATGTCTAAAAGTGCCTTGTGTGCAAAGAGGAACTTCTCTTTGTTAACGGATAGCCAACAGAAAGAAGAAGAAAAAAGAACAGTAATGAGGTGAAAATCAAAGGGACTAGATGAATCTTTGAGTAGTCGTGAATATTCATTTAAACTCTGCAAACATGCATTACCAATTAAGCTCTACAAAATATTCATTTGTCAAATTTTCCCAAATTCTACTAAATTCAAAAAAAAAAAAAAAAGTAATTACTTTCATGTGTTAAGTTGAGAATGGACAATACAAATGAGGATTATTAGAGTATTTGATAAAAGCATTGCGTTCCATATAGTAAAAGTTACTCGAATCAACGGCACACCATTAAAGCAAAAACTATTACTCCAATTCAACTGTTCCTCTAAATTTGTTAACTATTCTCTCCATCTCAATTTGTGACACTTTTTTTTTTAACTCTCACATTTAAAAAAATTATATATTTTTATATTTAGTGGCAATTCCTTCCTAAGATGATTTATAAACACACATAATATTCCTTTATTTCTTAAAGTTGTCCCATAATCAAACTCTTATAAATTAACACGGGAGGGAACACAATTACTGTTTCCGTCCCAGTTTAGTTGTCTCCTGCAGCTTCTTCACACCCATTAAGAAAATTACTCCTTCCGGTCCAATTTATTTGATTTTTTAGCCTATATTTTTTGGTCCACAATATTTGATCTTTTCGGAAATCAAGACAAAATTTTACAATATCACCCCTTGCTAATAAATGATTTTAAACAAAATAATAAATAATAATAGCTTGAATAAGAGCTAATATAGTCAATTATATTGTTAATTAATGCTAAAAATGTGATTTTTTTAATATGCGTGAAAACATCAAAAAATTAAATAATATGGACCAGAAGGAGTAATAAATAAAGTATATATTTTATTATTTTTTTTATTTAATATTTGACTAAAATATTTTTATAGTTGAAAAGAGTTATTAATATTTAATATGGAACAACTAATTTAAGACACATGTTTTTCGTGAGTGATAACTAAAATGGGACGGGAGGAGTATTATTGAATGGTATTTTGAGTTCTCTTACTCATTTCCTCAACTAAACAAAACAAAAACCCCAAAAATGGAAGAAGAAAACATGGAAAATGTAACAGCACCGCCGTGGCTGGAATTACCACCGGAAATTATGTCAACAATACTAACAAAGCTAGGGACAATAGAGATACTGAAAAATGCAGATAAAGTATGTACAACTTGGCGGCGATTGTGTCATGAACCAGCTATGTGGCGAGTTATTAATATTCAAAATGCAGGCGCTGATTTTTGGGACATGGAAAATGACTTGGAGTTGATTTGTCGCGAAGCAGTGGATCGTAGCCAGGGTCAATTAATTGATATTAATCTTGAGTACTTTGGCAGTGATAATTTGCTCACTTATATTGCTGAAAGGTTAATTTCTTTTTAAACCCTAGCTTAATTGTGTTGACTTTTCTGTTATTTTTGGTAATTTTTAGGGGTCTTTTAGTCCGTATTCACGCAGGTCCGGGAAAGGACCGCACGCAGCCCATCTGTTGTTTCCACGGCTCGAACTCGTGACCTAACGGTTTACCTTTTAATACCAATAATCTCTTCCGGTATTAGTTATACAATGTTTGGCTGGTAATACAAGAAAAAACAATTGCCTCATAGCTGCTTGACCTAAATAAACTCCGCACTGCATAAGTTATGCGAGAAATCTATGTATTAAATATACGAAATACTAGAGTTTATAAGCATGCATGTATTAGCAGTAATAGGAGTAAGTAAAGACAAAACAATACTAGAATTTATAAGCATACATGTATTAGCAGTAATAGGAGTAAGTAAAGACAGAATAACCAATCTTGGAGTAAGTAAAGACAAAACAAGATCTTAGAATAACCAATCTAGCGTAGCAGCCCTTACATTATTATTCACTGCGTAAACAATTCACTGCATTATAATCCTTGCATAACTAGTACATGAACCAACCTACCACTTCTTTTGTGTACTTAGAAGAATTGGTACAAAGTATCTAGACCATAGTGCACCATTTGAGGCAGGCCTATTTGACAAGGTTAAGTTAAGATGAATGAAGATTCTGTGTAACATAGCCTGTGAATTTTATAGCAATACAATTTTTCTATGTGTTTTGAAGGAGAATGTTGCCCATGCTATAAATGTGGAAAGGGCAATCTGATGTATATGTCAATGAAATTCTTTCTTTGTGTTTCCTTTATGTTCTCTGTTTGTTTTTTTGTAGGTATGGTATTAATTAAAATTTTGAAAGCCTTCTCTTTTTTGCTTAAAGATTAGAGAGATGAGGGAGGTACAAGAAAATGGCCAACATTTCCTTGCTAGAGCGCTATCAGGGGACAAGGATATGTATTAGGAGGATTGTGCCTTTGAAATCCCCTGCCAATGAGAATATAGGTTATCATAAAGTTGAAGAAAAAAGAGTGTAACTTGACTTCGTCTACCAGTGTTAGACAAGTCCAAAGTGACCACTATTGTTTAGCGACTGACTGTTAGGAGTAGATAAATTTCCTCAACTTTATGGGAGTTATGGTGTTAATGGTTTCAGCTAAAAACTAAAAAGTTGTTGCCTTACCTTCTTGCTTTACTAACTGTGAAAAGAATCAAAATAAGGAACAGTAGGTTGAAGATGAATCTTGATATCTCTCTTAGTAGGATGGACTAGGGAAATAGTACATGGTTAAGTAGGCCTTAAGAATATATTTTGCCGGATTTCTTTGCACTTGTGGTTCTGCTACAGGTCTTATGCATTTGCATTCTTATTGTGCTTAAATATGTTTGTGACATAGTAGCAAACATCTTATTAAAGCGAGTGTTTCCTAAACTAGTTTCTTGTTTTTTAGGTGTAGATATTTTCTGTCATGTCGTGTATCTTTATCATTCTTTTTTTTTTCTTCTGAAAGTGTTTAAGTTATCATTTTACATGCTGCAAGTCAACTAAGAATCTAGAATGAATTATTTTGTCAAGTCTCTCATATCCATTGCACAAGATCACCCTTATCTAGAACTCTCCTCGTACCTTCTGATCTCCTTGGTGGAAGTTTGATTGGTTTTTTTACCTTAATCAAATAGAAGAGGTATCGGGTTGCACGCAGAAATAATCAAATTAATTAATAAGGCTTCACATGTGATAGTAGTGTTTAACTTATTCAGATTGCGTAGCTGACTGACTTCTGAGATAAGTGAACGCCCCAAGACATCATTTAATATTGCCTTAATTAAGCTTGAATAAGAGAGATGTGAACAACCTCACAGCCTTTTATGGCTGTAAACTGACCCTTTCCATTTTTCAAATATTCCTGGTTCAACTTTAATTTGGATACTATTCAGTTGATAAATCCTTTTTATCATATCTTATTATTGAGCCTCTAATTCCACTGAGAATTGGAGCATTTATGTGCTACTTCATGGGAGAATTAACAGCAGTGGCTGTGTTACACCTGAGAAGAGATCATAAATCCTTGAATCATATCTGGTGCATCATGGATGATACCAGCTGACTAACACTCATATGTTTCTATGTTGTCCTTTAGAAAGTCTCTAGTTGTTCGAGGATTCCTTTACACTTCATTTCATGATCTTTTAACTGCTAAACATTGGAGATTTGGTTGTAGCAAGAATGGTGATATTTAGTAACCTATCAAAAAGAAAAGGAATGGTGATATTTAGTCAAGCAAACGGGAGTGGTTAGAGCCTGGTTTCGTTTAGATTTGAAGAGGCGATGATTAACACTGAAGACAGCTTTAACAACCTGAGGATTTGTCTTTTATGACCTCACTCAAATGATTGAAGACAGCTAATGTGCTAGTCGTATTAAGCTGGATTATTTTGTAGGAGTTTCATTAAGTATAAGAACATAATAATGATCACCAAGTCTTATTCAAGTGGGTTATGAGCTGATTTTCGGAATGTAGGAGTTACATTCCTGCTTTTCGGAATGTACCGCTGGATAACATACATAAGGCAACTTCGAGAAAAGCTTTCTCAGTTTGTTTTTTCCATGATGGCTAAAAGAAAAGGTTTTGAGCCTTATTTGATGGCAGATTAATGTCGTTCATACTTGATCAGTAGCTATCTCACTATACTTAGTTCTGCAGGAAGTCTTAAGTTTTGTGCATCTTGATAAAATGGAACATTATGTGCAAAATGATGAAAAGTAGGACGATACTCACCCAGCCCCTAAAAACTAAGGCCAACTTGCTACTTTTTTTTTTAAAGAGTGAATGGTAGATGTGCTGGGAACATTATAAAGTGTAGAACCATGTTTCGGAGGCTTTCTGTTGAAAGACAACTTAATAGATGAACAAACGAAAAGCAAGCTAGTTTTTGTTCACAGTATACTGGTTTTGGTCCAGCTAACTTTCATATAAACCTTTGTACAGACACAAGCATGTACAACAAAGGATCATGTAAATTTGCTCCACCAATTTAACTGTGTGCAACTGTCTGTAGAGACTGCTGCTTCGATCAATTGATGCCTGTGCAATTTCATATCCCTGCTTTTAAGTGTTGCATCCCTCTTTCTTGTGATTAAGTCTGATTCTTTTCAACAGATCAGCTCAGCTCAAACGTCTTCGACTTGTATGTTCCTATAATGTGTCAGGGGAGGGGTTGAGTGCAGCAGTAAAGAGATTTCCACTATTGGAGGAATTGCACCTTTACTACATCTCAATCACCAAAGAAGCCATTGAAACTATAGGGCGTTCTTGTCGTGCTTTGAAGTCATTTAAGTTGAACAGCCAGGTTTGTAGACACCCCTACCTTGAATGCGATGAAGAGGCAATAGCAATTGCAGAGAACATGCCTGAATTGCGCCACCTTCAACTCTTTGGAAATAAGATGGCAAATGAAGGCTTGGGAGCTATTCTTAATGGTTGCCCTCACCTTGAGTCACTTGATCTGCGGAAATGTTTTAATGTCCATCTAGGAGGGGATATAGGGAAGCGATGTTCTCAGCAGATCAAATATCTAAGACGCCCTCATGACCCCACCGAAGATTATGGACTTGATACTGAAATGCATGATTGTGAATCATTTGATGAGGATTACCCATCTGGATTTTCTGACATCGACCTCATCTCAGATGACGATGATTACTATGAATTTTCTGATGCCAGCTACTATTCTGGTGATGAAGAGATGTTTTTATGAATAGCAGTTTGACAGCCTTTCTATTCTATTGATGGTAAACATAGATGCTGGTAGTTCATGAATACCTCAACATTCATGTCATTTGCACAGCTATGTTGTTGTTTCCGATCCTTTTATTTACACCCTCTTCTCTCATTCTCATATTGTGAGAATATAAGGAAGTGGGGAAGAGTGTAACTAGTTGACTGGTTTGTTAAGCTAGAGAAAAATGTATCTTTTTCGGTAGTTGCCAGGTTACTGTAACAGATTAAATTTCTTAGTGCATTTGTAGATTTGTGGTGGTTAAATTGAATATCTTTGCCTCACTTGTAGTACAGCTACTCACTACAATGAAGGAGACACTTCAACCATTTGATCCTTTCATCTTTTTCTACTGTACTCCAGCTTAAGCTGCTCTTCAGCTTTTGTTGTTGATTTCAACTGCTGTGTAAGATTTTGCCTTATTTGTCGAAGAAGTTATCACCATTCTTAATCAGAGTTGTTTTAGTTATCATAGATAAGTTTGAGATGAAGTGCTTCTCGTCGCCTATCGGACTACTAGTTATATTATGAGACAGTTGACTAGTTAGAATATAACTACATAAGCAAATATTATAGATGATAAATAAAGAACAAATGCCAATCCACAAGAATTCACATACTTTCCAAAAATTAAATCTTTTGTGCACCTCTATTATTATTGAATCCCATCCCTCAAACGTTATTTCTTTTTTAACATTCTTTCAAATAATTTTTAAAGCCTACATTGACTTGTATAAAACTTCATTCGTCATAACATTGGTATTTATGTGCTTCAGATCAAAGAAATAAAATTCGGAAGATATGACCAAAAAAATCGCAGTTATAACATAACATATAATTCCAACAAAATTTAGGAGACACCATAAAATCTTATCCATTTTGAATAAGCCAATATACGATTGACAACTCAGCAAACAACTATCAAAGTGTATCCAGAATAGCACCTTCTGTGGCCACAAGCTCTTCATATTGCCATGCCACATAATCCTCTCTACACTTAAAATAGATTTATAACAATTTCAACTTACAAAATCAAGAAATATTCGGAACAAAGAGAAGACTAAAACATTTCCATTTTTGTAACAATGGCTGCCACTATGATGACTTCTCTCCCACAGTTCAATGGTCTCAAACCCAAAACTTTCTCAGCTTCTCCAGTTCAGGGCTTGGTTAGTTTCCTATTTATGCTTCTGATTATATACTTAGTATATGTTTGTTTAGAAGACCCTATAATGTGATGTGATGGGCTTAACCGGACCGACAGATATAGTGAAGATTTATATAGGCAATCCCGAAATAGTGAATATTTATATAGCCAATCTTATCCTGCATGATATTGAGACGTAGTTGCAACTAGCATAGCAATATGCTAAGCACAGAATTGTTACTGGCCAACCTTACACTTTAACTTTTTCTTCTCTTAGATATTATTGTTACTAATATATTCTGTTTCTCTTGATGTATTTCGAATTGACACCAAAATTAGTAGTAATATTAAAGATAATTCAAAATTCGACCAATTTGATGCCACAAGTGCCCAAAAAGGAAATACATCGACCAATTTGCTAGAAAAAAACATGCCTCCTTTATCTACTACGTAATAGTGTAAGTTTTTTCCTATGTAGATTTAGTGCATTTTAAAGGAAGCGTTCATCATAGCCCATTATTTGTATATGCAGGTGGCTGTTCAACCAATAAGGCGTAAAGGACAAGGAGCTTTGGGAGCTCGTTGTGGTGACTTCATTGGCTCGTCCACAAATTTGGTAAATAACCTACTAGTATAATATTAGCTAGTTAATTATAATGTCATACTGTTAATTGTTACTCCATAACCTAATTGTGTAAGTATATTGTATGATATTATTAGGTCCTATATTATTAGTGTATATAAGTTAAATCCGAAGCATGATGACGAGTCTTTTTTCTTTCACTGAACAGATCATGGTGACTTCAACAAGCCTAATGTTGTTTGCTGGTAGATTTGGGTTGGCTCCATCAGCAAACAGGAAGGCAACTGCAGGGCTAAAGCTTGAGGTGAGGGACTCAGGACTACAGACAGGGGACCCTGCTGGATTTACACTTGCTGATACCTTAGCTTGTGGTACAGTTGGTCACATTATTGGAGTTGGGGTTGTTCTTGGCCTCAAAAACATTGGTGCTATCTAAAATTATGATCAATTGTACTATTAAGACATGTTCTTATGTTTATAGACGAATCTTTTGTGAATTATATTCTTATTTCTAGCATCTTTCTAGCTCGATCTCTTGTTTTCCTTTTGAATCTTTAATTTGTTGCAATGGAAATGAAGAGAAAGATAAAAAGAAGGAAATTATGAGGAGAACGTATGAAACTTATTTTTCTATGTTTTGTTTGGTGTGATTGTGGAGAAATAGGAACTTTTAATTAATTAAGCTTGAACTTACGACAACAAGAACTATTCTCATTTTCAAACGAGTGGTCATTGGCTATATGAATGTTCGTTGATTATGTTAACTTAAACGAAGATATTTTTTAATTCATAATCTTATTTTCTGTATGCAAATACTAGGAACTTTTATCGATTTTTTTCTTTTCATTTCGTCTCTAGTTTTCCTTTTATCCATCTGGTATTTAATTTGACTAATTTATCCACCTCGCATGATCCATAATCCATTACGGGAAAGCTCTCCCTACTACTAGGAGGATAAGCAAAAGAAATATATTCACCGGGGGTGGGTACAGTTTGAGCAAAATCAAAGTCTCAAAATTTTCAATTTTGTGTTCGACTTTTTGAATTAGAGATTGAAATAGTAAAAATTTCGCCCAGCAGCCACTTTTAATACTGGTATTTGGTTTGAGGTCACTATTTTATTTGATCTTACACTAAAGGTCATTTTTGGCTCTTTACTAAATAAACATTGACTTAAGTTCTGATCATTGACTGAAATTCAGTCCATACGGCCCCTGGACTGAAGTTCCATCTTTAAGGACTGAACTTCAGTCCATATGGCCCTGGACTGAAGTTCATCTTAAGGATTGGACTGAACTTCAGTCAACACGGCCCTGGACTGAAGTTCTATCTTTAAAGATTGAACTTCAGTCCATATGGCCCTGGACTGAAGTGCAATCTTTAAGGACTGAAGTTCAGACAACATGATCCTGGACTAAAGTTCTGTCTTTAAGGAGTGAACTTCAATCCATATGGCCGTGGACTGAAGTTCAATCTTTAAGGACTGAACTTCAATCCGGCCTCTGGACTGAAGTTCAATCTTTAAGAACTGAACTTCAATCCGGCCTCTGGACTGAAGTCTATCTCTTTAAGCGAAAGTGACCACACTAAATATTTTGGTATTAGTGGCCTGTACCCAAAGACCAGTGGCAAAGATAGCCTTTCGTGCACTTTCCCCATTACACCTTATGTATGGCTCTTAAGCCTTGACAACTAAATCAAACATAGCATACCCATTATGAGTTGTGAGCACTTCTACCATATTGATAAAAAGGATATATGCTAATGGGTATATAGGCTAAATAGCTCTCTCATCTACTAGATTAATTTTTTAGGCTGGCTCTGCTATTTGGTCTATAATATTTGTGCTTTCATTGAAAGTCAACACTTGAGGACTGCAATTCGAAGTGTAGCTTGGACCTAAGACTAAGAGAGGCGCCAATTATGACCAACTGGGTAGGTGTCCAACGAGAATCTCATAGTGGTGGCTTGTGCCAGTAGTTATGGCACAAGATAAGTAGTTCAATCTTTTGTGTTTTTTTTAAAGGTACAAAGGGTCTACTTTTTATTGTGAAATTTAGGGCAAGTAGTCACCCTTTTTCAAGATAATCGACCAATAAACAATAGCAAAGGTTTAAATTTAATATACATAGCAACAACAACAGCAACAACAATATATTAAGTATGATCTCACAAGTAGATATAGTAGGTATAGTCAGTCAAGCTCAATATTTTATGCATTGTAATTAGAAACGTCAAGAGAGAATACTAAAATCTAAAGTAGCTAGAAAAGCATCAATTTAAGAAGAAAAATAAAGACTAAAATTTTTCAAACTATTGTATCTTTTGCTGAATTTTTTACTTCAATCCAGCAGTTTATCTTGAGATTTAGAATTGAAATTCATAAATTTTTTTTTTTGGGTTTGAGAAATTGTGGCTATTGTCTATACTTGCAAATATTTTTTTTAAATACCTAAACACTTAATAACATACGTAATAATGGCTATAGAAACAAGATTAGAAACGAAGGTAACAATAGCATCAATGGCGGACAAGTTGAAAAAGTGATGTTGCGATGGTTCGAACATGAAATGAGGAGCATAGAGACTACAGTGAAAAGGTGCGAGAATTGGCAATACTGGGTCTACGAAGAGATAAAGGTAGACCGAACAAGAGTTGTGAGAGGTGATTAGAAGGGACACAGCTCATGTCCAGATCACCTAGGATATGATCCTAGATAGGATAGCATAAATGTCAAAGATTATGGTAGAAAGTTAGATACCAATCGAGCGATATTTGTCATATAAGCATCAGTATTGTATGTATGTATACTATTTGTATCTTATGTTATCTTTATTGCTATTGGTATTTGTTGTTTACCTCGACATCTTTAGTTTGCATTTTTATATCATGCTATTTTTATTGTATTTTTTTTTTTCAAAAATATTTTTTTCTTTAGCCGAGGGTCTATTGAAAACAGCTTCTTCACGGTGGTGAGGGTAAGGTCTCGATACATTTCACCCTTCTCAAACTCCAGTTGTGGGATAATACCAGTATGTTGTTGTTGTTGTAGCTAAAAACTAAATAGCATACGTTTAACTAGCTACCTAATTAAAATTTACGTTTAAATGTCTAAAAAGTGGCTATCTTTCAAATGATCCCTTTTTTATTTCACTCAACCCTAGCAATATCCCGTCCTTAGATATATATAACAAGACGATTTACACTAGTTTTACAACGAAGGCTCGGCGGCTTAGCAGGAACAGTGTGAGTAGCTCATCTGCTTCTCCCTTTTTCTGCTCTATGCTACGTGAATTTTGTTATCTAATGCTTTGAACTATTGTACAGAAAAGGTAAGAGAAAGAAATGGCGGTGCCTTTGTTGAACAAGAAGATCGTCAAGAAGAGAACCAAGCACTTCAAGAGACCCCAATGTGACCGCAGAATCACTGTCAAGGTACCTTACTGTTCAATATTGAGCTGATCTGTAATTACTGTTATTGTAAATAAATATCATTGATTTATTGCTTTTTAGGATTAAAATTTTGGATGTTGCTCCCCTTAGGGCTTAAGTCTAGTGGTAAGAGCTAAGCTTGTGACATGCTGCGTAGTATTTAAGAGGAGAAGGGTAGGGACGGACCTATTATCCACGGAGTTTAAAGTCATGTTGGCCCTCGACGATTTATTGGTTATAGACTACATTTTTGTGTTTGTTTTTTCTCCATGGTGTGATGTAAACAAATTGTTGTTCACAGAGTGATTTGGAAGATGCAATGGTTAAAGTACATTATTATCGTGTTTGGTTGAGGGGAAGACAGAAGAAAGGGCAGGCAGGGTAGTTACAGCCGTGGCTTTTTAGGGGATGTGTAGACTATATTCTATTTGAAGAAGGAATAGGCACAAAGTTTAGAGGACGTAGCCGTAGCTGTTGAAGAAATGAAAACTTCTTTGGTATGACTAAGTCTAGTACAACATTTCAAATGTTTGGATTTTGAACAAACTTTTCCAGTACAGAGTCGAGCCGACTCAAATCTCTTCTTTTCCTCTTTGTTCTAATGAAAATGGAATTACTGTGAAGTAATACAACCTTTGTTATCCAAAAGATAAGTTACCTATTTTTATTTGGCCTTGATTACAAGGAACAGAACTGCTTTGTTGCTAATGTACCTAAAGATTGTATACAATGAACAGAACTACTGTGTTGCTAATGTACCACCTAAAGATTATTATTTGGCCTTGGTATACAAGGAACAGAACTATCGTGTTGCTGTGGCAGTTTTATTTGAGGGTTTTGTCAAGTTACAGAACAGATCTTGCAACACTCCTGGATTTAGTAATAATAAAGCTCTCTGTTACTTTAAACCTGTAAATCTAACTTCCAGAAGCTTTACCATGTGGCCCTCTTTGTGCATTATTTGATGCTGTAAATACTGATACTGGAATGAGAAAGCGCCCACGTGTATGATTAACATAAATTTATGTCCTTGGTTTGGTTTGTAGTTAGCAGTGTTTGCTAGTCATGTAAAGGTTAATGTTCCTAGATTATTTTCTTTTCATCAGTCCAATTTGAACTATTCACCAGAGCTTACCAAATGAAACTAACTACTAAACTTATCAATGACAGCCAAGCTGGCGCCGACCAAAGGGTATTGATTCTAGAGTTAGAAGAAAGTTCAAGGGATGTGTCCTCATGCCCAACATTGGATACGGGTCTGACAAGAAAACCCGTCACTATCTTCCCAATGGCTTCAAGAAGTTTGTTGTGCACAACGCAAGTGAGCTTGACATTCTAATGATGCACAACAGGTAATGCACTTAGTACAGTATTTACCCATAGTCTAAGATGTAAAGACCGGTTTCCTTGGTCTTGGCTTGCTGCTAAGTCGTTGATCTGTTTTCCTTCTCAGGACTTACTGCGCAGAGATTGCACATAATGTGTCCACAAGGAAGAGGAAAGAAATTGTGGAGCGAGCAGCTCAACTTGATGTGGTTGTAACTAACAAGCTTGCTAGGCTGCGCAGCCAGGAAGATGAATGAGCATTTGGACTTTGAGAAGAAATCTTTGCGCTTTAGAGAGATCTATATATTTTGTTGTTTGAACTTGTTCCCTGTTTTTGACTCCGAGTTAGTTTTCTATTTTACTTAGATGTTGGTTTTGAACCGTGCAGCAACTGCTTTCATATGTTTAAATCCTCATCAGATTTTAGTTGTGTGCGAATCTTTATTTGGTGACAAATGATAGTATTGCTCCATTAATGCTGATCTGCAAATTATTGTTGATACTCATATCTTGCTTTACTTATCTAGCCAAGGATGAAGGAAAAAAGGACCTCTCTGTTGGTGTTTGCCGCCTTTAATAATTCTTGAAACCTATTTAATAAACAAAAATAACTACTTTCCCGTAATAAGGAAAGGACACTTCAAGAAATTTACATTTTCAAAATGAAACAAACATGCCTACTTTCTGAATTCCCGTAATTTATGAATTTATGGAACATTAATCAAATAGATTAGAAATATTAGTTGCAAAATGATCGCACTTCGCAGTTCATGCTTTTACCAGCTATATCAGCATTTAGATGTGGTGTTTAATTGAAAAGGAATCCAAACACCAACTATGTGTTATTGACTTATTGCAGTAAAGTGTCACACAATGGTCTCTCCAAATCCTCACTCCTCCGATTGCTAACCACTTGGTAAACCCTAAACCCTCCATTTCCATATATTTCCACTCCCATTTCTTCTCCACACGTAATAACAACAATAACAATGGCAAATGTAGCTTTTTCGCTTTTCGTATTGTTTTGCTTAAATTGTACTATATTGTTTTTATGAATCCAGTGTTTTGATAGAATGTTTCGTTGGTACAGAGTAGAGTTATTGTAGTACAACAGGGTAAACGGTAAAATAGGATTCTTAATAAGAAGGGCTTGAATGGACAAACAAAAAAGGTAAGACAACACACGCGATCACACCAAACCGATCATTACATATAATGGCATTTTTCGTCGCAACGACAGATTTAACAATGCAATACAATTAAACTTAAAGAAACTATCAAAACAAATAGTGTATTATTTAAAGTAACAATACGATGTGATACAATAGGTAACAACCATCCAAACAAGCTGTAATGGTTTGGTTGTAATGTCTTATGTTTAATCTCATCTGTTTTCATAACATGAACTTTTTGTTGTTGTGTGAAGGTAATATTAGCTTCTTTCAGATCATATTTCTTGAAAAGGTGTAAGCTTGTTCATCTGATAACCTTTAATTTTTAGATCTAGAAGCACTGTTAAAATCCACCTTCTGTGGTTTGGTTGTTAAGTCTTGTGTTTACTTACATTTGTTTGGATTAGGCGGCATCTCTGTTGAGTAGCGTATTACTAGGTTAACTGTCATGCTTTCTGAAGTATAGGATTTGAGATGAGGTATAGGAATATTAGCTAGGAAACTCTAGTCATCTGTTAGCGCAAATTATGTGTGGCATTTTTCAAGGTTGGAGAGTGTTACCGAAGCAGGCTATAGACCTGATGCTGTTCAACATGATATTTATTGATTTTTCAACTAAAATAATCCCTTAGTACAGACTTCAAGTGCATTCAAATATTCATTCTACCAGGGAACATCTTCAACTTTCAAAAACTTGACAACTTTTGCCCAAACCAAACGGCTCGTCAGTAACAGTCTGCTTGGCTTGATTATGTTTCCTGTCCTAATGAGTAAGTCAAGTTCTAGTTGCATAATCTAGTCGTTTGATCCAATTTTCTTTTGGATTGAAGTAATAATTTTTGGATCCAGTTTGTGACTTGTCATAGGCTTGTAGCTTTGTTGGTTTTTAGTTAACTCCCTAGACCTATAATACTCATTCTACTGGAGTTAACAAAGCTACTATGTACTTTTGTGATTTGCATCTTCTTGATGCCAGTAATGAAATATCTTACTTCAAACAAAAACCGTCCAACATGGATATTTTCCTAAGTTCCCATTTTAATTAATGCCCAATCTGTAGGAAAGAATATTTGAGGTTAGTACAAATATATATGCAATATTCGAGATCAAGGTGCTTAGCATTTTGCTGTTTTCTGTTGTTTAGGGCACCAATGTGGACCCCTTATTCGAGGTGTTTGTGTAAAACCTTCCGATTCCACTATGTTTTTTGTGATAATGAAAAGTTTGCGAATGTGGCAGGTTCGTGTATTGAAGAATTGACAATCAAAAAGAATAAACCTAGTCACGTCTCAGTAAGTTTGTATTCAGAAGGTATTTCTGAAATATTTGAGATTATCAAGGGTGGTGGGGAAGATTTGAGGCACAGGTTAAGTTTCGTGGATTCAAAACTATCATTGAAGTTCCGTCATCAAAAAAACTATCATTGAAGTTCATCAATGAGATTTTTGAGCTTTTGAAAGAACAAAGAATAACTGGTTTGAAGTTCTTTAATTGGCTTCGAGACTCATATCCTAAATTTTATCGCAGTGCTTTTGTCAATAGTCTGATTATGTGTAATTTTGGATGGTTGGATGACAATAAAACAATGTTCTCCTTATTGTTAGAGTTTAAGGCTGAAGAATTTGTTTAACTGAGAAGGCTTTAAGGTTCTTAACTGTCTGTGGGTCGAGTAAGGATTCACTGATGAATTCTACGAGGAAAGTGGTTGATATGCTAAATGAGGTGAAGGATCCTGTCGTGGTTCTGGTGTTTATGGATTAATCGAGATGTTCTGTTGTTTGGACTTGTTCGAAATGGCAGCATTTGTTATAGAGATCACTGAAAGAACAGCTTGTCACTGCAATATTTTAATCCGTGAAAGGTGTAAATTGAAGAAGCACGAGGTATTATCAAAGAGATGTGTGAATTTGGCTCTTCTCCTAACACCAAGTCGTATAACTATCTGCTTGGCACATTGTGTAAGAATGATAAGATGGATGATGTGTCTAACATGCTTGAAGAAATGAGAAAAAGGGGTCTCAATCCAGATGCAATAACTTGTGAAACTTAGTATATCATTCATCTAGCTGAGGTCAGGTTGACTTTGCCTCTGAGTTTTTGAAATTGATGGTTAACGAGAATTTAGAACCTTGTTCTACTACTCATGCTGCCTTTCAAGTTTTGCTTGAAGCAGAAGAGCGTGAAAAAGAAGAAAAGTATGTGATTGACATGAGTGCCAAGTATAACCACTGTGGCAATATACTATACAGCTTGCTGGCGAGGCTTCATCAGAAGAAAGGAGACTTTATGGCTGGTCAAAACATTCTTAATAAAATGATTGACAAGGGTCTCAAGCCGGTCTTTGGCATTTTCATTGAAATTGTAAAGAAGCTCCAGAAGACTAGCAGGAAATCTTTAGCTCGAGACCTTAGGACCAAATACTCAATTTGTAGTGACATTCGAAAAGCTAGCAGTTCTTTATCCAATTATTTTGTCCCATGCCAAGGTTGAATACATATCCCTAGCTGGTTTTGCTAAGGGAAGAAAGAGTAGGGAAGAGCATTATTTGGTTTTAACTGAATGAGTTCCGGTTTTCGGTTGATTTCCAAAATGGAGATTATACAAGCACACACATATAGATGCATATGTGGTGTAACTGTGTTATGTCTGAATCACTCTCACTCTGGAACATGTACAATTCCAGACAGCTTTCAACCTCAATCCTCTCAGCCTTCCAGTTTGCTGTCACCATCGACCTTTTGCTGTTGACATTCAGGGGCGGAGCTAGGATTTTATGTAAGGGGTTCAAAAATGTCACACCTTGAATTTGAATATGTGACCCAAAGCTATTTTTGAACCCCCTTTGCCACTTAGTAGAATTTTTTAATATTTTAAGGAGGTTCAATAGCTTATATATACCATAAAAATATTAATTTTTATCTAAATTGCAGTGTAATCCGTTGAACCCCCTTGGAGCTATGTGGCTCCGCCACTGTTGACATTGCCTCGCCTCACTCGACCTCCACCAACATGACCAACGTTGCGCCTACCAAGGTTTGATTTTCTCTTTATCGTCAGCTTTGCATTCTGTTTTTTGGGGCTAATTTCCAGTTTAAGTATCTACAATGTGCAATCTGTGTTACTAATAGTATTTCCCTCCACTTTCTCGACTCTGTGGTTTACACTTTCCTCACCCTCTTACTCACTGCCGGTATACAGATACGTGCATCGGTGATCATCTAAAAGGCCAAGAAATATTAGGCTACAAGGTAGAGTTAGTAGCGCTAAGGGCAAAATAGGATTATTAAATATAAGGGCGAGATGGAAAAAGATAAGGTAATGACATTGATCACACCAAATCGATTATGTAACAACCATCCAAACAAGCTGTAAAAGATATATGTCCTTATGAGGTTGGTTGTAATGTCTTATGTGTAAGCTCAGTTGTTTTCATAAGGTGGACTCTTTGTCGTTTGAAGGTAATATTAGCCTTTTCAGATCATATTTCTTGAAAAGGTGTGAACTTGTTCAGCTGATAATCTCGATTGCATATTAATTTAAGAAGCACTGTAAAAATGCACCTTTGATTGTTTGGTTTTATAGTTGTTTTGTGTTTATTTACTTGTTAAAACTGGGTGGTATCTATGTCGAGTTGCATATGACCAGGCTGAACTGTCATGCTTTCTGAAGTATAGGATTTGATATAAGGAAAAATTAGCTAGGAAACTCTAGTCATCTATAGGTGCAAATTATGTCAGGCATCAAGTTTGGAGAGTGTTATCTAAGCAGCCCATAGATTAGTTGCATAATCTAGTGAGTTTGATCCAATTTTCTCTTGATTTAAAGTCATAATTTTAGGATCCCATCTGTGGCCCTGATCATAGGCTTGTAGCTACTTTCTGATTAAGTTAGTCTCTGCTATAGTAACTTGACAATCAAATTAGCTCCAGCAAGCATCTTTCAATCTCTACATGTTAGAGATTTTAGCAATGGATATCACTGGGAAAGTTGGGGAGTGGTCAGGCTGGCAAATGGTATAATCTCTCATAATAGTTTTGCAAAACTGGATAATGCACCTCTTCTTATTACAGCAACTATTCCTCAATTCTTTTGTGCATTTTCTTAACGAAGTGCCTTTGATTCCCGGTACTAATCGTGCATTTGGTGATCTAATAGCGGCATCTGGAATCACAGAAGAAATGCTGGACAATGTGATTGCGTTGAAAGACCTGGATGACATTCAAGGACTTCTTCCTTTAAGTGTAATCGAAGATATGCGTAATGAAAAGAATACTACGGAGTCAACCAGAGCTGACATAGAGCGCTAAAAAACAGGAGGAAGTAGCAAAGGCACGAGTCAAACAAGTAGATGAAAAGGAAAGGGCTTATGGGACAGGACGGAGGAAGTCTAGTATAGCTCGTCTTTGGGTTGGACAAGGTGATGGTAAATTTATGGTAAATGACAAAGAGTTTGATGTATACTTCCCAATTTGGGACAGCCTAAGTGGATTTTTATTCTGAATCTAGCTGCACATGATAGATTTGCAACAAGAGATAGGCTAGCTAAATGGGGGGTTGTTGATGATCAGCTATGTCCAATTTGTAATGGGGAAGCTGAGAATGCAAGCCACATGTTCTTCAAATGTCCATGACCTGCAAATGTTTGGAGGAAGATGTTGTTATGGCAAGGAGTTGACAGAGCTGAAATGTGTTGGCTTGATGAACTGAACTGGGCACAGCTGCATATGTAAACAAGAGTTAAGATATGCAGGATGAGCTTGGTAGGAAGCAATGAAACATATACCAAGTGTAGAAAGAGAGGAACTTGCGAGTCTTTCTAGTGAAGCAATGAGCTGCTGAAGTAATTAGATTGGTTATCCAAGAAATATTCTGTATAGGTTTGAAGAAGCCTAGATTAGCAAGAGATTTAGCTAGGTTAAACTTTTATCCATAGAGTAGCTAGCTTGGAAGGGAAGTCTAGTTGCAGGTTTCTTTGTTTTTGTACATAATGTTTACTTCGTATTTAAAAATTTTAATCACCACGAAAAGGAAATCTTCAATTTTCCCTTTCGAATAAAGTTCACGTCCAAATACAGCCTCTAGCTTTTCAATTGAACTTCAGATACTCGTTTTTTCAACTTCTACCATACATTAGACAAGCCTTAGCTAGCTATGTCAACCGAGCTACATATCAACATATCAAATCCAAGTGCTCCGTCAACCAAGCTACATATTAACACATCAATGCCATCAGCGAGTTTTTCAAGGATTGCTGCTCAGGGAAGGGTTATTAGAAACATTTTGGTGAAGATAAAAACCAGGTGCCTAGGTGCGAATGGCGATTTAACAGACATGAATCTAACGGGGCTAAATTTTTTTCATTATGTTGTGGTCTATCGAAAAGTGAGTTTGAGGACCACTTGGGCAAAACACTCTGAAGCCCTACAAATCTGTCACCACTCCATCCATTCAAAAGCTAAATCATAAATTATGGATGAAAATAGAGAAACGCTCAACATAACAAGGAAGTTAGTCAACACAAGCATCTGTTTTCACAACAGAACTCATTACTCAGAAGGACATACAAGCTTTTACTAGTGCAAGATAAAGGAAGTAATTGAACATATAAGAGACGAGCATTCTACAGCCATCACTGTTTCAGTACTCATCATCATCCCCTCCCTCCCTTCAGCACCAACTTTCACATAACCCTTTTCCTTGGTAGGAAGATCTTAACGAGCTTCACTAAATGCACCTTCATACCCTCAACAACATACCAATGCAGTAAAGCACGCTTGTTGTACATCAGATCAAACTTGTGGTCAATGTTGGAGAAGACTTCCACGACATTGTTATGAAAACTTTGATATGCACTATATTCTGATATTAAGCAAATACTACTTTACTGTAAACAGAAAGCTTTACGTCTTTGGAACAAAATGAGAGCATTTTTACTACTTAGTTAAGGGAAGGTGCTACTGCTACCCACAAGCCATAACATCATAATTGGGTTGTTAGAAAATTTAATAAACTACACACATGAACTAACGGGGGCTAATTGTTCCACCACCTCATGGTCAGCTGAATAAGTGAGTCTGAGGTCTATTTGGACAACTCTCTCAAAAGCCCAGAGAGATCAGACACAATTTTTCTGATCAGCAATTCAACACATCCCATCCACACAATCCCTCAAAAGGTTCACCGGCCAAATCATAGTAAACACATTCATGGATTAAAATAGAGAAACAATGAACAGAACAAAGGGACTTATTCAACAAAACATATGTTTTAACAGCAGAACTCAGTACTCAAAAGGAAATACAAGCCATAGAGGATTGGCAACATAAACAACGAAACTGAAGAACATAAAAACAAATGAACACAAGACAGCCAACATCATTGCTCAGTACTCATCATCATCCTCTCCATCCCCTTCATCGTCACCTTCAGCACCAACCTCCTCATAATCCTTCTCAAGGGCAGCAAGATCTTCACGGGCTTCACTGAATTCACCTTCTTCCATACCCTCACCAACGTACCAATGCACAAAAGCACGCTTGGCATACATCAGATCAAACTTGTGGTCAATGCGGGAGAAGACCTCAGCAACACTGGTCGAGTTGGAAATCATGCACACAGCCCTCTGCACCTTAGCAAGGTCACCACCAGGCACAACAGTTGGCGGCTGATAGTTGATACCACACTTGAATCCAGTAGGGCACCAGTCAACGAATTGGATGGTACGCTTAGTCTTGATGGTGGCCACAGCAGCATTAACATCCTTTGGCACCACATCACCACGGAACATAAGACAGCAAGCCATGTACTTGCCATGGCGAGGGTCACACTTAACCATCATGGAAGATGGCTCAAAGGCACTGTTGGTGATCTCTGCAACTGAAAGTTGCTCATGGTATGCCTTCTCAGCAGAGATAACAGGGGCATATGAGGAAAGCATAAAGTGGATCCTGGGATAGGGCACAAGATTGGTCTGGAATTCATTCACATCCACATTGAGAGCTCCATCAAACCTCAAAGAAGCAGTCAGTGAAGAGATAACCTGCACAAGTTGCACACAAATAAGTATCATCAGATTAAAGCTAATTCAACCATCAAGACAAAACATACGTCAAATAAATTACCTGTGAGATCAGACGGTTAAGGTTGGTGTAGGTTGGGCGCTCAATGTCCAATGAGCGCCTGCAGATGTCATAGATGGCTTCATTATCCAAAAGGATAGACACATCAGTGTGTTCAAGAAGGGAATGAGTTGACAGGACACTGTTATAAGGCTCAACAACAGAAGTTGAGACCTGTGGTGAGGGATAAATTGTGAAACCAAGCTTTGACTTCTTTCCATAGTCAACTGAGAGACGCTCCAATAGAAGAGATCCCAAACCAGATCCAGTACCACCACCAACGGCATTGAAGACCAAAAACCCTTGAAGACCAGTACAGTTGTCTGAGAGCTTACGGATACGATCCAAGCAGAGATCAACAATCTCTTTCCCAACTACAATCAGACATAATAAAAACTATCAGAATTTGACCAACAAACTATACATAATTATCAGTAAGGGTGGGTAGTATTTACTGGTGTAGTGTCCACGGGCAAAGTTGTTTGCTGCATCTTCCTTGCCACTAATGAGCTGCTCAGGGTGAAAGAGCTGTCTGTATGTTCCTGTCCTAACTTCATCAATGACAGTAGGCTCAAGATCTAAGAAGACAGCACGGGGTACATGCTTTCCAGCTCCAGTTTCGCTGAAGAAGGTGTTGAATGCATCATCACCTCCTCCGACGGTCTTGTCACCTGGCATCTGTCCATCAGGCTATGTACAAAAAGAGACAACCGAATTGTCAGCAGCATTTCACATTGAACAGATTCAGAAATATCTAACAAAGATATTATCCATACGACATCAATCAAACTCTACATTACTCATTCCAGCAAAATTTACAGCATTTCACAATAAACAGATTCAGAAAGATCTAACAAAGATTTTATGTGTACAACATTAATTGAACCTACATTGCTCATTCTAGCTAAACCAATTTATATCAAACGAACAAAATAAGTTTTAACTGCTCATACAAGCACATATAATGTGTGATTTCAAATGAATCGATACGACTAGATCATTCGAGTAACAAAATAAGTCTGATATAACAACCTGCTACAAACAAGTCATGTTCGACACAATAAAACCCTACATATTATTTATTCAACCAAATTTACCGAAACCTTTTCACATATCTAACAAAAACTAAACATCTATAAATCCAACATTTACATTTCAGCCAGATCTATCTTTTAATTCACATTTTAAATCAGATCTAACTTTCTATTCACATTTCAAAATCGGATCTATCTTTTTATTTACATTTCAAAATAAATCTAAATTATTTAATCAGATCTATACAATAAACATTCAAATCATATAAACCGAAACATTTCTAACCAAAAATCAACTTATTCAATCAGATCTATGAAATAATTTCAGATCTATAGTTAATTAGGCACATATAAAACATACATATAACGTTTTCAAACAAATGTAACAAAAATAAATCACGTTTTCAACAATTTACAGATCTAAAAGTTGATGAAAATTACCTGAATGCCATGCTCGAGGCAATAAAGTTCCCAGCAAGCATTTCCAACCTGAATACCGGCTTGACCAATGTGGATTGAAATACATTCTCTCATTTTCGCTGATTTTCTTGAGAAATACGAAACCCTAAAATTTGTTTAGAAAGAAAAGAGGGGCGGCGTTTATCAAGACGCCGTATGAGTTTCGAATTTCGAATTTGTGAGTTGAAATGAGGAAAGGGAGGTTGTTTTTTATAGGGAAAATGAAAAATGGATATCGGGTTAATTATTTCGGGTGGCTAACCGTGGTTAGCGGTGTATGTGAAGATATTTTGAGTTTGAGTTTATCGCGGTTAGGTTAAGGCCTTTGCCCGCTTGAGTTCAAATTTTTTTGAATTTTGTGGGAAGGACGTTACTCCTTTTGAGTAAAAAAAGAAAGTAATGCTAGTGACGTTATTAACCTTTAGGGATCGTTTGGGAGGAGGACAAGAGATTAATTTAGGATTGATTTACCCTATCTTTGGTAACAAGGATAAGGTACGATATTTCAGAAAAATGGGACTACAATCTTGAAATTGCTACCACATATGCTATATGGGACTATAATCCCAAAATTATGATTCCGAAATTATTAATCCATGAGAAATTCTATTTTGTACCAAACAACCCCTTAGAGGTTGTTATCCAGAGATTAACTATAATCCCACTCTGTATATGGGATAAAATAATTTAATAATTATTGTACAAAATTTATGTTGTGTTAGCTAAATACTACCTCACAAATTTAATCCTAAAATTAGTAATTCAATCTCATCAACCAAACGACATTTTCGAATTTTTAGTCGAGGATCTATTGGAACGAGCTTCTATATTTCATTTTAGGTTAGGAGTAAAATAAGCGTACAACTCATTCTCCTCAGACCCTACATGTATAATCATTATTCAGTGGATATACTTTTAGCTAGTAAATGTTTTATTCATTAGACTAATTAGACTTGTATAAGTGTTTTTTATACTGTGCTCAATCCTGTGATTCTGTGCATATCGTAATTTTTTGTCATTAAAAGGTGAAAAATTCTGGTATAGAACAAATTTAATTGCATTAGACAAGAATTAAAACGTTGGAAGAACTGTTGAGAGAAAATCTACGTACTCGTATAATGTTTTTCCCTTTTAAATTTTAATCTTAGGGCTCTACACAATAAACAATGATTTCTTAGTTTTTTCCTTTTTATTTCTTTGGTAATTCTTTCTTTCCTAGATAAAAGCCAAATGGAGCCAGGCAGGGACTACATGCTCACGTGTTTATCGGCGGGTGCATTTTAGAATATTTCCGTGATCGAGCCAAATGGTGCTTTACCAGCAATTCAAAAGGAAAGGCAAAAAAGATGGGATCCCGTCAATAATAAAATGACAAAATAATTAAAACTCGATTAGCATAAAAAACGTTAAGTGGTTGGTATCGTCCAACTTTAATTAAAGTTTTCAAGTCTGCATCTGGTGAATAATTAAGCGGTGTTTGGACATATATTTGGTTAAAACTTGAAAATGTGAGTTTTTGAAGTTGGATTGAAATAATCTTTAGAACTTGAAGTCGTATTTGAACATAGAATACACTTGAAAAAAGTTGAAGTTTTGTGCGTAAAAATTTCGCACACATGTCACTTTTGTCAGTGGTCTTTGGTTCGATGCCACTTTTTTTTATTGGTTTTGCATGAAAGATCACTTTTGGAACTTCAATCCTTGTGGGTTGAACTTCATACCACAAGATTGAAGTTTAACTTCAGCTCACAAGGGTTGAAGCTTACGCATTCTATGCCTAAATGTTCAGCTCTTGCGGGCTGAATTTTAACTTCATGCCTTGCGAACTGAAGTGCTGAAGTTGAACTTTATATCTTAGACATGAAGTTCAACTCACAAAGTTTGAACTTCAGCCCACAAGGGTTGACGTTTACGTATTCTATGCTGGAAAGTTCAGCCTCTGCGGACTGAAATTGAACTTCATACCTTAGGCATGAAGTTCAGCCCAAAAGATTTGAACTTCAGCCCAAGGGATGAAGTTTATGCATTCTATGCCTAAAAGTTCAGCCTTTGCACACTAAAGTTGAACTTCATATCTTAGGCATGAAGTTCGGCCCACAAGATTTGAACTTCGGCCTACAAGGATTGAAGTTACAAAAAGTGGTCTCTCATACAAAATCAATAAAATAAGTGGTCTCAAATCAAAGGTCACTGGCAAAAGTGGCAATTCATGCACTTTCCCATTTTGTGAATGAGATAAAAAAATTCCCCAGAAGGTGATCTTGGCCACTTTTCAGTTTTTGAAAACTATTTGAAAAAAATTAACCAAAAATTGGTTAAAAAGCATGTCCAAATAAATTTTCCCCAAAAAAAATTAAAAAAAGACTCCCAAGTTTTATAAACAACGAGAGTTAACATTTTAGGAGTGTTTTACACTTTAGTGGCCCTATCTAACACGAATTCGAATCAATCCCAGCCGATAAATTTTGATACGGGATAATAAATTTTTTTTTACTAGAGTCCAGTATTATTTTTTACTTCATACTACACAATTTTTTTCCTAGAGTTTGAGCTAAACTCCATGAAAAGAGCCAAAAAAAAAAAAAAAACATGGACTACGTCTAATTTTTTGTGCTATGCCACTTTAACCACTACTATTTGGCTCCAGGCCATTTTTTCCTTGATTGTGCAAAAGAAGTCTTTTTTTGAAACTTCAGTCCTTATGCGATGAACATCAAGTATGGGCAAAATTTTTGGTATAAAGTTTAATTTAGCCCATAAGGGCTGAAGTTTATGCATTATATGACTAAATGTTCAACCTTTGTCGGCTGAAGTTGAATTTCATAAGTTATGAAGTTCAACCCACAAGGTCTGAAGTTCAGCTCCAAAAAGTGACTAAAAACTAAATATTTTGAAAAATAGCTCCAACTGTAAAGGTAGACCAAAAAGTGGCTATTCGTACACTTTCCCCCTAAATTTCACGAGATGGGAAGTTTGAAAAATAACCATCTTTTAGAGTAATGGTCAACAACAATAAGTTTGCAGAGCTTTAGAAGTGAAGCCGCAGCTCAAACTCATGAAAAAATATGGGTTTCAGTTCAAAATTCTTAGAAAATCTTAAAAGTCGAAGTACAAAATCCGATTAATGATTATTATGGTTGGTATCATCCACCTTAATTGAAGATCTTGTGTTCGTGTCTTGAGAATTCATTTAGAAGTGTTTTACTATTTAGTGGCCCTATCTAGCACATGTTTAAATTAGTCCGGCCGATAAATAGTTACACGGGATGGTTGGGAAATTTTGACTAAAGCACCAAATTTATTTCCTGAAATAAAATATATTTACCTTTTACTCTACTATTTTTTTCTTAGAATTTTAAACTACTCTCTACGGAGGGAAAATCTGGACATTGAGCGCTCTTAAAAGTGACTATAGCTAAATTTCACGTGATTGGAACTTTGACAAATAGCCACAGTTTAGAGAGATAGTTAACAAGTGTTTTATTTGATATTTTAGTAATTTCTATTGTACTAAAACTTTACTTTTCGTTGAGCTTCATGAGTTATTTCTTTATCAGAAAGGGAGGAGGATTGGAAAGGTTAGGTGTACACACCCGGTGTGGGTAAGTTTTTTTCATAGAGAATAGAGCTGTGGTGATTTTTTTTTTTTTTTTTTTAGTGCTTCTTTGCAATTGATTACAAAATAATGGAGTCTGGTAGTCTACTAAAGTGGTGGCTTAAAAGAAGTACTAACAAAGTGGGGCAGGCAGCTCTAGTTTTGATATAGCAGATTCTTAAGTTTTGAATCTGATTATTCAAGGAAAAGTGTAGTTGATATGAAACTTTATGCATTAAACAAAAAACTAAACTTGACTACTTATGGAAAATTAAAATGTACACTTATAAAAATACCCATAAAATCTAAAATAATTACATTCACTACCAATTATTTTTAAATATTACCTCACTTACCTACTAAACTATTTACCTTCTTTACTCATCCAGACTTGTATATCATAGTTTATGCAGTATACCATAAAGGTGTACACATATAAGGTATAACAAAGGTATACAGTAATAAATGGTCCTCCATACTTGTATACCATGATTTATGCAGTATACCTTAAAGGTATACACCTATAAGGCATAATAAATTGATAGGTTGGGTAAATACTTTTTGTTTTATGGGTAGTGTAATTTTTAATGGGTATAACTTGTAGATATTTTAATTTTTATGGGTATAGAGTGTAAAAATCCCAAATTAAAAAGGTACTTTTTCACACTCATCATAAAAGGTAAGAATTTTGCGTAAGGACCTGTTTAGCGTGCGCGCTAATTGATCCGTAGCTATCAAAATGAGAAATAGCCACCTCCGGACATATTTTATACTGGGACTTTGAACTTGTTAGTTTAGAGTCTCAATATAAAATACTGGGATCACTTAAACATCAATCCCAGTATAAAATACTTGGGACTTTGAATATTGGGACTTTATATATATAAAGCACCGGGAGGAAATCGCATTATAAAATAATGGGACTTTGAATATGTGTAGTTCAAAGTCCTAGTATAAAAACCTAGGACTGGACTTTATATATAAAAAGCACCAGGGCATGAACCATATTATAAAATAATGTGACTTTGAACATACGTAGTTCAAAGTCCCAGGATAAAAACTTGGGACTAGTCCGGGCGGTTTGCCAACGCTAATATAGTGTATGTGCGTGCGGTGGCTATTTTTCAACTAATTCTAAAATAGTGGATAATTTTCATTTAGCGCATCCAAATATGGCTACGCATCAAAATTTCCCTCACAAAAAACCGGAATAGGTTAGCAGCTTCTTAAACTTGGCACAAAAAGTCACTTAGCTACCTTAACAGGGCACTATACCAATTAGCTAAAATGAAGCTATTAGTTTATGTTCCAATTGAAGTGTGTGATATGTAATTGTTGCTGATGTGGCAATGCAATGAATAAAGGAACGACACATGGCTGATCTCATTTCACTTTTTGCTTTTTTTTTTTTTCGTTTTTCTCCCATTTTTTCTACTTTCTTCCTCACTTAACCTTATCTTTCTCCACCATCTCAAAACTTCCATAACCTCCATTAAGACACACCAACAACGAATCGACCCAACACCAACAATAAATCATCTTCCTAATGAAACATAAATCACGACAGACTCAACGCCAACAATAAATTCTTACGGTTTCTTTCCATGTCCTCTCTACAATTCCTCTCCTCCACAGTGACATACACAAAACTTTTTTTTTTCCTTAAATGAGTATAAGCTCATCAGGTGATCTTTTTTTTTAGTGTCTTGACTTTGACTTGTCACGACCCAAAAATCCGAATAGGTCGTGAGGGCACCCAATTAACCAAGTTGGGCGAACCCTGATTAGTGAATAATTAGAATAAACTCTACCACAAAATGTATAAATATTTCAATAATATCCCATAAAAGAAATAAAGAAGTTGAAATATTCCGACAATAAAAGGTTTAAGTACTCCCCGAATCATGAACATCTAAGAGTGTCGAATAAGTTACACAACTCCAAAATTTTGGAAATGCATCGAAGGGAAAGATAAACTATATAGGTGGCCACCACGGACGAAGGGTTGTGTTAGCTTGAATAAACTCGAAGTTTTGACTGATGACGAAGGAACAGATCGAAGAACTTGTTCCTTTGGACAACGGCAGCTGAATAAATAATATTGCAAAATCAATTAAGCAGGAAATTAATTGTTATCCTATTATCTAATGTTTATCTTGATGCTCATGCAGATTTGTACGTGATAAGAACATATTGTATAAGCTTGGGATAAGGCTTGAAGATAAGCAAGGAGTTTTTTAGGCTTCAAACTCATGGAGGCTTTTGAGTTATACTTGCTCAAGACTCTTCAGATTTCAGAGCCATAAATCAAGGAGCACTTCAGTTGCTGAAGTACGCACAAATACAGAGAGAAAAAAAGCTCTGGCATTGTTGAGTCGAATTTGTATTTGAGCAGTCATTAAGCTACAGGGAACTAAGTGAAGAACATGTTCCTTAGATTTAGTCTGTTCAAAGTTCAGTCTTAGTTCATATGTAGTAGGATATATCAAGTTGTACTATTTGCTTTCATAGAGGTTCTGCAATAGTACGTGTCATTCAAGTCTTGTTATTTGGAGGAACTTCACTGATTGTGAAAGGGGTCACTATAGGATTAGAGTTAGTCCTGAGTTAGTAAGAGAGCGGTCTTGTAACCAAGTAAGTCTTTCAAATAGTGAAGTTGAAATCCTACTTGAGAGAGTAGGTTGTGGTTTTTTGATCCCAAGTTCGAGGATTTTTCCATGCTAAAATAAGTGTTCATTTACTCTTGTTTAAGTTAATTCCCCAATTTACAAGTAAAGGAACACATAGAAGGAACTGGTCCTTCAGTGGTGACTCTTGGCAAAATAACAGGTTGGCTCACCGCTAATAGAAGGATGCTCCGCTTCGGTCAACCACGTCAACCACGATGCTCGCTAGTAATTGGCATCGAATCAGCAACGCATTTTGTGGGCAAATGGTACAATTTCAAATGGGTTGATGTAGCCACTAGGTACAAGGCAGGGTCAAGGCAGCTGCTAAGTGATTTTTCGTGCCAAGTTTAAGGAGCTGATAACATATTCCGCCTAAAAGAAACTAGGAAGATAATTGGTTGGCGCTATATACTTTATCCCAAATTAAAAGACAATATCTAAATGTGGTAATACTATATCACTATCAATTATTCTTGAATTGTATTAGATAACCGCAGTCATGAAGTGTCAGATAGGCATTGCACCCAGTGACCAATTTTATAAATAATAAAAATAAAAACTTCAATGAAGACAATGCAAATTAAGGAGGGTCAAACCAGACCTTACATCATCCAATCAAGGGGGGCTACCTAACACCTAACACGAATGGAAAAAATAAGAACTAGCAAGCACCAAATACTATGATCATACAATGTTTATAACAGTCAATGATAATATTATATATGACAATACTAAGATAATGGAAAAATATAAAGAAAGTGGAATTATGCAATCCACACTTACTTTTACAAGTAATGAAATGAAATATGTAAAAAGACCCTAAAGTTCTAACTTGGCGAAGTATAACTAATGGTTTCTATTTGGACCATAAATACTTTAGATAGAACTTTTTGATTTTGAACTCCGTGCATGTCGTACACTAGTAGGTTCAAGCGAAAGTCTCTCTACCTCTTCATACGCTTTAAAGATTTTTTCCTTAATCTTCCTTGGTGAGAAATCACCTTCACGTGCTACCGGAAATAAATTGTGAGGCGTAAATTCTCCATCCCCTTCCTCATAGAAAAGATCTTGCTTCGTCTTTAGAGAAGACCCTTTCCTATTTTATGTAAGTTAGCGTCAAAATCTGCTCTAAGGTCCTGAAGTAGTCCGATGAAATTTTGTCGGCTTGTCGTGCAATTTGAAAAGAAGACGAGATAATTAAATCAGTATCATACTCATGAAAAATAGTTCTAGCACATTGATAAGCCTGAATATGACACATGGATAAACTTGAATATAGTGGTTTTATTCTAAAGAGCTTAGTTTTTACCCTTATTTTGTTGTTTTCCAAAAAGATATTGTTTTCTGTTCAAATTTAGTTTTAAATATATTGTCTTTGAAATTATTAGTACTAATAATTAGAGATACTTATATATATGAACTAAAACAACTAAACATTTTGTTTGTTAGTACAAAGTATGTACACGGATAGTCAAAAGATAAAAAAAAAATGGTGGTGTAATAAAGAGGATGAATGGATTGTCAAAAGGATTTCGACCCTAAAAAGTACTCCCCCTGTCCCAATTTATGTGCCACACTTTCCTTTTTGGTCTTTCTCAAAAAGAATGTCACATTTCCTTATTTGTCAACTACTCCTATTTGATACACTATCTTTATTTTACCCCTATTGGACCCTACTGATTTTAAAAGCCACAAACAACTTTTTGATTACTACAATCTTCTCTCTCTTATTTTTTAAGGGTAAATTTGAACATTTACAAAGTCAACTTCTATTTCTTAAACTCCGTGCCAAGTCAAACACCGCCACATAAATTGGGACGGAGGTACTTTCCATGCTTGGCAAGCGCAAGACTATCACGATTAAGTGAAAATTATGTTTATATAAAAATACTTATATTATATTTATTATTAATAATTAGTGTAAATACTAACAACAACAACATACCCAATAATATTCTATCAAGATGAAATTTGGGAGGTGAGATAATGTATCAGACCTTACTCCCACAAAGGTGTAAAAACTGTTTCCAATGGATTTTCTACTAAATACAAATATTTAGAAAATATGTATGAAGGAAACCAAATAAAATTAGTGCAAACACCGATGATTAAAAATTTTCAAACTTGATCTAATCGCTTATGTAAGTGCACGTATAAATCGCCAGTCACGCCGTCTCTAGCTAGGTAGTGGGTAATAAAGAATCAACGGCCCTAGGTTGTCTAATGGTTAATATTTTATGTTTATGGTCAATTACTTTGATTAAATAAGTACATTTTGGATCCATGTAATAAATTGTAGTGCAATATTAAACTGATAATTTGAATGAGACACATCACTGAACTCATTATGTTTCAACTTCCTAAAATTTCAATCTAATAGTAAATGGTTTCAACTCCTGTCACGCTTTTATGTAAAGAATCTCCTATAAAAATACGGTGGCAAGATTAATACTCAATTTACCCATTTTTATATAAAAATTGTTATGACTATAGTTGTTTATGGAACAGAGTGCTTAATGAAATATCTACATTGATGTACTGAAAGAACAAACCAACTCAACAACTTTTTTTTTTTTTTTCTTGAATTCCAGGAAACCCGCAGCCGCTACAGCCTATTGACTGTGCGCACTGGGTAAACCCCCTTGTGCAATAGCCTGCAAACCACACAAGTGATGTAAACAGCACTAGAAAAATCCGGTGCGACTGACTCGAATCAGAAGGCATTGAGGGAGATTGAACCCGAATCATCCATGTGGATAACCACCCTCCAAACCAATCTAGCCATCCTAAAGGGACAACCAACTCAACAACTTATTGTATAGTATTTAACTGACAATTTGAAATGGACAACTAGCCGACTGTTTTTCTAAAGTTCATTGATATTGATGTATTGAATCATTTGACATACCAATATGTGGCACTTAAATCTTTAGATAGATTTCGACTTGAATATGTTTAAATCATTCGTCAACTTGGATGTAATAAGTAATGATAGCAAAACGCAAGTTTACTAATTTTGGATGAAGCTATTGATAATTGACCTAAACTCAAAATATGGCAAAATAAGAAAAAGGGAATCGTTTGCTTGACAATTGTTGTTTATCTTCACGAAATAGTTTCTTTGTATATATATATATAAAAGAAGAAGAAGAAGATAAAAAAATAAATCAAATAGTTTTTTTTTTCTCTGTAGCTACTTGATATTCGATATTTACTAATTCTGCTAATCTCATTCAATCAAATAGACATATTAAGGGGCCATTTGTTTTTATTAAGATTAAGATATCTGAATCTGAATACACATCTGAATATTAAGATATGGTATTAAGTTCTGAACACTGATTGATTAAGACCGTTTGTTTTTCCAACATCTGAATATTTATAATTTATATTTATTCTTTATTATATTAAAGTTTATACATACTATAAAATATTTAACTATTATATCCACAAGATATTGGATTGTAAGGTGGTGGTTTGTGGTGGTATGACGATGGTGTCTGATAGTAGTGATTGTTAGCAGTTGTAGTGTTGGTGGTGGTTGTGTGATGGGGTGGTTTGATAGTAGATGTGGTTGGTGGTAGTAAGTAGTGACTAGCAGTATTGGCGGTGGTAGGTGATGGTGGTGGTGGTGCTTAATAGTGAAGGTAGTTGTGTTTGTGGAGGTGGTTAGTATTGGTTGGTGGCGACGATGATGATCATTGTGCTAATGACAATTATAACGGTAGTGATAGATAGTGGGGGTGGTAACTGTGATGGCGGAGGTGGTCGGTGGTAGTCGTGGTAGTTGCCAATTGTCGTTAGTGGAAGGTGGTGGTGGTGGTGGTTAAGAAGTTGCAGTGGTAGAGGTGGCGGTGGTTTGATAGAGATAATGGTGGTTGTGATGGTGGAGGTGATTGGTGTGGTAGTGATAGTTAGTGGTTGGTGGTTGTAGTAATAGGTTATAATGGTAGAGATTGTCGTTGTTGATGGCTAGTTGTGGCTAGTGGTGGTGGACTGGTGGTGACGGGTGGTGGTTGGTAGCGGTGGTGGTGGTGGTTATTGATTGTAGTAGTGCAGTGGTAGTTAATTGTGTAATATATGAAGGGGTGATGAACCTCTTAATGGTATTAAGGCTTAACTCAAGATCTTAATTATACATATCTATTAAGAGCCATTAAGTGGTTAAATCTTAATAAAAGCAAACGCACTTAATGGTTTGAGGTCTGGACCATTCAGATTCAGACCTCCATTAAGTGCAAACAAATGAGGCCTAAGTGGAGTACTTTTTGCTTTATGAATGTGTTTGACAAGTAACATAAGTGCCTAAAAACTAGGTGCTTATGGGCCAAATCAGTCATAAGTTATGCGTTTAGAGTGTCCAGTTATGACTTTTCAACTTATAAGTATTTTTACTTCGACAAAATATTTTACTATTTTGTTCCCAAAATATTTTGTAATTCAAAAAATACCATTTCAAATCAAAATTTTCACCTCCATTCTCATTCTCTACTCGTCATTTGTTATTTTTAATATAAAGATACTCTTATATTTTATATTTTTTTAAAATAACTCAATGAGCAATTTAGTCCTTCTAATAAAATTTGTACTTGTCAACATTTTTTTTTTTTAAATGTGAGAAATCGTGAGAAATATTACTGATATGTCAAAGAGTGTTTACACCAAGTCTTATTTACAACTACTATACAAGTTATACTATAAACTCTTTCCCAATATGAGACTACCATGTCAATCCTAATTATATACAACTTGGGTTTTCTTAAGACTCCTCCTCAAACCGGTGCATACAAGTTAAGAGTACTGAGTTTGATACAAATATAACTAATATGTGGACCATTAAGGAATTAAGTGAAAACGCCTGCAAGTTGATCACTTGACTTCACAAATCTTGTAACAATATTTTGTAAGGGTATCTTCTCTCTGACAAAGTGATAGTCAATCTCACTGTGCTTAGTCTTCTCATGAAATACTGGATTTGATGCAATATGAAAAGTAGCTTGATTTTCACAATCAAGTACCATATGATTGATTGCTCCAAACCTCAATTCCTTGAGTAACTGTTTGATCCAAATTAGTTCGCAAGTAGCTACAACCATTGTTCGATATTCTGTCTCTACACTAACTCGAGCAACCACCTTTTGCTTTTTTGCTTTTTCAGGACACCAAATTGCCCCCCACCATAACACGATAACCATATGTGGAATGCTTGTCATAAGAACCTCCTGCCCAATCAACATCTGTATACCTGAAAATTTGTTAATGGCCTTTATTTTCGAAGAGCAACCCATTACTTGGGGATGATTTTATATATCGAAGTATACGAACAAACAACTGCATCCCAGTGACTCTCACATGGATAGCCCATGAATTGACTTACAATGCTTATAGAAAAAAAATATCAGGCTAAGTCACAGTGGGATAGTTCAACCTACCAACTAACACCCAATAGAATCTTCAGCCTAACTCAAAACAAGAAAAAAAATCTAGAAAAACACGATCATCGTCGGAATCAAAGAAAACCACCGAAAAACTAGTTATACGAAACACCAAACATACCAATTGTTTATAGTATCAATTTTAACACTTCCATCCAAGCACATAACTATTTATTTATAAAATTAGTTTCAGCTCCTACAATTATTTTTTAAAACACTTGATGTTTATCAACCACTTTAAATCAACTAATCTAAGCGAGTTACTATTCCAATAATTTCAACATGAGACTCTAATCATGACTTGAGCATGTATGGATCATAATAACCCTATCACATTTCCCGTATGTCTCACCAAACACTTCTTTAAAATGCAGATGTCAGACCTTCCTCGGTACGAAGGGTGGGTTCTAGAGAAGAATATACCAACCAATTTTTTTTAAATCTTAAGTTATATACACCGATTATATAAGAAAATATTACTATATAATTTGATTATCCATAAGGCATATATCTATTTCACATATATCATTTTGTGATAATTATTACTAAATTGATATTACTACTATTAATAAATGAGAAGACCCAAAGTTTTGTAGTCCCCACAATAATTTCTTACCTCCCTCTTCACCCCCTCACAAAGTTCCCATGTGTTCTTATGACAATTTCAATTGAAAATATTTGCCCCTGCTTTTCTATATAATTACATCAATTGCCATTTTATAGTTAAATTAATAAAGGCAAGTTTTGAGAACTTTTTCTATGCCCAAGTTTCTATCTTACCATATTGTCAACATGAATTAAATCATGGCTTGCCGTGTGGACATCCAATATGTCCTCCTTTACCTTTGAATCTTTTACCAAGAAATATTTTCTTCAACTTTTTGTATTGTTTGCGTGAAAAACTTAGAAAGATTTTTCGAGATTTGTTTTGACTTTTGAGTAACTTTTTAGTCACTGTCATCTTCCATATTAAAAACATAAATAGTATTTCTTTTTTATACCGAAAATAATGAATAGGTCAAAAACTAGTATAAAGTTATTAACGTGTCGAGGAATCTAAAGGAAAACAAATAAGATTTCTTGAAAAATAGAAAGTTTTAAGAAAGGATTAAATTTGCTTGTGTAAAATAACTCTTCCAAATTAATAAAATTTTGAGGTACTTAAATGAAGAAAATGAATTATAGTAAAATTTAGAAAGGGACATCTTATGAAATGTTTCTATTTAAAACAAAATATAGGAAAACTTACTAAATATCCATATCGGATTCTACAGTTGAAGTTATATTTTACACGCTTACGAGATCATGAAAAATAGTTCAATATTTTTAGTGTGGGTTGATTAGAAAAAAAAAAACGTAATAATGAAAAAGGTGAACATATATAATGTAATGTTATAATATTTGTAGTAGTTTAATTTGCAATTTCTTTCTCTTAAATAAATCCGCTAAAAATTTGTTCTTTCTCTTAATTAAATCAGCTAAAAATTTGCGATGCGACGATGACATATATATTCTGTTCATACAAATGTAATTATTTATTTCTATTACTATGATCATCATAAATAACAGCTATTATTTTATAGTTGTTTTAGTTTTCTGACATAACTATTTTATACTTTTAATCAAAATACCTATACAACTAAATATAACCCCCCACAACTAAATTTTCTTGAAGTTCGTCAAAATTAGGCATATATCACTATAATTAACTAGCACGAACACAATTGTTTCATGAAATTATCAATATATATGTAATAGATAAAAAAATATACGTTTCTTAATGTGACTAATGAAGTTATATGAATATAATTTATAGAATTGATAAAAATGTCCTTTCCTAATTTATGATCATAAATTGAAATTATTATACATAAATACTTTATATCATTTTGATCTACCCATTATCGAGTAATCTGTGTCTTGTATCGATCTACTTATTTCTTTTTAAGCTTGCTTTGTTACAAACAATTTTTTATATATTCAACGTGTAACCAATATGTCATTATTTTAATAGAGTTGTGTTTAACAAAAATATGACACAAATTATTATCTAAAGAATTGTTATTCTCCTCAATTGAGCTCGGACCCGGGCTTAGCATGGGCCAAGACCTATGTGGTAGTATGATAGAAATGAAAGAAACAGAATACTATCACGAATTAAAAGTTTGAAAATGATTTATGCCAAGTTGGTATAAAGTGAATTTTGACTTTTCCACCTCCAAATTCCAATTTTCCATGACTAATTAGCTCATGGCTGACGAAGCTTTCTAATAAACTTAACCTTTCTTCATGTCCTTTCCCTCTTCAAACTTGTACTCCTACTACGTAGTTTCTTTTTTCTTTTTTAAAAAGATTCATTTGGATCCACAAAAACATTATTCTATCATCATGCACACCTAATTATTAACCTTTTATACTCTCTGTCCTCTCCGCCAAAAAGGTATCTCTTTTTATTCCATTCATCTCCCACTCACCGTTAGCTTTTCCCACAAATCTGCTTCTATTTTTATCCCCTCTTTTACTTAGTGTTTTTGTATACCTTCATAAAGTATACTTTTGTTTCGTTCATTTTTTCAGGTAATAATATTAGTGCACCTTTATCGGAAACAGTCTCTCTATCTCACTCGAGGTAGGTGTAAGTTCCACGTACATTTCACCCTCCCAGACCCGCTTATGGGAACATACTGGGTTTGTTGTTGTTGAATATTAGCGCATCATTTATGATTAGTGCAGTTGACTTTTACATTTTAATCCAAGATTTAAATCTAGCTTTATTTTTTTATAATATTTTGAAAGACATGTTTAAGGTAATTTTACAGTGTGTGATTATGCTAATTGTAATATAACATGTTTTTTATTGCTTAGTAGCTGGTAATTATACTAATGAACTGGGAGGATTTTGGTTTAAACAGTTAAGAATCTTTTGAAGTGTATATATTTAGAAGTTTGTGTTATTTGTACCTTCGGGGACATACGATAAAATTGGAACGATACAGAGAAGATTCAGAAATATTTGTTAGTTTGTGATTTTAAAGTTGTGAAGTGGTTGACTTATACATTATATTTCTTTTTTAAGTGATGTTAAATGCTGAAAATGCCAGTAGAAAATATAGACTTCTAGTACTTTATTATTTTAATTTTAGTTTTATATAATATTGGACTGAGATGAGCTTAAATGGAGTGACCTGGATGTTGAGGATTCATATAGCTGATTCCGACTTGTTTAGGATTGAGGTGTAGTTGTTGATGTTAAATGCTGAAAAATATAAAGAGGTTATGAAATTCCCATTTACGTGGAAAACAAAGAGATGTAAATAGACATGATTTTCATGGATTAACTTCTCAAGATATGTTTGTATTGGGTGATGTTGGTCTTCGTTGAAAGATATAATTCAGGGAGCAAATAATTAATGCTAGAGGTGTATTCAGGATTTTAACTTGGTGGGTGCAGAGTATGTTGTCCGATTGCAGCTTTCTTGCACTGGATGCCATTTTGTGTAAAACATATATCTTTTTTGAACATTTTCAAATGCATACATATGATTACAGCCAAACTGCAGTGGTTGCGGGTATTCTTTCTGTCTAAACGCCCTAACCTCTACATCTACTCATGTTACCGACTTCACCTTTTTCATGCAAATAAAGCTGAAAATTTTATACTGCACTGTTTTACAGCTCTGGAAAGGGGTGAAATGTGCTTGACTATACTGAGAGGAATGTGCTTATATTATTGCAGGCCAATTATTGAGGTGATGCAGAGCTACCGGATTTTCATTTGAAGGATAGAAGTTATTGAACTTGTAGAGTGTTACACGGGGTATCACTAGGAATGGCTTTCAAGCCATTGGATTGGTTTTGCCAGCCAGTGGCAAATGGTGTGTGGTCAAAAGCTGTCGAAAATGCCTTTGGAGCTAACACCCCATGTGGAACAAACACTCTGGTTATCTCTGTTTCTCATCTAGTCCTTTTGGCCTTGTGCTCATATCGAGTATGGAGAACAACGAAAGATCTCTCAGTCCAAAGGTTCCGCTTGAGGTCAAATTACTATAACTACATGCTGGGTCTGTTAGCTGCTTATTGCGCTGCAGAGCCCTTGTTTAGATTGGTCATGGGTATTTCAGCCTTGAATGTAGATGGACAGCCTGGTCTTGCCCCATATGAGGTAGGTGTCTTTCTATGATGTACTGTGTGGCGGTGTGTGTGTGCTTATACTAAATATGCAACTTCTGAAGCTAAAACTTTTGAGTAACATATTATTAATGTTAATGTTCCTTTCAGGGTATGAATTCAGTGTGCTAGTAGTATCTAGGTAAAAATTTTCTACCACAAGAGACATACAGAAATATACATTTGAGAAACAGAAAGGGCCCTTCACCTCCAACCACGAGGTTGGGTGCTCGAGTCACCATGTAAAAAAGCTTAAAAAGCCACTGTTTGGCTCCTTGGTAGCTATATCAGTTGGAGGCATCTGATGAAAAAGCTGATGTTGTAATTTATGGATGACACATTCTCATTTGATCTTGTGCATAAAGTTTCTGTGCCTTCTTGTATGAGCTGTAATTTAGGTAGGTTGGAGCCGATGATCATTATCCTTAAAAAAGGATACTGGCAAGTTTGATAATATGCCATCTTGTTGTTTGCCTGTGCCATTTAATGGTGGCAAATGATGATGTAATATATAGCAAGCGTTGTTTCTTAGCGAACAAGTAGAGACCATAATGTTGTTCAGTAATAATAATTTCTTCTATTCCTGCTTATTAAAAAAAGAAAAAAAGAAAAGAAAAATAGTTTCTTCTTGTCGTATCAGTATAAACTAAATATTGTGGCAATTCTAACCTTTGGTCGTATTGTCATTCTTTAGATAATTTCTTTGACTATTGAGGCTCTTGCTTGGTGCTCTATGCTGGTTACGATTGTTCTTGAGACAAAGATCTATATCCGTGAGGGGAGGTGGTATGTTCGGTTTGGAGTAATATACATTTTGGTGGGGGATGTGGTGATGCTTAATCTTATCCTGACTGTGAAAGAGTACTATAACGAGTAAGTTGTTCCCCCGCTTCAATATTTCTTGAATCGATATCCCCACTTGTGGGATTATACTGGTATGTTGTTGTTGTTGTTGATACTGCAAATGAAGGTTTTCTGCTTGTGTTTTGTTATTCTCATATTTGACGTTGTTGTCTTACTGTGAGTGTGTAACGGGTGTTATTGTCAATAAGCACTTGAGAAGTTTTATGTGATGTGCTTGAAGTGCCAAATGCAATAGTAATTATTCCTCTTCTTTGTGATTGTCTAAAAGGCCCCTCTCTTTGATTCTTAGTGAGCATGCGTCGTTTTAGAGGTATAACTGCTTCCTAAGCAAAATCTGACGGGTTGCACATGAGCCATACCCCCTGGGATCATAGCCACTCACACCAAAAAAAAGAAGAAGAAAGAAAACTAGAAAAAAGAGGAACAGGGGAAAGCACAATGAGTTGGTAAAATTTCATTGTAAGTTAAGGCTGGTGTCCCTGCTTGTCAGCAATTAGGACTTACCCCAAAAAAAGAAAAAGAAAAAAGAAAAGCTGGTCAAAATAAACTGCTGCTCTACTTATGATGAAGAATTTCATGGAAATGAGCTAATAATACAATATTGGTAGATTGTGCAATGTGACTGGTTATTGCCTGCCTTTTCTACTTGATGTTTAGACGGCGTATCTGAGGTCATCATTTTCTTAGTCGGTATGAGTTGCATAGCTCATACGTTCTGATATGAGCAGATATACACTCTAGTTTTGAACAATATTATTAGAATCTTTCTCTTTCCTCTTCTTCAAAAAAATTAGAATCTTTCTCTTTCCTTGCGAACTAAAGCTGTCTTAACTTTATGTGCAGATCAGTACTGTATTTGTACATCAGTGAGGTTGCTGTCCAGGTTTGTTGCTTTAACATCTTTCATGTGATCTAGAGGTCATATTATGTGATTAGTCAAAAAATGTTACTTGAGCATCTTCGCTTGATGGTGTGAAATCATGTAATGTGCTGTGGTCTCCCCATATACCGGTCCAAACAAAACTTGGCTGATGAAATTGGGCAGATATCGGCCTTAGAAAGTGCACCCAAAATCGAGAGGCATTAGACATCAAAATAAAATCAAGTGAGGGTGAGCTTAATGATTAGACAGAAGTTTGGAACTCTCTGCATGTGTTCTGTGGAGCTAAAGATGCTTTACCTTATTGGATTCTTAATTGAACAAAATATACTCTTCCATATCACTGTTTTCTTTATGTTTCATGGCCTTGACTAATCAGATTTCCTTGTCATTCCTTGTTAGCATTGCCGATCTTTTTCCCAAAACCATCCAGTAGATGTTTAGTTACCGATTCTAATGAGACTGTTTTAGGGACTCATTCCGCTACTTTTGTCATAAATTGACACTTATTGTCATTCTAATCTACGATACTGTAAGTATGTGTCATCAACCAATTTGAGTGGCAAGTCTGAAACTACGAAGACTGACAGAATGATGCCAGTGAATTGAAGCCCAAATATGAATTATCTTTACGGAAACCTGGGTCAACATATTTTAAAGGATGAACCAGTTGAAGCTTGCAAACTAGAGGGAACACTTCATCATTCCATTCCATTTTGGCACTTTATGTTTGGAGTGCGCTGTGTCGATCCCTCAGATGAAATAGATAGTTCAACCTTTTTCTAGTAAGATAGCTTAGTATTTTTTAATGCATGGGATGGACTCAATTATTGATTGCCAATTTGCATTCTTGAAGTTAAGGGTGCATTCTTATGAGGGAATCAATTGACGTTGTATTATCAGATCCCATGGTTTTATTTAAACTGAGCCCCATCCCCCCCCCTTTTTTTTTTGGTGATGAAGCAATTAAATTTATTTAACAGAAAAGGCTTATAAACAGAGGCGGATCTAGGATCTCAGTAGGATGGGTTCACCACTATTAGAGGTGGAGACATTGTTCCAAAAGCGGTCGGCGAACAACTTTCGTCGAAAAAATATATTGTGTATACAAGGTCAAATTTTATTTTATATGAAGATATATTAAGGAAAAAATAAATGACATCTAAATAGGGATCAATCCCAGCTTTTTAGTGTAAGTGAACCATTGTTTAACCAAGTGAACCATTTAATTAGAGCATGGGTTCCCGAGCATCATATTAGACATATTTTGAAAAAAAATGTACATAATATATCTAGTTTTGTGGGTGGACCATGTGAACCACTGTTTACAATATAGAAGCACCCCTGCTTATAAAAGGCCAATACAAGAAGTATACCAAGAACAAAAAGTAGAAACTTTATAACATTAAACTGAGTCCCATCTTATTGTTTTTATTGTGTAGGTATTGTTTGGACTGCTGCTGCTATTTTATATTCCTGATTTAGATCCTTATCCCGGCTACTCCCCACTTCAAAGTGAATCTTCGGACAACACTGCATATGAAGAACTTCCTGAAGCAGAGCAGATTTGTCCTGAGAGGCATGTCAACATATTTTCCAGTATGTGACCAAATCTCTCAAGCATTTATAGTTTAGGTTTCTACGTCCTTCATAAGTTAGTTTATAAGATAAAACGAGATTTGGGCTGAAATGGAATTCAGGTACTTCTCAAGTGGGGGCATATTCTGGGTACTTGCGTAGTTGACCAGATTATTGATGCATCATCACTTAGGCGAAATAGCATTGGTCTAGTACTGTGATATCTGTCTATGGAAGTAATGTCCACCCATGGTCTTCAGCACACTTGCATCTCATTGCTAAACTCTACTTTGACCTCTTCATTTCTTGTTTCTTGGGTGGGTGGGTGGGGAGGGGGTGGGTAGGAGGAGTTTTATATGAGCTTTTGGTCTGATGATATGGGAAACTACAAACATCTTATTGCCTTCCATATTGGTAGTGCCTCGAAGACAAATACCAAATTTTCTTATTTTAGATGAGGTCACAATTCGTGATGGACACAACATCAGCTTTGAAATATATAACGACTTGGATGTAAGATTGGCAAAGGGATGATGAAGGAGTTGGAGGAAGTAGACACACTAAAAAGGGTAAGCAAAGTAATGGGGAGCAATCTAGAACTTAATACCAGATCGGTTGAGGAGAGAACTTTACATAGCAGTTCTTGTATTAAAAAAGCTGGTACATCAATCTGTTGTATGGTGCCAACGAGCCGTGTCTGTCAAAAGTTCAAGTTTTACTTTTTGTTGGAGTGGGTTAAAGTCCCACATTGGTTGGGGAATGGGATGGTTGTTTGCTTATAAAGAATTGGGCAATCCTCCCCCCTTGAACTAGTCTTCCGGGTTGAGTTAGGCCTAAGGTCCATTTGTTAACATGATATCAGAACTAAGCCCATTCCCCTTTGGGCCCCTGTTGTTATTTTCCCAAGCCGGTCTAGGCGTGCGTGGGGGTGTTGGAGTGAGTTAAAGTCCCACATTTGTTGGGGAATGAGATGGTTGTTTGCTTATAAGGAATTGGACAATCCTCCCCCCTTGAGCTAGCTTTTGGGGTTGAGTTAGGCCCAAGGTCTATTTGTTAACACATTTCTAAAAGTTGGTTCCTAGGGCATCAAAATTCCACTTATATTGGAAACTACTTGGATCCTGGTAATAGAATTGCTGTACCTTATGGTACGTTGGCAGGGTTGTTCAGAGATGGCGGAAACCCCTATTCTTCAGCCATAGAGGATTCTCGTGAGCTGGTGCTTTATGTGTAAAGTCATTAAAATGATAGTTGCTTTTGTATCTCGATGCAAAATGAATTATGGATTTTCTCCTTTTCTTTTTGTTATAGCATGCATATTACCATGCTATACTCAAAATGTAAGGGGATACTGTGTTGAGTGGAAGAAGATAAAAGAAAGAAATAAGTAAGGAAGCATGTAATAAGAAAGGTAGCCCCCCCCTCTCCTTTAACGGTTAATTTGGAAAGGAAAGAGTAGACGAGGTTCTGAAGTTGTCGACAATTGTCCATTGAGTGTGAAAAGTAATTTTATATAAACGCATCTTTATTGTACTTTTGGGGTGAAAAGAAGATTCCTTTGATTGTTCTAGTTAATTTTTTAAGCTCAATGTTAAATCCAATATCGTACAAGCTTTTCGTTCCAACCTGGTGTGCCAATTAATGAAATATTGAATTTACCTCAATTTATTAAGAAAGATAGTGTTATTGAAATAACTTGTGTAGGAGAATGAGGGATAAATTAATAGCATGTCTGTAATAAGTTTTTCCCTTTCTATCAGCATTAAGCTGCAAGGTATCTTATATTTGCCACTCACTTCTTATGCAGGTATCTTGTTTTCATGGATGAATCCTCTAATGCAACTTGGTTATAAAAGACCATTAACAGAGAAGGATGTCTGGAAACTGGATACTTGGGATCGAACTGAAACTCTAAACAACTCGTAAGGGTGCTCCCTTCTTCTTTTCGTCATTTAAGATTTAATTAAATTCCAAAAAGTGACCAGCATATTGGGAGAAGAAGTCAAAGTGAAAGAAGAAGTGAATTTGATGAAGCAAATATATTAACATTCTGATAAACTATTTAGGTTTCAAAAGAGTTGGGCAGAGGAGTCTCGAAGACCTAAACCTTGGCTTTTAAGAGCTTTAAACCACAGTCTTGGTGGAAGGTAATTATGTTTGCTAATGTTTTATGCTTCTTTTTTGCTGGTTTTTTACGTACCAAGATATACATTGCTCAATCAGTTGATAGGCTATGTCACTAAACATTTGCCATCTCTCAACCATTGCAGGTTTTGGTGGGGAGGCTTCTGGAAGGTAGTATTTCTCCTGTTACATCTTATCTGGCATTTAATACTTTTCGAATTTAGTTGGAGAATAATAATCAAAGTGCATCAAGTAAAAGCTTTACGCTTGCATTGGAATTTTATGTTACCAGTTGGCCCGGGTCTTTATTCTAGTGTAAGAGAGCAAAGCGTGATGTGTGAGTTAGGTGCAAGTCACGGGTCCAAATCATGCCGCATACAAAGCCTAGTGTTAAGTGGAAGGATAAGGGCTGGGCCTATTATGCACCAAGGACTTAGGAGCTCACTTCTGGAACCATATCTGTATCATCTGGTTAATATATTGTAGTCTAGAATATGTTGCATGATTTGGCTTATGCTTATATATCATTAATTGTGCCTTTTGATCGTCATGATACAAAGACCCGTTTGGCCATGATTTTTTTTTTTTTTTTTAAAGATTTGGTTTCAAAACTTTGTTTGGTTTTAAAATGTCGCGACTTTTTGGGCCTTTTCTGAAGATGGATTTTCGAAATAAGAAAAAACAGGTTTGGACCAGTTTTCCATGAAAATACTGTTCTCTCACAAAAACTCAACTTCTTTTTCATGTGAAATGCATGTTCAAACACAACTTCAACTTCCAAATACAATTTTTCAACCCAACTTCAAGAACTACTTTGTTTCAAGTTTCAACCAAATCTATGTCCAAACACCTACAAAATGATGGCCAGAAGTACACTAAGTTAATTAGTTTTGAAGCATAACGCCATGAGGACTGAGGTATGCTTTCTGAAAACTCCAGCAGAAGTTGCAGGGGCTGCCAGGGAGGGAGGGAGAGGGAGGGGAAGGAGGGAGGAAGAGAGAGAGATTTCTGGGTTCTCCCTCACTTTGGATCAATATCTGTATAAGTTGATGTAAGGTATAACTAGTCAAACTAAAAAGGCTCCATAGTCAAACTAAAAAGGCTCAATGGTGCCAAATGGATATAGATGATACTATAGCCGAATCGAGCTAGTTTATAATTGAGTTCTAGTATTTGTTGATTTTGTAAAGAGTTGATGTGAAGTCAGGTCTTGTGTCCATAGTGGTTAGCAGTTTTCCCTAAATGACTTAACTTTCATTGATGGTATGCCGAGTTGGCTAGTTTTCTCTCAATACTAATGTACAGTAACTCCCATAAACACTTGTCCTTGTTAACGCTCCCGCGTGCACGCACACATATATAGATATAATTATTATGAGTATAGATGTATGCATAACTTCGCATGCTTGCATCAATACATAGAGATGTACTAACACATGTTCACATGGACACATGCTGAGGTTTATGTATGCACACATTCATAGTCCTTTATCTACAGTCTTTTTTCCCTTCTCTCTTCTACTTTGCATAACTTTTTTCTTTCTGACGAAAGTGTTGAAAGTGGAGTATATGTTTTTTGTTAATTTGACTTTGTAGACACCAACGTTTACGCATGTGTTGTCTTACAAATTTTATGTATCATCTGTTGGAAGCGCTATGAGGCATGCTGAAGACAAATCGTTGAAGTTGTATTTGCTTTCTTATGTAGTGAGTATTTAGTTGATATACCAAATTTATAACTTCCTTGTGCTTCTTTTTCAACATGTAGGTTGGCAATGACGCTTCCCAGTTTGTTGGACCACTTATTCTAAACCAACTCTTACAGGTGAAAAGCAATTGCACATTCTGTATATTTATACTTATAAGGACTTTTATCTGGACCTCTTTTGCCTGAGAAAAAGATGGTCTACCTATACTTTCTGGTATCTTGTTTTATTTTACATTCTCTTTTATAAAGAATAGTTGTGGATTGGTGATGAGTTTTTTGCAACTTCTAACTAGTTTTAGATTCTATACATGCACCTTTAAACTTTTAAATTGATCTGCACCATATGTATTGGCCTTTGGGATGCAGCAGTCAGTACAGAGTTTGCGCGTATAACAAGAAAAATGGGATAAATGCTGCAATCTAGATGATGGGATATGCAAGGAGCACAATTATAGTTTGTTTGTTGGTGCTTCTTGCATTAGAGGTATTAGGTAAGTAGGCATGTAGTAAGGATACCTTATTTGTTCTGATCATGGAGCAGGCTTGGCGTGAGGTGTGGTTCCATGATAGTTTTTTGTCGGGGAGTAGGTGGAGAATTTTGGATTAGTTTTGCAGGGATTAGCAACTTTCTATTAGCTGAAACCTACCATTTGGTTATTGTTATTTTGGCAATCACGTGGTTACCTTTTTTGGGTATATATCTTGTTTTATATGCTTATAAGGAAACTAGCTTTACTCTTTGAACTGCATTTCATTCAGTTTTGACATATGCATCGATGCACTTGGTGCAAGGTGCCAAGATAAATTAATATTCTTCCAGTTGGTGATATTTCTTCATCAATGTTCACATTTCTCTAATTGCATGATCAGGTTAACAAAGTCAATAATGATCAATTGATCCTGGTGCTAAAATTAGTGTGTATAATTGGTTGTATTCAATGCAAACGGTGTCCATGCTTGAAGTGATAGCATTCAATACAAACAATGTCCATGCTTGATGTGGTAGTATTCAATACAACCAATGTCCATGCTTGACGGGAATAATTTTTGGGAGATAATCTGATATTGACTTGTTAGAATTCCTTTCTTTTGATTTCATTCCTGTTCTGTTGTTTCCATTTCAAATAGAAGTTTCTAACATCTGATCACGGCCTCTTGTATCTCCATTCAACAGTCTATGCAACGAGGTGATCCAGCATGGATAGGCTACGTCTACGCATTTGGGATTTTTGTTGGAGTGGTATAATTCTATTCCAACCTGTGAACACCAAGATACTTATGCTCTATTCTGGTCTCTCTATATTTGACTTACCAAAAAATGTCTTCAGACTGCTTGCATATTGGACTTTACTCTGAAAAACAAAAATCATATGCAGTAAAAATCGATCAGTTGGCATGCTTAAAGGTCCTAGTACCCTTTGTGAATTTTCGTGTTTCTTGAACATTTAGTCAGACATTGATATGTAGCTGCATATGTTTGTGGCCTTTTTGGTCTGACTTGAAAGAAGTTGTATGCAGATAGCTGGACCCTATATATGTACTGCCTTTTCAACCCTCCCCCTTTTCTAATGTTCTTTTTACCCATATATCTAAACAGCCTTTTCTTCCTTATTTTTAGAAAAAAATTAATGTTCTTTCGCGTTGATAGTGATGAGAATCTTCTTAGGTTTTTTTCTTTTTTGAAATAAATCTAGGCAACTTTCTTTCTCCATTGGCCTCTGCCTTGCTCTGTTTCCATATGTAACTGTGATTCTGATATTATTTTTGTGCAAATGCTCTTCTAGGTGTTTGGTGTTCTCTGTGAAGCTCAGTATTTTCAGAATGTCATGCGTGTTGGATATCGCTTGAAATCTACTTTGGTAATTCAGATTCTATCTATATTCCACCATCCTCTTTTCTTTCTAGTGTTTACATTTATAGGTGACAAAAATTCTTGTATTATTGGAATATGTCACCAACTGTCTTCATCCTCCTCCTTTTCTCTTTTCTGTGCTCCCTTATATGTCAAAAAAAAGAAATTCTGTTGATCATTGATATTACGCCACGAGGCCTATTGTTCTTCCTTTTTGTTTTATCTGAAGATGCAAGACTTGGATCTTAGGTTTGTCTTATTTTTAATAGTTATCAGGAGTCTTTGTAGCACTGGGTTCTGTTCTTGTAGTTATGTTTTAGCCATAATCCTTGTTTGAATTAATTATCATGACAACAATCATCCTTCTGGAGAGAACATTTCACGGCCACCTTTCACAAAATTGACTATAGGTATGTGTTTTGCAACCGAGGAATTTCTATCCTACCTATTAAAACCAAGATTTTGTATGTTGAATTTTGGTAATTTACACTTGCATAGCATAGATTCCGGTGATCAATTTCAACACTAAACATTAAAATTTCCTCAAATTGAAATACTTGTTAGCTGGTCTGTTAAAACTCTGTTTTCACATGACTATTGATATGAGTCAAAGTGGCATCTTGACATGATTTGTCTTTGTCCATTGTCATGCTGCTTCTCTTTGAGTTACTCCTCAGAGTTAGTTTAGCTTCTTGTAGACTCTGTAGATCCTTGCTGGTATATAGAGCCCATCAACTATTTCCATCTAATCATAGAACTTCATTAATTATTGTTGATGCGCTAATGGTATCATTATGTTATCTTTTAAGCCCAATTGGTTTTGTAGATTGCAGCAGTTTTCAGGAAGTCTTTGAGGTTAACCCACGATAGTCGGAAAAAGTTTGCATCAGGAAAGATAACCAACTTGATGACAACAGATTCTGAGGCACTTCAGGCATGTCGGTTGCATTAGTGCTAATTTTTGTAGTTTTGCAATCTTCTACAAGTTGAATATTCTATAACATTATTTTCTTTGCTGGATGAAGAAATTTTGCTGATTTAAGAAGATATGTATTCCTCCTATTGATACACCCATTAAACATGTTTGTATCAAAAAGATACAATAACATAATTTAAAGGAAAAATGCTTTAAAATGGCAATCATTGCTTATTTATAAGAGACTTGAAGTATGCTAGATGCCCCAACTTTAATAAGATAATGTCTAAAAATCAAGTTACAGTAGTATGAAAAAGAATGATGACAATTAGACTAAAGCCTTTAAAATAGTTCCATTTTCATCTCAAAATTAATACCACCATCATTGCCGGCTTCAATCAACCTGAATCAGATGCTATCCAAGAAATTTCAGAATCCTGACAAAGAGTCGCAGTAGAGATATTCGTATCACAAGATACAATTGAATTCACGCACTAACTACATAAGGTCCTAAGTGGCTTTATACAACCTCAAATGCTATCACGGAGAACCTCACACTGTTGTTTTACTCCTCCCTTTCCATGACCTAACATTTCAATCAACCTTTAATTTCTCTGAAACCTGAAGCTTTTGGATCTCAAAAGTGTAACATAGATGGGAGTGAATGACCTTTTTACACAACGGACAAGTTATGCAATATTGCCTAGACTAATTAAAAATAGTGTCTGAAGAAATTGTTTTAGATGTGATTTTTTGATGGGTTGACGTTGGTGCCTTTTTTATTTCTCCAGCAAATATGTCAGTCACTTCATACAATTTGGTCTGCTCCACTTCGAATTACTGTTGCATTGGTTCTCCTTTACCAGCTATTGGGGGTTGCAGCACTTCTTGGTGCACTTATGTTGGTTCTTATGTTTCCGATACAGGTGAGGAGCTTTTATTTTCTTCTTTCACTTCCTTCAAAACTTTTGTCTTGAAGATACTTTCACTTTTTTATTTGCTTATTAATCTAAATTTGGATGATAATGCTTGCTTGAGGAAAAGCACTTTCGAGCAACAAGAAGGGAGTTGTTTCAGTAATGAAAGGCAAATGCTCTTATGCCCGATTTCTTTTGGAGCATGTGCTTATGCTAATAGGATTATCTAAAATGGTTTTTATTCAATTTAATACATGTAGTAAGATTTTGCTTGATGAGGTTAATGAATTTAATTTATGTAATTGGGAAACTCCGCAAACAAGTTATATAAAAATTAGATAACCTTATGCTACATGAGTCATTATGATAGTCATTGGAAGACTGGAGTAGGAGATGTGCTCCAAAAGTATATGAGTGAAAATTAAAGTAACGGTAGTTACTTTCAAGGTGCTAATAGATATCTGTAATGACTGGAGTATCACATGTAATACTCAAAAATTGGTCTGTTGCAACCTTATACGGTAAAAGAAGAAGGTTCTCATATGAGTAATTGATGTTGAGGGCAATTAGTGTGGGATAATGATAGACACAAGTAGTAGCTCTATCTTCCATATTGACTGGACCTCCCTCCTTATTCGTTTTTTTTTTGTCTGCTTAGAGTATGCAAAGTTGCAAACTTATTCTTGATATCATCCATTTCCATGTCACATGATTCGTTATTGTCCTTTTTTCAAAATTTCTTTTGCTATTGTCTTAATGAGTAATTCTTTTGGGTTATACAGACATTTATAATAAGCAAGATGCAGAAACTGATTTGGTATTATCCTTTCAAAATTTCTCTTGCTATTGTCTTAATGAATAAACTTTTGGGTTATACAGACATTTATAATAAGCAAGATGCAGAAACTGACGAAAGAAGGATTGCAGCAAACGGACAAGAGAATTGGTCTCATGAATGAAGTATTGGCTGCAATGGACACAGTCAAGTAAGTTCATTTGCGGAAGCATGTTTGGAACTCCTACTGTACTTCCCAGCAATGATTTGTAACTCCAGTAGTATGTACATTTCAGATCTTATGCATGGGAGACTAGTTTTCAATCCAAGGTTCAGGGTGTTCGGAATGAGGAGCTAACTTGGTATAGGAAGGCACAATTACTAGCTGCGGTATGTTTTGAGCTATCTAAAACTGCATGAATGATTTGCTTTACTTGTCATTCTTGGTCTGTCTTCTTTTTTCCCTCTTGGCCTGACTTTGATATCCTCTTCACTTTTCTGTTTTCTGTTTCAGTTGAATAGCTTCATTCTGAATAGTATTCCTGTTGTGGTGATTGTAATCTCATTTGGGGTATTCACATTACTTGGAGGAGATCTAACACCAGCAAGGGCATTTACAGCTCTATCCTTGTTCGCAGTGTTGCGTTTTCCGCTCTTCATGCTTCCAAATATAATAACACAGGTTCTCTTTGCAAGTGTTTAACTTATGAATTTTGATATTAAATAGCTTTACTCGCTTTTTCCGTTGTTGAAGAACCCTGTTTGCTGATATCTGTCTTTGCAAAATCACTTTGTAGCATTTATCTAGCCTGTTAGAGAAAAAAGTCTAGTTCCTTGGAGTCCAATAGTCGTGTTTGAATATTGTTGCATTTTCTAATTAACAATCAAATCTCCCACCTAACCCTCCTCTCCAGGAAAATTAAAGAAAAAGAGGAAAAGACTACTAATTTTTGTCATTTCTAACCATCTGAATTAAAGGTCATAGCTAACACTAGCCAGCAGTGATGGCATTATCAGATACTAAATTATGTGGTAAGGTGAATAATGTTTAGATGCAAGCAACTTGTTCATTCTTGAATGACTGCCAGAATATCCTTAAGTCTATAATGAGTAACTTTTCCTTATCAAAAAGATACCCTTAAGTCTATTTCAGTAGAGCATGTGACTGCATTTTCACATGTGGTATTAAGCAATATTGAGCGAAGCATTTCAATATTAGCTACTCTAAGAAAATCATTCTTGGGGCCTATTCTGTTTGGGTTATTACTTTATTTGTGATTAAATCAGATGTTGTTAATTTAGTTATCATGTCAGAGAGTTACTTTTTGAAGTATAATATATTTCTCCAGTGAAAGTGATTAATTTAATCACATCAGCATTCCCCAGATGCAACAAATGTGTCCTTCTGACTTGCTAGAATGGCTGACATTACTTTTTAATCACTGAATATGTTGGCGCCACCGTGTCTGCTTTTATTCTTCCATATAACCCGAAAGTTGGCTTATTAAAATATGCCTCCTTTTCATATTTCTTTGACTTTTAACTTTTTATTCTGTAAAATTTCTTGATCATAACAATGCAAGTTCTTTTTCTTTTACTCAAGAAGCATTTGCGGTGTTTGAATTTGGCATCATACTTTGTACCTCAAAAAGGAAAAAGTTATAAGCACTTCATTAATTTCAGGTCCTGAGTTTTACATTTGAAAATAAATTTTTATGTGAGCAAGAAAAAGAAATCGATCTATGGGATAATCTTTCATTCTGCTGTTTTGTTTATTTTACATGGTTTTGATCAATGGAGGAACAATATCACCATTGGCCCCCTCTTTAGTGAGATTATATGAGCACCTATGTTCTGCTTTTGCAGGTTGTTAATGCAAACGTATCATTGAAACGTCTAGAAGAGCTTCTCCTAGCTGAAGAGAGAACACTTCTCCCCAATCCACCTCTTGAGCCTGGGCTTCCAGCCATATCAATTAAGAATGGATTCTTTTCATGGGAATTAGAGGTTTGTGCATTAGTTGATATCTTCTTTTGCCTGTAAAAGTACACTCGGCCATGTAAACATAATGTGGTAGCTTTTAGCTGCCTCCTACGTTTTAATATACTATAGCATTTATTTATTTATTTTTTAATTGAAGTAATCAAAATCTTAGCATTTAATAATCATAAGAAGTGGGTAGAGACCTAACATATACTTGTCAGAAGGGGACAATGAAAAAAAGGAACGCACGAAGTATATGTAGATTTGTTTTTGGTTCACAAATAGGTAAACCTCCCCCTTTTCGTTCCTGTTTCATTTCACTCTTCAAGGAATCAGTTCATTGTTTCATGTGAAATCCTTTCCTTCTTCGGACTCCTTATGTATCTTGCATACATTTATGCTTTCGAGAAAGATTCAATTTAATTCTTTTTTCTCTTTAAAATTGCATTATGACCTCAACTTCTTACTGCCACAACCATTAACACTTGGCAGCACGTTATATATCTATTGATGAATTTGGTTCGTAATTCGGGCGATAAATAAATTTGAAAGCAATCTGTGCTCTAGCACTTGATATTGTATCTCTTTGGATAGGGATCGGATTGCGGATCTGCCTAGGGGTATGTGGGTATGCTTGACAGCTTGAGCATATAGCTTTTTGCTTCTGTGATTAAGCCGTAGTGTCCTAAAAGAAAGAACATTGATCCTATCTTTTACCACATTAGTTAGGTCTAGGCAATTCAGAGGCGAATCTAGGATTCACGAGGATGGGTTCATCACTGTCAGAGACTGAGTTAGCACGTCATAAAAGTGGTCGGGGAACAACATCGATCCCTACTCCTGAGTGTAAGTGAACCATCGTTTGACCAAGTGAACCATTTAAACTTTTAGAGCATGGGTTCCTTAACATTATATTAGACATATTTTGAAAAATTAGTACACAATATACCTAGTTTCGTGCAGAGTCCATGGGTTCACGTGAACCATAACTACTAGAGTGGATCCGCCCCGAGGGAATTTGAATTATTTAAGTGTAGGATTCACATATAGTTTGCTACATAATCTTTTGGCAAACAAGGATGAGGCTAGAAGTTTTTGGCCTAGCATGGTGGGGTGTGTGGGTAGCAAATGGTACGTCTATTAGGGTCTTGGACAATCTCTGAGTCCACCATAATCCTCTTTCAAGTCTTCTCTTATGTCTTGATCGTTTCTCAGATTGGTTCTGTTTCTAGCTTTCATTTGTCATCATCTGATTATGAGGTTGGAACTCGGACTGCTTGGTTTATTTAGAAATCATTTTAGCTGGTCTCTCTTTTGTACCTAGAGATTTTCATTTGGCTTATTTGTTGAATAGGCTTGAGTTCTCGCACTGCGTGGTATTCATTGACGGTCAAATGTTTGACCTCATGCAGTGTCTGAGGCCAAAAATACCTTAATTGATGTAGTACGTGTAGACAGAACAATAAAACTTACTCCCATCTGCTCCAAAAATACCTCTTTTCTAGAGATGTATGGTGGAGATTATTCTTGAATTGAGGGACTATACATATTTGCAGCAGCTCTGCGGAATATATCTTCATAGTATTTTGGTTTCCAGAATAACTATTATGATCCCGAGTGCACTAAGTTTTACATTTGGCATGAAAAACAGTTTATAATCTTCCATGGCCATAATTTTGCTGATTTATTTTGTATAAGTTGCCGTGAAGCTTATGGTTTAGAACACAATTTCCAGTTGTCCGACCTACAGAGGTGTTGAACAGCTTATTAGATTGAGTTCCTAAGTTCCTTTTATGATATCTTCTGAAGTTCTCTACTACTATCCCCTTCTTTATTAATAATATCTTTACCTAATAAAAAAATATGAATTAAGAAAAACATATACACTTTTAATAATGATGGTGGCTCTTAACACAGTGTTCCTCTTTATTAATATTCAATAAAAGTTGCTAATTTTGGAAAAAATGTACTTGTCAACTCTTTTCATGGAATATGCGCTGGAAAAATCAATTCTTGTCTGTCAATCTGCAGGCAGAGAAACCAACATTGTCAAATATCAACTTGGATATCCCAAGCGGTAGTTTAGTAGCTATTGTTGGGGGCACTGGAGAAGGAAAAACATCGTTAATCTCAGCAATGCTTGGAGAGGTTCCTTCAGTTCCTGATTCGGTGACTGTCGTAAGAGGAACGGTTGCTTATGTACCACAAGTTTCATGGATTTTTAATGCTACAGTAAGTAACTATGTTTTCCTTAGCATTAAGGCTCATCATGTGGCTGGTTTTAATTAAATATATTCTGTATCATGGATCACTTGAAGTGCATAATTACGTTAAACAGGTACGTGATAATATACTGTTTGGTTCTGCATTTGACGCTGCAAGGTATGATAGGGCCATTGATGTGACCGCATTACGGCATGACCTTGAATTGCTTCCAGTAAGTATACCTACAAAAGTTTTCTAATCAATAAATGAGATAGTTTATTATTCTTTATGGTCTTTCTTTATTTTTAGTTTTTGATAAGGATGATCTTTTGTTAATGTGTTGCTCATTTTTTATTGCGTTTGTTCTAGGGTGGTGATCTCACTGAAATTGGTGAACGGGGTGTCAATATTAGTGGAGGACAGAAGCAACGAGTTTCCATGGCTAGGGCTGTTTATTCCAATTCTGATGTTTGCATATTTGACGACCCTTTAAGTGCTTTGGATGCTGATGTGGGCCGCCAGGTAACCATTTCACTTTGACGAAACGTGCTCTTTTTAGTCCCATGCCGGATCCATAGCAAGCTTCTTTCACCTTTTCGTTCTGTTACATATCTGATGCAATATGTTAATGATATGTTTTGACTTGCGTTATTTTGTGGCAACTGAAGTTCTTTCATATAAATAGTTGTAATGCATGATTACCAGGTTTTTGAAAGGTGCATCAAGGGAGAATTGAAAGGAAAAACCAGAGTTTTAGTCACAAACCAGCTCCACTTCCTTTCACAAGTAGACAGGATCATACTGGTGCATGATGGTATGGTGAAAGAGGAAGGAACTTTTGAATATCTCTCAGATAACGGGGTACTATTTCAGAAACTGATGGAAAATGCGGGGAAAATGGAAGAGTATACAGAAGAAAAGGAAAACAATGACAATGAAAACGAAAAATCTTCAAAACCTGTTGTTAATGGTGAGACCAATGGGGTGTCTAAAGAAGTTGGAAAAGATAAAAAGAAAGAAGGTAAATCTATTCTTATTAAGCAGGAGGAACGGGAAACTGGTGTGGTGAGCTTCAATGTTCTGAGGAGGTAAGATTGATACTACAATCTGGCAGAAATTTAAACAAGATTTTCAGTTTTCTATGCATGCATGCAGGTACATACGTACACACGCATGTATGTATTAATGTATGCATGCATAGGGTAGGTTTCATAGTCAAGTATTTCCCATCTTTAATATCTTGACTGATAAACATTCTTATTTATAAGTTTTTGTATCCAATCTTTCAATGTGAAACTAGTTTACCTGAAGATTTCTTTGTAATCAAGTAAGAAAAGTGTTAAATTAAAGGAGGGAATTTAAAGGCGCACGTATACAAGAAATATACCAAGAAAAGTTGAAAACCTTACAAAGTGAAATGGTTTTCAACAAACGACACCCAATCTTCTATACATACAAGAACCTCACAAGTGCACCAAAAGAAATAAAAGATAAAAGCCTCCTCAAGTGACCAAAGTCCTTCTCTATGAGCTCTCTTGTTTCACGCTCCCCGAAAGACCCATATCAGAGCTAGAGGAGCATTCTCCCATGCCCTGCGTCTTCTTCCCCGCCTCGTGAAGGTCCAACTAAACATAACATCTTTGGCCGTGCCTGGCATAACCCACTGAATACCGAACCATCTCAGAATTTCCCACCATAGATTTGATGCTACCTGACAATGTAAAATTAAGAAGATGATCCATGTTCTCTCCGGACTTTTGCACATGAAGCACCAACTGATACATGTAATCCTTCTCTTCCTCGAATTTTCAGCCACCGGGTTACCCCTCTTCCCTACTTCAACCAGGGTAGGGAAGAGTAAGGTCTGCGTACACCTCACCTTCCCCAGACCCCACGTGTGGGATCATATTGGGTAGACAAGAGAAAAAACACAGCTTTCTTGCAACCCTAGGGATCCACACCGAATAATATGGAAAAGATGACCCCGACTTGATAATATGGATAAGCTTCTCTTGTACAAAATAGTTGTAGTTAGGCTCAACACAAATAGCTCTCATGACTTTCTAGCCTAATCTGCTTTGTGTGTCGTAAACAAGTATAGGCAAGTTTGAAGACCTTATTTATCTTTGAATCCACTATCTCGTGGGCCAAGGAGATCTTATCCACAATTATTAGTCCTTTAAAAAATCGCCCGTTTTTGCGTAACTATTTTTATAAGGAGAATCAAACTAATTCCTCAAGCTAGAGAGATTTTCATAGAAAAGCTGCTGAGCTCTCCTTCAAATATCCCATGGATAAGAGTAACGAAAATCCAATATTTTAGACGCCAGCTACCTTTTTGCACGTAGAAAATATCATTACTTTAGCATGCTGCAGTTCAAATATATGTTTGATATCAAATCATTCCAGTTTACAAAAGATAGACAGGATGCATTAATTTCCTTTACCCTTCTCTTTCTGTAGGGATGGATAGCTTATTTTACAGGAGAGTATTCTCTTGATCAAGTTGTAGGTCTAAATCAGTACATTAATTGTCTGCTCGTGTTCATCTTATGGGATTTCCTTTAGCTGATGCATTTCTCCTTTTTCTTTCTGAAGATGTTAACCTTCTGCAGCATGGTCGGAAACTAAGAGAACTTGAGCATTCATTGAACTGAAACGCTTTATATGAAAGCATTTTTCCAGGCTATTAATTGCCTTCATGTACTGATTTACCTTGTTTTCAACTTATACGTTGTAGGTATAAAAATGCTTTGGGAGGCACTTGGGTGGTTGTGATATTATTTTTCTGCTATTTCTTGATAGAAGCTCTCCGTGTTGGGAGTAGCACATGGTTAAGCTTTTGGACTGATCAAAGCAGTTCGACGAGATATAGTGCTGGCTTTTACAATCTGATTTATTCACTTCTGTCTCTTTGTCAAGTATGTAACAGTTAGCTCTCTTAGCTTTTGTTTGTTGCTTTGTTCTCCCCACAGATTCAAGATATTTGATATCCTCGTAGTAGAACTCATTCTCTGATGAAGGGGAAAGAAAAGGAAACTTTTAATCACTGTCTAAATTATTTGCATATCAGGTCATGGTAACTCTGGCAAATTCATTTTGGCTGATCACGTCAAGCCTTTATGCTGCTAAGAGGTTGCATGATGCTATGCTTAATTCTATTTTAAGAGCTCCGATGGTCTTCTTCCACACAAATCCACTGGGGAGGATTATCAATAGGTTTGCCAAGGATCTAGGGGACATAGACAGAACTGTTGCACCTTTCGTAAGTATGTTCCTGGGCCAGATATGTCAGCTTATCTCAACATTTGTGCTAATTGGTATAGTTAGTACCATGTCCTTATGGGCAATATTGCCGTTGCTGGTCTTGTTTTATGGAGCCTATTTATATTATCAGGTATGTGGGAAACTTTTTTTTTAAAAGGTCCTTTTTTTTTTAATCTTTCATTTCTCTGAGACAACCTGATTTCTTTATGGATAATATATCCAATAGGCGCCTGCAATCATTTTATTGAGACCTAAGCATAGTCAAGTGGTTTGCTTCTTTTTGAACAAAACAAGCTATTGTTATTCTTCAGGACGTATAGTACCTACTTTGTCCATAATTTACTTATATCTTTTGCGAGTAGAATTTGTGAAAAAATGCACCTTGGAATATCCTGGTCATGTTTTGTGCCATGTCGAGTCCACTAGTGGAGCAGAAGGAAAATAAGCTTGGTTTTTGATATTGGATCTGCTACCTTAAATTGTGATTTCTTTTATTGGATAGGATTAACTTCAATTAAGCCCTCCTTTGGGTTTTCTTTGTCCCTCTCCTATTTACTTAGTGGTACTTATCATTCATTGAAACAACCTGTATGCTGCAGAGCACTGCTCGTGAGGTGAAGCGTTTGGATTCCATCTCCAGATCTCCTGTCTATGCACAATTTGGAGAAGCACTAAATGGTCTTGCCACTATTCGTGCATATAAAGCTTATGATCGAATGGCCAACATTAATGGGAATTCAGTGGATAACAATATTAGGTTTACACTTGTAAACATGAGTGGAAATCGATGGCTTGCGATACGTCTGGAGACTATAGGGGGCCTTATGATTTGGCTTACTGCAACATTTGCTGTGATGCAAAACGAAAGGGCAGAAAACCAGCAGGCGTTTGCCTCAACAATGGGTTTGCTTCTCAGTTACGCCCTGAATATCACAAGCTTGTTAACTGCAGTACTGAGACTTGCAAGTTTGGCTGAAAATAGTTTAAATGCTGTCGAGCGAGTTGGAACATATATAGACTTACCATCAGAAGGTGCGGCCATAATCGAGGGCAACCGTCCTCCTCCTGGATGGCCTTCATCTGGATCCATTCGATTTGAGAATGTTGTCTTACGTTACAGGCCCGAACTTCCTCCTGTTCTGCATGGTATATCCTTCACAATTCCTCCAAGTGACAAAGTCGGAGTAGTTGGCAGGACTGGAGCTGGAAAATCTAGCATGTTTAATGCTTTGTTCCGACTTGTGGAACTCGAAAGAGGGAGGATCTTAATTGATGATTATGATGTTTCAAAGTTTGGGCTGACAGATCTGCGTAAGGTTCTTGGTATTATACCGCAGGCGCCAGTTTTGTTCTCAGGTATTATTTGAATTTGTTTTGTATCTCTCTTTCTGGGAGATGGAGGTTTGCGCATATTGATGTCTTTATCATTTTAGTCTAATCAAGCTGCATCAAGAAAATCCTGTACATGTGAATCTCCTTATCACAATAATAGTAATAATAGTAATAATAATAATAATAATAGATAAATAAATAAATATAAAAATCATGCACATGTGATTCTGCTATTGGACTGAAGGCACTTGTTACTGTAACTGTGAACATATGTCTGGAGACTAACATGCTAGTGACCTGTAGGAAGTCTTTTTATCAACATTTCAGACATGTCTGTTCCCCATCTGACTTAAGATATGTCTTGATCCACGAAGTCCCTGGACGTTGCCAAATAATTTCTGTTAGTGGGAGGGGCTTCATGACTTTTGAGGTTAATTAAGGGTTGAGCTCTGGGCTTAGCAATTACTTTGTATACTGCGATGGGTGTAGAAAATGTCTGATTATTTATTTATTTATTTATTTTTTGTCTGTAGCAGAGAGCAAGGTATAAAAATTCATGCCAAAATAAGATTCACGTTGAAAGGAAGTTCTCTCTTTTGATGAGGGATAAAATGCACTGCAAGTTCTTCAAAGCTTTTTGCTCCTGTGTACACGTTAAATTTTTTTGTTAAAATGAATCGTCCTGTCAAACTTCTTTATCTTTTTCCTTGGAACCCTTTAATAAATTCTGTTAAGTGGCTAATGGGAATATTAACATAATAGAAGTGAACAAAGAGATAGAGAGATCCATCAGACCCCTCGCCTCCTCATATTCTTCGTCCGATCCTTCTTTATCACCCTCACAAAAAGCTTTGAGAATTTTTCAAAGAGCTGGCACACAATGCTGTGCCACTTCTCTCTTGCCTACTTATAGTACTACTTATTGTTGCCTTATATTTCTAGCTTAGCCACAAGCAACTTCATATAAGCTGAGTTGTTCTCTTTCTTTCAAATTTGCTGACAAATCAGTCTGCTCTTTTACCAGGACGTTGTTTGATGATGCAGTTGATAATATAAGTGAGATTTATTTAATTTCAGAAATGAAAAAACCATTCCTGCTCATCTATGTTTGTGTATATTGCACAAGTTCCAGTCCTATGCTAGAAGTGTTATTTACCTTGCATAAACTATGCTTATGGGTTGTAGCCAACATGATTGTGCATTGGAGGGGAAGGAGTTGGGACCAGGAGGGCTTTGGGTGGCAGAATCTGTTATTTTCTTAACAGTCATTTGTTGATTCTTTTTCTCTTATTATTTGCATGGCTGCTTTGGATGTCAACAGAAAGCATTAATTGAAAGTTCTCCAGGACAATCTTCAAAAGATAAAAAGAGTAAATGCTCAAAAAATAAATTTTGCAACATATGTAGTATCAAATTGTTCGAGTTGGCCTGCATCTTATGTCAATTTAATTTTGTACTGCATTTTCAGTGTTGACTCGAATTAGGAAGCACTTTGCCGACATTACCATTAAGCAGTGTTTATCTCAATAGTCCTCATTCTTTTTTTGGTCAGGGACTGTGAGATTTAACCTTGATCCGTTCAATGAGCACAATGATGCTGACCTCTGGGAGTCTTTAGAACGGGCACATCTAAAGGAAGTTATAAGAAGGAACTCTTTGGGTCTCGATGCTGAGGTTTGTCTTGTTTTTACTTATTTCAGATTTGCTTTAATGGATAGTTTCGCATTGAAGATTGTCCATGCAGAAACTTAGTTCAACCAGTAGTCCTACGCTTAATCAACAGAAAGGAAGTTTTCTTGAAAATTTTACCAGTTCATTCCTCCCAGAGAGCCAAACTATTGTGATTCACCTCCAGAGTATCTTCCAAATCTTGCCTTGTTCAAATCCCTATTGGACAGTAAAGACTTCTTCCTACTCTTGGTGCAATGACATTTCCCAAGTATTTGGAAAGCTTCTGCCACATTCTCCTTGCTTCTAATGAAACGTAGAGATTGGTGTATGTGAATTTCACTCTTCCGATTGTGCATTATACACCCTTTACTATTTACTGCTGGTAGACTTATGATTTCTCATTGTTAGTTAACTAATTGCGACTGTTTGAATTAACTAGATAGCTTGGAAGCTCAAGCATTTGTGTTAAAATAGTTAACAAACAAATTTCAGCTTTAGTTAACAAAAAATCAATTTGATGTATTAAGGTCTCCGGTCATTGTTAGTTAACTAATTGCGACTGTTTGAATTAACTAGATAGCTTGGAAGCTCAAGCATTTGTGTTAAAATAGTTAACAAACAAATTTCAGCTTTAGTTAACAAAAAATCAATTTGATGTATTAAGGTCTCGGAAGCCGGAGAAAATTTCAGTGTTGGACAAAGACAGCTTTTAAGTCTTGCTCGAGCATTGCTTCGCCGGTCAAAGATTCTTGTTCTTGATGAAGCAACTGCTGCTGTTGATGTTAGAACTGATGCTCTTATTCAGAAAACCATACGCGAAGAATTTAAATCATGCACCATGCTCATCATTGCTCACCGTTTGAACACTATAATCGACTGTGACAGGATTCTTCTACTTGATGCTGGTCAGGTACAGTGCTCACCTTTCAATCTTAGTGTTGTGCATTCTTCCTGACAACAGGTCATGCCTAATTGACATTTGAGGATCCTTTGTGCTCCTAAATATACAACAGAGGGATTGCATTCTTTTTTTTTTTTTTTTTTCCTTCTCCATGAGTTATTTCGCTAAACCTGTTCTCTATCTTTTCAGGTACTGGAATATGATACTCCCGAGGTATTGTTACAAAAGGAAGAAAGTTCCTTTTCTAGGATGGTTCAGAGTACAGGAGCCACAAATGCTCAATACTTACGAAGTTTGGTGTTTGGAGGGGAAGAGGGTAACAGTATAGGGAGGAACAAACAGCTAGATGGACAGAGGAAATGGCTTGCCTCTTCACGCTGGGCTGCTGCAGCTCAGTTTGCTTTAGCCGTTACCCTTACTTCATCCCAAAATGACCTTGTGCAACTAGAAATTGAGGATGAGGATAATATCCTGAAGAGAACAAAGAATGCCGTAATCACTCTGCAGGGAGTATTAGAGGGAAAGCATGACAAAGAAATCGAAGAGACACTGGATCAGTACCAGGTTTCCAGAGACCGATGGTGGACATCTTTATACAAGATGGTTGAAGGTAAAGGTTACTGGAAACTAAATCTAGTTACAAGTAAAAAAAAGTTGCTTTCATGGTCATCTTCTTTGAGAACCATTATTGCCATGGTCATCATTACAGTCACTATTATCGTTATACTTGATGAACAAGATTTACATGGACAGATTGATAGTCATACCTGCCCTAACAAAACAATAGGGATTTACATGGATAAAATATATAATTTCAACCACTTCCCTTGCCAACAATTGTTGTTATGGGTGATTATGCCTTTCTGTGGTCTTTGAGGCCTCTACTTTGTCTTCAATTGTTTTGGTTCTTAATGTGGATATCACTAAGGGGTGTTTTCCAGATCGGTCGAGGGTGGGAATAACCGTGGGATCGTCCTCTTTGAGGAAATATTGCTTGTTAGTATACAGTCATCATCTGTATGTAATTGTTAATAAATATTGGTTTTGTTATTTACACCTTTCAGGTCTCGCGATGATGAGTAAGCTAGCCCGAAGTAGACTTCATCAGTCAGAATTTGAGTTCGAAGAAAAAGCAATTAACTGGGATCGCGCTGAGATATAGAAATTCACTCTGCCAGCAGATTATGGAATGGGTTTCACTTAATTTTTATTAGATTTCGTGGATAGTCGGTTCTGCCTTCTTGACACTAGTTGTAACATTGCCTTTTTATCCCATGAGAATTTTGATTGTGCCTCTTCTAAAGATGACGATGAGGAGGTTTGTTGTAAAATTAGAAGGAGAAATGTGATTGTTTAATGAAACTACCATAGGTACAAGGATTGCTAAAACGACTCGGGTGTGTACATCAAATCATTGAATGCAACCATGGTCTGCCCTTTTGTCATAAGATATCTCCAAAAACTTTAACCACATTGGATGTTTACATCAAATCATTGAATGCAACACATATGCCTTTGATATAAACACTTAAGTCTTAAGCATGATATGTTTTTTCATTTTATTTTTAAGTGTTAAGGGTTAACTTCATTAGGTTGGTGTAAATATTTGGCGTGAGTAGCTCGGTATTGTTTCTCGATTTGTACTGTCATCCTAGTGCAAATAATCAGCCTTGTCAAAAAACTTCGCCAGGCCAAGTTTTGCCTAACGACTGCAACTAATTACACAATATCCTTCATTAGAGTAAATATTTTCGTAATTACAGGCCTTCCATTTAAGTGCTGGGAAGTTCAAAGTAGAGCTAGGTAATTCCTTAACTAAAAAGTCATGAACTTTTAGAATAAAGTACTAGGCGGAATTGTTTGTTAGTTGGAGTACTGTTTATAAGTATTTTTATAGTAACTATGTTCCATTCCAAGTGATAGACATTTCGATTATGAAGTAAAAGATTTCGATAGTCAGTTCAAAACAATATCTGATTCGTTATTCTACCACATTATGTTGAGTTGGATTGCTTGAAAAAAATCGAACGACTTCTTAAAATGAAAAAAAAGACAATAATTTTGACAACACTAACAAGATAATAGTTCATCATCTAAGTGGTAATTAATCAGAGTATATGATCCAGTTATTCAAGTTCATAAACCAAATTAAGTGGGAGTTAGATGCTCTAATAAAAGCAAGGATATTTATTGAGAACCTTTCTGCCGATTCAAGTTCATGGTTTTGTTCCTATAATCGATATTGCAAGGAAAAATAATTTTACATAATTTAAGGATATAATGAAAAAGGAACTGAAATATAATATTGATGCATAATTTACATTTCAAGTGTATCAATTAAGAGTTATAATTTGAAAACAAAATTAAGCATTGGACGAATTAGGTAAGTAAATACCAAGACATAAACTAAGTGACATATCTAGATATATGAAGCTAAAAGAATTAAAGGCAACGTCAAATTAAAAAAATAAATACAATAATTTGCATTTTCACTAATAACTAAGCTATATGATTGAGTGAAACTTGATAGTTTGCTCTCAACAAATACTAGAGAATGCTCACAGTAAAGTAAAATATAGTGCAGGTGAAAAACTGGAAATTAATGGTTCTTCAAGAAATTTAATTTAATTAACATGATGAACGAAACTAAAGAGTACAATTACTAAATGATACCACAAGAGTAGAAAGCATCCAAGAATAAAGTGTTTTGCAGCAAAGCTCTGAAACTATTTCTATGATGAGTTAACACCTTAACTACTACAACTAAAAGCTTAGCACTTTTTACACAAATTGGATTCTTACACAGAACTAGACTACATGAATCTACAAGGATTTCTTATGAAATTGAATGTCTCTTGTTTCTTGAAGATGAACCAGATGACTTTATTTCTCCTTGAATAATCATTGAAGTTGGACTCTGAGAACTACCTGATGTCTCAGAACTCTGGTTTTCGACATTACTGGACAGCTTACCAACAACAAACAGCTTGTCAAATATTCTCCTTGATCTAGAAGGCAGCAACTGTGCACCGCTACTTCTATTCTTGCTACCCTTCTTTACCAACTTCATGTTCTTCTGAGAATCTTCATCTTTTATCTTCATTTCACTCGTTGATTTCGCCACATTGTACTTTTCTGGTAATGTTTTCTGCCAATATTCCTCAGTCTTCCTAGTGGAATCTAAGGCTTCACTATTTCTGCAGCTTAACGCCTGAACTCCAGCAGCTGCTCTAATTTGCTCAAAGAACAATACTTGAACAACAGTCCGGAGAGGCAGCCGTTCATTTTGTGCTGCATGCATAGATGCATCCATTGTTAATTTCCTGACATCCATGAAGCCACACAAATGCTTCCTCTCAGCTTTTGTCAAGCTCGAGTGCTCCTGCAGTGAAGACAACCAGTTAGTATATTTTAAAACAATGAGCTTCAAAAATTTGTGTACAAACCAGCTTCCGTCTCTTGTAGCAACAATATACAAAGAGATACTTCTTCATTCAGCTAAATATATTGGAAAAGGCCAATTACTTGCTTTTAGTAGCTACCTATGTAGGTCCAATTTGAGATTGGAGAGAAGTGCTCTTTATGTTCAACTGAATGAGACATGTCTTCTGAAAACTTGGAAATCAAAATTATGGACATGCAAATGTTGTGATGCCAAAAATAAAAATAAATAAGGAACCTGCAGATAGATATCAATTGCCCCATATAATGCATCATGGATTGGTCTTGCTGAGTCTGGAATTGATTGCAACAGTTCAATGAAACTCGAGAGACTGATGTTAGGATCACGAGCGATTTCTGCAAGGTAGCCATCAATTAATTTACCGACTTTCAACCATGACCCATGCCCCAAAATGAAATCATTGGTGCTCTTCGCGGTAATGTTCTTATCTCGACTACTTCTTTCACTAGCCATGAATTGATCCACTAAGCACTTCACTAGTTCAACATCATAAACTGTAGTTTGGGGAGACCTCGCTGGGATCAAAAGATCATTGACAGAAGCTTCATCCAGCTTTAAGCTGATACTTCTTACAAGATCTTCCCTTGACGAGTCATCTGCTCCCACAAGAATAGCAACTTTCAGTAACTTAAGCAAGAAACTACACGAACAGGTAACACCTTTGTCAGAAGGCAATAAACAGATTACTGTTTCTACCAAGGACTTGTTCCTCCTGCTGTGAGTTTCGGACACCAAAGCCTCAATAGAATCTGGCAACCATCTCATTGCATAGGTTCTTAGTGCCTCCCCAATAACACTACCATCCATTCTTCCCTTGGATTTAACCGCAACCATAACTCGCTTGTACAGATCTATCTCGAGTTCACATATATCTTCAATCCACCAATCCTTGGGCACAGATTCCACTTTTCCAGGGAACTTCATCCCAACTTCTGTGATCTTATCTGAGAGTGTCACTTTTCTGTTGTAAGTGTAGGACCATGTAATATTCGAGGGATCCATTGAAGTTTTAGATGCAATAGAGTCTATACATCTCCCCACGACCTTCAAATCTTCAGACCATGGTTGAAGAGATTTGGTGGTTTGTAAAACAATAATTGAATCTTTCCAGCTGCGGAAAACACTGGAATTGAGGAATACCTCAATTTTGAAGATGAGGTTTCTTTGATCAACGTCTTCAGTCATCTCCAGGTACTCAGCCGCACAACGGGCAGCAACAACATTGTAAGGATTGAGAGTCACTGTCATTCCATAGCAAAATTTGGCACATATCTCAAAAGCTTTTGGTCCACCAGGAAAATCGTCCAACTGAATCTCATCAGAGTTCTCTTCATTTACTTTTGAAACAAGCCTTTGCAGTCTGTTACTCTTGGACAACAGAGGAAACTGGCAAACCAAAATCAGTATAAAGGTTTTAGTTAGCAACTGAATGACTAATAAAACCAGCTGCAGCACTGAGAATTCAAAGTTGATTGACAAAAATATTGCTTATCCTGCTGTTATTTGAACAATTTTAAAGCCATCTCCTGGAACATCGAATAGTCCATTTCTAAGTACAAGCACCAAGCTTCTTTGAACTAAAGATGAACATGTAGCCTAGCTCAACCAAATGTAACATTGTGTCTCGTTTAAGAACATAGCTCACCCGTTAACAACCTCGTTCCTACGAATTTTATGCAAGTAAAGGTCCCTTCCCCTCCATTTCATTTCCTTTAAGTTCTGCTGGAAGATCAAATAGCTGTGGGTTCGGGTGATAGCTGCTCAGAATAGCTGGGTGCTCAATGTGTATATGAACTACGCTCTAATAAATACAACATTTGATGAGAATAGGTCTTCCAGTATCAAGCATAAATGAAAACAGAGTAGGATAAGTATTCTCGCTCACTCTCTCCATATAAGGCTAGATAGGATAAGTAATCACAACTAAATTGATTCAAAATGCTTCTTGCATATCTAGGCTAAACTACAAATCACGACAAACTTGGATCCAAGAAGAAACACAGACAGGATAAGCATTCTACAGCCAGATTGATTCGAAATGCTTTTTGCATATCTGGATTATAGTACAGATCAAAACAAAATTGCATCTCCCAACTTCTGGGAAGTGTAAATAAATATAACTAAATGGAAATTATAGCAATTTTCCCTTTGTAAAAGGCCAAGTTACCTTGTGAAGGTAAAATTTTACTTCACCAATAATGATGGTAACATCCGTTGCCAGCTCAGTCAACACGTACCTACACCAGTAGATCACGATTCATACACTATATGGGATGTTATTAGAGGACAAGCAAGTAACTGAAGAAACAACATACTTTCACCAGAGACAAGGAAGAACAGAAAAACACATTGTGAGTATCAACACAACACAAGTATGATGAAGAAGGCATTCGGTAAAAGTAGCATCTTACAGAAGAAAATTCAAAAATCTAAATGCTGCTATATTTAGCTCCTAATACTAATAGTATCTCCTTTTTATGTAATTACAATTTCTGCTACTTAATTATCTACTATATTGCAAAAAAAAATATAGAATGAAACAAAAATTTGCTGCCAATAGTTAAGTACACAGAAAGTTAAATAAATTTATTTTTAAGATAATGAGAGAGTGATCCGTGTGATGGACAACTTTTCCTTCAACCTTACAAGTAATGTTGAACTGAAGTTCGTTGAATAAAGTAGGTAATACTCTCATCATCCTCAGCAAATAACAGAAGAATTAACATTAAGTAACTCCAATACAAGTCAAATTAGCAAATACATTTAACTAAGATAGATAGGACAGCCCAGTACACAAAGTATCCCGCATTAACTAAGATAGATGAATTCATATAAATGGAAATTAACCCCACAAAGAACATTACTCAAAATGAGTACTAGTAAATATTGGACCACCTACTAATCAACGCAGAAAGTAGATTGACACCACCTTTTTAAATGTCCTCATGCAAGCCACCACCAAAATTCTTTAAAGGCAACAAGAAAACTCTAAAATAGGCAAATAAAGGGGGCACTAAAACAAAGAATAAATGAATATTGCCTGCTTTCAAGGTTAGCAATAGTAGTATAAGAGTATAAAATTAGAATCTTGTACCCACATTTTCTAACATATTTCTTAAAATAAAGTAACTCATTATTTAATAGTCGTCTCTTTTCCTCTTTAAACTATACTTAAGAGATCAAAATATCCAAAGCAATCTCCAAAATTGGTCTTTTACATGTGCAAGAAGTGGAAGACACTGCATAATATACAGTTCTTATACTCATTTCCAAATAAAAGAAAAGAGATAAAGCCAAACAGTATCTTTTTTTTTTCTTCACCAAAACTAAAATAATTTTAAAGAAAATTTGAGCACAGAAATGAAAAGATTTACCTTCTGTCATGCAAAAAAAAAAAAAAAAAAAAAAAAGGAAAAAGAAAACTGATTACATTTTTTCAAGTATGTCCTGCAAGTGTATGGGGAAGAAAATGGGACACATCAAACTAACAAAGGAAATAAATTTAAACAAATAGCCGCGGGATACATAGATTATACATAAATACTACTTATTTTTTCAAGTATATGTCCTGCAAGTGTGTGGGGAAGAAAATAGGACAAAACAAACAAACAAACAAAGAGAATTTCAAGTAAATAACCGGATACATGGATTATACACTTATGATAAGTGCATTGTAATACATGGAATATACATAGAATATAACAAAAGCTATTTTTTTATTTAAGCGGTCTAGTCATCATTCCGACAAGTTACAAATAATAAAATCATTGGAAAGAAAAAGAAACTCAAGTATAATTGCAAATAAAAGAAGAAAAAATAATAAAATCATTTTACCTTACACCTTGTCCTTGATCTTGAAATGTATCAGGTTTTGAACCCAACTTCATGAACTTCATTTCTTCTTCAAATTATGTAAAGACTCCAACTTTAGTACACTAGTAGTAACAAATCCAAGAAACTAAACTTTAACTTCTGAGGCAACTGTAATTCAGTAGTAAATGAGACAAAAAAACTTATAAAGCTTTCATTTTTATCACTTTATAAGAATATTTTCAGTAAAGAAGCATATTCTAAACTTCAAAACAAACAGAAACAAACAAAGCATAAGTGGAGAAACAAATATTTCAACTCCCATAATTACATTACATTACATGATGATGACATGCAAGAAAGATGGTTGAGTCATAAATATGTAGCCGCCTTTGAAATAACTTCACCTGTAGTATACTTACTGCTAGGCTGATACTGAAAGTTTTTTTTTTTTTTTTTTACTTGTTACTAGTAATGACTGAGTAGTGAGTAGTCTATAAACCAAGATACACAAATTTCAAAGATTTGTGCAGCCTTTTGTTTTATCTCTGAGGATGTGTGTATACTGAGTAGACTGATGAAGTTGTCGAAATATAACAAGGAAAAAAGAGATAATATGAGAGAGAAAACTGTCAGAATGAGAGAAAGTTAAAGTGTTTCTGTTTGTAGATTAGCAGTAGGGGACTGTCTAGGCAGAACAAGCTGGCTGGGGATGGGGGTGGGGGATGTGGTAGTCTCGGAGCAATTGATAAAGTTATTTTAGTGTCACTTATTGATGCTAGTTTTACCGTAGACGATGTACATCGCAGCTCTTGGGTGCGACTCTTTACTGAACGGAATGAGCGAAATGCTTTATACATAAGACTGACTTTTAATATAATATATAATCACATTATAAACTAACTATAGGAGTAAAATTTGTGTGCACCTCACCATCGGCGGACTCAACTCGTAGAACTATACTATCTTTTAGGAGAATAATTTATACCTAAACTCTCTAACTTAATGCAGGAAAAAAATCTAGCAAATATAGAAATATTAGTATGTGATATATTTGTTTAATTTCTATTTGAATAGAATTAACTATTTTATACTCAAAATTTCTGGACTTTAATTACTGATATCATGTGTTAAATACTTTTCATGGTAAATTGAAAAGAATAGTTATAATCGACCATAAAACTGATATCCTAAGAATCTAATAGTAATAGATAGTACCAAAATAATGGTGTTCACAGTTCAACAATCAAAAGTTAATAATGGTGTTCACAGTTTGATTAGTTCATGAGTGAAAACTTAACATTTTCTAGTAATTTATTGAAAATATCTTAGGTAAAAGAAACATAAGGGTGGTAAAGTGGAAACGGACACATATTTTAGGGTGTAAAATGAAAATTAAAAAGAATTTTATGTATTCGTGAATTTTTCCGAGAAGCTTTATGTATATGACGTTAATGCACGCCACGCTCAAAATACGGCTTTACCTTTACATCATCTATTTATTTCTTTTTCTTTTTTCTTTCTGTAAAGTTAATTACATATTTTGGGAAAAGCTTTTGATAGAAAATATTGGAAAAAGGATCTGTGCAAAATGTGTTTTTGATATTGTATTTCGTTTTGAATATCGGTGAGTGTACTCCGAGTTAGGACTCAGAATTTGAGTATGACGGGGGCACTACAGAGTTTAATGTAGATATGCCAATTTCACCGGGTGCCAAGTACTATAAATATTTAATTTTTGAGGTATTTATGCCTAAATATATAGAATTTTTGCCGAAATTACCAGGTGCCGGTGCACCCGAATTCACCGCATAGATCCGCCTCGGAGTGTACTGTGATTTGTGATTGAAGAAAAGAAATTATATATGTGCATCTATACGTAGGATTCAAACCTAATTTATTTTTATTTTATTTCCAAAACTTATAAATATAAGTTGTAAGCCTCAAAATATTTTCCATCATTAAAATCTCTAGATTTTCAAAATATTAGAAATTTATTATTTTCAATAATGTATTGTAGTATCTCTTTTTGTCCATTTTTTATATATGTTCTCTTTAATATGAACTTTCAATAATATTAACCGGCTGTGATTATACATGAACTAAAAGTTTTGAATTAATAGTTGACTGATTAATGTATGGTACGAAAAATTTCCTAAAATGCTAGATCATTGGACGTGTTGATATCTCTCTGTTATGGAGTAAAATACTTAAAAGGTCACTCAACTTTGAGAAATGTGTGACCAAAGTCACTTTACTTTGAATTGTACTAATAAAGTCACTCAACTTAAGGTAATTCTCACCAAAAGTCATTGTAACCAAATTTTGCACAATCATCTCACCGAAAATCTGACATGGCATTTTCATTTTTAATTATATATACATGTGGCATACTTTATTTTCCATATAGGATTTTATAATAAGTTGAATTATTTTCTAAGGATTTGGAAAGTGTTCTTTTAAATTATTACAATAATAGAATATTGTGTCATTGCTAAATTTCTACGGGTACAGTCGAAATATTAGCTTTACTACTCTTTCAAGTACTTAATTCTTTAATTAGTTATGGTTAGAATCATTATTTTTTTCAAATCTATTAGTTAAATATATATTTTATATAATAGATAATAGGCAGATTAGTTAAATATATATTTTATCTAGTGTCTTCATTTTCTCAATTTCTTATTTGGATGAATAACACTTGGCCCTCCTTAAAACCAATGTTCTAGATTTAATAGGGTAAATAAAGGTATTTAACTATGGTTTGGACAAAATATCTTTCTATTTCAAATTCAATTTGTAATTTTTTATTATTGTTCGACAATGTGCACTCAAAAAATTAAGAATCATTTTAAATAAAAATTACATTAATTGTTAAACAAACTCATCTTATTTTAGATATAGAAGTGCAGAAGATCTATGTGATTTCTATAAGTATTATGAATTGGTTGGAAAGTTTCTTTCCAAGATAAAATGTGAATAACTATGAGCAGAATATTAGGCACTATCTTCGCAACTAGTTTTAACTGATGTGATTGTGTGAAAAGAATTTCTTCGTATATTGTTATTTGAGTAAATTGACATTATTAAATCTTGTCTTGTTAATTCTATTCATTACGATGTTATCACTTGCAAATAGTTTAACACTGTTTTTGATTTTCTGTTATATGTTTGAGATTGGATTAGCAAAAACAAAGTTTTATTAAAACAATAAATAAACGAAAATTTTGGAGACCGAAAAATAATTTAGGAGGAGGGATGAAATTTGCTGCTAAATTATAAGATAGGATAGATGCTTTGAATTTAAAATAGGAAGATATATTTTTCTAACCATGGTCAAATATTTAGTTTTACTTCATTAAATCTAGACCATTCATTTTGAAAAAAGAGATGGATCCGAAAATATGTGGAAGAGAAATGGGTTATGGATTAAGAGTTGGGTTAATTAACTTATTATAAAATCCTACATGGAAAATAAAGTATTAATTAAAAATAAAAATGCCATGTCAGATTTTCGGTAAGATGATTGTGCAAAATTCGGTTACAATGACTTTTGGTGAGAATTACCTTAAGTTGAGTGACTTTATTAGTACAATTCAAAGCAAAGTGACTTTGGTCACACATTTCTCAAAGTTGAGTGACCTTTTAAGTATTTACTCCTCTGTTATGATGCCAAAGAAAAATAGAAATGGATCATTGTTGTGATAAAGTCATAGTGATACTCATACGTTAACTTTAACTTAATTATTCACTGATTGGCACTCATACATGTAACTTAACTTAATTTACTAGTAATAAATTTTTGCTCAGTTTTGTAAACACAATCTTGACATCGAGAAATCTTTGTGACAAAACTTTACTGTATTTTAGAGTCTCAAACATTCAAAGGATGTTACTTTATAAAGTCACTTGATAATATAGTATCCAATGTCTGCTCTACATAACCTAGGAAAGAAAAAATAAAATATAAGACCTGAAATTACTTTAGCTTTTGATATATGAAGAAAGAAGTATCAATTCAAACTACTCCCTCCATATGCTAACATTATTGAAAAGTCATAGATAAGGATAGCGACTTGCCAAGGTAAATAGTATCCTTTTGTGTGCACGAATTATGGTCCAAAGTTGAAGATCCCAGAGTTTCTCAAGGAAAAAAGAACGAGGAAGAAAGAAATTAAAAAGAAAAATGGAAAAAAGAGAAACTGGATAAGAAGAGTTTTATTTATCCATCTTTAATGTTTTGCATTTGGTTCAGAAAAATAGAACAATCACATTAATGTAGTATTAAAATTGACTCATCACTCCATCCTCCCCATCCCCGTGCCTCTTTATGTCAACTGCAGGGTTTGTCTTTTAGGATGAAAAATACTTTAAATAACAAAAAGAAAATGTTAAATATCAATCTTCAATGATTTGTTTTGCTGAAAATAGTTTTCACTCGTTTATCATGCGACAAAAATAAAGTCATAATCCTTAAAAAATTTGGTCGTGTCAAACACATGTGCATTAGTGAAAAAGGAAAATAGTGGATTAATTCAAGAACCTACTTATATATAAGGTCTGGAAATATATTTTACCTTATGACTTTATAGAAATTTGAATTAACTCTAATGTTGATTTAAGTTCTTGTAACAGCCCAAGTCCGTTAGTGATATTCAACGCTTTGGGCTTAGGTCCGCACGGCTTTAAAATGCGTCATTAGGGTCTAAGACCAGTTAACTATTATATATATGGATTCAGGTCCTCGCTGAGGTTTGCGCCGCGTACCATCGACAAGGTTGACACGGAGTGGCTCTGATACCATCTGTAACAGACCAAGCCCGCTAGTGATATTGCCCGCTTTGAGCCTAGGCCCGCACGGCTTTATAACGCGTCACTAAAGTCTTAAAGGCCAGTTAACTTATATACCCAGTATCTCTCCTGTGTTATGTTGATGTGAGACACTTAACCCTTAGCTAGGGCGTTACAGTTTTATACAGTAAAAAATATTGCATCACATTGTCCATTTATCTAACTTACATCACTCTAATTTATAGTGAGTTAGCCTTGACCAAACCATCAAATACAATTGTTACGAGCTTTCAGATATAACGAAATACTGTAAAGTGTAAAGTGCCTCACGGAATCAATTCTGCTTGGACATTTCTTATCCAAAATTGTTTTTAAATTGTGATTTATTTTCATTCAGCTGTACATAGAAATGCTTAAATTTTTAATTTGCTTCAGAGTAAGATAGAAAGTTGTGAAGAAAGAGGCTTAGGGACCTCTCAAGTTTTTAAATAAGGAAAGGGGATTTCAATTTCTTTTTCATTTTGTTTTATTGTCTGTGTATCATTAAAGGGGTAATTAACCAAAGCAGGGACCAAACAGCAATTATTAAAACTTGTCAAAAAGTAAAAAGTGACCCTACATATATATTCTCTTTCTCTCTCCACCTGACACACACACAAGTGCATTTCCCCATTCACTACACTTCTCTCAAACTTCTCAACTTCACAACCATTTCTCTATCTTGCGAAATTCAAAAACGCTACTGTTCATCATCGGATTTCTTCTTGTTTTCTCCATTTTTCGTCAAATTTGTGGTGGAACTAAACCCATTGTTGCATATTTCCGTTCATCAAGTTAAAATAGGTACTTTTTCAACTTTTTTAAAGCAAAAACAAGAATATGGTCCGTCTGAAAACCCTTGTTTCATTTTTCTTGTTTGAGATCATTTCTGAGTTTGTGTTCAGATTTTCTGGTGCACGTTGGTTTGAAAACCCAAAATACACTGAAAAAAAATCGTCTCTTCGGTTCCCACGAAAAAATTACGTGTAAACATCTGAAATGTGTGTAAACATATTTGCAAATGTGTACACATCTTTGCAGATGTGTAAACAAAAGATGACTGTATATCTGAAAAAATGGGCATAGATCTGCAAGATCTGTACACATATTCTTGATGTGTACACATATTATTTTATGTGTACACATATATCCTTATGTGTACACATATTCTTGATGTGTGTACATAAAAGAAGTTAAAAAAGTTTTTATTAATTTTACACATATTCTAAATGTTTACACATAAGGTTATATGTGTACACATATAATTTTATGTGTACACGTATTCTTGACGTGTGAACACAAGTTAAAAATGCACTACTATTTTTACACATATTCTTGATGTGTACACATATTGTTATATGTGTACACATATTGTTGTATGTGTACACATATAACAATGAATCTGCACCTTTCCATGTGTAATTCTATTAGATGCTATTTTCATTCAACCTAACTATGTTATTCCTTTTATTTGCTATGTAGATACAATGGTTAGCACACGTCGTGGGGAGGCTAGTGGTATCAGTAGGGGTGGCAAGAGGAAGGCTGATGGAAGAAGCGAGACGTCTGAAAATGCTAGCAAAAGAACTAGAACTGCCAGCGGTAAAGCACGATCAAATGAGGCCCAATCAGAGAGCCAAGCCAGCATAGATATGTGTGCGCCTGTAGATGTTAATCGAATCGTTGAAGAAGTTAATCAACAAGCGGAACTCATAGATAGTGGATCAAAAAATGAGGGCTCTGCAACTCAGGTAGGTGAAAATAAGGAGGGCGATGTAGAATGCAATAAGGGAGAGAAGAATGCAGTGGAGAAAGAAAGTGATAGAGTTACTGGTGACAGAGAAGAAGAGGCTGGTGAAAAAAGTTATTAGTGAGGTTATTGTAAAAGAAGGTGATGCTAGTGGAAGGGATGGAGTAGAAGAAGGAGATGTTAGTGGAAGGGATGGAGTACAAGAAGGAGCTGTGAGTGGAAGGGATGGGGTAGAAGAAGGAGCTGCTAGTGGAAGGGATGGGGTAGAAGAAGGAGCTGCTAGTGGAAGGGATGGGGTAGAAAAAGATGTCGTTGTTGGTGTTAGTGGAAGGGAAGAAGAAGTAGAAGGTGTTGGTAGTGTTAGTGGAAGGGAAGAAGAAGTAGATGTTGTTGTCAGTGTTGGTGGAAGGGAAGATCGAGTAGAAGGTATTAGTGTTAGTGGAAGGGAACAAGTAGAAGAACAAGAACGTGGAAGACAACAAGAAAGTGGTGAAAGTGGAGAACGTGTTGGTACTGCTTGTGGAGTACAAGAAGAAGGTGGAGAACTTGTTGGTACTGCTGCCGGAGAAAAAGAAAAATTGGCAAAACGTGCTGCCTTGAAAAATTGGAGGTCGTTGTTGAGAAAGATAATACAGGATGATGACAATGCTGAGAAGGAGGTGGATAATGCTGTGAAGGATGCTGAGAACTTGGATAACATTGATGATGATGATGATGAGGGGGCGGATGAAGAAGAAAGTGTTGGTGTTGGTGCAAAATCAGTAGAGGCAGCCCCAGAAGAGGTATGTGTTTATGTGCAAACATATTAATAACGTGTACACGTATAAATAATGTGTACACATAAGATATATGTGTACACATATAAATAATGTGTACACATATACATTATGTGTACACATTATTTATACGTGTGCACATAAAACTTATGTGTACACAAAGAAATTATGTTTGAAAAAGACTAACTGATCAGTATCTCTTAATCATTTGCAGGTTGAGGAGGGCACAATGACTTTCCATCCTGATATGAATCTCAGGACCTTTATGGAGGAACATGGAGAGTTCACCGTGTCCAAGGTCACACAAAGATCCTCCCTTTCCGGGGATATGAAGAAATTTAGAGAGGCTTTGACTAATCTGGATATGTTGGATGATTTTAAAAGTTCAGTGTTTGGGCACTTGTTGGGTTTGAGCGATAAAGCAATTTTTCCTCCTAAACTAGTCCATGGGCTCCGATTGCGGACCATAAAATGCAAGAAGACAAAGGAGGTATGGGTCAAATTTAATAACCTTCCTGCTTCTAAACGCTGCAACCTGCTTCTAAACCTCCAACCATAACCGTATTGCTCTCAACTACAGGAGTTGGACTGAATTCCATTTCTTTTTCTTCTTCTTGTTCTTGTTCTTCTTCTTCTTCTAGTTCTACTTCTGCTCCTACTCCTCCACCTCCTTCGTGTGAAGCACCAACATTTCCTTCTTCTTCTCCTTGAGTTGGTGAAATTTCCATATTCAACGGGTCTGGTAGATCCATGTCATCCCATCCACTAGCAGAACAATCATCATGCATCCCATCATTATGCACAGGTTGTTCATTTGAAACCTCTACCGACCTTTCAGCCAAACATACCCTTAAAGTAGGCCTATTTCCAGATCCGTCGACATCGGCAAGGTAAACAAGGAGATCCTCGTCGTTCTTTATTTTACAGGGATGACTCTTTTGCTTTGAACAAATGCTAAGCATGTATGTAATGCAAAGATCATTTGGATCATGACTTCCCCCACATCTGGTAACGATCTTGTTAACCAACTCAGAATACGTAACATCATGGTTCAAAATAACTGGTACCGTCTCCCTTGTCATAGAAATCCACGTGAAACATTCTGGGGTCTCAACCCATTCACCAAGAAAATCAAATGCTAACAGTAGTACACCCATTTATGGTGCAACAATACCTGGATGCATCAGAAATTGATATGCATTAGAAGCTGAAAACACAATTGAGATGTTTTCACGTATAAAGTAAAAGATGTGTACACATATGTTTTTGACGTGTACACATACTTTGAATGTGAAGTAAGAAAAAGATGCTACGTCGTCTGATGTGTACACGCATATGTTGATGTGTACACGTCAATATAATATGTGTACACATACTCGTATATTTGATGTGTACGAACAAAAGGATGCAACGTCAGCTGATGTGTACACATTATATATTATGTGTACACATAATATATATGTGTACACATATATTTGATGTGCAGGGTGCATCTTAATATGATGTGCACACATATTATATATGTGTACACATAATCTTCGAATCCGTACACATCAGCTGCCCAGAATTAGCATTTTTTATAAAATGCAGAAACGAAACCCATAGATCACAAAACAAACTGCATTATACAGTGTACAACACAGAACACTTACCAGAGCTCCTTTCAAGCGAAAAGTCACAGATCTTCAAGAGGGGTTGAAATCGCGGAAAAGAATATTTGGAAAAAGCTTTTCGATTTGAATTGGAATGGGTTTAAATCGGGTTTGAGATTAAGAAAAACATAAAATACCCTTCAATGGAGCTGTTGATTTGAAGCGAAATTGAAAAAAAGGGGGGGGGGGGGGGGGGGGCTGGCGGGAACCAGCCGCTGGGTGCTGCAAAAGAAATGGGAAAGGAAGAAGAAGAAGGGAGGAGAGAGAAAGGTAGGTTTTTTGCCTTTTTTGGATATTGAATTATTATATATATGGAGGGCTTTTTTGCACTTAATGAAACTTTGGGGGCTGTTTTAATGAGGGACTATATACCACACTAAGTAGTGATTAGAGGGGTGTCCCCCTCACCCAATTATTTAGAACTTTGTCCCCTTTTTTTCTTTTGGGGACTTAAAAGTCCCCCTCACCCAAAGCACCCTAGAAAGTTCTGGTCTCTTACATTTTATATAAAAATAAGAATTATCGGAATAAATGTCTTCTTGAGCAACCAAAACCTACTAATAAATCCCCAGAAGTGACTCCTCGCAAAAGGACTTTTTATCTCTTTTTATTTTCAGAGGAATTTATGAAATAAACCAATAAAATATCATGACAAGGTACTGAGGAGGAGTCAGTGAACCCATTAAATACCACCAAGACTTGTGGTCAATGACGGAGACACCACGTAGGCATGTATCGGGGGTGCTGACAAAGCCTCAGAGTCTCTTTTTTTTTTTTTTTTTTTAAATAAAAAAATTTATATATGTGAATACAGAATACATACATTACACATGATACTAAAGTATATTACTAGTAGTTTATTTGTGACAATAAATTGACAATCGCTTGTACAATTATTTTTAGTGTATCACTCCATTTATAATCAACTTATTATGTTTCATAGTACCCCCACACGATATGTATATCATCTTCTCATCTTCTCACTTCATCTCTAAACACAATAATTTTCTACTTTCTCTGTCCCAATTTATGTATCACACTTTTTTTTGTCTGTCCCAAAAAGAATGTCACATTTTTTTATTTGTCAACTCTTTAATACACTATCTCTATTTTACCCCTATTGACCCTACTTACTTTAAAAGCCACAAACAACTTTTTGATTACTACAATCTTCTCTCTTGCTTTTTCAAGAGTAAATTTAAACATTTACAAAATCAAATTCTATTTCTTAAACTTCAGCTGCCCTAACCCCTATTGGACTCCATAGAATTGTGGCCATGCAGTACAATCAGGGCCATATAGCATTCAATTCACTCTCTTGTTCCATGCGCATGCATGGTAGTATTACAAAGGCTTGTTGCTATTAATTTTCTTTTATTCTTGATATAAACTGAGGATCACGTAGGAGAGTTTAATTTACTTCTCTTTCAACGGTTCAAAGTTTGTCAATATTTTATGTTTTAGGCCAAAAAAGAGAAAAAAAGTTGAGCACAAAATAAGCAACTCACGTTACATATCCTATTCATGATCAAATCATATAACTAAAAGTGAGGCTTCTAAGTTCTAAGGGACCAATAATGGTTGATATTAGGCGTGGGCATATGACCATTATAAATTAATGATGATGGACAAAAGAGGGTACCCTATGCTTTTATGATAATGATGCCTCTAATTGTAGTGCTTGTTTGTGGTTTTTTTTTTTTTTTTTTGGGGTGGGGGGGGGGGGGGGTGGGGTGGTGTTCACTGAGGGGTACTCAATGTAGATTATAGGGGACCATATCTTTCCATCTAATTTAGATCGATGTAGACATACTAATAAATCAAAGTTGTAAAGTTACCTTAATTATTGACGTTGCTTTTGGTTACAACACAAAGAAGATACTCTCCAGGTTTTATGTTCTTAAAGTTTGACAGAATTTCTAATTCTACCTACTACATAGACATTATCCCAAATATGCATTCAAATTATGTCCGGGTCATTATGCTTAGAAGGGCCACTATAATATGTTTCATTCTTCCTTTACTACATCTTCAATACCTTATATATGAATGTAAATTAATACTAAGTTGTATATATATAATTTTAAATAGAACTTCGGGTAAACATGACATTGCATAAGAAGAAACGTAAGCATTATGTGAAAGTTTCATTTTCTTTAGAAGACTGGTACCCTTTCTTTTAGTTTGAATGGAGAGCTTGAAAAAGAATTACAGGATGGAGAACATTTATTGAGTTAGATATATGCATCATTTATTCTAATTACATTGATTAGAGGTATGTTTCATTGGAAAATACTTATCGATACGACACTTACACTAAATTAAACAAGTTAATTGAGCTACACATAAAAGAGACAATAAATATTACGTAAAATATTGAATATGCGTAAGCTTTTTCTATCAACTTTACTAGCAGCCGATAGCCGGGAGTTTTCCTTGTAACTTCCGGTTGAAACTAAAACTTAAATAATTCCTTACAGGAGCCGAAACGGTTACGATGGCACTAGGGATGGCAATTGGGGCGGGGCGGGCAAAACACTAAATGGGGCAGGATAGGGCAACTGCTAAAAGTGGTGAGGCGGGGTAGGGCGGGGCAACTTTCAGTTGTAGCATTATTGGGGCGAGGCAGGGCCAATATGTTTACTTGCTCTTTCAAAAAATTTCACCGAATGCCCTCAGTAAGTAGTGGTTTTACAAAATTGCTCGCGCTAAGGAATGTTTTAGTAAAATGCCCTTGTTTAGTCCGGAACCAAGACTTCAAGGCAAAAATTTTGTAAGTCTTGGCAATTGGCTATACTTCACGGGCAAGTGCTGTTTTGCTAATACTTCAAGTTATACGGCGAGAATGCAGGGGAAACTGGAAGGGCAATTGCCAAGTTTACGACGAAGTACGGCAAGTGTTGCCTTTTACCAACACTTGTCGTTCAAGTTTACGGCAAGTGTTGGCAAATCGAGCAAGGGTCAATAGCAAGACTTACGGCCAAGTGCGGCAAGTATTGCCTATTGCAAATACTTGAAGGGATAAGTGTTGAAAACTGGAAAAATATAAAGGCAAGTCTTGGCCTCGAATTTTTTTCATTAAATCTTAATGAAGACATTTTTGCAAATCATCTCTTAGCGCGGGCAAAAAGGCAAACCATTGCTTGCAGTGTCATATTTTTGCAAATGAGCCTGCTTTTTACCACTTATTTTCTTATTTCACAATTAAGTTGAGGAAATAATGGAAATATATTTCAACTATTGGTTACTCAAGCTATTAATTAGTATCGTTCATTTAATACTTTTGAATGACTATAAATTTTTTAAAAGTTTTAATTTCTTGTAAAGTACAAAATTATCAAATTTAAAAATTTAAGAAAGGTTAGAGATATGTAAAAATAGATTAAAAATTTTAAAAATATTCAATTTTGATAATAAAGCTAAAAAAAATATTTGAAAGGTAATTTAAGTGGGGCGGTCAAAACGGGGCAGGGCAGGACGGGTTAAAAAAGACAGAGCAGGGCAGGGCAGGATCGGTCAAAAGAGACAGAGCAGGGCATGGCGGGGTTTCCTACAGGGTTGAAGATGGACATAAACCAAAACGGGGCACGGCAAAATTTTGGCAGGGAAAGGGCTCAACCCGCCCCGCCCCATTGCCACTCCTAGATGGCGCCACAATGTCCACTGAACGTTAAAACTTGTTGCTTAGTCGTCTGATAGTTGTGGATCAATCTTTGCGATGGTAAGTTGAACCTCCCAACTCGGACTCTGTGTGCAAATTTTCCCTCAATAGCCCTAGTGATTGCCATAGTTAACATTTTAACCCCAATACAAAAAGTGTTTAATTTTGAACCTTTTATTGCAATCCACTAGAAATCTTTTGTACGGTATCCATGATGATCCGTGAGAAGTGCTCTTAGATTTGACGATGCAGGCTGAAAGTTAAAAGTGGCTCTAAAGATTAAGCACTAGCGCTGAAATGCTCAAGTTTTGTAATTTTCCCTTGTTCCTTTAGGCTTGTAGCCCAACTTGGACCTCCCAAAGTTGGTTATATTTGGGTGAAGTGCAGGATTAGTAACTCTTTAGTGCCAATATTTAAGCTTTACCCGTAGTTTTTTTCTTGAAGTTTTGAACTAAAAAACTTACTTTCAGAATAGAAGTTTTGAACACAATGGCTAAAAAAAGAAGTAAAACACACCCCTTGGGCAGTAGTTTTGTATGGCACTTTCATTCTTGAAGTTTCTCAACTTCAACATTTACCAAAAAGAAGGCGAAATTAAACCGAGAACTGGCACATAGAATTAAACAACCATTTATTTGTAGACTATACAAACTTGGCAAAGGAAAAAAATAGTAGAAACTGAAAGTCATTACTTCCTAGTAGGAACTAGCAGCAAAGGCTTTTCTCTCTGCAGTGGCACAGCATATTTTTCATTCATGTCAAGCATCAAAGGATCACCATCATTTGGAAGAGACCACTCAAAGTGATAAACCAAAGAAGCCAAAAACAAATGAACTTGCTTTGAAGCAAAGGGCAAACCAGGACACATTCTTCTTCCAGCACCAAATGGCAAGAATTCAAAGTCTTGACCTTTAAAATCCAAATTTGAGTTCAGAAATCTCTCCGGCTTGAATGAAAATGGATCCTCCCAAAGTTTTGGGTCATGTCCAAGTGCCCAAAGATTCACAAAGACTAAAGAATTCTTTGGGACCGTGTAGTTCATAACTTGACATGTTTCACTTGCATAGTGTGGTAGAAATGCTATTGGTGGATGCAGCCTTAAGACTTCTTTAACGCAAGCATTCAGATAAGGGAGTTGAAAGATTGCTGATTCTTTAATGGGGTTTGAGTCTATACCAGTTTGAAGCTCAGAATAGAGTTTCTTCATCACTTCTTTGTTCCTCAGCAGCTCTGCCATTGCCCACTCAATTGTGGATGTCAAAGTCCCTGTCCCTGCTGGAAATATTTCCTATACAAACATTTGCAAACTTTTAAAACAGAATCAACCATGTCGAACATGTAACTGAATTTTTTATTTCATACTAAGAATGGTAAATCTATTTACTCCATTACCTAATGAATACAACTACTAAACAGAACAACAGCAATGATTAAGTGATTCATCCTTCATCAATTGGTTTGCACAACAACAAGCTGCTCTACCGTAGTGTTAAAGCCAACAATATAGTTTGTTATGTAAAAATAGAATAGGTTTTGATATATAGTCATTAGGGCTTCCTAAAATAAACTACTCAATTCATCGAGCTGTTTCAAAGGATCAACACAGTCCGTTATTGGTGAAATTTCTTGTCGGCTCTCTTTAAGTTAGGTGTTCGGCCGAACAAATACCGACACATCACATGCTAGTCTAGTGCTGACAAATAACTATCCACATTGAATAGGGAGGGTATAGCAATGCAATGGAAGCTATCAAATACTGGTAACAATATCAGCAAATGAACATTCTCTCATGTGTCTTCCAGACATAGTGCATACAGCATATTCGTGTATAGTACAAAAAGACCGATTCCATAAAAGATGATATCAGTAAATAGCAATACCATAGTTAATGTACACATGTGCACTTTCCAAAGGTTCAATATCCTCATCCCAGGAGGTCCTTTGGTCTCAAATTGCGAGTGGAATGAGGTTGGATACGGATCTGGTTACAATATAAAGCTTGTGGACTAAGTGGACCAAGTGCAGACTAATCTCCTCTGAACTTCAAAGGGACTAATTGTCTGGTGTGTATTGTTTCGACACTAGAAATCAGAGGTCTCGAGTTCGGACCCAGAGAACCTACGCACGGATCTTTACCCGTTTAGTGGACCTACCCGCGCTATCAGAATTAATCAGGATGTCAAATGCCTAAGAAACACTATGTCTGCAGTAATATAAATATTTAATGTGCACAATAATGATTCTCAAAGTGATGAAGAAAGCTAAAGGATTTGTATTACATACCAGAAGCATGTAATTGATTTGATCATCAGAAAATCCATTAGCTAGCATTAGGTCCAAGAAGTCCCCTTGTTTCTTGCCATCAGCTTCTGTTACATCATGTTCTTCTCTTCTTTCCTTAATTATACCTTCCCAAACCTTAAACAAATTATCAAGACACTTCTTAGCCTTATTCTTCTGACCTTGTACATCAATCCCATCAAATATGGGAAAGAAATCAGCTATAATAGGAGTTGTCCCATACTCCATAAACTTCCAAATATTATCTTTCATTTCACTCCCAACTCTTTCATCATCCAACTTAATCATATCCTTAGAAAAACAAATATTTCCTAAAACATTAAACACAGTACTAAACACAAGATCACCAATTTTCACAACTTCACCTTGTTTAAATCCTAATACATTCACCATATCAGACACTCCTTGTTCCCTCATGCAAGAATATAACTCCAAAGCTTTACTAGAAAAAAGCTCAGTTCTCCACAATATTCTAATATTTTTCCAATGACTATTACACTCAGTAGACCAAAGAAGTGAATATTGTTTAAGATCAGATTCTTTAATTGGTGTTGCTTTAGGTGCATAACGTGCTGAAAGTTCTTTATCATGAGTCTTGAGAATTTCAGCTGCAGATTCTGGTGATGATCCAATAACTACAAGCTGGTTTCCTAATTTTAATGAGATTAATGGACCATAAGTTTGAGCTATTTTTGTAACTATGATATGTGGTTTTTGGCCTATAACATTTGGTATGTTTCCTATTATTGGCCATTTAAATGGTCCTGGTGGAAGATTTTGAGTTTTCAAGAATGTAAAGTTGGTTTGTTTGAGGATTAGATAGATTAAAGGTGGAACAAAAAAGATGAGTAAAGTAGATAGATTGAAAGATGATAAGTCCATTGTTTTTGTCAAGTAAAAAGCTAGCTTCTGAAAAATGATTCAGGTAAATGGTTGTCAAATTTGGAGGAAAGTAGTTACATTCATAGGAATACCAGGTTTACTTTAAAGTCAACCAACTTTTAATTTTGGGAAAATAATAGTAGGTATACATTTAATCTGATCTATATAATTTTTTAACCCCCATTTTTTAAAATAATTTTAAATAAATCCTTAGCCAACTCCCTTAATTTTTTGTAGCCACTAGGATTTTTTAGTGTTATCCTTCTTCTTCTCCTCTCCACCAGCACCACCCCCTTCCTTCTCCCCCTCCGGCCACCCCTCGCCTCCCCGTCCTAGATCCGCCGTTCCCACCCCCGCCTCCCCATCCTAGATCCGCCGTTCCTTGACATTGTTTCTGCATTTTTGGGCCACAGGCAGTGCTCCGACGAACTCAGCCGCTGTTGCTGCTATTCTCGTTTTCGTCGGTGAACTGAGCTCCTATTGCTGCTTCGTTTCCAAATCTGCTCCGGCGACCGGCCAACTTCTTCATTTCTTTTTTGGATGATGGTTTTATTATTAAGTGTATACAAAAATCTATTCACTAAAATGTGTATTCATTATTAAAAAAAAAAAGTGTATACACCGTAAAAAAATATGTACACATAAAAAATAACTGAAAAAACCTGTATACATTCCGTATACCCGATAAATCTGACTGTATACACCATATTTTTTGGTGTATACATTTGGTATACGTAAAGATACCTTTTATATACCTATGTTTTCGTTTGTATACTATTTATATTCGTTTTTGTGTATACTAGCTATAAAAAGTAAGAGCTAATCAAAAATAAAGAGAAAGAGTTGACTAGCTGTTTTGGTAATTTTCTCTTTAATTTTTCAATTATCACCTCGAGATTCGCCTAAACACACCTCCCCCTAATCCCCCAACAACTTACAACACACAAATCAAATGAAAACTTCTCCTTGAATGCAATTTTTTCATATGCTTTGATATATTGTGACTAATAATAATTTTTTATGTACTATTTGGATATGTAAATTTTACTTTACGTTCGAATTTATATTCAAAATTAAAAAGTTTGATAAGCAAAAATTCAAAATGTATCACATAACTTGTGATATTAAAATAAATAAATCCGAAGTGATAAGTTAATCAATATCAATGTGAGTTTATGACGGGCTAAATTGTTTCTCCCCTCCATAGTACTCCACTTCATGTGTACTTGATATTTTTCTTTACTTCAGCTCACACGTCTAAGTTGTCACTACACCTGTAAATGCCTAAATTCACCAACTCGTGGATCCCTCATTTAGAAGTATCCTCCGTCTAAAGAAGAATGAACCTATTCTATTACTATTTGTAGGGTCAAACAAAATTATATTTGACTATATGTGTTACAAATATTTTTTAACTATTTTGGATTGTTAACTATTGTGATTTATAATATTTTTCATGTAGTTTCTAAATATGTAACTTTTATTTAAAAATTTGATGTGCAAATTTTCGTTGAATATTAGTCAATTTGACCCTCTACTCTACAAAAGTTCATACTTTTTGAAACGGATGGAGTAGTACATAAAAATTAGACACGTGTAGGCCATTCCCTCCTTGGTAGTGACTAATGAGCTATTTTTAAAAGTAGTATAGTTCTTAATCTCCACTAAATATTACTCCATCCGTTCCAAAATAGTTGTCACAGTTCGGATTTCGATAGTCAAACAAATTCATTTTGACTGTCTTTAAGTTTTTTGTAACGACGTTTATATATTTAGAAACTACATAAAAAGTACTATAAGTCGCAATAATTAATAATTCAAAATATTTAAAAGACATAAAAATATTACGGTCAAAGTTAAACTCGTTTGACTTTCGAAATCCGAACTATAACAACCATTTTGAAACAGAGGAAGTATTTTTCAATAAATTTGTTACGACCATGAACTTTGCATAATTTCCTATTTTTGTTGAATGAACATGAATTCTCGCTCCAATTTTCTGATTGATCAAAAAACAAAAAATCAATCTTGATGTGTCTGTTATCAAATTTTATAAGTACACTTTTATAGGGAAGAATTCATCCTATTTATTGCCCCCGTGTCCCAAAAGGAGATCTCAGTAATGCATGTTCATATCAAACTAATGACACTGCTTAGTACTAATTAAATTTCTGTCTTAAAGAAGAGTATCCAAATGTCAATCTTACAATCGACGAATATTGTTTTACTCCTCTCTACTTTAGAGACTGAAATTAAACCTTAATTAGTACGTCTAAAACAACACGAGACAGCTTGACCAGCTAATTCTTTATTGTATCATTTTTTAAGTATACACTAATAATTAAACACAGATAACTTGAATTATTTAGAGGCTTTGCTTGCTCTGAGTTTCTTCTCTTCTGACAGTAACTTTGCAAACCTACAAACGATAACATAAAGAGTAAAATTGATATATAGGGTTAAGCAAACAATTTTAAGCAACAAATTATGATAATAATGAAATATGAACATTAGTGTTATTATTTACCTCTTTAGAGCTTCCTTATTGGTTCCGCAATGCTCAACTTTGTCGTATGATCCAGTCTGAAAGTTCAATTTGGAAACAGGTTTCATCAACAAGTTTTGACCAACTTGTACAAGTTTGTTCATATTATCCGTTGTACAACAATCCACTGATGCAGCTGTTCCTGATAATGCATTTTCCTGGTATTATATGAGAAATGATTGTTAATTACTAAGGTTAGTGTAGCCACTCAAAGATTGCGGTGTTATGGCAAGTACGTCTCATATCCTTAATCGGAGCCTTGACTTTTGAATTCGAGCCCTAGAACACTCTCGAAAGTGGGGCTTCAAACGAAATCCGTATATGGGCCCAATACAAGTACCAAACGCCAAATGAAAACCAAAAAATACTAAAAGTACGTTAGGAATTAATACTATTATAACAAGAAAAAGGAGTGCATTATAAATTAATTACTTGAATTCGGAGATAATTGTCACCAGCATTAACAGATTGAAAGATGGTGGAAATATAATAATCAACCATGTCAGCACTTGCTGCTGTGAACACATTAAGTAAAGGGTTGGAATGTCCATGAATTAGCCACCCTAGTATTCCCCATTTTGCAGCTTCATGTGCTGTGAATATGTTATCAAATTTAGCCGTGCCAGTCCCCAATGACAGTATCAGAAATCTTTTACAGTCCATTGGCTTGATTGAGTAGAATGCTGGATCTGATTCATCCACACGTTTGGTCACTGTGCTAAGTGCAACTAATGCCTACATTCAACCATGCAAAATAATGGTCAAGAATTTAATCACGACTATATTAAACTGATAGTGTAAAAATTCTTTTATATTGTACCGGGTTATTTGCACAAACACCACCATCAATGAGATTGAATTCATATTTATTGCCTTTACCATCATCATTCACAAAGTGATGTGCTGGTAGATATGTTGGAGCTGCTGAAGTACCAATGCATATGTCTGACAACTTAGCATCCAACTGTGGAAACTCATCTACCTGTATTTGTTTTATAAGAAATAGTTCCTTATTATCCATTTGAACCAAATAATCTTGCACTTATGCAACTCATGAGTGGGAGAGGGAGACTAATTACCTCACAATTGGTGAATACTGTTGGCTGAAAGTGCTTGATGTCAAAGGTTGGAATAACGATACGAGTTAAAGTCTGATGCAAACGAGTCTCTCCTAACTCATTTTGCAGAAGTTCGTGTAGGTATTTTCCAGCATATTTAGGGCCTTTTAGCATGTTTAATCGACTTCTAATCGTTCCAAATATGAAACTGCTTGCAATTGAAACCAAAATTCGTCTTATTAGCCTAAAAGGTCAGGAGTGATAGAATTGGAGGTTGGACGCAACAGTAAGAAATCCTCGGTTCAATCCGTGAAAACAGTCTCTTATAAATATATTAAGTAAAGTGACATACATAGGCCAATGCAATCCAACCCTTCTCGAACCCAACACATAGTTGGAACTTAGTGCATCGAGCTACCCTTAATTTGTGATTTATAAACTTTACGTAAGCATGTATGTGCCTACACATTCATATTCTATTCCTTATAGTTTATGTTTTGTTTTATCTTAACACATGAAATATTAATTTTATGTGTCTTGGCATTTAACCAAAATGAAAAAGCAGAAAGAAAATCAACAGAACTAATTCTCATCCAACTTTGAACGCTTGCTTCAGCTAGCCTTCCTTTAAAAATACATTTTAGAAAAGTATTTAACTAGCATATCCACTGGTCTTGTAACAAGATTTTTAGTTTGTGAAGTTTAACCTTTTTAAGTTACTAATTACATTTGCTATGAGCTACTTGTAATTATCTTTTAAATGAGTTGATAGTATTTTTACATGGTTGCGACTTGTAAGTATACCAAAGTTAATTAATTAATTAACTCTTAATAATACGTTAAACAAAAGCTAAATCTACCTTTGTGGGAAAATTTTAGGGCCATGTTGGAAATAAAATGACACAATATCTTTGGCAGCATACAAAGGACGATTATTTTCATCTGGAGCACTTATCATAGTGGTCAATAAACCACCTGTACTTGTTCCTGCTATTACATCAAAATAATCTGCAAGTCTAACATCTTCACCATCGATTTCCTGACAACAAGCTATGCATTAGATATTTTTATACAAAAAAATTATTTGTAATTTTTATTTGTACCTGGAGTTGGGTTTCAAGAAAATCAAGAATAGTAGCTGGAATGATGCCTCTAATGCCACCTCCATCAATGCTAAGAATAGTGGCCACTTGTGCAACCACAGAGCACATTGCTGATCCATTAGTTGCCATTTCAGAGTATTCCTTTTGGACTATAAAAGTAGCAAATTAAAAAAAGTACTAACAATATATATATATATGGCTCAAGTAAGTATAAGGATTTTCTTGGTGCTTTGAGCATCATCTAACAAGTAGGGCTTTATATACTAACATAAACAGTATCATGGATCAATGTATTGAGTTTGAACCCTCGAAAGTTCCAAACCTTAATTAACTCCAATCTTTACAAGGAAGGTTCTACTAGTGAATAGCCCACAGCACCTTTACCTCGTTTTGAATTAGCATATTGATGATACAAGTAATATACGTACAATTATGTATTGAAATGTCTAATAAAAAGTTTGGCAGGCAGGCATTGGTGTAGGTTTAATATTTATTCCAATTCATTTTAAAAGGATGATTAATTAGCTAATTATCATCATATTACTATAAAAGCATATCCTCAAATAGTTTAAAAGTCAGATTACATATTTGCCCTTCAAAATTATCTTAAATAATACCTTAATACTCACAAAACAAATACAAAAAAGAAAAAGATATAGAAAAGGAAAGAAACACAACGCTGGCTCACATGAATAGTTGTCTCCTTTCACAAAGCCAAATGACAAACCATCACCTCCCAAAGCCAAAACGTCAAGCGTTGCTTATATTCACAAAGCCAAACATGAAATCGTCACTTCCCAAAGACAAGGAAATAAACCGTAACTTCTCATTCTATTGAGTTTTGACACCTTTGTACAAAATCAAATATTTTAATTTGGTAACTCCAACATACCAATAAAAAAGCAACACGTGATGCGTTTTATATAAGTCTCGTCATTTGTCTCATTGCTTCAGTAATACACTCATTATCATCAACTATTTTTAATCGACACGTAAGTTATTCCTCCTTCATATCACTTGCTTTCTCTCAACTATGTTAATCTCATGTATCCAATTGGAGGATAAACTATGACAAACATCCATATGTGCCATTTCTACGATGCATGTTGCTTATATTTTGGCTTTTGTTGATTTGTTGGACTGTTTATGGTCTTCGATCTCTATTGCTGAAAAAATATACACAGGTGCATGTTTTTTTTTTCATGCTAGTTAATTTGTGGTATCTTTTATTATTACTGTTGTGGTGGTAAAAGGAGTAACTTTCGTTAATTGTGTTTTCTTGAACTACAATAACAACTATAATTGGGTTGTGTTGAGTTGGTTTAGTTCCTACTAAATTCCAAACTATAAAGCTCAGGAACACATGCACTAGAATTCACAGTGTTTTATTTGCGGTCACGTACATTACTAAGGATTATTTTTCTTCCATTTTTGTGCTTTGAATGGTTTATTTCTTCAAATTAAATCTCAACTCATCTTTTCCTTCAATACTTTGATTACATTGGCTTTCATATATATCGTAACGGGATTATATTTATAAGCCATTAATGAATATTTTCATTTCCTGGTAAAGAATTCAGGGCTACTTAATGAAATGGTTGCGATATTAGTTTGTAGAATCATTTTTTTTGTTTTTTTTGTTATAATATCTTTATTACTTTATTATAAAAAGGTTTTACTCGGTATTAAAATTACTATTTGGTTCAAGTTAATCTGTTTTTTGTAAAATCTCATATTTGTTTGGAACTAACATTTAAAACAGTTTGTATATGGGACGAACTTTAAGAATGTAATATTGTATCCAATGTAAATGGGGACGAACTTTAAGAATACAATATTGTATCCAATGTAAATTTAGCTTGTACTCTTCTAACGGGTTATTTAGATGGCTACATAGTTTGAGTATACACGTGCAACGTACGTGTCGAGAAACTAGTTATCTCTAAAAGCTCATATGGAGTATCTCCTTGTGATTAAGTCTGCGCAATGACTAAGTTCTCTTATGTCGAATTTTGAATAACAAAAGTCCTTTTATAATAGGAAGGAATAAACAATTTCAGGCGCGGCAACAAATATCATTAGAACTTGTTTCTATCGTGTTTAATGACAAATTCCCAATTAGAAAACCCTTGTGCTTGTGGCTAACCTAACCACAAAAGCTAGTTCTAAATTAAAGGAGAAGGATTGTCCTAGCTTTATAAAGGGACAATTGTAACGTCCCACAACAAATATGGAATTTCATCTCCATCATTGAAGTCACTCTTACAATACAATCATTGAAAGAAAATACACATTGAAGTGAAGGAATATATTATTGATCTGACAATTTCTATCTTTCCTTTTGCCCACACGAATCAACATATTAAAAGTGCAATGAAATGGGTTTTGAGAGATTAGTACAACACAAGTGTTTCTTTAGTTTCTGGTTACACACGATACATGCATAGTCGTGGGAAATTCTTTTCCCAAAGCAGTCACATGTTTGTTATGCGCGAATTGTAATTCATCTAGGCCTTCTCCTTTGTCCAGCATCAAATCTCTTTCTTCTCAAACACAGATTGGGTGGGCTGTCCAGAGGCTAAGAGGTCCACTCTTGGTTATTGCATCTTTCTCGGATCAAATGGTTTTTCAAGAAGCAAAAGATTTGTATATAGTATTTGTACTTTGACACCTCATCAAATCTAAGAGAGGAGAAAAAGAAAAGGAAAGATAACAGAAGATTTTACAAAAAGTGCAACAGCAAGCTTATTGAACCAATTCATTCTTGGAAATGCTTGAAGCAGCATAACAAGTAAATGCGTGCCACCATCCAACTACAATCCATAAAAACTAAGATTCTGAGGTCCTTGAAGATCAGCTAAGTAACTTGTCAAACTAAATGAACTAAATCCTCAAACTAATTGTCAGAAGGTAAAAGTGTTATGAAGGCTCCAGTAAATAAAGTTACATAACATGGTATAATTAAGCAACACTTAATTCCTACATTGTCTCTCCTAAAGACCAAATGGATCACGAAACTTCGAGATCGGGCGAGAACCATTATGAGCTCCCCTAAGGAGGCAGGCAACCAAACGACGAAAGTCCAATCTCCTTACCGCCTCTCCACAAAAAAAAAAGAAAAAATTAGGTGTGGAAAAGACTTCCAGCAGTCTGCCGAAGTAAAACTTGAATTTCTGCATCACAGTATGACGTACATGCTGGTCTAGAATTTGTAATCTGGGTTGTCTCGGAGGCCAAGCTTAGAAAGAACGAGGCAGTAGGAGTCCCAGTCTGTCCTTCGGAGATATTTCAACAACTTCTTCCTCTTGACTACCATTGCTTGTAGACCCTTACGAGAGTGCTTATCCTAGAGCATTACATTATTGAGGGTCAAGTTAGAAACAAGAAGCAAGCAATAATCTAAGCAATCAAACACCCTATGAAAACATAATGGAGCAAAAACACTTGATGCGCCATCTTCTATGACAAAAATTCCGGCAATTAGCTGGCGTACTAGCCAGTGTGTGGTCCATTTTTTTTCCCTCTAGTTTGGCATAATCATATGTGCAATATGACAGTGAACAACAATGTTCTACAAACAAGATTTCATGTCCTATATTCCTGTAAAAGATGCTCAATCGGGCACAATTCAGCAGAAAACTCACCTTTTTGTGCAGAACTGTTGATAGGTGCTTTATTTTTGTTGTAAGCTGGGCCACTGAAAACAAGAAAAGGCAACTATCAACTTAAGATGTCAGAAACAAAGAACACCACTGGAGCAGCACGTATTGTGGTTTGACAGGGTTTTACTTCCTCTGAGTATTACCTCTAGACAAACATCAAAATTCAAGAAATTTCCTTAACATGTTTGTGTTCTTAAATTTAAGAGATATAACATCTACCAATACGAAAAAAGGGGGAAGCGAAAGTTGGAGGACAAAGGAAGCCAGAGCAATTTGGGGTGTTTCTCAGCTCACTTGGCCATAGCTGTTACAGTGTTACTCTGTCCTCAAATTATACCATTAGGAGCCATTTGGGACACATTAGGTTCTTTTCTCACTCTCTCTCTTTTTTTTTTTTCTTTTTTTTTTTTTTTGGGGGGGGGGGGGGGGGGGGGAGGGATTGTTATAATGCACGGAGTGTTTATGCCACAAATAATGACGAAAAGATTGTCATGCGTTGATTAATTATGAAGGGGTTATTATGCGGTGATTTAGTGATAAATGGGATTATTATGTTAAGCATACATGCACTACTTAATTTAAGGGCACTACTATCCTGCACAAAATACTACACTAATTCTTAGCTGCGGATAATTTTTATTCCGCCAACCAAATTTCTGCATTAATCATGTGAAGATAGTTTTTTCTATGCACCAAATGCTACATTAGTTATCCAACGATTTTTTTTTCTTTTGCAATCAACGAAATGCCGTATTAATTTACAAAGGAATTTTATGCTGAAATTAGTCATAGCAAGACTTGCACCAAGGACCTATACTTATACAGCTACCATATTGATTTAAGTAAACCATTCATCTACAAGTTGTTAGAGAGTTAAAATTTCGATATTACTTAGTTTAGGTTTGCCACAAAACCTATCCAGCTTATATATTTTGCTTTTTCCTTTTTGACAAGGAAAGCCTACCGAACTATATGTTCTCTCATAATATTTTTTGATAAGGTAAGATATTATATGTTCTCTCCAAAATTCTCTCTTTAAACCAAACATAAAGAAACTGAAAAGTGAAAATAGTTGATCTCCAAAATTTGCTGGAATCATCTACAACCAGGACGTAACACAATCAGAGGACACTCAGCGGAAGGACAGGGGAAATGGAGTTTTCTCGATTAAGTGCTATTCACGGGATGCAAGAAGACGCATAAGGTTCTCGAGACCTACCAATCTAGATTTCCAACACTGAGGAATGTATATTCCACGTGAATCACAACAAAAGGGTTATCCTACCAGCCAAAAATTTAAGGGAAAAAATATCATAAATGTGAGTTGGTGTCTATATACACAAAAGGTCAGGAGAAGATGTGAACCATTTACTAGTGCACTGTCACGTCCAAAGCCAATAGGGTGTGGACAGCATTGAATTAATTGGAAAAGAGTGGTCGAAACCAGGAACAGTGAAGGGCATAGCTGGACTCTTAATATAGGGAGAGGAAGGCAGAAAGCATGAAATATAGCCATTTAGCTCTTATGTGGGCTCTCCAGGGTATAAAAGAGCTTTTGAGGAGGTGAAATATAATATTGTACAACTGATCACTTTTTTTTTTTGAAGCACCAATGCAATTCTTGTTGGCATAAACTACTGATTGTCTTACCGATAAAAAAATAACTGAAGATATTTCGTAAAGAGCGGGTATACCATTTGTTAGTTGTATATGGGGAGTTTTTCCCACATTAATACATTTTATTACTTTGTCACACAAAAAGAAAAAAGTGAAACAAAAGAAACTCTTTAGTTTTTTTAGGTCATTTATAATGCTTTGAAACATCCTTTCATATTGCTTATTCCAAATCGTCCCCCAAGAAATTGTTGCTCACTTTCTACATTGCTTTTCTCAAACACTCCAGAATCATCATTGTCTCGTAACACTAGTAAGCAAACATAGGGCATCAATTTTTAATTTTATTTTGAAAAGGTAGCAAACATAGGGCATCAATGTATTTGAGAACTCTCAACTTGTCTTTCAATGAGATATGATGTCGTCATATTAAGTAAATAATGAATTTTGATGTCTCATCAACAATCTTCTCGGTGTAATTTAGCATTCAAACAGGCGAGTGCCAACTCTAAAATAAAGGCAAGAGGAGGAACAAGAAATTAATGAACAAAAGGACTTCTAATAGAAGCTTCAAATACTCCAAGTTGTATCTACAGCTTCATGCCAAATTAGTGTTGAATTTCCACTCTTTCCCTCCGGCAAAGTAGAGGTTTCAAACCCATATCATTACATGACTAAATGTATAGAAACTTTGTTCTGAAAGGAATTCAGTCTCGACCTTTTTTTTTGATGAATTGACCAAATACTTTTTTTATTATAGTTAGTCACCAAATACGATGTTGCCAGAACAAATTTAGATAGAAACTCGACTAATCAAAATTAATTGATCCAAAACAGATTCCCCCTTTCAAATGCATTATTATATTTTACCTTTTTTCTGAAGAATAAAAGATGCATTATAAATGTCTACTGTATTTCCTAAGTAGATTATGCATGAGAGTACTATCAGTCAGATCATGTTGAACAAACTTGATGCAGTCAATTCACGTTGAGTAATTGCATAACTTTAATTTAACAAGAGGGGTAACTTTAATTTAACACCCAAACTTGGTTAGACTGTTTTTCTACTTAAGTCTCATCACCTAATATTCTTTGTCTTTTAGTAATCCTATTATTTTCAGTTCCGGGCACTCTTTAGCTGTTTTTTAGTTATTTAAGTTACTGTGGTGCATTGAACTTTCTGAAGTAGTCAAAGGGAAGGCTTGGGCAGCAGGATCTCAGCCAGCCAGTGTTATCAAAAGCAAATAGTGCCCAAAAGAACTAAGTGCTGTTTGGGCTTTAAGCGCAGAGCGCAAATGAAGTGTTGGCTTTAATGAGAAAAGGCGCAACTGAAGAAAATATACAAAAATATGTGTTCTCTAAGACTAATAATTATAAGCCTGAATAACGAATATATCAACACAGAAATTAAAAAAAATTAAGATAAGGTGGAATATCAATTGTTTAGAGTCGCCTCTTCAGGATAACACTCATTGACAGGGAGAAGTATGGCTTAAAGCCTTGATGACGACACTGAAACGCTCAATATGTTTTGCACCTCGCTTTAGCCCTTAAGCGCGCCTTTGATAACACTGCTGCCAGCCTAAATGTTTGACTGACTACGCTCAGCTGGCTAGCGTATCTTGGAACGTGGAAATCATTACACTTTTTTGGTCCTCATATTGTACGTAATGGACTCCAAGCTATTTTATTGTTCTTCTTTCTTGTTTTTTTTTTATTTCCCATCTCTCCAAATTAATACTGCTTGTACAGGATATAGATCTTCCCTGTCTCTGTAGTTATACTATTAGAAAATCAGAGGAAGAATTTAAATTAGCTTGGGGACAAAGTCCTAGTAGACCACTGTTGTAATGGATATGAATAGAAGATGAAGATATAGCAAAAGCCTCGGGCTGGATTAAAATGCTGGAAAGTGGCGTTATATTAGGAGGGGGCTAGAGGATAATGTCCAATGAAGGAAGAGTGATCAGTTGGTGTTTGATTTATGGATGTATGTCTGTGTATCAGTGTACACTTAAAGCTCCTTCTAGCAAAAAAAGATTTAATCATCTACAAACAGATAAAGGAACATAGAATCTGCTCATGTGGCAAGTATCTAGAACATCATGTGTACAAATAAAGAACACACCTGCGATATTCAACCCAACATAAACAACCCAACTGGAACCCTAATAGTAGCATAAAGATCATCAAGAATATAATGCTGAAGAAAAAAAAAAGTAAACAGCTGAGGAAACCAAGGTGTTAAGAGAAACAATTAAATTGGTGCATGCATGATCTGGTCTGCAGTCAAGCTCTGTATGCCGTGAAATTACAGAAACTAAAGGAAGTAAAGCAAATAGCAAACTTAAACAACATGACACATTAATCTAGACACTAACCTTGAACACGTGCAGATCCACAATCCGACTCTGACATTTTATATTCATCTCTCACTTTTTGAAGCTCCAGCTTCATTTTTTCCTCAGATGACATGTTATCTGGGTGGAAATACTGTTCACAAATTTCCATAAGTTATTACATTCACTTTTTTCAATAAAGTAATAGCTTTTATAAGCTATTACATTCGCTTAAATGAATGACAACACATTGACAATAGAATCAGATCACTTGTTGTGCTAAATGAGGTAATGAAAAAAAAAATATCAAGCCGTTATTCTTTGTAAAGATAGTAAAGCAAAATGTAATTTGTATGGGTGGCTGGACATTCAGCTTTATTGCAGTTCACTATTATGTATAACATCTTAATTTATCAGAATTACCAAAAACCAGCAAAAAGGTATCATGTTTTTTTTTTTTTTGAAGACGGTAACATTAAAAAAAAAAAAAAGGTATCATGTTTAGTGTTCCTTTTCAGAAGAAAAGGTATTATGTCTAGTTCGATCTGTTATGTCTCAAATGTTGCTTTTATACTTTAGCCGAATGTATCCACAACCAGATTTCTACTAAATATAGGAAAGATAACGCTTGCTGCTCAGATTATCATTGAAGGCCAAAAAAATTCAGGTATCTCTGAAATGAATGCTTCATAGGTGACTCGTATTCAAAAAGCAAACACTTCATAACTATTCAGTGTAGTGACATCAAAAAAGTTTATCTGAAAGATATCTGCCATGAATGGTTTTACAGAAAGATAATCGAGACAAAATAAAACTTACCTTTTCAACCAATTGTTCTTTAGGTGGATGCAACAAAAAGCTTGGGGTGCCACCCAGCTGCCCCAAGACATCAAGTCTCTGAACTGTAAAAAGTAATTGTAATCAATATATGCTATTTCTTAGAAGATATTGGCACCGCGTTCTCAAAAAACTACAAGCATTTGCAGCTTACAAGGAAGAAAGTGCCAAATCTAAATCTTTGTAGCTTATATCAAAGAAAACGGGCATGGATACTATCCATTGATGCACACTGCACAATTAGCAAATGAAAACAAAATCCAAGAACATTACAGAAAAATGGATCAAACACAAAGATTGGAAATACAGACAGAGTCCATTAATATCATTGTGAAGGCTTAACTAAAGTTCCAAGCTTTTTGCAAATGACCAAACTGCATATTAATAAAGCTAGACAAATCACAGCATCACATTCATTATACATTTTTCTACACCAGTTAACCATATAAACCATCTAAGAAGGAAAAAAAACCATATAAACCATTATATAACCAAATTGCACCCAAATACAGACAGAATCCATTAACATCATTGTGAAGGCTTTTAAATAAAGCATGAGATTTATGCTTAAAGTTTGAAGCTTTTCGCATAAACTAAAGAGTATATTAATAAAACTAGACAAATTATAGCATCACATTCATTATACATTTTTGTATACCAGTAAACCATAACATATAAGTAAATTGCGCTGAAGTATGATCAAAATGGTAACTCACTGATATTCTTCTGAGCCTTCTCTTTATCAGGGGCCTGCAATACATAAAGAGAATTTTTTAAACTCTTATACACATCACCGCCAGGCTTCGACTCGATTTCCTTCTCGTCAATCTCCCTCAGCTTCATCAACCTATCGTTCAACTCCTTCAACGAAAACTCCTCCTTCTTACCAGGCCTCAACTTCTTCAACTTCTCTCCTAACTGACCATGAGTATAAAACCTAACAAAATCCCCTGCTGTCATATTCCCTTCCCCACTAAACCCTTCCTTATCCCTCATCATCTCCTTTCCGAAAATGGAAATAGGCAAATTATTTTCACTCCCACCAATCACCATTCCTCCTGATCCTCCTTTATTCTCCATATTAGGTCTCAACTTTAAACTATCCTTTAATCGTGACAACGATAACGAGTCGAACATTCTCCCTCTACTCTCATTCTGACTATTGTTACCGATACTAGTATTATTATTTTTAAAATTTTGAATGTTTTGACGAAGCGCGTTGAAATCGATCTTTCCAGTGGGGCCGGATGGGGGTGGTCGTTCAGTGTTATTATTAACATTTCTTTGGTAAAGTTCTTGAAATGAAGGGGTGGGGCCCGCAGTACGGCGGCGGAATTCAGCTAGGTTTTTACGGATAGAATCTAAAGAAGAGGAATTAGAAGTAGGGTTTTGGGGAATAGAATTAGCTATGGATGAAAATGAGAAGGGTTTAGGAGTGGGGGGAGGTGGTTCATTGTGGGGTTGTGAGGGAGGGGGTGGGGAATCGTTTGAAGAAGAGGTGGAGTAGAGGTGGGTGAAGGTGGGTTTGGGTTTGGGTAAAGGGCGGGGGCGGAGTTGGAGAAGTTTAGTGGTTGCCATTGTTAGAGGTTTGTAGCTGAAATGTTGTGATTTGGGGTTTTAGGTTTTACAGTTGTTTTGTTTAGTGGAGAGGAAGATGATGAGGGGTTTTACTCGACAGGGCCTAAAATTTCATATTTTCTCTTTCTTTTTCTGAAAAAAAAAAGAGGTTACAAATCACCTGACTTTCGGTAATTATGTGAGGTTATTCTTTTAAACAAAAGTTACCAAAAAATTACGATAAATAAAAAGATAAAAGATTGTTATGTTGTTGCACGATAATAAAAGAAATATGTCACGGTGATTTTGTGATGTCTTGTTGCGTATCATGACTCTGCAGTACAGGCGGGCTTGACGAATGTCAGTCGCTCGATCGAGTGTCAGCCGTGTATTAAACGAGTGTCAATCGTGCGCTGGACAAGTGTTAGCCGTGCGTAAGGATATTGTCAATTTTAAATCACATTTTAACATCAACAACTTACACAATATTATCTCATATGTGGGTCCTAGGAGGATGAGATATACCACAACAGAACTTATCCCACCAATGTCCTAATCATAAAATTTGAGAGGCCGTTAACTCATGCATCACTTAAGGCGAGTATTATTTGGTCACGAAAAATGAAATGCAACATTAGTTATATCTAATATATTCTTTTTTATTATTGACATATCAAATACTACATTAATTGCATAGAGATCTTCTAAATTTATCCAACCAAACCGAACCGAATTATTTTTTTTAATTTGGTTTGAATTTTTAAATAATTGGTTTGGATTGGATTGAGAATATGAAAACTTTGGTGTTTTGGTTTGGTTTCGGATTTCAAATCATAGAAACCGAAAAACCGAAAAAACCGAAATATATATATACACACACAAAAAGAAAGGCTCTCATACTTTTATGATTATCTCTTAACCTAAACTTGTTCAAGGATTTTAGAGTTTGAATATTTCAATACTTTATGCTTTCAATACTTTAACCTCTTTGTATTATGGTATAATACATGTGAAGCTTTCATCAAAAGTTTCAATCAGTTTTTACCTCTTGAATACATCTTGAATGGTAAGATCTCCTTTTACCGAGGATTCATGTTCTCTCTTTATCTAGAATTATGATTTAGATTTAATGTTTAATATTTTGACTTGTATTTATATTCTTTCAAGTATTTCATTTTAAAGTTTGTCTTATATGACAAAACCGAAAAAACCGAAAACTAAACCGAAAAAAACCGAACCGAAAAGAGGAAAACCGAACCAAACCAAATTTATTTTGGTTTGGATTGGATTGAAGTTTTTCAAAACCGAAAACCGAAAAACCGAAACCGAATAGTTAAAAACCGAACCGAAAAACCGAATGCCCACCCCTACCAACCAAGGTCCTAACCATCAAATTTGAGAAGATGAAGGACTATACCAATATAACCAAAAATATAGTTATGTTCCTATTATATGACATGGCATAAATATAATGATGTCTATATTTGACATTTCATACAGCTTTATCTTTGTAAGTGGAATTAAAGGCAAATAAACAAACTGAAACTGAAGCTATAGCTTCTGGCTTCCCTCATTGTTAACTCTTCACCAAAGATTTCATTGAGGTTCGTCAATTATTCCATTTATTTATCTGTTTTGTTTTTCTATATAATGTTCCCGTGTTGTCTAGAAGTATTTAGTATTTACGTACCCGGTGAGGTCCCACAAGTGGAGTCTGAGGAGTGTGAGGTGTACGCAGACCTTATCTTTAGTTGTGAGAGGTAGAGAGACCGTTTCTTATAGACCCTCGGCTTAAGAATTTATTTGATTAAGCAGCCAGCAAAATGATGGTACAAAGTACAAACAAATGATGTTGTTATCCTTTTAAATGAACAGTGGCTCTTAGATTAGAAGTGAGCATTTTGATGATGATTTTTAGCATTCTGTAAGTAAATATAGATAATATCGTCGTTTAGTTAAACACAAATTAAGATGGTATGAACTTTAGCTTGTGATATAGCTACAATAATTTCAGACATGTTAAGCAAGAACTACAAATATAGGACCAAGGTTCCTTATGAGGTTGTGAAGTATTTTCTATTTGGAAAAAATGGATTTTTTTTTTTAACCGTGGATAGGTGTTTGGCTGACACCAGGAAGTTATAGTGGGGAAATAGATATAGTTGGGTAAGATGATATTATGGGGAATGATACTTTGAGGGTTATGAACTCCCGGCTAGAACATTTGGCGGTCGAAAATTATTTTAAGTTGAAAAGTGTGTATGCGTGAAGAGAAGATGAATGGAAACTTAAAATGTTCCACTAGACGGATGATTCGTTGGCCCCAAGGGCTTTGGTTCAGTGGTAAATGCAACACAGGATGTGCAGGCAGGGTGAATGTCACGACTTCAAACTCTACCGCTGACTGAAGCCTGGTATTTAAGTGGAATAATGGTAGGGGAGGGTGTGGGGCATCTCCACCGAGTTTGAACCCGTGGACTAAATTGGGGTTGGGTTAGCTAATCTTTCTTGTATTAGAAAAAAATTCTGATAATTGGGCGGGTAGGGTATGGTAGAGTGTGGGGGGGTTTTCAGAAGCTGTGAAAGGTTTAATCATAGGCTTGAGCAGTGATTGTCTGATGGCGGCAAACTGTCATTTGGTATGTGTTGTATCAGGAATTGCAGCGGAGCATTTATTTGATATGACGTTTCTTCTCGAGTACCATCAGCGTGTTGCTCGTGCTCCATTTGTTCTTGTTTAATTCCCCAAAAACTGCCCAAGACAGTTGTAGCAGCAATAAAGAGGAAATCTTTGAGGTAAACTATTTGTTAAAAGCAAAGAAGATCTGCCTCTGTTATGATCTGGATTGTATGATGCTACAATACTACTTTCCAAATTGATCCATATTTTGAATATGTAAATATAAAAGTCGTAGATTGGAGTAGGGCCATACATGGTTGCAAGTTGAGAAGCAGACCGCGCCAATCCTCCTAATTTTTCCAATCTATTAGTTTTTCCTCCTTTTGATGTTTCGGCCGAACTTGTAGCTTATATACTAACTCCGTGGAGAATTCACTTAATAATCAGAAATACTAGAGGCCTTACTCGTCTGAAAATATGGTGTCTAGGTCTTCAAGTAACACCATCACCAACCATAAACCATGTGAATTTGTGATTCAATATAATGTTTCATGAATTGCACCCGCCTGATAGCAAGTGTAGAGAGTTCATTTTACTGAAGCTAATTCATTGTTTGCATGGGTGGCGTGGGAACACACTGGTGTCTACTTTGGAGGTGGTACGAAGCCAAAGCTAGATGGATAAACGTACTAAACATAACCCACTATTATTATGTCTTCAATATCTTACATGGAATAAGTGGATAAATCCAGATAATTAATATTCTTTAGCTTTAGCTCCTTATACTGCCTATAACTAATAAACAGCATACCACTCAAGAGGGAGCGAGACTGTCAGAAATTGGTCAATTTGAGTTTGAGCTCCTTTTTTTAAACAAAATTTCTCTTGAGGGCTTCCTTACCTCATTGGTACAAATCATCAATAAAATATTTTACCTTAACAAAAAATGAAAAATACAAAAAACTCTCCTAAGTGTTTCCTTTTATATTTGTTTCTTGCAGGGAGTTCAACTTTCCGAGAGACGCCATTGGCTGCTGATTAGTTCTTCTATGCCCTCCCTGATGGTGCTTCCTTGCAGCAATTCATTTGCATTATTTCGACCTAAATTTAACAGCCGACTCTTTCCCTCCGTATACCATATAGATGTGTCAACCCTGACGAGACATGTGTCGTCCAAAACTATTCTCTCCTTTTGTCAGCTTCAGGCATCACAACTTCATGATAGTCCAGTTACCGTTGCCAGTGATATTGGATATGGTGGTAAACAAATTATAAGTGTCAATTCATCGCTGTATGACTACATACTGTCAAATGTTAGAGAACCAAAGGTGAATGCTCTGGTTGCAATTACATTTTAATCTCAGAAGAGAAACTCTGGGAGAAGAAAAATAGAAAAAATAAACAAAAGTAAAGGAGCTACTCTATCAGGACTTCATTTTCTTTGTTGTATTTCAGATTTTGCGTGAACTTAGGGAGGAGACAGCAACAATGCGGGGCAGTCAAATGCAGGTAATCCATCATCCTAGCGTTTGCTGATTGTTTTACCTCTCTCTAAGTAAAGAACAATTACTCCTCTGCATGGCTCTTATACATGCACGGGGTCTCTTTCTGTCTAAGACTTTAGGAACTTATTAATCTTTATCATCCAAGGCTTTAGAGACTCCCTTCTCCTATTTTATGCTAGTTTTTTGAGACTTTGAGGGGATAAATGTTCTCTCTCTGAAAAATCTCTGAAGGTGGACTAAGATTTTCTTTTTTGATTTTATTGGTTTAAAGTTTAAACTCTTAACTTTTTTATACGATGATGGGGAAGCAATTAGTAATTACTATGAATTATCACATTAATGAATTGACAAGAATGAGATATTCTGGATTTCAATATTGACTAACAGTTGTTCTTAGTTATAGGTGTCTCCAGATCAAGCACAACTACTTGCTATGCTCATCCAGATTCTTGGGGCAAAAAGGTGCATTGAAGTGGGCACGTATACTGTATGTGTATTTGAATCATCTTATTGGTTTATGATCATGCCATCCATTTCATTCTTTAGATGTAGTGGCATATTTTTGCCTTTTCTTCTCTTACCCGTTATTGATGAAATGTGGTACTTTCTCTTTATAAAAAGTCTGGTGCTTTACTGATACTTTAAGCTGCCGAAGCTACACAAGTTGTTAATTTAAAAGGCCAAAAACCGGAAACCTGAAGTTGAGACTGAGAAGACTTGTTGACAACAATGGATTGAGTAGATTAGTTTTTGGAATTTGCGCGTGGCACTGGATGTGTTTGATTAGGACCTTCTTTTGTATTTTCACATGGCATAATTTGGAGTTTCACCTCTATTATCCTTATGGAAGTTCTTCATGGTAAAGGCAACAAAAGATAGGGCAGCCGGTGCACAAAGCATCCCGCACTCACGCAGGGTCTGGGAAACCGCAGCCCCCAGGAGTGTGATGTACACAAAAGAATTTGGAGAAAACAGGGAGGGGGAAGAATTGATTTTCCATTGTATTTTCTCTGCAAAACTTTATCGGATATCCTTGAAGGGATAGATTCTCCATTGTATTAATCGTACGGCTATTTCAGATAAAAAGTATAGAAATAAGGTGGCCCCTATATAGATGAAGGGCCTAAAGAAAAACTGGAAAAATAATTCATACAAGAGAAATGGGAGCATCTGATAGTTGGTTAGGATATCCTCCATGAAACAAGATGAGAAGTCGGAAGGAGCAGAGGGGAGAGTAGAAGGCTTGCAACTAGGGGAAGGGGCTCAATCTGGAGCAGTGGTGGGAAAGACTCACAGCATTTGGTGGGGTTTTATAACAGAGGAGGCATGATAGGGGCGTCTTAAGATAGAAGAGTTCTCTTGACATGGTCCTTCTTGGAGGGACTGATGACTAAGGGGGTCACGCTGGATGGAGCGCGAGTCCGCCAGAGAGGAAGGGGAAAGGAAGGAAAAGGAAAGGAGAGAGGAAGAAGCTCTGCTTGTGGGCTTTTGCTGTTTAATTTTTTTTTCCTAGAGGGTTTGTTGTCCTGGTACTACAGTTTGGCCCTTATCCCTTCTCCAGGATACAGTAATCTCTTGAAGTTGGACAAGTATTCTAGAAAGAACCTATTTGTTGTGCTGCCAAATGCGGGATAATCTGGGCAACTTATTCAGATTATTATTGTGCATACCAGACGACAAGTAAAGGAATATGTTTTTTTTTTTTTTTGTGAAGGAACGCTGACGGTGTGAAAGCAAACACATGGATTAGCAAAAAGCCCTTAACTGCCCAAGTTTGACCACTCTAATGCACTGACCAACTATAGGATCATTGTCGGTTAATCTGTCAGCATCTGTCAGCAACAATTATTAATTACATTCCCTTTTTAGTACATTGAGTGCTGTTGTTTTCCTCTTCTATTGGCTGTATTATCGGTCATTTAATATGAATCTTTGTTTACCCACAGGGGTATTCATCCTTGGCTGTTGCGCTGGTCCTTCCAGAAGATGGTCATTTAGTTGCTTGTGAAAGAGATGGAAAATCAATTGAAGTTGCAAAAAGATATTATGACCGAGCTGGCGTGTCACATAAGGTGATTGTGCTATCTCCTTGTGTGATTCATAAGATATAATCTACTAGAGATGAAATAGTTGTCAACCTTGTTATTATCTATCAATCATCAAAACGCCTCCTTCACAAATTAATTGTGGTTGGTTTGATTATTCTCTAGATATTTTTGCTGTTGGGGCACATTTCAATGATGTTGAAATAAAATTTCTTCCAAGGAAAATCAGGAGCTTTTTAAAACCAGGGTTCTCTAGTCTCACACTTAGTCCTACATGAAGTTGATGCAAGTGTAACACCAACTAAGCCTTAATCCAACTAGTTGGTCGCCTATATGGATCTTCGTTGATGCTGTGTTCTATTCTTAGGCAACCTCATCAGTCTTAAGAGAGATAAAGCTATTTTGAAAACTATCTCCATATATTTTTAGGTCTATGTCATCTCTTTTAGCACCTTCAACCACCGTAGTGTTGCATCGATGAATTGGTGCTTTTGGAGGTGGACTTACGATATAGTTAAACCATGTCAAGCGTCAGATCTCAACTTATTCTTCAATATGTGCTACTTGCACCATTTGTTTGATGTAACTATTTCTATACTTTGTCCATAAATTGTATGTTCGCGCATTCTACATTTTCATTACATGTTATCTTGTGAATATGATGGGCCTTGGAGGCCTCATGTTGGCACCCACATAACATGCTAGTTGCAAAACTGTTCTATTATAACTTGCTTTTCACTTTATTAGGTATCTTCCGTCGCATAGCACTCCTATAGCATCCTCCACCATCCTTTTTAATATACATGTGCTACATCTACATCTCTCATACATTCTCTAGGAAGATGAGTTTAATTGTTTGCATGATTCCATCTATGCACTAAACTTCAGTTCAAACTCACTTCACTTTTGTTCTTGTTGGCATCTATGCACTTAAATCTGTTCAATCTCACCTTCGCTTTTGTTCTCTTTATGGGGGCTGAGCCTGCATATATTTTTATCTTAATCCTATTTATGCTAAAACCTTTACACTTACAAAGTATTTCAAATGCAATCTTTTTACAGCCGCTTTAGCCTTTACAATAACTTCAATCTAAAGGTTATTTCTTGCTTGGTAAAGGCTCATCGTTGTTCATGCTTGTTTGTGGTTGAAGCACGGTATATATGAGCTAATCTTCATATGGCTGATGGTTTGACTGTGTCACTAGGTGGACATCAGACATGGTTTAGCAGCAGATACTTTGAAGTGTTTGATTCAAAATGGTGAAAGTTGCAGGTAGATATCGGCTGAAGGCTAATTTTCATTCGGTTGTTGACTTTGAGTTCACAAATATACGCTTAGATCGTCAACTCCATATCTTTGAGTTTAACCCAAATGAAATTTATTTTACTTCCTTTTCTAGCTGGCGGCTTTTAGCTATTCTTAGCACCATTAGGAGGTACGTGTGATTTGTGTATGGTACCTAGGTCTGGAAAAGTTACTATGCCATGGTTAGATACTTCTAATGTGCAATGTGGCAGTACTTCGACACCACAAACTTTTTTTTTTTCCAGTTAATTTTCATTCTATTAATCTGATCAGAGAAACTTTCTCTGAAATTTAAGCTTGCACTTCTTCAAGACACTTGTCAGCCATTACCCTTTAAAAGAACTGAACTCCCAATGACACTGAAGGTAGATGGCTTAAAGAAACAGTAATAGCTATCTTTTTTACTGTCAAGAGTGAAGATAAAATTCAGCTGTCTCAAATATTTATAGGTTCAGGAAAATTATTAAGTGTACCTTCAGTGACATCGATTGGAAAGAGGAAAATCACTCACTATATAACTGCAATGCTATGCAGCTATGATTTTGCTTTTGTCGATGCAGAAAAGAGAATGTATCAAGAGTACTTTGAGTTGCTGCTGCAACTTGTGAGTTACATGATATTACATCATCTTCATTCACATTTCAAATTTCGTCTCAGTTTCATAGGCTTAGCAATATGCAGTTCTAAGTTTTGTTCCCTTCCACAGGTGAGAGTTGGGGGTCTTATTGTGGTGGATAACGTCCTATGGCACGGAAGAGTTGCCGATCCACTGGTAAGAAGAGCTTTTCACATGTTTGAAATTCCAAAAATGATTCAGCTCTAACCTGTCGTATGGCAGGTAAATGATTCCAAGACTCTCAGCATCAGAAATTTTAATGAAAACTTGATGGAGGATGAACGCGTTGACATCAGTATGGTAAGCGTGAGAATTTTCTTCTTTCTTTCATCTTTCTGATTTCCTAGACCAAGAAACTATGAAATAGAGGCTCTGAGGTTCTGACAAATTTTCTCTGACTTTGTTAAGGTGCCTATTGGTGATGGAATGACCATCTGTCGAAAAAGATAAAGCCCCATGGAAAGAGATTGGATATTGAAGTGCCTTTTCCAGCCATTTCATGATTGTTTAGTCTTTGGAGTAAACTTGCACTATGGAATATTTTGATGTTAATTCATTTATTTGTAAAAGATATAAATTTATCTAGCTTCTCACTTGTGTTTGTGTTATACTCTGATCTTATTGGTTCTTTCTATGGTTTTCTTTTGGTACGTAGATAAACAATGGTTGTTTTTTTGGGGTGCATACTTACTATGGGTGCCTATGTGTTTACGAAAACATATCTTAAAATCTGGGCAATGTGTTTACGGAACATGAAATTTAAATAAAAACATATTAATTTCAAGTTTCATAAACACTTGCACATATTTTAATTTATTATATTTTTATATAGTCTGCCCGACGACTAAATGTCGAACTGCCATATCTATCCATTCATGCTTGTGTAGTCTTTGAAGTAAGCTTCATTATCGAATATTTTGATGTTATTTTTTTTATTTATAAAAGAAACTAATTTATCTAATTTCCTCACTTGTATTTGTTTTCCTCCAAATTTATCCAAATAATATTCAAATGCATACTTACTAGAAGTACGAAAAGATCACAATAGAGTACATACAACACTTTCTTTTTAATGCCCAATTATCTAATTTTATGAATTTGATCAAAACTTAATTCATTGTTTTCTATGAGTTTTTCATAGACCAAAATCAATTCTCAAAATCTATTAGATGACATTTGATCATATTCAAGTTAATTCAACACATGATTGAACCCCTTCACTTGAATAATGCGACAGTTGGTTTTTCTAAAGCTCTGCTTTCAAGAGTAGAAGCACTTCAACTGGAGAATTACAATAAGGGGAACACCTTTTCTTTTATTTTTCCACCAGAAAAGAAAGGAAAAGGAAAGACTTTATTCCGTTATCTGGGAGTATGCCGATCAATTGGAATGAAGTCATTTTTTTCCAATTGATCGTTTATGAAATGGAAAGGTCCCGCTAAAGCTTGGGCCGATACATACTGGTTTGAGTCCCTTGTTTCGTAGTGAATTTATGGATTTGAATACTTCTAAGATTGAATTCTTTTTTGTAAATTCAACTTGACTTGTATCCAATTGAAATCCAGACACTTTTTTCTATTTTTCGCTTAAATGTGCTCGACATATGCTAAACCAGAGCGTGATGGCAAGAATTGACTGGGGAGATGCCATTGAAGAGCAGAACCTTCCCTTTTCTTCTCTCTCCTTTCCCTCATCTCCCAAGTCTCAACCGACCATTTCGCTCAGTTGGGGAGGATATAAAGTAAGTATTTGTTCAAAAAGAGAATAGCATTCATGCTTTTTTCTCACGGATCCGAAGATCCCTATTCTCGAACTCGATCAATTGGTTATATTCCTTTTGAAAGGAAGAATTTTAGAGTGAATGTTTTACTTCCGCCCAATAAGACCCCCTATCCTCAAAACAAATAATCTACTATTAACAATCCAAACAATATAATACAAGACACTTTTATTGATTTGGTGTAAATACACTACTACATAATATAAAAAAATATTAGTTTAATACAAAACACATAAAGTCACGGATATACTGCGGACATCACACTCATTTGATTGGGATCCTTTCCCAAATTCTACGTGAATACAAAGCTTAATTAACATCATACTGTCTTTTTATTAATTTAAAACTAAAAAAAAGCACCTAATAATTTTTTTTATTTATTTTTTACTAAATGCAATGGAGCAACCGACACGCAACAGCATCACACAAAAAAGAAACTGAATCTGGCTCTCTCTCAAAACGAGAAAAATGAAGCATTTATAAACATATCTCGCTCGTTATACGGTGCATATTTTTGGATCTGAAAACAATTCCCTAATCTTAACGCCATTCTCTTTTCTCCCAATTCAGTAACAATGGGAACAGCTCGTAGATCTCATCGAATTCCTTCACTCATCTGTTTCGCCATTTCTATTCTTCTTACGTTCCACAATGCCTTTTGTTTTTACCTTCCAGGTGTTGCCCCTGAAGATTTCCTTAAGGTACCCCACATTTTTCATTATTTATTATTCTATGTGTATGTGATCTCACGAGTGGAGTCTGGGGAGGGTGGATGATGTACGCAGACTTTATCCCTACTCTGAATGTTTTTACGTATAAATAAAAAATAAAAATGCGCGTTGTTATTTGTTGTTGTTGTTATTTTCTGATGTGATGAGGCAATTTGATTGAAGTTTGAAGCTAGATCGGATTGATAATTGATTAATAAAAAATATTTTCTTATTATTTATTCTGAAGCTATTCGTCTCGTATTAAAATGGTGAAAATGCGCACGAAAATGGAAATGCACGTTGTTTTTTTGTTGTTGTTATTGTTTTCGGATATCTAGAGGTAATTTGACTAATCTTTGAAGCTAGATCAATTAGATTAATATCACATTATAAAAAAAAATTGATATTCTGAAGCTGCAAGAGTAGTTGCAATTGTTCTTGTATCTAAATGGTGAAAATGATACATTTTTGTTGGTGAAAGTTTACCTTTGTTTGAATGTCGGGAAGCAAAAAAATTTCTAGCATTTTGCGAGAGTGAGTGTTGGTGTAGGTATTTTGTTGTTAATTTGTGTACTTTTTGTGCTTTGATCTGTGTATGTATGCCTCAGTTTGATTGTGGAATGCAATTGGTTTTGATTGTATATATCTACCTTGATTGGTGAGATCACTGAATTGAAATCGTATGGATTAACCAATCGAATGAATTAGGAAAACTTCTTGCGGGGAAGCTTAGAATGAATGAAAATGGCATTTAGGCGTAGTTATGCCTATGCTGCTTGATGGGGGAGAGAACGTGAATCATTGATGCACCAAAATTGGCCAAATGTGTAAGTTTGGTAAAGATTAAAGGAAGGTTCTGGTAGGAAACTTATATTTTTGTAATGAAACTGTAGATAACATTGGGATTTGAACCTGCTTCCTCGCATCAACTAAATTGCCTTCCACCAGCACAAGTGTCGAATGGCCTAATGAAGAAATAACTTAGATTTATTACTTGATTAAGTAGCAAGAACAAGGGGTTGTTCTGTTGAGAGTCAATTTAAAAGTTCCCTCCAGCGTTACTGTATAAGGTCATCTTTCTTATATTTGCAATAGCCTGTACGACTTTCATTGCTACAATATATGCAATGTGACAATGTCCTCTGAAATATAAGTCAACCTTTGCTCGATCAGTTGGTTTCAGACTTTAAGTCATGAAGACAGCTAGTAAATTTTGGCCAACGTGATATTGTATTGTCAAGTTTTTCTGGGAGACCCTCACATGATCTTGACTAGATGCTTTCCTCTTTGTTCCTCAGTTGTCCAAAATAATATTGATTGGCTTCAGAATAAGTTCCATTCTGTGTTGTGTTCTGAACCCTGAAATTTTGTAGAAGTGTCTTGTCGATTGATTTGTGAGTTCATGTTTTCTAGCATGCATGCTTATGGTGGAATGGTTTATATGGTGAAAGTGCCAACTTAAATTGGTGCGGAAGTTTGTGCAATATGTAAGCAGGTCGTAAAGAGTTGTTTGGTGACCTCACAACTATTGGAGTCTCATGATGCCCAATGCAAACTGGATTCATTGTACGTGGGATTATGTCTTGTGTGATAGTTCTTTAGCAAGTTTTGGGTGGGGTGGGGTGGGGGTGGGTTTGAGTTAGTTCTGCATAAGCGTTGTAGGGAATTTTTACTTAACCCTAAAAAAGGATATTGATATGACTCTGGTAGGTGATTATGTTTGTTGCAGGGAGATCCTCTGTCTGTGAAAGTGAACAAGCTGACTTCTACAAAGACCCAGCTTCCCTACTCGTTCTACTCTGTTCCTTTCTGTCGTCCAGAAAATATAGTTGACAGCAGAGAAAATCTTGGAGAAGTGCTTCGTGGTGATCGAATTGAAAACTCCCCTTATACGGTCAGCTTAATCTACTTTACCACTTGATTTATTTGTTTATATTTTCTTACGATAATTGACTTATTTAATCGGTGCATTGCAGTTTAAAATGAGGGAACCAGAGATGTGCCATATTGTTTGTAGGCTTGTACTTGATGACAAGACTGCTAAGGAATTTAAAGAAAAGATTGAAGATGAATATCGCGTGAACATGTAAGTCATTCGCTTGAGTAAACACTGTTTCCATTTTTTAAGAGAACTTGTGATCTTCTCAACAATTCTTCTCAACAATCTTCTGGATTTTTGTGTCAGGATCCTAGATAACCTGCCTTTAGTTGTTCCAGTTCGAAGGTTGGAGCAAGAAGCCCCTCCTGCCTACCAGCAGGGAGTTTATATTGGTGTAAAAGGACAATATGCTGGAGTAAGGAAATTATTTTCAATTTTCTGAAACATTGGAGAGAAGTAATTTTTTTAAGTGGAAGTGCTAAACATTTTTCTGTTATTTTCCAAAACATTATAGAGAGCTGAATTTCTAAGAAGTGCTAAATATTGTCTCATTTTCTTGTGTGAATACCTGCAGAGCAAGGATGAGAAGTATTTCATCCATAACCACTTGACATTTACTGTTAAGTACCATAAGGATTTGCAGACAGACTCAGCCAGAATTGTGGGATTTGAGGTCATGCCATTCAGGTTAGTTTCAAAGCTAACCGTCTTATATAGCCACTCCTAGGCTGAATAGGATTATGTGTATAGTTCCATTTTCTCTTGTTTTGTCTTTTGGTGCCAAAGAATCTGATATGACTGATTCTATTTCCAGTGTTAAGCATGAATATGATGGAAAATTTAGTGAGAATACACGTTTAACCACATGTGATCCACATGCAAAGAGGACGGTCTCTAATTCAAATTCTCCTCAAGAGGTTGAGACTAACCAAGAAATCATATTCACATATGATGTTGAGTTCCAGGTAACCTACTTGTTGCATCTTGTTAGAATTAGATATGACCACTCCATTTGATCGTCACTAGTCTTTTGTACAACTTTATATGTTATCACTTCTAACTTTAACCTTGAGATTATTATTGGAGTATGGTGTTTTATAAAACAAATTTGGTCTGATCCTCTGGCTTGTATCGCAGGAGAGTGATGTCAAGTGGGCATCGAGATGGGATGCATATCTTCTGATGGCTGATGATCAGATCCATTGGTTCTCGATAGTAAATTCTTTGATGATTGTGCTGTTCCTCTCCGGCATGGTGGCAATGATAATGCTGAGGACACTTTATCGTGATATTTCCAAGTACAATGAACTGGAGACCCAAGAGGAGGCACAAGAAGAGACGGGATGGAAACTAGTCCATGCAGATGTTTTCAGGCCTCCAAGTAACTCAGATTTGCTTTGTGTATATGTTGGAACTGGTGTGCAGTTTTTCGGTATGATGCTTGTGACCATGATGTTTGCTGTCCTTGGGTTCCTCTCTCCTTCGAATCGGGGTGGGCTAATGACTGCTATGCTCTTGCTCTGGGTATTCATGGGACTCTTTGCTGGCTACTCTGCTGCCCGCCTCTTTAAGATGTTTAAAGGTACAGAATGGAAGAAAATCGCTCTCAGGACAGCATTTCTGTTTCCAGCTACTGTCTTTGTCATCTTCTTTGTCTTAAATGCACTCATCTGGGGCCAAAAATCATCTGGGGCTGTGCCATTTGGAACTATGTTTGCTTTGGTCTTCTTATGGTTTGGCATATCAGTCCCTCTTGTGTTTGTGGGTAGTTATGTTGGTTTCAGAAAGCCAACCATCGAGGATCCAGTGAAGACAAATAAAATACCTAGGCAGATCCCAGAGCAGGCTTGGTACATGAACCCTATCTTCTCAGTTCTAATTGGAGGCATACTTCCATTTGGAGCTGTTTTCATTGAGCTCTTTTTCATTCTCACCTCAATCTGGCTGAACCAATTTTACTACCTCTTCGGCTTCCTCTTCATTGTGTTTGCCATTCTGATAGTCACTTGTGCCGAGATAACCGTCGTACTGTGCTACTTCCAGTTATGCAGTGAGGACTATTTGTGGTGGTGGAGATCCTACCTGACATCAGGCTCGTCTGCACTTTACCTCTTCCTTTACGCTACCTTCTATTTCTTCACTAAGCTTGATATCACTAAGCCTGTTTCTGGGATCTTGTATTTTGGTTACATGTTGATTGCTTCCTATGCATTTTTCGTTCTGACCGGTACCATTGGGTTCTATGCATGCTTCTGGTTCACAAGACTCATTTACTCGTCTGTGAAGATAGACTGATGACTCCCAAATTCTACAGTTCCACTGCCCTAACAAGAATGCTGTGGAAGATTACAATTGAGTATCCAAGAACTTGTATCCCTTTAGAAGTCACCTTTATCCACCAATTTTTGAACATATGATTATTACTTTATTTTAGTATAATTTCTGGTAGTTCAGAACAAGAGCTGTCTTGTCCTTTGATAGAGGTCTCCATAGATTATGTAATTTCTTACAACTTGTGAAGTATCCTTTACAATTTGCTTAACATGCAGTTACATGCTTTATTCAGTTGTGTTGTTTTGATGGGGGACAAGCTGCACCCATCGACTACAAGTTACTGGGATTCCCATTCTCAAGTTGGATAGAGCTATCTGTTATATGCTTGTAGGTTTAGGTTCTCCTTCGACGTACTTTCTTTTTCTCCCTCGTCAAATGGGTTCCAATAATCCACTTTGCCAAGGCGGTGCCTGCTGTAATTTTGAAGTTAGTTTTTGTTCACCTGTGTAGGAGACTTATCTGCACTAGCTTTTTTGAGTAGTACTTTCTCCGGTTCTTACTAGACATTAATTCGATTGCTTAAGAACCAGTTTGGCCAAGCTGCCAAAATCAACTTCTTTTGAGAAGTGTTTTCAGAAAAGTGCTTTTTTTAAAAAAAAAGAGATTTTTACATTTTATATCCATGAAATTTAAACTATTTACAAGTCATACTCATTAAAAATTATACTACCCATAAAACTAAAAGTATTTATCCAACCTAACCATTTATTATTGTATACCTTTGTTATGTCTTATAGGTGTATACCTATAAGGTTTATTGCATAAATTATGGTATAAGAGTCTGGAAGGTCATTTATTACTGTATACCTTATATGTGTATACCTTAATGGCATACTGCATAAACTATACAAGTTTGGATGGGTAGAGAAGGTAAAAGTTTAGTGGGTAGGTCGGGTAATATTTGAAAATGGTGGATAGTGGTTGTAATTAGTTTAGATTTTGTGAGTATTTTTGTAAGTGTCCGTAAAAAAAATGTTTTGGAAGATTAGCAGTTTGTGTTTGATCTAATGATGTGAGAAGTGTTTTTGTAAGTTATTTGTATTTAATAAATATTTAAAAATAAATTTTTAAACGTCAAATTACAAAAAAAAATATGCATATAAGTTGTTTCCTATCTTTTTACATGTATATTCTTGTCCTTAAAGATCAAAAATACTTATTTTTTGGAGAACTACTTTTTTCAGCTTCTGCTTAAAAATTAAAAACAGCTTCTGCTTCTGCTCAAAAACACTTATTAGTTTTTACCAAAAGCTTGGTCAAACACCCTCATTATCTAAAATAAGTGCTTTATAAAAAAAAACACTTTTGACCTGCCAAAAGCTTGGCCAAACAGGCTCCAAATCGTAAGAATATTTGTTCAAACAACTCTGTCTTTCTTAAACGTACAAAATGACTCCAAGCATAGCGGAATGTATCTAAAAGTCAATTAAAACTTAAAGTTTCTTTTCAAGGTATATCCATTGTGACGGTCTTCAGTTGAATCATAGGTTTTTTGTTATTAGAAGAGGACATCTTAGCAAGAACACATTAGCCATAACTCTACGTTTTACGAATGAAAGTATTAGATTGAAGTTACTCTTTGAAGTATTCGCCACTGACATTGATGCAATTAAGGCATAGTGATATATCATCATGAGCGACTCAGAAAACTTAAGAAAATGAAGATAAGAGGCCTCACACTTGTACAGTTGTCCTAAATACATACTCCTGTCATTTTACTTGGAGACATGCTCGTCTCTATTATTCGTTACAACACAATGGTTACAATGGAAAGAACGAAAATGAATACATAAGAGTACATTTGACATAAAAAATACTCAAAATAAAGATGGATTGCTAACATAGCGCAGTTTAATACTAACAATACCACGTTCTATAAGACGATATTCCTTAGCCGAGTAGATTACTCCCACCGTTCCACTTTATGTGTCATAGTTTGACTCGGCACGGAGTTTAAGAAATAAAAGAATATTTTTTAAATTTGTGGTCTAAAATAAGACATAGATATTTGTGTGGTTACAAATCATTTTATTAAGGGCAAAGCAGTAATTTTGATGTGAAATTTTTACCAAATTTAGAATGCTGCGATTCTTTTCGAAACAGACTAAAAAGGAAATGTTTCCACATAAACCGGAACACAGAGAGTAGGTGGAAAAAGGTATCCGAAATGAAAAAAGATGAGAATCTGATCTAAAGGTTCTTTCATAAGTCAATGCTTCCTCAGATGTAATATCCACCTGTAAGCAAAATTTGTGAACTGGATAAAGCAAAATTTATGGCAAATGCCACAAAAATATGAGTAAAGCTCTTCCACCACATTCTCCTATCCAATTGACCTAAACAACACATATTCCCTCTAAATTAGGCGCAAAAAAATTCTCCCCACAAATACTTAGCGCATTCCAAGTCCTTCCAGTTTCAATATAAAACTTCAACCATCATCTTTCTTTCTTCCCAATCACCATCAACACTTTTATATATCTAAATGGATTTTCACACCACCCTACTATTCTTTTTCCTCCTCTTCTTATGCCATGCCAAGGCATTCAACATTACTAATCTTCTTGGACAATATTCATCTTTCAGCAATTTCAACGATTACTTAACTCAAACTCAAGTTGCTGCTGCAATCAACGCGCGACAAACTATCACTGTCCTAGTAGTTGAAAACAGTAACTTGTCACCTCTCTCAGGAAAATCACCAGATGTGCTAGCCAATATCATGCGTGTGCATGTGTTGCTTGATTATTATGACGTGCAAAAGTTGCAAAAATTACCTAATAAAACCATGAAGGCTCCAACTCTGTTTCAAACTACAGGTAAGGCTGTTAATGACCAAGGATACTTGAATATGACAGATTTGGGTAGTGGTAGTGTTGCTATTGGATCAGCTGCAAAAGGTGCAACACTTGGATCAAATTTAGTTAAGTCCATTGCATCACAACCTTTTAACATTTCAATCTTGCAAATTAGCAATGTTATTATTCCATTAGGCATTGATTCAACTGGTTCCCCATCTTCATCGCCTTCGCATGCACCTGCATCGCCAAATGAGGCGCCAACACCGGCCTCAGCTCCTTCATCCAACAAAACTTCTGCCCCTACACCTTCAGCTGCAGCCCCTGGCTCACCGCCCGAGTCAGAAGCACCAGATGCAGACACCCCAGATGCTTCTTCCCCTGCACCAAGTTCAGACGCGCCTGGTTCAGCACCTAAGGCCGATGCACCAAGCGCAGACGCTCCTGCTGCTGATGCACCAAGCGCAGACGCTCCTGCTGCTGATGCACCTCCAGCAGATAAATCTCCCAGTGCCAGCTCAGTTTTAGGTGTTAACATAGTTTGTGTTGCAATACTGAATGTCTTCCTTGTTTTAGTGATCTGATAAGGAAGATAAGATGATTTTGTAGTCACGTAGGTTATACTAATTGGACATCGTTTTGATTTTGGATCATAAATCCAGTTTTGTTGTATCAAAATTTATACCGTCAAATGGAATGAGGGTAAGCCAAAAACACTTGTTCAAAGTAGAGTCATCACTTGACGAATCGACAAATTTTTTGTTCATAATTTTACACTTTTCTATATCCATTCTACCTATCCTATCAGCTTGTTCAGAAGTCTAGACGTTCCTCATTTTCTTTGAACATTTATATGATATTCATTCTACCTATCATGTTATCATCATCATTTTCTTGCAACATTTTATACCATATATATTCTACTTATCCCGTTAGATTGTTCAAGGAAACTTGTGCTTCATCTCTTTTATTATTAGAAAAATAATTCAAATACCGCAGTTACACCCTATGCTTAACATATACTAGTACCGATATAATTATCAAGATGCCTCTATATATCAATATTGGTTATACTGCCCAATATGAAGTAGTAATGTATTTTCTCCAAATTAACTATGCATTGTTCATGTTAAATCGAGTTATTCTACTAATCATCTTAACGACGTCAAAATTACAAAACGTGAAAAAGGAAACAAGTAATTATTCAAAACAAAAGGGGACTACCATTCTATAATAAGAGTTGAGTAAACAAAAATCTACTTTATATTTTCTTTAAGAGCTACTTGCGAGGATGAGTATTTTCAGGGCTACCAACACCAGTAGCAACTTTGGCTACATCCCCGGCAGTGGCTTCAGGTTTCTTCATTGCATACATAGTACCGTACCAAACAACACCAGTGATTGCTAAACCAGCAATTGCCATTGTTGTAAGGTTATAAGGTAACCGCCCTCTTTGATGCAGTACAGTACCTACATAAGCGAATCCAAGATTTAGATAGTATAAATTTAGACGTGTTCAGAATTCTTCAACAATATTGGACTTTTAGATTTCTTCACATATATGTCTAGACTTTATAATAATAATAATAGGTATTTGGTAATGCACCTAGTGAAGCAGTAAAAAATAAAAAAGAAAAGAAAAAAAAAATACTCCCTCCTTCTTCACATATAAGTTCTTTACTAGTCTATTTAAAGAATCACACACCCCTAAATTCGGAACCAATTATCTTTAAATTTACCACCTCAGCTTAATAAGATTACTTATAGCTAACACAAAAATTTATAGCTAATTGTAGCTAGAGACACAAATTTTCTTAAATTGTTCCAAATCAAAGTATACTATTCCTTTGTGGATGAGAGGAGTAATATATTTTTACATTTAATATCAATTCAACTTTAGATTAACTAATGAAATGCTTTCTTTTTCTCATAATGAGATGGTTTATATCTACACAAATTTTAATGATTTGCTTTAATCCATAAATTTAAAACATCCTTTGTTAGTTACATTTCGTGACTACTAGTTAAACAACATTGCGTTATCTATGATCACTCAATACCTGGATTGTGGCCAGGTGGCCTCCTAGAGGACTCAACACCAGCTTTTGTCACTTCCTCAGGACTCATCTTGTGTGTATCTGCCATCTTTCTCCATTCTTCATTTCCTGCAGCCATTTCCTTAGCTTAATCTATGTTCTTGCTTGCTGATTCCTCTTTGGTTTTACCAAAATTTTATGCTAATGCAAGGTCGTGTTGCAAGGGTGGGTAGTGCGGGAACAGAAAAGGGCGACAAGGTTAGGGTCTTCACTCTTCAGTTTGCATGGTTTTTAGTAGGTAAAATTATGACACCTGGTTTATAGGACAGAAGGAAGATGAATTTAGACATGACATGTGTCTATTTCTGTTGTCTGGCTGATGACTCCTTGTCTTACTTTCTCTGTCTTTTAATTTCTTTTTTATTAAGAGGTCCAAACAAAATTAAGAGATTCTGTTTTCTGACTTTTATACAAAAAATAAACATCAAATTTTCCTAAGTTCCGGTTTTGTTTACAATTTTGCATTGAATTTTTCTTATATCTTTAATCTATAACATGCATATAAATGGGCATAAGGTCACAAAGCTATGCTTGAAGAATTATATTTTAATATTTAAGTGCATGAACTAGAGGATAGCTTGGAAACATCTCTGAATAATTCATAAAGAAAAATTCTTTGGATAACTAACAAAGAAAGATCTCTACGACCGTTACCTGCGTTGCCTCACACGACAACATGGCTTTTCACATGGTGGCAAAATTCGTATAAGTCATTGTATTTAGTATGAAGTCAGATGATTTGTTATTTCTCCTATAGAACTTCCTTGAGTTATATCAACGCTGTGCTTTTAATTTTTTCTTAACTATTTGCGATTTAACAGTGACTTGTGTGTTTTATATTCCTATTATTAAGTTTTTAGTGAAAGAAGGGGCTGAGTCATGGATATTGGTTGCAGTTATATATGAGCAAACAAATATTGAATCACTTTATTGAAAGAAAAAAAAGATAAATAATAGAGATTGGATATAGAGAATCAGATATTTCTTGTGAAAATTAAGATTTTTCCAATTGATTAGATTTTCTTTAAGCATGTCCTCTGAATTGTCTACAAAACTCTTCAATTTTTTAATTTTCTCTGTTTCTTTATCTTTCGATCGTTTTGTCCAGATGATTATCTCTATCATATTTTTTTCGCATTAAAGCTAGCTATCAGAGTTAATTGGTAGCTTTTAGAGTTAATTGATTTTTGACATACGAAGTACATCTTGGTTGTGCAAATACATTTATGCGGTTAGTTAGTTACTCAAATGTGGTGCAAATAGTTGGTTGAGGAGGATTATGGTAGAATTTTACCATAACTTTTGGTTTTTTCATATTTGTCATCGTTCTATTTCTATGTTTTACTATGGTTTTTTGGTTTTGATTATGTATCTTTTTCTTCTTCTCCTCTAAGTAGTAGGTAGCAAAACTGTGGACTACATGCTTACGTTCCATAAGATCAGCTCAAAGACAAAAGGCTGGCCTTTCAAGGTGCAAAATCATCGAAAAACCTTGAGCTTGACAAAGCAACGATGAAAATACACGATTTTAGATTTTTCTTTTACAGGACGAGAAAGTAGTTTTGCTTTCGAATAGTTTGTTTTATTAAATTTTGAATTTTGTTTAGAATATCTTCTGACCGTGGTTTTTATATTTGATGTCAATTAACTCCTCATGCTATGATATTATAGGAACTACGTAGTTCTTCGTGGGGAGGCTATTGAACAACGTGGAGAGAGACTTGAATGCTTCTGCACTTATTTGATTTTTGCAGCGAATATCAGGCTTCCATTGGGATATAGAGTGCCCGTTAGCAAGTATGAGTGGGCACTTGATGAGTTCACTATTGTTGAACTTGTAAAAAAGGACAACATGGAAGATTTCCCCTATCTCCACCAACAGAATTGAATTTTGTACGAGTTGCTGCTCTTTATCACCAACAATTGAAGTTAGAATTCGGTAACCACTAATTTACCTTTCATAAAATGTAGCTCTTTTTTGTGATTTCTAATTGTTTATATATACCCTATCACGGCTCGACAAACAAACATACTAGCTCTTGTTATCAATTGTGGTTAGATCAAATATGCTGGTTTTCATAACAACTGTCGTGAGCTCATCTTGATGGATACTAGGTATGTGTGTCACTATTCTTGTCCTGTACATGTATGTGCGATGCAGATGTTTACAAGAATACCACTTGCTATTTCTTGTTATCCTTGTGGTATGCAACCTACTATTTTCTCTATGTGGGAGGATTACGCTGAGATTGATGGGAGTGAACTAGCTAAAAAAGTTGCTGATTTCCCAATAATTGTAGCAAAACGTATTACGCGAATTCAGTACTTTGGAATGGACAAACTACGTATATTTCTGCATTTGGCTGAAACTGTTGTGACTTCTTCACTAACAAAATGTAAAATATAGGATCGTCGCTGTCAACAAAGTTCAAGTTTGTCGTACAGATAGATCCACCGTACTAACAAGATGTAAAACTTAAGGACTGGTATGACGTGAATATTAATGTGATAGAATATTATCTTCATAATTATTTGACAAGACATTGTCGTACATTAAGTGGTCCATTTACAGGGTTAGAGAAAATGAAGAAAAACTTAGTACCTACGGACGAAGGAGTTCTGTTCAGGCAGTTCCATCACCCCTGCTTGTGTCATTGCATGATAACGTTACAACTATCATTACTTTGTCGGCATAGTCTCATATATGTGTAATGTGCACATGAAGATATATGGATATCTACATAGTATTTAGCTAATATAATTATACATAAATGAATCTTAATTATTTTGTCTCATGATAGATACAATCATTTGACATTGAAGCTGAAATGTCGGTGCTTGCTGGTGACCAAGATTTATGGTTTGTCCAAAGTGCCAAAATCAGTACCACACCAGTATAATCAGGAAATTCAACTATTTGAGCTGTGGTAGGGAATCAACTTTAACACTCAAGTATTATGATTTGACCTCAAACATTCGTTTACTGGTGTGGTACTGATTCTGGCACTTTGGGCATACTATAAATCTTGGTCACCAGCAAGCACCGACATTTCAGCTTTAATGTCAAATCATTGTATCTATCATGAGAAAAAACAAGATTCATTTATGTATAATTATATTAGCTAAATACTATATAGATATTCATATATTTTCATGTACATATATTACATATACAGGAGACTACACCAAAAAAGTAATGATAGTTGTAACGTTATCATGTAATGACACACGCGCGGGTGATGGAACTGCCTGAACAGAACTTCTTCGTCCGTAAGTACTAAGTTTTTCTTTATTTTCTCTAACCCTGTAAATGGACCACATAATGTACGGCAATGTCAATGTCAAATAATTGTGAAAGTAAAATTCTATCACATTAATGTTCATGTCATACCAGTCCTTAAGTTTTACAGCTTGTTAGTAGGGTGGATCTATCTATATGACAAAGTTGAACTTTGTTGACAATGACGATCCTATATTGTACATTTTGTTTGTGAAGAAGTCACAACTACTTCAACCAAATGCAGAAATATATGTAGGCTTTCCATACCGGAGTACTAAATTTGCGTAATACGTTTTGCTACAATTATTGTGAAATCAACAACCTCTTTAGCTAGTTCACTCCCACCAATCTCAGCCTAATCCTCACACATAGAGAAAATAGTAAGTTGCATACTACATAGGAAAATAAGAAATAGTAAGCGGTATTCTTGTAAGCATGTGCATCACACATACATGTATGGAAAAAGAATGGTGACATACCTACATACTATCCATCAGAATGGCCTCACGACAGTTGTTGTTTGACATATTTGATCGAACCACAATTGACAACAACAACTAGTATGTCTGTAGAGCCACGACAGTGTATATATAAACAATTAGAAATTATAAAAAGAGCCACATGTTATGAAAGGCATATTAGTGGTTACCGAATTCTGACTTCAATGGTTGGTGATAAAGAGCAGCAAATTGTACAAATTCAATTCTGTTGGTGGAGGTAGGGGAAGTCTTCTATGTTGTCCTCTTTTACGAGTTCAACAATAGTAAACTCATCAACTGCCCACTCATACTTGATCACGGGCACTCCATATCCCAATGAAAGCTTGACATTCGCTGCAGAAATAAAATAAGTGCAGAAGCATTCAAGCTTCTCTCCACATTGTTCTATAACCTCCCCATAAAGAATTACTGAAACTTTTTGTTCCTATAATATCATAGGATGAGGAGTTAATATTGACAGCAAATATAAAAACCACAGTTATAAGACATTCAAAACGAAATTCAAAATTTAATAAAACAAACAAAAAGAAAGCAAAACTACTGTCTCGTCTTGTAAAAGAAGAATATGAAACCGTCTATTTTCATCTTTGCTTTATCGAGCTCGAGGTTTTTCGATGATTTGCACCCTGGAAGTCCAACGATCGTTTTTGAGCTGATCTTATCGAACGTAAGCATGTAGTCCACAATTTTGCTACAATCTACTTAGAGGAGGAGAAGAAGATGCAGAATCAAAACCAAAAACTATAGTAGAATAAAAAAATAACACGATGACAAATATGATAGAATAAAGAAATAACACGATGACAAATATGAAAAAACCAAATATTACGGTATAATTCTATCGTAATCATTTGGAACCATCTATTTGCACCACAATTGAGTAACTAACAGCAGAAACCTATTTGTCCAACCAAGCTATTCCTCGTAAACTAAAAATCAATTGACTATGATAGCTACCTTTAATGCGAAAAATATGATAGAGATAATCACCTGGACAAAATGATAAAAAGACAAAGAAAAGAAACAGAGAAAACCAAAAAATTTGAAGAGTTTTGTAGACAATCAAGAGGATATGCTAAAAGAAAATTTGATCAATTGGGAAATTCTTAATCTTTCAAAGAAATATCGGATTTTCTATATTTCAATCTCTATCATTTATTTATTTATTTATTTTTTTGCAATAAAGTGATTCAATATTTATTTGAGTCATATGTGACTGCAACTCATATCTATGACTCAGTCCCCTCTTTCTCTAAGAACTTAATATTAGAAATACACAACACACAAATAACACACAAATCATTGTTAAATCACAAATAATCAAGAAAAAATTAGAAGCACACAGTTAATATAACGCAAGAAAATTCTGTTTGAAGAAATAAGGAATCATCAGACTCACACGAATTGTACTACCATGTGAAAAGCTACATGTTGTCGTGTGAGGCAATGCAGGTAATAGTCCAAAGATTTTTCTTCGTGGCATTAAAGGTTGAAGTCAAATTCTTTAAGCATAGCTTTGTAAATTCCCTATTAACCCCTATTGCCAGGCTGGCAGGTAAAATTCTTAGCTAGCTAGTAACACGATTTATAACATTTGAGAATAATAGAGTAATGGTACTTTTTTCTCTCTGTTTTAGATTTATTTGTTGCATTTATTGTAAATAATACTTAAATTTGATAAATAACTTAATTTCACAACTTCGAACTTTGACACATTAAACTTTGTTTGGATGAAATGGGAAAAAAATAAATAAAATCGAAACAGTGTGAAAATAAGATCTGCATACTTCTTACTTTCTCCGAATCCGAATTCCACTTATAAAATCTCACTATTATTGTGAAACAAAATAAATAGAAAGCTAATTTCTTTACTTACTGTCCCTTTCATGTGAAACTCTTTACATGTTTTCTAGTATGTCTAGAAATGACACATTTTAACATTTAAATATAATTTGATTCGCACTTTGTCAATGATATGAACTTGCGATCTTATTTTATGATCAACACATTAGGTCCAACGAAATTTCTGCTACCATCATATGAATGGGATGAAGCATGACCTAATTTGACTTTTATCATATTTAATTAGGCTTAGTTAACCTTCAATAGATTGAGTTTTGCAATTTCTGACTGTGGAGTTACAAATCGAAATTGTATAAATTTTCATCTCCAGTTCAATTTCCGACTATGGAGTTTTGCGTTATCTTATCTATGATCTCTCAATACCTGGATTGTGGCCAGGTGGCCTCCTAGAGGACTCAACTCCAGCTTTTTTCACTTCCTCAGGACTCATCTTGTGTGTATCTGCCATCTTTCTCCATTCTTCATTTCCTGTGGCCATTTCCTTAATTTATGTTCTTACCAAAGCTTTATATATGCAAATGCAAGGTAGGGGGGGAAAAGAAAAGCACAAGAAGGTTAGGGTCTTCAGTTTGCATGGTCTTATTAGGGAGTTGAGAGGGTTAAATGATGACACCTGGTGATGGTGCAGAAAGAAGATTGCATTAAGATATAACATGTGTCTGTTAATACTGTACTCTAGCTGATGACTCCTGGTCTTGTTTTCTTTTTGTCTTTAATTTTTTATATAATTAAGATGTCCAACCACTTTAATTTATGTGAGATTTATTAGTTTTGTGATCTTCCATACAAGCACAAGTATAAGATTTTCACATATATTCAATTTTGTTGTCTTTTAAATACGTAAAACTTTCCTAACATAACATGGAGTTTTATCATCATTTTCGTCTATTTACTTTGAGACCATAGATTTCCACTTCGTAGAACGATATTGCCTATAACAAAAGCGTCAAGTCAATTCAATTCAATTGCGCCCTCGTTCACCTACATGGAGAGGATTTGTTAAGAGTACTATACTATTTGTTATCACCTAGTAACACGTTTAATTTACCATATGAAGAAATGAAAATTAACCAATTGATCAGTACTACTCCTCTTTGTCTCCGTGTTATGATTTTCTGTTTTAAATGATTTATATTTTGTTATTTTCTTCCTACTTCCTAGCTTATTTATACTGCATTTATTGTAAATGAAAATGACTCGAAATATGATAAATAATCTCATTTCACAACTTTGAAAACCTCGACAAACTTACTACCCCCTATCAATACCATGTGAAAATTCTTACATAGTTTACACACATACTTTGTACAGTATGTTGAACACCTTTTAATATCTACCAATAATTTAATTCAGACTTTCCAATTTATGCTCAACAAAAACACAAATTCTGACTTTATAATCAACAAAAACATAAACTCCGAATTTATTTCCTTGAACAGTGCTCAATCTAATATTAGATTGAAGGATGTACTGATTTTGACTTGTATCACATTTCATTAGGCTTAGTTAATCTTTTTAGTCCGTCAAATTTTAAATTTTGCATTTTGCATTTAGATTTCGACCAAGGCCAAGTAACTCGACTTTCAAGCCACGGTTTCAATTTCGTATCAATTTTTAAACGACAAACTAAACTCGGGCAATATTTTTATCTATCCAAACACCATGAATCCAACAAATTATCAATATTATGCAAGTTTGAATTGCTTCCAATCTTCAACAGGACCAAGTCAGGAAAGCTAGAGCATAACGTATAATAACGTCGATTCATGTTCTTTTTCCCATTCCCTCCCAAGAGGATCAATAGTGTTCCCTCTCATCTACTATCCCCGAAAAAAAAAAAAAACACACACACACACAAAGTAGAGAGTACCTGTACACCCGTAGAATTTTTTTCCTTTGCCGTAGACATACGTGAAAATATACAAAGGAGATATGTTCTCTTACATGTAAATACGAAATCTTAACTTTGCCAAAGACCCAACAGGACAAAAATAAGAGGGAAAAAAGAGAAAGGAAAGTAAATCTATTGAGAGACCTAACTACATGCCAAAGTATTATGACTACTTGCGAGGATGAGTGGTATCCCGAGGAACAGTATCTTCAGGTTTCTTCTGTTTGTACATAGTCATGTAGTACCAAATGCCCCCAACAACTAGAGCACCACCGACCACCATGGTGGCTGGGTTATACTGTAAATTACGCCATCGATCCATAACGCCACCAGCCATTTCTTCTGTCGAAAATTAGAACAGATTCTTCAGAGATATGCCACTATAGGTTTTTGTACGTCTTTTGTGTTGATGTTTAAGTTGGCGTTGAAAGATAATTAAAGGTGTGGAGATCAGTTGACACGTTCCACTTTTGTGTCATGTTATGAGAAGTTGCATGAATATTCGACATGCATATGGCGGTTTCTTATTAGTTTTGTTTTTCTTGGAGTCTTTTTTTAGAGGATAAGTATTGGCTAGGCATGTCAAATATGAAAATCTAGCTGAATTTGGGAGGTCAAATCAAATGGATTCAATTACTAAATGACGAGTTATTAACTTACCTTGAGATGACATGAATTGGATTAAGAGGAGCTCATTGCTCATAGACTGACTCGCACAACTTAGACCAAGTTAGTTTTTCTAATTACCAAGTAAAGTTAAAATTAATATTCAATTAATATGAGCTGACATGAATTGGACAAATATTTCGATAAGCTTGTTTATGCATCAATTTGAACTAAATATTAAATCCAAATCACACCAACATTTAATTTTTTCTTTTTTTTGTTTGAGATGGGGTGGCTTTCCCAACAACAATAACATACTCAGTATTATTCCACAAGTAAAATCTGAAAAAGGTGATATAAATGACAAACCTTACCGTAAAAATTTCGTCCAGAGACCACTTTTAATACCGGTATTTAATTTGAGGCCACTATTTTTATTGGTCTTACACTAGAGGTCATTTTTTGGCCTTTACTAAATAAACATTGACTTAAGTTCTGTTCATTGACTGAAGTTCAGTCCATACGGCCCCTGGACTGAAGTTCCATCTTTAAGGACTGAACTTCAGTCTATAGGGCCTTGGACTGAAGTTCAATCTTTAAGGACTGAACTTCAGTCAACATGGTCCTGGACTGAAGTTCTGTCTTTAAGGACTGAACTTCAATCCGGGTAATTTTGATAAGTAGCCATTTTTGGACGCGCTTATTGGGGACTATCCACCGTTTCGAAATTCACTGAAGAATAGCCAAAAATTTGCGCGCACACTTAAGCTCCATTAGCGTTGGAAAAACACCCCAGACTAGTCCCATAACAAAATACTGGGGCTTTGAATAAAACTTATTCAAAGCCCAAGTATTTTGTTATGGGACTTTATATATAAAGCTTCAGTCCCCATAACAAAATGCTGGGGCTTTGAACAAGTTTTGTTCACAGCCCCAGCATTTTGTTATGGGACTGAAGCTTTATATAAAGTCCCATAACAAAATGCTGGGGCCTTGAACAAAACTTGTTCAAAGCCCCAGTATTTTATACTGGGATTAGTTTACTTCAGCTTCCCAGTATAAGTACTGGGGCTTGAACAAGTTTTGTTCAAAGCCCCAGTATTTATACTGTAATTTGTCCGGAGGTGGCTAGTCTTCAAACAGTTTTGCATCGTTGGCTAGTATTCATTTAACGCGGTCAAAACTGGCTGCGTGACTAAATTTTTACCTTCAATCCGGCCTCTGGACTGAAGTTCTATCTTTTAAGCGAAAGTGGCCTCAAACTAAATGTTTTGATATTAGTAACCTGTGCCAAAGACCAGTGGCAAAAGTGGTCTTTCGTGCACTTTGCCCAACCTTACCCCACTAAAATATAGATGTTTTTTCCGATAGACTCTCGGCTAAGAATGGGCTGACTTTCCCATTTCGGCTGATTTTGCCACCCAATGATAAAAGAAAAGATTATGGTGCAATAGTTGTAAAGACATTTGTGCATTGGTGGCTTCAACTTGGATACAAGGTAAGAAACACAAAATAGAAGCATTCTAGTGACATCCAGTTGGGTCAGCAAACAAAAGCCTGCGAACCGAACATATCAAGCCCAAGTTAAACAAAGACATTGAATAAAAAGCCCAAGAAATCTTTGACCATTTCTACCCACCATTTTTCCAGTCAAACCATTACTGCTTTTTAGCTGCATCACTTTTAACGGCTAGTCATCGTAAGCTGCATTCCTCAAACGGCTAGTTTTCTAATTCTTTATCTGCATTACTCTTAACGGCTAGTATTCAGCTTACCTCCTCCCTATATATAGAAAGAAAACTCAACAAAAATCATAAATTCATCTCTCAATATCCATTTGTTTTCATTTCTCAGTAGAAAACTAGATAAACCTAAAACTATTCATTTAAAGAACTCATTTTGAGCTAAAATTGCTTCACACAAAATGGCTAGTTTTTCAAGAAATGTCTCTTTTTCCGTTGTAGCTGTTATTTTCTGCCTTCTCTTGAACTTTTCAGAAGCTAGAGAACATTTAGTTGGTGGGAAAAGTGATTCTTGGAAAGTTCCATCTTCTGAATCAGATTCTCTCAATCATTGGGCTTCAAAATCTCGCTTCCTCATTGGAGATTCTCTTGGTATGTCAATGTATCTACAATACTAAGTATTGAAACTTTTTATATTTGTTAGTACTATATTATAATGATGTGTCAATGACCTTTTTTTTAATCTTTTTGGTAGTGTGGAAGTATGATGGGAAAACAGATTCAGTTTTACAAGTGAACAAGAGAGACTATGTGACATGCAACATCACAAGTCCAATAGCAGTGCACAATGATGGTAACACCAAGATTGAGCTAGACCATTCAGGACCATACTATTTCATCAGTGGAGCTCAAGGGCATTGTGAGAAAGGCCAGAAATTGATAGTGGTGGTCATTTCTGAAAAGAGTTTGAGGAAGTTTATGGCACCAGCACCTTCACCAACAGAACTTGATGGTCCAGCTGTGGCTCCTAGTACCGGCGGTGCTGTTAGCTTGAAGGCTAGTTTGGTTTTGGCTTTTGGGGTTTTAGTGGGGTTTTTGTTTTGAATTGAGAAATAGGAATAGTCATGCTAATTGGATTGATTATTGATAGATAGGAAATGTTGAGAGGGGAGAGGAGGAGGAAGGTGGCATTCTTAGTCATTTTCCTGGTTAACATTCTTTGATTAAATTTGTTCTTTGCTTTCATTCAGTGAAATTCAAGCTTTGTTATATTGTTCTGGTAAATTCAGATTTTATTTTCATCCGTTTATTACATTATTTTTTGTCTGTTCATATGCTGGAAATGTTGCAATGAATTTGTCTCTCAGGCAGGAGTAATTGAAAAGGAAAAGAAAAATTATCTATTTCAATTTAAAAAAATTATATTCAAAGAAGCTGCACTTAACAAGGCACTTTAAGTATGTGAATGTGTTGAATTTACAAGGCTGCCAACTACTTGATCCTTTTTACAGTTTCAGCAAACAAAGGGAATCTCAGCTTAAACAGTTAAGAAGTTTAACAAAACAGTAAGCTCAAATTTCAAGCTTTGTTAAATTTACTCATTAGTCATCATTTTTTCTTTCTTTCTTGGGTCTGTTGGGATGAGAGAGTAAAGAAAAATTGGGATACTATCTGAATCTGTTTTCTGCATACAACAGGGTCTTTTTTTTTCCCCGTTAGAAAGAGGTCCAAACAGAGGGAATCTCAGTCAGTTTCTCTCTTCAAAAGATAGTTAAAAGAAGGAACAGACAACAAATTTAAAGGTAAAACAACAACCTGAATTTTGGAATATGCATATGAGCTCTCCAAAAAAAAATAATAATAAATAAATAAAAAGAATCTTTCTCTTAGAATAGGTAGTCTTGGAATTAAAGAGCAAACATCTTGGAAAACTTTATCCCCATACGAACACTCAATTGCTAGATACTCTGCTGTTATCTGGACTCTATTCAAGTCCTATATAATTGACATATAATGTAAAATGCCTTTCAATCAGTCAAATCTGTTAGAATTATCCATATGATAAACTATGCCCAGAAAGATACACCATTCAGATATTGCAAACTCCAAGATAAACTGTTTCACCACTCTTAAGGAAGTGAGTCTTTATATTCCTAACATATCTTAGTCCTGGTATATTACCAAATTGAACTTTGAGGTAAAGGTGCGACGAGCTGCTTCTACTGCTGTATCATAGGCACTATTGAATCTTTCTTCTTCGGGGACTTCACTCTCAGTATCAAGAATCTTCATATGTGAGATGTTTCTTGCACTATCGCCATTGGAAGCTTGGGTTTTCAACAAATACCTACGCCTTTCCTTTAAAAATCTGAAATTTAACAAGTATGACACTGAGTCAAGGGGGGAAAATACAGTGTAGTATGACACTGCATACTAGTTTCTTTCCAAACCTGATTGGGACATTACCGATTGTTGTATATATGGATAACTGTGAGATTTAGAGTCTCTAGTTTTAGAAAACTCCTTATTTGTCCAAAAGATGAAGTGTTGAGTATTGGAACGAAATGGACGCAAACAGAATGGAATGTAGTTAAGAATTACCAACACCCTGTACTTACACCAAAACAAATATTTGAGGTGAGAATGTGTGTTAATTAAATATGGTTTAGTGACGAAAGCGTAAGCAGAGACACATGTTACGCTATAGGATTGAATGGTTATAGAGGATTCATATAGCAGCACTACATAGTAGTTTAGCATTGAGGTGTAGTAGCAGTAGTTAATAATTGTCCTTCATCGATGAGAAAACGAGAGAGAGGGTCAGGTAGTTATTCTAGCAGGTTGAGGAAATAGTAATGATCATACAGGATTTCGATTAGTCGAGATGGCATAAGCTCGCCAGGACACTACCGTTATCAAAAGAAATGATCGTACATGATTTCACCCAACATGTTATCTCTCCTTAGCTTTGCAGCCTGCAACTTCCTCTTCTTGGAGACAACTTCCTATACATGATTGCAAGACTATGATCACACAACTAAAACAGATTAACTAAAATATCATTGAGATCACAAAAAAGAACAAGAAAGTGCAAACCTTTTGCAGTACTAAGAAGTCATTTAACAGATTTTGCTGTTTGAGTTTCGCATTGGCTTCTTCAGCCACATTATTAAATTGATTGAAACTCTTGATAGACCTTTTCATCTCCAACCCACATGAAAAAATAAAATCTTTAAGGCTTTCTATGTATATTTTTATACATTTATTAACATAATGAGAAATAGTGGTCTGTTTTATGAAGAGGGATAAAAGAAGGGAGAATGTGGAAGGGATACTGAGATATATCCTATCTCTTTGTTGAGGCTCTGAATGTAGAAGAAAAGAATTTAAATAAAACCCCATTTTTATTAGTATTATGTAAAGAGTGGGAAGAGGCTGAATTATTTGTGGGTGAGGTTGGAGGACATTAGAGGATATCTTTGTTTCTTGTTTCCTCCATATCCTTTTGCCATATGATAGAGGATTCATATGGGTTAAGTTCATACATGAATAGCCTATTTTAGCGGCCCATATAGTTCTAGTGACTTGAACTTTCGGCCCATATAGTTCTAGTGACTTGAACCTTCAGCTCTTAACTTCGAACTTAAAGGTTTAAAGTTATGCGTAGGCGGCTTTCAAAGTTGGGCATAGCAACTTCTAACTTTTCTGTCAGTAAAGAATTTGACCAATTTCTAGTCAGATTTGATGTATAGGCCGCTTACAACAAACCTTTAGGTTTGAAGTTGGACATAGACAAACTTATAACATCAAACTTCAAACTTGAAGTTGAGCATAGCAATAGTTAAGTATACATAACATATGCACTCTATAAAGGTGATACTTCGTAGAAAACAACGTCGAGTATACCTTCTTGTTTGTGTGAGCGGCGTCGGAGAAGCAGGTAGGCTATTTCGACATAAATAAATTTTACTGGCTAAAACCTAAATGACGAAGGTAAAATCGAACGCCGTGATAAATTTTTATGATTCATATGTCGCTCTTTTGGGACAATATTGATATTTTGTTCCAAAAGAGCTGATTATTATTATTTCCGATCGTGAAGTGAATGGAATCCGATATGACCGTATCATTAGGTCATCATCCAAGAATTAGAATAACAAGATTTTTACTAACCAAAATTAAATGGCAGTTTATGATAATAAAAGATATAATATTTGTCGAGAAGTCCAAAATATGGTATTAATACAATTTTCATTTTGCATCTTGATTAATTTGTTTATTTATTTGTTTTCTATCCCCAAACTCTTTTAGATGTGCTTATACTTGATTATTTTTCCCGAAAAATGAGTTAATTTTTTAAACAATACACACATAATTATACAAAATCGCGGGAAAGACCGATAGATGTCAGCAAAATAGTTAAATAAACTAAAGAGAGAAATCAATTTGAAAACTATTTGACTCTTATAGCCTGTTTGGCCAAGCTTTTGGGTAGTCAAAAGCGCTTTTTTCGAAAAGAAAAAATTCTTTTGAAGAAATTTGATATCTCAAATATAACTAAAATTTATTCTCTGCTCCGCTCTTTTGGTTTAATTTTATCCCAATTGATTAAAAACTTTAATACATACTTTTGTTTTATATTTTAAATTTAACCTAAATGAAAATTAAAATTTAATTTAAGTCTTATAATAAAATATTTAAATCTTCTCTAGGTTTTAAATTATATTAGTAAATAAAATTTAATTTTTTTTTTTGAAATTAAATTGACACCCCAAAAGTACTTTTTGTAAAAATTATCAAAACATAAGTTATCAAAAAAAATAAAACTTCTTAAATCAATTTGACAAACACAAACTACTTATACTTCAAAATTCTTTTATCTTCTTTGTTTTCTTCTTCTTCTTCTTCTTCTTCTTCTTCTTCTTATATGTTGTGAAGTTTGATAAATAATATTAAATTTAACTTCAAACTATTAGTATAGTTGTTCGAACATCAAATTATTGGTCTAAAGTTGAGTTGCAACAGTTCGAACCGAGAACGTCACTCTGTGAACTACTATAATGGAATGAGAATTAATAAGCACATTTCTGTTTATTTCTTGAACTGCTTAGTTCTATATAATGGAATGAGAATAAACACTCAATTCACTAACTCAAAATCTTGAATTCATATATGCTCGATAGTGATATGACTCGTTACACACAATTGAATTAGTATATTCTAAGTAAACATGTCATCATCCTGATCACTCTTACCAAAGGCATCAAGCCCCTCACCAGAAAGTCTAAAACGTTTGACATCTTGCATGATATTAGCCCCCATTCCAAGATAAAATTCAATGGCATTAACATTCCAACCCACTGTAAGCCAATCAACTGTGGAGAACCCCATTTTTACTGCCTGTGATGCCACAGCTGAAAAAAGAATTTTCCCGAATCCACATTTTCTATAACACTCCCTAATATACATGTTTTCAATAAAGAAACCAGCTGGTTTATCAAAGTAACCTGAATAGCTAGGGAAAAAAAGAACATAGCCAGCTACAGTGACATTATCTTCAGTGGCACTTCTGAACAATTCTAATTCTGGGTCTACAATAGGTGATTCAAGATTACTCGTTTTCAGAATTGGATCGAAAATGGAATTTTTATTATTTGCTGGAAGAAAAGTACTAGGTGAGACTTCAAGAATGAGTACGGTCGGGGAGTAGAAAGGAGGGCAAGGATTATTGGATTTGAAAAGATTTGTAGAAACTGAAGCTTCGGTTGCATTAAAGACCTTAGTATAGTTGTGAAATTTTGCCATTTGGTACATGAGTTTGTGGAGATGTGGCACATCAGATTCTGTGGCGAGGCGGACTCTACCCGAGATTTGGGTGCTAAAATTGATTTTATTGACCATTGTTGATGTTGTTGCCCTATGGTTTTGAGGCTATTGTATGTAAATATATATAGTAAGCTATAGGGACTTTCGTGTATGCTGCTACAATTGGTGCAAGCACATGCAAACTTAAAGGATAAAATGGAGAGCCGCCTTCACCCTTAACTAAGATACCTCAACTCTTCAGTTGTGAAAGTTATATATGCGTTACGACTGGATATGTGCATCATCTGTGGTGCAAAAAAACAAACTTTGCCGACCTTTATCATATACCAGTAAGTCAGTGAACCAAATAATTCAGGCAAGTGGCCAACTATTACAATTACAGCACTGCTCAAACAATCAAGGTGGAGCATGACTTCCCTTATCTAGCCAACATGCATGCAAAGAAATTGTACATTGAAAGAATGAAAGAGAAAACCAATTACAGAGATCAAATGAAAAGTACTATATCTGTCACATGGATAAGGACATCAAAGATAGCATTGCATTATGCATAGTATTTGGAAAGCTGTCTCACTGTCACCCATCTCAAAGTTCAAGTTGCTTTAGATTTATATGAGTCAACAATTCGCAACTTCATTTACAATTCAAGTTGTCAAGGATCTTCAGAATACTTGCCACAGGACAGTCCAAATGTCCAATATGGGAATAGCTAGCTAGCTGTTTCCGAGTATATGGATAATGAAGATGTGGTCTGTACTGAATCTTGAAACTAGAAAGCGATAGTGCAAGTAACTTGGACATATTTGCGACATACACCCAACCAGCACTAAAGCTAAAATGACGCACACAAACATGTTGTCTTTCATAATTCATAACCATGAAAAGCTAAAATAACAAATCAATCAATAGTTAATATGAATGAATATTTTAGTTAGTAACTTTAGAGGTGTAATTAAGCATCTTGACATGTAATATGGACAGGCAGATTTGGGGTAGTTCTAATGAGTTTAACTGATGTACACCGATGGTGTAAACTTCTTTTTTACATCGTCGGCTAATTTAAAGCATATTTACAAGTAAATTTTTAAGTATTCTTAATTGTTTTAATGTTCTCAAGCCTACTACTCCTTTTAAATAGCTAACATAGCATAGAAAATTGACCAATGGTGGAGTCACGATTGAGGAATTGACCTTCAAAATTTGCAATGTCAAAAACTAGCACATAGTTGGTATCTTGGGCAATAAAGAAAGTATACGAACTTGGTTAATTCATTGGCATAACTAAAGTTTAAATTTGAGTAAAACAACTAAGAATACTTAAAATTTTACTTGTAATATGCTTTAAATTAGCTGACGGTGTAAAAAAATAGTTTATAACGTTGATATATAGTATTAGTTAAACTCAGTTCTAATTATATGAAACCACCGTACACTTTGGTTGAACGGGCTACTAACACTTTATTCTGAATTTGCCACATATAGTGAAAGATAAATTAAAATTTGTTTTAATATGTTTGAAGGAAAAAGAAGCATTCAGGCAATTCATCAATTCTACTGAATATGGATAATTTAACACGAAACATTGTCTATGAGATTCTATAACAACATTATGAATACACCAACTCCACCAAAAAAAAAAAAAGAGCCTTCAATTCTTCTGAATCTTAACTCGTTCCAAGATTGATTTCTGGTGAAGTTGGTTACTCTGCTGCAACTCCATGTAGTCCTTGTACTTCATTGGTATATAAGCTGGAGGGCTGCTTTGACTTTGTACCAATGGTGTAGCAGGGCTTACAATTGCTTCTAATGATGGACCATGAGCAACAGCTACCGATATCCTTGGATTTGTGTTGTTCACCACCACTCTATGTATATTGCTCTTGATTTTGCCGTTACTGAAAATCTACCAACAAATACAAAGACATAAATACAAATTGTTGTACTCATTCAAATTAGTACTATATGCTACATTCAATTTGTCAAATGTAGGATTTACATTTACCTCAAGATGATCGCCTGTGTTGACTAAGAGAGAGTTGGGCAGGGCATTGACATGAATCCATTTGCCTTGATGCTGAACTTGGAGGCCTCCAACTTGGTTTTGAATGATAAGGGTCAAAAGACCATGATCCGAATGGGGTGGCATTCCAAGTGCAAGCTCAGGTTGAGGACAGCGTGGGTAGTAATTTGCTATGAAGATCTGAAACCCTGACTTCATGTCTAAGGCTTTGTCCAAGAAACATTCTTCGAGTCCTAGGCTCTCTGATATTCCTCCTAGTAACTCTTTTGCTACTTCCCGGCTTCTCTCACAATACTCCGACATAATGTCACTGTAAAAAGTAAAAAGCAAACAAAAATCAAGAAATAAATCAATTTACTACCTTCCAAAGCTGAAGTACTATCCCACAATGTGACAATTCATACGCAATTAGATCGATAAAAATGTGATCACATATAAAAAATCTACTATAAACATTAATCGCTAACTTGATAAAAATGATAGGTAACATGCTATACTAGGTTAAACTGTACTTGACAGTGTGACAAATACATACAATTAATTGGTAACATTAACAAATTGTTAGATAGCAGAATGTACCTGTAACCTATGGGTTTGCTGGGAGCGTGAAACTGAGGATGTACAAAGACTTTAAGATAGTCCCTCCAGAAAAAGGCTTTCTCCTTAGAGGCATTGAAGCTGGTACCACACCTTATGGGATCCAACACATGCTTTCCTTCAAACTCTTTCTTCTCTTCCTCTGACAAGTTGAAAAAACCCTGTGTCCCATCAATCACTGCCTTTATCAAACTTTCTGGTATTCCATGGTTCACCACCTACACAACTCATATTATTAATAAAAGTATTTGAAGAACAAAGGGAGAAAAAAATATATAGTACATAAAAACAAGTTATTGAATATTCTACTGTACCATGAAGAATCCCCAGTCTTGGCAAGCTTTCTTGAGGTTGTTAATAGCTTCAGAGCGTAAATGAGGATCAGAGGAGGCGAGCAGGGAAAAATCAATAGTTGGTATAGAATATGAATATTCAGATATTGCAGGGGAGTCAGTGGGGTTGATCGTAGAGTTAACATACTTAGAAGGAATAGATTTGAGGTCAGGGGATTCAGCAAGTGTTTTCACAGTAACTACTGGTTGAATAGGAGCAGTAAGTACTTCAGAATGATTAACAAAAGATGAAGCTGTGGTAGTAGCCATAATAAGTGTTACTATGTATGTATGTTAAGTATGGAGATAATCAAAGGGCTTGGTGGGAATATCCTTGTTCGATGTCATCCTTTTATAAGAGAAAAAAAAAATTATCAAAAATAGTGTGCGCCTTTATGGTGTTGGAGATATTTCATTTGCCATTTGATTGATAGAGTTTTCAAATTTAGCTCAAGAGAATCGTGGTATACGATCGCTTTCCTTAACGTAACCCATCTTTCTGTCCAAATTCGTTTTGATCTCAGTTTATTAATTATTAAAATGTATTATAGCTTTCGCATTACTAGTTTATGATTTTTTAACTAGTTAGATAATTTAATATTCCTTAATTGTACAAGGACTAGAACGCATTATAAAACGTTTTTATGGACCTACTAAAATACAATTGAAATATGATATAGGGGAAACTATATTTAGCATATCATTTGGAACCAAGCAGTATATTCACAACTGTGAACATGTTTGCACTTTGACGACGAGAAACAAGTGTTTGTTTAACTCTTGGGAAAAAAAGTTCTCAATTCTTAAATAAATAAAGGCATAATTGATAAGTGTGTGTTGCTCAGATGGTAAGCACCATCCATCTACATTTAATAGGTTGTGGGTTGAGTCGGCGTAGGAACAAAAAGTGGATGGGTCACTATTTGTTATGAGAGAGGAAAAGGGGTGAGATTTTTTTTAAAAAATGTAATTTTCTTACTAGACAGAATGCACAAAGCTAATACATTCAGACAACTTCCTCTCCTTACTTTTTGATAGTCATTTATTTTTGTAGCCAGTATACACAAAATTAATACACAGTATACACAAACAATGTCATATTGTATACAGAAGGTCTCCTCACGTCTCACGAATATATATTACATTCAATTTTTTTTTGTGTATACAGGCATTTTTCTCAGTTATACACACTATATACACTTACTTTTTTTTAAGTTATATTGAGTGTATACACATTTTTTTTTACAGATATACACAATGTAATATAACTGATTGTATATACATTTACAATAGCACCATTTTCCCCAAAAAAAAAATGAAATGAAGAAGAAGAGTAAGCAATGGCCGGCGGGCAGCGGTGGTGATGCCAGAACCCATTAAAATTTCGACGGAGACGAAACAGACCAAGGGATCCACTGTCGTCGGCAGCGACTTCGCGACAAAAAAGACCAGCAACGGTGGGAGAAACAAACCACCAAGGGCGGCCACAAATCAACAAAACGGAGCTTTGGAGCAACGGCGTCAGCATCGCTAGCAACTTCGGGGGAAGGGATAGTGGCCGGTAGTCGGAGGAAAGAGAGATAAAAGGTGGTAGCGTTGATGAGAGGAAGGTAAAAAAGAAGTGGAAGCCTAAAAAACCCTAAAAATTGAGTAGCTACAAAAAATTTGAAGGGATAATTAAGCGTTCATTTAGGATTATTTATTTTAAAAATATATACATATAATTAGATGATTATGTAGAGTAATTTTCACTTTCAACTTGAAGTGCTAATATCTTTTTTTTTTTTTAAGTTTCAATCAAATTTATGTTCAAATACCTACTAATTTATTGGACTCGGCAAAAGAAACCAATAAAGATGTTTTCGGTACCAGATTGAAGTATCAGAGAAGCTGTAGGGAGCAAGCAGAGATTTTGAATTGATAATAATATTACTATCCTGATATGTTAACAGCTTGTTTGGATGGTTGTTACATGTTGTTTCATAATGTATAGTGACGTGTCGTATTATAAATATATTTTAAAAAAAATTTTGATGTTTAAAGAGATTGTATGATTTTCCGTCGTTCTATAATACCATACATTAGCAATATAAAAAATGAACTTAAAATGTTGCTAAGAAAAAATAGGGTACAGGTTAGAGTTATTATAAAAAAAAAGTACGGTAAATGGTAATATATGATTAAAAAGTGAAAGAAAAAAGAAAAATGGTAATGACACAATCACACCAATCGGTCGTCATATAATATGAGACTTTAAATCGTTACATAACGATGATTTAACATACCATAGGATAAAATTTTGAAGTAATAATCAAAATAAATATTAGTATTTTCTTGACAGCGGTACGATACGAGAAGTAAGAATCCTCCAAAATTGTCATGGGAGAAAGAAACAATAAAAAAACAGATACTAGCATATATTGTATTGTACTACATGCAATAGTGCTTGTACTTTCTGCTGTCAGATTAGCCTAAAAGATAGTGAGGGAAAACAAGAAAAAAAAGAAGTGACCTGTTCTAAAACGAAGAAGAGCAAAATTATCGTAAAAGCTTAAAGCTGAATTATTGGTTGTTGTAATGGCGATTTCTGCAAGTGCTACCTTAACAACAGCTCAATTCCCCAACACAATTATTGACCCTAAATTCCCCTTATCTTCTTCTTCTTCTTCTTCTTTCTCTTTTTGTAAGTTCTCTTTTTCACCATATTTATTTATGTTAACTTAGCTGTTTAAAATTTTTATATGGTTTATCTTGTATGGAATGCTATATTTTAGTTGTTTTATTAAAGTGCAGCCTGGTGCACAAAACATCTTGCATTCACGCAGGTGTGATGCACACAGCCTACTTTGATATAAGCATTAGTGCTTGTTTCTATGACTCGATTCTGTAACCTGTACGTCACACGGAAACGACTTTACTGGTTGCTCCAAGCTCCCCTTTAGTTTTAGTTGCTTTATTGTTTCTTGAAATTATTGGTTAAAAACTGTTTACAGCTTAGCTTATTTTATTAGCAGGAATTAATTTGTAATCTCACATTTTAACCTCTATTCTTGAAAAGTTTCAAATTTTTTTTTCAAGCATTTGAATTTACCAAGTTCAATGTATGTGGGATTGCAACAACACTTGCTTTCGTGTAATAAAAAGAGTGAATTCAAGTGGTTTAGGAATTGTTATTACTGGATATATCATTAGATTTAGTGCGCGGCTTAGAATGCTAATTTGGGAGGTCTCTTTGTGTCTTTGAACTCATACGAGGAGGAAGTCCTACTCTGTGCTTTGGGGGGTGGGGTCGAGCGAGATAGTGTAAGACACGGATTCAGTCGAACGCAGTAGCATTGGCTAAGACCCCGTGTTAGTAAATCCACTTAATATGTGCAGATATTAAATTTGGAACTCGGTAACTCAAATAATCAGTGGATTCAGTGGCATCCCAAACACCGTAAAGTTCAAATAATAAAAGTTCTGGATAACCTTTGGTGGGTTTTCTATAACTTGAATGAGATAATGAAGGGCCAATGGAAACTTATGTTTCGCATTACAGCTGCTATTTGGTGCCCGTCCTCACTGAAGTTTCAGTAGCTGAATGAGTAAACAAATCAATCAAGATCTAACATGTTTATATTAAATTGATGCACTAAAGCTTGATTATCATAGTTCTCTTCTGGCTTCTGTTTTAGGATGTTTCAATAATGTGTCTGTGTTTATTGATAATGTAAGCATCTTTTCCTTCTGGTTGGTTACTGTCAGAGCATTTGTATTCTTTGTTCTTTTTGTGGACCTTGTTTTTCCTTCTTCATGCGTTGTGCATGCTGATGTATTAGGATCAGAATTTGTATGTTCAAATCATACTGATAGGCATAAATATAGTTCGCGCTCTAATCCCCCTCAAGTTCTGAATATATTTGCAAGTATTTCAGCAACTAAAATGCTTGGTATTAATGATAAAAAAGGCTTGATCTTTACATTTTCCAGTGTTAGCCAGCTAGCTAGGAGAGTGTTTTATTAGATTAGGCAGAGTATATTAGTCTCTTGCTATAGTATGTTCACTTACCTTTCTTATTAGCTAATTCGTTTAGTTTCAAAAATGTTCTGTGATGTTCATTGTTATTTTACGGCTGTCTACTTTGAGGAAAGATTCTAATGTGCCATAACTTCCATGTTTTAGGTAAATCAAACACAAATACCCTACTTATTGGTCCTTTAAGTATACCATCACGAGATGGCCAGAGAGCCAGGAGATCCTTCCATGTTCATGGCTTATTTGGTGGCAAAAAGGATAGTAATGATGATAATAAGGTGCAGCATATTCTCTATCAATTGATACCAAGACATAATTTGTGCAAAATTCTTGCTAGAGTCTACTTGATTCTTATGTAATTATGAGTTGGACCATATCTTGGACAACCCTGAATGAGATCTCCAAGGTCCTTAACAGGATTTTCCTATAATTTTTCCTTTTTCCCTTTGGGTTAGTTGCTTTGGATGTGAGGTCTCGCATCATTGTTACGAATTTTGTAGCATTGTTATCACTTGAGTGCTGCAGCGCAGCCAATTTCCTTTGCCTCTTTGTTCTCCAAGTATGTTGTCCTTTTGGTTGATAATGTTTTGGTAACCCTTTTGCTGACATCAAAAAATTTGTGAACCCTTTATAAATGAAAATTACATTTGGCACTTCAATCTCATTGATTTACTTACACAGGAATCCTGTTTATAAGTGTTTCCCAATATGACTATTGTCTGGTATTTTCTAACAACCCTTTCAATTTTCTGATACAAGACTCAGAAGAATACTTCGTTGCTGCAAGACTTGATTATAATGAGGGGACGCTCCTCCATTTATAAGGGAGTATCCTCCTCCTCTATTTATAAGTGCTCTCGTGCCTCAACTCTTTCATAGTTTTGAGATAGCTTATTTATTTCTTTACTTCTATATGGATTTCCATCCATTTGAATGAGGTTATTTCGTGTAGCAGTTATATACAGTCTCTCTGTTACTCTGCAGATCAAATTCCTGTGGAAATGAGATTACTTTGTTCTTAGGTTTTGTATCTAGCTTTCTTCTCGTGTATATTCATTCGTCCATCTTAACGTTTGAAGACAAGCATAGTCTGGTTGTTGGTGGTCTCGATATCAAAATTATCATGTTTCTTTGTAATGATAGATCTAACTTGAATCCAGGCTGGAATACTTGGAAACATGCAAAATCTATATGAAACAGTAAAAAAGGCACAAATGGTTGTTCAAGTCGAGGCAGTACGTGTGCAGAAAGAACTTGCAGTGTAGGTGTTCCTGATAAGTTCTTCCATATCCGTTTTACAATTTGCTGTCACTCTTTCAATACTGTGTTCTAAATATACGTGTCTTGATTTACAGTGCAGAGTTTGATGGTTATTGTGAAGGTGAGCTTATAAAGGTATTGATTGCTTTTCCCGAAGATAGGTTTTTGTTTCTTTCATTATCCTCCACATTTCTCATGTGGATGCACCTACAAAGATTCAATTGTCTTGTTTGAAATGAATATTGACCACTTACATTTTGCTGTGGGCTCTTCTATAGGCAACACTTTCTGGTAACCAACAGCCAGTGCGCATAGAAATAACTGAGGCTGCAATGGAATTGGGACCAGAAGTAAGTTAACATATTCTATCTTACAACTTCATCATCTTCCTATAATCATAATTTATGCTCTATTCGCACCTGCATGAAGCTGCTTATCAGATGTGCATAATGGAAACAGTTTCTTGTTTTGTATTATTTCTAAACTAAGACTTGTCTGCTCTTGCACAATCAACCCCATCAGAAGATGCCTTTTAATGTTTTTCTTTACTTCTAGCTTGATACTAATTCCTTGATTCGACACAATGTGGAGCATTTTAGTCCGTCTTCCTTAGATGCCTTTAATAATCATATTCTACTCAAGCTTAATCTTTCTGTGTCCTCTCCCCACAAATCAAATGAGAGAGGATATTGACAGATTCAACCTTGGTTACAACTAGCTCTTTAGCAAAGATTGTGACTTGTGAAACTTGTTGATGATGTTATTCTATTGAGCTTACTGTACATTGGATATCTGCAGAAACTCTCTCTCTTGGTAACAGAGGCCTACAAGGACGCACACCAGAAAAGTGTACTGGTGAGAAACTAAGAACTACCTTTGTATGGTTGCCTTTAGTTCATCTGATATCCACCTTCATTCTCCTAGGATTTGACAATAATGTCTTTGAATGGCAGGCAATGAAGGAGAGAATGAGCAATCTTGCTCAGAGCTTAGGAATGCCACCAGGACTAAGTGAAGGAATGAAGTGATTGAGGTCTCAGAAACAAGTTCCAATTTTGTTTATGATCTTTGCAGAAACGGTGTTTCTACTAACCGTTATTAAGTATGACCATGAGGAATGCATTGCACTTTAATTATTTGATCACACTAGTTTGATTGGGTATATAGTTTTCCCTAGAATTAGCTATATAGGCTACCTTTCGATAGTACTGATATTTATTTCGAATGATACTAGGTCTTGAGTATGTCTTTCAAGTTGTATAATATGAAAAGGTAAATTTGCTTGTGATCCTCAGCATCTACTGGATGCAATCTTAATGAAACTTCATCTTACCTGATCAAATAAACAGAAAAGGCAATAAAATATGAGGGAAGAAAGTGTATATTCCTTCTTGTATCATCCCAATAGGTAATGACTTTATTTATATGGAAACTTTCTATCACTTTTTTTAACCTATCAAAAGAGTGAGGATAGAAGTTCCAATTTCAGACAAGTGAGCACCATTTCGGATTCTCTGAAAGGGAAATCTCAGGACGAATGAACTATTTAGTTTTAACAGGGAGTTGATCGTACTTGTATATTGTCTCCAGCCTTACTTTTATGTAGACTGTTATGAACCCTATTATGGCCTCGAGGACAAGCGGAATATCTAAGATATTAATTGGTGGACCTGCGATTGGCATTAATATGAGGTTTAGCTCAAGTATTTCACAGCCCAACAAGAGCTTTAATTGGGACCCAGGTTGAATATTATAAGTAGCAGAAAGAGTAAAGAGTAGGATATGCAAAATGTGAAAATGCCTATGGCACAGTCTATACTTCTCATCCCAAGTTCTTCTGATCCCTCTCATCTCCCTTCTATCCTATCGAGTTACTTTGTTATCTATTACTTTCCTGTAATTTTCTTCACCGTTTCCCTTCTTTCCATAATCGGTTTCCAGTTGTATTAGTATTGCTCTTCGATATATATATATATATATATATATATATCTATAATCTGTGTTTGTGGAATTGAGTTGTTACATAGACTATCTTACTCTAGTTCCTTGCAAAAGCATCTGGTAGTGAGAACTGATATTTACCGTTAATCTCAATAAAAGAAAAAAAAGAAATCAAGACAGAGAGCTGATCTCTGCCAAGTGTTTTGTTCTTGATCAGCTGATGGCTACCAAGTTCGGCAGGGCAGCTGCTAAATTGTTCTCTGTAAATTAACTTCCTTCTTTGGTAAGACATGAAATGATGTGATAGGGTCTTTTCTCATAGGGTTATATTCAATAATGGTTGCAGTGGATTGTGTAGTAAGCTGCAAATATGCTTCAACCATCATCAATGCTTATAGTTGCTGTACACATCAATGCATCTTCTTAAACAGCACAGCTCACAAGGGTACTTATTCAAGAGAAGATAGTTATCAATGTTAACTGTTAATCGAGTGGAGGAGGAGTTATAATCCAATCCACTTCCCTTTGTGCATTACTTTTGCTAGTTACTGTAGAAATTTAACTAGTTTAACATAACTATGTTGCTCCAATGACTAAAGCAAGGTGTCTTACTTTAAAGTAGACGTATCTGACCGTGTATGCACAAGCGGCAGATTCAAGATTCAAATTTGATGGTTTCAATATGTGAGGTTTTCAGGAATGTGCTTGTTTACGAGTCCGTTGAGGTGTTTACACAGGTCTATGGTCCTCTTTTTATTATGTTGAGAGTTTGGATTGCTCCACCTAAGTAGAGAGGGAAAAAAAAAAAGAATAGGGTACGTACTACTGCTACTACTACTATTAAAATTATGGTTTCAAATTGTCTAGTTATTGAAATTTTAGTGATTTTTCACATATATATTTATACTCTGTCTCAAAATCATTAGTTCGGTAGTCAACCGTCTACACCGCCCCTGTCTGCACTAGTTATGTGACAGTCGCACAGGGTAAAATTTGTCTTGGTTGTACAAATTCTATGCTTCTCTGTCCAATCTTGATGTGGTTTTGCCTATTCCATATGTTAGTTCATATTAACGTAACGTTGGACAGCCTATAAGTGGACAATTACAACAGTTGATTACACCTCTACAGAGAAGTTACAACAAAGATGTTAATCATATTATATTTACCAATCCGTAATTCATATAATTATAAATAAATGTTACATATGTTGGAGAAACTTTGACGCAAGTGCCAAAAGATGAAGAAATTAAAAGAAAGGAATGCATTTGAAGGTTTTAAAACAAGACATATGCATATGAATAGAGACACATACAATATACTTATGAATCTGAACTTGCATCCAGCATCCACCTACTTTTATTTGAATGACAAAAATAAAATACTTTGAAAGCTGAAAACAAAGAAAGTAGTTGCTGCTGTTTTGTTAGACTAATTACTATCAAATCGTATTATGATATTCAAATCCACTCGCAACTTTTTTAACTTCGAATTCCCATTTTTGAAGTTTATGAATAGTTTGCTAATAAAGATCATCTACTTCTCAAATCAATGTTTTACAAGAAAATTTGTAAAGTTTAGTGAAATGATATCTTTGAATAATTCATATAGGCTGTTGGCATGAAAAACTATGGTGTTTCTTGTAAAATAGTTTGGGAAATTAATAGAAATAGCAGGTCATCTGACTGCTTAAATGAAGGGCGGATATATAATGTGTATAGTTGTGTATATTTAAATGTGTCAGAAAATGAAAATAGTGCTACTACATATGTGTTCATTATAGAGATAAAAGTTATGCTTACTCAAATAATTAATAAATCAAACAAGAAATAAGCATTAACATAAAGGAAATATGATGATTCCAAAGATGGTTGGTTTCAATGATTTTTAAAGTAAATATTCCTAATAGGGAAGTCATCTACTTTGGAAAATTTAAACTATAGTGGGTGTCCTCGAATTATTCCAATTCAGAGAGACGATTTATTGACTTCTATTTTCTGTCTTTGAACATTCCGCATATTAAAAAATTAAAATCACACCCTATCATGTTCAGCCCCTTGAAATTAGACGATATATACATTACTATTTCATCTTGTAGTATAAGTTGTATTACTATTTTGAACAATGATAGAACAAGTACAGTAAATGCTGGTTCTATCCCCGTATCTATGAATGCTTTAAGTAATTAAAAAAAAAAAACAAAGAAAGAAAGATGAAGTCTAAGTAGCTTTTTTTTTTTTTTTTTTTTTTTTTTTTTTTTTTTTGCAAATTCTAGTTAGTCCAGACATGGGAAAAAAAAAGGCCGAAAAGCTGAAATGTTAAGCTCCATTTCTTTTTAAAAGCACATGCATTATGATCTATATGGCATTCATATTTTCACTATATATTAAAGTACACACAGATTTTTATTGCAATATGTTGAAGAAATTCACATGACATTTTATCAAACCATGTATTTTCCACGGCATTGGTACACATGTATATGTGGTACAGTAGTAACACTACATGTAGAATATTACATATTCATTGTGAACAAGGATAAAAAAATCAGGTCATAAAGAGTTACAAAAACGCCATGTTTACAGAAGACAAACTTGGCTGCAGAGAGATAATTGTAGTAGATCTTGTTCTCTTTTTATGGTATAATGTAATCAATTTTGTGATAAGAGCAAGCACAATTTTGAGCACCAATGTCATCTGCAACACAAGGAGGTGCAACTCTTCCATCTTTGTACCATTTTTTCCTTTGTTGCAGTAAATCATTGATGAAACTGTCCAAAATTTGTCTGCATATGCCTGGCATAACAATGACATGTGCCATATCTCTCACGCAAGAAAGTTGCCAACGACGAACAAATTCATGGTCACGAGGTTTTTCTAGGACAACAATGATGCTAAGCTCATTGAGCATGACACTGATCCCTGCTTGTTGAAGACGATCTTTTAAGTATTTTGCGTTATCAAGGCATCTCTTAACATCTTTCTGAAGCCCAATTTGACCTTTAGCACTTAGACTATACCACAAGAAGATTGGAGCTAAGCCATTTCTGCTTCCAGAAATTGTGGCATCTACTGAAGCAATGTACTCAACTTTTTGTGAAAGGTTGTTAATGTAACTTTTCCTTGTTATTTGAACTCCACAAGGCATTGGACATCCCAAGAACTTGTGACCAGAAATTGTGACGCTTCCAATTGGTTTCTTGAAGGAAATCATCTGTTGTAAAATACAATTACAAATGTTAGAGCTGTTTTTATGTCCAGCCATGCATACTCAAGTTTTGGAAGTCGTAATTAAAGAACTTACATTTTTAATAAAGGGGATAATAAGTCCACAAAGTGCTGCATCACAGTGAATGTAAAACTGATCTTGTGTATAGCCACATTCATTTAGCGTCTGAAGAATAACATCAAGGTCGTCAACAGCTCCTTTGAAGGTAGTACCTAAAGTAGAAACAACTCAAAAAAATATATAAGCCCAATAATCTTAAGTTTTCTTGCAAAAGTCAAGTAGGTTAAAAAGAGGATACTAGCTTGAATATTTACCAATGGTAACATTAATTATTGCTGGTTTGCCTTTGTTTTGAAGTAATTTTGCTTTTAAATTTGCATAGTCAATCTCTCCATTTACAGATGTGTTAATCATTTCAAAGTCCATTCGATACATCCTTGCTGCTTTGGAAACAGAGTAGTGGGAATCTTTTGATGCATATAAGATCCCAGTTGGAAGTAATTCTCTCCTGCCAAAACAAAGTTAATAATTTTATTTACAGCAGTATAAAGAAAGAAAGAAAGAAAGAAAGAAAGAAAGAAAAAGAAACTCTTTTATTTTAATTGCTTTCCTTGAATCATCTCAAGTCTCAAAGCTTTAAAATTTATCCATATCTTTCAAATGTTGACTTTCTGATTAAAAATTTCTTTAGTTTGTTTTAGATGAGAAACTACTGGGTATAGTTTTTTACAAAAGTAAATACTCCTAACTTCTTTCACTTGAATATAATTTATAAACTTGGCAAGCTTAATTTGGTGCTCAATTTTTGCGTATAGAGTGGTTGATAATCAACAAAATGAAAGCTAATCGATAAAATTGGTACGTACCCCACCAAAATTCCATGAAGATTTCCTTCAGTACCACCATTTGTAACATAACCCCAATATTGATCTTTCTCAATTTCCCATAGCTCAGCAAACCAATTCAAAACAGCTACTTCGAAATCCTTTGAATGAAAATCCACAGTGTTCTGAATGAAAGGATCACCACAATTATTTAAGTGGAATTGCAAAAGTGGGGCTAAGTTGGCATAATGCTCATAGCATATGTTAACTGGATAACCTGAAAAATAGAAACAACAAACAGGATTTCAACAACTCAACATTTGGAAATGCGTAAGAGTAAATAACTATATTATCCTTTATAGTAGTTCCTAATAGTCCACCAATTGAAAGACAGCTCGTTCAAAAAATAACTCTTTCAGAACCTTAGCTATAGTACCAGTCATGCTTTTTACCTCGGCAACAAGAGTCGATTATAAATAGTCCTTTAGTCGGTTAAAATTTGTTAACTGTTTGTCAAGAATTGAAACTACTTGCAATAGTGATTTTGTCAATTGGTTCTATTTTCAGGTACTCCTATTCGAAATGAATCCTAGAAAAAAGAAAGTAAAAAGTGATGTAGTAATTATCAACCCCAAATCGTGGAAAGAGTAACAGCCTTAGAAACTTATTGCATGTCAATGTTGTCCCGCTTAGAAATTTAATCTTGTAAATAAAGAAGGACTATTACGTTGAACATATAACCTTTTACTACGTATGTATAAAGGATCATTGGTTAGGAATAAAAACGAATAATTAATTACCAATGTGATAGTTGATTCGTTGGGTAAGTGTATCAATGTAATTCATCAATATACAGTCCAAGCTTGGTCCATTTCTGGACTCTGGTTCAGTCACAGAAAGATTCAAGTTCTTCCTTGGTGCAGCTGTCGCCACCTTTAGTCTCTTCAGTTCACCATAATCTCCATTGGGTATTAAACCAGTTGGTGTCAAACCTCTGGGAGTGATAGCTGATGGCTCAAAGTCCTTAATAGGAAAAACCATTTTATTAGAAACATGGACAAATCTATTTTCGATAATTTAAAAGGGCATATATATAGAACTAAAGCTCCATGCAAACGAGATAAAAGAAAAAAAATGTTCTGTATGCATCTGTTCTTTCTTCCCTTTTTGGGTTATTTTGTCCTCAACACATGATACTAGAAGCATGTATAGCATTCTTTCCTATTGATTTTTCGGGAAAAGGAACAAGAACCGGCCATGCAGAAAGATGACGCAAAAAATAAAAATAGGATCCACTTCAACTCCTCTTAAGAACCAAACAAAGAAAATGAAGATAAAGTTTCTTTTAGATGCTAAATAAGGGTATTATTGAAAAACGATTACTATTCAATTCCATAACGTGCACTGGCCATGTGTTAGTTTTTAGTTTCATAAGTAGACCAAAAAATAAATAAAATAGAAAGCTTTGGGAGATGGATAACAAGATATTGTTGCCAATGGAGATTGTAATGATGAGAAGAAGATGGATGAAGTGTAAGATTAATACCTTCTCAAATGATAGGCTTCCCATTATTGGTGTCTTTTTTTTTTATTTTTTAAATTTTTTCTTGGAAGAGCTAAAGGTTTTCGATTTCCAAGTTTTAATAGCTTGAGATGGAAACCAATTAAGTGCGATATTATGTATAATATCCTTAGGATTATATAGCTCTAAAGGATCGTGGGTTTGGGCACCAACCCACAGTTTACTTTTTTGCCTTTTGCTTTTCCTTTAATCTTGTTTTCTTTTTCTTCGATCCTAAACTTTTCGTCTTGGTTTCCTTTAATAGTATGGTTCCCACTTACATAAATTAACAAGTCTTGAAGTAATATTGCATGAAAGTCCTATTTGCTCATTATGGTTTGTGGCCAGATTTTGAACTCGTGTTACAAAGACTATATCTAGACTTTGCCATCCTATTGTCTACCAAATTAAATTGGTAGGTGAGATTTTGATAAATCCAAATCAAAAATTCACGCACAAGTGGTGGTGTCTATACTCGAGTTTGTAAACATTTCATTCTATTTCAAGCATTATATATGCGTCTAGTGCTGGTTTTTAACGATTATATATCATCACCCACTACCAATGACATTTTTGTATGTATTACATCTACTTCCCAGCTAATTTAATGTTACTCCACAAAAACTATATAAGTCATATCGAACTAATTTTGAATTAAACTCTTAGAGAACGACATCTGCCATATTGAGCACAACTACATTTCTTACCCCTTATGAGACAAAATAGCTTCTCTATGATTTAGGAAAGTGACAAATTCATTATCATAATAATTCCATAAGAAATAAAGTAGAGAATTGAACTTGTTTCAACGCAGGCATATATTCAATTAGTGGATTTATGTAAAGATAGGAGATTTCGTTGATTATCTTGTATAACTTTTTTTATCTTGCTTGTCATGAAGTAAATAAGGCAGGTGCTTATGTAAAGAAATACTAAAGGACACTATTGAGCGAGGACAATGAAAGTGTACTATGAACTGCCAAAAAGTACTAAGAGATGTTAGTGTAATTTTGAAAAACACAATTTATTGGTCATGGAAATTAAAGATCAAGTATAACATATATAATGGCGCTAAAGACCAAATAAAATTTTGAAATAGAGGAAATATGATGAAATTAATTATATTGCACTGTCTTGAACAATCAAACCAATTAGTTTTTTTTTTTTTTTCATTAAACAAAGTAGTAGTAGTAAAAAGATTGCTGTCTACCTCTTTAAACACAAACTATGGGAGAACAAAAAAAGAGCTCGTCATACACTTAGCCAGTTGTATATGTTAGTTGCCTGGCATGAATTATGAGCGTGTTTAAAATAATTAACAATATTTTCAATTATGGTGACGTAGTTTGAGAGTGGAACAAATGTATACATTTTTTAAGTTGATCAATTTATTTTCTTTAGATATATAGAGTGAAAAGCTGATGAAAACTTAGCGAAAAGTTGAAATTACAGTAGATCCTCCTTGGTCATAACTCGCGCACTCTCACGTAATTGCCATCCTAAGAAAGTGTAGGTGCACTGTCATATTCGACCTAGGTAAAAGTTGTTCAGTCTATCAATATTTTGACTGTGTAGTTATCTAATGAATGAAGTACATAAGTACATTGACAATCCAAAAGCAAGTGAATTGTGATTTGGGTGAGTCCATCGACTGACCAGCAGTAATCTCTCCTTATGAGCAAATAGAATATATCTTTGGAGACAAAACATGAATAGTATAAGGATGGGTTCACCGTTAGCACGTGGTGGAGCTATAATGCCGATGAACGAATAATCTTTGTCAAAAAATTATATTGTATATATAGGTAAAATATTATTATATAAAATGGTTAGTTAGTGGCTAAGGAAGTTCAAAATTTGCGAGCATTTAAGTGGTACTCTATCCACACTCTTTAAGTCACTAAATATGTATTTTTGTAGCGACTTTTGGTAGCCACTAAAACCTCAAAAGTCGTCACAAAAAACTTTTAATGACAACCTTTGAGTTACTACACTATAAAATTAAACTAAATATTTATAGTGGCGACTTCTACTAATCACTACAAATAATTTATATTTTGTGGAAATTTTTCTCGCCACAAAAGGTGAATTTCTATTGGCTACCAAAGGGTTTTGAACGAGGTGTCGCCACTGATAGTTAGGACTTTCAGTGACGACTCTCGTTCGTCACAATACGTATTCTCAAGAAAAATAATTAATAAAAAAGAATGCTACTCTTAATTTCCCTACACATATTAAAGTGGTCCGTTATGAATATAAAAGCAAAACTAAAGTCATTTTCTCAAAAGGAATTTTTCATTACTTACTTGCCATAATATGAAATGAACAACACTTTATAATGTATCGTCACTGTATTACATATATAAAAAGAAGAGCTACAAATAACTTCAAACTCCTTCTCTTCCTTGTCGACAATTTTTAGTTATTAATACTGTTTGTCCCTTTGATTGACAAAAAGAAAATAAAGATTCATCTTGTCACTTAAATCCTACAACTCCTCTATTTGTCTCCTATAAATGTTATGCTGGGGTTCTTACGAAATCCAGCAGAGATAACAAATGTCAAGACACAACAACACAAACAAGAACTATAACTGGAAAGGGTTCGATCTTTTAAGTTCGTACCAATTGTTCAAATGTATGAATTGAATACAGAACACAATTATCGAAAGCTTATAAGCATGAAACGCTAACACCACCGCAACCATTTAGGCAGATATACTTCTTGTATATCTACGCGCTTTTAAATTTTTGTTAGCCTACCATCGTCTTTATTTTGATGTGAACCACTTGGCTAATAATAATAATAATAATATTATGTAAAATAGTATCTATGTGCTCACCAATAACTTGTGTTTGGTTTGAGGAAATTATAAATAAGAAATAAAGTCTAACCGCTGTTATGAAGAGAGGATAAGCTACATATGAGTTTGAATTGGGTTAAGCGGGAAGCCCATATTTTACCCATTTTACAATGAATATGGGTTCAACGCATATTTGACCCATGCTTTAATATCACTCATTCAACCCATTGAAATATGGATAATTTGGGTGCATTATTGAAAAATAGGTGTAAATTACCACACCTAGTGCATGATATATATACGTACATAATTAGCAAAATTTCTCGCTGAAGCGGTGTCACTCTCCATCCCTGTAGTCATAATATAGTCATATATGCATCATAATTAAATCATATCAAAAAAATATTACATTCATGAAAATTCAGTATAAAATATAATGTAAAAATTTCGCGTAGTAGCTTGTTTGGCGCGCGTTAATTGATCAGTAGCCACCAAAAATAAATTTGCTGAGAATAGCCATTTCCGGACAAGTCTCAGTATTTTATACTGAAACTTGGAACATGTGTAGTTCAGAGTCCCAGTATAAAAACTTGGGACAGGGACTTTATATATATAAAGCACTAGGGGAATATCCCATTATAAAATAATGGGACTTTGAACCTGTGTAGTTCAAAGTCCCAACATAAAAACCTGGGACTCTATATATATAAAGCACTAGGGGATTATCCTATTATAAAATAATGGGACTTTGAACATGTGTAGTTCAAAGTCCCACAATAAAAACCTGGGACTAGTCCAGGCTGTTTGTCAATGCTAATGGACTGTATGTGCGCGCAGTGGCTATTCCTCAATTAATTCTAAAACGGTGGATAATTCTCGTTTAACGCGTCCAAAAATGACTGCGCATCAAAATAACACAAATATAATTGGAACAATTACATTGAGAGACACCTCACTCATGAAAAATACCCAAAAAGACCCCTATTTTGCTACCTTACATGACATAGCACCCCCCTCCCCTTTTTTTTAAATATTTCTTTCACTCCATAGCACCCCTATTTAAAGAAAAAAAACTCTAGCCCCCATTTTTCCTCTCTTCTCCTTTCCTCCTTTCCATTTTTCTCTCTTCTCTTCCCCATTACACCTAACCCCGCCGCCGCCACCCCCAACCCTTCCACCACTGCCCCACCGTCATCTCCTCTCCTCCAAGCCAGTGATGATGTCGTCGCCGTGGTCACAAAATTCAAGACCGCCGCTGCTTCTTCTTCTTTTCGTTTTTTTTTTTTTTTTTTTTTTTTTTTTTTTTTTTTGCTTTTTGAATAGCAATATTGATTTTCGTTGTATAGTCCAATCAAAACTCCGGTAAGGAGTTTATCTATCAAGTTTCTTCTTATTCTTCACTTTTTTCATAAAAAATTGTTGAGATCTACTAGTTTTTGTTAAAACTTTTGTTTAGTATTTAGATCTAGTATTTTTCTTGTATAAAACTGTATAGATCTTGAATTTTTATTAAGCTTTTGTGTAAAATCTGTTTGAGGCACTGTTTAACATTATTTTTGTGAGTTTATACATTTTTATACAATTCTGTAAACATGTATAAAAATATAGAAATCTGTATATGTATGTATTGATAGTGTATAAAACACATTTTATGCATTGTAAAATTGTATAAAGTTGTATATACGTGTATGAACAATGAATAAAATTGTATAAATTTCAGATTTGTGCACTTTTTATGGATGTTTTGTATAAAACTTATGTTTTTTGTATATATTTTTGTATTTCTCTTCTTGCATACACATTTTCTATGTATTTACATGTATAATTTATTATTTTGATAGATTTAGGTGTATAAATTTATCAAAAAATAATTATTTAAATAAATCCACAAATAAAATAAGCAAATTCGGTGAAATTTTCATTTTCTGGCCACCGGCCACCGCCGGCCGGCGGCAGCGGTGGCAGCTCAATTTCTTGTGGTGGGGCAGTGGTGGGGGAGGGTGAAGGAGTGGCTCCTAGGGTTTTAGTTTAAAATGGGTGCTATGTTGTGTATTTTTGAAAATAAGGGGGTGATATATTGTGTAATATAAAAATAAAGGGGTGCTATGGATGAAATGTGGCCCCTCATTTGTAATTTGGTGTTGTGGGCTGCCTAGTTTTGAAAATTCCCCAATATAATTCATGATGATATTCTATTTTGTAAAATATGCCTCACACACAATTTGCTGAAAAACTGTGTAACCTTTCGTTCCTTGTGGAGCAACTCATTTTACCGTTTGTCTTCTTTCTAAAAGCCTTTCTCATAACATCCATTTTCTTTTCTTTTTATACTTGAATATTATAAACATCTATTACAGCTAACCACGATCCTAATAGTTTGATCAGTGTATTCTTGAGGTGTAAATGATTCCACTTATGGTGAATTATATGGTATAGGTTGGACGAAATGTTTTGGATCAGTTAACTAGGAAATTTGAGAGCAAGAAAATGTGATGGTGAATGACTTGCTCATCGATAGTAGGATGTGGTAATTTATCCTTTGTAAGGTCTGAACAATCCTTCTCCATTTGATCTAGTTCTTTAGGTAGAGTTAAAGTCCAAGTCCAAGTCCAAAGGTACCGAATTGAGGTTTTATTAAGGTATCAGAATCAGGTTGTCTACATGTGTCTCTTAGCGTACGATATTGTCCACGCACCACTTGGGGCTGGGCATGCGGGGAGTGATGGTGAATAAATCCCACATCGATTGTGGGATGTGGTAATTTTTTCCTTTATAAGACTTGGACAATCTTCCTCATTTTGATCGAACTTTTGGTAAAAATTAGACTCCGTAGCCACTTTTTAGTGTGTTGAAAGATAAACAGCCAGCATTTGAAAAGTTTTAGAAAAATAGTCATATTTAAGAAATTCAAAAAAGTCAAGAAAATTTTCTTAAAAACTGAACTAAAATTTTCAATATCCCATGAATATTTCCTAGGGAGTGCAAATATGATGTCCTAGGAAATTTTCCTGAGACTCAAAGTCTCAGGAAAATTTCTTGGAACTTTGAACTATATCCCAGGATAGTTCCCTGGGAGTTTTGTTCAAATTTCAGTCATTTTTTCTTGTGACTAGTCTTTAAAAAAGTACATGGTTTTTGAGATATAGCTATTTTTTTTAAATGTTTATGACTATTGGTTGTTTATCTTTGAGCGGCTGAAAAAGTGGCTAGTTATCAAATTACAATCCTTTTTTAATTGGAATAAGTCAAGCCCAAAGTGGCCAATTTAAATTTTAGTGAAAGGGAATGTGCTAGGGCTGTTCATTTTTCGGTTTAAACCGATAAACTGAACCGATAAAATGTTAATGGTTTATAAATACTGGATTATTGGGTTATCGGTTATTTAACGGTTTGTAAAATTTTTTTTATTGGGTTATCGGTTCGGTCGTCGGTTTTGTACATTTTCTTATTGGTTAAACTGATTAAGGTTTTCAAATTTACTATATTGAGCTTATGTGCATAAAAATAGTATACTTAATTACTATTAGTTGGAACTTGGAAACCTCAAACCCTCGTCTTCTTTTACTTATGTAGCTTTCTAGTCGCTCATCCATTTCAACCATTGATTTACTATTTCACTCCTTGCCCCCTCCATTAGTTTATAGAATAATGAAGTATATTTGAATCTGTTGTTGGTTGCTTTTTTGAATATGGCGAATGCTATAAGAGGCATTTGAATTCGCTGTGAAAATAAAGCCGATTTTGTATTAGATACAATCGTTTAAGAGGTTTTTTTTTTTTTTAACACTTGTTAGGCCTATGTTTTTTAATGGTTAAACTGAAAATCGAACCGATAAGAATCTAAAACCGATAACCCAAAAATCGATAACCGATAGTTTATTGGTTCGGTTATTGGTTTAGCACTTTTAAAAATCAAAAACCGATAGTCCAAATCGATAAGGTGCAAAACCGAACCGAACCGACCAATAAACACCCCAGAATGTGCAACCTTGCAATGAGCTAAAGATTCTAACAAATGAAACAAGAAAAGTACTGGAAGACCATGCACCATTGCAATAAGCTAGAGATTCGAATTAACAGGTGAAACAAGGCATAAAGTGTGTTTGGCTTAGCTTATAAGCTGGTCAAACTAGCTTATACGCACTTTTTGGCTTATCTATGTATTTGGTAATTATCAAAAGTGTTTATAAGCCAAAATAAGTCATAAGCCAAAAGTTGGTCATTTCCCACTTATTTCGTATTAGCTTATAAGCATTTTTAGTTTGTCCAAATATTTTACTATTTTACCCCTAATTTTTTTTTAATCCATTAAATATTATTTCTAAAATAAAAGTTTTAACCTCCTCCTTATTCTATATTCTTCATTTGTCATTTTTAATGTAAAATACTTTTAAATTTATTTTTTTTGTAAATAACTTAAAGAATATTTTAGTCATTTTAATAAAAAATGTACTTATCCGCTTATTTTTACCTAACACACCAATTGCTTATTACTAGTTGAGCACTTTTTTCCCAACACATAACATTTTATATATAAAATCAGTTTCAGCACCTAAAATTAATTTTCAGCACATGACGCTTATCCGCCACTTTAAATCAGCTAATTTAAACGGACTCGTAATAAAATAAAATTATACCCAATTAAATCTTTTAGTCATGGTTTAATTCAAATACTTAGACTTTAGCCATTAAATCCTATTCCAAAATGTAGGTATGAGTGCATTTTACAGAGTATTTGACTCTTCACTTGTATTTCAAAAATATAATGTATCATTTGAAAAGCTGCGCTAAAAACTTTTGACCAATGTCCAGGGTCATGAATCATGATTTCACGCTCTTAGTCAGAATACTTTAATATACTTGGTATCCAAACAATAAGAATCTTCCTTGTAGTTTGCTAATTATTGTCAACTCAATAGAAAGGTCAAAATGGAAAAAATCCAAAGCTAACAATAAAAGAAAACGGAAAACATTAAAATGAAGATTCGAGAACTTGTCGATAGACAAAATAACAGCAACTTTGACATACTTGTACAATATCAGCCTTTACATGGAATTAAAGATACACACAGTAAACCAATTTATTTTTCAAAATAATACTTATTTGTGTTTTGCAGTGTAGCTGCTGCTTAATGACATTAAGTTTTATGCTATAACGCGTAAAAATTATGAACAAATCAGACTATTTGTATAGTAATTAGATAAATATTAATTTATCAATTTTAATTTATGCGTCAAAGCTTGAATAAACATGATATTTAAGAAACAAATAAACACTTTGAAAATTTGTGGTCACGAAAAATTTAAGTTAATTAAGAGTTTTCATTAAGGATACAATGAAAAAATCAAGTAAATTTTGAAGAAAGATATGCAGTAATTCTTTTTTAAGCAGACTAAATTAAATTCGTTACCGGGTGGATGTTGATTCTATTGTGTGAGGATATTTAATATGCCCCTAGTTTTATTTTAATTCAGAGTGCTGCTCAATTACAAGGACTAAGTTTTTACAATTAAGAACCAGTTCTTCCTTTTGAATGCAACTCTTGAACAAAGGCAACTAAAACACCAAACAAGGGAGTTCTTCACTAGTTTACTGTGCGGCTCTTTGTTGAATATTTGGTTAATCCCAATTAGCAACTGGAAGTTGTCTTTGTTGAATTTTTTGGTTAAAAGTAATATGAACGCAAATTTTAAGACAGAAAGATTTTGATTGACCCTTGAATCCTTGATACTATCAATGAGAATAATTAAGCTGGTTGACGTTGTGTGTGTTCTTTTCTAGTTGGGAGTGTATTAGACTGTTAGACAAAAATTACACTCTTCTCTTAAAGTTAAAGACGAGATCTGAATTCTGAAGTAGGATATGATCAAGATTTTCAAAATTTGACATGAATTCACATTGATTCTTCACGTAATATTTGAAAATTAATTACTCACTCCGTTCCATTTTATGTGTCATAATTTGACTCGGCACAAAGTTTAAGAAATAAAGGAAGACTTTTGAAACTTGTGGTGTAAAATAAGAGAGAAATATTTATGTGGTTGTGAATCATTTCAGTAATGGTAAAACTGTAATTTTGAAGTTAAATTGTTACCAAATATAGAATGCGGCCATTCTTTTTGGAACAGACAAATAAGGAAATGCTGCCACATAAATTGGAACGGAGAGAGTACATCAAAAGGTAAGTTACATTATTTTATTAAAGTCCAACTAACCTATTAGTGAGATCAATAGTGTCTGCAAATATTAGAGATTCATTCCCTTAAATAATCAGCATCTCTTCACTTCTTTTTTTCTATGTGAAATTTACAGCACCCAGCACCTAAAAAAACCCAAACAAAAAGACATAAGAGTGATCTTGTATAAGCGACTCCCTAGATACATCATGGAGTGTTTGGATCGACTTATTTTAAGTTTTTTTTTTTTTGTCAAAATATTCTTTAAGCTCTTTTCCTATTTTTTTATGGTATTTGGAAAAGGTAAAAAATATTTTTAAGCACTTATTGTTAAACCAAAAAAAATATAAAAATAAATTAAAAGTTAAAAGTCAGGTATTCTCCACTTATGTCTTTTAGCTTAAAAGAACTAATCTAAACACACTCTATATTTTTAAACGTATTGGCTCAGCATCCAAATTGACCATATCACTGGTAAGCTGGAGTATTACACTTATATTAGCATAACTAGAGATTTTTCCCCAAAAAAAAAAAAAAAAAGTTTATGGAAACCGAAAGTACTTTGGTGGTGAAAAATCCAGCTACTCAACCTACCAAGATAACGATGTATCTAGTAGAAAAGGCCACGAAATAATTAAAAAGAGAAGAAAATAATAACGACGAAATTGTGTAATCAATAAGAGTGACACGACCAAAGGTTTTACCTACCCTACCAACATTGTACGGAAGTCTTCACAATGGCAGGTCACATCAACACGTAAATAGCTTTTAATACTTACACGTAGATATAAAGAAAAAAGCTAGTTTGCCAATTGGCAGAAGGAGGAGGCTGTCTAATTGTCCGGTTTGTGCCAGCCGGACCGGACAAGAACTGGCAAACCAGACTATCTTGACCCTTTACACCGCGGCCCCCGTCCAGATCCGTCGCATATACTTTGGATTAGACGAATTTGAACCAGAACTGGATCGTTTTCGGACAGGACAAAAAAATTGCAAGTAGCTGTTGCCAATAGCTACTTTGACAACACACTGGTCTGCCAACGGCAAAAAACGGATGGTTTGGCCTCCCCATCCCCCTTAGCACCCCATACTTCCCTAACCTATTTTTTTCGATAAATACCCCCATTATTTTTATCATTTTTTCACAATTCTATATTTTCTCTCTAACATTACTATTATAGACTATTTGCTAAATTGCTATCAATTAAAACTTTTATATAGCATAACACATAGTATTGTGAGTTTAGTGGAAACTAGTCAATTAACTACATCAAATTTCAAACTTTTACCTCTTATGCTCCTATTAGTAAACTCATTCCTATGCTCCCATTTTAGTTTTTGCAGTAATATTTCTCATATATTATTATTTTGCTTAAAATTGTAATGTCTTAAATTCAATCTAGTTTACCTGGAAAAATTGAAGCATAAATGCCACCCATACCTACTAGCAGAGGTAGAGCCCTTGCACATCGATATAATAAATTTGAAGTGTGGCAATTTATAACAAAAATTGTGAAACTCAGACTGTTAATTGTAATCTTTTGTAATTTTGCAAATCATCAAAATTATTAAATAAAGCGTTGCTATTTTGTCAATAATCTTTTTAAACATTCTCCACATTTTTTACTCCCAAAAGTCTAAAGATTAAAAAAACTTCTATTCAAAAAATCGAAATCGGACCAGTAGCGGACTGATCAATTGGGACCGATTCCAATACTGAATCAACACAACCTTCCTTGACTGGTGGACCGGATCAGTTAAGACGGAAAAATTGGGGGTGTCAATTTTTTTTGGGTTCGACCATACCAGATTCTGGGGTGAACCGGGACGTTGGACAGCCTTAGGCTGGACCTTTGTTTCTAACGAAAGAATAAATTCTCTCTCTGTTCATCTTGATTTGTCATCTTTTGTTATATACTCATTGAGAAAGGAAATCAAATTAAATGATTTTTCAATTTTGCTAACTTATTCTAAATAAATATATTTGAAAGTTTATATATGATTATAATTTAAAAAATAATTATTTAATAAGGGTGAAATTAAAAGTTCGTCATTAAATCACTTTTGATCTGCTAAAAATAACAAGTGGACATTTATTTTTACTAAAATTAACAAGTAAAAATATATATTGAGGGAGTAAATTAAAAGTAGAGACACAGCGAGATTTTTCTAAGGTATTGAGTCCCTAAAAAATCTTTAGCAAAAAAAAGTCGGATATAAACTAAAGTAGGGGGAGGTATATAATAGACGAGTACCCTAGCTAACACATACTGTATTATTTTGAAAAATTACACATGTATGGGTTTTATTTGTGTTTGCGTCTATAGAGATATTTGGTGTTTGCATGAAGTTGCCTTACGGGATAAGAAAGCCTGAGAAGTGAAGTGATACAAGTTCAAGCTTGAATAATACTAATAATAGTAAAGACTAAAGTATATAGATTGTATAATCAATATTAATTGGATTGATTATACAGAAAATGGATGATTTTTTCCTATTCAATTTGTTACGAATTTGGTTGAAATAATATTTTTAATTTCAACCAAAAAAACGATTTGTTGAGAATTTGGACGAACTTACCACATAAAATAGCCTAGCATCGTACATGCTTGGATCAACGAAAAGTATGCGACTCAGTGCTCACTGAAGAAACGATGTTTTGAAGATGCTTAATTTTCAAAAGACGCATATATATCATACTAAATATTTTTTTAATATACAGAAATAATTAAACAGTCATATTTCCCCATAACTTTTGAAAATATTGTTAACATTCATCTTCCATTTAAATTTTCGACTAAATCTGACCTCATCGTTACTCTTTCGATCAAATATATCCCTTCCTCTAACGGAGTTAAGGGTACGGGTAAAGTATATATGGATAAATAATTCAACAGTTAGCACTTTTATTTTTTGGTCAAATTATAAACGTGTCTCCCGAAATTTTTTATTTAATTTAATCACAAATTTATTGTATTGCGTTCATCAAATTAATACTAGTGAAATTGAGCGATTATACACATTGCTGTCCAAAATCTTATCCATTCAAAGCCTCAGGAAAACTACAACAAGATGTAGTACATATTTTCTTGTTCTTGGCCTTAAGTAGAAGTCTACTTCTCCAGATTATGCTATTAATGCATGGACGACAAATATGTAAAACAAAACTTCCGTTACCGAGTGATGAACCAGCAACATATAATTAAATGCACATGTAAGTATAATTCTCCGAAATGATATTGTAAAATTCAGATCAGTCAAAGACTGAATTCTTCAGACGCGCATTAGCCCTACCTGTATTTATATTTGTACTTCAAGTTGAGAATTTTTTCTCTTCAGAAATATGACTTTAGTTCCAATTGTTTGGTTATCGTTTTTCTTTTTTTAAATACTGACTAGTAATACGAAAAGACAGCAAATAGAAGGGCCTTAAAGGAGAAAACGACAATATCTTGCTTGTTTAGTCTCTGAGACAAAGTCGATTGGTACGAGGGATTTAGATTATAATCCCGGGGTTAAGATTTGTGATAAAGTTTATTTAATGTTTGGTAAATGGTAGTATTAGTTAGATTGGGATAATCCAAATCATGTGATTACTTTATCCGATAGGTAAAATAGGATTACTTATCTCACTTCTAATCCAACTTTCAATCACAAGATAAACTAATCCAAAAATCATGAATATCCAACTTATAATAGATAATCCCTTCTACCAAACGACCCCGGACACCGCCGCGGAGGCATCATTTTCCATGCAACTCTCACTCTCTTTTCCAATCAATCACAAGCATTCCACGGGCTGTTAATTACACCTCAAAACCACATCAACTGGACAACTAAATCTTACTTAAATCTTCTCAATGACTGCAGGTCTTTACTAATTGAGCTGGGATGTATCGAAGCAAAGCATATCATGAGAGAAGTGATTTTTGTACTTTCGGAACTGGATTAATTGGACTCCTCCTTACTCAACAGGGAAAGGGGAGTCTCTTTTGTAATATATATTGTGCAGATTATATATAAATGCTCGTATTAGTAAAAAAGAAAAGAAAATCTCATTAGTCAAATTATCACAATATATGATATCCTTGCGTATGCGATGAAATTATATCTGGACTAGAAAGAGAACAGCATATATGCCCCAATTAATCCAATGAAATAATCCATATACGAGTACATCTTTTCAATCTTGTATTTGCTCCATGACTAAACATCTGAAAGGAGAGCTGTTTTGTCGCAATTTGTTTACCATTTAATTTTCTCTTCTTCTCTTTGTTCGTCATTCCCTACGTACAGTCCAAACAAGAAATATAGAATAAAATTCTCATTCATGCTGACGTTGTTCTTCTTTGTGTGTTTATACTTTACACTTAACCCCGAATTCATTGTATCAATAATGTTCTCCAGTTACCGACCAAAAGAAGAAAGGTGGATAGAAAAAAAAAAAAAAAAGAGACGTAAAAGAATACCCCACAGTCGTCTGCAAGAATGGCCACAATCACAATATAAAAAGTTTTACTACAATATACCCAGTGCTATTCCACCAATTGAGTTTCGGGAAGCTGAAATTCCACATTAAAACCCAATTCAACGGTGAGGTTACTCAGTGAAACTCTCTGCTTGTTCAAGCATTAAAAAGTCTTACTGGTACCAAATCTCAATATGTTGCAATTAGGACGGCCCAACAAAATTTTTGGCATAAAGCGAGATCATTTTTTAAGACCTTAGATTTGTTTTATAAAATTCATATACCTACAAGACATTAAAAAACTAATTTTTTAATTTATATATGGATAAATTAAACAAGATAATGAAATAAAGTATTCAAAAATCTTAAGTCAAAATTACAAAGCCATTGCCAGAAACAAAAATGGATTTACATAATACTCCACTCTTTTCAATTTATATGACATAGCTAACTGAGCAAAAATTTAGGAATGAAATGAAGATTTCTAAAATTTCTATCAGCATATGTCATAATACTTGTGTGATTATAAAACTTTTGAAACTTATGGTCTTAATCATGTTATAACATTTGTCTGGTAATAAAAGTTTCTCATAAAGAATAAAATAGAAAGTTTAAACAATTTTTTTCAAATATTTTCATGAGGAAAATTGTGCTTTTCTTTTTTGAACAAATAGAACATAAATGATGAAATTGAATTATAGAGGAAACTAATTGAGACTAATTAGTAAGATAAAAAAAGATACAACAATTTATAAAAAAAGATGCAACAAATTTGAGGGCCCTTAAAAATGGAGCCTGCAAAGGCTTCACTTGCCTTACCTTAGGGCCCCCCCTTGGTCGCAATATATACTTGACAAAGTTAATGACCAATATGTTGCTACATGCTACCAACTCCACGGACTATCCTCTATTACTTTCATTCTCGTAAAAAAAAAAAAAAAAAAAGCATAAAGTCGTCATGCTTTCACATTAATGAAGTCACCAAAACAGCTAGCCTTTTTTTTTTAAAAAAAAAAAAAAAAAATCTATTACTCCCACTTATTTCTTGTTATTGCGTAATTGATAAATTGTGAAATAAAATCATATAGACTAAAAAGATGACACCCCTATACAAACTACAAGCCGCGCACGTGATGCATTGAATTTAAGCATTCATCATTAACCAAACGAAAACAGAGAGCAATCTGAGTAAATCAAATTTAACTTTAACTCTTAAAAAATATCTAAGTAATTAACCTAATTTCTTCTAAATGTTTGTTCCACAGCCCAAACTCCGTCAGAATGCAGGATCTTTAAGATTTCTTTCTACTATTCAAATTTAGTACTTCA